>OX101799.1:23947729-25220377 GCA_944452935.1 Rhogogaster chlorosoma | reverse complement strand
TTAGTATCGTAAACGCATTCATAGAAGGCAACTCAAAGTATTTTGAAAAGAAAGGTGATTTTCATTCTGTTTAGGACAATCCATGAGTCAAGTTTATAAATATATGCTGGATGAGGGCGAATGGTATCACAAAAGGAGGTCAATCCGTGGCTTGTTAAATCGAGTATATTTGATCCGCGGTTCACGCGGCTGCAGCATACGAAATGCGTACGCATACGACTTAATTGAAACTCGCTATTGGATGCTTTTTGTTTAGTTTGAATGAGCTTGCAAGTACCACTCGGAGCTACTCGGAGCTATATGTGCTTCGTAGAGCTTTACTATACATTCACTATACCTATGGCTGCAGTTGAATCGTTGAAATTTGAATTTGAACGGCTGTACCCAGCGCCAAACAGTAAATGTCAATTCCGCAGCGAATATACGACTATTACACTTCGTTTACGATCTGCGGGAAACGCTGCTTGACTGAACACTGGGCATATCGTTATACATAAAATACCACAGCCAGTCGCCCTTATCTCATTTCTATCAGATATAGTCCCCCAGCTGTCCGAATGCGTATGTCCCGTCTGATTTTACTAGCTTTGAAAATACTATGGACTGAGTGTAAACATTTTTTCATACATGTGAAATTTAGCGTACTAATAAAGCGAGTTGTTTTTTTCCTCCTTTTGTTTCTCTTGGTTCTTCATGCCTTTGCAGATAAAAAGAATTCCGCTTTGTTATCCGTACAATAATTTTGTCCGAATTAAATAATCACATATACGTACATACATTCACTGGCAATTGAATTTATCTACTTTTTTCTTCAGATTAAGGATTCGAATATCATCTAGTTTATATTTCGACTGGTAATTCGCCGATTAACACGCGATCTGCGGCTAAACGTCTGGCAATCTAATACACCGGTTAATAATTTAGAGTATCTATCGATCAGACTGAGGTCGCTGGCAACGATGTTCGTAGCTCCGTCTGGCTACGATCACAGTTCGCGGTGTACTGGCGCAATGAAGGTACCCGGCTTCGTACCAGAGCTTCGAATGATCACTTCGCCAAGGGTGACTAGGAATGCGCATGATTTAACCAAGTTGGATCAACCTAGACAAGTTGGCTTGATCCTTGATCCTATGGGTCTTGATTTTCTTATAGACTTCCAATAAAACGTGTCGCCGGATCTTTCAGCTGATAATATGCATAATTTGCTTGCTAATTTGTGGCCACATTGCCGGAATTATAGTATAATAAAACACTTATTTAAAAAGTCAAGTTGAAGCCGAATTTAGCACTCCTAAGTACCACCGATTTTAATAAAAAAATTTGCGGTGCACTGGTGTGCTTTGCTGTCATGCAATGCTTCGCCGTGCTCTAGTATGCGCCAGCCTTTATACCACCGCAAATCGTGGAAGTTTTATCACTCACGCGTGAGAATAACATTCATTGATTATTTAGTAGGCCTGAAACACCGAGACCTGAAATTATTTAACCTTTAGAATACCTATCGTCCGTTCATGGCTATTGTCGAGGGATATATTCATGGGTAAGTGAAGGGTCTCGAGTAACTACCGTCGTTTGTCATACAAAATTAGATGTGTGACGTGAGTAGCCATGTTTTTATGGCTTCTTATTTGGTGCTGGTTTCACAATAATTAAGTGAATAGTTTTGATCGTTTTTGATTTTTTTCTAAGACATCAACCAGTAATTTGTTTTGCTATTTTTGCGCAGGTGATCAAGTTTTTCGGAGGAAGTCATCTGGATGCAAATTGAATTCACAGGCGATTTCAACCTGAAGATTGTAATCATAATATCATACCAGTAAATCGAAATAAAAAAAAAAGGAAAAAAAAAAAAACTAGTCGAATGTTTCAAGCCGAATAGTTTGGAATTTATTTAACTTGATTTTCAACAAATCTATTCGACGACGGCAAGTCCGTAAAAAATTTAATCTCAGCTCTACAGTGACTCGAATTTGTCATCGATTCATGCTCTCAATATTCAATACGGTTCAGTCATCGTTCACATCGATCATGTTTGCCAGTTGTGCTAATTGTATGTACGTATATAAAACGTAGTGCGTAATTGCGAATTTACCAGTCTATGGCACTGTTTTTCATAAGAAACAACGGGAGGGTTTTAGCGAATTTTTAGCGCTGTTGGTACAATGCAAATGAACCAAGTTATGTAATATGAAATTCTCCAGGTTAAGTTTTTTCCTTCATGCTACGCTCTTTCAAATGAATTCCAAGGTATCGATTCAGAGAACCCGACGTAAAAAGTGTGGATATGGGATATCTTTTTTCGTCGACAATCTGAGCGATGAATTTTAAGATGTGATAAAGTAAAAAAAGTCTTTTCTTTAATCAAATCTATCTTTAACTATTACTGCAACTATCGTAGATTTCAGAAATAAACTGTGCAACGAAATATTACTCGTACTTTTTTCGAAATTTAAAGTTTTTTCGGAATGGTAAAAAGAAGTCATCACCTCCGTCACAAAACCTCTCCGTCCCAACCTTTTAATACTATTGCACAATAATTGAATAGTAATCATTAATAGAAATGAAAATACAATTTTCAAATAGCATAACAATCATATTGTTATGAGAATTTCACACACAAAAAAAAAAAGAAAAGAAATGAAAACTGAATATTTTACGACAATAATGGTTCATTTTGTCGAGGAGATGAGAAAGAACGTTCCTTATACAGAAATCTGTGCTATCGGCATGGTACACGCATGTGACAACGGGCGCACAGAAATCCATAAACTCATACGAAGTCGAATATTTCTCCGGGACTTTCCTTCGTGTTAAATGTCTACTGATCTCAAGATAGAGTTTAATCTTACGAGATGATATGTGGACCCTGTCGAGCACAATGCTATGTCCGCATGCTTCGAACAATGAAGAACTATGTTTGCAATTTATTATTCAGGACAGCGCGAACGCAGTCCTGACTACCAAAAATAATACGCCCGAGATACCCACATTAGGGGTATTCGCAAGGTTCAGCTCGACCGTAGTGCAATGGAAGAGCCTCATCTTGGAGGAACTGCCTTGTTGATCACAGTAGCCTCTGCGCCAGGTAAGTATGCTTGGGCACGAATTGGGATAGTTCATGTACTCACGTCGCGCTGTTTCACTTGCGAGAAACTTTTTGCGCCCTATTGAACTCGACCTCGCTATGCGCCGCCTATTGAGGAGACTAGAAATTAATTCAGGGTAGAGATGCAGACTATGTATATGTATGTATACCTATGTAGCTATGAGTACTATCTACTTATAGAAGTGGTCTGATGATATCCTTGTTTCAGATGATCTTAAAGCAGCTTTGTAATGCAGGATCATAAACAAGTGAAGATCTTGTCTATTCTTTCGCGTATAATAATATTTTACAGCAGACGCATGTATTTAATTTCCAATTCTCTCGGCATCTGAAGTTATTTATATTTTACCCCACCGAGTTTAAGCACGTAATTCGAAAATGCAAATGAACGTTTGACTTTGCGAATAACCCGAACTGCACGCCTGTTTTCGAATGAGTACAAAACACTTGATTATATTTAAACATTTTGAACTAATTCGTCGTTAGCCAGCCAATTTTGTTTTCCATTTTGGTAGTCTGGCCCGTTTGTTTTAAGTCGTAATGCGGAAACTGCTTCTTTATTGTTAACTCACGCATTCGCTACGCTATTATGTATAATGATCGAATGATTATTTAGAAGTCTGTCACCATTTCCGACCTGTTTACGGATATATTAATAGTAACGAATTTTTTTGGGCTGCGATTAGCAATCACGTAGGTAATCTATGGAATATGGTAACGACCATTTGACCCCTAAGCTTTTTAACATAATGTGAATCAGCATGAATTGATTAACAAAGTAAAACTCGTGAAACAGCCAAGTAACTTCCTGACTTTAGCTCGAATTCTAATAAGCAAATTCGAAGATTGAAACCCTGGCAATGAGATCATAAGAGACTATCTAGATTTTGACAGTATAGGGATAATTCGTCTGAAATGAATATTGAAGTTTAATTCGAAGAATAGTCGTGTTCCTCGTTCGTTTGGTATTTCGGCAATAATACAGTACAAGAAACAATGGTCAAAAGTTGGGTGGAATTGATTATTGGCAAATTTTCAAAGAAACCTCCAAATGAACGGAATAACGGAATATTCGAAAGGAGGCAGAATGATTAATGAAAGAGACAAGTTTTATCCGTAACAAATTTATATATGTATATATTATATCATAATTAGATATTATGCCAATCTAGCATATATGTACATCAATGATAGGTGTAGATACATACATACATATGCAAAGGTATAATTTACTTAAAGCTAAGAATTAGAATAGTTACGTACAATTTTTTGCGGTTGAATGTATCAGTTCATTGATAATTCGATTGAATTTATTATAACAGGCCTAATATTTTATTAAAATCTACTCGGTTTGTCAATTAAATTTTACTTACATAATAATATTTCTAAAGCGATGATACAGGTATATGCTAACTCTCCGCACGTTTACGGTATAAAATTAATGCTTCGTTACCTAAATTGATATACATTATTATAATCTAGGATTCGGTTATTGATGAATAATGATTCTTTATACAAATTAATAGTATTTGGTCATAAAAGTTATTAAATCTGGCAAGATAAGATACAAGATACTCGATTGCTCGAGTAGCTTCTTAAATTTATTATTATTATTGTGTTTTAATTTTATTTTCAAAAAATTTCTAATTTATTTATCAATCATTTATATTCATTTCAATTTTTTTTTTTTTTTTTTTCTTATACTCACAGCCATTCGTGGATAGGTAACGTTATAAACATATTTCTTAGCAAATTAATAAAATCATCAAAGAAAATCGGCCATTTTTTTTTTTTACAAAATTTCTTATCATACCACGTTATGACATTTATGGGGCAACAGGTTACGTATCATACGTTACGTTACGTGCGCACCAAATTATTCTATGTATATATATATTTATATATATATCAGCTGGTACTTAAACTATTCTTAAAAATTTTCATTTTTCTATTTCTTCATCTTATTTTTTGTTTTTTCAGTTTATACTAATTGACCAGTGCTACTTTGCACACCCGCTTCCACTATAGTATATAGAATTGCCAGATAGAACCGTTTATAGAAGTTTAATATTTAGTCTTTTTTTTTTTCTTCTTATTTAGGAAAAAGAAAAGAAAAGAAAAAAACAACAACAACAACAACAATTCATATCAAAAGATTAAACTAATTTCTCCTTGCGACTAACGGCGCTGCATATAAGGCTTTGAGAACAACGACATAGGTATTATGAGTAAATATATGTATATATAATATACTTATTAATAAGAGAACAAAATGAAAGAATAAAAAAGAAATACCCTGAATATCGAATGCGTTAGAAAAAAAAAAAAAAAATTACTTTTTCTCCATACCATATTACATAGCTACGGTTTCAAGATAAATAAATTACGTTAGTTAGTTTTTTTTTTTTGTTTTTGTTTTAGTTTTTATTCCTCCTACGCTACTGCAGATTAATTTAAAAACTGACAACAATAAAAATCAACGTTATCGTTTAGAATAAAAACGAAAACAAAATTAACTCTGTAGTACGTCTGGATGTCTCGCGTTATCTCGTCAATATCTGAGAGTACAAAATATACAATTTGTTATTTATTATATTATCGACTCTCGGAGAACAGAGGCGGCATTTACTGTCTATCTATTATCCCACGATTGGGCTGCAACTTTGCATGTACACATTTCTTTATCGAGCACTCTTCAACTTCCAGCGTAAGAATATGAATGCTGCTATACGCAGGAGAACAAATATCAAAAGTAGGGCCAGAATGTCAAGCGTAAAGTCTGCATCAAGCATGTCCAATTCGTTTAAAGTAGTCTTGGGATTTTTGAAATGGCAATGTACCTAGAACAGAAATGAACAAATTTTATTTCACATAAAAATATTTCAGTAATTGTGATCTTGAAAAAGTTTATCGATCATTTTAACTTTATCTATTTTTCATCATCATTTTTAATCAGATTATAGAGTTGCCTGTATAAATTGAATAGTAATTCTTATTTTAAACTCAATAAACTGCAACAGAATCCTAAGAATTTTATGAATAGCTTATAATTTTCTAAATATAAGTCACATATTCTGACTAATTTTTACAATAGAAAAGAAAGAAAGAGAGAGAGAGAAAAAAGAGAAAAGAAAAAAATAGTTCGAACAGCAATGAGAGGATATTAGATATATAAGATTATATTGAAATGAGTTTACTTACAGTGGAACACTTCAGGCTGGGACGACCGAATGAATATGTGGCTAGAGCGGTGCCTTCAAAACCGTAGCGGATATAGCTTAGATATGTGATCCATCTTAGGTAGATTGGAATTGCATCGAAGCTTACAAAGAAGCCAGAGAATAAGAGGAACGGAACTGACATAACCGGAGCTAAGAATACGCCGTTTTGCACATTCATTGCAGCACCGACAACCAGACCAACTGATTGGGCGACGAATGAGATGAGAAGACAGGCTCCAAGGAACATACTAAATCTCATCACATCTGCAGGTTGGCTAGTCAAAAAGTAGACAATGCTAACGTAGATAATGCAGAATATGGCCTGAAAGAAAAAGAAAAAATACAAATTATTAATCGACCAACTTCAAACTACATAACTCTTCATTAATACTTGAGAGGGGATTTCTGAAGAAATGGTGTGTGTAAAAAAAAGCTTTCAATTGCCAATTTTTATACTATAATCATACAATCAACTGAAATAAAGCATTTGTAAATCTTTTAGCTTCGCATAGTTTAATGCAACGAAAATAAAAATGATTTTTCATAAGGAATAAGATCAATCATAGCTGTAACTTGTCGATTTTGGTCTTTGTTAGTTCAGAAAATAAGCCTCCCAATTAGAGGAACATCCAAATTTTTGATGTGCAGATTTTTCTTGGAAAAAATTGGAATCTAGGCAAAATAACAAGTTTTTAAATTTCAAAAAGAGTTTCACAAAAAAAAAAAAAATGTCATCACTTGCGTTTACTGTTGCGGTATCAAAAAAATCTTCGGCGATTTGATACAGATTTGCTTCCTGAACTATTATAGAGATTCGAAAACCTAAAGCCCGAGTCAGAGATTGAATTCTTCGAAACAAGTGCTCTCACTGCGACTGCATTTGAATTTATTTGGTTATTATGCTTCGATGAAACAGTAGATAAATTTCTGTGATAGGATTGGATGAATAAGTAGCTTTTTTTGAATCGTACTATGAATATGTATTGAAAAAAAAAAGTACTTCAGTAATTGTTATCGACAATTCTCTCACCTGAAAAGGTATGTCGGAAACGGTGATCGCGAGGTAATACGATTTCAAGGAATACCACCTGTTGAAATTTTCTTTTAAAAGAACCGGCATCTCCAGAGGAACTAAAGTAGAATAGAAAAAAAAGAAAATGGGATAATATTATACAATTGATTATTTCAAATTTCGATAATTTTCTATCGCGATTAATTTCAAAATTGACTAATTGCGTTCGTGACGAATAAATTAACGCATCGTCATACTTACAAGACAGTATAGTGATCGTCATAGAGGTGTACATCAGGAAGAGCATGTTGAAGAAGAGGAAACCAAGATTACTGAGAACTTTGGCACCATCGTTGCCGATATCCCAGTAGAGCGCACCGATCAGAAATCCGACAAGGATATGTGCGAATAGTCGAAGATACATGAGAGTCTGAGATAGATGGAGATAAACATCGATTTATTTTTTGCTCAGACGAATCAATGATTTTTTTTTTCTGGTCAAATAAACTGATAGACCAAATCGCCTTGGTAATAATCGTTGAAAAAAAATTTCGAGAGCAGAGAACTTTGAGAGCAAATTGACGGTTCGTGACTAGCGAGAATCTCACGCATCGAAAAGGCGTTTTGGGCGTAAAAAAAAAATAAAATATACATATAAAAAATCCGTTGCTGCTATAATACCTATAGATACCGAGAATCGGAATTTAGCTTGAAATTTCATAAAGGAGATTCAAGGTTTTCGAAACCGTTAATTATAAATTATTAAGCATTCTCTGATCTTTGAGTAATGCTTACGAGCTTTTGGATAAGGAAAATAAAAGATCGGTTAATTTATTGGAAAAAATCGATTCAGACTGGCTTAAATCTGTTTGAGTTAATATCGAGTCAGGAATATCCCACGATAACCGATGAATAATTCGATATTTTTTTTTTTTTTTCATACAAGAATTATATGGTTCTGGTTTTAAACATTACGGAATTTTCGAACGTGTCTTACATCAGGCGCGAGTTACTGCGTAGGTAAACCGGTGACGATCGGAGCCGTATTTAGCTTTAATGACTAATTAAGTATTTCGAGTAAGTGAAATACGTCGTAGGGATAGACTAAGCGTTTTCCGCGTTTGTTTAAATACATTTACATGACTATTAATACGCTTAGATTCGTTGATTTGATACGAGAATAACTGCCGTCAGAGAACTTGTTCCTCGTGTATTTTTGAAGGAGAAAAAAGATCTGAAATCCGTTCCCAGTGATTTTGCGAAAGGTAAGAAAAAGTGAGGTATCTATTGACTGGAAAGATTATGATTGAAAAAATAGAATAAAAAATATAACACGGCATTCGTATTTGCTAATGATTCATATCGCGATTAAAATCGATGTTCTATTCCGATTCTGACGCATGGTCAGTCCGTTAAAAATCAAATTTAAACTCACCCAGTCTCTTTTACTGAACAGCAACGTCCTTTTCAATATTATCCAGAATTGGACCAATTCCGAGGTCGGATATCTTTCCGGAGTTACAGCGAGCGTCTCGTCAAGTAGCGCAGTCGTAACGTTACCCTTTTTCTCCATTCCAATTGGGATGGTGACTTCACCTTTGGAGAAGAAGAGAAGTTACATTTAATTAGATAACCGATTACCCGAGAATTAATAAAGTTGTCGACGTATCTCGAGGCTCTTACTTTGTTTGGGAATGTCGTTCGTCGCGTAGCCAGGAATCACGAATCCGATAGTACCGTTCATTTTGGGTACCTGATACTTGTCCATGGAATGATTGGCGTCGTTTTTGTCGTTAAGATCAACGGGTCTGTTCTCGTTAGAGACAACCGCGTTGTTAAGGGCTTCCGGTTTTCCTCCAGGAAATTGATATCCGTTTCTTATGTCGCGTTTACCGTTGTCTATCGCGCTTACAAGATTGCGAATGTTGTCTCCGTACTCGCCGCAGGATACTTCAATGACTGTTTAGCGGAGGAAGAAGTGAGGTGAGAATTCCAATTTAAAATTCCGAAAATACAGCACGTGATAATATTGAATAAAAAAATTCATCAACTTACTAAACGATGCCGGATTATGATAACTTGGACAATTTAGACCAAGAGTACCGAGGAATGGTACTAGCTGCGAGGATGTTCCTTGATAGACGCACTGGCCTTCGGCAAGCGTGTAAAGAGCGTCAAACATTTCAAATAAACGTGCACTGGGTTGATGAATTGTACAGACAATGGTTCGTCCACCACGGGCGAGTGTCTTCAGTAATGAGATGCATTGAAAGCAGGAGGAAGAGTCTAATCCACTAATTAAAGTAAAAATCGAGGAGGCATTAGGGTTGGGGAGATCCAGGTTTTATAATATCAATTGCTCTTAGATTTGGGAGGATATTTCAATTTTTTGTTCTTCACAATATTCCTAAACCCGGTCAAATTATCCATGCAAAAAAAGAAAAAAAAAAAAATACCACGTCAAAGCGTCGTCATAATAGCCTGAACGATGGAGTCACGCGGTGAATGAGAATAGAAAATTAATAATCAAAGAGAACAAAGGAGAGATGAAATTTGCACAAAGTATCAGATGCGAGAGGCTATAATTGGAAGTTAATACAAGCTTTGACTGAGAGTCTATATAAACTAGAATTATGAAGAATAATTATTCTAACACCTGCCGGTGATGTTCCATAGGTTATTTAACGCGGGGTTAAAGTTCTGGGCATTGGTTATTAATTATAAATATCAGTATTCCCACTTCTACGTGGCGAAAGAAGTTTAAAATATTCAGATAGCTACGGACTACCGTAAATTTGTCAGAAGAATAATCATGGGCAATTTTCATTAATTTCTGTCCAGACGGATATTACAGTCGTGATTTTGCAATTTTTTTCTTCTAATATATATATAAGCTGTAGTGACTTTGATGCTAATACGAAGTGACAGCGAAGTGTGTACTTCGGGCATTCGTTAACTTCGATAAAAAAAAAAAATTAACAAAAAACAAAGCTGTTAATGGAGTAGGAATAAAATTGGAGAGGCAAGAACGTCCTTGAATAATTTTTAGTCAAGAATTCGGCTTTCAACCCCAAGTCAAAGGAACGTGAAAAAAAAAAATTAAAAAAATATTTTTTTCGGCAACCTTGGTAAACCAGAAGGTACAAACCAGTTTGACTTGTAGTACATATACGTATACACTCATGGCCAAAAGGACATCTGGCTGCAACGCATTTCAACTTGGAAGGATAAATGCGGGACCCAATTTATAAACGGTGACGTCGAATGAAAGAAATAGATTTTAATTTTAATTTTTCTCATTAACTTTCATCCGATTCATGAATTCATTTTGACTTTGGCAAGCATAATAATCACTCGTCGCACTCGAAACTTGTACGAGTACAGATTTTCAAAATCTGATCTTATATGCAGGATCCTCATGCAGTCAGACACTCCCAATGACTATGCAGAATGACGCATTGCTTCTGGCATGTATGTAGCACGTATATGTGAAGTGATCTTGTGAATGAATTGAGACCGCGATCAGCGCAAGTTTCAAAAACTTAGTATTCATAATTAGACGTTTCGATTTACTCGTTAATGTAATCGAGAGGATTTAAGCCGAACGATGAATGGGAATAAAGTACGAATACGACGTACGTAATCGTTGGTTGATTGAATAAGAATAATGACGTCAATAAATGTGACTAGGTGAATTTAGAGTCGACAGAAATAGGAATGAAGTAGAGCTTTGAGAAGAAAAAAAGAATATTTAATAGGAAATAGGTAAAGCGTAGCATATAGTCTGTAAATTTTATTTTATACATTTTTACCTTGTAGGCTCGTCGAAAAACATTATCGGTGGGTTGTTGACCAGCTCAAGTGCAATAGAGAGTCTTTTTTTCTGACCACCACTCAGGTTCGAGGTCATGGTGCAACGGTGTTCGGCAAGTCCAAGTGTTTCCAAAATTTCTTTCATCTAAAAAGCGTGATATCATATTTTCAGTCCTTAATACAAGAATACGTGACACATAAATACATATAATGCCACATGCTGCATGACCGAGAACTTGATTTGTCGAGAAAAGAGAAACAGCTTGTTCAGAATAAATTATACAATTTCCCGAACGCGCTGCAGCGGTCACGAAGTCAAGATAATCAAGAAAAACAATTTCCGTACGCTGTATGAATTCGCGTATCGTCCCGCACGGTCGATGCATACGCAATTGATTATTCGTGCAGGTAGGTATACAATAAAGCCAGAGAATTCGAAGTTCACATGAACTTCAGTTGATATACTTGACGACAGACACGCAGTGTATCTCAAGATGTAACGCGGAACGGTCATTTCTGTCGTTGCAATATGACTAATGAAGACATCGAGTTAATTGCATCGTTGTCTTTCAGGTATAGAGTCATGAGCAAAGGACTCGCAAGTTTCTGTTTTATTCCGAAGGATAGTTGTTGAGGTAAATAAATCTAATTCGATACGTGTTTCTCTGAATCACTTACCACTTCTGATTTCTCGGCTTCAGTCACGTGGCTGCCGAGTTTCAGATTTGCCGCGACTCTCATGGCCTCATGAACCGTAAGATTTCCGTGCAATTGATTATCCTGCATAATGTAACAGGATAACTTTCTGAAAGCACTGAGATTCCGCTCGTGGCCGTTCATCGTGATGCTACCCTCTGCTCCGGTCGTTCTGAAATCAATTTTTTATCGTTTCTTTTTATTTTTCTATTCTGCTTTCGTTTCTTCTCTTCTTCTCATTACATGGCGATTAGATTAAGCCTGGGAAAACACCGCAAATTTCATAAAAAAATTTAAAAAAAATAAAAAAACTACTGGCAGGTACAAAAATTTCTCACACGCCATCAAGACGACAAAAAATTGCAACCTCTGATGTCGTGGAAATAAATTAGGAGATAATGCCAAGAGCACTATAATAAATGACCATGAAAAATGGCAGGAGTTACCGCGATTGACGACAAAAACTTGCTAGACTAAAATAATGAATTTCAGCTGAGGTGTGAGGTGAAATATCATCGCGCAGTAGCTTTGGGCGAAGGTTGATTAACAGTTATCCGGAATTATATAACACGCAACTATATAGGTAGTAAAAATACGGGATTGAATGATTTTCCTGAAAATTGCAGAGATGCCATTTTCCCAATACTTCTCATTATTTATATCTCAGATTGAGTTCGGAATAAATATTTTCACTGCAATAAATGTTCAAAGTCGTATATCAGAGCGGGAGTGAGGAATGTTTCCGATAAGGTTTCATCGTGAACCGAGAGTAACTTTAGCCTGCACTTTTTACTATTTACGAAACTATTTACTCGTCGGAAGATCAATCCTAGATAAAATAATCGCTCTAGATTAGACGACCTGCTAATGATTAGTGGAGGTAATCAATTACTAGGGGCTCTACCCCCGCGAGAATCACATTATTAAGTGTAACACGTGAAAGTGCAAGTATAGTCATTAACACGACGGAATATCTGGACACCAACAATTACGAAGCAGAATGAGACCTCGTGAGACATTTGTTTTCACTTTGTTTATTCTTATTCCCAATTGATATATGCTATCTGTATTTCTCAAGCTAAAGTCGATGCCCTGTATATTGGTGCCAAGTAAACTTTCTGGGTTCGGTATCGGAGATCTATGTATCCCACTTTTGCTCTGCCGTCTTATTTTCTTTCGAAACGGAATTCGAGACTTTTATACATGAAGGCGTGTAATTGCGCGTACATATTATAAGCTTTTTTCTTCACCGTTAAAACTGCGGTTAGAAATGAACGAGTAAAAACTCACCGCTCCCATTACCTGGCGAATTTCACTGAGAACGATGACGACTAGGAGAGAGAGAGAAGAAAAAATGAAATCGCCTTGACTCCGACCTGACCCTATGATACGTGTACGTTAATATGTTAATCCAAGCCCGCTTATGAGAATATTTACTAGCCTGTCTGTCCGATTGCGTTTCATAATGACGCACAAAATAATGACGATGCGATGAAATACTCTAAATAAAATAAGAAAAAAAAAAAAAAAATGGAAATAAATAAAATAAAAGAAGAGGAAATCGAAGAATGTGATAGGTATTGAAAAATATTTAATCTTCGCAACTTTACTCCTAGCATAATCAATTCCAGACGAAATAAATCACGGTATAGACGTAAACATATGTGCAATTTTCTGTACACATATATATTTATGCGGTGATTAAAATTGCAGCTTTCTACTCCCACCAGGAATCTGACATCAGTCTTATTTTTGTCACCTGTACCTGTTGCGTGTTGCAAAAGCTTTGAGCATCGCATACCGGGTGATTCCTCGCTGACGCCGCAGTATGTCCGGTAGCGGACTGTCAGGTATAGTTTTTTACCCGTGATCGTAGCCGCAAAATTCTATAGTCCCGATCAATATGGCCGCCCAAACAAACAAGACGATCGCCGGCGATCTTGAATTTTGACAGCTACAGCGAGATGAGTGTGACAAATTATTACCGAAAATAATTATTACACCCACAAAATGTTCTTTGTGCACCGGATGATCATTATCCAGGGGATTGCGAGTGATTGGCGTGTCGACGGATGGGTAAGTAAAACTGTTTTTCATAATTACGAGTGCATCTGTAAGAGCGTAACCTCAAAGCGATATTAACCCTCAATGTGCACGCTATATTTTTCGAGAAACTGCGTCTTTTATGGAACAGTCATGGTTTCAGGGTTTTATTGGCTTCAGAAAGACCTTAAACAACTCACGGTTACTATTCTTATTAATCATACACTTATTAATTATTATTTCAGAGAGCGTGCAGCAGCTTCGGATTTTACTTGACCAGGCATCTTCATAGCTAGATCCTCGGCTAGACCCGTACTAGCATAGGGTGTGAAGGTGTTTAATGCTGCGAAATCATTGTGCGGATTGTGTGCAGAAATAACCGGAACACTATGCTTAACGAGAAGACCAACAGACTGAGACATGGATTGCACATTGCTGAAGAATAGGGACATAGGGGAATTTGATAATTTTTGATGATATTAATGCGAAAAATGATTGGATAATATCGAGGAGCGGATATTCGCATAACCTCAGAAAATAAAAAAAAAAACTCAATTTAGTGACAGAATTCCGAAAATACCTGAAAAATTTTTGCAACAACACTCATATTTCAGTAAAAATTCAGTTAGTAGCAATCCGAATGAATTCTGAGATTCATATTATACATATACTGTTACATTTTGGCTCGAATATGAGTGTTTTATGCAAAACTTTTTCATGGAATTCGTAGAGATTTTATCACTGAGTATAACGAACCCTGAAATTTCGAAATCGGATCAAAAATGAACAATTTTCATCGTTGTGAGCAAAATGTTTTTACAACTTTTCATGATTGTTGGTATTTTCGAAATCCTGTCACTAAATTGAGAGTTTTTTCATTTTCTGAGGTTGTGGGAATATCCGCTCCTCGATATTATTCAATCATTTTTCGCATTAATATCATCCAATATTATCAAATTCGGTTTTTGTCTGTCTTATTGTTTTGATGCCGATTGTACCCTACAAATCATCCTTAAGCACAATCCTCTTTCCTAACCATACAGTGCAATAGAGCTAGCTTGGTTTAACAGAACAGGTCATAGTTTTAAGATTCTAAAATACATCATGTACAATCTTTGTATTAATGAAGCCTCGTGCAGTCTGCAATTAAATCACATTAAAGCAATCAACAGCTGTGTTCCAAATTCTTGTTGGTTCCCCAATATTTCCACGGTAAATCAATCGTTCCGTAGTCGCTCTAATCAGCCCTAACATACTGAACTTTCTATTCTTATTACCAAGTAATATAGGTATATTTGATATATTTTTAGGTATAGTTAAGATATTTGTTTATTTTAATTTATTTATTCGGAATAAATACATAGACTTAACAGTGAACGTCCAATTACAGGTTTAGACAGTGGAATATTGCTACTAACTGAATTTTTACTGAAATATGAGTGTTGTTGCAAAACTTTTTCAGGTAATTCATAGAGATTATATCACTGAGTATAACAAACCCTGAAATTTCGAAATCGGATCAAAAATGAACAATTTTCATCGTCGTGAGCAAAATGTTTTTACAACTTTTCATGATTGTTGGTATTTTCGGAATTCTGTCACTAAATTGAGTTTTTTTTTTTATTTTCTGAGGTTATGCGAATATCCGCTCCTCGATATTATCCAATCATTTTTCGCATTAATATCATCAAAAATTATCAAATTCCCCTATGTCCCTATTCTTCAGCAATGTGCAATCCATGTCTCAGTCTGTTGGTCTTCTCGTTAAGCATAGTGTTCCGGTTATTTCTGCACACAATCCGCACAATGATTTCGCAGCATTAAACACCTTCACACCCTATGCTAGTACGGGTCTAGCCGAGGATCTAGCTATGAAGATGCCTGGTCAAGTAAAATCCGAAGCTGCTGCACGCTCTCTGAAATAATAATTAATAAGTGTATGATTAATAAGAATAGTAACCGTGAGTTGTTTAAGGTCTTTCTGAAGCCAATAAAACCCTGAAACCATGACTGTTCCATAAAAGACGCAGTTTCTCGAAAAATATAGCGTGCACATTGAGGGTTAATATCGCTTTGAGGTTACGCTCTTACAGATGCACTCGTAATTATGAAAAACAGTTTTACTTACCCATCCGTCGACACGCCAATCACTCGCAATCCCCTGGATAATGATCATCCGGTGCACAAAGAACATTTTGTGGGTGTAATAATTATTTTCGGTAATAATTTGTCACACTCATCTCGCTGTAGCTGTCAAAATTCAAGATCGCCGGCGATCGTCTTGTTTGTTTGGGCGGCCATATTGATCGGGACTATAGAATTTTGCGGCTACGATCACGGGTAAAAAACTATACCTGACAGTCCGCTACCGGACATACTGCGGCGTCAGCGAGGAATCACCCGGTATATCTTTCCTCGAGAAATAATGTCTTTCATTTCTCAGAGTCGAGATCCTATACCGACCGAATTGCCAAGATGGTGGACAGATCAGATATCTTCGAGGATAAAAATAAAGGACGAAGAATACTTCTCGCGAGAAATAAGTCTTTCGAGTGAATTTTGATGCACGAGATTATAGGATGAAACGAAGATTAACATTTTATGGGTGGTATATTTCTCGCTATAAATTCTGTCTTTAAACAGATAAAGTGAAACCGGTTGTTATATTTTTTTTTTAAATGGCGTTAATTTGCCCATTTTGATATGGAATATTATACGCCGTGTTTTTGACGTCAGAAGTCAGAACAAACACAATTGACACAAACATAGGTATAACAGTCGCTTCTGACGTTCTTGTTTAACCAGCTTTTATACATAATGTCAAGAATCTTGGGAAAAAATATTGCTAAAGTAAACAACAATAACCGCGAAGATGAAGGTTGGCAAAGAGATCCAGATTCCCTGAGAATCATCGCGACTCGTACATCGTAGCTGAGTCGAGTCGACTGGGAACGAGCGTGAAGAAAGCGAATGTCGCTCTCGCTTCTGGCTAATTCCGGTTCAACTTTCTTCCGTTTGATTAACTTTCAAGACCTTCAAGATCACGACCATCATATAACAATCTCACTGATCTATGATTGCGAAGGTCATAATTTTAGCGAAAGTAATCGATCTAAATCTGTAAACTCTATAAATAATCGATCATTCTTTAGTTTTTCGCAAATCTGTTTGAAGTCAGTCCGCGTAATTGTGGGGCGAAAATTTTAGCGAATAATTGATCGGTGTGGAAGTTTTTTCCTCATGATTTTGGCACAATATTATAATCAGCGCCTGATTGGCGTTCGGTGAAGCTAATTAAAAATTGATTAGTTTATATTCCGGAGGCCTGGAGCCGCACGTCAAGTATGTAATAAATAAGACTATATGATCGTGGAATTTGAATTTTGATTTGTGAATGAAATAAATAACAGTTTAGCGCGTGGATAAATCGTTTGAATTTTGTCTACCTAATTTCAGTCTGAACACGATTCGTGTCGAACCTTGAGCTGACGAGAGAGACAGCTGCAAAATTAACCTCTTAAAAACGTGACCAGCCGAACGCGTGCCTTATTGACAAATAAATTCAAAAGATGAACGCGTAGGTATATTCGAAACTTTCTACTTGTTATCAATGTCATTCTCCAGACTGGATTAACTATTTCTATTTTTTAAGGTATCGCACAGTACTCTTTACGATTTTCCGTTCTTTTGTTTCTTCATTATTTTTTTTATATTCTTCCGAAAGGCGGAAATTTGCAAAAATTTATGCAAACTTAATGAGAGGATTGAGTACGCGAGAGAAGATTACCAAAGTCCCTGAAATTAGGATTCAGATTTGATTAAAATGAAAATTATTGAACACTTTGCAAAAACACTGAAAATTAATACTCAAAACTTTCGAATGCATGTGCATTCTGGGATGAATGGATTCACGAGACGTACCTACTATCGTTAGTTGTACGAAAATGATCGTTTTCTAAGAACAATCAAACTTTATCATTATATTCCGACTTTAGGCTTGAAAAAGAAATTTCTGGGATTCGGGTTTTTTGAGTGGGTATAAATTCATTCATCGAATGTTATTTTCACCCCTTTCACTCTACGGTTACAAAGACGGTAATTATTATCGACTAGTGAATTATTCGAATGCTGGATCCTATCCGAGAAATGAAGGAAAATTAAAGGAAAAAAAAGCAACGTGCATCGTTTGCACTAAATTATCTTTTCGCGGAGAAATTTTTCTTCACCTTTCGTTGAAACGAGGATATGAACTTGTATACGATCTTTTTATAGTCGCGGTTAGTTCAACGAATTGAGAGATATCTTCCGCATGTACAGCGAAACAAAGGAAGGTCCTTGAATGTTCGTCAAACTTATCCTCTAAAAATAAATGACATGTACTATGTATACAACTAACCAGAAACAGGAAACCGAGGATATAGTACTCTGCAGGAGTGAAAGTTTGACAGGTATTGATTAATATAATAGACCTTCACGTATATGATCGTTATGAGAAAGCAGTTTTCTTTCTTCACATGCTCATGCTACCGAATCAAATGCCTTATCAAGTCCAACAAGTTTTAGAATGAGTGGTATGAAACAAGTTCCCAGTTTTATTCCGAAGCAGTAATGTGCTAGATACGTCCGATCTGTCAATCAAGCCGAAGGAAATGCTCTTGGTATTGAAGGTGTCAAAAAAATCGTTTAATAATCAATTTTGCAATTTATTACTACGACTGCATATAACTCATTGACTATTGTCTGATTTATGTTCGATGTAAAAACTGCGGGCATATAGGTAAGTCATAATATCCCGATACTGGAACATATGGCAACACTAGTTTTTGCAATAAAATAATATGCGTCCTGATGCACGCGCGTGCACTGGGCAGTACCAGACGACATTGTTACGTCTGACTTTAATGTCCTCGATGTTAATGTCTCGCAATTGATAGCCGTATAATTATGAGTAGATATCCGACAATGGTGGATTTCTAAACGTATATACAATTAAACCCCCATCTTCTAGTAAGTTATACATATGACGTACGATTAAAATCTGCGACATTACGCTCCGGTATACCGAGGACAAAAAATTATTATACTGACTATAGATGCGGGATGATTCTCTATACGTTCAAAAAGGAGAATAGTGATTCTTTACATTGATTATATGTTCGATCGAACAATATAGAAATTAAATCTAGGTATATAGGATCACGATAATGGATAGTGAATAGTGGATAAAAAAAAAGAAAATTTTTTTAAATCAAACCACTATAACGACCAATTAGTAGTCTGGATGTAACGTAATTGTAATAAATAATTGTCGAGATTGCAGACTAGTCGATGACGAGTAATTTTTTCTATACATATTAATCAATTGCATCGATACGGATTGTAAATTGTCCCGATAATTATATTGGTTGAAACTATCTATTACACTTATTGCTACTTTTTTTTTAGAGAGAATTTGAATTCAGAAATCTATCCTGATTGTCCGGTTCTAACAATTCCAAGTTACGTAGCAATGACGTGACGTCGTTTGTCTAGACGTTTCACTACTGAACTAGATTCAAGTTTAGAAAGAAAGTAATAAAGCTTGTACCAATTGCACCGCGATATGGTTATTGTAGTAATTAAAATATCAACCGTTTGCGTAACTCATAGTTTCATAGAGTGGTTTCAAATTCACAAATATTTAGGTCAAGGCGGAATTTGAAATGAATTTTTCGATATCGAAATGAGAAATTGAGGTTCTGGTATCTTGTTCTCATTTTTGACCAAAATTAATATATTCGATAAATATACACCCACGATCAATGGTCAAATCCGTTACTCAGTCCTATGCACATGTTTTCATTACAATATATATAGCGGAAACTTACCGCGCCTCTGGCCAAGTCATAAAATATATTTACGTGCTTCAGAAAACTTTCCATTGTTTATAGTATCTAGGCTTGAGTAATTACAAGAGAGGAAAGTTATTGGGACATTTTTGTTAATTATATAAAAGTGTTAATACCTCTTAAACGATTATAAGACATTGCAATATTTCACCCATGAGTCGATGCTATGCAGTTGACCTTAAAGTCTAGTAAGTAATGAACTGGTATATCCAGACAAGCTAACATCTGTAAGTAGTTATGTAACGTATGCATGGAGATATAGTTACAGTTTTATGCAGATTACAGTAGGGAACAACACTTATTTCACGTTCGACTGACTCGAGCGTTTTACAATAATTATCGAAAAGTCTTGCCTCATTTTATATATAGTTACGCGTTACAACATCCCTGCAGCTCCAGGCCGTTTAATGCAATTTTTATACAACCAGGGATTATATGAAGGATATTTTTGAACCTTTAAAGCAACTTGTTTGTTCATAGAAAAACGTGAAATCTTTCCTAATTGGAATTGAAATTAAAGAAGTGCCGCCATTAGTAAAGAATAAAAGGATTCGCGTGTTGCTACTCGTTTCCTTTTGGCGCACACCAGCGTTAACCTTGGAATATAATTTCCTGATAGTATCTACTTGCACAATGAACTGGGTACTTGAACAGTGCCATCTTTACATCTGAAAATCTATCAGATTAGATTAGATTCGACTAGATTCCCACTCGGATAATGTTTATGCAAGCGTTCATTTTATCGGATCTATTAGGGATAGACGTGCAAGAAATTACTGCCTAGTCTACATCATGTATTATTCATTCTGGCGATAGATTATCTCTTAATTCCAGAAACTCGTTTGAAACGGTTTCTATACTCGATCTGCGAATCGCAAGGAATATTCCGCAGATATTGAGCCGCTTGCGGTTTGTCCAATAACGAAAATGTATCGGGAAATTGAACTTATTCTTCTGTTTTCTATTTCGGAAAAAATCCAGCAGAGTTTGTCTTCATTTATAGGTGTATATATAATTTCTGGCAAGAGAGAGGACTCACTTGTATCCGGTTAGGATATTGAGTAGTGTAGATTTTCCTGCACCGGAAGGACCCATGATTGCGGTCAATTCTCCGGAGCGTAGTCGTCCGCTGACAGATTTTAGTATAACTTTTGGATCTGAAAACAGAATGATTGAGAATTTCGGTTAATTTTATTAAAAACTAACGCGAGGTGATAGACAAAAATCTATATCTGCTATACGATTCAATAATAAATTGTTACGTACAATTTTGTCATTTTACAATGATTTAACAATATTTTCCGCGCAAGGATAGATCGAATAATTCCACTTCACCGTATTAATGATTTAATTATATAAGGTAACATAATTTGTTGTGCACGATGATGTCGATATTGTAGCGATATCTGATACTGACGATTTCATACGTACACGACTCGATTTTTATCAAGATATAATTGAATGAATTGAAATTGAAGTGTGACTCAGTAATCGTCATTTCTTAACCCCCTGATGAATTCTGACTATACATATAAGTATATTATATATATAGGCAAGCAATTGAATGATGAAATGAGTAAATAGATGAATCCTGATATTTGCGTGAAGCTACACATCACGGCATGTATGTGTGGTATCAGTAGCAAGCGTCGAAGGTTCTTTGCTCGTGTTTGATTATCAAGGATCAAAGATCACCGTAAGATGGCAAATTCTTAATAAGATAGTCACGACGATCAACACGTATATCAATACTGACACTAACAAAGAAATGTAAAAAAAAAAAAGAAGCTTCATCACAATACGTGAGCATGCGGCGAAGCAGCTGTGAAGCAAAGTCCACGGGCACTGCGATAATAATTACACTTTTGTAACATCGAAGTATATACATACGTATAGCTATATTTCTGTACAGAAAATCGCGATTAAAAATCATGTAGTAGATGAAATAAGCGATAATGTCTTGAGTCTCGTATCTCTGGTATTTACAAGTATTGAATTCATTTAGATTTCGGACTTGTCAAACGTTCTAGTAAATTTCATTCTACATGCAAGGCATATACGTGAAGTCTATAGCGTTTACACATATGTCTGTACATATTTGTCGGAGAAATTTCCTCTATTTGTCAAAATATTCCCTATCTGTTTTCATGGCTATATTATATATCTCTAAAGGAAGTATCCAGACATGTATGTATACCGACGCTCAGCTCGACTCCATTGTTACAACAAACATCCGTTCTCATCTAGTGAAGTCATTGTATTCATTGTTCACTGCTGAATTAAATTACTTTGCAAATTGAGTGAAAACACGATCACGAATAAACAGCGTTGAGGCAAACAGAAGCAGAAGAAGCAAGAAATTTTTGTTTTGTTTTTTGAATTGTAAAAAATTGCTAAAATGTTGGCAAATTTTCGCTTTCTTATATAATTCATAATATCTACCTTCTGCAGTTCCTAAGCCTTCGCTAACTAGTAGCTATACAGTAAGTAGACACTGTATTCATACTTTCAACATTATTAGGCGATGTACAGTTGACTGACCCACAAAATTATGCGCAAAAATATAAGAGAAAGAAAAAAAGAAAACAAATTTGAAAATGATTTATCGCAGCTGTGTTAAACTTTTTATCTTCTTGTCAAAGACGAGTAACGCTATTAATCTCCGTGTTCTGTTAGTTTCTATTTTTTGTTTCTCGAAGTAATGTTACTTTACGCAAGTTTAACCGGTGATCTGAATATTTTTTTTTTAACGCAATCATGCAAATGTGTTCAAGCTACTCTATCTGTATAATATGTATGTATTTGTTTAGCGTATGGATGCGGAATTCCATTCCGAGTGTATGAACCCGTGACCCCGACCCTTTCGGATTTGGCTCATCTTTTTTCTACAATTGAGAAACGATTTTTTGTTCGACCCACAAGAATGTTGAGAAACGATTTTTTGTTCGACCCCACTTTTTCACGTATAATTAAAAATAACTATATGAGGCTTGATTTAATATACTTTATCGAAGAAACAAAAAAAGCACACGTGGGTTTCTCTCGATTTGGTAAATCCAAAATTCATTTCTACCGCAGATACATTTCTTATTAAGCTATATCGTTTATAAAAACACTCGCTATGTCATAGCGATAAATATTATACGTCTTCGTGTCTTATATACTTTAATTGAAATGACCTTTTAAAATTATTTTAATACCCTGATCATTTATAGTGTCTGGTTTCTTGTTTCGTTTCCTTCTTTTCTGTTTTATTCCCCCCTTTTTTTATTCAACTCGAAACTTAATGGAAGTTGTTGAAACATTTTCATCTATGTACCAAATACCTATAAGTACGTAATGTGTACATAAAAAAAAGTATCGATTATTGAAGAAAAATCGAATACGAAATATAATATCTTTCAAACCACAAAAAGAAGAAAAAAAAAAAAAAATTCGAATGATAATTGCGGCCGGAGATTAGTTGATGAATTTGAAAAGTCTATACAGCAAGTTACTGTTTTATGAGGCTATTACGTATATTGAGTGGTCAGATATTCCGTGTGCCGTTATATTACATATATGTACACAGTGACGAAGTACGAATAAAAATAATACTTTAAGATATTAATAATTGTGTCTAAAAATATAACTATTGTGAGATTAATATAGAGATCATATAATTAGTGTTGGTTAATAGCTGTTAGTTACCGTCTGCACTAGTATAGTTTTGATCGAATATAAATTCGTACATGTGAGGGAACGTTTTAAGGCTGCAATAAAAAGAAAAAAAAAAAAAAGGAACCATTAGTACAGGCGTTAAAGAGATGATTGATATTCACGATGAGTTTCTGCAGATTATTTTCTAAGCTGTAAAGATTGCCGATACGATATTTCGCGATGGTATTCAGGATGGCGATCAAAAAATTCCATTAGCTGCGGGTTAAAAATAACAATCCATAGCATCGAACGGGGAAATAAAAGTTAAAAAAATTGTCTAGACAATTTATTTTCATGATTTTTAATTCCTTATTCCAAAGTGCATAGGTATAGTAAAACTGATTCTGAGACTTGCTAAATTACCATATTTGAGTGGTTATAAATCCAACTGATTCGGCACAGAAATTGGATCATCGTACGGCTGAGAAAAAATTTCTTTCCAATTCACTTATTAATAATATAGGTACTGTCGTATACTTTTTCAACAAAGTCAGGGGTGATTTAAAATTATAAGGTTGCCAGAAATAATATACATACAGTTATCGCTACATGCATTACAATTCCACGTATACGTTTTGGGTAGAAAAATTCAAATCAGTTCTATACTATAGTTTCATCGCGTAAGAAATTTGGCTTTTATATCCTTCATGCATAAGAATGAGATTGTAAGTTTTCCTTATTTGAACAATTTTTTGTTTTTAATCCAACCATGACCCTTCTGCTCCCTTGTCTTTCCTTATGAATATAATGATTGAATCAAACAACCAAGATGCAGATGATTTGAGAAAAGTTTATATGCAATTAAAAAGCATACGAGTCGGAGAACGGAAAATAAAAAACTGGAACTTTATACCTGGTTTACTTTTTATTTGCACGTGCTTGTGCAGTAATCTTTGAGATATGAATTTCAACAATATTGGCTACATATGTATGATTCGTGTCGATCATAGGTGAAATGTTAATCGAGCCGTGTGCTATGAGTAGGTATATATTATAAATCTTAGCAAAGATTTTGTTATGATAATCATGCATCGATTCATATACTTATTTACAAGACGAATGGATAATCAGCGTAGGACTTTGGTACACGATGGTTAATATGTTGACAGACATGTTACAATAATTTAATACGTCTATATCCTGATCCATACATAAATATATAATTTATATTCTTCCAAAGTATTATTTACAGCGGCGAGTAATCGCTAATTACACCTTGTATGTGCCTAATGGAGGATCCGCTCAACAATCGTTTCGCGAACCGTGGCTAACATGAGATCTGCGGTACCCTCCATTCGAATGAAGAAAGTGACAAGCTCACGATTAGTCAGTGAGAAAAAAACAGAAGAGAAAAGTTGAAAGAGACGTTTAGATTGCGAGTAATCATTACGTGTAATTATCAAACATCCAAATGCTTGAAAAAAAAGAGAACAAAAAATTGAATTCGATCCAAATCTCTGCTTTATTAGTCCAAGGCTCAAGGCGAGATAATTATAACTAAAGTGATTTAGTTTGATGGAATCAATCCCGGTTTTTTATCGGTCTATCCGCTGCGAAACTCTCGGTGAAGAAAAAAAGTTGATTTAAAAATATATATGGTAATTTTTGCAATAATGATAAATGAACGAAATTAAATGTATAGATACAGAACGGCTTCCCAAACTCCGTCGTATCGACGATGGATCATATTTTACAATAATTTCTTACAAAATGTAGTATTTGCAATAAATTTATCCCGGCGGTTTCTCGGACACTTACACAATATATTAGAATTATGTATTTTTATAAATTAAAAAAACAGCCATGACATCACTGTTGCAAACCGCACAACGGGCCATTATGCATACTCAAATAAAAAGTTGAGACTTTAACCCGATTCTCTGAAAAATAATCGTCGACGATTCCTCGCAATATATATATAGTTGGTAAATTTGTGTTAATTTACAAACATTTCGCACGTCTCATTATCGGTCCATAAAAAAAAATTGTGTCAATTAGCCGCGAGATTCATACGTCAAATGTCAATATAAAGTATCATGTCGATATTCCAAAACAAAAGTAAGATTCAAACCGAATTATCTATCCAACCCAAAGTCTGTGTAATTTCAACACTTTTTTGCTTCATCAAGTCGAATTGAAAATTTTTTTTGTACATTTTCAATCGATTCAGAACTTTACATAGATGATGTGTTCAATTTTGTGTGAATATGTTAACTTCGGAGTTTAATATCAAAATAGAAAAAAAAAAATTCATTCAACACACGTGATGTGGTAAAATTAACATTAGAATGTGTGGTTGAATATTTAGCACATACATTTTTTTTTAGCACTGGAACACAAATTTTATACGGTTTTCAGTGAAATTGAAAAGTTTTGGGAAAATCAGTGTTCGACGACTTTTGGGCATGTTCCAAAAATGATATCGGGATATATTACTCGTTTTTGTTGATTAAAGTCCAGTTGATTAAATTTGCATGAATGATAAATATGCAAATACATGCTTCGGCATTTGTAACGGAAAAAGAAAGGATAGAAGAAGGACAAGTAAGATTAGTAATGAGGAAGAAGGAAGAGATAATTAGCGATAGTTCATCAGACTAATATCGTAAATGGGATCTTTTCAAAGACTCAAGTAGTAAAATAATTCCATTTCGATATATATAGTTTCTTAGAATTCAGAGCAAGGAAAAATTTCTAATCGTGTTATTAAGCTTGTTATTTACGAAGTTAACGACATAAAAATCAATTCATATAATAGCTGGTGGGAGGCACGGGATATGTAGATAAACTATATGGACGCATGCATTAGAAGTGGACTTTCAGAGATTGAATATGCTCTTACTACAACCTCGCAACCATAGAGATGATAGATATATAAATATGAAATCAGGAGTTTGCCGCGATCGCTCAGTGTTATACGGGATATGAAAATTGACCGGAAATGGGAAAAATAAAGCTATACAGATTTTAAAAAAAACTTGTTTTCCTATAGGCAAATCCAAGGCGAACTGATTGAAAAAAAAATTCGTTCAGTCCTTGGGGACAGTCTGTATCACCGAGACTGCGTCATTGCGGGAGAATCATGATTATGTACTGCTGCAAATAAGGATAAAAATATCTCGAAAATATAACGTGTCTATGGTTGTAATGGGAAATTTTTTTATTCATTAACATCTGACCCTCGAAATAACTTCTGCATGACTATAGAAATCTCGACTTTGTTCCTCTGCCTCAGTTTCTTTTGAATTTATAATTGAGGATATTCTCAGCTTCGCCTTATAGTTACTTCAATAATTTCCGCAAAATAAATCAGAGAAGATTTTCTCAACCTCATTACGCCAGATATTTGCAAATTTTTACGTACCTACACCGATCGCCCTTATCTTTCCGAAGAATCGTTAATTTATCAATATATCAATTGTTCGATCTGAGGTGATAAAATTCACGAAGTAGGTACTCGTCTACCGAGATCATTTAATTCGACATTGAACGGTGAATCGATTACAGAAGTATTTTTTTTTTTCTCGAAAGATCAGATGACTCCTTGACTTTCATAAATTTTGAAATCATTAGCGGATTTTCATCTGCAATGAATCTCTCCGAATTGAAATCGGCACGGAAAGGGGCCACTGACATGGACGTTGATTCCAAAACGGGAATATTTGACGAGTCAATATATACGGGATATAGATAAGAAGCAAAGAGACAAAGCATCGCGTTATTTGCGACAAACTTTTATATCTAGACAAATAACTGATAGCTGGGTGAGTGAATTCACCCACACAAATGTTACAGTATATCACTGTACGTAGAGATAAATTGCATTACAGACTAGCCACAGCTGGCAGCTGATATACTGTCACATTTCACACACAGAACAGCGTTCGTTGTGCCCCTGACTGCACCGTCTCGAACTCGAATGCCAAAGAACAAAGAGATGGAAATTTATAAAAATTACAGAACGATCATAAATTAACAGAATTAAGAACACAAACAGAAGATTTATGCAAATCGTTGAGACAATTTTTAAGATAAAAGATGAGTAGAATATTTCCAAAAAAAACATCTAGTTTTCAAACTATACTGACCTCGGGAGAATAAACAAGGAACTAAATTCTCGGCATGGAAATTTACCCGATTAATAAAAGAGAGAGAAGAAGAGTGGAAAAATTGTTTGGAAAATAATTTACGAACTATACGTATCGTAAGCTTCTTAATCAAAACGGAGCAGATGGAAATTTACAATTTACGTAAACGAGCAAGTTTACTTTGAATGTTTACGATACCCAGATGTTTGGGGTATCTGAGTGCGTACCTACGACTGGAAAATGTATTACAAACACAGCTGTCATTCTTGATTTTCATCCTAGAAGTCTTTTTCAGTCAATATATAAAAAAAAAAAATAATGTTAAATATTTTGAAAAGTATTGAATGAAGATTGGGAACGTAGTCTGCCGTTTTTCGAACCATAGAAAAGTTCGGTATTTCATAATACCTGGAAGTATGACTTATACATTAAGCAATTTTCTTCCACTCACAATTCTCTACGTCTATTGTAAATAGCTTCGTAATCTCCAAATCCTGAAAACCATTACTTCCCTATCTCCTTACTTGTCCGCAGTATTAGACTAACCAAACGACGTGCATAGGTTAGCTTTCTAATCCTTGCGAGCGACTGGTTTATCCCTTAATGGAATAAACCATAGAATTCAACAACCGCATATACGACGTAGTTGAAGATGGACATTTTTTTAAGTGATTCGCGGAAACTCGTTAATTAATGCGCATGGGTTTTTTTCCCATTCATTCCGAATGACAAATTTATACGAATTAAGCGAAACTGTAGTGAAAAAAAAAAGAGAAAAAAAAAACATCCAACTAATTTTAATCAATCCTCATAATCGTCGACCAGTTTAATACGCAGTTGAAGCTGTCGAAACTTGAATCAAGAAGACAAAAAAGAACTTCAGTCAAAATATGACGACACATTAATTTGCGTATGTTGTGATCAATTCTTTCACGATCTTATTCGCTGTTCCCGTCACGTCTAGATCGTGACGAAGAATTTAAAATTAATTTATATAGAGTTCAAAAGGACGGTGGAGCCTCGTATCAAGTCGAGGCATCAATCAAGACGCGTTTATATCAATTATTCAATTATTTTATACAGGACGAAAATGAATGAATAAAATATGCTGTTTCACACAGGAACGTATCATTGTTCGGTTCTCTTTTATGGTTGCAGAAAGATGTTGAAAAATCTGAATAATACTCTATGATAGATACGACAAGGCGCGCTTTCTGGAAAGCACAAGTTTAATCTCAGACTGCATACCTATGCATGATAGAACCTAGACTAGAGTATGCAGTTACAATAGCCCACTTTCACTTCGTGGTCAATGTCATCCTGTCAAACCCGTTTCCAACGTCGCTACGTCATATTTAAATCCATAAATTCGAGCTTCCATGCAGAAGAGAGACTAGTATGTTTTACATTTCCAAAAAAAGAAGCCTCCCAAGTTCAGCCTTTCATTTTTACTGCAAATATCTCTTCCGCGCGGATCGCGTCGTCGGGACCAAAACCGCGAAATAACATACATCGAAGATCGCAAGCATACGCACAAGTGTAGGTCGGTATCCAAAAGCAAGATATCTCCGGTTGTCCCACTCCGTGAATGTCACGATCGTTATCGCTGATTATCGCGTGTCTAATTTCACGAATTCTCGTTTCCAAATCCGGTAATTACTGCCTATAAAATCTGACCTTCGATCCACCGAAAAAAAATAAAAAGAAAAAAAGAAAAAAAACGTACATGGAGATAAAAATTGTCGTTTTTGCATTCGGGCCACGCACGATTGCACCAGACCCTTACACGACTTTTTGACTATTTTCTTGCGCCATGGGATATCCGAGGAATTATTCATGGAGGGTCAAGTTCGTTCGTCAAAATTTAAGTAGGCAATGCGTATAATTGTTGCGTAAAAAATGAACGTGTACTCTTTTTTCATATTTATATATTATTTAAAAAACAAAAAAAAATGGTACTCACTGCTTCTTCGTCCTTCGCGTACTGTGTAAGTAAGGTCAGTGAACGCCAGATCGACAGGTGGCCTCTTTGGGAGATGGGTTATAGTCTTTGGTTGTGATGGTACGATCTGAAGACGTACCGACCCTTTTCTCGGCTGTAGTAATATGCCGTTAGAGTCATCGTCTCTGGAGCTATTCCCTTCGATCTTCATTGTGATTATCGAATATTTTTCTTTTGTCGTTTCGAAGTCACGACTTGGAGAAAAAACTTTTGTATAACTTCGAGTCAACAGCGAGATGAACCTTTCGCAATTTTATCGAAGGTTCTTTGATTGTTTCGTCACAGTTCCAGCAATGGGTACCTCGCTCGCAGTTTCACCGCCTGAAAATCACAGATTTCTAATTAGAGAAAAACGAGAAGAAAAAGATAAATTCTGAACAGCAAAGTTTCCGGATTGTTGAAAATTGGGGAAAGTTAAAATAAAAAAACATCGCTTTGCGGATTCTTACATTCTGAATATGCCAGCTTACAGGTCGAAAGTCGAATTTGTGGTATTGGCCAATTTGCCAGTTAAAAATCCAACGGTTCAACACAAAACTCGACCACTCCTCAACATCGCAGTGCAATAACGACTGATTTACGTAAAAATGACAGAAATGAATAATTATCGTTTAAAATGAATAAGATTCTAACTTAACGCGGTCTATTTTATTTCTTTTTTATATAGAAATGAATAAAACCGAAGAAAACGAGGGTTACATATACATATATTTGGCAATGAAAGGCACTACGCGACTACAACGAGTAACAAACACTAAACTTTATACTGTTACGCGTATAATCTAGACTCGAGGCTTTATCGAGCCTCCTCACTCAAGCACGTCTCGAACAAGACTGACCGTTCAGTGTTGGACATTCGCCTTGTTTCTTGTTCTCGCGCTTGGAAATCGCAGGCGTAATGAAGTCGCCGTTAATCAGCTCCGTTTTTTTTTCTTATTTTTTTATTTTCTGTGGATACGCACAGCTGAGAAACCCGATTGATAATAATTACTTACCGATTTATTTATGAACTCGTTATTACTTCTACCGGGATTTAATAGCCGGATGCGAAAACGACGTATTTCTTTCGTTCGTCTATTTTGGAGAAGAGTATCCGTTTAATCTGCCGTTCAGGAGTTAGTTGATGAAAACGATGAAACAACGAGAAAAACAAGGAGTCAAGATCAGGATCGGTTCTCTAGTCGATTGAACATATAAGCAACTTATCGAAAAATGTCTGATAATGAAAAGATAATGTCTGAGAACGTTTTGGTGACGTAAAAAAACTACGCTGGTTTTTTACAATCCGATCATTTTCGAATATAGAATCCGAATGGTACAGATAAGAGTAAAAAAGAAAGAGAAAAAAATGGGGGGTAATTTTTTCACTATTCTGATGCGGCGACAAGGTCGGAATAAAATCGATGTGTTATTCTGACTAATTTCTTGAAATTGTGAAATTAGTAATACAATAAAAAAGGCCCAAAGTCCATAAGTTGTCCGAGATAATTATTATTTATTTATCATGATTAAATAAGTACTACGTTATATGATGCCTTGGGTTTTTGTTTGTCTTTTTTTTTCTTTCCTTTTTTCTCTCATAAAACTACGCATTTTTTGTCAAAAACAAATTGTAGATGGCCACTTGACTGCATCGATAATGTTATTTGAAAAATCTTTGAAAACGCTGTCAAGGTATACGACAACCGCTCCTATACCGAATAGTTCTGTTGTAAGGCAATTGTTTACCTAAATTCTATGGCAAATCCAGCCTCCGTATTGTAGGTATACTTGCGGCTATTCCTATACGAGTCACTGGATTTCACATCGCTAATGCATGGACACGTGTCAGTATTCAATTAACAAGAGTATTTGTATGTTGGTTTACCTCTACTCTGATATTAGTGCTTATTGCACAGCTACAATAATTTTCTCGTTGGTAAGAAAAATAATTTCTATTTTTATCGAGAAACTGACTTCTTCTTATCTTCTATAGAATTTAATCCACCAGTAAATGATTTCGGATAAAAGTCGATTGAGAAATAAGATTTTTTTTAAATCACGCTTACGCCTTGGAGAAATATTATCTATATCGACTTAGTTTTCCTACAGCTGATTACCGGTATTTTAAAATTTATTTGATATTTTATGGACTTTGAAATATACAGTCAGATTCCGTCTATCGAGGAAAAAGTTGTCGCAGGAAGCCACGAGTCGCATCGTTCACCGGAACTTTTTGAAATTTAGATAATATGTAAAAACAAGATAAATATTCTATCGTTTTTAACGTTATACCAGAAAAAAAAAAAAAAAAAGAAAAAATGTCTCAAAATCCCAAATTTTTGTACATATCTAAAAATAAAATCCATCGAACGTGTCATCGGTTTACTCCGAAGTTAGAAGGTAAAATATTCCGTGCAAATTCTAAGGAGTTTCGATAAACGATGCGATCTCTACCTTACGAAGACTACTTTTTATTCATTCTCTGTAATGAATCGACGTAAAGTGATCCAGTTGATAAAATTCACTCTGTGCTGAGTTTCAATTACCGATTATGATCGCCATAAAGTCTTGAGGTAAAAATTCTAGCTCGAAACTTAAGACGGTATGAGATATAAACTTTTACTTAATAACGTTGCAATATCGCAAGTAAGACGACGCGGTTATACAAGGCCAATGTAACATATAAATACCCGATCGAGATTTGCATCGTGTTAAATCCGCGCATTCGATCGTATAGTGAACGATCTGTGAATCGATTAATACATATGACGTCGGTCGTATAGCCGGTTCTTAGCCGTCTGATCCTGAGCTATCTAGGCGACACTGACATTAATCGAACCACAATTCCGCTTCCCCGTGTTGATTATATTCATTGCAAATAATCAATCCGCATCTGGATTGTCTAATATATTATTATAAATCGTGAATAAATTTGACGCTGAGAAGAACGGAAACGGAAATGTAAACGGAAACAGAAACAGAAAAATGGGCTTTTTAACTATTTTTTTTTTTTTTTGATCACCAGGAAGAATCAATCTGAGGTTAAATGTTCGAAGTAATTAAATAATATTCGGAAGAATTCGGTGTTTTAATTTCCGTATGTTTTAGCCCCGTGCGTAATTAAGTGATGATTAAATGAAGAGAAACATATGTCTCGTCAATTATGAACGAGGAGACCATGGCTCAGCGTACATATGTTTAGCGAGTTCAAATAGTATACATAAGTTGAATTTAAAGTTCACTCGACCCATTTTCTGAGCGATTCTGAAACGATGGACGTCGTGACGTCAACGTGCTGTGACAACGGGTCAAAGGTTGTTGGCCGTTGGAAAAATCGGGACTGTAGTTCATCCGCGACAATGCTCATACTGTTTACCATATCACCATGCAGCGTATTCAAGACTACCGACTTTGGATATACCTACCGGCTGATTAATATTTTGTCTTTAAAAAACAGACGGATTTTTCAAAATAAAAAGAGTACACCTATTTTTTAATTTCGTTACTTTCTTTTCAATCGATAAATTTCAGAATCATAGAACCTATATCGTTATATAAAGGCACGTATAGAAAATTGATCGACCATGAATAACGTTAATATTTGCTACTTTTTTATGAATTTTAACTAGAATAAAAGATCGAAGATCCTTGACGGTCTTCGAAAAATGCAGAATAATTATGTATCAATAATTAAAAATATTGATTTGTGGCTACTGTGATTATCTCGAAAACAAGAGACAAAAAAAAATCAACAAGTTTTTTTTTTTTTTTTTTGTTCGATTATTATTGTATACCACGAGTGTATAACTGTAGGAGCAAAAAAGAACAAAATTATGTAATTTTACAGTAGGTCAAAAAAATAAACTGTGTTTTTCTACGTTTGATAGGCTGCCTCCACGATTCCAAAAAATCGATAAAAATTAGTCTGTAGATTAATTGTTCAGTGTCCTAGATTGCGATGTGCGGTCTAGGCTCACGCCGGATTCACAGAAAACTCTCGTCGATCATTTCGGACAATCAACCAAATACTGAAGACTGAATTATATCTATTTCTATTTAAAATTTTGACGAGACTGGCTTGAAAATTTTGTTCTAAAGTTCGTGTTAAAATTTCTGCGCTAATCGAATGTAAAAATATATTTGCATACTTTCGATGACTAATTTAGGTAAAATGTTAACGTAAATTTATTATTTATTTCTCATCAAGTTGCTATGAGCCAGGACTAACAAAATAAAATTTCGACCTCGAAGACTAGTGGAATTCTTTCCACTATCTAACTTTACCTCATCATTCAGCCGCAAATAATTTGCATACAAATGTGTTCCGGCATATAATATTTGATCAATTAAATCACATGAGCTTATATTGATGGAAAGTATCCGATACGTATCTACGTAATATATAGAAACATATATATTTACGTGGTAAATAGGAGCAAAATTAAAACGATCGACAACTATAGTTTCGATCCAAATTATCAATCGAGTCCAGTAAAATTAGCTCCAAAAGTACCGAATACATATCTACAAAACGGATTGTATCGCCAAATTTTTTTGTTCACAAGTAAAGGGTCATAAGAGATGCCCAAAACCGGATTCTTCCAACAAAATGTCTCTTATGCTTAATCCGCCATCTTGAAAAACAGTTTATCCTTGATATCTCGGCTTCCAGGGAAAAATATTATCTACAACTTTTGTTCGAAGTATTTTGAGACATCTATCAAAGATTAATTGTTCTTCAAGATGCCGGACGAAGCACGAGGAAATTTTGTTGGCAGAATGTCGTCTTGGGCATCTCTTAGGTATGACTCTCTACTTCTGAAAAAGAAAATTTCACAATACAATCCGCTTTGCCATTATGTAGTCTAATTTTACTGGACTAATACGAGAAGGAAAGAATGGGGGGGGGACAGAAGTATTAATAATAATGATTAAAAAAACGATTAGTTATACCTCTTCGACACACCTGTACATTTAAGCGTCGAAAAATTACTATTGCCATTACTTAATGGCATGAAAAATGAATAGAAAAAAAAAAAGTTGTAAGTACGTGACGAGACGATGTGGTATTTGAAATGTGCACATATTATATCGGAGTGAGGCAACTGTGGCTAACAATACTTATGTAGAATATGAAGAAGGGGTATGTATTAAGATATTGACCAACAATCGGCCCGCTAATGATAATTTGGTCGATTGAGTCGTTGGTCAGAAAGCTGGAGGGTCTTTATGAGGATGTATTGACGTTATGTACACTTTCATCTTTTTTATATCTATCGTATTAGCGGTAAATGCGAAAGGGAACGTTTGTAAGATTGTGTGAAGAATTGGACAGCGTATTTATGGACCAAACTGAAATCTGTGATGCGAAATAAGTTACGAAATCTTAGGTCCAAAAATGATTGACGCGATTTGTAAAGTAACTTGAATGTCTACGTTCTCTTGACCTAAAAATTTGTACCTAGATACCCACAGCTACGGTACAAAATCTCTAACGCGATATTCACACGATTCGGAAATACATGGAGTTTCATTTTTCCAGAGATTATTTCCTTTCGAGAAAGACCCGAATCCCTCGTATGATAAAAGTCAAGACTCGTTTTGAATGAATGAAAGATACTATTTCTACTCTGTCTACTTTATGAGAATTGTACAGAAATTTACCGTCAAGATTTGAAGAATGATTAATTAATTGAATTCCAAATAAGAAAGTCTGAGCCTTTGGTTACTCGGAATTTTATTCTTGTAAGTAAAGACGTTACCGCAAATCACTGTCTAATTATCCTCGAATTGGTTAGTTGCCGAGAGCTGCAGTGCCAAAAGAATATAATGGGTAAAAGAGTTATATAATAAGAGGCGAAAAATTTCTGTTTAAAAAGGTGATGGCTTGATCTGTATGATAAATGTCGGTGCGATCAATTATACGTGAATCACGATTCAATGTACATACGTTATTATACGTAATACGGCTTGTGTGACTGACCTAAGACAACCTGTTTTGTCGCAGATGGCCAAGGCGTAATAACCGTTTTCAATGGGTACCCATATACCTACTTAAGCTTACGGCAAATAGGTGAATAGTAATCAATCAAAGTTGAAATCAGAAATTGAATTTACCATGGAGGAAATTTATCAAATTATATGATCTACGTTTATCGTAAATAGGAAATCTTATCACGAGTTTTCATACCCGTTGGAAATTTACGAATATTCATTATTTCCTACGCTCGTTAGACGTATTGATCTAATTGTAAGTCAGGACGATAGTGCCGGTGGAATCGGCGTAATAAAACGAGTCTAGACGCTGCCAGTTTAATATCTGATGAAACTAATCTAATCTGTGCGTCGAATGATTAACATACAGAAAACAGATTCAGGCCGAAAGAATTTTGATGAGAAAAATATGCACGTGAATGTCGGATACGAAAATCAACTTTGGAATCAAGTGTTGAATCACTTTAGTATTAGATCGCAACTGTATAATATTTAAAACCGTGATAAACAAGGAAAGAAAAAAAGTCATAATCATAGGCCGAAACCTTGAACTTTCGCAATATATAGAAGAGACTATTAATACACGGTAAGGTGCCCAAATTATGCGATACGTTGGGGTAAATTTATCGTACGAACGTCATAGCCGTAAATTTTTCAATAAAATCAATGTAAAATCGGAAATAATAAAGACACATATATATATTTACATTCAATGTATTATTCAATATCGTAGAGGGATTCGAAACTTATTCCAACTCGCAGTTCTCTTTCGCATATTATTTTGCAACTTAACGTTCTATTTCCTGGCTTATTAACAACGGAGAAACTGACCAGCTGCTCATTCCCTTCTCTCCCCAAGAAAGGAGGTTTTTTACTACAGTCTGCTGGACAATGTCCACTGTACTGTCATTTCACAGACCGTAACGGTAAGATAGGCGAAAAAAATGCCTCTCTAAAATCAGACCCTGTTCTGTCTACTGTAGTAGAGATAGATGCGAAAAATGATGAAATTTTAAACGCGTAAAATTGGAAATCGTTAAACTCGAATTATTTAGTTACGATAAAATATGAGCGTGAAAGGATTGAAGATAGGTAAAAAGGAAGATCAAATTAGCACTGACACAATTATTCGCGGTATTGCAAATGCGAAAAGTCCCGAATGGTAAAAATTCCAAATTTGAATATTATCGACTCACAGTTTTTAGAAAGGGTATTTCCCCGGGAATCTACATAGCCGGTTTAGAGAACTTTGAAACGAAGGACACCGGAAGTTCAAGATTCCGAAAGCTAAGGATCCGAAAGGCGGAACCTCCGAAATTTGGCATTATTCATTCAATGTTTAATAACCCGGGTTGTATTGATTGTACGGAAACCAATAAGTGATGAAATTAATCGTTTTGAAATTTACTTCCTGTGAGTAAAATTTTCAAAATCATATCAGTTATTTATGACGTCGAATTTATCGATCGAAGTATATAAAATGAATCTCCATAAAGAGGGTTTGGATTAGAATGGACTATTTTTTGCCTACACGTCCTGCGAAATAGACTGAAATTTTCGAATCGTTGGACTTACGGGAGTTTCGATTTTCGGAGTTTTAGCTCTCTGCATTCTGATCTTTCGAAATTCAGATGTTCTAAACTTCAACGTTTCCGGAACCTTTAAAATTCCAAATTTGAACTCGACCCCCGCAGTTTGCTGATTTTTCTATTGTATTTCGGGTTGATCACTGTTATATTCGCGATGTGATTCGCCATTAGTATTGCTCTCGCGTTAATATTCCAATACGTCTCGTCCTACTATACTGACGTCAACTAGTGATACACACCGGGACGTCACGATTTGTTATACAAAAACCACGTGCCTTGAATCACGTAGCAATAAAATAATATACGTATATTCAGACAACTGAATACGTGTTGAGTTTTGTGGAAAAAAAAAAAAGAAAAAAATTAATCATCGATAATAAAATTGATGATATTGTTGCATTCCATATCCGGCAATAAAACTATTCACTATATCTTTTCACACTGTACCTATTGACGTCCTTGTTAATTGCATGTGGGTAATATATGCAAGTATCGATCGACCTTAAACACGGAAGGCAAAATCCTCGGAACTACTTGGATAAAGGTATACGTCCATATGATTGCAAGTAACCGCTTTATTTTCACATGCATATTGTATCAGCTATCAATTTTATAACGTCAATCAATGACTATACTTGACGTGCGTCACTCCGACTCTTAAGTTTCTCATCAAGTATGCGTGCACGTAGTTTCGCTGTCTACGTACACCGAATTTATCGGAATTTATTGAAACATGATTGGAAATTTTCTTCATTCTTTCGATCAATTGATCAAACTTTCTCCCTGCATTCTCATCGTCGCAGGTAAGATTTACGAATTGAAAGAAGAAAATAAAGGAAGAATAAAAAGAACATACTTGACGTATAAGTGATTCTGGAAAAGTCGGTTCTGTGACGGAAACTAACGAGCAGCGAGGAAAAAAGGAAAAAGGAAAACGGAGTGATAGTGAAATCTCTCGTCTCAGAAAAGCGTTCACTTTCTTTCACGATAAAGTCTAGACTTACGGTAGTCCGACCTAGAATATATCTATAATATAGAGAAATAATTACACACTTCTATACGGTGCAGCATAATTTTGAACAAGCATCGATACAGTTAGTCGTATGTGATCTAAGCCCGGCGAAAGTTATTTTTAATATACATATACCTACGTACGTTAGTATTATACGTATTATATATTATAATATAATTACATACGAAGCGGTTTATGTTAATTAATTTATCGATTAATATTGTTGCTATACGTATGCGATACGTGCGCGTGCGTTTATTTGAATTCATGAATTTATGATACGCACACAACACATAGCTATGGAATCTAATTGTTTATGTATGATATTGGGTGGATCAGTTCAAAGAATCGATTCGTTGTAAATAATTTCATAATAAAGTGTATAATTACGTACCAACATACTTAAGTGTTTAATTGAAGTTTGAACTCACCGTTCAAACAGCCCAAACACACGCAAGTCTTTGTCAAGAGACAAGAAGCAGCGATTATCTTAAACAAATATTATACTTTTGGTGTCAATGATCTCAAGAATGAATGGCCTTGTTTCTAAAGTCCAACAAGGGCGATATGATTTACTCATAGATCCTGAGTTATGAATTAAAATCACTACAATCTCCCCTGAATGAGTCTCTGGCGCTTCAATATTTCCTTCTTCTTATATTCAGGTGTTTCAATCAATTATTCCGCGGTATAATTCCGCCTAAAGTGAAACAGTAGCCAAAGGATTGAGATCGAGATATTCTGTCATTTTTAATGATCGCAATAAATTTAGCACACATACGCGGTAGATGGTATTCTCTTACGTTTTGATGTATCGACCATCCTCATATTATGTCGAATGAAGAATTGTGGATCACACGTGGATCCCTAACATGTGAGTGCGGAATTGTATTCGTGAATGAGTGAGCGTAGAGTAAAATTTTCCTTCGGCCACAAAATCGTGTAGAACGCGTACATACATTCGCGGTTGGATAGGTCAAGTTTAAACAGCCGTATACAACTTTCGATTTGACGTTTCAACATATATGCTTAGAACCTATTTTACTTGTTTTTCTTTTTACGGTTTTCACCGCATATAATACGCGGCTGTATCTCCCGCATATTATATTTACATATATAGTACAAGAGTGAAGATCTGCTTAGAAGAACGCTGATTCTCGAATGGGGAATTTCACAACTGTAATAGTAGCCATAAGGTAGTTACATAGGCATGTGTTTTGAAATGTTATAAGTAGAAATTTAGGTTGCGTAAAAATAGCAACTACAAGGTACACAATGAATATTATGCCTAGTCGCGAATTGCCATATACACATGAACACGCGGGAGGTAGGTAAGTACTGTCAATGTTCTGTAGCCTAACGATCCACGCCTGCAAATATGATTGATGGCATTATTTCATGTCTAGTTTCGCATCTGCGAACACGCCGCAGGTATTTTGCAGAAAATTAACTGATATTGTCTGACGGTAGCGGTAGTCAGTAGATTCTGTAAAAAACAACTCTAATGATAATTGGACTGCTACTGCTTGGGAAAAAATGCTTTACAGGATTTCCTTGCACAATAGATATACATACGCGGACCGTTATACAAGCGAAGGAAAAAAATTGTCGAAGTCTAAAAATTCTTGTATTTAATAATAATTGTCGATTTGAAGGTTGCGTCCCAAAACTTTTTAAGGGGTGTTACGAAATTTGCAACGTCTGGGTCTCCGGAGACATTATTAAGTCGATTGCACCATTTATTTCCATCACTTTTCTTCATTTCGTATTTTTTTTTTTTTTTCCCTCCCTGTATTCGGTGTTTCTTTTTTTTTCTTTATTTCACATTAATTTTGAGGTCAACGGTTTATTGCGAAGCTCGTGTCCATCTCCCTCTTCCCCAATACATCAGGTGAATCGTGGAAAGAGACGACTATACGGAGACCTTTGAGATGGAACTATAAGACTGCTTATATCACGACCGAAGTAGGTACGAATTGAGATTTCGTCCAATTAGGTCCAACCTTGTATCAGCTAGATATTTCATTCGGCGAAATCTTGTCTTTAATTTTATCTCGGGTCATGTTATTCGGCTATTGGCACGCTGCCCGCATTAGAAACGATGATCTAAAATCGATTTTAGTTCATCGGGCGACATCGATCGAGCTTTTTCCTAGAGCATCTTTCAATTTCCTGTCGTTTTACTGTCAATAATAAAAAAAGAAAAGAAAGGAAGAAATAAGAAAATTCTAAAATCACTCGTTTCTCACACTGGCGAATTTTTTCTCCCACGGATGAATTTCAGCTATGGGATTCGTGCTAATTACTATATTACACGGATAGATGAATTGAATTGAGAGAGGTTAACTACCTAAACCTAAACAAGCTTCAATTAAATAGGTGTTACATTTAGCGTATTAAATTCGCATCTGCTAAATTCATACAACTGTTTATAGTTGACGGATTACGACACCTTGGATATCGCTAAATATATGCGAACAGTAGTAGGTAATATACGTACTCAAGTCCTTCTGCAATTGAACATGGGATTATTTGCAAGGGGATTTTTATATGAAAAAAATCTTTAGAATTCTACTCAAATATGTTACGACGATTTTGTATAAAAGTTAGGTACACCTATCTGTCTGACTTACTTTTATTATCAGCCGCGATAGCTTATAGAAATCCATACAACGCATGCCTTTATACACCTACTGTAAGATTGATCTTTTTTTAATTCGGAGTAAAGGTCGTCTGTCAACTAGAAAGATCAAAGTCCGTATATAGTATATACGAGTGTCATCTCTCGGTCGTGTGTTGACCACAGCAAGCGATAACTGGTTCTTTAGTGGAATTTAACAACTTTATAATGTCTCAGAGGATGGATACGTAATTATTTAAATCTTGTCCACACCATTCGATATTCACTCGTTTCTACGCTCCCGCTCCAGCTCTATACATTTAACGATAATTCTGTTTGTCAGGTAATATTTTATCCCCGTAATTCCGCTCGTCAAATGATCAATTATAGCGTATCTTCGTCTTATAATCATGTGGAATTTCGTATAGCTATATTTTTATCTAAAATTCCTTCTTTCACTGCCAATACGTGCTGATGTAAATTTGAACAATTCTAGAAAAATAAACATACAATCTTAATTATCAATAAGAGAATTTCAATCAAACTATAAGATTTGCGTATCGAGGAACTACTGCCCTGACCAGTGTACATATAAACATTGAAATATTCTTCGATTCGTGGTTAATTCCGATTAAGACGAGCGGCAAAAAAAGATTTAAAATTGAAGCATAGGCGGGTAATCAAAATTCAAATATTATTTATAATAGACGATTATCGAGTTGTTCTGGTCTCTCTTATTTTCTCGATAAATATATTCAAACGAAGTTATGTGAGTTTTTTTCTTCAACCACGTGTCGTTACACCCGGAAGACTAAGACTCAAAGATCAGCAGCGCGCTTAACTATGAACCTTGGCTCGTGAATGATAGCTGAAACGATCGAATCGGATACGTAAGAAAAATAAAAAAAATTATAATAATAATCAAAAAAGGAAGAGAATAAAAAAAAAAAAAACAAATACGAACTAATATGTAAGATAATGTCAGTCGTCATAGTGACATTTGGAGTGTCAAAACTCGTACGTTGCGAACGAAATGAATATGAAACGACCGTGAGAACATAGCAATATGAAATTCAAAAAAAAAAAAAAAGAAAAAAAAACCAGCTGGTAAGAAATTCTCTCGTGATTATAGGCAATACTTGAATTTCCACTTATTATACAGATCTGCGCCATAAGCATTATAGATAATTGGCAAAAATTTGCACATGGGGCACTGCAGGTCAATTTGGTCAAGGTCTGACCCTCGCCTTCTTCAATTCGAGTGCTATAGTTGAAGGAGGCGTTCCGCCCGGGTGGAAATAACATCCTGATTTTTTTTCCGGATTTTTACTATTGACCCTTGACTCTCGAAATTATTTCAATCGATGATATTCCCGAAAATCAAAGACTTTAAGGATTGAAAAATTCTGGAAAATATTTCACGATATTTTCTCCGCTCAGTGTAGGAATTGTGGTTGAAAAATATGATAGTGATCATTCATCGAAGGATGTGGGTAGAGGGATAAGAGTTGCGGAAGACAAGTCGTTTTGATATGAGAGATAAAAGGGAAAACGTACATCTTTGTCCTGAATTGCGCGTGGTTGATTGTAATTACGTATAATCTGAGGAGGAAGATGAGAAAGATATTTTTAACTTAACGTCAATTTCAACCAGTAACCAATGAAGTCCGACACGATATTGAAAGAAATATATTGAGGATAAATAACTGAGGAAAATTGTCGAGAGATTACCGAATTAATAACGAATCACAAAGAGGTTCGGAACTGGAAAAGAGTTCTATAAACTCTTCGAAATAAAATAATTAAGACAAGGAATTGATCGAGTCGAATCAGATAGCGAAGAAGCACTGATTACAGTTCGACATTTTGCGTTTAATTCTCCTCTTCAGATGCTTTTATTATAGGAAATATGAAGCGAAATGCGATAGCTGAGATCAGTTAATGATGATAATTGGCTTCCAAGTGTTTTCAAAAATTAAGGTTATTTGATATTCTAGAATTTGAAATAGTGAAACGAACATCTGCCTGCGAAGAATTTCAATTTTTGAATAGCACATATTCCTCGACGACTATTATTGTTCTTTGATAATAAAGCAGCACGATGAGATTGGATAGAGAATCAAAGTACAAGTCGTGGACGTTGATTGCGTCCAACAAATGTCACATGTGACGAGAATAGAGAGGAATTCTAAGGATGAGTTGGTCGTTGATTTTTCACTCGTTTGTTTCGAAAATGAATTACTTTTTCTTTCTTTTTCACCTTATGATGATTTAATACGTAGCTTCAATCATCTGTTATGTCATTTATTAATAATCATAGGAATTATCTAATCACGTTCATATCACGTTCATGAGTATGACTATGCATTTATGCATAAAACTGATGTTAGTGCCAGTGCAGGATAAAGCGATATGCATCAAAGGTTAGTTGAGTAAGACTTAGGCCTGAAAGAGGAGGAAATAATTTCATTTTTTTAGATAATACATTTTCTGAAAAATTGAGAGAAAAATTTCACGCGAATCAGTGGCGTTTAATAATAACTTTATCCTTATGACATATATGACATCTAAATTTACCAAGCTACAGGAAACAATCTGAACACTTCGCATATTGAAATATATATTACCTGCTTGTAACACAGATCATGGATTAAATATAAAGATAAGTATTCAGAATGAAAAAAATCTGGTCTGTTCATCTTGGGTCAGAGGCCGAAAGTAATAATACTTAGTTCCGACGTAAAAACAGACGAGAAATCAATTCTAATAACTCATATATATTGCTATGTATACTAATTACATACCTCCATGCAAAAGGAATATTAAAAGAATCGAGGTAAGAAAAAAAAAGGAAAAAAGCAAGAAACAAAATATATGTATAGGTATATATACCTGCATGGCTCAATCTTCGAATTAACAAAAGAAAAGAATCTTTATTCGAAAGTAGATTTTCGACGCTTTTGAATTCTTTTTCTTTGATTTTTTTTCCTTTCTAATCGACAAATGCACCAATTTATTTCTCATGAGCAAATGTGATCGGAATAGTATAAATAACGTTACATATGTTAGATGGAAGCGATTATAGATAAAGACTGCGAACAAAATTATATGTTCAAGGATAGACTAAAGGTTTATCGTTATTTCGTTTAATTATTTCTCAACAAAATTGCATAAGTTTAATCTTAATTTCGCGGTGTTTCATTTCCGAGGAACTCAATATCGTACACTTTGGTATAAAACTTCCGGTTCTCGCATCACCAAATTGGCGATGAATATATTTTAGATTTGAAATATCGATAAAAGAGATACTTAGGGAACAAAAAATTAGCCAACATCACGATTCGCGCGACTGAACACCGCGGTGTCTATGTACGGTTTGGATAAATATTCATGTATTATGTACTGTCTGACTAAGAAATCCTTTTTTTTCTTTATGAAGATTTTTGTAATTGACATAAAAACCCACCACGGTACGACGACGCTTCACAGTTGTGTAACAATTAATCAGAAAATAAACGGACAAAAAAATGGATAGAAAAAAAACCAAAAGGAGGACATTGTAGTAAAATTATCTAGCTAATTTTTTTTTATAATTTTTTTGTCTCTCTTTCTTTTACAACACTTCTGAGACAAGATAACAATTTTATGCATAGCCACACCTTCCGGGATTAGTTTCGAGAGTGTCAAATTTACCTGACGTAAAACAACAGTAATGTTGACCTCAGTTCATTTTATTTATTCATATTTTTTTTTTCTACAGAAAAAGTCGAAGAAGATCGACCAATTTCGAGAGTATAAGACCATGATATTTTTGAAACATAATTGACGAAAAATTCTGAAATTTCAGACCTGTCCCGAAATTTAAAACCAAAGCTACAGCATTTCGTGAATTTGACAAGTTTGAAAATTTTAGTAAGAAATGGCGAAAACATTTTTCGTCCAACCTGAAGTCAGAAAGTCGTTTGAGCTCAGCATTGACCTTATGGATGTAGTCCATTTTAGGGAACCTTTCTTAGTTCGCGAAAAAGACTGTCCGAAAGTTAGACCACGCTGTAATTAGGTTTGACACAATTTCAATTGCAGAGCCGTATCTTCTTTCTTCAAAGAGACGTCCAAACGAACAAATTGCATACGCTGGTTTTATATTGTTCAGCCCGGGAAGGCGAGAAAAGAATTTTTGAAACTGGACGGACCATCTTCGGACACTTTACCCGATTTATACATCTAGCAAATAGTTTTGCCTGTTGATTAGACGACGGTAAAAAATATCCACGTCGTATGTATACGTGGATCTACTTAAATCTCGACTTGAATGTAATTATTCGTGGGTAAATAATTGACCATAAAATCGTTATCCCTGATATTTCAACTTATTGAATGGAATATTGATTGAAGCAACGTATATAATTATCAGTAATTTCAAAGTCCCTGAGTGTTGGCTAGTGACCCCGGATTATCTTATCAGAAACTGGATCGTCTTATCAGAGAATCGAGAAAAAATTTCTTCTGATCAAGGTCTAATCTCTCTCTATATATATGTGATTGTAAAAAGTTGGAAAAAATTATTTTTCACTTCTCTGTTTCATCTACATACATAGGTATATAATATATTATATACGTATAATATTCGCATACATATTTGTTTTAATCGTAACTGCGCCTCTTTACGTTCTAGTATCATAGTTTGGACTTTAGAATAATGTTCCTCTCTTTTATTTGTCTTTTTATCTAAAAACTCACGTGTAATTCGAGTATTTTAATGTTTGATTTTTACTTTATCTCATGAATAATAATATAAATTTCATATGCTAATTGTGCTTATCATATATTATTTAATGGTGGGTTGAAAGAAAAAAATATATAATATGCACACATACAATCAGGATCTACCAGATTGATCCGATAAAAAAAAGTCGAAAATCCGGTATCTGCATGTACATATTTTCATCCGTTTTTTTTTTCCTTTTTTTCCTAATACCTGTAGTTGTTTTCGAGTCTGACAAGATCTTAACGGACTTACCAGAAATCAAGGAGTTTTTAATATTACTACAAAAAAAAGAAAAAATCGACAATTATTGGTATAAATTATGTATTTACGTTTATCGTATCGTGATTTATTTCAAAGTTTTATACAGCTGTATGAATATAATAATTGGCCATTTCTGACGTGCCAAATAATTTCTCTGACGTGACAGTATTATGTAGTCGCGTTTTCTTTTCCAATATTATATATTTTCTTTTAAACAGTTCGAAAACCTTGTGAAAAAAAAAGAATAAGAAATAAAAAATCAGAAAATGAAAGAAGCAAGTTCAGCATTCTATATTCTTATTTTTGTTTCTAATAATTCGGATTGTTTAAATTTCCGAGGGATCGATTATACGAAGATCCTCGAAATCCTCTAAGGATCTTTTTATACACGGTCCGGGATTAACGGTTCTTCGAATCACACTATCTGTACAAGACGTAAGAGAAAAAGGAATAAGCAGAGAGAAAAGAACCGAAAGAAGTGTGTAGCCTAGATTACTACGGCAGTGCAAGCTCAAAAGTATGTCGCGTTATTATAATAAATAATAATGAGTCGTTCGTTCGTTTATCGCGCTGACACACGTGTTAGATATATCGGAAGCGTTGTTGTTCGTGCTGCAGCGTTGCGTGTGATAGATAAATGGATATATATGCATATAATCGCGATGGAATAGCATTAATGACGATGATATGTACAATATGGACGTAGGAGTAGAGAGAATTTATCGGGATACGAATAATTTTATTCATTACTGTTTCTTGTTACTCGTTAAAAGCGTAATGAAATTGGAAATAATAATAATAATAATAATAATAATAAAAATAAAAATGAAGACGCAGATTATTCCGAATGAATAATAATCACGATTCTTCACAGGAAAGAATTACGTTTGTGTAAATATTATCGAACCATTAATGGTTCTTGATAGAATCGGTCTAGACCCAAGAAGGGAACAAACTTTATTGCGAAGCAGACCATTAAAAATAAAAATGAATAAATAAGATTCTAATTAGTATAGTCAATGAATAGATCTGGCCGAGACTGAGAGAATAGGTATTTCAGGAAAAAGTGGAAAAAAGCACGGATTGAATATGATCGCTGGTAAATAGAATATACGTATACGTTTACGATCGAATTACGTTTTTACTATTAACGGGATTTATAACTATTATAAATGTGATGCTTATTATTATTTATCAAACACAGTAGCAAGTATCTCGGATCTGTGTACCCAGTAACTACATATATAGAATAAAAGAAAGTCTATGGCCTCGGGTAAATATTTACCGTAAGTATTAATATGAAACATTGCGAGAATCGCGCTGTACCTATATACGTTTATTCCTTGCCAGAGAGATTTGCCAGAGCACGCGTAAGCGTACTACAGTCACTCATAAATACGTCAGCGATACAAATTCACACACACGCATATATGCAACACGTATATAATGTACACATATAGATAGGTACGACTTTAAGATACGATAACTTCAATGCATATATGAATGCATGTATCATGTATGCATGCATACTCGAGTATATTCCTTTGTTTTATTTAGTTTTAGAGAGAAATGGTTCGACGCAGTCTAAACGCCTACGCATTATGAAGTTATAAGTCTAAACTAGAAATATCAACACCTGTAAAATTGTTGCAATGAAGAGATTGATCATGATTGTACTACTCACCAAAATGACGGAAGATGGATCGATCTGTTTCTGGATTATTTATCGCACTGACAATAATCGAGCAGTAGGTTAGAGATGAGCGTGTTTGCAGGCAGCTTTCTCAAAGTAAAAGCTGTGGATATGTATACCTCTAATGTTTGAAATTTACTTGACGTAGATTTGGTATTGAGTGGAAGTTGGGTGACGTTCTTTGTTGTAATTATACCAATGCACTACGCAGATATAAGATTGTCTGTAATGATCTTTGATTGATAAAATCGTTAGTTCAATTTTATTTATCTCTTTTAATAAGAGAACCGAGAACTGTGTTATTCTCTTGAGTGAAACATGGTGGAATTAGTCGCGGTTTAATCTACCACTTATTATTTCTTTATACATGTGATATGCCAATGTTAATATCAGCTCCGGAAACACATATTTTGCATCTTCCGCACGTCAACTAGCACGAGCACGTACCTAACCTCGCTGACAATACATACTGACAAAAATATAAACTGAGAACATGGCGTTTACCAATCATTAGTTTTACTCGTAGACGGTAGGTGTCACCAAGTTGTCAGAAGGCGCCTTATCATAGGCAACTCAACTTTCTGGGATGTGTATGATAATTGCGGGGCGGGAAATGACCATGTTTTGAATATTATTTGAATATTTATGTTTTTGTATATCTTTATTATTTTTTTTTTTTATATAAAATTACATTAGATGAAAAATGGTACATGTTTATTTAATAATATGTTCTAGTATACATATTTTTTTCTAAAATCGGAATTCCACGTTAGTTTTCTTTTCTTTTTTTTGTTTTTTTTCAAAGATATTATAGGTATAGGTATAATGGATAATATAATATAACAGGATCTGAGCACGGCGCATATCCTGTTTTAATAATCATTTCTATATACCTACAGAATAATAAAACGATATTATATGGGTGACGTTTTTAAAGTACGGTTTGACAATTATAAATTCATGTATAAAACCTTTCGGTTGGTGGAATATTATCACGAAATTGTGTATACATATCAACCAACGCTTTACGCGAATCATATTACATTTTATATTTTATTGACGTGATATTTTTTAAGCATATTGTAATATTATTTCATATATCTATATAGGTGTATATATATATACAGATACAGAATCATTCGTTAAGTAAAACGTTACTTGCAATTCGGATCCGATTTTTATATTCTGTAAGCATTTCTCTTTTCTTTTTTTTTCTTATCTTTTTTTTCTTCATATATATATCACGATGAGAAAAACGCGAGATCTTCCCAATTTGAAAAAAAAAAACAAAAAAAAACAACATGAATAAATAAAAGAAAGAAGAAGAATAAGCTTTTTATATTATTATTATTATTTTTTTTTTCTTTTTTTTTCTGTCTAGTGCATGGAAAAAATAATTAGTCTAACTAATGCGGATGAAAGTTTCGAAGAAGAATATATAGATAAATGTTGAAAAGTGTTTTTTATTCGCGTTTCAAGAGTAATCGCGGCCTATCGAATTCACTGCCGAATTATTGATAATAACCAATCCAAGACCACGAAGGCATAACATTATTTTTCATGATTATTTATTCGCGTACAACGACAAGCATAATAGTCGCGTTACTTTTGAATACGCTCATGGTTTTCTCTTTAGGCACTACCTACACAAATACAAACGATAATGCGAGTCTAAAAATATGGAAAATCTATGTAGCTACGTTTTTATCATAATTATTATAATAATAATAATAATCATTATCACTTACTTATTATAGTTATAACTTTTTACATTACACTCTCGCTATAATGATTACAAATCCTAATTTTAAGTCTCATTATAACGCTATCGCATGGCACCTAGCGTAGCAATTAGACAGCTGCCAATTTTTACACGGTGACTTAAAAATATATCGATGATTATTCACTTATTACATTTGTTTTCTTCTTTTCTTTTTTTTCTGTAATATTTTGTGATTTGTTTTCATCGTTTTCACTAGATATATATTCTTTCTTTTTTTTTGTTTTTTTTTTTATTTCTCACATGTTTACCGCCGTTAGGATTTTCGTACACGTAATATAACAAACGGAAATAATTTTCATACAGGCCATTAACAAAACAGAATTAAAAAAGAACAGATAAAAACTGAATAAAATAATAGGTGCTCCGCTTTGCTCAATCTAAATTATACTTCATCTTATTTTCACATTGATAATATAATTAATCAGTATACGTAGAATGACTAAAAAATAATAATTATCGAAGCTGAATACTGAGCTGCTTTGTCACTGATGACAAAACCAATAGAAACTATACATGGGTATATGGTATATACGTAATATATTCATCCATTATATAGATATGACTAATAGAAACTATACATAACTGCGTGTCAATACATATTTATAGTATATTATCATTTATCATGTTAACTTGTACCATCAAATGGTAAGAATATTGTTGTAAAGTATAATATTAACTCCGTGAGCTTCGTTCGCTGTGACATCAGTGAAACCCGAAATTCACGTTGAGTTTGCCAATAATTTAAAAACTAATATAATAATTGTTTTTATATTAAATATATTAAAAGACAACAGCAGACAATGAAATGAAATTAACTAATCAATTAAACAATTTTCAATCACTAATTCGTTTCTTCGTTACAGCATAAACTGGCAATGCGATATGCCAACAGTTAGAACGAAAAGTATAATTGAATATAATTAAACACGGGTGCAGTAGGCCTCGTATAATTATTAAAATCATGTGACTAATGCTTAATTAGTCTTATCTATTATTTGAAGTTTCTGCCGCTTTAAGCTTTGATTCTTAAATCATTTAACAATTATTAATAATAATTAACTAGCACGAAGCGAACGCTCAAATGGCAGCCACGATTGATTGGTCGAGTGTGAAAATTTCTTTTTTTACAGACATTTTTTTATTCCGTATTATAATTATTATTATTATTATAATTACAGTTTTCGAATAATGTATATATATGCGCATGTGAATGTATATATGTATTATGTATCTATAGTTTACCGATATTTGCGATATGAATTAAATTTGTTTGTTATGTATTCGAATTTTTATACATAAAATACGAAAATACGCGACTGTGAGATGTAAACGATTTTTTACTCATTATTCGCGCATCGATGATTTCATTTTATTTTACTTTATCTCTTTAGTTGTTACATAATTTTTTCATCTTTTTTGTTTTTTGTTTTGTTGTTCTTTTTTTCTTCTCTTTTATTTTTCGACTTTTATCTACTCGTATATATATATATAGTACACGTTACTCGGGCACGGTAGGGCAGAAAATTAACATTCTAGAATTTGGATAATTCAGTTTTCATATTATATGGAGGGAGATATAATATTAAACGGACCTAAATCCCTGGCGAGTTATTTCGGCTATAGATAGATTGATATTACTAATATAATAATAATAATAATATTCATTAATAATATTACCTAACTATTTGAAATCGATGACCTAGGTATGGAATTATCTTAGAATAGTTTCTTTTTTTTTATTCAATTTTTTTTTTTCTTAGTTTTTTTTATTTTCCAATTTTTTTATTTTTTTTTTCTGTATTTTTAACGGGAACTATATCCACTCAGTTATTTAATGCGATTGGAAATAACAAATTATAACTCGTTCAACTGTAGAATTAAACTTACACGTCTGAGTCAGCGCAAAAATTTTTTATTAGTTCTTTTTTTTCTTCTCTTTTCTTTTTTCATTATTCAAACATTAATATATCATTGTTCCCGTATAGTATAATAGTCTTAATCCAAGTCACACACGATACAATTAAATCAGCGTTTTGATCGTCATTCTCGTCGAGTAGGTATACGAAAAGTGAAAATTTTCACAATTAATTAGAAAAAAAAAAAAAACAAAAATGCAATTCGTTAAGTTTTATCAGTGAAATGTGAAAATTTCAAAAGATGATTAATTCAATTCTCGATCTATACACGCTTTGTATATGTATACACCAGGCAGTGACATAACGTAGTGCCTATACAATGCATTTATTTCATTATAAACGCAGAGGATGATTAAGTTTTTAATTAAAAATTTTTTTTTTTTTTTTAAATACTTGTTAATCCGCCAAGTTTTATCATTATTTTTAAAATTAAAATTTCATCAACAATCGCAGAGCGAGGGACTCTGGTACATACCGCTTCATACCTTCTTGTGAAAACTTAATAAAACCGTTTTTATATATTCGTACGGTTAGAAATGAAATCTCACCGACACCATATTTTCATACTTTTATTTCAACGTTCAGCAGATTTAATTAGCTTCGATAATGTACAAAGTCTTTCAATCACTCCAGAAAGAAGAAAATAATTAGTCAATCGATTCAATTTCGTGCGAATTGACGAATTGAAGGTAAAAATTATTTGAAAAAAGAAGAAAAAAGAAAGAAAACAAAAAAAAAAAAACGCAACAATCGTGTATTACGTTTTGAATATATACTAGAACTTTTTCTTCGTGGATTTCAATTGACGTTTGGTATATAAATATATATACCTAATTGTATGAAAACTGCTGGAATGAATATTATTAATTGAACGTAAGAGGAAAATAAAACATCAAATGGATAAGGAAAACATTCGAATGAAGTATTGTCCGCGAGATATTAGTTTTATGGAAAGATTCTACTGATTGCGATATTGATATATTATTGTCAAAAAAAAAAAAACAATTAAATTATTAATGAATTTTTTTTTTTTTTTTCTTTAACGTAGAGATCTGAGTTTCAACCTGAGCACAAAATAAGCGATAATTCTAAGGCCGATTAAAAATCCTATTAACGCAACAGCGTCAATCCAATAAACAGCGTGTTGCATGGACATTTCTTCCAAGAATTTTTTCGGACTTTTAAAATGACAGTAGTCAACTGAGCATTTTAATTTCGCACGGTTATTACCGTAAACGGATATCATTGCACCCTCGAATCCATAACGGATATAACTTACGTAGGATAAAAATTTTAAGTAACTTGGTATAGCGTCGAAGTTTACAAAGAATCCAGAGAATAGTACGATTGGTACTGAAGTAACTGGCCCGATGAATACTCCACTCTAAGAATAAGAGACCGAATATTAATGAATAAAGAATTAGCGAGGGAAATAAAGAAGGAAGAATAATTTCAAACCCTGATTCATGTGAGTGAATGTATAAATATTATAGAAATGTGTAATTTGCATTGAGGAGAATTACTCACCTCCACACTCATTGCCGCACCAATTAATAGTCCGATTGATTGAGAGACTAACGATGTAAGAATACAAATCGTTAGGTACATCAGAAATCTCTCTGTATCCAACGGTTGTGAGGTCATGAAGTATACTATCATTACGTAAGCTATTGAATAAATGATCTGGAAAAATACAAGAATAAAGTAACACGTGATTCAAAGAATTACCAGTCAGACAGATTATCGACGAGCTGGTGTATAATGTCTCGTAATTATTCGTGAAAAACTTAGTTCTGAAGAAGAACGAAATATTTGGAGACAAAAAAAAAACTTCCAGACAAATTTTTGACTGCAATTTTCAAGATACTCACTTGGAAAGGTAAATCCGCTAGTGATCTCGCAAAGTAAAACGCCTTGAGCGAGTACCAGTAGTTTAGATGCTCTCTAACGAACACAGCCATTTCTATAGGGACTGAAACATGAATGAAAGTTGTTGTTAATTATCAAACATGTTTGTCTGTGTGAAATTTCGAAGATATAATGATGTGAGAGGATGCTTTATACTCACACGTAAGAATAGTGGGCATCATAGCAGTAAACATGAGAAACATTACGGTGAAGAAAACGCATCCTGCATTGCTCGTAACCTTAGAAGCCTCGTTTCCGATGTCGTAGTAAATAGCGCCGATCAGAAAGCCCACTATTATGTGTGAAATCAGCCTTACTCTTGTTAAAGTCTAGAAGAAGAGGAAGAACAGAGTTATGGCAAATCGACGTTGTTTTACAAATTAGTTTAAGTTCAAAGACTCGTACGTTGAACCAAGCTCAACGAGTTTGAAATAAACCGCGTTAATTGCACCCGAGTTAGGGTCTTGAATTACGAATATGACGGAGAAAACATTCTAAGTATCGTTTAATTGCCTCAACTTTTATGCACGCCAGTTCTGAGTTACGTTTCAACTTTCAATCTTTTTAGAAACGAGAAAATCACGAAATGATCAAACAATTTCGAAATTTAAAAGGATAGATCAAAATTCGAGTAAGTGATTGGAAAATTTATAAAGAGCAAATCGTTTGGGGAATTGAAAGGGTTGGATTCTGTTGACCACGAATCAAGGCGAAATCGGTGGAAAGAATAATTCTAGATTCACGATCAGTTCATTAGGTAGAGATTAAGTGAGTATTGTAACGAACCATGTCTCTCATCTGCGACAAAAATGTTCTTTTCAATAAAATCCAAAACTGGATCCATCCGTTTGTTGGAAAGCCAACTTTCTGCTCTATGCTTTCTGCACTGTCCAGCAGCGACGTGGTGCAAGATACAGGTACGTTTATCACAGTCCCAAGTGACCCGGGTGTTTTTGCCACACCGTTTGGAATCAGGGCCGAAGCTTCTGGCTTTGTTTGATCTTGGGGTGGCGATTTTTTCGCTATATCATTCGACACTGTTTGCGCAGCTGCCAGAGCTGCCTGATGATGCTGGTAGTTATTACACTTCCCATTATTCACAGCCATTACTAATTTATGAACGCATTCACCGTGCTCACCGCAAGCTACTTCCATCACTGCAGAACATCAAACGAAAGAGAAAAAAATAATGTCAGAGATTTTTATGGATGGATAAAACACTTTGGATAATAAATTCTCTCCAAGTTCAAAACGAGGGATTAAAAGGACTACAGGCACAGAGCCGAATCGATGTTTTCACAGTATTTTCCACGGTACTTTTCATCGCTTTAAAAATCCGCGTAATTAATGGAAATACTACGAAACGTGTGAAGAGTATATTATGTCGTCGGTGAAAAATAGAAAGTTCCATTTTTTTCGTAGAAACTTCCGAACTGAAAGAGTTATAGCAATTTTTCGAGCGAAACCTCGTAGATTTCCATCAGACAGAACTTCTATCTTTCTTTAGATCTGTTTTCTGGACACTAGTGACCAGGAAGTCATTTTGAATCGGAACCAATGCAGTTGAGACGATGAAAAGTAATAAAATGACGAATGCGTAATAAGATTATTTACTAATCAAATTTTTGTACCCCATTAGGAAGGGTTGAGTAAATAATCCAGTATTCATGCTGGATTGTGTATTCTATACAAAGTAGAATTTTATCTCCAGGCATAAAACTGTCTTCTCCCTACGAGAACGGTCTTAAAAATTCATCTTACCGTAATCCGCGGGATTGTGGTAGCTCGGACAGTCTAGACCCATGGAGGAGAGGAAAGGTACTAATCCTCCAACGTTTCCTTGATATACACACTGACCCTCAGCCAGAAGGTACAAGTTATCGAACATTTCGAACAGCCTTGCACTCGGCTGGTGAATGGTGCAGATTATCGTTCTCCCTGCGATGAAAATCCATTTTCATCAAGTATTTGTATCACGAGTTTAATGAGCAATGCAAATCGGTGAGAATGTATGGACGATGAAGGCTGAACTTGGCTTTTATATTCCCTTACCTCCTCTACTTAGAGATTTTAGTAGACTGAGACACTGAAAGCACGATGAACTATCGAGCCCGGAAGTTGGCTCGTCGAAAAACATAACAGGCGGATTGTTCACGAGTTCCAAAGCGATTGACAGTCTTTTTCGTTGACCTCCGCTGAGGCTGTGAGTCTGAGTGTTACTGGCCTCACTGAGACCAAGAGTTTCGATGATTTCTGCGATCTGTAATGAAATCGACCAGGTTCATCTCGCCGATTCATGAATTGAAGCGAATTGGACTAAATCGGGAGAATTATTATGACCGGTTATGCTGACTTACCACAACTTTTTTCGACACTGCACTGATGTCTTTCCCTAATTTCAAGTTAGCCGAGACTGTCATCGCCTCGTAAACCGTAAGGTGTGGGAGTAGTCGATCATCCTGCATGATGTAGCATGACATTTTTCTAAACCGCCGAAGATTTCTGTCCTTTCCATTTATCAGCACGGAACCGCTAAGATGCGAGGTCCTAAAATTGCAAAGATAATCTCTTAACCTAATTTCAAACATTTGTACGGTTTGTATAAACAGACGAAGTGCTGAGATATCGATATCGATAAGATATCTGAAGCTGAATATACATCCACTTGACTCCGATTTTGTTTTGTGTGAAAAAAGAATTTCTTATGGTTTGAAATAGCACCGCAAGACCTTGGGAACTGGAAATTTTCACTGGTATCTATATTTTAAAATAGAATAGCACGAAATTCTTCCTATGCTGCGAGCAGCAGCGGCGACGAAGTTAGTTAGGAAAAGAGGCGGATTTTTCTATAAATATTTTCTCTCAGAACCGAAAGTACAAGGTTTATGTTGTATTTTGCTAGTGCGCCTTCGATCGCATTTAGGACTTACTTGTATCCGGCAAGGACGTTCATCAAGGTGCTTTTCCCTGCGCCGGAAGGTCCCATGATTGCGGTCAACTCTCCAGATCGGAATTTCCCGTTTACGCATTTTAAAATAGTCTTGTATCCTGGAACAGAAGGAAGAATCACTAGATTAGAAAGAAGACAAGGATTGAGGGCGGAGGGCGTAGGGTGGAGGTCGGTTCTTATTAAAACCTCTGAAATCGGGAAAAAATCTTCGGAATATATATTCTTCCCAATCGACTGCGGAAGAAATAATTGCAAAAAATTGGAAGAAAACTGAGAGAAATAAGACGGCGAATTTTTTCACTTCGTATAAGGCGTAACAATCGAGTTAGTCTGACTCCGAGGAGCTGAATCTCTCGACGAACCTCTCAAGCTAGTAGGATAGGTTCGCCGTTTCACAGGTCAGTGTCCGAGCCCGAAGTGTATTTTTTGTTTCGTTGTGAAATCGAACTCCTCCGTATACATGAACTCACACTATTCCATGGACATATGTACATATACAAGCACAGGTTTAACAGCCTTGCTGGCTAGTCATAAATATTATAGAGTCTATCCTCATGCTGTATGTATAGGTGCTGTATGCTAGTTTTTTCCACTCGAATGCCTGTGCTATTCTGCACGAAGCATTCATCGCGTGCCAATCCGAGCCCTAAAATTACATGGAGTTTTATTTTCCCATTATTCCGCGGGTCGGGAAATTGTTTGTAATTCAAAATAATTCCTCCATTTGTCATGGAATATAATGATTAGAAATAAACGGAATTTTTTACTGAAACGAAAAGGAAGAAGACGCGGATTTCGCTCGTCATTGTTAAAGTCTTCGTTTCTTGATTTCATCGGAAATAAACTAACGACGAAAACCGCTGCCTCGATAATAATTTACGGATAATATCCACCAGCCGTTGGATCGGCGAAATTCTAGGCAATTTTTTCTCTCCCCCTGCAGTTAATGCCCAGTCATCTAAATTCGCAGATCTCAACCCCTGTACTTCGGGATTAAGGTACTCGCGCATTGGTACCGCAGTGTGCATCTGCGCGGCGGAAAACAGCGTAGCTGCGTACATTTATATCGATTCTTTCAGGCAGGTCATTCACATCGTATAGGTATAGGCTGTCGGCTACCGTAAGAAGCCTTGATAGTGTATCTTGATACCCTCCGACGATCAGACCCCTCAAAATACTTTGTCGATTATACGCTTTTCCATTAAAGACACAGAATTTTTTCACGTATAAAAAGACCCGATATCTAACGTCGTCTTCAATTTCAGATTTTACGGAAGATATTCCTGCTTTTCGCGTATAAAATCTTTCAAACTGTCCAAATTTCTGGCTCCCAAATTCACGACCTGAAAAAGATAGCAAAACTGATCCGGCTCCGTGTTTTTCGATCATCTAGCCGTCAAATATGAAGAAAAGATGATAAACGAGTGGAAATGAGAGAGAAAAAAAAAACTGATCAATGATTGCTGACATCGGGCACGAATTCCAGCACAGAATTTAATCCGAGCTTAGAATTCTTGTGTTGCATGGTTTCGTTCAATTGCGAAGGTCACCGTCTTGACACTGAATTTTTCTAGGCTTCGATATCGCGGTGATTAATGTCATCGATCAGCCATATAACTGGTCCCGGATATCTAACGATATTTCCACGGATATGTTTTGAGGCTGAAATTTTTTTCCCGTCAGATTTCGCGAGCCGATTCATCTACTACGGCCGAGACACCGGAAAGGACCCTTCCGTTGCCAAGTGGGTCAAACAAGTCCGGCATTTGCCAATTTTCTTGCATTTTTATGTCACGGTGTGAGATCGTCCCTAAAGACGCATTGGTACCGGTGAGAATTTTGGCAAGAAATTTTCACGGTCTTCAAAGCCAAAATTGAAAATAAAACATGCGGATTTATTTGCTTGAGGAATTTTAATTTAGTTCCACTAAACGTTCGTTGAGCGCAAAGTTCAATTATAAAATACGACGAATCGCCGAGGAGGCGTGACACTGTTCAATTGGTTATAATTTTTTCTAATCAATTTCGCGAGATGAGTAAAGGCTCCATTTGTAGAATTCGGAGCATTGACCTTTTCAGCGAAGCTGTATCAACCCCAGATTCAAACATTATTCATTCGGATATACTGCGTGAGAGAGCCGATTCCAATCAACCAATGCGCTTCATGCGTTTAACTAAAGATAAAAAGGGCCATATATTTCTACGGTTATAGTCCAGAAAATAAACTTTCCCAAATTTTTTTCTCATAACTAAATTCAAAACGGAAAACAGGACTGAGGAATATTTCTTCCAAAGTCATTGCATCTCTATCGTAGATCGTTGTATCCTTCTGGCAAATACTACCAAGAAAGAATTGTGAACTGAAAAATTTCTGACTATGCATAGATGGTGATATTAGGTTTTATGATCGCATTTTCTCACCTCTCTTTCTGCCCTCAGACACGCTGTAGGCCAAATTCTTGAACTCTATGTCAACTGGGGGTCGTTTAGGAAGATGCGTCAATGAGACCGCAGGGCGTTTGCCATTCCCTTGCCCACCAGGACTTGCTCCGCTGTGATTAGGTACTTTTCGTGCAAGGACTCCACCAGGGGTAACACCAGTCGCAGCCCCATTAGACGTCGTTCCGTTACAGCTGAAGTGAAGATTGTTTTGAGATCCTCTGCAAAAAATAAAAATAAAAAATGCTACGAATAAGTTCTTCAATAAAATTGAACTGCAGGGTATCAACATATACAATTGTTTTTTTTTTGTTTTTTTTCGGATCGTAAGTCTGCGATTTTTTTTAAAGATGGTTTCAATCAGGGGTATGTTGTGTACACTCAATTCTACCCAATGTACGGGATGGAGTTGTTATTGAGTAAATAAGGTATAATATCTCATATGTTTTTTCATTAAGAAACTTTTTTTTGCAGTAGCTCGTACAGCTTCAACCCTCTTCTTCTATTCCAAAATTTTAGGACGAAAACAAGCCTGGGAGTATGTTATTGTGATTTTTCTTTTTATCGCCAGTGGGCACCTGAAATTACAGTGCAGAAATATACCTATTTCACATGGATATTGGATTTTACGTAAATTCTTTTCGCCGAACTCAAATGCCCCTTTTCGAATCTATCTACTCTTTGCAACCCTTAGAAAATATTTTGAACGTTATTATTATTTGGCAATATGTTTCCCTAGTTGTCTATCGATAAAAAAAGTAGAAAAAAAACTAATCCTAAACCGTCCTAACTTGAAAGAAAACCGCAATAATAACCGATCTGTATAATAAGCAGAGATTTTCTATCGACATTCAGCTCTATACCTAGAGATATATTAATTATAACTCACAATCAGCCACGTCGTGTAATGGCAGAATTTGCTAAAACGAAGTAAGCCCCCCCATTGTCCGCGACTGTTATTACAGTAAGACAAGCGTTATCGATTTTCGCGACCTACAAAAGAATTGTTGGCAGGTGGGTGTGGGTATATAACTGAGAGCTGATCTCAGTTCGATATTCTTTACCACAGTTCACGGTTTTGAATTACAAATCTGAAATGTCACAGGGGAATGTGGGAAAAGATAAATGTAAAGAAAGGTAATTATATCCTCACAGGTATTCTCATTCATTTTATGATCCACAATTATTTATATTCTCTTCATAATTTATTATAACTGGGTAAAGAGACGACATGAAATTGCAAGAAGATCTCATTCAACTAATTGACGGCGTGGGCTATATTCCACTTTATACAATCATCGAAGTAAACGTCAAAAGGATCTTGTGTATTCTCTCAACTATCGACTAGGCAAACAACGAGATCTTCTCAATGAATAGTTCACTGGTCAATAAAGTTTGACCAGCGCGTCTCATCGTCGGTCGTTTGTCAAACCTTTTTCTTTCCAAAAATCACGAAACCACAAGTTTAGAGCTTCATCCCTTAGGCTTTGGATCGATTCGTTAGATATTTGAGCTGGTTGACTCGTGTATATCTGAATAAACGTTATGTATGCATGATATTTGACGATGGATATTGTATTTTTACTTGTAAAGAAATTTTTCACGAAATTTGAATAAAATATATTAACAGTTTGAACTTACTCCCCATAAAACGTACGAGTCTACGAATCTTGAATTGCAATACGTATTCTGCAGGGTGATTTAGAAAAGAAATACGGTTCATCGAGCAGTTTTAATTCCGGCAAGAAGCTCCCTGCAGGTGTTTAGATGAATTTTTCATTTCATCCCGGTCACGTAGTGGGTGGGATATCCGAGTTCTTCAACGGCAAGAAAACTTCTCGTCTTTCTGAACCGAGTTAAGGAAAGAGAAATATGGAAAACGAAGAGAAAAATAAAAAAAAGAACGAACAATATGGGACTCCCAGAATATCACTCACTGATCCTATCGAAATCATCGTTGAAGACTATATATGTACACGCTTCTTCCTTGCACATAGGTTAATGCGTGTTCCATCCAATATCTACACCCATATACGTATATACATGGGTGACATAAGTCTCTAATATCTACATAGATATATATACATGGGCATATATATGTTCACATATGGACGTGTAGACGTTGCCTCGGGATGACACGGAGTAACACACATCACGACGTAAGGCCTTATCCTGATCTGAAAGGATCGTCACAGACTTGAGTCCGGGAAAATCTGATCCCGAGGTAAAAAAAGAAAATCTGACGTTGGCGGAAAACGTCCTACCCCATCCGATCATCTCCCCAAACTTATCGACTTTTTAAAGGCATGATAGGTTATTGATAAAAATTGTGGAGATCTAGTATAGCTGAGTCTGTTCGCAAATTCTTAGATCGCGATGTGAGGCTTAAGTCTTCCATAAGTTAGATGAAGATATTACCGACGTTGTATTAATTTTCACCAAAAAGTTAGATAAGACAGTTCTCTCCTTGGCTAGTAGCATGATCTGAGATGATTGACTTACAATTAGCGAGAGATCAGTTCTTAAGATTTCGTTCGTCAAAGTTGACGTTATCGTTCATAAGAGGAGATATTTTCATCGAAGTTTGAGAGTGGTTATCTTGCCAAAGTTGGGTATTCTCGACTCGTTGGATAAAGTTATTGAAGGCATTAACGAAATTAAATTTATTCATCGATCCTCCCGAATCTTGAGCAACTATTGCAACGATTGTTACACGTAAGATTCGAATATAAAATAAAACGAATTCGGAAAGCAATTTCTCGAAAGTTAGAAATCCGGCCTCAATATACGCCTAATACTCTGAGCTGTCTCACTGCGGTTTTTCGCTGAAAAAGGGAAGAAAAATACTTTTCGCCCCATGGGAGGCCGGGAAATCAATTTATTCTGTCTATATGGTATTGCGATTTTTGTTTTCCACTCTGCCTCGGCCAAATAGGTCTTAAAAATTTCCCGAATGATTGAGAAATGGTAAATAAATGTAATTTTATAGCCGAAAAGAAAATCCGTCTCCATTTTTCAAAGGCTAACATAATTCGGAGAGCACTGTGTAACTCACCTGACAATAACCGGCAGCACTTGCTTATTTTCGATATCATCGTGACCCATAATACGGGATTTATGGTATCGCGAATAAAAAGAGAACCTCCACTTATTTCCGTCTCGAGTATACTGATCAGGTGTAATTTCTGTGCAACTGATTCGGTCGTACGACTTATCGCTTCTGTATTGATTAGCCCAATCTAAGACAAGGTATTGTAGAAGTCTGGTAATTTTCTGTCAGTCAGTGACTTTGAGCATCTGAAATGTAGATAATCCAGTTGTTCACAAGATTACTGGCAATAATCTCTCATCGAAAATTCTCATGGTCGTGATGTGCTGACGGAGGTTTTGTCGAGAGCTAAATCCATGCTAACTCGCAATTTCTTTCACATTTGTTCCAACTAATTTCTTCAACAAATATCATTCATCAATTTTTAAAGAAATTATGGAAATCGGTGATACTGCCTTCGTCGAATAGAATTCTCCAAAATCGATGGAATAAACAAAAAGAAAATTCAAACTCCGCCTTTCGATATGGTTAAGAAAAATTCCAAGGCAAATAATAGTTCGATATAAAAATTTCGGAAAAAATGCGATTGTCTGTCAGAGTTGGAAAAAGAATATGAAAAGAAAGACCATGGATTGGATCCGAGACGTTCAGGGCCAGACGTTGGTCAAGTCAGCATGAAATTCCTGGGGAGTTGTATCACAATATTTAGCTATTGACGTAGACCAACTAAGTTTGATGAACTAATAATTCGACTCGATTTTCTGAGATTGACCTTCGCAGCTCTTCTGATCCGATACCTTCCACAGATGTGCATAACTCGCAATTCATTTTTATTACCGATTAAAATTCACGTCACGTAATACGTGGCCTATCCTACTGCAGACAGATACTTCATTGATCAATAATTTACGTCACGCGTACTATATACATTTACTTGGGGGTTCAGCCGTTTGCTTTTCACAGTAAAATTAGCTAAGTGATTTATGTCATCATCCGAGCATTTGCTCTTAGATTCAATCGTATAGACAGAGTTGATTGGGTATCTAGTCTGTTTTGAGCACTGCGATAAAATAAAAAGAAAGAAAAGAAAAAGAGAAAAGAACATTTCCCTCTTTCCTAAACTCTAAATCTGAACTTTTCTATCGACAACCGAATCCGATGTACGTATCCGTACTTTATAATAGTGAGAAGGAACACGAGACGGGTGTCTTGAGACCTTGAACTCGGTACCAAAGTTACGAGAATCACGAGCAAATCAATTGATTCTTGAGCAGAACGATCGTAGGTCACAGAAATAGACGCTGAAACTGTTTCCATATATATTCTTGGAATAATTCTTCCGTGGCAAGAATCTCGGGGTATCAATCTTCCATCTGACCCACGCGATTCCGGCCTATTATATCGTTTAAACAATTTTTTGGCCAAATTTTTCAATTGTAATTACCTGTAGGCGGCCGTCCAGTGGGTGTACCTACTTCGTAACTTTCTAAGCACTGCTGTACGTAATTTAGTCTCGGAATAATTGCTTGAATATGATACAGCTATACCATTTCTAAAATAGTACAGGGTACATACAGACATGATATTTCTGAAATGATTCAGAGCTTCAATGATGTTTGATCATTGATACACCCGACAATTTTTGATTGCAAAATAAACTGGGTTTTTCCCTAGAGATTACCCATCTGTTATTTTCATTCACGATATGAATCACCCTGTTAAAATTCTGAAGGATATACAGCCTCTCGAGGACAGGTAATTCGTCACCCTCGAGGGATTAATGAGATGGTAAGCTGATATATCTTTCAGTACTCCACAGACAGCTTAGACACGAAGCTAATCAGAAATCGGCTCATCTACACGTCATGACTTACTATCAACCCTGCAATTACGAACTTGGGTTTATCCCAAAGTTCCTCACATCTCCATGAACGAAACTGATAAAAATCGAGCTATTTTCAGCAGACGACGTGTTCGAAATCCACGGAATAGGAATATCCCCTCATTTTGTTAAATACAAGAGGCGGAAAAACAAGTGAAGAAATAATGCTTCGTTTTGGGGTCCTTCTTCATATTTTCGGACTTTGGCTCAATATTTTCACCTCGCTATTTGTTAGGTATGAATCGAATTGAAGCGCATTTTGAGTGCATATACGTACGTCTACTTATAGATGGAGTAAATTTGGCATAGGGATTCGCGTCACTATACCTATATTGAATAGAACGAGATTCTGGTAGCGCCAATAAAGCCGGGTATAAGTTTGCCCGTAAGCACTGGCTGGATTCGGGTCAAATAGTAGCCGGTCGATGAAAAGGATTTGGTTCCAGTCATCCGAGTCCTCACGATTTCTGCATCGAATTTCTACTAGACGTTTTGGTTTTCATCTGAGTTTTGCCATGTCACAAGTTTCTTAGGCATCCGGGTGGACAAGCTCTGCATTTACTCCCTTTGGAAACGACTAACCGACTCGTGTAATCGATTTGTAAAATTCTCAACGACCGTTATACGTCGATCCATGTGACGTATTTCTCCTGATTTGAATTGCAAATCAGCTGAATATTCTCAAACATATTAGCATGGACCACAGCGCGGAATGTTCTTCACACCATTTTTCTCCCGTCCCGCAAATCGGTATCTTAAAATCGGCTTTTTATTTCAACCGGTACGCCGCTGATCCTTCCTTCGACGATTTTTTTGCTATTTTCTTTGATGAAATTTCAGAATAGACTCGAGTATTCTCGCTGACGAAGGGACTGGCTAGAATTTCATGCCGAATACATTGAGACGTACTTTTTTCTTCAAGCGTGACTAGACCAAGTATTCTTTATTACCAAAACGACCCAACTTCAACGTAGCGGAGGGGCAGTGTTTCCCATATTCCACGGTATCCGATAATGTCCCGGAGATCAATGATTTATTTTCGGAATAAGAGTGCGACGCGCTTTTATTCAAGCTCAATATTGACCCTATTGATACACAGAAGACCGAGATATATGTATATGTGATTGATTCCGAAATCGGTTAGAGTAGACAGTAGTTTCACGATGGAACGTCGCCGTTGATACAGTGAAGTCATATGTACATAAAATAACACAGAACGGCTCGAGTTGAACCCAAAAATTTTCATTTGTAACTCAATTGAGATAAAGTGGCTCAAATCCAAATTTCAAAATTCACCGTGCAAACGGCGTGAGTATCGAAGACAGTCTTGTTAAAATAAACAGTCTTGTACTTTATAGTCTGAACATACTGTGATAGCGTGACGTTAATCATCTGCAGCTATTATACATGGCTGAATTCGATTCGGCATCTATTTAAGCGCAGAATTTATGAGATCAAGATTTTGAGAGTCTGAGAGTTTAATGAATTTCGAAATCGTCAAGACAGGATAAGAAGTTTTGGCAAGATATTGGCGATTTGAGCTTTCAAAGTCATTTCGATTATTATATCGTCTGGTTTTGAAAATTTCACACGAATCCCGGTTCAGTAATAAAAATCAATAAATTATTTCTGTTCTGTATGATAATTGAGGCGAATATCCGAGAAAAGAATAAAGTCCTGTTAGCCAATTTTGCATTATATCTCCGATGTAGATTCTTTTGTTCGCATTCATACATTGAATCGATAAGCCTCGATATACGAGCTGGTAGATAACTGTATAACACACGTGAATTACTTCGTGTTAAAATGGCATTGGCGAAGGAAATAAATTTTTTGATGAACGAAGGAGAAATTTTTGAACGAATTATGTGGATCAGAATTTATCGTGTTCAACTCCATTAGCTTGTACTCCCCAGAGTAGTTCTTGAATTTCAAATCTCTTGAACTGATGCTCTTTCAACTTTTCAACTTTGCCACTTGAAATCTCCTGATAAAAAAGTGACTAAAATTCAATCCGATGTATTGCACAGTTATCTTGTCTGGATTATAAACAGAGAAAAAATTTGTACTCATTTAGAAAAATCAGAATGATTGTAAGCAGAAAATCGGCCAAACGCGTCTGTGGCAGCTAGTGAATCTCAAGTTGGAATAGAAATATTCTAGCTAGATCCTTTGGAGCCATAATTATTTTGTTTTTCATTTTTGCCGACAGAATTGTCATTCTGTTTCAGTAGAACTATGTTTTACGTGAGGGTTCACAGGTCCAAATTAGAATTGACACTTGCACTTGAAATTCTGATCAGCGTCTCAACATTCTACGAAATTTTCAAATTCAAATTTCCTTACATTTTCAAATGTGTTTCAAATTAGTTTGTGAATCATTTTACCGAACGTTTTATTGAAGATTGAGGAGTTGAATAGATCGAATCCAAAATCACGATGCCTCGATAAATTCTAGGATCTACAGGTCCAAATGAGAATTCGAAAAATCTAGTTTGCGTCTAAAAAATTCTAGTTCGCACCACTCAAGTCTTATGTGGGAATTTGTAGAAGAAAAATAAGAATCTCCATTCCGACTCGGGATAGAGTTACACGAATCGTTGTTGCGGAAAATTGAACTCGAATAAATGATAAAAAAATGAATAAAAAATGGTTTCGCGTCGTCAGACTTTTTTCCCAAAAATTCGTAGCATGAACCGAACTATTTGTAAGTCAATTCGCAATACATATCCTGTATTTGTTGAATCTATAGAGGATCCGTTGATATCGGTTAATAACTAATGAATCTAATTCGTAAGCATGACTAGCGGAAGGTACTTGGGATTCATATATTCTTCGTTTTTCCAGCAACTTATGAAACATCGTTACAGGGCAGTCGTTTGTCACGAGCTGTCGAATCCGAGAGATATCGAGCCTCGAAGTTTGAAGAGTCTTTGTGAACCTTGTAAGAATTGTAACTGACACTGACTATTGACGCTGCCAAAATCCGCATTTCAGCTAAATTTTGCATTATTAAATCAGCAATTTTCTCTTTCGATAGAAAATTTCTGCGGGGTTCTCGCTTGTTATAATGTATATTCCATCCCTCTCCATCGTACATGAGTTCACTTTCATCTCACATCCCTCCAGGGACGATGCTTTTCAAGTGATTTCTCCGTAGGCATATAATATTCTCACGTAGGTGTAATATACCAACCTTGGACGTCTATTTTATGAAATTTGCCCCATTATCTTCGAGAAACAAAGGTCTTTCATTCCCGGTATAATCTTCACCCTCTGAATTTAAAATGAATAGCATATATTGCCTCTCGGATTTAGCATTCTTCTAAAATATGAATTATTGAAAAATCTTTAACTCGAAATATCCCAGCGGATGCAACAGCTGCAGTATGCAGTTGTGGGTATGTGAATTGAAACGGCGTTATGAAACAACCAGGATCAAATATAGGGAATGAAAATTGATAAGTACGCTTTAATACCACGAGATTATACGTCGTTGTTATTATCTTCCCATGTGTGTATCATAGATGAAGGAAATGGTCAAAGTTTTCATCGTCATTTGTAGCTGAACCGTGTTTAAGCGGAGTTCAAGGTTCGCGAGATAAATACTGTGCAGAATTAATAACCCTTGCATGTATTCTGCACATACATGAAGGATGGATTCTCCGAAACGCGGAAATGTATTCTTTTGCGACGCGGTTATATAATTTGCTTTATAAACATTGAGAAGTTTTGCTGTTTCTTTTTCAGACGGAAAACATCTATAATGAGATTCGAAATCATCGATTCATGACTTTGAACCTGATATTCATTACCCGAGCAATAAAGTTTTTCTTTGCTTATGTATCAGGAATACTTAAGCTACAATTTAAATTATTAAATGCCTGCGCGTGATAAACTAAGTCCAAAGGTGCCGGAGGAACAGAGTTGATCAAGCCAAGCGCGTCTTGTTCTTTACTTTTTATGAAGAAGATGCATTTCTGTTTGTAGTTCTCATTCCCGTTCCTACCGTGTCTATATCGACTTTATACCAAGTATTTAGAAGTGTACATGCCAACACATTCGACTCACACGCCACTTACGAATGATCGATAAAACCCCACGCAGGTGGCTATACGAGTTTTTCGCGAACTTCATTTTTTGGCAAACAGGTAACAGGTGTTGAACAGATTTTCATTTCTGAATAAAGAGAGATTGGCCCTTAGAGCACGTGCTTGACACGAGGAGAACAATTCTTCTTGATTGGATCTTGCGAGGCTATTAATGCTACATTTATCTCAATCTTTTTGTTTAAATGTAGGGATTCGAATAATCCTTAGAAAAATCCTTCATCATTTAATCGGAGGTTTCAAAGCCATGTATTACCATTCGTCAGCAGCAATTAGCTGGATAGAGAAGTTGCTGTTGCGGCGAGAATCTGTCAAAAGCAAGTTTATAGGTGGTGAAAACTTGCCAGCAATTCGCAAAGTACAATTATGAGTAAAATCGCTTGCAACGTGGCCGACAATTGCGAATCAGGAATAGAAACGAGGTTGAAATCTAGTATTACTCGGCTAGAAAATTTCCTGTTTCTCGTTACTGGCAGAACGACAAAGACTATAGTGCTCTTGACCCAATATGAAGAAAGGAAAGGCTGCCTCTAGCTATCGCCTCGTAAGCGTATAATAGCTTACATTATTGTATCTACGTTGTAAACGTATTTTTTTTTTTTGTATGTTAATATCATCTTAGAATTATAATCTCATATCTCGTGTAGAGATCGTGTCGGCCAAGTGTTCATCCGTAAGCTTCGCCTAGCTGGAACACCTGTTAATGATTATTTTTTGTCTATTAGAAAGATAAGATATAACCGGCGAGTTTTACACTATTATCATTTTCAAATCGATTCCTAAACACCTGCATCCGACGAGGTTAATTCCGTCAAGATCAGTTTCGAAAAATATCAAATAAGGTTCGAACTTTGACGTCGATTCAAGGCTTGTCCAAATTCAATCAGACGGTATTAACCTCGCCGAGTCTACTTTGCGGAATAGAACAATCGATCTTTCGTCGAAACTTGCGCAGCAGAGGATTTTATTGCTTCACGTTTATCCCCTTTCATCATTCAGTCGAGAGATCAAGTACAGACAACCCGTTTGTTTCGCACAGAAAATTTCGATGGAATTCATAATCGTTTATCCCGACTCTGCGTATTCCGAACGGCATCATGTCATCTACATTCACATACTGATTTATTTTTCTTTTTTTTTGCACAAAGCTGAAAGGATGAAAGAATATATCGATATTGATCTTTTCCTCCAATTCGTGCCAGTCAGTCAAAGTCAACGAATCTCAACTCTATCATTATACCCACAAGCCTTTATCAAGCTTTAATTTCTGGTTGCTATGGGAATCAGGGACAGCAGCATAAGCGACAAGAATATCGTCTATACCAGGTTTTGGTTTTAGGTTGATGAAATTTAGGGGTAAACTGGCTCTCGGCATTCCCCTATTTCCCGGGAATACTTGAGTCGATGGTTTGGGCATCGTTTTCTCAATTCTGAGAGAATTCGAAGTGAATTTTTCAGGCCTTAGGTCTGTCGTTGCTATAGAGCGGGAAAATCCCGGTCGAGTATTTTAGTTCCAGTTTTCATTTTGCATACAAATTTGAAACACTTGTATTTCGAGACTCGGTTATTCGCTCATCAGGTGAAAAACCCTCGCACCATTTTTCGCACCTTGTTTCAAAATTCAATTCCAAACTCACCCGTGAACGGCGTTGTTCAAATTCTCGAAGCCCATAAGAACTGGCGGTGGCGATCTGATAGTCACCTGATGACTTCCGCTGGCAATAAATTGGACTTGTTCGTCACCATTGTACTTGGTTCCTCCTGGTAGCGTAAGGTTCTTCAAATCAGCCATCTTCAACCCCTACTCGAACGCTATATTTAAAAAACAATCAAAAAACAGATATCTCGTTAATTTATTGGCACACGTTATCTTTTGCCAAAATAAATTTCACTACAAACTTGATCTACACCTGACGCAAATTTTTATCGCGATGTAAGAATGGGTATATCTTATTTGAATATGAATTCTGATGAACAAAGAGAAGGAGGACTGATTCCAAGTCACAGCCATCAGTCTTCGTTTCACACAATACGTCAGAATTAGTGTTTAACTTTTGAATCCATATATCTATACTCAGCTATGAACTTCGTTTGACTGTTATTTTATTATGTAAGTATTGACAGCGAGTTAAAACGCTCGCTGTTTGAATAACACTCACGAAAATTTTCTGCCTAATTACCGCCTCGAGGTTCGAAACTTAGTCTTATTAATTACCTATCCTAAGTCAATAAATTGTCTTTAATTGACAAGACTAGTGATTAAATGTTATTTGATAATTATCAGATGCGATAGTGAGGTTGGAATAATCGATTACAGACACGTGAGACTACATCGATCATTTTCCATGCATCCAATAACGCCTATATCGAGTTATTGTGGCCTAGTTATAAAGGCTCTCCAGTTTCCCACGAAATATTTGTGTCACAGGTTTATATGCAGGTTGAAAGTTCACATCAATTAGTGAAATATTGATGTCACGTCCCGTTTTATCTCATCGATATAATTTCACCTTGTCGTAGAAATAGAATACGAACAAATTAGTTGCGTATAGATGTATACATATGTACAGGCACGAAATTAGTTCCAAAATATTCTCAAGCTGCCGCTTAAGCACGTGCCTATATAATTAATACAATTAATAAATTATATAATTAATAGTTAATATAAATAAGGATGTAGGTATGAGGTCGATATCGCGTGACATGTGGCCGATAACAATGTGGCGCATGATCAGGAAAACCGCGTAGGTAGGTAAAGATTTTACCTCGTCCAGTGGGTATGCCAGGTCGTAGATCGAAGAACTGAAAATAGTTCGAACTTTGGAATTCGCCGATCGCCCATTAGGTGAAAGTATTTTAAGACCCATTCACCCCAACTACGGGACAAGTTCCGACCTCCAATTAATTATGCGTAAGTATAAAGGTGGGAAGGTACGAAGATAGAGATAACCAACAACGTGGATTATAAATAGTACCTCGCATCGTCAAGATAAATAATTATTCAGTCATGCCCAACTACGTTACCAACGAACGTGCAAATAGTGTATTTAAATTAATCAGTAGCCTGCCTCTACCTGAGTGACACGTGTATACGTGACACTGAACGATGAATACTGTTACGTAGTGTGCACACATATCCATGTGTTCACTCACGTTTTTTTCTTCCTTTTTATTCTCGACTCCGTCTTCCCGATCGTACATCAACTTCTATATCCTTGAGCAATCGTGAGAATAGGCGATACCTCTTAGATAATTATTTTTGTCAAAAATTTCAAACGCTCGTAAAAATTAAAAAAAAAAATGCACGTATAAATAGAACAGAATATTTTCTAGAATAATTCTAGCGATCTGATTCGAATAGAAGAGTGAGCTTCGAATCCTTCTGAGTCATGCGAACTCAATTCCTTTAGCCTTCGATGCACTTTGTACGTGAATAATTGAGGCTACTACTGGACTTAGAGTTGAACATTACATTCCCATCAGTCAGAATTTTGCAAGCTTCATGACAGCGGATCGAAGAAAAACGGCTATAAAAAGTAATTGAGGGACATATATATCGACTGAGTTAGCTCGATTCCGAGGTATGTACGTTTGCAATCGTTAAGTTATTTCGTACAGGTCTGTGACGGCAGGTCCCGAATAAATTGCATGACCTTAACTTGACGAATCGAGTTCATTTTTTAGCTAACAGAAAAACAAAAAGAACAAGACCCGCGTGTCGCGAGTCGACTATAAACTGATGACAGTATCACACGCGCATACGAACTCAACTGAAAATGTTTTAAGAATGTATTTTTTATCGCGAAATGATATGCTTATTGATGATTAAAAAGAGCTATTAGTCAACGATCAATAAAATTGGTGGTTTGAAAGATCTTTAATTGTAATTATAGTCACCTCGTTAGTTAAATTCTATGTGAAAGATAGACGCGACGATGCCAAACGAGACCGATCATTTCGCAGAGTAATTTGAAAATTATTCATAATTCCTGCTGTATCGAGTATTTTAGAAGTGTGATAATAAATATGGGGATTAATGAACACTTCGTAATCTCAACACGTGATTACGTCTATCGAACCAAATTCCAAAGTCTTTGTACTCCGGTATTACTGGGTTGAAAATATTAATTAATTAGTAATATCCGGGTGCATGTGCACTACTCGCGATGATTATAATCACACACAGTTATTACAGCGACGATATAAACTCAAGTAATCGCCTCGATCATTATCCCAGCTTCCGCGATCTTCACAGAACACGCAATTTCTTTGGAAATCGTGCATCCAGCGTGTCCCTGCTTCTAGGTATTCCCATGTCCTAAAATATTTGCTGAGACAAGAGGAGGACACGCTCTTGTCAGTTCGTATGAGGGCGAGAGGTTGTTGCCTTCGATAATTTCGCTGTCTCCTGTTCGACGGGGCATTTCCTCCCTGGGGGCGTAGCAGAGCAATGCAATGTTCAAAGTCCAAATCTCGTTATGTGCAGTAGCTGGTACACGAGAAGCATGAATGATGACGGACGTACAGTGCAATCGAGTTTTACATTGGGAAGTCTGCGAGTCTAGGTGTGAACGCGCGTTATGCATGTCGATTCAGCTGTTCTGGTCTGATAAGTTATTCATATGATTCACTATCTGTATAGTTGGCCTTTGGTCATCTGCTATAATGGCAATGGAAAACGAACAGTCATCGATGCTTCCGCGATGGGTTATGAAAAGAACTGAGAAGTGAAAAGAAAAAAGGAAAAACTAGGAAACGTTAGAACTCTGCACACGGAACAACCTATAGCTAATTACTAGATCCCAAGATTTGCCTTGTATATCTTGGGAAAGTTATTTCCGAGCGAGTTTAAGGCCCGTGAGGAAGTACAAATATGACAGAAGTTCGAATAAGGTAATCAGGTTGTGCGTAAATCGCAGAAATTTTACAAGAAATCATAAAACATTATAGTTTTTTCGATTTGAAATTTAATATTTTCTCACACATTGCAGAACTTGTTTCTAAAGTTTGTTTCTAATCATCGAAATAATAAAAAATCGGATAGAATCTTGTATGAATTATTAATCAGCGAATTATTGGGCTGATCATAACGGGCCGGGTCCAGAATTTCCTACCTTGATTCTTAAAGCTCAAAAAATGATATTCTATGGGTGAAGATTTCAATCAAAAGAAAAATGAACGGAAGGTTCATTATTATAATTTTTTGTTGTTGTGATTAAAAAAATACTGAATCGACTTATTTTTTCATATATATGAATGCCGAAGAATATGATCGCAAAAAAAAATTTCATTTTCATGATGACGATAACGATAATTTTCGATCGTATAAGTTGTGGAATCGGCTTCCAATTTTACCTACTTCAGGATTAATATATTCGCACGTTGATCGACGACCTTGCAGCTTCGCAGACCGGTCACGGATAAAACTTGTTTGCAGATATTGTTGTGAAGCTAATTGGGTTAACATTTTGTCCATGAACTTGGTTTCATCGACTCAATCCACTCCCGGGTAACATACAAGATTTATCCATTTATACAACTGCAGAAAATAAATGATCTGTGCCCAGGGCCGGCTCAAGATATTTCGCCGCCCTAGGTAAATCAGAAAATGCTGCCCTCCCGTTAACACAATATAAACTAATAATTAGGCATATGCAAAACGACGTAGGAATATTATGAACTAGGAGGCCGGTATAAAAATCAAGCGAGAATTATATTCAGTAATTGGGTTGAATTTATTCGATGTATTACAATCTGTTGAAATGCTTTTTTCTCGCTCAGAGTTGAGCATATCATAATACAGTTTCTTCTGGTCAGACGTAATCTTAGCCAGTGAAACGAGTTGATAGATAATAAAACTAGTCTTGAACTTGGCGGCCTTCAATTTATTACCGTAGATATGCGTACCCACTTCTGTCAAATTGAAGGAAAAAAAAAAAAATAGGTTTAAATAATTTGATCAATTATTTTGATTTTTCATTCGAACAAATAAATGAAAAACGATAAATTTACCGCCCCCCAAGAGTAGAGACGAGCCTGTCTGTACCACGTACTTACGTAAGATACGTAATGTTCACGTGTTCGCACACGTGTTTCAATCAAGCGAAAAGCGGACATATGTATCAATATTTTCCAGGATTAAGACAGAAGATGATATGCATTCGTTCATTGCTTAGATTCATTTCAATTGATACATTTTATCGGATAGAACAACGTTCAATTATTTATTAAAGTATTAGAATAAACGAAGCCTTGATTGACAAGGTAATTATTCATTCTTGGTTAATACTGACCAGTGATAAAGCCAATTGTCGAATCATATCACACTGCGTGGCTTTGCGATTAATCCGTATCACCTGCCTGCATCCTTTCCTAATACCGAGACTATATTCAGCGATAAGTTTACTCGCCATTTATTATATCACTCGTTCTAATCTCTATATATATCCATTTGGACAGGTCACAGAGTGCTTTTGCACTTGGTAATAGTAAATTCAGTGCATTACGACTAATACGATTCGAGAATATCAGCAACGAGGAAACCCTACGACCTTCGCAAATTTTTTCCTCGTATTATTCATTTGTCATTTAATTAATAGCGTTTTCGATCTGCTGCCATCAGTGCACACTGAGTGCAATTCCCCCAGTTTCCATCAGTCAATAACAAGGCAGTTTTCCCACTTTCTAACCAATAATAAGACTAGGTTACTAGGGAAAATGCACTGAGGGCAGCAAATCAAAAACGCTATAAGTTTTTCGCAATGTGCTGGTAGCGAGGAAAGCGATTGATACGTGACGTTTAATACCTTCAATGAACTAGTTCAAATCTGTAGTTGTACTGTTTTCTTATTCTAAGAACAATTTTTTATCCTTATCCCAGTCTGATTAGTTCGGTCTAATGGCTCGCGGCGAACATTCATCTGGGTGAGAAAATGCAGCCCGAATTTCTACCTTTCAAATACTTGAAAAATGTCTTCCCGCAGCTTTATAAACGGAATAATAAATTGTTTCATCGAATGCAATGAACCGTAAGTCGTTTCTACAGGTCATTTAACTTGCCGAAGAACAAAATTACGCTGTAAAATAACTTCGAAAGAAAGGAGAAGAATGTGTAAAATCTTTAGTTCTATCATGTATATTTATTTTCACTTATTGTTCAAGTTAAATTTAGGATTTTAAATTTTTGAATATTTCAAACGCCAATCACTTGACTGTTCCGATTTCGTGCCTGGTCGATTTCGAAAGATTGAAAAATTATATCAGGGAAATTAGTGTCGATTTGAATGCTCGGATTCTGTTCGATGGATTCATAAGTGAAGATAGATTTCGTCGTGTCTTTAAGCTAGGATGTTGAGAATTGTTTAACGTTCACGTGTGTAACGCAGATGGTTAAATTCTTATTGACCAGCATTTGACCCCAGGTTCACGTAGTCAAATGGCTGCTCGTCAAAATTGACGTGGGAGTGGGTACGTCTACGATATTGTACAATAATCTTTTATAAGATTGAGCAATGGTTTTGCTCCGTATACTCTGACGTATATGCTGAACTGTATAGTTGATTATATGTGCCCGAAGGGTATACTAATTAATTTCAATCAACATGGCGACTTATCCAAGTCTTAAACCAGCGATGAGTATGTATAAACGAAAGTGAAGTGTTCCTCAAGTATACTACTGTACAAAAATTATTATCCACGAAGTAGTTTACAGAGAATATGCCACTGAATAATTAAAGGTGTGAAGCTATGAGGTATATAGTTGAGTATCTATCGATTGGGGATTGGACGTAACAAATATATTACGTTATAGTCGTTTCATAGTTGTTATTATTATTTTATCTCGATATAATTGATAATTTCCTGCGTAGCCTCTTCTCGACAACAATATACACAAAACCACGAAGAATAGGCCTTTAATGGTGGAGGAGAATGATAAAAACGCGTTTGAAATCTAAACCGCAGATTCTTGTTTTATTCTTACTTTATATTATACATATAGGATATGTATGTATACATATATTTTATTCTTACTCACCGCATATCTGCGGTTTCGAAGCTATCGCAAAATTTCATGACAGAATACTGAGAAATTAAACTGTATAAGCCTGCAGAATGGAATTCAAAGGAGACGAGATTAATCAACGAGCAATTCAAAGCCCATATAATGAATTTTATTTTACACATTTTTCCAAGTTGAAGTCTGTGAGCTTTTCCGACTCTTTTCGGTTGATACTGTTTTCCTTTCTCTGGAAAAAATTTGGCAGACGTATAATTGTGAGAAAAACGAAAAAGAAGAAAAAAAAAAAAGATCATGTACTCCAAAATGTAAATTATTTGTTTGATTAAGTATGTAGATCTAGGAGTGATGAAAACTGACTTTTCACGATTTTGAAAGCTGGTAGAGATATTTTCGGGATTCGGGGTTATTTTTTTTCCTTTTTTTTTAGGATTTTGCGAAATTGAAGAGGTTTAATGGACCGTGGATTATGTTCGTCATTCCACTTTGATAACTTTATTTTAGGTTGGTCGAGAGAAGTAAGTCAATTATCCAGGTATATACGAATTGTGGAGGCCGTGTTCTTTAGGGAATTGATCTGAGCGCGTGTCGTTATAAAGATTGAGAATATACACCGACTAGACGTTTTATATTTATGAAATTATTTTATTATCACTAAAAGTTTTCCATATTTTATCAGATTTTCTAAATATGTTAATAGCCGACAAGTAAAATAATTTGTAATTTATAATAATCTCAGAAAAGGAAAGAAGAACAAAGCTAATCGTCGATTAGTGATAAATTAAACACATTCGAGTTTTATTTGTACTGACAAGTTTATTATCAATGGCCGCAGTTTGACTAGAAAAAATAACATTTTTCATTATCTCATCCGGCTTGGTGATCGTTAAAAAAAATTAATGGATCTTTAGAGGCATATTTATTGCCTGGAATAGACAAAGGAGCTCGATTTGCAAACAGTGAAGTTAGATCGATAACGAATACCTATAGACGAAAAGAATGAATTGAGTAGAAAGTCGTTAATTCATACGTAAATTAAAGAAGAATTACAATTGACGAAAAATTCAACAATGCATAAATGTTCGTTTTAACGAACTAACGAGCCGTGAATCAACGTGACGTTCGGTGACGTTAATACCCACACGGCGTTTAAGACAAACAATCGAACGTGCCGATATACTCGTTCCGCAATAATCATCGCATCTGCGTATTATACGCAAAAGAAGGTGAGAGAATGAGTTCGAATTCGAACGGTGTGACTAAAAATGTATGAAAAGTAAAATCTGATTAGGTATGAGAGTGAATTTATGCAAATATGCGGGAATATTAATGCCATGACTTTCTCATTTAGTGACCAAGGATCCCTGTCCCTAGATACATCCGTTCAGGATACCTATTACTGCTGTATGAACGCGGTGACGTAAATTTGAAAATCTATTGACGTGGAGCTAGACACGCATGTTTCACGTTCATAAATTCTCGGCTATTTGTTGAGTGAACTGAAAAGTTAGGAAATATGAAACTCACTCACAAATATATGGACGAGGAGTTTTCTATTGAATAACACGAATCGTTAACTTGGTAATGGCATCGCACAGCGATCTCTAAGCCTTTAGCCTAAGGGTCTTTGTTTGAGAACGGGTATAAAACTCGGCTCGAGGCTATAGAAGAGAACAGGATATGATAGAATATAGATAATAGGTAGGCGACAAAGGGCTAGTGTATAAACGCGAAACGTGTTTTAACATAGGAAAATGTATATCGTGCGCAGAACTCTGCTCCGTCTGGCTATCACGGAGCTCTACTACTTCTACTGTAGAGAGTCAGCCTTTCTTCGCTGCAGGGCCTCTCGTAATAAGACCTATACGATAATCCTAAGCGTCCAGCGAAGTCTGGGTGGATGATATTCAAATTTTATTTCAACCAGATATTATCAGAGGCGAATAAGAGAATTTGAATCACTTACCTAGGCAGCGAAGGCAACACTCGATAAGATATCCGAATTCATTCCTTGGATGAACACATTCTAAATTCTAAACGGTGCTGCGGGATTGCGTATACACAGTGAAAATGATTAGGTACGCGTATTGAATTATTACGGATGTAGTAGCGGGATGAACAATCTCTTTAGTAGACGCAGATTTATAGTTGGGATTATAACTATAGATAAGTTTCTTTGCTCTTTGAGATAAGCTGATCTCGTATTACACCGTGACGGAGAAGCCTAGGCCAACGCGACAGTCACAAAGCACATTGCCGATACGCAATTCTGAATTACATTCGCTTACGATAACACAAAGACCCTCGCAACTCGCGACGTCAAAATCAGCTGTGAGCTACGCGGTCTGACGAGGCTATGCTGTGCTTCTGCCTCGGCCTACTGCTACGGCTCTCTTCTACTGCGCAGTGACGTAGATATTACGAGGGCCTCGAACCCCACGCAATTATTTCTAGATTTTTGTTCACTTTCTGAACGAAATACAAGAAGATGTTTCATATCGGTACGCAGTTGTCGCTCCTCTGTTTTTTTCGCGGTTAATAATAAAAGATGAAACTAAAAATAGAGGAAATATACTGTATCATGTTTTTTGAGAAAAGATTTTTGAGAAATAAGACGACGAAGAATAATGCATTCTTCGTCGAGTTTCGCGAACGAATGTCTCGACAGATTTGAGTTTATCAATTAGAAAGTGAAGAGTGTCTATTATTCAGACTGATTTCACCGGGCTCGATGATTTTGTCATACGACACTGCTCTGACACGCGCACGTACAACAAAGCCAGCACGCCGATAGTCTAGCGGGTGGGAGGCACGGCTTTTTCGCGCAGAAGTCTAGAGCGGGGAATAGAAAGAGTGGGAGAGAGAGAGGGATCAAGAGAGTGGAACTCAAGGGGCGATTGGGAGAAAGGGAGACTGAATACCGCATGACTACGGGTCGATAGTCTCACACCAGGCTGCTTCCCAACGTTGGGTACACCTGCACTCATCTCGGTGCAGACGCACCCAGGACACAACGAACTTTGTACTTGGCGTACGCGTGCTTTACCGTTCAAAACCGGAGCTTATGCACTCAATTCTTTCTTTATTCCGATGCGTCACTCCAGCGCGCATCCTTTGTCCACTTGTCAATTTGCTTTCTTTCTCTTTTGAGAATTGAGAACTGAGCTCAGTTTGAGCTCAACACTGCACAAAATATCGCCAAGAATATTGATTTCAATTTAAATCGAGACGATGCTCTTTGATGGGTCGGAATCGCTTTGGTTACAGGTTACAGAATTTTTCACAAAACGGGAACGTGGAGTCGGTGTTTATTCCGCGGTTCGATCGCTTGGGAAAAACAAGTCGGCACTAGGGGGTCCGATATTCATTGAGATTGAGAAATGGTTCTTTCTCTTTCGAGTCTCGTGATTATATGCATTCGTTTTGGGAGCAAACACGATGATTCACTCGCATATTGTCATTATTATTGAAGATTGCACAGTTCTGTTCTAAATGCATCGCAGAATACAGAAATATTTACGTTGCCGTTTTTCGTCCGAGAATAATATATATATCATTCGACAAGCTGTGAATGTCAATAATTAAACTGTAGAAAATGATTTTCTCTCTCGATTGCAATTAAGATCGCTATTTCACGTCGTGCTATTTCAGGTGAATCGTTGAACGCAGAAGCGAAAATTAATTTAGCATTATCGGATTATATATTCAAAGGTCTGCGATTTTTTTTACCGACCGTGCCTCACACCTTCATCAACTGCAGCATCGCCTTAATCGGAGCGATTTACGGAGCGTTAAATGCCAGTCGTAAATCAGTGAACTTTAATACATTTCATTTCGGTTTTAATTTTAAGCTGTAAAATGCGACAAATTTTGGATTCCGAAGAAAAACCGGCGCAAAGTTTGCCGGTTTGAGTCTTGTAAACATTATCGACAAGGATTTCGAGCTAAATTCACGAGATCGTACGTATCTTCTTCTTGCAGGAATAAATCCGTGACTATCTCGTTATTATACATTTTTGTTGAAATTTCTTGGTGAATATTTCGAATGGGAACGAGCATGGTGTGAAGGATTAGATATTCCAGGCTCCCGTATGCCAGTCTCGTATTTCTCGTAAGACGTTTACGTCGTGGTAGACATGCAGTCTGAAACAAGCCGAGGGGACTTTGGTGCACTCGACTACGTACCACGTCTTGCTTGTATAGCTAGTATCTAGTACCTACATATATGCTGCCATAAAACGATAGCATATAGTAACATTATACTCGCTCTAGGGACCAAGATATCGACCAGCATTTGTCTGCATTTGTCTGCTAATCTCCTCCTGAATAAAGTGTGTAAAATTTTAAGGCAAGACTTGAACCTCGCTCCTGGACACATTCATTCTCAAAATTTGACATCGATTGAATTGATTCTTACCTGAGAAATTTCTGGCAAATATCACCATGGATATCCGTTCCTTTTTCATATTTTTATCAATCGAAAGAATATATTTGTACGTATTGATACACCTACTGAAATGATTGTCCGATGCTTCAAGAATTCATTAAAAATTATATGGATTCACGGAATTACCTTTTCTTCCTTTCTTCTTATCGTATTGAAAAATTCTTACTAAAGGCGATTATCGCTCCTTGTCTTCTTTGTTTAAGAAAGTTGATGACTCAGGAGCTTCTTTTTAGTACTTCGACTGGGATTACTCTATTTTTTCACATTCGATTTTCACATTTTCAGATTTGATACCTGGGAGCGATACAGGAGAATTTAATGGCTGAACTTTTTTCAGTTCATCTATCAGAGCATTGAGGCCAACATGTTTGCTAGTTTCTTCGTTTTACAACTCCGTTTGAGTTCCTCCTTCGGGTATCACCTACAAGAAACGTTTTGACACGAGAATAGCTAGTCCAAATTTCACTGCCTCAAAATCATCGAAGATAAATATACGAGGAAATTTTTTCATCAAAAAGAAAGTCTGATGAATTGGCTCCAAACAGTCGACTGACAATGAGTCGACGAAAACGACCAGAATTCTATTATATTTCAAAGATTTCTTCCGCGTGTTCGGAGCCTTTTGTTTCGCAGTCAATCTCAAAGTTTTCTGAATAACTTTCAGGACTTCCGTACCTACCTGCCTATACTTCAGAACGGAAAGCCAGGATCCATGAAACGAGTTAATTACAATCCATCCGCGCCTTCGTACTTTACCCTACTTTTCAGCTTTCAATTATCTAATACCTTTTTTCAATGCGCAAATAACGACTTTTTTCCTGTTTCGTTTCCATCACCTGAAATTCAGGATGATTATATACTACGTGCAATGATACTCGGTAATCTACACATACCTACATATGTGATATATCAGTGAACTAATTATGGTTTGAGAAGAAGTTTGCGTAGATAAATTTCGCGATGCCCACTGCAGCGTCTGCTAATTACTAATTAGTCCTTACTATCGCACTTTCAGATGCAGTATCTCATAATTGGGTCGTTGGAATGATATTTCAGCGGTTATCTCCGTAGTATGTTATGCATGTACTGAAATATGTGAATGCATCATGGCTCTGCTTTTCCCTAGACAAAGGACCTGAGTTTTATTTAACAACAGAACCAAAAACCAAGCATAATGATCATTCACCCTCCCAGAACACAGGGTATAATATTCGTCGAGTAGAAGTTTACGGTTTATCCAATATCCATGCTAACTGCTCCATTAATGCATAATACATACGTACATATAGGAAATTACATTGAATGGACATTTACGACGGATGTTCAATGCACGTAAATTATACGTTCATTGAATCATATTCAATGGATATTTGCTGTAGATGTTTCATAAATGTACCTATAACATACGTTCACCTATTGATATTCGATACAGATGTCTGCCGTAGATCTTTCATGGACGTATAAAATGTTCGTCTGTCAAATCTTGCTCGATGAACGTTCGCTGATTGATGTTCAAAATCGATATTTACCACAGATTTCTCATCTTTGATATAAAATACGTTTATCGAATCACATTCAATGTATGCGTTCGTTGCGGATCCCCCATGGATGCATATTATACGTTTATTGGATCAGATTCAATGGGCGTTCACTGCAGTAGATCATGCTCCAAACTTGTTACTGACCATCAACTTATGATACGAACTTGATGAAAGTTAATTGAGGGGTAGCCATCAAACGTGAGCTTTTTTCTGTCGCGGAATGTATGACACACGCGACATCCTTAATTTAATGTGTTCATAGAAGTAGACAGGATATTTACGACTGATCCCATTAGGCTAGTTACTCACGTATATCGATATTCCGGAGATTGCTCTTCATTTTTTGTTTTTATCTGATAACTACATATTAGTAAAGTGAAGTGAAATCGAAGACAATAATATGTGTGACGGTAGGTCTTGATAGGATTGATGGAAGAACGAGTTAACTTGAATTACGTATAGTTGGAATTTATTTTCAAACAAATTAGAAGACGTGGAAGCGTTGGAAATGTTTGTGACTCGGATCCTCGGGATATTTGCGAAAAAATGAACGAAAAATTGTCTTTTTCTGCGGGTGTCAGAATTTTTAAAGACTTGTCCATACATCGTGAGAGGATAGTTTGAAAAAGACGAAAATGAAACTGGAAGCAGCAGGATCGTTGGCTTTGGAAGTCTGGAAATCAACTCTCGTTGTGAATTAAAGTTCATGATCGCCGTATAATATCAAGACGGTAAATATTATTCTTAACTTTTATCGTAGGTAAATATTTGCAATACCTACCGGCGAGATATATCTACGAGATAATTCTATCTCAATCAAAATTCAGGCTTGCAAGGTCAATCCGAATTTATCACTATTACGCAATGCAATTGCATAATTTCTTTGCGAACAGCTATTGAGATTATGACAGACGTTATTCAAGTTCAAGGATGGCTGATAATCCCTGTACATTCTTGTCAATTCTTTAGAGACACAGCTCATTGAGCTGGTTTGTTACTCCGTCTCGCATCCACGCAATTACGATATCTTTCAGACAGACATAATATGTATAGCTCTTGACAAATAGAAGAACATTGAATTATTCACCATACGGTATACATCGTTTGGCGTAGCGGTTAGAGCCTCTGGTTAGAAAGTGCGACTAGTCATCCGAGTCAGAGCAGCGTTAGTATTTTTACTCAAGCGAATTGAAAATATGAGCTTTCATCTAAATAATCTAGACGTGGGTACGAAATTTCGAGAAAATTTTCCATCACGATTTGCGTGAAACAGATAGTCGAACACATTTATTCAAACCGTGAAACAAAATGTTTGTTCAAAACATTATTTGACGTGTCAAGTCTTTCGAAAATGATTCACGTACTCCTATCTCCGAATAACACATCTTTTATCTCGTTTTCATTTATCTCTTATATTTTATCAACGCTTAGTATATTAATTGGTTTATTTACAGCCAAGCCTTTGTTTTACACATCAATTTCCTGTTACTTGTTCTTCCTTCGTCAATTTATCTCTCATTTATCTTTGCAGCCTGCAGTACCGCGATTCGATATACCTACTGATGTTTTCGCAATTTCATCCATCTACTCTGAAAAATAATGTTTAATCTCCCTCGTTCTTTGTCCTTGTTATGAGAAATGCAATATTCAGGCATAATACCACTCGGGCCAGCTGCGTCCGGCCAATGGTCGCAAAATGAACTCAACTCTATAACTAATATATTATTAACAATGAGCTAACCGATCGACTAATCTCACTGTCCGATCCGAATGGTCAAGCTGATGAGAGAGGAAAATTTAAAACAGTTTTTTTTTAGTGAATTAATTCAGTTTTCTGACAAAACTTGACCAGCAGCTTTTGCATAGCAATAAAATCACAGATGTACTGCGTGAGGTCGTTCTGGGCAATGATATCAATGACAGATAATCGTGGCGAAACCGGAAGGACGTCGTCGCTTGCCGGACATTGCGTATTCGAAGCCGATCTGGCCATGGAAAAAAAAGTAGATTTGCAACGCTTGTTGTTCTTTTTTTCGAGTAAATAAAGACAATGTGGGTTTTTATTTCCTTTTCAATATGACTCAGGAAGAATATGGAAAATTGAATACGTGACGAGTCTAGAATGACGTGTAAGGAAAGAAATACAGTGTGAAAAATACAAATTTCACAGTCGTTATCCCGACACGACTTCGCTTTGTGGGACAATATCCAGCACCGTTAAACCCGAAAGCTCAACGCAGTTTCCTCGCTAGATTTGTCAACGCCACATGTGGTCAACGGGGCGCAAAGCGAGGCTCGTATATCCGAGGCACCAGGCATAGTGCCGTGGGGAAACGTTACGTTACGATACGCTGGGCGCACCTGGAGCTTTCTCCAGGAGGACGTAATATCGAGAATGCATGTCGTTTAACATCCTACATTTCTGTTACAATCAAATGAGAAGAATTTTCATCTGAAGTAACTAAAATAATGATCGCTACGTCTAAAACCGACTACGATCGTCTTGCCAGCCTGGGAAACACGTCCTGCTCGAGATTCATGACAGCACAACTTTCAGCATTTAAGATATTGGCAATACCGATACTGCGATAATGATTTTGGCCAAGATTGTTCAATTGCATAAGAGTTCGTCTATTTCTGTGACCAGCTGCATATGAAATCATCTTTCCAACTCACCAGACGCTTTTCACCATCCAGTTTTCTGACTTGAACAGAAATAGACGACGTCTGTTATACCCGACATACACGAGTTGCGTAACTAAGTTCTAGGCGGAAGATGACTATTTTCCGTAAACACAGTCGACCATGTGCGATGAACTCGTATGGCCAGAGGCCAATCCTAAAGCTGATAATATGTATATCCGTATTCTAGCCTCGTTCGATTCGATATTGTGTCGGGCGAGAAATCTGCCTAGATTGCAGAAGATTTTTGCTTCCACAGACCGTTGCGAATGTCTATGGAAAACGGACAATGTTAAGGTCAGATTTGGGATTCAAATTAAACGACTCGCTTTGTTTGTCAAATATAATGATGGCAGCCTCTATCTACCCGTTTCGAAGATAATCTTATCGGTTTGACGCACACCGGCGCTTCATTCTTACCTAAATTTCATGGACCGGAATTATTTATTCATGAGAAAAAGTGTACCGGTTCTGTAAATGTATACAAATGCTGCGAAACGATACGTCTCGTTTACGCGGTAAAATATGTCAGCTGTTGCGGTCAGCGTTGTTATATCGTTGGATCTATTTCTCGCCTTGGTATCTTGACCACGATAAAATAGCAGGCAATTTTTTACCACAATAGTTGCTATTTTTAACACAGAGTGTGTAATTCTGTACGATTTTTTTCTCTCTCGTTTCCGGACGCGACAAGAATCGTCCGATTGCCGAATGTCACAGCTAGAAGACGTGTTATTATACTGATATTAGTCGCAATGATTGCGATGATTTCTAATAATGGATGAAAGAATATTTGAGGCAGTGATCAGTATCGATAAGTATATTAGTCAATCGCTCGAGATACGGCGTATAAAACATTGGTTCGACATGGAGTAGACGCATATCTGATAGTCAGCCAGCTGAATAAGTACCTTGACAAGCTTGTTGCTTTTTTGATATAACCTTCTGCACATGTTGATCGAAGAGATAAAAAATATAAAACGACGCTAGTTTGTCGAGGCTATACAGTTACATTTGAAGAATTACAGCTTAACTCGACCCAGCTGTGCTTCTCACAGGCCACGATATATTTTCATTTTTTGTTTGGTTGTACCACTCGATGAGATCCCATTCTGTAATTTTTTTCAAAATTTCACAGTCGACCCTGTTCGATAAGTGAATTTTTGAAGTGATCATTTTTCATCAATCTGCTTTTGTTGAAAGAACTATAACTCCGAAATGAATAGTTTCGTCGAATACTTTCGTATGAGAGACTTCACATCCATGGCTTTGAGGAGGATTGTCGAAATTATCAGCACGACTCGAAAATCCACCTGGAGAGACAAAAATCTGCGGGACTCTTCTTCGGACCCGTTTGTTCATTTTGGAAAGAATTCATAATTCGTCCTGATGAAAATTAACGGAAAAATTCCATAGAAAAATTAATTCTAAAAAAATCTACTCAAGATATATCTTGTGACCTAATAAAGATTTCTTCGAGACCGGAACCACACTCGAATCTTGAACTGTCGAGATACGGAATTATTTCGCAACACACCAGCTGAATGCAGCTCTAGTTCGCTATCGCCGGACATGGCTTTGCAGGCGTCGTCGTATGACAAGTGAGTTACAAAAACCGTAGCTTGTCAGACCGCGAATACGTACAGTTGATAGCGTGGTTGCTCATCAGCCGGAAGTACCTCCAGGGCCTAGAGTTCTAGATAGAAATAAATCACAATGAATTTGAGAAAAATTCTACAGAACTTGAATATAGATTACGAAACGTATGAAAACGACGTTATTCGGTGCCTTGAAAATAGATGTCGTTTTTTTTTTTTTAATTTTTTGTTTTTCTTCGATAATCGGTAAATCGTTAACCCGTTCCAAAACTTTTTCTTCTTACAATTCCGTTTGAAATAAGGTGGAGTGTCTAATCTATATGCACTTTATTAACAATAGAAAAATACTGAGATACACAAATCGTGAAGTTCTGATATTTCTATGAGATAAGTTCAACGATTACGTTAAATATTCATTTCTTACTAAGGTATTAATATTATTATAACAATGAATTAAAAAAATGTATACAGATATAACGATCGAACATACGTGTATGTGTAAATGTGTACAGAAATATATAAGCAATTTTACGATACGTAATCTTATAACGTATTGAAAATATCATCTCCAAAAAAATATATACCTAATTACACACGTTCGAATTGAGTGCAGTATAAGATACGCTATACTTAAGGGTCTCCGAAATTCCTTGTCTAGCTTAAAAATTTCGAGTGGATTTCTGGCTTGAATAAGATAAGATTTGTGAATCTATAAAACACATGTGAAGAAATTGTGGGTACAATATCGGACTTTAGACAGTTAGGAAATCATTGCTAATCTTGATTGTGTCTGAATTGCGTAAAACGTAACGCTGCAAGTTAAATGATACACCGAAATAGTGGGATTGATGTTTGTCGACATGCCATGTGACAATGATTGCGATAAGATTAGTCGATTGATAATACTAACGAATATAAATGCGTAAGATTGATGAACATACGTTTACATGTTCCTTTTTGTGTACAGATGCCATCCCGCGGGTTTTGATCGTATATTATGATTTATGGAACGTATACGAGCAAAAGATTTTTGCTCGTAATGTCTAAGGAGCGAAAAGAATTTTTAATAATTTAAATAGCTTGATGGAGAGAAGTGTTAATGGGGAAGATACATCGATGTACCAAAATTGCAAATATTGAACCGTTGCACTTGCCTTTTAATCGTAACGTTACCTTTAGTGCAAGGATGAATGTATACCTGTGACCCTTATAAGAAATGTTTCTGAAAGTATGACGTTTAACATTATAATTATATTTATTATACATAGACTCCCAACCACGCGACACATCGCTTCAAAAGCTTATGCAGACGTACGAACAAATGCATTCTGATTATAACAGGCGATGTAGTAAATTTGAAAAACTGTATTCTGAGCTTGTAATTTCCTTGTACCGTTTTTTATTCATTTTTATGCGGTTCCTCCCCCCACGATCAGACTCGATTTTTGTTCCAGGGTTGGAGTACATGTTCCTCACGTTACTAAGGAGAGAATTAAAGCCCTCTATTTCTCGTTCGATAATCCTCGACAAAATCTTTTCCGGGCCCACCAAACGGCGGCTAATGTAGCAGCGAGGAATCCTATTCCAGCCACGATGCCCATAGAGATTGCCCTGTTTCTCCGATACGCTGGTACCTCCAGGGCGAAACGTTCGCTGGTTGCAAAATCGTCGGACAAAGACATCGCCGTAACTTCGAAAGTGTAGTAGCTCTCCTCTTCCAGGGTTTTTACTAAAAATGACAAGTTATTGTGAGAGCAGTCTATTTATTTTTTTCCTCATTTCTTTTTTCTTACGGCCGGAGTAATCCGTACAATCTGCTTAAGAGTTTAACGCAGGATGAAGTAATCCGAAAAGTGACGAAAAGAAGAACCATAAACCTTAAAGCCTGTCCACAGACCGTAAGAAGAGCTTCTTTCATTATTCCTTGTTTAACTTAGTCGACAACGAACCAAGTTAATTGAGTGACAAGCAGAGTCTCGAGACACAATTCTACCAAGTAATTTCCCCCCACTCTAACTTCCGGAGTTTTGTGGTAGATTATTGCGCAACGTCTTAGACCTGGTAACTGAGACGTCGCTACACCCAATTACAGTCGAGATATGCCGAGGAAATCCAGGATCTAGGGGTGAGGCTTACCCAGATAGTACGTGTCCGTGGTTTCAGCTTTTCCGTAAAGATGTTCCAACGGTCCTCGAAACCATCTCACAGTGTATATCCTAACAAGTTCACGGCCATGGTCAGGGGGCTCCCAAGTCACCAGATACCCTTCGACGGTGGGTTGGACTCTCAAATTTCTCGGAGCAGCCATATACTCCGAGGATTCTGAGTCGAAAATGAATAAAATTTGTGCAATTCCGGAATCCAGGCATCAGACAACATCGACAACTCTTTCGAAACACACTTACCTTTCGGACTCCTGAACTCTGATGCCGAGTTCTCGTCAATTGCGCCTAAAAAATAACAAGATTATGCAAAAGCCGAGGCAACAGCACAGCGAATACTGGGGTTTATAGATCTGAATACACCTACTTGGTTTAGTAAAGATGCGGAGAGCTTTGCTGAACATTCCATCGCCATGTTTGTCCTGGCTCAAAACCATGAATTCGTACTCCCGGCCAGCGCTTAAGTTGTTGATCGTTGCCTCGGTGGTTTTTCGCGATAAAATTTTCATCGTTCGCCATTCCGAGGTGTCGGTTGGTCTGTACCTGCCATCGTGGAAAGGAGCGTTGAAAATAGTTCTAAGGACTATACGGAGTCCTGGAAGTACTTACCAAACGGAATACTCCATCTTAGGTCTTACGAAGCCTGGAACCCATCGCAAGGTAACCGTAGTTCTGCTGCTATTGGCACTCAAATTGTACGGTGCTCTTGGCGCGACATTAAGAACCATGAGTTCAGCATCGGCAACAACTGTGGCCGCCTCGTTGCTCGCCGCACATTGATACAGGCCTCGATCATCTTCCTGGATCCGTTCGATGGTGAGATTTCCGCCGCTGATGTTTGTCCGATCCGGTGGGAGCGGAGTTCCGTCCTTATGACCGACGGAAGTGTTAGTGGAAGATATTGATTTTTCAATAGACAACCGAGAAAGCTTTTCACGTCTGCTTCTCGAGTTCTTTTCATGCCTTCTATTATACGCCATTGTCGATATTGAGCTTGAGAAATTCGGCAGGTGAAGAGCAAGTGCCATTTTGTTTTAAAGAAGAACTTTCCGTACGTGTCACGTCAGTGTGTTGATTTTCTTTTACCAGTACCTGACACGATCTACTAAATGGTATTCGCTTTGACACTCATGCCTTAGGTACTGCGAACATTGCGATTCGGAATGCCAATTTACGTCCAATTACAAAATCGTCACACATGGAAGCCCTTCTAATTACAAATTACACGTACGAATATGGCGTGATGGAAATTGAGGAATAAAAAGCGATTAACTAATGAAATTCTTCTTAAATTCTCACCGAGACTAAACGAACCATGTATATATCTCATCCTTTACGCGAAACGTTCTATTGATTTTGTTTAAAGGCAAATGAATAATCATACAGCAAAACACAGATCCCAGATCAAAGAAGACACCGAATAATAATTACATGTCAGAAAAGCACTTAATTATTATCTTTCGTTCGTGAATATAGCTCCGTCTACAATGATGTTTAATGAAGCTTTTTAGTCGAGGTATTCAAGAGCCTCGTTTACACTTTCTGGGTTAGCCTTTTCAATTCCGAGCACACCTTGTTATACGGTTCATCTTACGAACCATTCGACGTAAAGTGGTTACTGATTATGTCATCATACTCGGTTCGAGCAGTTCAAAAAGTTTGAATTAACAATAAATCACCAAACAGTCACGTACGCATGTAAATGTACGATACCTCCACTTATCACACCATTACTACATGTTCGGAATGATAGTATAAAGCAAGCCTAACACAATCCGTTAGAGAAGCTATACCTTTGTTTGGAAACGTGAGGAATTAATTTGGACTCTATTCCTTGGTAATTATTATGAAAAGAATTTCTTTTTCTTTTCTTTTAAGGAACGATAAACGTACTTTGAACCAGGCTATGGTTGGTCGATGCATTTGGTCCCCATCCCTAGCGTCGCAAGGAATCTCTAAGCTCTCGCCAAGTTTTCGCATGTACAAGTGTTGGGGTGTGACGGTGAAGACTGGTGGCCTTTGTACTATCTGCAAGGAAAGTAAAAAGGGTGGAGAAAGTAAATAAAAAAGATGTTGAATCACTACTTGGGGTATTGGTTCGTGGGAAGAAACACCAAGCTGTAAAGCAATTGACAGCAGACAGCGGACACTAGACACCATTTGTTCAGGATGAGATTCTCAATCTCTGGGGTAACGCGACGGACACACGTCTTTTATGGCTTAGGGTCCTTTGATCCGTGTTCGTGATTGCGTAATTGGAGAATAAAAGTCTACACAAAAGTACCGTTCAACCGGTCGTTGGTCTCGACTGACCAACGCCTTCTTTAAACAGCCTTTGACGATCGTAAACAAACTCTCAGAAAAGTCACTTTCCGCCAACGTCTCGCCTGTTTTTTGAACGCAAGTCACTTCGTACATTTTTCTATGAAATTCAAGACAAACTGTGGTGCAGTTATTGCAACGAATCTGTGATCCGATTTAATGAAAAAATTATATACGAGGGGAGAAAGCTACAGCTTACCACACTGATGGACGGACTTGGTCCTTCGGTCCCAAGATTGTTGAACGGTGTGCAGGTGTAACTACCAGAATGTGTTTCGTCGACTTTACTGAAGTATAAAGAGCCATTTCTTCTGTAAAATACACCTTGTACGTTGTAGGGATCGAAGAGAAACCCGTCTTTGTCCCAGCGCAAGTTTGTCAAGGGTGGATTCGCCCTAAAGTGACAATCTAGAAGCCCAGGCCTTCCGTAGGGCAGATAAACTTCACGTGGTGCATAGATCACCTTAGCTTTGTCTGAATGTAAGGAAGAAAAATCATTCCCTTATTCACTCACTTAAAAATGTAGTAGCTTACCTATACAATTACTCCCTGATCATATTAGATGAATTAGTGATATGAGAATTTAAGAAAGCTTACATTGCACGTTCAAAAAGGCGGAGGCGGTCTGCCGTTCGGAGTTGGCGTTCGTAACGGTACAAGTATATTCCCCCAGGTCCCCCATGGCCGTTGATGTGATCGTGAGTGTTCCATCGCTACGTGTAGTCGCCCTGTTTCGAAGATCCTGTAAAAAAAGAAGCCGAAAATGTTCCTTCAGTTATCCTATTACCAGAAGCAGTTAACACCCGGGATAAAATTCGAGGAGGTGTCCTTCCGGCGGGGTTTTACCTCATTCGTCATTTTTTACACGCGCGAGATACTTGAGGGTGAAAAAGAAAAGGAAAAATAATCCAGGCCGGCTGAGCTTAGCTTCGAATCCCATCTCCAGGCGAGGGAAATAAATAGCGACAGCTGCGACCAAACGGTATTTTTCTACTCTAAAATGAACAGCCGCTAGAGCATGACTCGAATTATAATACTTGGGCAATAAACTTGAGCGCCATGCTATGAAAACTTATTAAAATCATTCTAAGGGAGGCTGTACACAGGCCAGCCTAACAATACTCTGAAATGATTTGTACTCAGAGAAAGCGTGAAGTAATTTCACAAAAGCTGCGGGAATCTCTCCAAATTTCATCCACAAATGAGCTAGAAACATTCGAACTGACAAAGAGTAACTCAAAATTTGTAAACCTAGAAGCTTTTTGGAATGCTTCTCGTCTCAGATACTAAGATTTTTAATGCGAGTTTTTTTGGCTCACTTTAAGATGTAATTTGAAGAGATTCACGGAGCTTTTTCAAATTCACAAGCTTGATTATCATCCTATAAATCATTTCGCGATTTTCGTCGAACCATCTATACAGACCGCGTTAAATCAAATGATGATACATTTCTTCTAAGATAATTATTCCATTCTCGAGGTTATTCGGACAAATTATTTCCCGGACCCTGGCGAACAATCAAGTCTTATTGCAAAGAGAACGAGAAATTGATGCAATTGGATCACTGCAAATACTGATCCGGAGCTCAAGGTTGTTTACCTCTATTTCCGTGATTGGAATTCCCTCGCGTAACCAGGTGACAACTGAGCTGGTGTCTTTGGTTACGCAGACGAAATTCGCGGTGTCACCCTCCATGGTGGTTTGATTTATGGGAGGTATAGCCAGCAGATTTTCCCCTGTAACAATCGGTGGCCGCGTGGGCACACCTGGTTGAACGATTTAACGAGTCTGTCTGGTGATCGGTTAGTAAGCGGCATTTCGCTTTTGCTTTTGTTTTTATTCTGCATTATTAAGAACAATTATGCGTATTCACTTCGCAATACGTATACTCGGTTATGATTTTGGGATTAATCTGGTTAATCACATCGAAGCGTTGATTAATGAAGCTTAAATTTTCGCTGACGAATAATTTTCACAGCTAATCTAGTCCAGAATTTCGTGAGGCGATTAACGATCATTCTTCCAGCTTATCGTCCTACTTTTACCCGAGCATATAACATAATTATTCAGATCCGTTTATATAAGGATAAACGTTCAGTTGGAATTACAATGGCGAGTAAATCGATGCGTGAAACGGATATACCAGACCTCAATCCTGCGGGTGATTAGTCAATGGACGAGTACGTTGTAAATAATTAGTAAATCTGTATTTGTTGGGAAAAGAATCGAGCGGAAAAGGCGCGTTCAGTTATTGTTCGACCGTCGTGTATTTGTCAGCGTATTAAATGACAGAAACCGGAAAGGATGTCCTGAATTTGGTTTCTATGTAATGAAGAATTTGATACAAAATCTAGCAAATATAATAATCGCTGATGACGAATTCACTCCCAGATCTTGACTCGAAAAAAAAAAAAGAAAAGAAAAGAAAATTAATGAAGGAGGCGAAAAGTCGTGCTAGAATCTTCCTCAGATATAGCGTGATACAGATGAATTAGATACTATGTAATGCAATGCTAATTCAGCTAGTTCGCCGTGATACCCACGCATTTTGTCAATTTCAACGTCTCACAAGATACTCGGAATTCTAACAGCGTCTGCTTGAACTTTAGAAAACTTATCTGATCTTATTTAAAGCTGAATATCATCGGGACTGAAACTGACTTACGACGAGAAAGGGTCGTTTTATAAAATTGAATTATAAATTTCTAAAATTGAGTTAGTGGATTAGTTCCAGCTTGGAGATTAACGTTCGATAATTGAACAGCCAATGTTTGACGAATAGCAGTATATAGTCATTGCCAATTCAAGTTGCAATATTTTCGATCAAGCCACGCAACAAAACTCTACTGTTCTGTCACGTGGCTGTACAATTTTACCATCGATCGTTAGGTGCACCCATGTCCCGTTGTTCCTCGAGCTCGGTGTCCTGTTTGGGAATATAACCCTGCATTCGTACCATCCTTGATCTGTCTCTCGAATGTTTGTTAGATTTATACTCCCTTGTCCGTATGCTCGCCCACCGCCATCCCCAATCAGATGAATCCTTCCAGCGTATTCATCTGCTCCAGTTATCACCCCGTCGTACCACGAATACACCAACTCTCCCTGTAACGTTAAAAGCTCTTATTCGTTCCGCCCAAGCTCCAGATTTGTTTTCCCGTTTTCCCTTGGTTTTTCGTTCTCGCATCAGTCAACGAGCTTCTCAATCATTCTCAAATTTGAATCGATTCGTGGCTACAGGGTTTGAATGATTTTCACTAAATTTCATCGTCTTATGCCCTCCGGCTTGTCACACGAAACGGATGTTTATCAAGTTTTCTTTTTCGCTGGCTGGAAGTTAGAGCGAGAATTTACTTGGGGATATTGAATTAGGCTTAACTTGATAGGATTTAACCACGCATCGCGACGCTTAGCCCCCTTCCATTCAATTAATAAGTGTCGGTATTAAAAAGGTCTTAACGAATGAATCAGGCTTGACACGATGCACAGATCATACCTCACCGTAACCATAAGTCAAAATTTCAAGGGTTCATACAGCTCTGACAATTTCCAATGCCGAAAAGATATCATGGAGTACAACTAGACATTCGTATCCCATCTCGATTCGTTTTCTCGTCGACAAACGAGATCTTTCTGCTACCTAGTTTGTATTCTTTTCGCGTTACGTCAGCGTGGGTGGGAATACCTTATCATCTTCGAGACACAAAAGATCAAACGGCTTCATTCCTGGGTTTGCTTTTTTTCCCCCGGATTAATTTTACTCCGTGACTTTGTTAGCGATATCGTGATGAAAAAGAGCGAAGATCTAAGCGTTTGGGATTTCGTAACTTGCATAATTACATTGACCAAACGAGATTTGTAACAAATTCGCCTCGCCAAGATAATGTGGGTTGGATTTATATGCTGATTAGAATAGTGTGGGGGTGTAACTGTTTCTGTTAATAAGGTATAAGACGAGAACTGAGTGAGACCTGTCCGTCCGTCTTATAAGAACGGTATCTACTTTGGCTTAGGGTTAAACGAGAACGTTCATTTCTTCAACATTGTTAATTAAATATGATGGATAAACGCCTACCACGGTTCACAAGCACATACAAAAGTTTCGAGACTTCAATGATCAGCTACCACTGTAAATTAGGCTCGGTCAAAACGTGCCCAACAACATAGGTACTACCTACTAATGAACCTTAATCGTGCGACAATGCGTTCCACGTTAGCAGTGACCCACTGACAGAACGAACCCCTCCTGTAGTAGACTGACAACCTAAATATAATGCAGCCTTGTGTCCCGTACTCCAATTACTGCCTTGGAGTGCACATGATTTGCATACGCATCAGGCTCCAATCAGGTTAATTTCCACTTCATTCATGTGCCAACAGTTTGACATTATTTGCATTTTGTTTCCGCTAGTTTATTACAACTATTTACCATTTCATTCGGGTCTTTATTCCACCGTTGGCTACTTCAACCCCATCAATTCTACAATTGTTAAACTCACCTCGTGGTTCCAGCGCAAGATATAAGGGATGGGGATGTCGTGGGGAAAGTCTAGGTCACAGTTGAAGACGACGTAGTCTCCGACCCCAGCAGTCAGGAACGTTGGCTCCTTTTCTTCCTCGAGTAGGTGTCCGTAGCCCCAGGCTACAGGGAACAGGATTCGAAAATGAGATGTGACGATGGAGAAGCATCGTTGCTTGGAGAATGATAATTGGAAAAAGATTCGACCACGTATGGTTTGATTTCTCGACAGTATTAGATTTGCTACTAGTAACGTTGCAGCTAGGAAAGTATGGCTCAAGATTACCGTTTGCGGCTTTGGATGGCTATAGGAAACCACGAAAGCGAATAACATATTACGCAGTGATTACGCGAATTCGAGACGTCAAGTCATCTAATACACAAGACCGAGTTGTCCGTTGCATAAAAATGGGCTTTTTAAGCTCCGCGAAGAGAATGTCCAGACCTTCGATATCAGAACTTGAATCCAATTGCGTAATTCACAAGGTCGGTAATCGTGATACGAATATCGCAACGAGTTGTTTTCAACTTCTGATATTTTCAAGGTACAATGTTCGCAGCCTCTTGAACTTTGCATTATATCTTGGGTAAACAATTTATACTCAATTCCTTTATTGTTACTTGTAAATAATTTTGAGCCAACGTACCCGTCCTACTTATTTGAATAATATCTCGATCATATAAATTCCCATATCACACAGTCGAGAGATGAATCTGTAAAGCAGTACCTCCAATAATTGATTCAAAAATCATTTTTCACTTCGACAGAATTATTCCAAACAACTTACAACCTCGTGCCAAACAAGTATCGGGACGAATACTATACGAGGATATTTGGGATCTAGCGATATACCATAGCTTACTGTGCAGGTGTTAAGGGTTAAAGGTTAAGGGTTTCTTACCCTCGCAGCATAGCAGGGCAATCAGAAATCCACCGATACTCTTCATTTCAATTGATCGTTGAATAACACTTTGCGACGGGGTTATATTCTGGGTATTATAAAGCTAGCACAAGTACCGCACATTTGTTTTCACCATCACTTTTAATCAGTCTCTCGGAGCACCTGTCCGAAATTGATTATAAATCAATCGATCAATCAGTAAATGAACGAACGAATGAATGAATGAATGAATCAATCAATCAGTGAAGGAATAAGCTGATAAACTTTCCTCCCCCGTTTAATACTTCATACTTAATTCTTACCCACACAGCTTGCGGCACTCTTTTCCAACGATCGGGAAAAACTTGATGGGATATTATTTATGATTACTATCGCATCATTTCGACAATTATATATACTTTTGGGATAAATCACTTTTCCGAGTGGGACTGATTGGGATTTGTAGGAAGAAAGGCGAGATTATCTACCACCACGATTCTTTCGATTAATTTTTTAACCGAAAGACAATGGCGGATGACGTCACTCGATGGTACCAAATGTTCTACCGAAGTTGTAGTTTTAGTTTTTACTCATGAGCTCGGTTATCACGGAGTGGTCTAGAACCGGAGGAGCTTCTAGCAGTCAACTAAGTAATTGCTGCAACCGCTGAGCTAAGCGGATACAAGTACAAAGGGGTGGGGGATAATTCGATGCTCACAGTCACAAACGGCAACCACCACGTCATTGAAATCCAGAAACGTACGTCACACCCACTTTTACCGGTAATCACCGTCCCGGCGGGGCACGTGTTTTCTCAAAAGCTTGCCAAGGTATTTCGTGATTGTGTCAGTATGGGGTGATACGAGATCTTGACGAGTGGTTTTCGTCGTTGGTTGTGCGATCACGTCGTCGGAAAGTTTAGAAAAAAATGCGTCCTTTTTTCGTCGCAAGAAAGAGAAGAGAACCTTTCAGTTGTACGGAATTGAAAGAATAGAATTGAAAGAATTCAAAAACAAATGATTCTTCGAATCGCTGATGCAAAAGATCGGGTTTTCATGTCAAAGAGAAATGTGGGCGTTGATGGTGTGTGAAATGGTATCTTTTAGCAGTTTTTTAATGTTTTTTTCTTTTTCTTTTTCTTTTGAGGTCAGATCCCTCTGAATCAGCAAGAATGAAACTCACGAGGGCGTATGAATGAAATGAGCCTTTGTCAATAAATCGGATGAACCGAAGACGTGCACCGGTGAATGAACCGAATTAAACCGAACTGCAGCAACCGCTTTGTGTGAGGTTATTCAGCGCTCCCCAATTTTTTGACACCAGTCAACTCTCGTCTGCATCAATTGACGGTACCCCGCAGTACAGCGACGAAGGGCGATACCACATTTGGAAACATCAAAATAAAGAGAAAAATTAATAAGAAAATTCCCAATCAGAAAGCAACGAATACTGAAATTCAACGCCATGCGAACTTCATGGCCAATGTCACATTTTATGCTTTTTAATGTATGGCGAAATTCGGTCCGAAGTAAGAGGAATCCCTGTAGTCTTCTTCGAGCACTTTAGCCAATCAATTTTCACTGCTGCTGTTTGTTAAATGAAACTGATTCGACTCGTGCGATTAAATTGGAAATTCAAACAGTGGAGAAGCTCGGATTTCACATCCATCATCAAAGATTTCGGATCATAAGTACTCGGAGTTTGATCTTTGGTGATAAAAATGAGATGAGAATTTCGTGCTGATCGGTTTTATCGCTTTATAACAGTCACTTTGCATCCTAGATCTTGAAGCAAATAGCTGACGTCTGAAATGGAAATGGCTAGTTATTAATTAGTGTGTAAGAGTGAATGCATTTCCGATAAAATATCGATACCCAGCTCAAATATTCATTTCAGTTATCAATCCGAATCAACCAAACAATTTCCATATGTATCATATCACGCAAGGGATTGTGTAATTTGTAGAAAGACAATCTTTGCAGCTGAGGTCATAGCTTACGATCATATCCTAAATTCAACTAGGCTGATCTGCATGAATTAACGTTAACAATCTGGCAAATACTCAGGATGATAAAAATTGAACTTCCATTATCCTGGATTCCGAAGACGTATAGGTAGACTTCCGTATGAAATATGAATCGATGATTGATTCAGCAGCGATATACGGCGGTCAGAATTACTGATATATCCGGTGAAAATCAGTGTGCAAATTATTGGTATTGAGGAATATCTTGCATGACGTAATTCGGAGTGAAATTATATAGAGGCGTTTAATTCACACTTCGGGATGACGGTTCTTGTTGAAATTTATACTGCGGCGTGGGTGCGTAAATAAAGTAATTGTAAAAAGAACCGCTCCTCTCGTTTCCTCCCATATTCCGTTCTAGCATTTGCCAAGCCCAGTTAGGAAGGGCCTTTTACCGTTTTTACCACCGTGACTCTACTGAACTTTTAATATCACTAAACTACATTACGCCGTAACTCACTTAGAGAGTTATGCACTCCTTAAGTAGCTCTTTTAAGAATTAGGGCAACACTTACATACTTTCTTAAAAATGCACAAAATGCGCCGCTGTACATGCAGCCCTTGCCTTTCGTACGTCCTATAAGAAGCACAACGGAGGGGGACGCATTGCAGCCTGGAAGTGGAGCAGAAATTTGAAGCTTAAAGCAAATTCCAAGTCATCTCGTATTTCAAGTCTTAAGTCGAGAGGTTAATACGCTTCTTCCGCCAGGATTAAGCCAAACCGGGACGTAAACAGCAGAGTTTTCAGGTCAGACAAGTACCTCGGAGTACGCAGCATCCCACGATATCATGGTCAAAGAGATCGTTCGTAACTTTCCATTTTTTGCCGGTATCTAAGTCCCGAATTATTTGCACATTGATTCGAACGAAGTCTTATCATCCCTTTGATCGGTAGTTTTCCTAAGGTTTGGATGAGTTCTTTCGGAAACGTGGAAATTCTCTCAAATCACGTCTTTACCCTATCAAACATTTCTCGCGGCAAGAGATCTAGCCGATTTCCGCGCTATTCATAGCTGCGTGGCTGACCTCAGGTGACGTCACATCCGTAATGTACTGCATTGACTGCCCACAGCCTTGTCGCGCTGTTGAGATAATAGACCCGTTCGCGTGGACCACGATCGCTCATTGGCCACGTTGGAATTACTGGAAATCAATGCGGCTGATTTTGAACGACTTCTTCATTGCAAATATGAATCTTTCAGGGATAACAATCGGCGCGATTCATTCGGATGATGGATTCGCGGTTCTGTACAATTTTCTTTTACACTTACCTTACTATAGTCAGATACGCGTTGGAGGGCGGTCGTAAAATCTGCCCTAAATACTTTAGCATTCCTATAATTATAAGTGACGCTCTAGTTTGGCACGCGACAAAATCTGCTGTAGGGAAATACGAAATCATGGAAATTGGCGCAATTTAGATCAATCACAATTCCAGACTCGACGTTGTAAGTGCAGGAATTTTAGATGCAACGTGATTCCCTGATGATGGAATCCAACTCTGTGTACTTTCAGAGATTTCATCAGTACCTACCTATACAGGAAAGATTGGGGTATATTAAAGACACCCGTAAAATTGTAAAAAAAAATCGAAAATCTACATCGAAAGTGAAAGAAAAAAAATTTTGTAAATAAATTTAAAAAAGCCACAACAGTATATAATACTATATTTTTCTTTATTGACTCATTTTGCTCCAGTCTTTCCTATTCTCTTCGAACTTTTAGTGCTAACGCCGTTCCCAAAATAATTACATTCTATTCGTGTATAGGGTCTTTTCCGAGAAAATTCTAGTTTATCCAAAAAAACAAAAAGAGATGAATCGACAAAACCCAAATCCAGTTTGACAGTTTTTGAAAATTCATTCTAGGGTAATTTATACATATTCATCTTTGAGAGTATCTAAGCATAGGGTAATCCTTTGATTGAAACAGTTTCGCGTGTCATTATAGAATCATTACGAATGAGTGATTGGCTGAGTGACAGAGCTACCGAGGGACCGCCATTAATGCCTACTGTGAGGAGCTACTTTACTGCCTTGCTAACTCTGGGCTTAATTCGATGTTTTTTGCTCCAACATATATACTATATAGGTACTCTCAGCAGTCCAGTAATGATCAATTGTGAAATACAAAAATAGCGCCACTGTGAAAAGATCTGAACACAGTGCACGTCTTTTCCAGTGAATTTCACTTGCTGCTTGTATCCGCGTAGTTCCTATTTATTTAATTTGCGAAATTTGTATAGAATGAAAAATGTATATTCAAACAAAAATATAGATAGAAAAGTATTAATGTATACCAACCGTACAGCCTGGAGTGTCAAAAATTGGACTTGTGACAATCAGTTGATCGGTCGTGCCTTGTTGAGAGATCGGAATTGGATACATTTTTGAAATGGTTTTGGATATATTTCGAATGTGCCATGAATATAGTGAGTAGTATGGCTATTTTTCTTTTTTTCTGTTTTTTTCTCTCTGTCTCTATTATATAATGTGTATTGGTGTATGATGATAATCGACGAAGCGAAGACCTTATTTTATATCATTTCAAATTTCATTTATTTCATTTTATTTGATAATAAATTGTCTACAATTTGTCCTAGATAGTATGTTTTGGAATTTCGGGGCGCGAGAAAAAAATATATAAAGGGAATGAGGCTTCACAAAAAGAAGATCATAATTTAATATAATGCAATCGTATTACTGACTGCATTGAATGATATATAAAAATACAAAATAATATTCATATATATATATATATATTTATATAATATATGAAGAAAAAAAAAAAAAAAAAAAGGAAAAATAGAAAAAATTAATAAAATATAATAAAATCAAATAAAATAAAAACACTTGTACTCAGAAATTAAAATACTTTGTTGTTTTTCGTATTTTTTTTTTGTTCTTGTTTTTTTTTTTTTTTACAAATAACGTCATTATAATTGTAATTAATATCACTAAATTGGCTATCTTGACTTTGTGACAATGCGTTATGAACCGTGATACGTATATTGAAACTGAAAAATCGAATTCAAACATAATTGATTTTTTCGAAAACAATTTCTAGCTTCTATCGTTACGAGTTAGGTATATATATTTATAATATCCGTCCTTTCTTTCAGATAAAAAAATAAAAATAAAAAATAAAATAAAAAACGTGTGTATAAGAATTCGGGGATTTTTTCTATTGCTTTCTCCGCTCCAGATATCGCCGTGATATATATATATATATATACAATAATATAATAATATGTACTAATTCAACTACCGAGCGTATAATAATTTGATAAACGCAATTTCTACACGCGAATCGCGTGGTATTTATTCTCTATCGCTTGAAATTATTGACCGAACAGCACGGGGTAATATCCTCGGACGATGATGAATTCTGATTTCTGGTAAACAAAATATAACACAAAATTCCGCGAGTATGGGTGTACAGATAAGAGTAGTTGAGAACGATATGATAATTCGTAACACCTGTCACAAAGACAATATAATAATTAGTACCTGAGAGCCGTTATTCGGTTGCACCGTTTTAATTATCACCTCTCAACCTATAAAGCTATAATAATATGTATCGCTACTCGAAAGAAGAATATCGTTTCAATCCTCTCCTTTATTATTCTTCGTCTCTCAAAGGGGTTTATTAGCGGTCTTTTAGGCGCCGTTGTGAGTCTATACCGTAAAAGAAGAAAAAGGAAAAAAGAAAAGAAGAACAATAAAAATAAAAAACATAGAAATAAAAGAGAACTAATAAATGTACGATACGTCGCGTATATATATGTAGCATTATTGAAAAATCGCGAATGATTTGATCCCGCGTTTCATCATCTAGTATTTAAGTATAAGCTTTTGTACTAACGTCAGTCAACACGCGTACGTATGGCAGCGTCGTATGGCTCTCAGGAACGTAATTTCTTTTTTTTTTTTTCTTCTGTTTTCTTTTTATAATTAATAAATTTTTATAATTAATAAATGCACAAAACTATAATAATGAAAAATAATATCAATAATAATAATAATAATGATAGTAATAATACAAAAAACAACGTAGTTACAACAAATTCACGATTCAACCATAGCCTTTTTCTTACGTTTAACTAATATGTTACCTATTTAATACGGTGATCATACAGTTTAGCGATCCACATGTGTATTTTTTTTTTTTTTTTCTTTTTTTTTCTTTCTTTTCTTTGAGATCGTTGTATCTAGCTATGATATATCTACACGTTACTTATACGCCTATTAATAATTATCTAATTACGGGGCTATCGTCGCAAAAAACGATGACTGACGGAGGCTGTCAGACGGCGTTTTATTTGCATTTCTCATCAGCTTCGACACGCCACGATATTACTTATCTTATTATTACACGGAACGAATGATGATTTCTGTCCGTTAAATGAAATTCTTCGAGTTCTTTTCATTATTATTATCATTATTTGTTTTTTTTTTTCTTTCCTGTGAAATCACTCGTCAGCGAATGAATACGTATATTATGGCTTTCGGAAATAGTTTCATCAATTTTGTGGAATCTAATTTCGCGCGAGGTACATATTATACACGATCCAATGTTTCTGTACAGTTATGTTATATATAGTGACGTGACGAAGCCACGGGGATAATCACAAACACCCAATATATTATTATTATTATTATTATTATTATTATTATTATACTATTATCCATTAGTCATTATAATAATAATTATTATTCATTATTATGAACTAGTTTTTTTTTTTATTAATAATTAATATGATACAACAGCAACAGGACCGTCGAGTCCTCATATTAAAAACATTTCATTTCTCCATATGTTAATATATCTTCGTCGTCTCGTTGATTATACACTACACGCTACAATATCAGTTACGATTTACAATATCAATTAATTATCAAATTATTAATTTAATTATTAGAATTACTTTAGAATATTGGTACTCTTTGTGTCACCTCCTTTATTTCAATTATACAGCTTATTAACAGCATTTTTGTATTTTATCTCAAAGTATAGTTGAATCGTGAGTGTAGAGCCCTCGCTAATATATATATATTTTTTTTTTCTTTTTTCTTTTTTTCTTTCGCCTTTTCGTTTTTCTCTTTTTTCTTCTCTTCTCTTCATTTAATTTCTTTTAATGTATTGTATATATATATATACATATACATCTACATATACATATACGTATGTATTGTATGTATACAAATATATATATTCGCATACACACGCACGAATATATAAATCGTTATTATTATTATTACGTAAATATGTATGCATATACATAAAAAAGTGTTTTTGTACTATAAAAAAAGTAAAATGTATTATATATATATGTATATATATAGGTATTTTATTCGGCTTGGCTGGGGCGATTCAAAGATTTCCTGGGGAAAACCAAGGGGGGCGGGGGGAGGGGGGAGGGGGAGGCTATCTCTATAATTATATAATATACGCTCTTTCAAAGATATTTTTCTTCACATTTTCCGCATTTCTTCATCTCGCCGGATATAATCGCCGTTAGTTTATCTATAATAGCGTGACGAACAAGAATCGATATTACCGTTAGATTAATTTTCTTAGATAGCTGCAGTATTAATATATCTATATATAAATGACGCGTGCAATCGAAATCAAATTAATAATCCTATATAATAAGCCTATATAATATATATATATATATATATATATATATATATTTTAAGTACATGGAAAATAAATAAATAACTTACGTAACTACGGAAAATTCGATATTTATATATTGTTAATCTGACCCGTGCAGGAAGATATATATTATATAGTGATGGCGGCGACAGGTACACAGGCACTCCCAAAATCCTTGTCCCTCCAGCCAAGCCTTAACGTGATTTGATACAATGCGTTTGGTGAGAATTGGGTGGGATTCATTTCATTTCATTAATCATTAATCATAAATCGTACATCATAAATCATAAATCATAAATCATAAATCATAAATTATTTCATATCGTATATCGTATCATTTCGTTTCATAAACTCTGAAAATTATTTTAATATTTTTCTTTTTCATTTCTTCATACTTTTTTTTTTTTCTTTTCTTTAGCAATTTCTCTCATCAATCGCAAGAGAACGTTTGGTATTATGCGGGAAAAAAAACTCTTTTTTTTTTCCTAATTTTTTCTCGGGTATATATATATGGATATATATATTATATGTATATATATATATACATACATGTATGGCGCGAGATTATAGAAACTCATTGAATAAAAGTTTCATTTAAAATAAATTTTCATGTTACACGTTTTGCTTAGGAAAAATTATTGTGCCGATAATACGTTGGGTCGCTAGCGAAACCCTAAACAGGCAGTGCAGTACGAATGTGTGTGTGTCCTTAGCGATCTCGAGGCAAGCTCCGGCCTAATATCACTTTTTCGAGTCCATTGCTCTTATGTTAATTTTAATTATTATTATTATTTATTTTACGATTAAATTATTAATTAGTTTTCTTTTCTTTTTTTTTCTTTCATTTTTTTTCTTTTCTATATCCTTTTTTTCTTTCCCTCCCTCTTTTCTTTCTATCTTTAAAAGGTATACAGCACGTAGTACAGTTTCTTTGGAGTATTATTTATTTATTCAATAATTCATTTATTCATTCATTTATTTATTTATTTATTTATTTATTCATTTATTTATTTATTTATTTCTCAATCAATCAGCTAGGTTGTCATTATATCGGTTATCGGTTGCACCTCCAGTCATTAAATACTTTCATTGAGCCGATGAAAGTATTCGTAACGCACGTATTATATTATATCGTATGTCTTAAGCAACAACCTAATAATTATATGTTATTCAAACGTGTCTTAATTTTCTTTCTTTCTCTTTCTTTCTTTATTATTATTATTATTATAATTATTATTATTATTATTATTAAATATCGATCTTTAGTTTTCTACGATCAAAATGCAGAGGCGGTCCCTTTAATTTGAACAAAATTATATATCGATAATATTATATGATTTTGCGATGAAAAAGAAAAAAAGAAAATAAAAAAGAAAAATAAAAATAAAAAATGTCTACGTTATTAAATCTCGACGTTTTTATATAGGTATGTCAAACCCGCCAATAATTATATGCCTCCGTCGTTTATTATTAGCGTTACGCAAAAATGATCCCTGATAGAATACATAAATACATGTACGCGAGAACAATAATAATTGCTCTCAATCGCCAATTTCCATCCTATTTAGTATTTATACATTAAAACCGTGTATTTCTGCGTGATGCGTTTACATCGTCCGTCTCATAAGACAGAAGAATAACGTGTGAGTCCCATATACATATTATATATATCTACGAATGCAGTCCCGCAGTGCATTGTTCGTGTGAAGAGTAACAATATATAGACAAGATATAGTAAAAGAAATGAAAAATATCCAGAATAAAAACGTTGGAAAAAAAAAAAGAAAAAAAAAATTGACAAACGAAAGACTAAATCGATATACATATATATATATATATAAATACACATGTATCACACCCCGCGAACTAACACGCGCTCTCAAGGTGTGCACTCTGACGACGACGAGCTTGTCGTTGACGAAACTGATGAAATTCCGCCTTCATAGCTTGAACACGAGCCTCGATATTGTCCCTGGTGTATCTGGGGGGCGGATGATGAACCGGAAGTCGTTCTTCCCTAGTCGGTGTAGACGCGGAGGTAGGCGTAGGAGTGCAGGAAACAGGGTCAAACTCATAATGGCCATCGACACTGCCAGCGTCAACGGCTTTGTGCGTTGTTTTACCCTCCTGGAGTTCGAGCCAACGTCCGACAAGCGGTGGCGGCGGTGGTCTGTACGGCGGTGGTCTCCATTCAGCAACGGTACTACCGGACCTCGAGCTCTGGTTCTGTTGCGATGTATTTTTGCTCCCGAAGCCGCTGCTGCTCGATCTACTTTCCGGGGATGTTTCCAAGTCCGGAGAAGCAGCTAGTTCCGGTGCCGATCTTGCGTGCCTTGCGTGTCGCGGTGGAAGCCGAGCTTTTGGACGACCGGCTGTCTGAGGCGGTGACGAAGTGGCCAAAGGTTGGACCGGGATGAATCTTCTGGATTCGGCATGAATGGCACGAAGCGAAGGCAGCTCTTGGCTGTATCTTTGATGCATTGATCTGAGCTGAAGGTACCCGGGTGGTGTGGGAAATGACCGTTCACCCGACGACGGTTGTCTCACTGAACTCAAATCGCTGAAGTACATAGGAGACCAAGGGATGTTCGGACTGGTCGGTGAACTTGCGAGAAATCTCGGCGACGCTATGGTGTGGATTTCGGGTGGTCTGACGCTCGCTGTTTTCCCCACAAGATGACTAGGTACGCATATGGAAAGCGCGCTGGCGTCGGATCTTAGGCTAAGTTGACTCGTGCCGACCAACGGCCTCCTCCAACATGAATTGAGACGATTTTTCGGCAGGAAACCACCGTCGTCGCTGCTCGATGCGTCCATAATGCTGTTGTTCGTTGAGCTGACCACTGAGTCGGCGATCACGAAACGACCGTCTGCTGCTCGGGAGATTTTACCGAGAGGACGACCCCTCGACGAATCTGGCGTGTCCGGCGTTAGAATCTCACGGAGCAGACTTAGACCTGGTACTCGGCCTTTTCCAGGTCTACGGTACACATAGGGTATGTTAGACACGAGAGATGTGGACATTAGTTACAAGGATTGTACAGAGCTGCAAGGGAGGATTCGCTAAGTTTATTGCCATTCTTTCCGACTTCTTTTTCAATCATTGAATGTGATTTTTTCAAATTTTAACTTCAACCCTTAAGAATGACATGCGAGTTAAAAATGTCGAGGATTCGATAAATTTTAGTACAATGATTTCAGACTTGAATTTTGATTTTTAGAAATTTATGTACGATTTATAGATTGGCGGATTTTGAATTTGAATTTGGTTGTCTGAGTCTGTTTTCATTTCGGGTGCAATCCGAAATTTCGAAATTAGATATTTAATGATGTACTACTAGTTCCCTTGCATCTCTGACGATCGACAAAAACGTGCAACAACAATGACAGCAATGACAACAACAATGATTTCAACAACAATACAGACGAGCACGGAATAAATAATATATAAAGTATAAAGTGAACAAGAAATCACAGAATATAAGTACATGCAGTAGGGGGGTAGGTCTCATGCTCATGCGCGTTCCTGTGCAGAGTGGTTAAGGCGTGATTGGGTTTTCTTATTTTTAGGATTGTGTTTTTCTGATTTTTTTGCTTTTTTCTGTTTTTTTTTTTTTTCGAACTTTGAGTAATTTTTCATTTTTTTTTTTTTGTCTTTATTCTTAATATTTTTTTTTTTGTGGTGATAATCGTGGTTAGGTGCTCCGAAACTCGTCACCTTTTTTCCTCCTTCGGGTCCGGCAGCAAGGAAAGATTGGGGAGAGAGAATGTTGTAACACAACGATTACATTCACAAAAATAATGCCGATAATTATATGGAATGCGATAGTAACAATAACTATGATGATTATAATGATTATGATGAGGTAATGATAACAATAATCATATATAAAATGCTAAATAATTAATCGAACTCTTTACTTTTCTAGGCGGTAGTAGGGAGCATATAGATATAGTTACAGGGGCGTGGGGGGGAGGGGACTGCAAATACTGATCGAGCAATTGGGGCTGATTAAATAATGGTATAAATGATTCATATAGTAAAACTTGTTACCCCTACGCGAAATTTATTACTATAATATTAATCGCTGCAACGTTTTAACGACGATCTAAATTGTCAGTAAGTATATATATATTTATATATTTCACGTTACGATCATTACTTTGCATTTTTTTTTTTTTTTTTAGCAATTAGATTATAATATAACCAAAATAGGTTTATTTTTTCTTTTCCTTTTTTTTTCTATCTACACGGGGAAGAGGAGAGAAAGAGAGAGAGAGAGGAATTAATTGGCTTACATCCAAAATAGTAAGTATATAATAATCGATCAGATGCGGAATAAAGTTGGAAAGTAAATTCTTTTGACTAGCGTTGATTCGGGCAAAGATTTTTTCTTTTCTGATTTTCGTTCGTAAATATTCTGTATTAAGAAACAAAAAAAAACAAAAAAAAGTATAGATGTACAAGTCGACTAGGTGAAAAGTCGAATGTATTAGATATTGAATTTGATAAGCATCTTTTCATTCGCAGCTGGCCGGCGTATAGCTTGATAGTTATTTTATAGCCATTCCGCATAATAATGTATTGATAATAATAATAATAATAAGAAGAAGAAGAAGAAGAAGAAAAAGGAAAGTCAAAAAAGAAAGAAAAGGAAAAGAAAAAGAACAAAACTGAAGAACCAGACAATTTTGTAGCGTCATTCAGGGAAGCTTGGGGAGCGTCCAATCAACGAAAACACAAAGATAATATAAAAGTATAGAAAACTGAGTGTATAACATTAAGAGTGGTAAACATAGTGTATGTATCCAGATAAAAGTGCCTATTGATTATTGGATTCCGATATAGAACCTGCCTGCGAGCATCGAATGCAATTGTTCTTATTATTGAAAATATATTTCCACGATTGATAAAACAAAACGAAAACTCACGGGGGACAATAAGATTGTATCTGGATACAGCTACGGGGGGTGTTCGGGTGGGGCAGGGATAACGTGGGGTACCTACTTCTTATGGGGCGTCTAGAATCGAGAAACTGAAAAGAACGAGAAAAACGATTTAGAATCTTCAAACATTTTTATCGCAACTCAACCAACTTGGTCTCTCTTTGTCTCTCGTACGAACCGACCTGTCCAAGGAAAATTTCCGCTAGTTTCAATCTCCAACTCAGTTCAATCAAAGTTCTGCAATTATTGTTAACGACGAGTTGTTATTTTATTTTATTTATTTTTTGTTCTCATCTATTTATACTCGTATAATTATTTGTTTCGTTTCTCTTCGTTCATCCAAAAACAATATCCCGCACCTCGGTCGAAGATACCAAGACTCGGACACCCGCGTTAAATAAATTGCAAAACTTTCCCGAGTAATAATATCCAAGACGGTTTTCAAGTTAGATAGGTACGTTATAAAGTTAGTTACAGGAGTGGTTAGAGGTATATGTATAGACGGTACATAAAAAAGTTGCGACAAACATTGAAACTAGAGACCGAATTAGTTGAGTGAGTTTAGTAAGTAAATATATAGAGCGAAGCGTTTGGGTAGTAACTGTCCAAATGGTCAAAGGGTGTCTTCGTCAGTTTGTTTGTGGCTGAAACTCTCGCTTCTGTCACGTTACAACTTTTCGCGACCCCGCAATTTCGACAACTGCACAGTAAAGACACCCTTTGACACACTGCCAGGCAAAAGTAAGAAACGTCTAATGTAAGTAAGTAAGTAAGTAAGTAAGTAAGTAGGTAGGTAAGTGAGTGAGTAAGTAAGTAAGTAAGTAAATAGACAATTATGTCAAACTGAGGCATGTTTGTGAAATATATAAGAACGAAGAACGAATTAAACGCAAGTACGAAGTAATCCATTCGAAAGGCACAAATGCTGTCTAAAAATATGTGTATATACGTATTTCTAGATAATAACAATAACAATAATAATAATAATAATAATAATAATGATTGTAAAAATAATAATAACAATAATAATAATAATAATAATAATCTATACAGTATCTATGTATACTATATGAGTTATCTATGTACTCCCTAAGCCGCCAAACAGGTAGGTAGGGTACTGACTGGAAGAACTAGTGATCCTAGCCGTTTGCCTGTATCGTTCATCTACGGTCATGACAATCATCCTAAGTGGTAGATTAGTGGTGGATTAGTAGTAGTAGTAGTAGCAGTAGTAGCAGTAGTTTTTTTTCTTTTTTTTTCGGTTTTTCGATTTTTTTTTTTTTTTAGTAGCTGTTGTAGTTTAGTAGCGAAGTAAAGTCCTACTATAGCAGGTATTCATTTGTAGACCGGAGGGCTGTGCTAGTTGTCTGTCATTCTCCTCAGGATAGTAGCTGTTGGCGGTAGTAGTTGGTAGGTAACGGTAGCAGTATCAGTGACAGTAGTTGCTGTATTGTTGTTGTTGCCGATACTATAGGCGAATGCTTGATACAACATATAGTTTTTGTTGTCGTCATCGTCGTTGTTGTTGTTGCTGTTGTTTTTGTTGTTGTTGTTGTTGTTGTTGTTGTTGTAGGTGTGGTAGGTCTTTGATCATTGATCTTTTGATCTTTTGATCTTTTGATGACGGTAGGTCTGCACTGCAGTAGTAGTACCTACGGTATTGGCGATGGGATAATAACCAACGGCGGCGGGGTATCGGGCAACACGCAGATTTTATACACAGCGTGTATTAGGTTGGTTAGCGAAGGTTAGGCTTACTGTTCCGCCTCTCAATGATAAATACGCTCTCGTAATCTCTGTTATCAAGATGGAGGGCGTGATGGGCATGATGGGCGTGATGGTCACGGTCACGATTCGAAGATGCCTCATCGGACACCTTCTCCGAGATGGGCATAGTGGCAGTGGCATTTGCAGTGGCAGTTGCAGTGGCAATGCCAGTGACGGGGGTTACTTGCGGAGGAAGTGGTTGAAGTGGTTTCTGAAGTGGTTGTTGTGGTTGCGGGTTCAACGGGCTGCAACGGGTCAGCGTCGATACTGACTCGCCGCACGAGTTTAAGTTTGTCGACCTACAGAACACAGAGGACAATGGACACCTATCTTGTGTGTCCAAATTCATTCGAGAGAATCACCTGCAGCAGCATATCATTATAGCCAAATTTAGGTATATCTTTGCTGCTGCCTGCGGTACAAGACTTTCTTTTTTTCATTTTTCATTTTTTTCTTACAACGCGCTGGCACTGGCTGAACCGTCGAACCCGTTCTGGATATTCATACTTTTCCATGCTACCGCGAGATTCTCATTTATTATTATTATTATTATGTCTTCATTTTTTTTGTTTTTCTTTTTTTTTTTCTAGCAAAAACTATAAACTCTCTGGTATAAGGTATACACATAATTATAAACCACAACGCGTATATATATAATACACGGTTGATAGTGTTTGTCACGAAACGTATACTTGCAGCAATTTTTTGATAATTATAAAGGAGGGTATATTTTGCTTTTGGTCCTTGAACAAACAAAATGAAACTTTGTTTTAGAATTTGACAAAAATTTGGACTTGTCTCGTGACAATATCACCTCAACTAATATATTAATATACCGCGGAAAAATATAGATTATAGACAGAATGAACGAAATCAAATAGATATATATAGACGGATAGATAATATTGAAAAGAAACGAACTAAAGAGTGAGAAATTATACACCAAATAGAAAAGCCTCAGATATAATATAGAAATGATTCCCAAAAATAAAGAATAGTAGATAATACAAAGAAATTAGATAAGAAGAAGATTAAGAAAAAAAAAAAAAAAACGAAAAAAGATTCGATTTAAACGAAATAATTTGCAAGAAATAAAGGTAATCCAGAATAGGCATCACTGCAGTCGTATTGTGGACTTTTGGATGCCTTTAAATCATAATTATCAATTTTCATTGTTCTTTGTTCACTATATAACACAGCCCTGTATCAAAATGACTGCTGTTTTGTATGTATTACATACTGCTACTGCAGTTACGTTAACAAGTCCGTTCGTAGTTACCGCACGTCCATGATGGAAGAAAAAAAAAATTATCAAAAAAATAATCAAAAAAAAAAACGGCGTACCGATGCTGCGAAAAGCCACTCCTCGTCGTCCAAAATACCTCTGCTGCGGTTAAGTCTGCCTGCTCGTCAATTTTCCATATTTTCATCTTATTTTATTTTATTTTATTGTTTTTTTTTTTTTTTTGTTTTTTATCTTTTCTAAAAGCTTGGTGGGTATGTTTTCGAGATAAGGGAGTGAAAGAGAAATTGATTTTTTTTCTTTTTTTCTTTTTTTCAATTAAACTAGCGAATATGTAAATATTATAAGATCCATATACGTATATCTTTTCATATATATATGTACATGTATTTATGTACAACAACGTGATATATGTATATGTCCATCTCACTCTCTATGAATATATATAAAATGGTGAAAGGTATCTTATTTGTATGGTTGTGTTCATATCAGTCACCTATTAGGGACTCGATTTTCTATATATCTTACTAATCCTATAGAGAATTGAGATTGTACTTGCAATCGGATAAAATGTCAACTCTATTAATATATATATATATATATATTAACTGTTATAGTCATATTTTCAAATTTATTTCTCAATTATTCAATACGATTACAATATATTTATTGAATTACTATTTTTTTTTTTTCTTCATTTCATTCTTTTTTTTTTTCCTATATATTATTACGTTATTAAGTGATATATATGTATAGGTATATATGTGTATCCATACAGCTACTAGGTATGTAGACGAGAATACTCGTTGATGAAACAACTCACGTTATCGGGAATCTGCAAATCTTTAATGATAAAATTTTTATTTTCCCATCGGTGAACGATCATTGTTTTATTTTATTTCTTTTCTCTTTTGGAAATTGATAAAGGACCCGAAAAAACAAATTGCATGATAATTATCCATCCGCCAGCACACTGATTCATTCGAGGGCCAGTCATGGTTTTCGAAGTCTTCCGGGTTCCCGAAAAATTTGGCGAAATTCAGGGTGACTTTTCGAAATGTCTATTACGATATCCAATAGTCGGCGAAGCCAGGTTTCGTACTCTATTCAATGGAGGTTGAAATTCAAGCATATAAATGAGCGAAGGATGAGAATCCCCTTCAAAATGCATTACTCCGAGATGAATGAACATGAAAAAAAAACCTCTAGGACTTCGTATCCAAGAAGGGGAGTTTCGAAACAAAAAAACAAAATATATATATATAAGCACATATTCGCGTCTGCTCAAAAGATTCGAATTTTTCGATTACGTCGAGACGGAGAATTTTCGACAAACGATTCATGCATGCGATAAGCATACAGACAGCGATATATTTAGACGAGATTAATAATCATCACTGACAGCGTATGATATAATTAAAAATACAAATTTTAGTGAAAGTAAAAATAAATGGCATAGCGGTTAACCTCGTCCGCAATTATAATTCCCCTTTTATAGAGACTTGAAGAACACCATTGACACAGTAGCACCGTATTTTATATAAAAAAATAAAATAATACATAAAAATGACACGAATAGAAAAAGAAAGAAAAAAAAAAGTCGAATCCACTTACTTGCGGGGACATTAACGCGGTGTGGATACCAGGTCGTTGACGGCACAGACAAGATAGTTTCAACTGGTGCTGATCAAAGGTAAAATTTCGCATCCTAGTATCATTCGGTGATTAGGACCCCGCTACTAGCCGGATGTTTTTCTTTTTTTTTTTTTTTTCTCCAGAGACAGAATTGTTATCCACCCGATATATTTTCAATTAGGCTAAATTTGGTATTGAAATGTCGACTGTGCCCTCAAAACCCCAGTGTACTATTGGCGGAGGGATAATACAACTTCTATATCGAAAGTTTGGGGAAAAAAAGCGAAATAGTAAAGGTTAGTGATTAAGTTGTTGGTAGTTTTATGAAAATTATTATAAACAATTATATAAAGCCGAATGTACGTGTTATACATATATATATATAATATATGATATATGATATATATTATATGTGAACTTGTGAGTATAGAAGTGAAAATAGGAATTATTGTTTTTTCTTTTTGTTTTTGAAATCTCTGTGATTATTGTATTATTTTTCGTGATAATATGTTATCACCAGCGAAACCGTAATGCTGGTTCAGGGGGTTGATATTAGAGAATTTTTAAAGACCGTTAATTTGCAAGTACAACTTCGTTGATTACTATATATGTATATACTAATCATCGTGGTACACCTGGAGTAACTTCCCGGGAGTAACACTGAAAGACTCACTTTTTCAAAGGCACTGTTCCCTGGGGGCCCTGCCCTGCGCCGTTCCTTGAATCAGTGACTCGGCAGGCCACCATGTTATACGCTGAAAGCAGTTCTATAATGTTACAAAATTATGTTAACCACGTAAGTGTTCAGGTGTCTGGTGCTTGCCTGTTCCGCGCTAACGTCATCCGCCAAAACCCTTCAAAAACCATTATGCGTATATATTCAGAAATATATAAAAACAAGAAATGATTATATTAAATATATGAACATGACCCCTATATATAAATATATAAATAAAACTATATGAATGAATATTATTTTTTTCTATTCCTATTTAGTTTTTTTCTCCAATAAAAAAAATGTTTGGCCATAAAAGTTGGCCAAGGATGAACAGCGGTCTTTCTTACCTAATGATCACAAAAATTTGATTAGCTATATCTAATTATATGAGCGATGAGTGTTTTTTTTTTCGTCTCAATAAAAAAAAAAAAAAACTTTTTCCTTTTTTTGGTTTTACGACTGGCGAGCGAATGACCGTAAGCGAAGATACGGGCGAATGGTATTAGGTGATTTAAAGAAAATCGCCACGAGGCGTACCTTTCTCCTGTTTTCGTCTTTTCCGTTTGTTGCATATCTTCACCGCGCATATACTGAGTATAATTGCAACGATGAAGAATAGGATGCCGCCTACAACCCCTGCCGTTATCGCTTTGTGCTTAACTCTTGCTGGTACTGGAAACTTCACTTTGTCGCTAGACCCGTAGTTTGTCGCCGAATAAGCAAATACTTGAAAGTGGTAGGTACGTCCTCCAACGAGATTTTTCACTGCCGACAAATGTTCGATTAAATGAGTATATTTTCAGGATATTATACCTTCGCGACAAATTTACCGTCCGCGTATGCTTTTGGGCAAAACATTATGAAGGATAGAAAAATTCATAGAAGCAAGCGAAGCGCCAATAAGTGCTCGAAAAAGTTTTTTGTCCAGTAAAGATTAGACTAAGTATAATACCTAAAAAAATGTATAAAAAAAAAAGTAATAATAATTATTATTATTATAATTCTGTGTGTTATAACGCGAGGCAAAATACTTGAGGAGTAAAAGCTCGTGAATTAAGTATCTGTGACTACACTAGCTTTGATGTATTCGAGTATTTGTATGGCTATACACACACGTATGTGAATTTAATTAATATAGGAAACACAAGGGGCTAATGTATGGTTTAAACTAGCGCTTGTGCCAGGCTATAGCGACGATATTACCGCCAAGAATTCCTCGGGTTTGTGAGCTAAGGATATATATTACACACAGTCGCGCTTGTACACAGGGAATATATAATTGAATACCAAACGTAATGTTCATCTAGGGAAGTCAGCATCTGGAGATGTATAAACTTGACTCTCAATCATACATCACAGAATTGAACATTATCATCGAAATAATATTCTCTAATTTTTCTCCCTCTTTATTAATTATTATTATCAACTTACGAATTGTAAAACTCATATTCTTACCCAAGTAGCTGGTGTCTTCAGGACGAATTTGTCCTTTATTGAGCGTTTTCCAAGGTCCATCGGTCTTGTACTTTATCGTGTAGTATTGGATCAGATGACTTTTTTCTAACGGTTGTTGCCACGTGATTAGAAAACCGTTGCTGATTTCAGTCACCGTCAAATTCCGCGGCGGTCCGGGTTTAGGTCCTGACAAATACGTCGTGTAAGAAATATCCCGTCAGTTTTTAATCACAACGAAATATTTCGATTAAATTAATCAATCCGGAGCTCCGATCGAAGGCATTCATCCTCGAAGCGAAATAAACGCGGTGCGGAATAGTATAATATTACCATACAAGTGCGCGAAGTGCGTGATTCTCGCACGCGTGCCGTTTACTGTTTTCTTTTTTCTTTTTTTTTTTATTCAATGTACGAAATTCGATTTTGAACAGGCATTCAATATTTTGCAAACTCACAGTGTACGAAGTAAGTTATTTCGCGCACTGCCGCGGGACAATGTGTAAATCAGGCATTTTTGAGAACTCGAATAATATATAAGGTGAAAATTTCACGCCTTTTCTTCTGCAAACTCACGTCCATGGCCTCGCGTGCATGTATCGAATAAACAACCATTGGCTACCTCGTTCTATGAATCGTAAAAGTGATTGCGCGTAACACAGAATGCTCACACTCGTATAAATCCAGCAATTTTGCATGAGTCGCATCGCGGTGCACCGACGAGTAGAATCTACGATCGTAAAACTGTTTTAGAGGCAATAATAACGCCTCGAGTAGGTATAGAGGTACACAGCGGTTCTTCGACCAAAGGTTTATTTTTCTGTTATTACCTCTTTCACTTTTCTTATCACCGAATTTTATAATAAATTAAGAATTTTCGCTGCATCGGTTGATACGCATAGCGAGAATGTCAGGATTGATGAGTGAATATATTTAATTGGATGAAAAGCCGTCGGCGTAGCTTTGGAAAATTGTAATTTTCATTAGTTCGCGTCATAAAGCTTCTATGAGAATTGCAAGATGAGATAACTCGAAAAAAACGTAGAGTATAAGATTAAACTAATAAAATGAAAAAATAAATAAGATAATTAAACGTAAAGTCAAAGGAAAATAATAATAAAGAATACCTTTCAGATGCACGTTTGATGGATGGACAGGATTTCCTGTGGAATCAGTCGATAAAATCTGAGTACTATTGTCTAAAATGTCTGAAAGGAAAGAACAAAATGAAAGTGTCAATGGGCAGGTGAATATGAAACGGTCCTTGTTAGTCGTGTTAAATTTTTTTTATACAGGATGAAATGTCGGATGGAACGAGGATAAGAATAATAAAGAAAAATAAAAAAATTGAGTCAAGAAATTCAGGGTGAATGGGTGACAATTAGGGTGGTCCGTAATTTGCTCATCTTCCAATTTCAATGCTCCCATTATATTATATAATTTCCGAAGCTGCTGCGTATCAAAAAAATGTCTGATCTCCAAATAATGTTAAATAAAATTTTGTCGTTAAGAATCTGTACATTTTTCACGGACACCCACTACTATAGTGAAGTGTGAGAAGTTTCAGATTATTCGGAGCGACAATGCGATAAGAGAAGAAAATAACCCGGAAGTACTAAAAATCGTGTGTTATTTAAAAGGGAAAGTTCGGAGGCTTTGGAAAGGTACTTAGAATTGAGATAGGAACCCGGGGTTTCGGCTACATTTTTTTTGTATATATTTAGCAACGTTCTGGCCCATGGGAGCCATGAAATTCAATTTTGACCGAATTGGAGACCACCCTGGTGATAATGGAAAAACAATAGAACAGTCTAAAATAATGTTAATCAAATGATAACAAAACATCGTAACAAAACGAAGAAGAAGTATCCTTCGATCGGTCGCTCGCTATTTTATACCGGACGTAAAATATTGAAATTTAAAAAATTTTCTTTCACAACGTCGTTTTAATGTCTTACCAGTTTGGTCAGGGGCAGCAGCTGGGCCACCTTGACCAGCTGATGACGTTCCCGAGGATGGTAATCCGACGTCTATGAGTGAGCCGGCGTTTTAATAAAATAGAAAATTTGCGATGTTTTGTTAATAAGTAGCGAGTGGACTTAGAGTTGAAAGGACGATCGATGTACACGGAGAACCCGATAGATTATAAAGAACTTTGCAAGCGGTGTTTCCCACCTGATGTGCAACACAGAGATATTGGGGACTTACACTGCAAGTATAGCGAAAGTTAACGTTAATGAATAAAATCCTACTGTGTTTATCGGAAAAAGTACATTCCTTGTATATAAACAGGAGATCTTTTACTCGGGTGTAAAAATTACGTATTACCTTCATTATAAAATACTGTGCTGCACGTGAACTTTACCAGACATCGCAGAAAAACTTGAAATTATTGTTAAAAGTTAACTTGCTACTGCTATCAACTAGAATATCGAGGTATTAGAAGGATAGTAAAGTTTATTAGACGACTGCGGTATAATTTATTGAAAACCTTCACGTGCCCCACGTTTGTCGTGCAAGCAGAATTGAATTTTTTATAAAATATTGCGCTTTGGTTCTCGTTGAGTAGTTATTAAAAAATTGGCAGATAAAATCACTCTGCGAATATAACCAGCAGATGAAATGAGCGAATATGGACCAATATGGGTCGATCATGGACCGCTGAGTTCATTCTGCCGTTCTTGATGAGAATTTTTATTGGTATCTGGTAAAACGTACTAGAAAAAGGAAAAAAAAAAACGATTTCGATGTTTGAAACCAAACTGTTTTTTACAGGATCAGAGAAATGGAGGAATTTCAAATAGAGGTTTTTCATTTCCAAGTAACAAAACATCCCCAAAGCTTCGTGGTCCATATTCGATCGCTTTACCATAAACTATATGGGTTCAAGTTTCATAGCAGATTTCCATCAGCTATCACAAAGGAAAAATGAGAAAGTAAATTTCGCAGGAAGTTCCGGGCTCCGTCCATCTACGAGAACGAGTTTCAGTAGTAAGGGTCAGCGGTTCGCCAGCCAATTGAACGAAACTTATTCTACCGGAACAATAATCAACGATTACCGCGGTGCAAGTCGAACGTGAAGTTTAAATCCGCTTACCCAGTGTTCGGATCGTAATCACTTTACTAAGCATTCCATCACCGAGGGCGTTCTTCCCAACGACTTGAAACTCGTAAGTGGTTGCCGGAGTCAGCCTGTTGATGGTCACCGTCGTGCTGCCCGACGGCGTGACCGGAATCGTTGCCCATTCCGAAGTTCCGGACTCTCGATACCTGCGCATCGAATGCATAGAAAAATCTTCACAATACGCTAAGAATGCGGCAAAAGTTTCATACACACGAGGAAACTACGTCCATTACTATATTCCTATGCGTTATTATTATTCAGATTTTTCAACCTTTCCCGCGGTTCAACTACTTTTATTTCTCCGTACACTGCGGCAAGTAATACCCAGATAGGGATGATACGAGAGAAATAACTCATCAAAGTTACGCCCTGAACATAACCGAAACTTTTTAGGAACCCGTCTTATTCCTGTTATCAAAAATCATCGAGGGAGATCACACTTACCCATACATTCTCGCTGGCCAGTATCTACTGTCTTTAAAATATCCTAATATTAAAATGTTTGGGTTGAAATATCGGCCATATTCTATGCCCTTTCCACGCATACTCTTAATCGATGCTAGTGCACGATATGGTGATAGATTATATTCATTCTTCGCTATTGTCAGGTGGAGTGAATCGAGCAGGATAATTACTTACCGCTGTATATAGGTATTATTTTCACGTCTAAGGTTATTAGGACGTTAGTTAAATTGAAGGGTTGCGGAAACCTCGCCTTTCCATTAGAATATGTGTTTTGGAAGGAGAGGGCGAGGAGAAAGCAAGCCTGAATATTTTGTATGTTAAACTAATCTAACGGCAAACCACAGCGAACCAGAAGCCGGAAGTTTCCTCTCGATTTTCGATCTTGTTTAAAGTTTGTATCGTAATAGGAACGGAATAGTCGAGCTCACCAAATCGTGTAATCTTGCTTGTAGTCTGGTCCGCCTGAATTCCCAGGTAACCAGGTCAAATTGACAGAGAACTCCGTAGCTTTGCCTGTAACGTTGTAGGGAGCATGGGGTTGACTGCCTTCGATGACTAGTTGGGTAGCTGCGACGATGGTCGCGACTTCGTTGGTGGCGACGCATTGGTAGAACCCAAAATCTGCACGCCTCAAGCCCTCGATGGTCAAATTACCCCCGACGATTTTAACGCGGTTACGTTGAAGGGCTACGCCGTCTCTCTGCGTGGGAAATAAATCGACTTTTAATGATATTGCGGGGAGCTTTTTCCACCAAAGCTGTTTTCAAAGAATATAGAATCTGTCGAAGAGAGGGAAAAAATGTCTCACGCGTTGCCATTGTATCGTTGGATTCTGCGTGCCTTCAGCCTCTTGCGCGTCGCAGTGCATCTCGACGGTCTCGCCAACCTTTCGTTGGTACATAGCTTCCGGTTCTATGGTAAATACCGGCGGTTTTCGAACCAGTACTTCCATGGCTCCAGAGCTGCCCTGAGTGCCTTGGGCGTTGTATGGTGTGCAGGTGTATCTGCCTTGATGGTTTTCGCTCACCCTGGTGAAAAGCAGCGAGCCATTGTTCATTATTACGATATCTTTAGTTTGGTAAGGTTCCAAGAGCCGCTTGTCTTTTGTCCAAGTGACGTACTGCAGCGGAGGATTCGACTTTATGTAACACTGCACAACGCCTGCCAGACGGAACGGAAGATACTGAACAGTTGGCGTGAACGTTACTTTTGCCGGATCTGAAAGTACAACGCGTCCTGCTTTCAAAAGCCGTCGGAAAGGTCGGGGGAAATGGATTTGCACAAATTTTGGATAAATTTCAACCGTTGTCGGCATGGATACTCACATTCAACGTTCAGATAGGCACTGGCGCTCTGCGGTTCGCCGATCCCGTTCGTCACCTCGCATAGATATTGCCCCGAGTCGTCAGCGCTGACGGGATTCACGACGAGACTGCCGTCCATTTTAATGGTAAATCTCGTCTCCAGAGCAGCGACCTCTTTGACTGGAGCCCCCTCGCGAAACCATCGCACAGTAACGTTGCCCGGAAGTGCTTTGGCTTCGCAGGAAAACTCGACCTTCTCACCTTCGAGTTTTGTCTGATTTGTCGGGGGCGCCATGATGACCGCTCCACCTGCATCGTGAAAGAGAATCCCTGAGTTTCTCAGGCGGACGCGACGGCGTGGAAAGATTCACGCCACTGAATTTTAACACCGTTTCAGATTTTCGTACATTTCTGGGTCCCCGCTGAGCGTCGGGGCTCGCGCTAGTCGACGAGGAACGGAGGGTGAATACTCCACGGATATTTGCAAACTTAAGTTCAGCCCCTAGCTTTGTCGGTATTTCGATCAATTCCTTTCAACAGACGATACATTATAATGCCGGGACGCGGCGGGCTGGCTGGTCGACGGAAATGGTGGCTGCTGCAGGGAGGCGCTTGGATTGTTGGTGGGTACTTTATAAATCAGCAAGCAACACTTCCGTGATGAAAACTGCCAAGTTTTAAAATTCCCTGTCGCGTTCTCGTCCCTCTAGTTGCCCCTCGCTCAATTCCACGACGCTCCATAATCTCTTTCATAAAGCTCGCCGCTCTCCACTTTTCTTCTCCTCTCCTCTCAGTGCCGAGAGAAAGAGAAAGAAAGAGGGATTGAGAGAGCGAGGGAGAAGGGGGGGGAAGGAAGAGGTGTCTCGTTTAAAAGTTTCATAACTTTAAGTATAGTATCGAAACAGCAAAGACGGAGGAGCTGAACTGAGATAGAAAAAGTCTAGCGTGTCCCATTCCTGTATGGAATAACGTTAAAGTCGAGGAAGGTGAGTCGTCCGGGGCGGGATATTGGTAACTACTACGGCTATTTCAGCGATCCATCTCGCCAGGAAGAACAGGGATTCGTTTAACCTTATTTCTACTCCGACCTACAGCTCGCACCTACTTTTGTTCACCGAAAACGAGCCCCAAAGGTGGTTCTCTTAAACCCCGAAAGACGAAGACGAGGAAGAAAAAGAAGAAGAAGAAGAAGAAGAACCTCGTGTAATGCGAAAGTCTTTTCACACGACAAGAGAAAACGCGTGCCCACGTTATTGCCAAGATTACCGCGGGATCCGCGACTCAACTTGGCATTAGGGCTTTGCACACTTCGTGGTTGAGGCATTGATTAACCGTACGAAAAGTATTTGCGTCTCAAGCCGCGCGCCTTGTCAGAGTAAAAATGGCCTTTGTGTTTTATTCGTTCTCCCTATTTCTGTCTTTCCTATTTTGACAAGGATGAAATTCCCTCATTTTATATTCGTGATGAAAAAAAATGATGATCAAAAAATCAAAAATCTTCTTAATCTAGTCGTAAGTTCTTTGACCGATGTTAGTCCACGAGGAAACGAGTGACTATAATGCCTGCAACTGCGGAGTAATGGAGTCCAAACAAATGATTCAAACTCAATGAAACCCCCTGAAATGTACCTCTGAAAGCTCTGCAACGCGGAGTAATGTGTCTCCCAAAGCTCTGCAGCGCTCTAATGCCACGATATTACGCCTGACCTCTCAAAGCTAGCATTCAACGCGGCAGCTTGAAGCGGATTTCTAAATTACCCAGCATGCACCGGTCTTTCTGTATTCGGCTGTCGAATGATCGAGGCAATAGAGTATTGACTCTCACGTTGAGTATCATACAATAATTCGAGACCCGAAGCTATTACTCTGGGAACCCTGTGTGCGCCCGGTTCGATTCAGTATTTACATTCATACGTGTAGGATCACAGGACATACATACGTAAATCACGGACTGCAGCAGATCACCGAGGTTACCATTTTGTTTACAGAATCTCTGCACAGCTCCTTTGACCGATCATTACAGCCATCGAGCAACGGGATAAGTGGTATGTACCTACTCTGCGCAAAGCTTCGAAAGGATATTTACCTTCTTCGTTCACAACCGCGGAGTTTGGCACGCGGAGTCAATCGATAAATAAACTAGAACTTCTGGGACACGTGTGTACCTAGTCTGCGGAGAAGTCTGTGGAACCAATACGCTTCTCGTGATAGACTAAATCACATCAATGATACAAAAAAAAATAAAAATAAACTTACCGGCAATGATGACCCGCGCTGTGTGACTGATTTGTCCCTCGCCATTTCGCGCAATGCAGGTGTAATCGCCTATATCTTCGTGTCTGATCGTGGCTATGCGAAGTTCCGTACCGTCATTGAAGATACCAATGGTGCCCGAGGGCTCGACAGGGTTGGCATCCTTGTACCAGAAGATTTCCGGCGTCGGAGTACCTTCCGCTTGACAATTCAGGATTATCGCATCGCCGAGATTTACGTAAATTACGTCCTCCGGGGTGATGCTAAATCGTGGCGGAGCTTCGAGGAGGAAATAATATTACAATTATATAGTTCGGAATTTGGTTTACATGAATTTTCGTCAAAAAACTAAATTAAAATTTAACATTACAAGTCTATTCAAATATTCTAGAGTTCAGATTCGAGCTTCTAGTCTTGAAAAGTTGGAACTGTGTCTGGAAAAATGTCGGAGTAATTGGCAACGAGATAGTCGAGACTCGTTGGCATATCGTGAATCGTGAATGGCGAAACCACGTAGCAACGAGAATAAGTTCAGACCGTATCCAGACGCGGAGAACGATCAACGGTTCATCAATAATCATTAAATTCTCCTTAGCGGTGAAAAAGATCTTAGTTTGACCCGGAGAGCCTCTGTCTATCCCTGCACCCTCTTGGAGGTGGTGCGGTTTTGTTTTCGAAAGGTAAGAGAGATGGAGGGTGTAAAAAAAAAAAAAAAAAAAAACGTCGGGAAGAAATACGCCGAGTAGAACAAAGATGGAGGAAAAAGCGATTGGCTTGATTGTCGGTTGTCGATGCGCTTTCAGACGCGTGGTTTCTACTCAGTCCCGGAAGCATTTATAACCGTTAGTCGCGAGACAGCGCGAGGGCAAACTTTACGACTTTTTGAGAGACAAAAGGCTTCAAGTACTTTCTGGTGCCGGTTTTACGTCAACGTCCGCCAGTTGCTCCCTTTGAATTCTTTGAGTGCGTTAAAACGGCTATCCAAATGTTTCTCTTTCTCAATTCTTCTTTCCCCACTCAACCTCTACTTTTCCGTCAAAAAAAAAAAAAAAAAAGAAAATAGCCAGCAATAAGCTCTAATTTTTGTCTCTTACAACCCCTCGCTATAAGTACACCACGCCTTTCACCCTAACCCAAACTACTCCGCTTTTAATTTTATAGTTGCCTTATAAATACATCGAAATTATTATTTTAAATGATTTTTTTCTTTTTCATTATTACGTAGAAATTTTACTCACCATGTACGTCGAGGTGAAACCAGGTACCATTCTTGTGACTATTTGGCGAGCGGTTGAGGAATACGACCTTGCACTCGTACCAGCCCTGATCGCTTTCACGTATGTTGGTCAGGTTGAGGCTGGCCACTCCGTAGGGTGAATTGGGACCAACCCTCGACACGCGACCCTCGTAGCCTTCTCCGCTGTGGGTTGGGTACGACTCGTACCATATGTATATCGGTATTTCCTGCCCCTTACACCAACACCAACACGCCACATAAACGAAGTGCCTCTTGGAAGTCAACATTCGAGTCATCGTCGACCGCTTACATTAGTTCTTTTATTTTTATTTATTTTTTTTCATCGAGTTTTCCTCCTTTTTTTTCAATTTTTAATTGTCTTTTTACTTCTATCATTTATTCCATTAATTTATTTAACCTCGTCTCAATGAGAAGAAAAAAAAAAAAAGAAACAAAAATGCAGTAGAAATATTTTCGGTGACTCGAACGTTGGCTACATTTATGTATAATATAGATAAGTGTTGAAGAACACGTAATGTTGTTATGTATTCTATATTATATATAATAATAGTGAAGAATATGATAATATGATGCAATGTATACTAATATGATATATCTAGTATCGTGTAACAATTCCACAGCTGTTTGTAAAGTAATTATATTACCACTTATTTGAATGATATAGAGCGTCATCAATTGTCTGTTTGCGTGATGAAAACACTTTGACAATTGACACGTGTATATGGTATATAGAGTGAATAAATGATCATGTAAATGGTAATATCGCGTTTACTCCATTCATCGAATTATGCAACGTGCAAAGAAAACATGCGACTACATAGAATTTGCTCAAGCAGATCATGAAAATAGATTACAGTGTCGATGGTGGTTGGCTTTTTTTTTTTTTTCTGTCCCTACACGACAATCTACACGTAGGTTTATCTGCTGTTGCATTTCGTTATAGTTAATTCGGTCCATTTTCAAAGAGGTTTGAAGAAAAGAAAGAAAAAAAATATCGAGTCTTAGCGCCAGAATATTTCGTTCAAAAATTCTGCATCATTAATTTTCTGATTGTTAGTCTATTTCTATTCGAAAAAAAAATAAAAATAAAAACGAAACAACTGTAAGCGTGCAGCAAGGATTGTCATGAACGTGTACAGGGGTTCGTACCACTCGCTCGCATGCACGAAACCGAAATAAATTACAAAGTCGAAGAGTGGTGCTCGGCGACGATGGTGGCAACCTATTCCCTTTCTCTCCATCTTTCTTTATCGTTAACTTTTATATTATCTTTTCCTTTTTCCAAGCCGGAGCTTATACTCGCATGTTTTTCCGGTATCGGTTGGGTCCGCCAGTGCGCTGGAGCCGGTGGAAACGCGATACTATTTTCCAAGAGTATGTATAAGGTATATATGTATACGACGAGGCGATATACCCACTCGTATTATGCTGCAACGAGTCTCGTAGGGGTACAGGAAATAGGTCAGTGGGCTCGTTCCACGCTCTCTGTACCTCTCCTCGTACCGTACCGAGTTACCGAAACATTACCAAAATTTTCACATCGTATAATAACCCAATTATTGTCAATAATTTCTCCGTGGATTATATCTACCTAATACACGCGGCGTATATCTTTGTTTAAAGCGTCAAAATTGATATTAGACATCATTTCGATATCGAAATTCAATCATTTCAATTATTATCTAACCACAGACTGATTCGTAAAGACATTTCAAAAATCATCCCTTATCTTCGACCACGAATATTAGCTAAATAATGATTTCCATTCAAAAAATTTCGAATAATTGTCGTCCGAGTTGGTGCAATGTGATAAAAATTCACGCCTGCAATTAGCGGGATAACGAGCAACTGTGAGGTCGAGGACGGAGTCATGGAGACTGAGAAGGTCAGCCGTAGAATAACTGCAGGGTTGAAATGTAACGAAGGCGATATGCCACGTAATCAGTGAAATTTTCGTGCATTTATTTTTATTTATTTTATCAACGGTCACTATACGTCGTTTAATAAAAAGGAAATAATTAACTCGACCAACCCCAGCTCTACGTTAATTCGAACACTTTGACAAACCTTAATTCTGATTCTACGCTGGGAAGAGACGCGTGTGACTTCTCCACGTGTGATATGTATATAGAGGAGGGTGGTTTGCCCTATTTTTAAGGCAACTACACCAACTACGGGTTAACCGGCAAACGGTAAATCGATATCTTCGTGCCGTGGTTCTCAGTCCTGGTGGTTAGACGAATTTGCATTATGTCATGTCGCAGATCAAGTGTACGCGAGCTCGCGGCTTAAGTCGGAAGAGTCCTCGTCTTCGGTCGAGAGAGCGAACGGAAGAGGAGATCTTTGATCCGCTTGCTGCACTTGCACTTTGAGTTTCGAGGGTTTGAAAGTTGAGTGGATAACCTAGGTCGCCGTTCGATGATCGGCTCCAAATAGACGGTTTAAATTCCGCCCTTAACGCTTAACCTTTTACCCTCTGATCAACGCGTAAATACCAGGAGGCTGGTAATAATCACCGTATCGTCGTTTGTAACGCGAGACTCGCTTCGGTTGTTCATATCAAAGCCCTAGCTCGGGGTATAAACCTAGGGTGGAAATTTGGAACGTAGAAATCGGCGAAACGAGGTAGAAATTTATCGGGATTTCGATATTATTAAAGCGACGAGTGATGGCTCGTAACGTTTGTTATACCAACCCATATACAGATTCGTATGTCACGTCAAATGCAACAGAATTATTGTAATTATACGCTATTGTGTAACTCGCAAATACCGACATCACCGCGACCCGTCGATACGAGGCGTGTAATTCAAACAACTCTGAAACAGTATGGAATGCTTCGTGTCCCACGATTCGGGGGGAATAAAAATGAACGAAATATAACTGTGGAAAAACAAAAAAATTCACGCAAACGACGATACGTCAATCATATCTGACACCGATTTCGAGCTTTACAGTTTCGTGCATGCGGCGGTAATTTGCAGATAAATATAATTATCTCCGTATCGGAGATAAAAAGCTGTGTTTTTTATGTATTATTTCAACCAGTCGAAGAGATTTTACCGTATCGTAGAGAATAGGAGACGAGGGTGGAAAGTAATTAGACGAGTCGAAAAATATTTGCAAAGCTTTGGGAAATTACCTATGTCTAAAAGTTCGTGAGCAATATAAGCGGGGACGCGCGTGTTTGTGATTATAGGATTATACGGATCAAGTATATTCATGTGCTTGCGTATGTATTATACATCGTGTAACTTCGGAATTCAGTGAATATGTTTTAGGTATGACTAAATGCAATCAAAAGTTTTGTAAACGTTCGCTCATACCTATATAATATATCAACGCGTGGCTTTTCCTGCAGGATATATAATTTATTTATTGCTTTGAAATTTTCTTTATTTTTCTATTTCTTTTTTCATTTTATTTCGCGTAACCGCAGAATACTTGGATACTGCAGCGAGGTAAAGAAACTGGAAAACGCAAGAGAAGGGGAAGGGGAGGAAAGAGAAGCCATTGTTTCACCGAATGAAGAATGCATGAGAGGTTTTCCATTTATCGGGGTTCTCTCACTCGGGCACCGGGTTCGAGGGTGACGAAATGACGTAGTTGCCAACGTTCTCTCACCCGTGACAAAGTTCCTCAGCGAGTCCTTATACTTATATACTATGGGTATAGGTATAACGCACCTACAACCGCGAGTACGACGCGGCCCACCGCGGCGGGTGGTTTTCAAGTATCAAATTGTTATACACGACGCAGTTTGTAGTTGCACGGTGCCGTTTAACTCACGCGATAATTGTTAGCACAATTTGTTTAGCCAGGTGTAATTTTTTTTTGCACATAAAACAATCCCATTTCTAAATCATAGCGTAATTATTCAAATTATTTCAGTTTATTTCACAAACTCAATTCTCACGCCATTTATAAACATAGAGAAAAATAAAGAAAATTATTTTTATTTTTCACACTGCAGCCAAAGTGCAAAAAATTCGAATCTTATTTTTCTTCCCCACGTTGGACTTCACTTTCCGAAAATTTATACGCGAAATTATGTTTTCTTCGGGGACGTTGAGCCTGTGTTTAAGATACCGCACAGCATAGAATACAACCATTCTCGCGATATAGTGTATGCGTTTGTTTTATATCTCGTTGTGACGGGGGTGATACGTTAGGGCAGAAATCAGGCCGGGAATATTTACCCGACGTAGGAGTAAACAATGTGCAGGTATTTACGAACGTGGCCTGCATATGGCTCGTGTATTCAGGCCTCAGTTTCACGTCGTTCTAGAAATATGTAGCCGCCTATTGATTTTACCCTCGCACCGCATAGAAACAGCTTTACGATAGAGTTGAACAACGCGAACGAAGAAATATCACAAATCTATACAGATTATACGCTCTCGAGGTCTCGTAGATATCTCAATGGTTAAAATATCAGCTCGAATTTATCCGCGAAAAACTGTTTTCCCAATTAATTTATAGATATCATTTTTCCTCGTTCAGTTTTATCAAAATTTTGTACGAAATTCGCGAATGAATTGGACCACTGCAACGCGCTGGATCACCATCTGGCCATCGCCGAGTTTTACACTCAATACGTGATAAATTTTCCGAAGAGATACGTTAAAAATTCAAAAAATCTCATAAATGTTGACTATATATTATACGGCTGTATAAGGCAATAACATGTGTCATAAATTTTCGGACTGTAATAATTCTCGCAGGCAGATGGTCTGCAATTTTCTTCATTCTAATTCCGACTCGATCGTCAATACTTACAATACGGAGATTTTAAATTATATCTAGGTATTCGGCGAAAAATGAGATATCCATTGAAGATAAAATAACATTCCTCTTCCTATTCAATTTTCTATAGAAACTCGGCTGAATTACGTCCCCCTTATTTCTGTAGGGAAATTAGTTGTCCGCATCTACTAGAATCTAATCCGTCCAATCTTGAGTGGTAGCTTTTCTTCCGCCGATATATATATCTGGATGCTGATAATTTGTGTTTCTTATTCGAGAATTGATGCGTAGGGTGAGTATACGGGGACCTACGTATATAGAAAGATCCGGTAACATCGACGGGGTAATCTAATCAGAAATGCTCGACGTCGGTCTCTGGGGTTTTATGTTACCGTTTGCAAATAAAAGGCGAACTAACAACAAATGCATTCCACGTTCCGCTGGCATCAGAGACTCTCTCGTTGTACGAGGGTCCAGTGGAAAAATAAATTCAGGTATGTGTATATTCGCGGAATAAAAAGAAATGTGTAATGCGGCTTTTGCGTGGCTACGAAAAATTTCAACGTTTTTTTTTTGTTTTTTTCAAATAACGAGGATATACACAGAATTCCAAACACCATCGGGTATAATGTAAATTATTCAATTTTTTGGTTGTTTTTAGCTAAATTAATCTGCATGCACTACAGCTGAATCTCTGCATTTGAATACAAGATCCAATTTATAATCCGAAGCCGGATGATGATTGGATAATCATGCTAATTACGAAGGACGATATCATATTACTTGAAAGTGTCGAAAATATTCTTTCCCAACTTTATATCATTATATGTATAGTTTCTATTCAATTGATTAGTGCGAAAGAATTTCTAAGACACAGTTAGTAGCGTGGCTTTATTATAAATCGTGAAATAAAAATAGCAATCTGCATGCAAGGCGTCGGAAATACCAGTTTAGAGAGACAGAGACAAGATATATATACATTAATATGTATTATACTATTCGTAGTTTATTTTGAAATAAATCAGAAGTGCACGAATCGAAGGAATGGATCGGGTCACAGTGACAAAGTGACTTGTGAGAGATCCCTTTCGAGATTGTGCTATTAGTTGAAAATCTATTTGTTAAAATGGTATCTAGAATTAGGTAAGTGGTGAGTATAATCAGTTAGTCGTTGCTGCAGTTATACACATCGTAAGTATGTAATATATTTATACACCGGGAAATATCGGATGCAAATGATTCTATAGATAGTAACATTATTTTACTGAATGCATGATATTTATGTATTCATGAACAGGCTCTGCCCTCTCCAGTCCGGATGGATCAGAAGCTAACGATAATTATCCAATAGACGGCGTCTCCCGTCCGCCAGCAAATAAAATGTAAGCCAAAAATCATCGAAATTAAAAGACAATTATTAACGATAATGTTTCAACAACGTTACGGCTCAGGTTCGCGAAAATCTTGTTCCATGGTATCATAAACTCGGTAGAATTTTTCTGCAAGGATCGAAAGGGAGCGATGGACAGGTAAGGAGCTTTTTTTTTCATTTATTTCATCTGATTCTCACTGCAGAACATTTTCTTTCCAAAGTCTTACAGCTCTTTATTAAATGTCTGAGTAGATACCTACTTCATGTAAATTAAATTAGGTAGCAATTCCTACGTTGAGTGTTTCGGCTCGTATTACTCTGTAGAGAAATAAAAGTAGCTATACTTTATTCGGCTCTGTCTAGATCGCGACGATAATCATATGAAAGATTTATCGATATCCTGCAATGAAGTTGAATGAAGTTGCCAATTGCTGCAGCGGTGTGTTTTACAAATAAAAGCCTTACATTTCATTGGGGCGTTAAAAAAACGAAAAAAAAATAAATAAAAATGGAACATAGATTTGAATACAAGAAAATTGATCGAGTATTGGAGGATTAGGATTTAGGTTATCGAGTTGATACCAGGATCGCAATTTTCTCGCAGCGGCCCTTGCCTTTTAACTCACGGATAGAGCAGAGAGGATGGTGGCCGATATCGTACCGTTTCGCCTACCTTCTTCTCCCACTGGAGGACGTAGGGCACGGGGTGCTCACCCGGGAACTCCACGTGGCAGTTGAATACCACGCTCTCGCCCAGGATTGCTGTTATATGGACCGCGTCCTGGTAGCACAAGCCTGAAACATGGAGAGAGAAGGAAAAAAGTTTTAAAATTTGCCTTCGTTCATTTTTTGTAAAAGATGACAATAAAAAAAAAGAAAAACTGCAGATTTTTGTACATTTATAAATGAAATAAATAAATTCTAAATGAGGATGAAATTGTTTTTGCCGTAAAATTCTGAATTTCCATTAAATTGTCTAACGTTTTACCCGCGCTTGTACCAGTTTTGATTAAATCTCACGTGGGTTAAGCGGCGTCAGACACTGACTCGATAGGGGGTGTTGAAATTTACGTGACGTCAATAGGTGGGCCGTAGCTCAGGTTAGGGTAGATTGTACCAGGGCGACTATATTCTCAACGAAATTTATTGTCACTCCCGTGATCTGTGGGGGTACAATAAATTCAACTGTGTGACAAGTCAGACCCGGGAAAATCTTCGTAGACATAAATGAATATAAATCAGTTTTGGAAGATTGACACAACTTTTTTTTTTCAATCACATTCTCTTCACTCGATTTTTCACACTTTTATCATTATTTCGCGATTTTATAGATCCAGCCAAGAGTGCCAGCAAAGAGTGATCGTTCTAGAGTACAGGTCGCATTGTTCATGAAAACTCCTTCAAATCTGGAGTCCATATTTTACATCGATGTGATTCTGGGGTGATTTAAGGATATTAGAGGAATCCAATTTTCAGTCACGAGCATTTTATACTTCCAGCCATTCTTTCGTAAACGTCGAGAAGGATGTGTGATACGTTCTCACAACGATAGAAAACTGGTTTATTTTGAAATATTTTCTCAAAATTTCCAATCTTTCGATGTAATCAGGTATAAAAAAAGAAAAAAACCGAGACAATTATCGAATATTTCTTCAAAGTGTTCCAATGATTGAAAGGAAATTATTTCTAAGGTCCATAATCCTCCGTATCTATCTAATTCCAATGTAATCTTCTCATACTCATTTCCAAAAATCAAATTTAAATATAGCTGCGTTTTGTTATTTGTTACGAATTTAGATGGTACAGGTTGAATATATAATTTAAAGGAAATCGGTAACGGAGCTACCGTAGTGCATAACGTATCGTTAATGACATCGGTTGAATAATGTTGTTTCCCAAGTTGCCCGGGGGTATTATCGGTGAGTGAAAGGATGATGGTAAGGGTGAAGGCGAAACCATCGCCAAACTTCATAGGATCGGTACAACTTTGCTAGGCTTCGATGAATAGTTTTCGCCAGTTGTTTGATATACGCGTTCGCTTACATGCGGCTTCTTCGGGGAGATATCATTTACAAATGTATGTACTAAGGCTTTGAAATACGGCTGCATACACGGGATATCTGAACACAGTGAGGTTCTAGAAATTGCGGGAGCGTACGGAGGCACAGAATTTCCATGCTCTGTAGAACCTAATCATTCTCTATCCTGAACGGTTTTATCGTCGCATCGAAATTGGACTGATCGTGAGTAGGTATTAGCTAGAACAGAAGCTTTAGCTACTACAACGATAGCCGATAAGAATCTAGACACGAAAGCAGCGATTACTTCATTACCAGAATTCGACTGATCCGCGATTTTTTCTCGGTTATATATTTCGTTGATTTAGTGGAATCTGATAAGTCGCAGTATACCTACCGGCACGCGATGGCTATATTCTTAAAATAACTTCTACCCAATTTGTAATACCATTATGAGGACTGCTTGATGGACTGTGTGCTGAAGATAAGGCGACTGCCGGTTCGGGTGAACCGAATTAAAGAAGTATATGCAGAAAGGTACTCGAGTATACTTTTCTTCAAACCAGAAGAAAGCAAGGAGGCCCCTGTACCTGCCCATCTACAAGATTATTTCACACCCACGTTGTTTCCCGTGTAGATCTGGGAACTGTGAGAACGTGACTCCGCGTGTTAAACGAAATTTGACCGGAGCGTGACCTCAGGATTATCCCGGTAAGAGAATCTGGCAGTCGACCAAAAACGTTTCACGTTCAGCTTTCTAAACGGGCTCCGTTTTCGATTCTCTGTGAAACAGCTGAGTCCCGTATGCGTCACACATCATCATCCTATACTTCAGAATCATGGCCTAATACGTCGCGAGCTTTAGCACTCGACGAGAATTAACCCTCCGTAACATGGGGTAAAGTCGACCCCAAGCGATCTCCGACTTGAAATATTGTAAAATGTTTTTTTATAACAAGTTAAATTTTTTAAAATTAAATCTGCGCGAAGCAATGTATCAGAATGATCTCGCGTGCACTCGAAGAATGAAACACATTAAAAGGCTTGGAGAAGAATTTGAAGAAAAAACGGGTGTCTTCTACGAGAGGAATAAAGCGAGTAAAGCTCAACGAAGAAAGGACGTGACATGATGGCTTATTATCCGAAGTATCAGAAGCTGCGTCTACGGGTTGAATAGAATAAAGTATAATTTTAATTTCAATTAAATGAACGTTAGTGACATAGAAATACGATACTGAGAAGATCGTTGAGCGGTTGAATAGATAGACAAAAACCGGGTGTCTTTGAATAGTGAGAAAAGTTTTCCTCGCTTAAAGGCAATTATGTTATAGAAAAAACTTGCATCGCCGGGTTGCAAGGCTCATTGTCGAGAAGTAGAAAGGCTGCAGAGACGCTTTCTGATAATAGAAGCTTGCAGCCGTCACCATGTAATTTCCCTCAGCGGACGTAATTCAACAACTTTTGCAGTAACGGCCGTTTCCCTGGCACATCCTGCTGCATGTGCACGGCGAGAGAGATGTTCTTTTTTTTTTCCTTTTCATCTGTCTTTGTTCTTGTTTGTCTTTTTATACATGGCTATTCTAGCTGGCCGCGAAGCTTCCACCTGCTACTGGCTAACATAGACGAGAAGGACTGCAGTTAGCTGTTAATCCGGAGGCGACGATAAGCCCACCTGGCACATCGGCTGTGAAAAGTGTTGAGCTTCCCCTATCCAGAGGGGATTCTCTGCCTTCCAGGATCACAAAGCTCAGCTACTCAGTTTTCAATTATCAAATAGACTGATGGGTCGAGGTACATGATTTCAAATGGAGAGAAAGCCAGAGCGTAATCAGTGTACGAGACAATTATTCTATGGGATTGATGCGATGGTTGGTATTTATTTATGAGTACCATATGCAATGCAGGTTTTTTAAATAGTCGTATATTTTCGCCATAGAATTCCTGCAGTTCATTACGCCCAGGGTACTGCGCGCAATAAGTATAGCAATGTCGCGGTTCAAAGGAAGTTTATTAGTACAGACATTGCACGGGCATTGAATATTCCATTTATTCGGTCGAGTAAGTTGAAGTGAACTGTAATTTAAACGAATGTCAGTAGCGCTCTGGCAGTTAATATAAATCGACGTCGAAATGTGGAATTGCAGTGATCATCGGGGTAGAACGAGGCAGATAATACAGGAATTCGAAACGCGTCAATTCGCGGATGTCTGCAACAATTCCGACGCAGCATTCTGCTCTTTTCGAGTCGTTATAATCACCTTGTAAACTTCTCCCCACGTTGCATTTGGAAATATTTTTCAAATCATCCCCCAAGCCAAAGAAACTCGTGCCTCAAGATGTTCTCGTCATTGTTGAAGAGCGAAAAGCTTGTTTATTTTTCAAGAAAAAAAACATGAAAATTACACCGTCTTACACCCCCAAATCTACCCCAAATATCTAAGAGTATAACGCAGAAGTTTTGCTGTCGTTGTTGCGGCGTCGCTTGCGCTGGTTACTTCGTCTCTTCGTCTCTTTGATCGTAGGTAACACCTTTTGTTCCATTGTTATCGGTCTTTGTCCTGATTATTGGCAACTCTGGCATTCGCTTTGATAGGGTATATTGCACGGTTACGCTACCGTTAATACAAAACTCATATAGATATACGCAGTTCCTCGACCTATTCACAACCGCGAGTGAATAACGACGACAAAGGTCGGCCACTGGCTGGACGGCTGGCTGGCGGCTGACGGTCGTCGACGCCAGGGCTTGCCTGACGTGGATTCTCACCCTGGTGAATAATAATTAACGCTGACAAACCAAGGCCCGATTTTGCTCGTAACTTTTTCACTCGAACAGACTAATGCGATAGTCATATGAGATGAGAGATCGTTTAAAATCTGCGAGTTTCTAACCTTCTTCATTTTAATGAAAGAGAAAGAAGTTTCTTTGGACATAATTTCTGTAAAAATGAAAAGAAAAATAAACTGGAAATATACAAAATAACTAACTAGGGAGATATCAGACTGTCGAGAGTTCTATATGCGATTTTATGTGCTGAAATGTGGCAGGCATGATGTGCAATTTCGTCTAATGGAATATCCTCATCTCCACCAGAATTTATCATATTACCAAAGCAATTTGTTGTCACTGCACCATTGCCTTGGAATAATCCGTTCAGACCTGGCTCTACGAGACACCATCATTGAAACTTCATCAGTTGACGATAAAAATTAATCCTCCGGACATTATCTCACAATATTTTACATTTTTCATCACATTTCACTCGTGGAACTGATCATATAAATAAATCGTGAATTGAGTGTAGAAAGGAGTGTGAAATTGAATTATTTCCATACATTAATCCACTGAAACACCCCTAGAAATTTCGGCAGGATTCATTATCCGAATTTCTTATACTTTCCTTGTAAATTCATTCGGATGGAGCTCAATAAATTAGTCGAATAATATAATACATCAATGACATCTAAGAGAAAAAAAAAAAAAAAAAAACGCAGTCAATCTGATTGTCTCTAGCCCCTCTTCCCAAGCGATTATATCGAATCTTTTTATGGATATTGTGGAAACGTCCTAATCTACCGAGTAGAAATGGCAATGGTCTCGTTTTCTAATTTGTATAACTGATAAGTGAAGTCCATCACATGTATCCGTGCCAAATCCAATACCGGAGTACATCACACTATCTGCAATGTGGAGTTGATAGTCCGCCCCAAAGTTCTTGACCTTATTCTAAACGACCCTGATCCACTGTTATCGTAGCATCCAAGTGTTATGTACAGTAACTTATTTAAATTCGTAGTGAGTATATTTACATCGAATCATTTTATCACGGTAAATGGAAAATTTTCGCTGATTTTCATCCCCCCGGATACAGTAAAAGTAGAAGTTCAGATCGTAAATACACACGGTCAGAAACAAGGGCCTGAGAATCGAAATTTTGGGGAAGACTACACTTTAAACTAACTCGTATTTTTAATTGAAGATTCAAAGTTTGTCAAATTCGGAACTATAAATGTCTAAACCGGATTGAATTCTTTTCTAATTTCATGTAGATTATGTTTGCAGCTGCAGACTTTTCCATGGAATATATTTTAACAATTCGCGGGTTACAACTTCAGCATATATTGTCAGGGGATTTTTCTGAAGAGATTTGAAAATAGATGAAATTCTGTTTACCGTTGGTGCGTATAGTTACGCGTCGCAGTTAGTACCTCGATGTGATAATCCGAAGTGTTTCATAATGCCATGTTTCTAGGCAACTAGAACCGAACCAATCGTATACTCCTTCCGTACGAATGCATCCGAATTTCAAACATGGCTCTCCGGAGGCCTCATTTTCCCACCGATTTGAATAAAATTTGAATATTTTCAGCCTCGTTGCCGCGCGGATACGCGAGGGGTTTCTATTAAATGATTACCCCTTTGGGCTGGTATGCTTCGCGAGAATAATGCTTCCATATTAGGTACATCCAGAACCAAGACGAGATTCTACCCAAGTCGGCTTACGATCACCACCAGTTCCCTATGGACCATCAGGAGATATGCTCCTGGGGCCTGGCCAGTTTTGGCTGCATATGTAAAAGTAAATATAAAAATGTACGACGCTTTTATATATGATATATATAATATTTATATATAGGTATATATATATATATTTCCTCGGATTCCTTTTCTCACAGGATACATGGGTTCAGTCGTAAAGGATACCGGAAATTCCCGAGGGATACCGAGAGGAACCGAGCACGCGTCAATACCAAAACGAACTCGTACCCAGAACTCGTCTACAGCCTACACCGTCGTTTAACAGTTCATAAAAGTGGTAATCCTGGTCCTATACCTACCCTGCACCACCCCTTAGGGTAGGGTTAATGGAATTTTAAAAATGGCACGCCACCGAATCGGCTTGCTTGCTTCCTTGCTCGCTTGGCATCCTGAGCCGAGAAATTTACGAGCTGAAATAATTGGAAAATAAATAAATTACAGGCATTAGCCTCGAAAGTTTCCTTTTCAGCCATGTAACCCGCTATGTAAGGATATTGTAGGTATTATGTACAGCCGAGAGTTAAATAGCTACATACATATATACCTGCACGTATGTATGTATAAGGTGGGTGATATGCGTGCGCTGCATTTATGTATTATATCTATGTGTTTATGTATTATACATATATATATTTTTAAACCCATAATATATAAGCAAAGACCTGCGGGGGTTCGACTATGCCAGCGATTACAATGAGGGCTTTATGGTAGCAACAACGACCTGGCAAAACTTCTTATATTAAACAACTTTTCCACTAATTTGATTTGATTTTTTTTTTTTTTTCATCCACGCCTAATTTTTCACTTTTTCTCTTCTCACTTTGGTTTCTTGTTTTTTTTTTTCTTTTTTGTTAGGGCTGCTCGTTAATTTTGTCAAACAGAAAGAAGAAAAAACAAAAAAAAAACTTAATGGAAGTAAATGGACTAATCTCCCGTTTTAATACGTGGTGATATTTTTTCGAATATTTTGCGACTGTGATTATTCTGCATAATAGATTCGGATTAGTCAGCTGCCTGGTAGGAGCTGAAAATAGTCTTTGTGAATTTCCGCTAAAAGCCTGAAAAAAAAGGAAAATAAAAGCTCCCGAAGCCGTAAGAGTTCGCGCTGCTGCAAATGAATACTGCAGCCCCGTAACACAGGCTGATTAAATGTTATCACCGTCGTAGAATGGTATCAGGGTATAACAACCCATTAGAAAATCTCATACGCAACCTTTCTGCTACTCTAGTTCACACATATGACTCGGGCTTTAATTAATTCACGCTAATGAGACCAACGAACATAATAAGAACAGTTGGAGGTGTGGAAAGAGGAAAGTTTTTATTTTTTTGAAGAAAAAATTTCCGATGCTGAATTAACTATACGTGCTTTTCATTTCACCCAATGTGTATAAATTATTATAGATACAACAAGCCCCGAAATCAGTATTTTTCCCGATACTTTTCATTAACTCTGAACCTCTCAAATCACTGGAAACACTATCAAGTATATGGATAAATGCGTGTATTCATTCTGGTCAAAAATTGAAAGGAGCAAGCTTTCAAATTGAACAAAATATGCCAGGATATGCAAAGTCCTTCAAGTTCCAAGCTCTTTCTTCTCGCCGTTTTTAACGTCATTTCGTCAGTTCGTCGGGCAGACCTTTCATATGGTTTTTGAGTATTGAAGGCTCGAGAACGTGGAGATTCGTTGAAATAATCAAAAGTCGTTTTTTGGCCCAAACTAATACTTTATTCTGTATGCAGTACTTATCGAATTACCTGGACGCAGCCCGGAGATAACGAATAGCAAAATACAGGCATGTGAAATTGTAAGTATCATCTTGTTGCGTTCGCATGAAAAATTATTTTTTCAAGTATCCGAGTCTGCAGACCACCGAATGCCCACGTTCGTTAGAAGCAAACCTTCACGATTTTATTCTACCAGGAACTGTTCACAAGCTGGAAATCACTAAGTACTGCTGAAGACTGGCATTCGTCTTTCGTATCATAACTCGAACCCCACTCCAGTTAAAACTTATCACATTTATTCGCTTGCCATAATATATGCTCTTTTCCTTATCTTTAATTCTCCCCGATATTCTGAAGTAGACCGCGTTCTTGAGCGAGAATTTTCAAGAAAATAACTGATTGCTTATAATGTGAGAGCTACAAGGTTCATTTACTATCAGCGTACAGTGTGCGAATCTTTAAATAGATCGATGATGCATGGGAGAAACTTTTTATACAAAACAGTGGCATAATTGCGGCCACAAACTCTCTTCCCACTCTCTAATCGATTCTATAACATTTATTTCGTTCTTTGGTTAGTTTTTAACATTTTTAGAGCTTCATGTCGGTTTAAGGAATGAAAAGACGAGATTCCTCTCAGCCCACGTATCTTCGGAATTGATACCAGTTGTATGGGATAAGTCGAGGGATTATTTCTGAAGAAAATTGATTCAGAATTCGGACGACTTTTAGAGATTTGAGGGATAATGATAATCTGCAAATCCCGAAGTGCTCTCTTGTATTTATAAATATTCTGTATGGATAAAATCGATACTTCACGAGTCGAGATCGATTGAAGGCACTCTTTCATCCATATATTAAAATAACCGGGAAACTTGGTAGTACCTAGTCTCTATTCAAATCGTGAATGTTATAATTAATTCTAATATGCCTGCCGGTTGATCGGCGTGATTTTGATGATTATTAATGGCTAAGATCTTCCTCAAAATGATTTACAAGAGTTTTATTGTATCGCCGAGTGATGTGGATGAATAAAACGATTTCCAATTTCAGATAACCGTTAACATAAAAATAACCCTCATGTTTTATTGCCAATGAAACCAGGGCGGATCTAATATGAATTCAAAGTTTTCATGTAATGAATAAGCTTGGCGGTTTGTTGGAATAATTCAAAATCTGATTGAGTTGATTTGAAGTAACTGAGGAACCGAGCCGTTAATAAAATCCACGTCGTATTTACCGTCATGTAATCAACCCTTTGTCAATTAGCACAATTCTAAATAACCTTGAAAGGGTAGCGTTTCAATTATCACTGGGGAAATTAAATCGTTCCGAAGGTAACTCCCTAAATAGTAAATACCCCTGACCGAAAATCCTATGTGTACGTACATACGCGTATGTATATACGTAATATCGAAATATAATCGCAGACTAACAACGCGCTCACGTTCAAACCACTTCTGGCTTATCAATCCTATACCCGGTATATCGCATGAGGGAAAATTTTCGCAGTGGAATTTAGCAAGAAATGAAAAAAGGTAGCGTGATAAGGGATTCCGTCTTGTGTACTGTATACCATGTATATACTATATATATCATATATAAAAAGCGAAAAAAGTTAGGTATAGGTGGAAATGGGATCTAGTTTCGGATAAGCAATCAGTCGCGTGACGTCATCAACTCACGACAGAATTGCAGTCAAAGGAAACCAACAAGGACTCCTCCGACGTGTACATATATACCATATATATATACGGGTATATCTGTACACTTCATACGGCAGCTACCCTGGCGTTTGTATGACCATGTCAGTGTATATATGTGCTCGGCAGTATATCGAAATCAACGTATGTACTTGGAAGTTGTTTGATCCGGGAAACGTGGCTTTGTGCCATTTGCGTCAGGACAGCGATACAACCAATCAGTATATCGCTAGGTTATACCTACTGACTTGCACCTGACACGTGATTTCAGGTTTTGGGATTATTTGACCGGATTGATAAGTAGTCACTTCTCGAAATGATTACAGACCAGAAGGACTTCGGTCTGGATAATCGATGTTTGATTATCGACGATCATTCTAAAAGGGTTCATGATTTTTCTCTTCTCGTTCAGGAAATCGAAAAGTTCCGCAACCATACGTTTATCTGCCTCGAAACTTCTTTCGAAGATTTATTTAATTCCATGTAACGTCTGAAAAGCTTCCTACCAAAAATTTGTAGATTTTTTTAAGTCGAGTGGATTTACCGTTGGGGTTGAAACAATTAATAATATTTCTGACATTTTTCTGCTGTTACTAGAATCGCGTATGCAATTTAAAAGGATTTATTTCCTTCATGGGTACGGTACATGGGTATGTGATAGATTTCGATCTGTATAGGATTTGTGTAAGACAGAAGAGATTGATTAAAATGAATTTCAAGCCAATTGTTCGTGGCGTTAAAAGTGCATCTATATTTTCTGCGGATACCGCATCGGTAGGTGCAGGTGTACGTGTCAGAAAATATATTGCGTCAAGTGTGGGAGGGAATTGCCAACCAACGCGACGCCGTCACCATCACCAACCACATTCAATTTCCAACCCTGTACACCGCGGCGGTAGAAGCGCGGCGTCGCCGCGGTTATTTTTCAATCAATGAAACCTCTGGTGTTTTTCACTCATTCCACCTGCATCATGTCCTGCATGAAGTAACCTAGCTACCCTAGCAAACCGGAGCAATCTCTCCCAGCTAAAACTGACCACTGGTCATATTGTACGGTGCGATGCGTTTCCGCCGTTCTTCTCATTCTAGTTTTATTTTTATTTTTATTATTATTCTCATTATTTATTGTCGTCCAGGCTGTTTACACTGCCAGCAGTATCATACGTAGTACAATTCCGAACGCTGCTAAAGCTCGCTAAAGTAAAGCACGATAAACCGTCGCGGAACGGAACTGTTATGGACTTAAAATTTAGATTATCATCCGAGCGTTACGTATATGCGGAGGAGTTATCTTCTTTCAAATACAAATTTGTACACGCGTACATATATTTCTTTTGGTTGTTTTTCGTTTTTTTTTTTTTTTTTTTTTTTGTAAAATTCATGATATGAGAGGGGAGATACGTGCCTGGTGTGACGAAAAGGATGACTCCCAGAACCAGCGCTTGTACCACCATTTCAGCGAGCCACCGAAAACTCCAGTTCCCCCGCAGCTGACAACGTCTCCTATTCTCATTGGCATCTCGATGATTTTCGGTTGAAAACTGCCGTTGACGGTAGTCTGCAGCAGTTCCCAACCTCACCTTAGCTGAGATCACGTTGTCATCTTGACGTTTAAATCTACGACCGCAAGATCCTAGACACGTCGGTTGTCCGGATGCCAGACTAGGATTTTCCAAGAGGTCCGTTCTGTTTGCAGAAAATATCGAAAATTGATTTTTATTCTCTCACCAAAAGCAGGCTAGGGATGTACAAGAATATATGCTGTACGATCATTTTCAAAGTATAGACTCTATTCAAATTTATTTGACTCAAGAAATAGAAAAAGAAAAGAACAAAAATGTTATCGTTAATATGGTAGAATTTTGCCATAAGTAGGTTTAGTATATGTGGCAGAGTTTGTTAGCGATTGATTATAATAAGGTGTAAAATTTCATTGGTAACGTGTGTAATCATATGTAGAGGGTAATTACAATCGTGATAAAGTTCATTCTACCAAAATATGGAGTTGATTTTGTCCCGATGCATCGGTTAATAATTGAAAAGTAATCGCCCACGAACAGAACAGGTAGGTAACATTCCCATTGATGACACTAGTAAACTGTCATATTGCCTGCAGCCACTCGTTTTCGTTCGTATTTATCGAAAAGCTCATCGTCACGAGTGGGCTATTGTCCGATGAAAAATTGTCCGGAAATCATTGACGCGGCGAAAGAGAAATGGTAAAAACAGTATTTACTCATTTTACAACGAAGTTCACATTCGCGAGATTAATTTATCGCGCTTGGAAGGTACAGGTACTTGAGAAAGTGCATAGAACGACTCAAGATTTTCCATGAATTATGATTAGTCTTGATTTGCTAGAACCTAAAATTACCCAGCATGCTCTCCACTCTTCATAATGGTCTACCAGCTAGCCAGGCTCTGGCAAGTGGACCTAAGTGGGTCAGAGGTCAAGTGGCTAGGAAAACTTCGCATATACCGTGTGCAACAGATTGTAAATCCGCGAGTTTCCACCCGCGGAGTAAATCCGAAGGAAAGTATTTCCCCGCAGTGCAATTCGCGCTTTCTTTAAAGTTACCCATTTATCTTTTGAATACATCTACGTTTCCCTTTTTTACATCGTTAGACTCCAAGCTATATAACGGATACACTTTTTTTTTTTTATCACACAATTTTCTCCGCAATTCCTGCAATGCAGGATTCGAATGGATAAACTACACTGATTTATGATGGAACGTTTGGCTTAAATCGTAACGCGTAACTACAGGTAAATATATACCGATAAATTAGCGCCGGAATTTTGATCGAAAAATAGTTCATTCATTAGCCATTTAGAGCGGGTCAATATCCGGTCACAAAATTGGCTGGATAATTCCGCACTAGTCAGACCACAGAATTCAGCTCGTTGAATTTGACTAAAAGCCATCGTGGTATAACCGAATCGTTAATCCCGGTGATGATTTTTCAAATTTTCACGAAATTCTTTCCCTCTGATTCCAAAACTTACCTATCTTCCTCGCTGCAACGCTCTGCATTTCCGTTTTCCTTGTCGATATCATTCTCTAACAACTCTGGCGAGGAGGTTCGCCGGTCGCAGGATTGCTGGGACAGCCGTCGCCGGAGTTCCGTGGCTTGTGGCCCTCCTCCGACCCCCATTCCCCCGCTCCCATAGTATCTATGGTCAAAAACGAGGGTGTAAATCATGGGAAAAATTCGGTACCTAAATCAGAAGCGAAGTTGGATGTTGGACTATAATTGATGTATAATATTGAATAGCCGGGAAATTATATGAAGCGCGAAGAACATCGGTGGGAATATAATTGAAATTAATGTGACTCGTTAATAATTTCGTATTATTGTACCGCTACTGTATTACGACGAATAGATTGGTATAGGAAATTGATAAAATACAAATGAATTTATAGAGGTAAAGTTAAATAGAGCGAAAGCGTAGTTTTCGAATTCAGGAAAAGAGGAATCGACGTAGTAACAATTTTCTACCGTATATCCTGCAGCGAAATTAAGGAAACTCACCCCCGCTGCTCCGCCACCACTACCTCTGCCGCCTCGTCAACCCCCGGCACCGACCTGGGTCGCCTTGTTCACTGCTTCCGCACTGCGCTTCCAGCCAACCCTTCAAGAACCCGCGCCTTGATCCTGACGAGTGAAAAGCATCACCTGCAACATTCCGGATATTATATTTTTAACAACGTATAGATAGATATCGTATAGAATATATATATATGTATGTAGGTATCTACCGATGAAATGCGTCAATACCAGACGCAACGATAGATGTTTTTTTTTTTTCTTTTTTTCTTTGTTTCCCCATTTTTTTATTTTCATTTTTTCCATCAATGCGAAATTCTCTCGCCTGAACGAGACGGTGATTAACACGGCGACAGATGTATTTATCTCGAATTTTTTTTGAACTGCGATCATCCGTGACGATCAGCGATATTCTACGTTTGTATACGATATTACGTACAGATATGCATGCGTGTCTACTGACATGAAAATACTGTATTTCTTCATCCGAAGTTTTAATTTCGTTAGATTTCTATGCCTCGGTTCTTTGCGGGGACGATTTTTATCGCGTCGAAACTCGATATACGATATTATAACCCATCGTATCTTTGAAAATCCATCAGGATTCTAGGGGGTTTAACTATAATCCTGATCTCGCTACTGCAAACTATAATCATTGATTCAATCGGTCTTAATTCTTTTCACACGTATGTCGTAGTACACGTAGACCTTGAGCATTGCGTGAAATTCTTATCGCAGTCTCGTTACGGAATATAGATGATAAAGTTGAAATTTTCGTATTTTGGAACTTAGAAACTATAATCCGCGCCCACACTCGAAATTCTACTTTCTACCAAGTTTGCAAATTCTACTGACGCAGTTTCTCAATTCGGCGAAAAATCAAATCGATTATCAATTTTATTTTGGAATTGGAAACATTTTATTCAAAATTGAAGAGCCATGTTTCGAGACCAGAATCACGAAGCTTTTCTGAATTCTATGATCTACAGGTCCAAACTAGAATTTCCAGCGTTTATCTTGAACTTCCTAAACTTTCTCGAAGCGGACATGACTCTCACTTTTAGGTGCAAATCAGAATTCCATTACATCCAAATCCCAGTTAGTACCTCCACGTTTTCAGTGATAACCTATCACATCAAACTATAATTTCTAGTTCCTGCTGTGACGTAATATGTACAGCCATAACGTATAGCTGCTCATTTCGTTGTTACAATTTGCTCTGCACGGGACAGTGGCTACGGGACAACAGCAGGGCTTGAACCAAGTCCCGACTGAATCCCAGTGGTTCGGTACTAATAACCGGGTTACAGGACGAGCTATGACAGCTAGTGTCATAGCAGCGAACAGAACTGAGATAGCGGACCAATTGCCTGGACGATCATGTGTGTGTCATGGTACAACCCTCGTCCCCTACATCTTCGATTAGCTGCGTAGTATGCCTATGTACTCTATCGTTACCCCAAACTCCAATATTGGTGAACACGGTACAATTTACCCTGAGAGATTTGGCTGGAACGAATTGGCTTTTTTTTTCTGTTTTCAATTTTGATACGATTTTACTGCAGATTTTGAGGGACGGATCCTAGTTAATCTTTCCATGAATTCTTTTTTTTACGAAAACAAAAATTAATTCCGAGTCTAGAAGTTTCGTCCCGGCGTCATCGTCGGCTTCGAAGCTCGGAGCGACGACATTGGTGTCTCTCTTTTTGCCTTGCACCCACGCCAGCCGTATATTGTTAGAAGAATTCCATTGTTACACTATCGGATGATAAATTGCATGGAGAGGTTGCAAATGTCTCTTTCATAAGACCTGGGTGTGAATGAAAGTGCAGAAAAAGGAAATGCGAATGGATAAAAATTGAAGCCTAGGTAAGTTAGATAAATTGGCATAAAGCTTGGAGTGGATCGTTTCAGTGTTGCTGCAGATAGAAAAGAAACTGAGTGAACTATCTATCCTGTCGACCTTCCCACTTTTCTATAGCAAATCATTCAAAAGTTTATCTATCAATCCGAATCTCAGGCGAATACCGATTTCTCTATCGAATGTATAGAGCTGTGCTCATCTTGTATCGGGAAAGACAAGACTTGAATTCGGCAAGATTATAGCAATTTTGCAAAAAACAAGGTAACCGTTGGCAGTTAATGTTGACTAATTGGTTCATGTCGAAACACAACCCCTTCGTGACGTAATTTGTTACCAGGTCTCACGGCAATGCACAGGGATCGTAGCGGCGCCCATCACTCAACATATTGACAGGTTCCTCGCCCCTTTCATCCCCAGCCGTTGTTGTACGCAAGGGAACAAGAGGCGGGTATGGGTTACCTGGTTTATTAGTTGGTGGAGAAAAATTACTGAAAATTCGTACCCGATCGAACCCCGCGCCTGTTGGACTTCGCGTATCGGTTCGGAGGAGAGGCGCAGCGGGGTGCGAAAAGGAATCTCTTTTTTTCCATCGTGAATATCGGAAAACGAAAAGCAAATATTTTTATTTAGCCGAGTTTATGACGCGCGGGGATTATCGCGAGGCATAATTATCGAGAGGTGGAAAATCCTCTAGGGTGAACAGAAAAGGTAGGTAAAATTCAAAAATTTTCAAGCAAAATTCACGGTGCACAGTTTCTCTCTGATTTATCTAGTGACTGGTACACCTAGTGCCTAGCGAATAAAGCTGAAAAATCTCCGCAGTAATGCAGGATACTCTGTGCTGTATAAGGAGTGGATTACTATGCAAACTGGGCCATTTCTTTTTTTCTTCAAGAGCTTTTCGTATGCAACACGTGATACTCTATCTAGACGTACGTTACGTTCAAATGTCCACGCGAATTGCTAGCTCACACGATCCTACTTGAATTCAGAAAGAAGTACATGGAAAATAATAGAGTTAATAAACCCAGCATTCGTTACGCTGTACCCACATTCATATCTTCGAGTTTGCTGCCTATAGCTGTTCGCCCGTTTCACGAAAGATGAAAAAAAAATCAATTATTTGTACACATTTAGTCTACAACGGATCGTAGATTTGCAACAACGACTCATAGTCACGCGGAAATGCTTTATCTGCAGTTCAGTGATCGAGTGAATCCGATTATTCTATCGGTTTTCTTGATTTTTTCCAGCTTTCATCCTATTCGAAACTCGCCGCGGGTTGTATAGAGGGAGAAAGAAAGACGGAATGAATCAATTCGCCAGATACTTATCAGTCTGGCTTACGGGAAGGCAACACCTCTTTCTAATTTAAGGAGTGCTTATATATATTCGTCGAGATTCTCAGCTTCGATAAAAACTGAATTTGCACGACTTAAGTGGCTATTTTAATGCACCAGTGATCTAGATTACGTTTAACAGCCTAGTGTCGAAGGGGTTGCGTCGATTTAAACAAAAATTTAATCTCTTTGTGGAGAAGATTAAACAGAAAAATATTTATCGTGGTCGCAGGCATGTTGTTGGAAAATTATTGTCTTTGAAAATGAAACTTAAAGCGATTCAAAAGCACTAGAAGTTGGATACCGGGACAGGGGGTAGGGCGTTCTCTATTGCTTCCTGAGGAAAATTCGTCGAGGCACAAAGTGTCAGACCCAGAGAAAGCGAAGTGGGCAAGAGAGTGGAGAACTCGAAAGTGGAGAGACTCAAGTTTATGCAAATATCTGCACGAAACAAGCTCCCTTGCGCACTACGGAGCTCCAGGTTCTATTAGAATTAGTCTTTGCGAAGTTTACGAGTCACCTTGCGTGCAATAAGGCTTGAAAAGCTATACTGTATACATTTTTCAGAATGGTTCGATTTAAGCCAAATTTAGCAATTAATATTCGGTGAATAATTTGCGAAAAATTCATAAAACTGATGGTTTATGTTCCCTTAGTTTTGTCGAGGTATAGGGCGAAGCTCGAAATCCACCAAAAGTCACACCTAGTAGACGACTCGCCATCCCGCGTATGGCGGTGTACCTATTTCACGGATGTCAAATATTTAGTATTAGATGAATAATAGATTTATGCATTTATGCATTTGCGTATAAACGCGTACATATACATGGATACACCTGGTTGCCTACATTGAATAAAAATTTGATGGAAGGGACTGGACCCATGACCTTACCACGATACAGAATTAACCGCTGGACCAACAGAAACTGTTTTAATAATTTAGGACTATAAATTAATAGAGAGGGTCACACAGCAGAACTAGAAACTCCAAGTACCAAAAATATGAAATGCTAATTTGCAGGCCGTTGGACCGTAACCATAAATCAACGTATCAGTAGAGGAGCTAGTCTTGTTAAGACAGAATTGGCATAATATCTTGCTAAAATTCGGAGACGTTGGTATTGAGGCAGCCAACTACTGCAGTGATTTGTAACTGATGGTTTTCTGTTGAAAAGGTATAGAGGTGTTCGTTTTTTCTTCTCCGTTTCTATTGAGCTAGAAATTTCTGACTAGGAAGAAAAGATCGCGGATATCATGTGTGTACTTTCTACCCCGAAGAATCATTCTTATCTGGGGGCGTTATTCGCGCGGAGTTCTATATATGTCGCAAGAATTGTGATCACTCTGAAATCGGGATGTTGTATTGCGGCAAATCCGGCCTACTTTTATTCTCACGTTGATTTCTATCTTCGAGGTTTATACGAGGTACACCACCTGCGAGACACGCGCATTGACAATTAGCGACTGTTTCTTTTTCTTTTTTTCTTTTTTCTTTTTTTCTCTGTTCAACAATTTATTTCTACTAGCAAATATATATATATACCTGAGAGGAAGAATGAAAATGTTCTTTTTCATTCAGATCTTGCCGATAATAATACAGGCACAGGTGGAATGTAAAGGTATAATAAAAGCAAAAAAAAAAAAAAGTCTGCAAGCTTGAAGCGCTTTCGTCGAAGTTGATTTAAATCAAAGTTACGTAAACTTGGAATAAAATCATAATTTGAACGAAGCTTTCAGCCGGCCAAGCCTCGAGAAAAACTTTTTTAATTTCATCCGAACTAGACAAAGTTTATTTGTATTCCAGAAAAGCTAATGAATTTGATTTAAAAAAATGAAATAAAAAATAAAATAAAAGTCCAATCTAACCGTCGCTATTTTTTCAAACTCATAATTATTTTTATGTTCCTTCGATTTTTTTTTTTTTTTTGCTTTATTCAGATTGATGAAAACATTCCCCGTTCAATCTTTAATACTTTCGTTTAGTCCGTACAGCAAAAATTCTGAGATGAAAAAAGCACGAGAATTCACAACTTATCAAAAATATTAGGACAAGAATTTTTGGCCAAAATTGATACAAGCAGCTGTTAGATATTTGTCAAGAAGTTTGACTTGAAATTGGGTAAAATAAAGCTTGGAGTTTGTGAAAGTAAACAGAATCGAAGAACGAGCGTTCCGATACTGATAAAACACTTGATTCGGATCTCCGTGTCTCTTGGAAAAGTTAAAATCTCAATTACACGAGCTGGAGCTAACTTTTTTCTTAAAGCCCTGTTACATATACCCGAACCTTTCAAGTGGAGGTTGTCGAAACTTGAAAATAAGAAGATAAACAAAGGACCCGAGGGATTTGCCCGAGGGTTTGCGACGTACAAATCAACGAAGAATATTAAGTTTCTCACGAAAAAAAATATTCCCTCATTCTGTACAAATGTAAAACAATGCGAGTTGTATTTCTGAGGGATGTGGAAGTCGAGAAAATAAAAAAAAAAATGAGAAATCTAGATCACAAAGCTGACAGAGAGATAACTTCGCTTGAAGAGGTCAAGAATATAAACTCTGACGTTCGAAGTGTGGATTGAGGAAACTGAAAAATAAGAAGATGAATAAAGGTCCCGAATCGAGCTGTCGGCTAAGGTTTTTCGGACACACGAATCGACGATAAGCATCAAACTCCTCCCGAAAAGATCATTTTTTTCGTCGCGATGAGGTAATTTCGCTCTTCCTACTCCGACGTGATACTTTCCTGATACTTTTCGCCGTCCCTGTTGCCTCCCGGTTCAGATATCCCGAGGCGGTTCTGATATCGAGCGGATCTTAAGTACCTCCTGCATCGAACGCAGGGATTCTATCCCAACGTTGTATGCCTGGATAGGCGATAAAAAATTCATCTCTCTCCGCGGGAGGTGACGTTTGACGAGGTCAATCGGTCAATCGATTTACTCTGAATAAGGGAAGAGAAATTTTCAAGTATTCATCATCGCCAATTCAAATCACATAAAAAAGAATGAATTTTATTACTCTCAAGATTGAACGGCGCCTATAGGTACTCCTGCTAATATACCTATTCTCGTATTTTACGCAACTGATCAATTCACGAAGCAACAAAAAGAAGAAGAAAAAGAAAGAAAGAAAGAAACAGAGGCGGATTTCATTTACGCTCAAAAAGTTGTGTACCTTCACGAAAAGCAATTATATTATCCACATATACGTTCAGATATGTACATCTGTGTATGCGCGACGTCAAGTATCTAATATAGAGTAGCGAGAGGAAATAAATTGAGGAAAGCTGAAGAGTAAGGGGGAAAAAGGGAAGAGAAAAGAAAGCAATAATGTCCCGATACTTTGGTATATACATACAGGTAGTAGGTACATGTATGTATAGATATATATAGGAAGAAAGACAAGAGATTTCTGTCATAAAAACGATAACGTCAAAGGTTTTACAAAAGCCATTCTCGACGTTTGGACTATCCGCATGAGAGTGAAGCAGAGATAGATATGTAGGCAGGACTATTTCCGGAACGGAAATTATATTTCAAACTCAGAACCATATAAAATCGAGTAGAATCTCTGTCATACGGTAGGAAAATGGAACAAACGAGATGGACGGTTCGGAAAGACTCCAGCTGCAGGTTCATTTATTCGTTCATTCTTGGGGAAAATTTTTTACCAGTTTAGGTCATTGAAGTATAGGAGAAATGGAGAAGAAGAGTAAAAGAGGAAAGGAGGGAAACCATTTTCCACCATCCAGTTCGGTGAAAACGAAGTCAAGACGCGCTATCCACTATCTTCAACGCTGACTGCACGTGCAACGTCCAAAGTGCACTTCCGTTTCCGGTTCTTCTCCCTTCGATTCGATTGAACGAAGCGCGAGAATCGACTAGATAGACTCCGGCACAAAGGGTTTTCCAGCACTCCAGTCACTCCGTACAGATATATCTGCGAGATGTTCCACTTTTTATCCAATTCAACCAACCGCCAACTTTATCAACTCAATAAAATCTAACGGCAAACAGAATTGATCAAGTTATTTATTTACTCAATTCTTCTGGGATCATATACCTACCCGCCTCCGCGAATGTACGTATACTACTCGAACAAGGAGACATTTTCATTAATCAACAAACTCAACTCTGGGCATTAATATTAAGCACATCTATTTACAAATAACTTAATCAATGACGATGGAATTATTCGCCACGCGATGAAATTAGTTTCGTAGATCGTATATCTACGCATATACGTATGTACATGTGAACTTTGTATTCATCCCGTGTCGTATAGTGGCTGGAAAGTACACAGGACGCAAAAGGATATCGCGCGCGATCACCCGGGAAAACGGTGGAGTCAGAAAGTTAGCCGGATGTCCTTGTTTATCCTCGTATATACCTATAGTGAAACGTATAGCCTCGCGATGCCGAGCAGACATTTGGCACGTATATATATATATACACACAGCTAAGTACATGTATGTATGTATGTATATGTGTATATTATAGCTACGTGTATGCGTATAATGTGCAGGAACTCTATTCAACGTATACCTACTCTCTACCGTACCCATACCCCATCCACGGAGAGCATTATGCCAGCAATATCGCCAGAGTTAGCCGGGGTACAATGGGAAGACATATGCGAACCGTGTGTATACCTTATATTTACTTGCTTTACATAGATAAACTTGAAATTATTAGATATTAGGTTAGTTAGGCATCCATTTGTGCACACAATGGACCATTCAGCCTCCGCCTCCCCAAAATCTGGACTGAATAATGCAGTCAAACATGGCTTTCATATTCTGACCACTGCACACATACATGTACACACACACAACAACTTTACCTAACGAAGTGTTCGCTATACCACGAACATGCTTATCAACCCTTACGGATTTCGTCCAATCATCGACGCATGAATAATAACTTTAATCATTGGCCTGAATAGTGGTTACTCCTAATAATTATATTCAAATGAAAGGCAATCATCTTTTAGCCACTTGAATTCTTTCGAAACATTACTACTCTATTACAATTTTACATCATATTGTAAGTCGTCATTAGCATAGATTGAAGAGATTTCTGCAAAATGACATACGGTTGACTGTTGACTTGATAACTAACCAGAGAACTTAATTGTTCAAATTTTGTGTACACGCAGTCTGCACGCTTAGTTCTAACGCGAACTGGGAATTCTTGAAAATATCGGTTCGTTTGGCTGTAAAAATTTTGTGAAAATTCAAATTTTGGTATCTTTCACTATACAGACTTTGAACATGTGGAATGTATTAAAAACGGAATAACCTGATCTCCCGATCCTCTTCCACGCCAGAATTGGTCTGCGAAGTTGGACCCAGTTTGGACCAAAATTAATTTCGAAACTGAATCAACAGCTAACCCATGTCATTTTCAGAGAGCTCACTTGGACTCATGCTGATTACCACATAATGTGAGACGCAAGGATTTTTAGCTTCCAGAGTTGTAAGTGACATCAGGTAGAATGAACAGCTCAAGCGGGATATCCGTGTAGGTAATATTTGATTTAGTCATTAAATTCCTTGACAATGTGTTCAATTTTTTACATCCCGAACATAATTCTTTTAGTAGCCGCTAATTTCTGTAGTAACCGATTTTCTTGCTGGATAAAAGCTTCGTGAGTTTAAAAAGATGACAAAAGGAAGCGCGGCTAGGTACAGCCATAATGGGCGATAGGGAAAAGGATTATGCGGAAGTGTTTTAACCCATCGTTGATAGTTGGGTTGGGATAGTTTCTGGGAGCCCTATTACCGTTGGAGTTAAGGAATAAAGCAAGTCAGGTTAAACTGTAATAAAACTTGCTAATGATTTTAGAACTTTCGAGGCACCTCGCGTTCGATCTTATTCTCTAATTACGCCCGATCGATCGATGAAAATGGTTTTTATTTTGCCTGAAACTTTAAGCGATTATACCCTAAGAGGATTTTCTCTACAGAGCTGCGGCGTACACAGGCATCCGAGAATTTTCCCTCGCAAAATGTAATTTTCGTAAGTACATAACCGGTCGTAAGCATCGTGAAGAAATTCAACTAATTAGTATAATGACTAAAAAATACCTCATGAAATTCGCAGGGAATCTTAAGACGCCTCTTAGCACTCCGTTCGTCGTGGGTATGCAAAATTTTTGAGGCTACATTTTTATTCTCTAAGAAAAAAAAGGGACCTTCTCCTCTTCTCATCCCCACGACGAACCAAAAAATTTCAAGAACTGCGCATAAAGGTCAACCGAGCCAGCCAACTCAGCTGAAAGATGTATAAAAATAAAATTTCCCTCAAAAATGATGTCACATTATTCCCAGAAGGGTCTAATCTGTACTTGTGAAAAGGCGACGTCTTGACATCTATCACACAGACGCAGACGGTATCTGCACCAACCCCTGACCCGGCAAAGTGCATCTCTTCGGCATAGAACTCGCATAGGTATGAGTACAGATGCCGGAACCAATGGAGAATGAAGAATGACCTCGTTGACCCATAAGGAGCTTTATTGTCGTTCGAAGATAATATGCAAGAATAGTGTATAGAGCTTTTTCTAAAGACCGGAATCCACCAGATTACAATCTATTCATAGCAGTGTTGCAATATTAGTTTCATCTTGCAATACCTGCACTCGACCGAGCGCGTTTTTAGCTGAGCGAAAGATTTGTACTAATTTAAAATCTTTTAAGCGAGAATTCTTTTCGTACTTTGTTAAACACCGGGAGAGCATTAAAAATTAGGAGTATCCTCTGATTAAATGTAATCTCGTTAACGTCCGCATGCGATTCTCTTGATTATTTTCAGTCCTCCGCCAATTGCCATCAGCTAGCAGAATCTTTTATCAACGAATTTCTGGTGTTTAAAATCTACGTATTGTAAGAATTCGGGAGAAAAATCTCTGGCTCTCTCTGTACAAATATTTATACCCAGACCTCTGGGCCTCCGCACCAGGGCATGTTTTCCTGGTGTAATGAGCAAGCGCAACGTGAGCTGAAATGTTAGGTAAATAGAACTTGAACCGATTGTCCACTCGACCTCTCGTCGACACAGAATGAAGGAATGATATAGCTTTGAGCTCCTGCACCCTTGAAGGCCAGACTCTCCCTTCTTCTGTCAAGAATAAAGAATAGCTGTTTAAGCACCAGAACTCGTTACGTTCGTCAAGACGTCGTCCAAGGCGCAGGATTTCGACGAGTGAGTCTAGAAAACTTGAGACGCTACTTTGCCTCGTATCTACATACATCTATTTCGAACTCGTCATTTCGTTCGTCTATTTATTGTGCAGGACCACCCCATGTGCTCTAGCAATGAGTATGTCAGGTTTTATGTCACACTGCACAGGTTGAAAGCAATGCGAATATTTGTCGAGTATGGGGTGTAATTTTATTCCATAAGACGTCAAATCATTCTGCCAATATTTCCTCACGCATCTTTTCAATCTTACGCACTCGACACGCGATATAGGTACGTCTTACCGGTATCTCGTTATGTTTGCTTACTATCTTCGTACCCTGAACTGAATCGTAAACATGAGTATCAATGAGAACGTCGGAGGATGATGAAGCTGTTTGCTGAAGCAATATTTATCGTTCCGAGCTCTCTTCGTTTTACACGATTTGTTTCATTTTCCTTGGTTTACTCCCAGCTGGGAAATAAATATCTATGGGTGATCCAGGAACGAACAGTAAACATTTCTGTCTGGCAGGTATCGATCCTGATAATTTTCTCTTCATGCCATTTCCTCACCATTCATCCATACAGCTATAAGTATAAGAATATATATCTCGACGCGATTCTACGCCTGATTAACTTTCGTGCGCGAACTAAGCCAGGAAATATCTCAAGATAAAAGAGCTTTCGGAAGCGAAAGAATCGGGACGGATATATGTACATCACGGATTCCAAAAATTCAAACGATTAAATGCATCCAATCGAATTTCGAGTCTCCATTCATCCGATCCTTTTCTTCTTCCGAACCAGATGAAAAAATTTCATCCGGTACTATCAAAACGGAAAATGATCTACAACGCGGTTTTATACGAGGGTGAGAAGCACGAGGGCGGAGTTCGAGGTGGAACTCAATTGAGAGGATCGCTGGTTCGCGTGTCCACGGGTCGTCCTGGCAGTTTGGGTATGCCAGGACGTCCACGGGATCGGAGCCAAATCAGGTATTCTCCCGGCGTAGGCCACGCCCGGAATAGATTTCTGTGTTCGGTGAAAACCTATTGAACAGGGCAGATCTTTGGTCTAGGCAAACGGTACGTGATGTTAGTCAAGGAAATAATTGAACCTCGTTAATTAACCGATTAATTAATCGGTGGGTTGTAAGGGGTTGAAAAACCGCGGAGAAATCAGTTCCGAGGAGAATATCAGATACCTATTCTCATTTATTCCGTTGAACAAATACTCCGCGAGATATCTGCGAGTGTATTACTGTCGAATGACGAACTACCACTTCATCAAACTCCGGGTACACCGAGACTACGCGTTTCCTCAAAAGATCAATTCCAGATATACAACCTAGTTCCCGGAATTAGTAATGGGATTGACTTCGACGGTGTAAGGGAGCCGAGTCCCGCCGTCATACCATAGCCGGAGCAAACCCATCCACGGGTTGACGTGGGTAAATTTTCAACAATTCTGACATCGTTCAGGCAGCTAGGTACCTCGGAAATAAGCCATTCGATCACTTTACGTCGATTTGTTGAAGAAAAGCACGGAAGCCGGTCGGCGGAAAACTGACTAACTTTTCGAAAGGGTTAATCATTCCTGAGAAAATCCACCCCCAACGATATCATTCGTATTATACGTACTCGCGACGTTGGAGCTCTCAGATTTTCCCACAATTGTGTTATACGATAGCTTTTCTCAGATCCTTGAATCGTACTTAGACACTAGTACCTCAAATGGTATTCGCCTATCGTTACTTGGGCCGTTTATAACCCACGAATGCAAAACCGGGCGCGATGAACAAGCCGTAAAGTATGAGTTATCGTCAGGCATACATGTATGCATTTGGTAACGTGACAACTTGTGGTCGTAATAGTTAACGACAGCAATCGTTACCGGAATTACTATGGCGATATATACATGTAGGTATGCCGAGGAGAAGGCCGTGGAGATGCATATTGCAGTATTTACCACCAGCGTAGCGGATCACCTTTGCTCCGATTACTAACAACGCGAAGTTTTCTTGCTGGCTAAATTTGACGGTGATATATCGTTCGGGTATAATACGCCCGTCGTTTATGGGTAACTTGACTATAATTTTATGATCCATAATTCATGTCATGTCTAGGAATATTAGAACCGTCTAGGATAATTTCAGTTTTCCCGAGTACTTTTTCACGCAAATATAATGATTAATTCACGGTCCTCGTGTAATGGCCACGGTATATTGTACGGCAACAACAACCGCAGGTGTTCATTTCTAACGTTACACTCACGGGGGTGAAGAATAAAAAGAAATTCTTCCCGCCATACGCACTGGTTACGAATATCGGGATGATAAAAATCTCGTAAGGCTTTATACCTAGCTACTTTTAGGAATAGGAGTTGGATGAGCGAACAGATAATCTAAAAGCCGACGATCACACGTCGACTTGACTCGACAAAATTGCGGTCAACGACGTGTAAGGCACACGGGAGCCATCCGCGAGTGAACTGGAAGCATCACTACCACAAGGAATAAAGAAGGTGTTGGGTAACCTAAACCATTAGTTCTTATTCCGGTGGTAATACCCTATTTTCACTGGCTATTATCGAGTTAACGGAAAAGCAATTTGCAAAACCTACTTCGTCCGTGAGCTACGGGAAAAATATATTAGAGTAGAAAAACAAGTTTTATGCTTTGATCGCTCCCCGAAATTTCGTTGTAACTAAAAAGAGAAATGCGAGGGAGTCGAGGCAGCATAAAACAGAAGATGGTTCCCCGTCTCGCGATCAGTTTATCGCCGGATTCATGAAATCATCGCGTCAGGAGACGAGAGTAAATTATCCCGGTATATATCGCGTCTAATCAGCGTTGTAATTATTTCTGATCAACAGCCAGTACCCATGAAATTGACGGACTAATCATCCTAATAACTTTCCGTCAAGTCAGCGCCAATAAAATCTAAGGTTCGATTCGTGATTGGTGATTGGTGATTGGTGATTGGTGACGTTCCTTCATTGATCGCTTTTTTGCCGCCAGACTGAGGCTTCAATTCTTTAATTTCGAGGCCTGGGATTTCATTGTCGTTAATGTGACTTCGGGCCAACTGAACCTTTCACCGCGAATATTGATACGCACGAGAGAATATGCGATTGATTTTTCATACCTAAAAATAATGTCCCTTTCCGAACGGTAACGAGTGCGTTCGAGGCGGAAATGCCTAGTGTCTGATTCAGTATGCCTACGTATGCTCGTTTGATGAAAAGGGAAATTCAATGGAAAATGAAAATTAAATCACGTCTAAAAGGCTTGGCACCGGGCGTGTGGGCATATAAATAAAAACGAGCTTCCAGACTTCATTGCTTTCTGCTTTGAGTTAGCTACCCTTGATGCCCCTGCGAAGTTAATAAATATGTATTATCAATATCTCCGTTGCATATGTATGTCACCTGGAAATACCTCTCCTTTGGTGTTAATGCTCGACAGAGGGCTACAGAGACATTTTTAGCTTCATGTTAGCATAAATTCTCTCCTCCACTTAAGCGGACACAGAATGACTACAATCTACATTCTGGTTGACGTCGACGAACTAGACTAACTAGAGGTTGAAGTACGCCGACGGAAGCCAAGACTGTAAAATGGGTTTTGCCGGGTATAACCAACCTGACTTGCAGTCTTAATGCCCAGATGGACGTTCCGCCATTGGAAATTTATGGATAACATGCCATTATGCAACACAAGGCTACAGATGTACACACATGCATAAACAATTACGCACACCGCGTCGGCTCCGAGTTTAACAATTCATTCGGTTAAAATTGGATTTTCGATCGATATTTACTTCCTGAACGCGATTTTTCCGCCAATCTTATGACGTGAAATTGATGGTCTTAAGCACATCAATGGATAAATGATGCAAGCAGAAATAACAAACGAAAGATCACGATTGTTCTATGATGGATTGATTCATCGATAGAATTTTATCGACATATAACCTCCAGGCGATGTTGACCTACTACCTGATATATTTTTTTTCAAACTTTTCAATTTTCAACACTCATAGTCGGGAAATGCGCGCGAAATACGAATCCACTCTTCTTTTGCGCAACCCAACCAAATCTACGACGAGATCTACCATGTGCTGCAACGTGGTGCAGCAGCATGCAGCAGCAGAGTCGTACTCGACGCCGAGCTTTAAATCGTCAGGGATTTTTCAAGTTTATGAAAATGGTCGTTGAATTATTTTCAAATATTCTAACGGGGAATAACAAACCTGATTCTCTGTCTTCGAAAGTTGTGCGGAGCTCGTTTCCGGTTGGGTGTGGTTTCTTACCGCGGGTGGGGCTACGATCAGCGATCAGGATTAAGGAGTTTGGATTTGGTTGGGTTCGGGAAGGTTCCGGGAGGGATTCCGGGATGGATCCAGGGACTAGGATGTATGGAACAGGACAAGGGAACACCTAGGCGAGGTCCTACCTTCGCTAGGACATTTTAAACTTTTTTTTATTTCAACTTCCGTTTATATTTACTCCTCGTTATCTCAATCGGCGATTCTTTTATACTATTTAAACGTACTATTCCACCCTTTTTTTACTCTAGATGACATAGTTTTGTCGTACAGATTTCCTTCCAGTTACCGCAGTTTCAAAAAGGAATGAAAACGACCTGCACCTTCCGGTTGGAATATTTGCCAATATTACTTTTCCCAGAGTCTTTTCTCACCCCCGGTTACATGTGTTATTCTCGTTAACATTTATTCAAACAATTTAAGTATCCCAAATTTGATTACTTCCCACCAAACTCTCCGCCTATCTAGAATCACAGTTTATTTCGCGCACTCTCGACTTCCCTTAGGCTAGAGGAACCACACGTTCCAGTTATTGTCAATGAATTAATTTTCTGTTACTATTGTATTCACTGCAGGGAAGAACAATTTCAGCCTATGTTCGAGAAGAGTTTATTCAAAAACCACTGAACCGCTAAATGATGAATGAAAATCCGCGAATCACTGCGAAGTTGTGTAGTATAAATTTTCGCACGCTGTCCACTATGCAGGGTATCGGTTAAATCGCAGCGAGAGTGAATTTGAATTTGATCAAATTCTTCACCACCGACAATATCATTCGCGTCTTATTTCTGCTGTTTCACCGATTGGCGAATAATTGACGTCATACAATTCCTCGTAATTGATGATATCGTCTGGTTACTTGTCTTCTTTACGTTTATTATTTTTCTGTTGATGTTAGCCTGCGGATTAGGGCGTAGTGTGCTTTCACCCCGAACTTATGCTGGGAACGTTTTATAATTTTTAATATCACTCACTGCCGATCTACGCAACACCCTCGACTGCAGATATCACGATTTTTTCAAAACGACTATTTGCGAAAAAACGTGACAACGATTTGCGTAAGGCCGGGCCCGCTTTTCTCGCAGTGGTGCGCGCCGCCATGACAGTTTAGGGGCTGCTGCTGCTGCTGCCGCTGCCGCTGCCGCTGATATCCCCTCTGCTGTTCCTACGACACCCCAACACCCCCGAAGACCCCACAGCCCCACCAACGAAATATTGATCGGACAGAAGGGCGGCAGCCAGGACTGTACCGAGTCTGTCCTGCTCCCTGGTCAACCCGAGGTTCAAATTCAATCTGAAGAGGGGATGACCTATTCCAAAAGTATCTACAGGGTTTAAAACGTGAAGCGCGTGACACTAAGAGGAACGAAATCAGAATGGATTCTATATACGAGAGTAAAAGGATTTGAATTTATTTAATCGATGGATTTTTCTCCCATTGGAATTAAACGTGAGACTTATGTGCCCCCTCCAAAGGGATAAGGGTCGTTCGACCGCTGGGTTTGTTGGCTGAGTTGAGTCCTGTTTGATGATAAATCAAACCATGACGTGGGAAATGAGTTTTGAATGCAGATTGTCTAGAAGGAGTGTCCAATTTACATCGACCACTGGTGCTCTATGAATCTGAAATGTCATTCTATATCTATTCCATATCTTCAAGGGTTATTATAACGGGCTGGGTGATATTCCGGTGCTAAATATATCGGAGGGTTGAACGTGGAAGGGTGATTCCTCTCGGAGTCTAGGTACGAAGAAAGTCACGCACCAGTCACTGCGCACTTTTAACTTGCGTACAGTAGAATTCTGGTACCATACGGACGGCCCTGTCGCCAGTAACCCAACCAGGCTGGGTTACCTACTTTCACTCAAAACCCTCAGCTTCTGGCATCCTCCCGTTCGCCCTGTCTGTCGTGTAAAGGGACGAACCCTCGCTAACTCCATTCGCGAAATAAGGGTGAAAAGATCTGTGAATATGTAGGTCTCAGGCGGTAAGGTAAGAGGTGAGAAGGATCTACGTTATCTGTTGCAGTTTTAGGGACATTTACGTGCGGTGAAAATCCGACTTTGCCTGGATCAATCCCGAAACTTTGCTTGAGCGCGATAAAATGGAAATAAAAGAAGAATTTTAAACTCGTATAATTTTCAACAAAGTGGAAAGTAAAGTTGTCTCTTCTGAAAGCCAAAAATGTCTTTATTTTCCCAAAACTTTTTGGACTCTGTATCGAATTGCGATTTATGATTAAATTGAAAAATTACAAGGATGTGGACAAACCCCAAATTTTACCAACACTAATTTTTACCAAAGCGCCAGCACGTATCTTGAGCTTGGGCCGGTTAATCCTGTTATTTAACTCACCCTAGACGTGCCTTGTGTCTTCGTGGTCTGCGTTCGTGGAATGCCTGAAACAAAAGTGAGGGTAGTTTTAGTCTAGAACACAATTTGTACGACATGATATCGAATAGATCGCTTATCAGGACTCTGCCGAGTCGTAACGAAGGAACTATATTAAATTTCACCTCGAAATCGCACGTTAATTAAGACAGGAGTTGAAAGCGAAGGACTTAACATACCCCGCGGACTTTCAAAATCCTTCATCAACGAGATTCTGTAGGTTAAAAATTTACGAATTTGATTTTTCTCCTCAAAATCTTCAGCTGCCTTAAATTACCAAGGCGTTAAATTCTTGCGGAATAATTAAGCGACACTATGCAAAACGCTTCGAGTTATCTAGAATTTTTTAGCATCATCCCAACGCTATGGGTGAACTTCCCAAAGAACTTAGACTTCCTAGGAGAGATGAGGGTCGACTTTGTATAGCGAGGCAAAAAATCCTGCAATTGCAGTTGACGATTAGACGCGTTAAAAAGATTGGATGGGCCGCTGAAACTTGAAGGGTGGTGTAAAACGAAAAGAAAAAGACTTAAATAGCAATTGTCGAGATTACATCCTTTCGCGTGTATAGGTAAGTGTATATTTGTCTAAACACTTTACTTGGGGAAAGACCAGCGACGCACATCAGATCTTGATGCGTCCTGCTACCTCCTGTTACTGGGGGTCGTGAATCTCCCGGAGGCAAACTTAGGTTACGAGTGAATTTACAAGGTCAGCTAATTCTAGGTAAACCAGTCGAGGGAACTAATTTTAACTCAAATCTGAGGGTTAAGATGGTAAACTATAAAGTAGAGCGGAATAGAGACCCCTGATTTTCGGCAAAAGCTTCCGAAGCGTAATAAATTTAGCCTGGCTCAAACTCGCATGGCTCTCTTGTGGTTCCTCTCGGTTTATTGCAGAGGAAAATCCGATTCTCGATTGGCTAGACTAGACGGTTTGAAATACACGAGATTTAAGGTCTCGGTGGTTGCCGCAAAGTGCAGTAAGTAATCGAGTTCGGCTCTTCTCGCGCGGAAGCTGCTACAAAATTTCACACTGACACGATACGCCATCTAGCAAAGTCGAGCTTTTTCTCTTCGCACCAACAAGTACCGACAGATATTCTATTACGACTTTTATGATATTACAACTTCGTTTATAATTATGGTTTTATCATTTTATTATCATACGCTCCCCGGAGACTCCTTGGACCCGAGACATCGGGTACGTAAATGCTTCTCTCTCCGTTTCTTTTTCTTTCACCTCTTCTTATCCACTTACGTTACTTTAATATACAAGAAATTTATGAATTCCACCAACGTCCGACTCATTTTCTCTTCTATGGAAGCTACTTCGCCAACCGGGAGCAACAACACCATGTTCCATTTTTGTACCCGGAGCTACAATGCTCTCTGGCGAAGAAGCCACGGTCGATATACTTGTCACGGACGGGTTATGTTACGTCAAGTCGTTCGCGTGGTAGCTGGGGAAGTAAAGGAAATACGGTATGGGTTGAGGAATCGTGATCCTTACCCCTTGGCACCGTTCCTTAGCCATGTGGAGACGCTATTTCGTCCTTCTCGATTTGAGTATCGACTTACTTCGAGATGAACTGCGTTAAATGTCCGGTAGAAAAAAAAACTGCGAGGGGGATGTCAAGGGTTGTGAAATTTTGAAAAAGTCCATTTTGAAAACCACTCCACCGATTTCCATTTTTTTTTCTATTTAACAAATTTTTTGGAGCCTCCGTAACTTTGCCAATACAAAAAAAATGTCAACTGTTTTTCTTCCGTAATCTTTATGGAACTGGAAACGATATAATACACTGAATGGGAATTCTCTCCGCTGTGTTATTTTCTGTCAATGCTTACTTTGAAAAAAAAAACGCGTTTTGCAATTCGCCATCCCCCTTAAGACCAAAAATCGAAGGTTTCTTGAATTTGTCTCTAGGTTTGGTGATAAAAAAAAAGAATACTTCTCCGAACATTAGACAGACATAATTGGCATATTGTGTGAAATACCGTCTAATTTTTTCCTCCTTTTACGTTTGAAAAAAGAAAAAAAAAAGAACAACATCTTGCAGATGTGCTGAAAAGCGTGGATCTATTCTTGTGGATTAAGGGAGCATGAATAATCGCCGCACCATAACACTATACGATCGTGAAAAAGGCTCGTAGCACATTTGTTTTAATATCAAACTTAAACGTACTGAATCAGCAACTTACGACTATCATATACTGTGCGACCCGAGTATATCCCCCTCTCTAAAAAGCCCTTCAGGGCCGTCGAATGGCTGCCGCTCAGCGCAGGTTCGCATCCTTCGTTCGACAATTTCGGATACGAAAGTGTCGAGCATTCAGGGATCGTGTGATATATCGCCCGTTTTTTTATTCCCCGTGTGCTAAAACGTATTTCTATGGGGGTGGAGGCGGCGGCGAGATCTGATATTACCACGAATATCAAACCGGCGCTTTCGACGACGTACCTATATTTACAACAGAGGTGGTCTTCAGAACATCCTACCTATACACGGGGTATCACGGGGCACATGGGACAGGCCATGACGTACATTTCGCATCTTAGCGATGCAGGGTAAGAAAGAGTCACGGGGTTAGCTTGGCGTTTAGTAGATCAGGAGCTTATTCTTCCTCTTTTCCATGTATTTGATCATTTCAACTGACTTGGATATAAAATAATGGGGTTTTTGGTGAATTAATCTGGAGTTTATTCATATGAAAATGTGAATGGAGCTGGATTTGAATTGATAAAACATGTGAAAGCTCAGAAGCCGGAGAGGAGATTGAAAGGAAGTATAAGAACCTTCTAATAATTAAACTTTTCTGCTACACCGCGAGGATGTTTGTCAGTTGCGTCATTCTGAGCAGACGGAGGGGTGGCTTTAATCGTTCGCTACTCGAGGGTAAACGCTGCAGCCTGGAGCAAGGAGGGCGTTTTATAATCTCCGGTAAACTGTCGACAGTATTACCCCCAAGCGAGACATCCATAGACCCCGTAGAATATAGCGCAGGTCTGTATATCTACAGCCTAAAACTTACCCTACAACCTGTACCCAGTACCCAGTACCCAGTATACCATGACTCAGGGTGGATATTGGCCACCTCTACAGGAATCAGGATGGATTCATTTTAAATTAGAGTTTAACCGACGCTGGAAAATTTTCGTCCTTGTAATTCTGACCAAAGCGCGGTTTGCGGTCATTGTATTAACGAGGACGTCGGAGTACTCTACTCGTTCGCATTAAAAAAGCCAATTATGCTTAATTGATGATTTTAATTTGCAGCAATTATCGCAACAGCAACAGCAACAGCGACGGAGACACGATCTATACAGGATCAGCTGTTTTGCTTTTTATCTATAGAATTGTGGTAGGTGTCAGTGAGACGTCTGCAGCATGTGAAATTGAAAGAATTCGAGAGAATTCGAATCCGCAGATCTGACGAACGTCAATAATTGCGATTCTTGTAACTCGATAGACGTCAACGCGACAATTGAAAGCTAGAACCATGGTGGAAATTGGGTAGAAGTCTGTAAGACGTTGGCTCGCCAATATCGGGAGAATGCCACAGAGATACGATTCGCGTTTATCAAGCTCAGCCCGACAGAGGAGAAACCTCGACTAATAGAACTATTGAAATGCAAATATCTTCCACTATGTAGAAGCCTTGTCTGCAGGTCTTCTCGAGCGCAGCCACTCTGGTCTAGTTAACGTCACGTCAACGTAGTATGTTGTACCTGTAAAGTTTACAGTGTAAACACCACTGCAGCATGCGTTCAAATATCCACCGTATCTGTGACGGATGAACTTTGGTGTTTCACGCTAACTCAGCATAATGTTAAGTGAAATAAAACGGATACCTATAAAGATTAAAGAAAATGCTTGTGAGTCGCAGGTGGATACCTAGATTTGTGTCTAAAAAAATGGGATGTCTGATAAAAGAAGTGAGGTTTGAAATTGAATACGAATGGAGTGCCCCGCTAATTGGGTTAGTACCTAAACGGCACTTCGAACCTTTTGAATGGTCTGAAGAATCGAAATTAGAATGGAGCTTCTCTTGGTAAGGCGAAGATGATGAAAAAAAAGGGAAAAAAAAAAAAAAGAAAACTTAATTCCTTGAATTAAATCGCAATAGGTTGTCCGTGAAATCGCCGAGGCTCGATCGCGGATTCAACTTGTATAACTTTTATTCAAAACATTAACGGCTAACGAATCCTGGGCTGACATTACCAAGTCAAAGTATCAACTTTGTTATTATATCTTTGCTCCAACGAGTAGAGGGTATCTCGCTCTAAAAGGTTTCCTTAATTTTCGAACCCAGATCCTCGCGGAAGTGAGAGTTAAGCGTATTATTTAAGGCGTTCAATTTTTCTTTCATCCTCGGTGCTACGGACACGGACCTGAACTTCCACTAATGACTTTGATTCGAACTTTTTGACCTTTTATGTTCAATAATTCTTCATCTAATTTTCGTTCTCTACGTTTCTTTTCAAGCTCTAAATAGGTCACCGGGATTATTGCAGGGCAGTATTTTTTCATTTTTTCTTTCTCCACCTTTTCTATTTCCCTCCCGCAGAAATCTGGCATATTTTATCCCTCGCGACGTTAGGATTTCGTTTCATTGATCGAACGGCGTTTAAATCTCCGAGGTATTAGGATATGAAACGAGTTAAAAATGGCGTCGACGTTACTTTGTCTGAGTCAATGAAAATCTCGCGGCTCAGATTCTGCTGAATTTCAAATTTATTCTCACCGGAAACTTGACAAAGGAGATTCGTCGGACGGATTAAGCAAAGAATTAAAATTAGGAATCCATTTTTCTCCCTAATCCTTAACCCTCCGTAAAGCTGAGTCTCAATTTCATATTGATAAAAGTATAGGATAAAAGTACAGAGACATCGAAGCTCCGGTACTGATAACCAGCGTTTGATAATGTCACGCTATGTTCGAGGTCCTATCGAATGTAATTATCGTAGCGTGTTCGATTCGCGTGGCTTCTGGTTGGCCCTAACTTCCGTATTGTATGTATTCCGATACAGCTAGCGATAAAAGTTGCGCGAAAACCCGGTAATGACGCTTAATAGCCGCTGTTAAACGTCGAATAATTACAATACAAATTTAACCAGACCTTCCATGCGCGGGATAGTAGTACAACAAGGCTTGTGCACCTTCCCTGTACAGTATTTACGATGCAACGGGAAACAAATTTTCCCTCTAGAACTGAAACCTTCCTATATACATATGGAGGATACTCCTAATTACATTTCTCTCGAACCTTGGAACCACGGCTTATCCACAGCGTATCTATACATATCACAATCTATAACGGGCAAATTTCGTATTAGCATTGAATCTGATTAGATTTTGTTTAATAATTTATCTGCTCATCATATTCGGTAGAGTATAATGAGTAAATATAAATGTCAGGACGAAAAGCTTGGAAACTGTAAGATTTAGTCGCTCCGTGATAATTCTATAACTATAGGAGTGTTGGAATTGAATTTTCTCCTTGATAAAAAGAACATCACGATATATTCGCAAGCGAGCAAAGCGGTAATGGACAGTGGGCGTGCTACCGTGGGCGGGTTGAACGTCGTATTAATTCTTCCTGTGAGATTCACACCTCTTTGGTCGAATTTTTATCCCGAATAAATGCGGGACGAGAGAAGCGTCTTGAACGTAACGGACGAAATTGAGACCGAAAGATTCAATAATGAAAACTGATTATTGTAGAAATAGTTGGTAAAAGAATTATTCAATCTATCGACACCGCGGTGGCTTCTAAACACGAGATTCTATTTCCAATCCCTTCGCGGAGATCTTTGGTCTCGTTTCTTTCCTATCCGATTTCTGGACAAGGGCCAGTTTTACTCCTGATCCTATATATCACATGATTTTTTCTAACATAAGTTTCGAATCGGAAGTTAAGTGCTTCTTTCACCCTGTCAATTCGTATTCACATCGTTTTCTCTTCAGCCTGGACAATGCGGTCGAAGAAGTGTCGGTGTCATTTCGAAAACCTTGAGTTATTGCGATGTGACAGATTATCCGAAGGAAAAACTGCCTTATTATTTAATTAACGACATAAAATTGAGGGGATGAAAATTTGATAGAAATACACCCGTGTCGTAGAAACTGGTTGAAATTTTTGTCAAATTCTAGCGATTAGCGTCAGACCCTCTGGACTTCCATATGTTTTGTTTCTGAATTGAAACTCATCGACCCAGAAGCGGATATGGATGGATAATATAACAGCTACATTATGCGGCAGGTTGGTTCGAGTTAATTGTTGAAGTCAACTTGATGCAAAGCTAAATCCTCGCAGCTTGCGATGGTGGCAAGGGGGCGAAAGGTCCATGTGGCATGAAGGGCGAGAAGGTAGAGGTAAAGGTAGAAGTAGGTGGAAGCAGTCAACCCAGAACCACGAGTTTGTTTCTAACTCCCAGAAATTCCGAGGCATTAATTTATCTTAGTCTCGTTAGCTTCTGTCTCGCACGTAACCATCGATCAGTACCAAAACTACGTGCTGTAGGACCCGCAGCGTGTGCTTACGCAGCGTTAGCGTTACTCCGCAGTACAAGACCGCGGCTTAAACATTAAGTAAAAAGACAAGAGTCGATGCAGCATTTTACCTCATTAAACGTCGCCTCGAATTCATTAAGCAATCACATTCAGAAAATTTTCAAATCTTTCATTTAGTTTCTGTTGATTTTATTCCTTTTGGAAAAGAACTATACTGAAGCTTTTGAGCTGTGAGATCGTACGGCAAGAAATAGCGAGAATATTTGTGACAGTAGCTGATAATAGAAAGAAATTGTCATTTTATTACGACTCGGTCATGAGGTAATAACCTTATTGGCATAATTAGTCAAGTTTTTACGGTGTTGTTGAGCAATTTTCCCCTGTATAAACAGGTAACAATATTCCGTGTAAGTTTGATGCGAATCTGCGGAAATATTCTCGGCTTTACAAATCCTGTACAAATATATATATATAAACAAACAAAAACTTTCTTTAATTTATACATGCGGAGGTTAAATATTCATAGCCCATGCCCCAGCACCTCTGGACATTATTTCATCTGGTTTCAGATTTTGAGGGAATTTCTTCTTTTTCTCTCATTTTTAAAAGGTAGAAAACCGCAGGGAGTTTCCCCATTCAATTTCTGATCTTTTCAAACTTCCCGATACAGCGCACATGTACAAAATAGAGCTGTTCCAAAAAAATGTCAATCTTTGAGGGTAAGGTTGAAGAAAAAACTTGAAATATCGAGAAAGAGTATCCAGATGAAATTTTTTTCCCCATTATCTTATTTTTTCTTCGTTTCTGTTTTCTTTTTTGTTTTTCTTCTCTTTTCGTTTTATATTAGTTTATTTTCGGGACGATCGCTTGCCTTATCTCTTTTTCTCCCTTTGCTTTTAATTAGCCCACTCCAAGCATCTCTCTTAGGCAGCACTCCTCTTTTGTACGTCACCGCAAGAGATGGGGAAAACGAGAAAACGGCGAACAGTGGGGGGTGAGACGAAGGTACGGAATTTTACACACGAAGTGTCCATTCCTTTAACTAACGTCGCTTTTCTTTCCCACCGCGGCAACCGCGAGTACGGCAAAATTCGTTGTCTTATTCCTTCCTTCCGCCTACCCTTCTTATTCTCCCAAAGTTCTTCAGGGCGAGAAGCGAGTCGTGAGAATTGTTTTCTCGAAATATTCTTTGGCGCGTGAAAAGTGGGAAAAGCACTCGTATAGAACAGGCTAGCGTAGGTAGGTACTTTCCCGCTGGTTCTTCTCCCTCGCTTTTCTCGAGGGGGATTAAAGAGCCGGAGAGCTACCCGAGGAGGAGGAGGAGGAAAAGGAGAATGAGATAGGGGAAGGGGCAGGGAAAGGGGGTGGTTAGACGTAAAGCACGGGAAATTACATTGTGTATCATCCAGACGCATCCAGGATAGCTTTACAGAAATACAGGAACATATATACCTACCGTCGCGGATAGGAGGAATCCAACGAGACGTTGCATATCAACCACAATACAACCTATGGCAACAAATTAAAGACGTGAAATTACTCAAGCGAAGAATTGTTTGTTTGGTATAGTTTTATGCCTGAACAAATTCGGGGAGGAATTGTTTAGTTCAAGAATTAGCGGAATGGTAAAACGTAGGTATACGTATGCGGTAGGTAAGGTAGTGAAATAAGGTAAGATAAGAGCGGTATATGTGTACTTATAAGGAAATATATCTACCTATAATAAATCTTTAAGTCTATAAATAACGAAGCGAAAAGCTACTGGAAGTTATTGAAAAGTGACGGACAGCAAAGTCACGTATAAGCCCTGGCAACCAGTAATCCGCAACAAATAAAAAGAAAATCTCGCAATATATCAGGAAGGGAGCTGAAGCAGCGCTAAGAAAACGGGAGGAAAAATCCCGACAGCAGGAAGCGAAAGTAGGTATATGGTATAAGAAAGAATAGAGGGACGGTCGGGAAGGAAGAGGAAGAGGAAGAGGAAGAAGAAGCAAAGTAAAAAAACTAAAGGGAAGAAAATGCTATTAAGCATGACGTAAAGTCTTTCTGTACGGGACGTATGTATACGTATGTATATACGGATATGTACGTAACTGCCCGTGTAGGTACATGGGGTAAATATATTAACAAAGCCTACTTCCATTTCAGTTGAATGAGTGAAAAAGTACTTTAGATTTGATTCAAACGTGAGATTCTCGAAATCACTTTAGCGTAGCGGAAATCTACCCTGCACCTCTGGGGCTTAGCTTTACCCTTTGAGTCGCGTATATAAAAATGTTCATTACTGTAAAACTCCCCCCCTCTACCCCCCTCTCCCCCCCCCAGCAAAGGTAGACACACCCTCGCCTCTGTACCCTTGCTTAGCGCACGGTTGAAACATATTCCTCCGCATGGTTTCGCGTAGCCGTCTGTCTAGATCAAAGCCTCGACTACTATAGTCGGTCTGACTATATCCCTCATCTTTCTCCTTCTACAACCCCGCGCTCACGGCGTGTCGAGCCCGTCACGTTTCACTGCAGCCTGCAGGCTACGAGAGGAAGAATAGAGGAAGATATATGAAAAAAGAAAAAGGAAAAGAAGAAGAAAAAGGAAAACGATGTAACGGAGAAGGGAGAAGACAGGCAGAACTGAAATGGAGGCGAATAAGAGAAAGGGAAAAAAATCTGGTTAATTTCCAACGATTAAAATGTTAAAAGTACTAGCAGCTTGAAGTGGGTGGATGTATAGGTATATAGAAAGCGTTTTGCAGACGGTTCTGTCTCACAATTTCCGGTCGCGGTTATCGTTACTTCCGCTATCTTACGTCAGACTAGTCAGGGCCGCCATTTTCCTCTGCAGTTTCCTTGATAATCCAATCTTCTGCACAATGGTTAAAGGGGCCTTATTCGGTATGGTGAAAGGGGGAAATAAGACCCCTGAATTTACTGCGGAACTAATGCGCTATGGTTTCTCTCTCGAGTTCGCGTTTCGCTGACGATGTTCCCAGAGGAATTAAACTCGGGTATAGGTATCTGTATGTACCACCTACCGATTCGAATTCGAACTCAACGGCCGTGTTCCATCCGAACCCCTAAGAACGGAGAGAATGGAATAAAAATGGAAGAAAATGGATAGAGGAGAGAAAATATGTACATTAAATAAAAACAGTAATATCGACTGCGCTCGGGGTCGGTCCGGGCTTGGGGTCGGGATTATTAAATCACCGCTCGACAGACCTCAATCTTGGAAGGTTCTTTTTCCTACCTATAGATACAAGACTACAACTTCGGGCTCGTCTGTACCTCCGAATTCCAATAATTTCAGGTTTATTTCTTCAGGGACTCGAGTCGGCCTTCGCGGTAGCGTCGATGGCGTTTGTAACTCAATTTTGTACTGTGACGGTGGAGACCGTTGCCCGAAGGGGTCATGGACAAACTCGAATCAAGAGTTCAAATTCTACCGAACGACTTGCTAACTATGCGGTCATCCAAATTCCATTCAATTCGATCCGAATACTCCGACGAGAGATTGTCTCACCGCAGCAAAGACTTACTTAAACACAATTAATTATCCTCGTTTAATGGAAACCCGACAATTTCTCACATTCACATTAAATTCGCTTCAATTATATTCCTATATGTCATATATAATACGAACGATTCGAATCCCCGCGTACGCTTATTATTATTTTATCAATAACGATCATCCACTGCTCAAGGATTTGTCTAAATTAAAAATTTTATTTCTACGGTAAAGACCGACCGACCGACCGACTGACCGACTAATTACGGTCTTCCGGCCATTATCCGGCTCCATGAACTCCTCAGAGTCTCGTGGAATCCTCAGATTCAAAGCCCAGAGGAGATTTTGGGCGTTCTATATAGTAAATTAGCTTACCAGGTGAGATTTGTTCAAAACATTAGAGATTAGAAGCTTGCCATGAAGAGTTCGGGGAGTTTAGAGAGATTACGAAGACATTGTGTCCTCGTGACGAACCTTTGAACGAAAACGTGAAATTTTTGAATAAATTTTCCCCTCAAAATATGAGAAAGAAGTGAGAAAATGGGCAAGGAATGATAAAAAAGGATGCATCAACGCTGCTTCAATTTAGGCGAAAATAAAAAATGGTAACTTCTCATTGTGCTCTGGAAAAACTTCGAACTTACCTCCGAACTTACGAAAGCTTTGGCTGACTCCCGTCGAGATTGAATCTCGTGATAACTTGCGACGCTTAGAGGGATATAAATATATTCTGAATGGAAAGAAAAAGATTCTACGCTTATTCCAGTTCACGAAAAAAAAAAGGAAAAGAAAAATCGAATGAAAAAATTAAATTATTATCGCTCTGACTGGTTTTTATATTTTCTGCATATCGGTTTGGTTAATTCATAATTTCTATTTTTAAGGACTCCCCAGACTTGTTTGGAAATTAACGTCGGTGCGTTTTTTTTCTTTCAAAAATACAACGAAAATTTCAATCAAACTTGGGAAGAGTTATTTTCAATTTTAATTGCATCAAACAAGTGTATTTCTTGCGAAAAAAAAGGGATTTACAACGATTCCCATTTCTATGCAACTCGGAATTCCAGGATTACGAAGAGGAGGGTTTTACCCACCACCAGACCGCGAACAGAATCCAAAGCGAATGCCGTAAATTAAGCTGATTTTTTAATTTGAACGACGCTCTAAATTATACTACCGCGTTGCACATGCGGTACCGCTTCGTCGAGTGACATTTTAATCTGATAATGTTTTCAAAATTTTACAAATGCAAATTGCCTTGATTCCCAATTATGCGGTCAACTCGAGCGCAGGCTAAGATCTCATGTGATCTCATGAGACAATACACTGGTTCAGCGACGACTCGGTTGTCGAGAAGTTTGAAACTAAAATGAAAAGCAAATTGAAGAAAAAAAAATAAATAAATAAATAAAAATAAACTAAACAGGTAAAGTTATAAATCGATCAAAAATAATCACAAATTTAACAATTACCTTACTAAATAACGTCGCGCCAGCACATAAGCCGAGTTCCAGTAGTATCGCGCAATAATTACACCATATTTTGACAAGTTTTAATTAGTTTAATGCACCGCGACCTACTCTGTGCAGTTTTGCAGTGACATGGCCAATTTCCCTATGTAGGTATTCAGTTTCCGGCATATGACACGCCGAGTTACGAAGAACCTGGAAACTGTGTAATGGACACATTGGTGTATACGTGTGGATGTAATTTCATGTTGATGTATGTGTTTACAGCTGTGGCCCGTGACTATCTACGGATATGTGTATGGTGCGACCAAAATCGGTTTGAAAATATAAAGCTTATCGGCAGTCGTAATTTTCGGATAGGCGTCACCACAGGCTAATATAAAACCGTATCCCATATACCCGATGCGGATACGCGATCATGAAATCCGTTCATAGATCTGATAAGAATTGAAACTGCTTTAAAGGTCAGAGGTCGATGATAACGCGTACATTTTAACCAAGGCCTACGAATATAAGCTGCATATCTCAACGGGATATACAATATTTAGCGGAAGCTTTATCGATGTCCTGCGAGGATCGAAATATTCCGAATACATCGGATTGCAGTTATTTTATTCATCAGCTCTATAGTCGGAATTTTATATCCTTTTTTTCTAACCAGGTATGAATTGAAAGGCGAAATTATTGTTAATAAATCTCTTCTGATCTTCGAAGAAAGAAATTGAAAAAACGGAATAGTGGCTTTTACAGATTTATTATCTCCTGTACGGTCCCAGGACCTTCATATCTATTCCCTTACTAACAAAAGCTGACGATGAGAGGAGATAAAAACTGTCTAGATATACAAGCGTGGGAAATTTTTGTTGAAAAGAAAAACGATATAAAAAAAAAAAAAACAACGAAAATTAGAAAGAAAATTACTTCGTGCTCTCGTAGAGAGAAAAATAGAATCAAGGGGTGAAGGCAATTTTGATGAAACTAGGTATTTCTCTGCCACGCGTAAATAGAATCATTTGAAATTTTTTCTTTTTAGGAACGGTATTATATACCTAAGTCAGTTAAAAAGTCCTTCCCGTTAGCTCGGGGGCGTATTAAATCCTGCTACTAGATTTCAACGGTGTGGCCATTAGTCTACAGGGGTAAAAATATCCTTTGCAACGGAAACTTTTCCTACGGATCGTTGTGAGAGTCGATCCGTGTACCTTCCTCAGAGGATGGCGGGAAGTGAGTGGCAAAGATTGAGTTAAGAAAAGCGAAGCCAGAGGAAAAGAAGAGTAAATAAAAAGAAGAAAAAAAAAAAAAAAGAAAGAAAGAAAGAAAAAAATACCAACGTAGGACAGCCCGGGGTACTTTGCTCGTTGGAAAAGATTAAACCGGCTGGCCGGCTCTCAAGTCTGGAATTATTACGCAGGTTGTTTTGTTGGTTTAACTTCACCCAAGATATGTGCACATTCGCTCGACTCTCCATGACAGAGAAAGAGAAAATGTGACCTGGAAAACTCGGAGAAACTCAAAGGTAAAGCCGAAGTGAAAAGCTTCTGCAATGCGAGCATTTTGAAGAAATTTTGCATAAAAATTTTTCAACTTCTTTAGTTCATCCGTATACTTTTAGGCTGAGGTTTTTTTTTTTTTTTTCACTTAATTTTGGATATTTCTTGCGATAGAATGCAACGAAGAGAAACTAAACCAAGTGCAAGGGTAAAGCTTAGTCTATAGGAGTGTTCAAAGAGGAGTAAATTCGATATATCGTTTCGTCTTGTGATGTTAGGGGAAACTAGAAGCCACGAAGGTTGGCCCGACAACGCGGAGGATAAAAGATAATTCCTGTACCTCTTGTTAGCTCAGATCCGGGCAGGAAAAGGTTCAAGAGTTGACGGGGTATCTGGCATAGTTCGAGAAAATCCACGTCTTCCCCGGAGCAGCGGAGCGAGTCGAATGCTATAAAAAAAAGGCGAGATTATACCGTCCCGTATACGCGCGTAGCTCGGGTCGAGCTTTCCCTCTTCCCTCTTTCCTCTTTCCTCTTCCCTCTTCCCTCTTCCTCTTTCTCTCTTTCTCTTTCTCTTTCCCTCGGTCGATAGCGACGCCCTCTTAGCCTCAACGCGTATAGTGACGTCACAGGACCCCATCCCCTATTGCGTATCCAATGACGTCACGCCCGCGCCGCGACGACCCATTCCCTGCGGCGCGTAAAGCTCGTAAGCTCTACTCTATGCGACTTGGACGACCTAGCCTAGATCAGAGAAAACGTGGACCTCGACCGTGTTCACCATAAATGCGGAACGCTGGGTAAACAATCGACCTGTGATAGACTTGGAATTGAGTTCGATTGCCCCCAAAACGTCGACGATGCTAATCGCTCATCACTTCACCTTTTACTCATCTGTACCTATACTAACGCGTTTCTTTCCTTCACGGGACAGCAAGAAAGTTCTGACTCACGAAGAGATGAATAAACATGCCTGGACATGTGAGAGACAGTGAGATAGCTAATACCGAATTTTCAGAACATCAGATTTTCTGCCCCTCCCTCCCCCCCCCCCCCCAAAAGTCCTTCGAACTATAGTGTAGATGACGAGCCTGACGTTTCAAGGTATCGACGTCGACTCTTTTTTTTTTTCGTCAGAATCCTTGTGCCCCTGCTGAATAAATACTCGGAATCGCTGTATAGCTAAACTCCCAAAGTTCCCGGCGATCAGCCAGAGTCTCATAGAAATTCTGGTGAGTATCTTGAAACGCGTCTGTATACCCTTCGGAGAGTGAAACCCGATTGAAAACGTGTTGCCTATCAAGCTCTCAGTAAGAAAGTGGTCATCCGACCCGTTCCAGTATTCAATTTGAAAATATCTCACGCATTGGTCGACGGGAGTCACACCTCGAGTCGATCAAACAGCGCTGTTAAATTCGGGATCATTCTTTCCGCGACATAAATCCTGAATCATGCTGAATCGGTGGCGGAATGTTCGGCCGTATTTCGATCAGTACGAAATACTACAGCCAATCGAACCTGTACCAGTAAGTATAGATATACACGGAGGTCAGAGTTCGGGAGGATCTCAGAAGTGGAAATTGCGGATGGGCCGCACAGTCCAATCCCGATAAGCTGACGGCGCGAATCTGCACTCGATTTCAAAACTGGCTGCAGCTCACTGCTAATATTAAGTAGCGGGTGTTACCCACGCGGTGGCGACCACTCGACCTAGTCCCGGACTGACTCTGTTATTGATTAAAAAATGTGTTGCTCCAGAGGTGGTGGACGTGGGTTATTAAGCCGGTGTTTGCATGCGGTGTTAATCGCTTCCATATAGATTCGTTCATTAGATATACCTTCGCGTCGTCAGACTTTATATTCCTTTTCCCATTCACGCATGTATGATTCAGGAATCGGATGCAATTAGTGCATAATATATTAAAATAAGATAATTTTTGAAACACAGACCATTCATTCAGCTGCGAGAATTTCAAAGCAATCTTTTTCTCGGGAATTGAATAAAAAGGCCATGTGTAAGCTCGATATGTCCTTATTGCATCCATTTCCTAAATTTCTAATTTCGGAGCAGTCGACGGTAGAATACTACCTTTGGAAATTCGAGAGGAGCGTCTCACTATAACGTAAAGTATATCAGAAGCTTGGGCAATTTTCGATCTTAATTTCCGGTTGTTTAAATAGAATCGCATCTGTTCAAGACAGTAACATACTTTTATTCAAGATATTTCAATGACGGCGGAAGGAGTTCAGGAATTTTTATTATTTCCTCTAAGAGAAAAAGAGACGAGTTGCGGAATGTGTTTGCGGACTTGCGCGGCGATAGTAAGTACGCAATATATACATTTCCAAAGTGGGTATAAATCAGACGACCGAAGAAAAAAGGAAGTGAAATTCTCAACCGTCGGATCTGTAGGAGCTTTTGTATCATTCAACGCTAGGTATCTCCGAGAACGAAGGGTGGAGAAACGGCGAGAGGGAGAGATCTGCAAAAGATCGCAGAATCCGTCTATATAAAGACAAGATGAAGCTTATTCTCATGCGTAGGTATACGCAGGACGAGAATATCTTGCGACTGAAATAGGGCTGTGGTAACGTCACGGAAGTCTGACGTCACGGGATTCCACTGACGTCAAGGCCTTCCGAAGGCTCGCGTGCACACTGGGTCAAGCACAAGGTGCACCGGTGACCCAATTCACAGACTTTAATATTAGCCTGAAAGCTAACTACAAAGTATACAACCTTCACCCATACAGACACGCGAATATAATGCATGTGTGTTAAACGTCATAACCGAGGTTGACTTGAACGGTGCAAGTTATTTTTGCAAGGCCGTTCTTCCGAGCCTTATTACATCCATATCAATATTCAAATTACGTCTTTAAACGGAGTGGTTGGAAAAACAAGATTGCAGATCCAAACCACATTCGGAGCCAATTAATGGCATGCAATCACGAGTTGTTCTGCATGTTATGCCGCGTATATAAGCCGGAGGATCAAGTTCCCAAATGTGGGATTTCCAAACTGTCGTAGACACCTGATTAAACCGGCTGATATGTGTCGTCTAGAATAGAGAATCGTGTCTCTCTCGCCAATTCGGATAGTCTCAGAATCAGTAGGTTTGATTGAAGGATATCCTATATCCGTGTCTGTGAATTGATTGTTTGAAGTGATGAATAAAATATTTCTATGGTAGTGATAGGTTGGATGAGAGGATATTGTGACATTGTGCGAAACACTGCGTTTCGTGAAGCTTCGTATAGTTACGATTCAGAAATCGGGGTGAATTTGAAATCTTTAGATTTCCCTCCGATTTCAATTTCAACAAAATCAAATTGAAGCGCCCCACCGTGATACTCACGGTCATACAAAGACGGTCCTTTTTCGTTGAACTTTCCCTGGGGAAGAGGCCCTTCGGGTAGTCGTGCCTTTCCGATTCCTTTGGCTACCTGCAGGACTTACCCCGCCGAAAGATTCCCTCGATTCTCTTGATTCTCTTGATTCTCTTGATTCCCTTGATTCCCTTGATTCTCTAGTAGGAAATCAGTCGGCGATGCCGGCTTCCTGGGACATGGGGATACCCTAGTATGGCTCCCACGTGACCCCCGTTGATACGAGGTGGGTTATTGGCTAATCCAAGCCATTGTTGTAGTTCGCGAAATGCGAAAGGAGCGTCGTTACAGCCCCAGCTATTTGCTTCCCTCGACGCCTAACGCGAACCAAGTACGATTCTCATTAGAGGACCGATTACGTTATGTGCTTTTGCATAGTAACAAAGGAGGCAACTGGGTTTCTCTAATCTCCATCTTGAACGTAGTTGGAAACAGTCGCGCGGCTTGTTCCACTTTTCGAAATTACCCTCCCAACCTCGCAGCTCTATAGTCCTTCATGTTAATTTCACCACAACGACGATCACGATTAATTAAACAAATGATACTCATCATCATTCTCGTTACATCCTAGATAGGAGAGAATACAATTTTCAAAAAACCTCGCCGAACGTTAAAGCTCACCAAATTTCAACACTACATCGATAATCATTCAGCTCAACTTCCGAATAAGGGTGACGTACGTTCGCATGACCTTCGTGCTCTCATCCGTGGTCGTGCTGAACGGGAAATCGAGAACGTCTCAGTAGGCGGGTAGATACCCATGTAATATCTGTATACATATATACATATATACACTGTATACCTATGTGTTCGTAAAAGGTATAGCAGGAAGATGCGAATTGCGGATGCTGAAAATCATACCGCAAAGTTCGGGGTGACATTTGACGGGCTCTCTCACCGCGACCTTTTTCCGCGAGTTCGGCACCCCGTGACTGACACCAGCCATTACTTCCGAAACTCTCTTTCTCTCTCCCTCTCTCTCTCTCTCTTTCTTTTTTCTTTTTTTTTTACAGCTAGATATAGGCGGGTCTGTGTGAAGGTATGTGTGCCTAAATGTATATACACACGCACATACTCTTCTCTGTCATTCGTTCATATTTATTTTCGCTGAGACTTCTAGTTTGCCGTTTTGGAGTTTTTCAGATTTGAATTTGATTGAAACGAGATGTGAAATAAAGTGGATTGTAATATGCGTTTTACTATAATCAAAGTTCTCTGGTTTGGGAGAATACTTCTCGAAGATAAGATCATGCGAGGTTAAACATACGCTCGGATTTGTTCAGGACTATTTTAATATGAATAAATGATTAGGCGATGGAATACCCTGGAGAATAAACAGATTTCGGCTAAGTATTCTCGCAGTAAAAGCTAATAGATTCGCATGTAATAGTGTCAAGTTTAATTAGTCGAAGCGTCAGTTGTCTAGATTATAAATTTATATTGGTGTCAGTTGCCTCGCGTTCCCATTCTGTCTTATAGGTACCTACAAAGAAGATATTGAAATCTCTGAAGAATTTGGAGGAAATGAATTCGTAACGACACTGTGACGCAATTCCCAGCAAAGTCCTGGGAATAATAAATTACAGGCGTCGCTGTCTTTCGGCGCCTTGCCTTCGGCTTTGTATATTTATCACCCCTGTTGGAAAATATCATTCTTCACGTCTTCGCTCGGGCAAGGGATAGATCGTTCGAGCTCTCAGCTATTCGTCAAACTAACCGGAAAGTTTGTCATGGTTTTTCTCCGCGTACTCGTTGTTTTAAGAAAATATCGGATACTCCTATCCACCTATGCACCTCGGATACTATCAAAACCTATCGGAGAACGAAGGTGGCTACTTTGAAGTAGCTATTTCAAAAAGCTCACAATTTTCCATCAACTATCCATCTCGAGTAACACTTTTCGGCATATAACGTTCTGCGTGACAAAGAAACGCGTTTTTCGTCATTAATTGTTTCACTGTTCAACAGTTTAAGGACGAGAAGTGACGAAGCATTGATTAATCGACAATTAAAAGTGTATTTCACAGTTTCGTCGAAGGCTCAGCACCAGGCTTTGCAGTAATACGAAAATGTCGGAGGAGACAGCCGACGAAATCGACCACGACGTGGAGCTTTGTATATTTTCGAGAGTTTCGCACGCCTGTACGCTCTCGAATATTACCTAAATAAATAAGAGGAGTTTGACATTAACACAGCGGCGCCAGCAGCTGAGCACGGGACTTGACTCTAGGGGCGAACGAAGTGCAGAGCTAACGCAAAAAGCGTTAAATTTCGAAATTTGAATACCTGAGTAAATATACCATGTGAAATAACTCACCGCAAGTATGAAACTCAGCTTGAATCTGGTGCTTTTCGATCTGAAACCGATAAGAGAGAATAAAATTAATTTTTCTGTTTCTTTTTTTGTACAATTTTCGCAAACGGGGGACCAACTGTTTCTAGAATTTCTCGATAAATACTTGTGCAATTTACGATAACAGATAAGTCATTTGGAAGTCGCGTAATCTGTTATTAGCCATTAGGTTCTGACCATCTCGAGGAACTCGGATCAGACGTGGTAAAAGACCGAGCGATATATAATGCCTGCCAATTTCGTACGTTTCCTATCTTATCGTTAAATCTTTCGTATAACGTTGACGTATATAATAACGAAGATGTGAGAAGTCCGAAAAACTTTTCTACGCTGTTTTCTTTTTTCCTCTTCCTTCTACTCTAATCTGCACAATATCGATTGTGCAAAATAACGCCAGATGGTATCTGGAGAGTAGTGGTAAGAATTACGATACAATTTCATCAAATTATACTCCGTCTCCGATTCTGCTTCGGGTAGAAAAATAAATTTCATAAAATTACCAACATAATAAAAAGAGGCGAGAAACCTGCTGAACTGTTTGGATCTCACAGCTAGTTTCATTGGAGAAGTAAGGTAACAATAAACTAGAAGAAAACATCAACATGTCAATCCCGCGACACGAACCACGCGGAGGAAACAGTTTAACTGTTTTCCTTTAGAATTCTTTACCCACACTATCATCCTGCCAAACAAATAGAAAACGAGCTAAAGAAGTTTAAATATATCTATGATGCACGTAAGTTCCTAAAAAAAATTACAACTTTTTTGCCCAGGGTAAATGTGACGGTGTTTATAATTTCTGAAGAAATATTTATTGTATTTGTCCGAAAGTGACCGTAAGAAGGTGCTAAATTAAACTGCATTTTTACGAAAATAAGGCGTTAGAAGAAGATTCAGCCGTTGCTAGGAGATACGTAGGAAGCTTCACTACAGGCGTTTTCTCATCTATTCAGAATATCAATTTTCCTATGATGAAATATGCCTGAGTGCAGGAGACATACGTCGAAGAATGAAGTTCGAAGATTTCTTGCGTCGATTTTTCCGTGTGAAATTGTTGTCAGGCGACCTTTGCACGGGATATTCTTCCGTCTACCTATCCCCGTGTAGCAGGAAGACATATCTTTCCCGTTATTGTCGATAAAATTCCAGCAGCTCTCTCCTGCGGTACTGAATTGTAAATAATAGAATCGCAATCTACTTTGAGCATCCGACCGACTTAGTGGAAACCTTTTCTCATGCCTCGTGCAGAAAGGGAAAAAATGCACCCTCAAGGTTCCGGCGAAGTATATAACTACGATAAACTGCCAAATATCGGAGTGCCTAAGTATTCCACGGTTCCTCCTTCAGAATCACTTTCCAACCGATCTTTCAAGACTAAATTATCGCATGGTAGAAAATCGGTGTACGAAAATCCGTAACTTCACTTTCCATTATGAAAAATAAATGGTAATGACAATAAACCGATTGTGCATTAGTTGAAAACTCGAAAAATAGCATGAATATGAATTTTCGATCCCATTTTCTGACCGTACGATTGATAGTTGGCAATTCTTTGAGGTCCCTGGTATATGGCGGTGATATTTCGCCGGTTTTTGTTCTTCCATTTCGGTTTTTGCGGCTCTTTTCTTTCGTCATTGGGATTCGTGGAACCCTTTCATCCCCCCTCCCCCATGCAGTTAACATTTCTTACCCTATTTATTATTTCCCAAGACCGTTTCCATCACAAGTACTCACGTATCTCACGTATGATAAATTATTGCTCTTACCTTCCCTTTGTTTTTCTTTCATAACGTCGTCTCACAGTTTCTTTATATAAGGGCGCTGACGCGATTTCTTATGCCGTTACAACGACGAGTTATTTAATCGAGCGCGGAGAAACCGCTCTCACTCTCCTTTGTAACCAACCACTTTTTATCCAACACCCAAAATTTCAGACTCAAACGAATTCCATGTTCCTCCAAGGCGCAGAATATTATCTTTAACGTGAACGAAAAATACTCGAAAAATAAGAGGAACGGATATCTACGATATACCGATAGTCACCAGTACTAATACTAGGACCGATTATTCCCAGAGTTGCCCCAGAATCCATGCCAATGTTCTGAAACTGATCGATTAGCTGTCGTAGACATCGACTCGACGTTGACCCGACGCAAATGTTATCAGCAGTTCGTAGCGGTCAGTTGTGTAATTTAACGCCTGCAATTTACGATCCTATTCACACTGACCAGAGCGTTGGGGGTTGTTCCAAGCCAGTTTGGGCGACTCTGGGTCAGTTCGTACCACCGTAGGCTATTTTCAGTCGTATCAAGGTTATTCGATGTTAATATAGCGATAAAAAAATTAAACTATCAATTGCTTCGTACAATAATAGGCGCTGGTTTGGAAGAACGGGGGTTCGTATCCTACCGCTGTCACCAAAAAAACGTGTCACGTGGATCTAGTGACCTCAGAGAGCGTCTAGTCGATCGAATTTAGATTTGTACTTCTCTGAGTGAAGTTTTTGGAATTAAATGAAGACCGAGTTAAATTTTATTGTCATGACTCTACTCCAAATATCTTTTTAATGAGTTTTCATGGCGCACTGAAAATTGCGGGTGGATCTAGGTTACGTACAATTTTTGGCTAACATTGAGACGAAGAATGGACATTGCAGCCAGGGCAAGTCTGCCCATGTTTCGAAGGCTTGCTGGAAGTTGTTTACCAGCGAAACTATATGGGAGCGTTTCTCTAAGCTCTTCGTCATCTCTTTCCTTACCTAATCCCCCGTCTATTACCGCTTCAGGGTTCTCGCGTAGCAGCAATTTGGTGTAAACATCTCCATTAAAAGGCAAGTGTTTGATCAACAGAGTTTGCCACGAGTACCGACCTTATTGGCGTCTTGTTTTCTACGCTTGCATCGGGCTGACGATTTTGCGTTCAAACACCTTGGCTTCCGGGTTACACTTTTTTATTTAGTTGGGATAAAAAATTCACTTCCGAATGTTTTTTAGCTTCGGAATTTCGTGGGGATTCTTTTTCATTTAAACAATCAGAAATATCGTACAAGCATGTGCCCATGCAAATTATAGAAATAACCATGGTTTAGGCTCGATCGAAGCAGGCCACGTTCGGCATCCCAGGATTTGATCCATGCTTCGCGCCTCGCCAGTTTCGGCGTGATTCAATTACCGCCGAAGGGTTGCTCGCGTACCACGTCGAAACACCTACAACTACCTACAAGAGCCTATATCCTAACGGCGAGCCGGCCGCGCCTCCCCCTGGGAATTTGGCAGCCCGGTGGAAATTAATTTTCACGAAATCGTGCTACACGAGCCTTATTCCCTATCGCCGTGCCGGGGCAGAACGCTAGAGCTCCAGAACGTACGTAATAATTGTTTTCCGCTACTGTTTAGTACGAAGAAATTCGACGCTTCTGAATTACTTAGAAAACAATACGATTTATTAGTCTCAGTTCGCTCGATGAATGTGAGCTGGTATAAATGCCGTAGATTCAATTTTCAAAGCGGGATTGAAAATCTGACGATACATCGGATCAATTTCTACTAACGAGAGAGGTATTATAATTATTACGGAATTTGGAATTCGTTTGAGAGGTAATTACACGCTGAACGTGTCCCAGTGTGAGCGGCGGAAATTCGCGATCAATAAATCTTTATGCAATATTGTATATTTAATAATGCCAGAGAGAAGGGTCTCGAATTTTCAGCACTCGTTATAGCGGATCTACTTGTCCTATATACTGGCGGCTAAAAACTCGAGCGAACAAGAGACAAGTCTCGGCTACCCCGAATAAGAGAGTTCGAACGATTTTAAAGCGAATTTTATTTAAAGATGCTCCATATTCCAGGAGTCAACTCAATTACGATGCCTCTACCTTGGCCTCTTTCCTCCGGCTGGTATAAGGGCCCCTTTTGTAAATTTTCATTTTTTACCCGACCCCATTATCAATACCCAAGAATCGAAAATCGACACTCGATCATTGTCTAGTTCCGTCCTTCCTCCCCAACTCTGCACTCGTGATCCTACCCCACGTGTATGTATATGCTCGTATTATACCTGCATATATGACATTGCACATTCACACCGTCTGCAGAAGAAGCAGACTCGGTCCGGCATTAGGCAGGGAATTTTCTATTTCAGATTCCTCGGATCCATTTTATCTTAAACTTCGTAATTCCATAGCTTTTTTGCCTTTATTTTCACGCCAGCAGCGTCAATCCCAGAATTCCCTTAGCCGCCTACTCTATTGTTCGGAAAATACTAAACAGATTTTAATATCAGACTCCTGCGACGACGCGACGTAAAGCGTCGTGACGCACTTCCTTCGCTCTTACAGATTGATATATCTTTGTGGACTCTCTAACGCAGGTTTGAAATCTTTTTTTTCACACGATATTTCTTTCGAAGACTAACGTTATCCACGAATCTCTATAAGACCGTGAATCAATCATATATCGCTTCGAAGACGAAGAGGCGCAAAAATAAATACAGATTGCTGCGGTAAGGGGATTCAATTGTGAGATTATATCCATAGGCTGCAGGGGGTTAGCGATGTGCATGAGGTTGGTAAACAGTAAAATTCCGCAGATTCAATTTTCCAGAAAAAATACTGCTCGAGTCGTTCAAAATTATTGTATAAATATACTATTGTAAAACAGCGAGCCGTTACGGAGGAACGTGAACAACGGAAAAATCCTTTAATCGGATTTTCACTCGTCGACGACGAGTCGAGCGCGTTATGGGGATTCGCGGATGATAACGAATTTTTCGTTTTCGCTTTAGACAACGATGAAATAATGATCAACGTCGGGAAATTTTTAACACAATTTTCCGAGAAAGAATCCCAGTTCAAAAACCTATATGGCTCATTCTCAGATAACTGTGATTTTTAAAACTTAAATTTTTCTAGAATTAAAAATGTATTAAAACGCATGTTTCGGGTGTTTTCTTGCTTCACTTATAAACAGAACTAAGCCTGTAATGTAGTTCTACTACAACTATAACAGAACAAAAACTATGACAATATTTGAAAAATATTTATATTATATTATTATAATATTATATTTTTTTATTTTTCATTTTATACTCAGTATGTGGTCCTAAACCTTATGAAAAAAAAAAATTGGATCAGCAATTTCGTGCAAAGTTGACCAAAAAAAAAACGTCTATTTTTGCTGGCCTATTTAGTTACTTTTTTGGTTTGGGTCTTCACTCTTCTTTTTAATTGATTATTATTGCACAAGTTTTGGAGCCCAGGTATGTCTTTCAGTCTCGTCCGGAGTATTCTAGCCATTTTCAACTAAACTAAATAACAAATAAATAAGTAATTTTTTATTTTTGCCATGGTACTGACATCCACGGTACTGACATTTGGATTTATAATTGACCTAACTTTATAATGCGGATAGTTAAAATAATTTACAAAATAATTTTGATGTTTCACGTGAAAGCAAATAAGAATTCAGTACAATTAATTCAAACATCATAATAATAACCCTAAATTTCAATACCATGGTACTGACATGTAATTTTATGACTTACCTTTTTAAAAACTAAACAAATTGCTTTAATCATATTTTTTAAACTTCCAAATAAACACACAGCTGTAAACAATGCACCAATAATCTCTCTTCAAAATGACACCAGATAGAGCCAATGAAACTAAATTAAGACAACGATTAGGCGCTAAACATTTCAAATTTAAAAATTGAATAAAATTCCCGGACATAATTCAATGATGATTATTTTTCTTCACAATCAATATTTTCGTATAATTGCAATACAATTTGATTGAGTATACATTAGACTTAAGTTATGAGAGGTTGATTTTATATTACAAAACGAATATTGATAGAAATTTATACATTTAGTTTGAAAAATGAGAATCGGACATGCCACGGTACTGACATTTCCAGTATATTTTCGTCAGTTATGAATAATCCGAAACCACTTATGTTCCGATATCTAATGTAGGTTGTAGAAAACTATCAGATTTATGACATTAATGACTACTTGATGAAAAAAAACTCTGTTGGATGATAAATAATATACTCGACATAAAAAATCACAGTTATCTGAGAATGAGCCATATAACTAATTCATTTTTTAAATTATATTTAATTAATCGTTTCCCATTAGCCTATGAAGGAAATTGAAAACAAAGAAAGAAAAAAATAAGTTAGAAGAATTTTAACGCGCGTATATATATACCTATATATACGTAATATAATTTTCTGATAAAACAGAAGAAAAGTTAAGCGAGGATATATATTTGCCGCATGCAGCAAGGAAATACCTACTTCGGTGAACAATATTGCAGCGTTGGCTAGCTACGAGGGCTTATAAACAGAAAAATAATTATCAGATGTCCTATAAAATCCAATCAAAACTCCGAACGCAGAGTGAGACGGTGGTAGAAAAAAATGGGCCAAGGAGAGATATTAATAAATTGGTTCCATCTTCGTTGGGCGAAGCATAAAAATCCACTCGAGAGAGAAAAATAATTAATTACGATAGTTCGCCCATGCAGACTATACCGGAGCTCTTCGCACTCGCTCTCGCGTATTCAGCGAATAATCATAATCATGATAATAAAAAGTATAATAATAATAATAATAATAATAATAATAATAATAATAATAATAATAATAATACGATATCTACGTCAGAACAAACTATCTCAATCATCCGATTTATGACGTCTTTTATATCTGAATATACTTTTACAATTTTCTTCAATTTATTATTTTAAAAGCGTAACAAATCGAAGCGATAATCATAACAATATCACTCTGTACGATTGATTTTCACTTGTTTCAATCGGTATTCATAGGCGTAGAAGATATTTGCCAATTTAAGGCACACGGTAAGTAAAGTATAAAATCAGCGTTAAAAAAATGACGAGAAACAAACGTATTTTCCTTTTTTCATATTTTTCTTCTTTTTTTTTCTTCTTCTTTTTCTTTTTTTTTTTTTTTTTGTATGTTCTTTTCTTCTTTACGAGTGGCTCTCGTAATAATCCTATAATCTGGATCCTCCACTGGGAAATGGTAACCCCTCCTAACCCCCATCCGCTTCTCTCTCATCTATAGTCGAGAATCTACCAACTGGCGCTACTACGTTCTTGTCATATACATACAGACACATATATACATATATTTGTACAGATATAACCACAACATGGCATAAACACATTACGCGATAGCTAGGAACTATCTTTTTTCTCTATTTCTCTATTTCTCTCTTTCTCTCTTAAAGGTTCCTATACAGACTGAATATATTATAATACGACAACCAACACTGGCAGGCGATGTGAGTCGCCCTATATAATATCAAAAGTAAATGAAATTTCTTTTTTTTTCTTCTTTTTTCCGTTTTTTTTTTTCTCTTATCTCTGATTTTTATCATCTTTTATACTCTTCAAGATATTTTATGATTCAGAAGCTTTCTCTTGCTCTTTCGTCAAATTGAAAAATCATGTCGGGGATAAGAATGTTTCGAAGAACGAACGATCTTTCTTGCAGAGTATCGTTTCGGTTTCGTCATCACCTCGAAAGGAAATCCCGGCATCACCTTGAATTCCGGGACTCATGGATTGAATGAATATATGATAGAATTGATATTATCGTTGATTGGGCAGTTTATCATCCTAGCAGGTAAGAATTAATATCTTGTACAGGGATAATCTCGACTATATATATACCCAGAGATATACATATGTTTCTGTATTGCGTTGGTGTAAAATTGGCCATTTGAACCCAGCAAGGTATAGACAGAGGGAGGGAATCTGGAAACGCGTAGTCCGCAACCCACAGCCCACAAACGAGCCCTATACCGTCTAAATTCGATAACACTCGAAGCACCCTTCGCTAATTGTTATCAATTCAGCAGTACCAGGCGAATATGTAGGTATACTATATGTACAGGGGTATATAAGCTTCCACAATGTACATACATCTTCGTATACGTTATACCTGGTGGCACTAAACGCGATTCTACCCCAAACAAGCTATGCCCTGATGGTGGTGGCGGCAGTGGTTCGCTTGAATGGCTGACTGATGCGTCGAATGAATAACCAACGTAATCGTGCCCCTAAACGCCTGGCATTTGTTATCTTTAAACCGAGGAAGCGGGCGCGAGAGAGAAAATATAGAGTGCGGGCTTAGGGGTCCAGGAAGAGAGGGAGATAGAGATTGAGAGAGAGAGAGAGAGAGAGAGAGAAAGAGGGTAGAGGAGTGGTGATACAGAGCCGAGAGGGAGTGGACTCCAGGATTAGCGGAATGATTAGCGATAGCGAATGGGAGCCGTCGTTTTGAGAGGCTAGGTCGAGTTGGTAGCTACGGGGAAGAAAAGTTGTAGAATTGTTATCACCTGGTCGAAAGTGTGTCCTGGGTGCGGTGGTCGGTACTCGGGGAGTTTTCATGCGGTCAAATTGCGAGTCGTTATGCTGGATATTGCGCGGGTGGAGATTTTCGGGAATTTGAAAAGGTACCGCGGACAGCGTGCGTACCTACACCAATACCCTCGAAGCTTCACCCTCTTCCCATCCACCGCTATTTAAGCTTCCATATTGAACGGATTGACGAAAATAATTTCAGATTTCCACCAGCTACAGCAGTTTTTTTCTTCTTCTTTTTCTCTCTCTTCTTCTTCTGCCCGAATTTCACACGTGGAAAATAGCTCATATTCTCTTCCCTTATTTTATTTTTTTTTTCGGAGTAGCATATCGCACGAGCCTAACAGGCTTTTTCTACATCGCACAATCCCACCGTCAGCGTTATCGGCCACTCCGACAGATTTATATAAAACTCTTCGATTCTCGTCGACTAGAGACTGATACGTTGAAGTACTCCATCGGACATTACTTGATCAATCTTTGGGCGTGTACATATGTAAGCTATAACTGATCAGATATGTACGTAACGACAAAATAGCTCTCAGAGGATGATGAACTAGATTCTGATAACGAGAGCAGGAAATAATTCGCCGGAAAGAAAACATTCCGAAAATTCTCTGCAGTCGTATCATACTTTTGATGCACAAGATCGCATTCCTAGCACGATTCCGGGTTATTCCTGAAATGTTTGGTTCGATTTCTGGTAAAAAGTGAAAGAGGATTTCATTCGCGGTTGGTATGTCATTCGGACATTTTAGGGGAAGATAATTCCAATTCTCTCTCGGTAAACTGCAGAGCACATACACGTACGTATATACGTATTTATATTCGGTATGGTGTAACTCGTACCAATGCGCGTCTCTATGTATGTATATAATGCATGTTTGTGCGCGCGCTTCCGCTCGATTCGAGTGTTACCGGATTACAATGTTTGCCGGCGACTGTCCAAACACAACGCGGTTTTGCAAAGGCCCCTTTTCCGCGCGCATATACCTACCTACCTACCTACCTACCTATCTACACCCCTTGCGAATTCTCGCGGGCCAAGGTTTGGCGACACCGAGGAACGTTGCGATTTACGTCACACGATATATATACCTATATATAAAGATTGAAGAAACTATATATAACGAGAAATAAGATTAGAAATGAATACATATATGTATAATTTACTTACACACATACTTTTTTTGCACGCGTATCATTTATCCGCAATTCATTTAACATCGAACGGTAGATTTTAGCTCGTGTATATGACACGTGTATAAGTATGTTATGCATATGCGGAGGAATTATTCATTTCAGAATAGAATGCGCCCGGAATTTTATTATCAACCTGATTGTGCACCGGTTTATTCAATGCCAATAGCACTCATCAGCTGGGTTGTTTATCCATTGATAAAACCCGGGGCTTTTGATTGATCGTTGTCAAACACAGTGGTTCGGGTAAATTGAGAGCTCAATTGACAGTCGTTGAACAAAAAAAAAAAAAAAAGAAAGAAAAAAAAAATGAATAATAAAAAAATTTTGGTCAGGGATTAAAATACGGAATTTTTTCAGACGAGATTTATACAACCGATTCTATCTAGTCTTAGAATCTTGAAGCAATGTCTACTGCGGCGATAAATTTAATAGGAGGCAATTAATCAGATAAATATATACGAAACTGTACGTCGGCAAGGAATTACACGAAATGCGGTACACCAAGGTGCAGGTAGATTTTCTGCTGACGAAGCAATGCAGTAGTCTGCGACACCGTAATGCGGAGAAACAGGATATAGCAGCAAGTATAGGACAGCTCTTCTGCACAGGATTGGTTAGACAGGACACTTGGCCACGGTGGTTTGTTCCACCTGCGGAACAAAACCAGGACAATTGATTGCCATGATAATTGAATTGCCGCACGCGGAAATTTTCTTTCTATTTCAATCGTTAAATCGTTAAAGATATCGCGTAATATTTGACTAACAAAATTCCACTACGTATGTACGTCCACGTTGATAGATTTTATTCTGAAGTATAACTCTCCTCATGAAAGAAGAAAAGAGAGAAGATTTTTTCAAAAACGAAAAAAAAAGAAATTCTAACTCGGCCAAAAGTCGAGATATAGAGTTCGTTTCAGACTCATTTTGAAGAAGAAGGATTGAGACATTTAGAGAAAAAATAAGAGGGTTTCAAGATAGCGAGCTTCAAATACTTCAGCACCCCGAGGAAATCCCTCTTTCCGAGCCTCATATCAAGCTTTATATCTTATCGTATACCGTGCATCACCTGATTTTCTATGAATGTTGAATTCTTTATGTTTCTTTATGAATTTGTCAGAAAGCACCTCGCTTCTTCCTTCATTTCGTAAACGTATACCTGTACAGGAGAAGCCGGATAGTGAGCGAAGTGTTGGATATGATCTGATTGTCAGTGAAGCGAGCTGATTTTGAATGAAAAGTTGTCGAGTACGTTATTACGTTTGAATTTCTTGTCCCGCGTGTATATATAGTGAGGGTGAAAAGAGATGTTGAAAAGTCTGTTATCGTCTAGCTCGCGCGTTGCATCAGAGTCAAGTAGGTAGATAGGTAGGAAGGTAGGTGTGTTCACGAGAGTAGAATTACGGAGGCTTACTAAAGCTTAAGAAAGCGAACAGACGTTCAAACAAAATTCCACTTTATTCGACAAATCCTTTGTCAACGTGGTAGGTTGGTAGGTATCTAGGTATCTAGGTAGATAGGTACATTTACGCCGAAATGAAAGGCTGCAAAGGTGAGCTACGAGAACGAGGCAAAATTTGTTTGCCCAGTTTCGAAGCTCTCTGAACACGGATCGACTTTTCAAATGCATATCCATTCCTATTTTTCATGTACACTTCATCTGTAATATCTGTATGTAGTATATAAAGGTATCATATATAGGACACGTGAAAGAGGTGAACGTCATGGAAGGTATATTTCAAACGCTGACTTCGCACCGCCTTAGTAAGATCTTCCATTCTCCTTGGCACCGGGTCTCCTCGAGAGATGCAAATTTCCGCAAAACGTCAAGAAAGTCAAGAAAGTCGGGCGAAGTCGATACGCTCAGTGTCCCCAAACCCTTAACCCGCGCGCGGTTTTCCCGCGACAACAAACCGCGAGTAAGAAAAGATCTTATTTAAACCAAAGTCATTTGGGGAAAGTTGCACAAAGCTTCGCAACCTCCGAAATTTCAAAACAACAACAAAAACAAGAACAACAAGGAGCGAGACTAGCAGCCACAAAAACTTACTTTTCAAATTTCATCAGAACTTTTATAATTATCGAGCTTCCTAAAGTTTTTTAAACTCATACTTAGGTATATAGATATACATATTTTTCTTTTTTTTTTTTTTGCTTGCTTATTTCTGGGGTAGTATATCGCGCCAACATTTTTTCATATATTATATGTTGTCGTTTTCTCCTTTAATTTTCTTTTTTTTTTTTGTTTTCTTTTTGTTCGAATTTTTATCCAAAACTTTTCTCTCGGTAGTGTAAAATTAGCGGTAATGGAGCTACCTCGTTTTTGTACACCGGAGGTTCAATTATCGGGGTGAATCCCTTGACGTGTGTATCTCTCCTACCCTCTACCTACTGTTCGTGGTGTAGAGAAGGGTATATCTCTGGAGGATACATATACCTCTACTACGCAGGTCGGTCATGGCCCACGTCCTTGTTCGGAGGTGAGGTTGGCTTAAACCTGGCTTTACCTGAGTTTCAGGAAGTTTGGACGACGCGACGTGGAAGTAGACATAAACCATAGAGGGAGAAATCTGGCATCGAACGAGGCTATCCATACTTCATTATTTCGCAACAATATAATTTCACCCCAATTACAAAACTGCGAACTTTCGTTTTATCGTCACACAATAAAAATTCTTTAATTTACTCCAGCCTTAAAGATTTTGGATTCCAAAAAATTTCTGCAAACGTTGGGGGTGCGGAAGTTCGTTCTTTCAGGGCGTGGTTTGAAAGCCGCATGTGCGCGAAAGAGTTGAGTAATTTTTTGTGCTCGTTTAGTGCCGGTTACTAAAAGTGTGTTTTTCTTCAGTTTCCTGGAGCGCTAGCGACAATAAAACCTCGGCTTCTGCCCGAGAGATTTTTTACCCCCATTCCGTCTCCTCTTATACTTGTATATGGCTGGGCGTCGTTAGGCTCAAATCTATATATAGATGTTATATAGAGCTATATATAGGCAGAAAAGGGACGGAGCTTTCGGACGTGCGCACAAGTTTGATTTCCTTTTTGATAATTAAAATTTCAACCACCCTATGGCTCGCCCGGGAACGCCCTGACGCTCGGCTATTTTCCCCACGGAAATTAGGGCCGCCTAAACACCGCGATATTTGGGGTGGAACGATGGATTCGTTCGTTAATTGATCAATTTCAATGTTAGAGTATAGCAATCAAATTAATAACGATTCAGTTTAACTCCAGTCTAACTTGTTTCTGCCTTACGTACGTTACGGTGCCGAGGACGTGTTATATCCTTTTTCAATTCTCATCAGAATACAAGAAGCAAGAAAAGAAAAAAGCAGATAATGTCAATTGATATTACTTTTTCTGCTCCAAGAAATAAATGAGACCCTTACACCTATAACATGCCCAAGAAAATTTTGGTGGCTCGTTTTATTATGGTATTTCAATGTTAGGCCCAGCTTACGTACCGGAGATGAAAGGTAAACTTTGACATTCAACGTCAGTCAGTTTAACTAACATCCAAGATTTGACTGAATTGAACCACGATTTAATCAGAGCTTTAATTAACCCCATCCCCGTTTTCTAAAAGCAATGAAAATAATCATTGAATAAACGATATCAATGCATCATTGTGAAGAAGCGATCAAGTTCAGACGTTATCAAGTTTTAGAAGTTTAATTTAAGTCCTGATTATTACTTCGAGCTCTCTGATAAGTTCGGTGTTCTTGTTACATAATTAAAAGCCAGCTTACAGAGGATCGACACCTCGCTGTTGTGAATATTTTATATCAAACGATTGAAAGAGTCTTTCTAATAAAAGAAATGAAAATAAAAAGTAAAAACTGCTCCCGTATTCATTGGTACTATTTCTATGAAACCTGCAATCGACAGCTGGACTGCATTGTATATGAATAAATTCATATAAAATTGAATAAATGTAAGTGAGGTGTGTGTCCTGGTATATCGTATGGACGAATATTTTTCTTTGATAATGCGAACATGCGAGCAGAAATTTCGAATATATATTATGATGAAAAGTTGTCAGAAATATCTAAAGAACTAATGCATATTCCGTGTACACTTAACTTCAAAGCCACAGGCATCGCTGTTTGATACTCCGACTACTCTCCAGGCTTACTTGAAAAACTTACAACTTAACGAAAAACGAGAAACTCACCAGCTTGGTTAGAGGAAGAAAGAAGTGGGACGAAAGTTAGTTTAAGGTATCTATTCTGCAGCCACGATACTCGGAGCTTTATATTTCTTTCCCGCAGGTTTCCTTATAAGCGAGCGAATCTCTCGATGTCGTCGCCCGTCCACAGGGACATTAAATATTAAAATATAACGTTTCGATCTCTGAATAAGCTATCGATATTCATAAAAAATAAAAATTCCTTCTCAGCAGAGATTCGATTCCCTAAAATTATTCATCAGCCGCAACTGGTACGTGTTATTAATTTCCGATCAAGAGCTGGGGCGAAGAAATTAATTTATTGTAAAACACAGTATCATATTTTTCAACCCTTAAGGATAAGAAGATGGAGAAGAGTTTGCCCTCGTGTTTTAACTCGACTGAAGTCTAGTTGTTAACAGTTTTGTCTACCCCGAAGAAATTTTTCTTCTTTCTAGTAGTAAATAGACATGGATAACGAGACATACGCACGCGTTACGTCACGGGGTAGACGTATGTCTCTGACAGAAATCTTGAACGTTGCTTCAACTTAGGGTTGATGGGGATAGAAGAGAGAAGAACTCTGCGGAAGTTAGCGAACAGTTGGTAATGAGCGGTACACATCTCACGCGGATATCCATGTGGCTTCAGAAGTTCCTACCGCAACGCGCGGTTTACGTTAGTCCCGGAACTCCCGGAGTCACGAGAACTTCGTAATCACTAGTATAGTACTGATGCTGCTGCAGCACAAAGTGATTCCAAAATTCATACTACCTACACCTAACTAACTAAGAATTGCTTTGTTGTAGACCATTAATAAAGGGTCAAGAAATTTCCGGATTGAAAATGAAGTTGAAAATCGAATTTCTACCCCTAAATATATGGAAGAAGTTTGAATAGATGATGAACGTTCACGAATGAGAATTATTGTATCTTTATACGAAACTGAGATATGTTGCGCTAATGAAAATGATAAGATTAATGGGAAAGCTCGGTATGCGATGCAGTGACAATGTTTGTATCTTGTATTATAATCGAGTTAACATAACGCCACAAAGTTGTGTTCCGATGGAAATGCGAATTATACCTGTTAGCGAGTAGAATAGCTCTTCACGGTGAACTCCCACCGTCATCTCGTTACCTCTGTCCCGTTTCTGTGCAGCCAGTTCCGATTGGATTAAACCGGAACCTAAGATTGCTCTTGGTGCAGGGTAATGGTAAATTTCAAAGTTCCAGACCACGTCGACCTCTAACCGTCAACTACTCGGCCAGATATTCTCCGACCGATCTAACCCGGTGCTAAAACAGCATTGCAGGCATTCCCAGACCATATTTTACGCCGATTGAAATAATATTGTCATCGTAACCTCGCGACGTTTGCATACCCAGCCGGAATTAAAAAGTGTTTCAAATATGTCGAAACCAAATTCCAGTACGTATATCGAATAAGAGGAAACGAGTCCCTCTTTAGTCGAATATCTTCTGAGCTTGGGCAGAGAAACTTGGAAAGGACCTATTTGATCAGGATATCAGCAATATTATCAGCTACTAAAACCCTTTGATCTTGCTAATACTCTCGGCGAATCGCTGGGGTGGGTTTCGCTCCAAGATATAGAAGCTGGCATCAACGACTAGATGACCACTTAGTTAATCCTGTAATCATACTAATAATAAGCCAACCGTACCAAAGCCTCGATTTTACTTTCTGTGTATTTTGACGACGAGTACAAGTCCGGCGTATTTTCGTATATGTGAGGCTGATATTATGCGTCTGTGTGGCTCTTTGGCCATTTAAGTCATTAGCGGGGATGCGTGTGGCCTGGAATCTGATATTAAAACAACAGTCACCTGGATTAATAGAAATTTCGGGTGCTTTCAGCCCCTACTCGCAGCCCCTCGACCATATACCAGTTTCTCTCTTTGGCGAAACAACTCAAGAGTGGCTGTGGCTCGCTGGTGTTGTCATTACGAACACATGCTACGCCACGAAGTGGTTTTCTGGGGTGTCGGAAATGTCGTGGGCGTCGAACGCTACAGCCCCATTATTCAGGAGCTAGAGAACAAGTGGCTTTATTAGATATCTTTAGAAATCCTCACGATCCTTCGGTTAATCCACCCGTTCATCCGCTTCCCAGTTTTCGCGTATTTCTCGCCGTCATTTCTTTCCACTTTTTACCTTTTACGTCCATTCCAATTCCTTTCTTCATACCTTTCAATATTATGTCGCCCGGGAGCGGTTTTAGAATCTCGACGAATTTCTGACCGGTTTTCATCAATGGAATAGTAGAGCGAACGGAACAGAGAAAGACTGAGAGTAGAGGAGGAATTCTCTTGGCACAACTTTCGAAATCAATTGGTCCGTAAAATTAATTTTCCTTGTCTAGCATATCAGAAAAACATAGCCTTCTTCAAAGCTTTGGCAATATCCTTGCGTGAATTCCAATCAGGAGTCCGATGTCTGAGGAAGTGGTCAATTGAATTTCAGTTCTTCCGGAAGTTCTAGCGGTTCTTCTATATATGCTAGATAGAAGATACGATCCTACCAAGTTCACGAAAATTCCCAAACCAATCCCATTTGCGTCTTGCGTCCTGTGTCTTCAAGCCCTCGCTCCCCTTAGCTGCCAAAGTCGAGAGGCAGATCTTTTCTCCCTCTTTCTTCCTCTTTTTTTCGGGTTCCAAGTCACAGGATACTTTCGTACAACTTACCCTGCATATTTCACAAATGGAAGTCCAAGTCTAGAGAAGTAAGCAAATAACTCCTTTGAAGTCACATTTCTATGATTATTATCATAAAGGATAAATCACGAGTAGGTAGTACATACATACCCAGATATATAGGTATATATTACACGTATACGGTATACAGCTTTATACAGCAATGCTTTAGAAATGGAGTAGGCCTCCTTATTTCTGTCGGATTATATGCCGAAGCGAAAGAGGCTCCGTTCGCGATGCGCAAATCAGCATCTTTACTCTTTACTCGCTTTACTCTTCAACTCTCTGCAGAGTCCCTCTCGAGTGTCGCTCCTCTCGGTAACCTAAGTCTAATACGGGCAAAGTTATATATTCCGAGCATCAACCTGCAGCGATATGAGATTATTCGCGTATTACTTTGAAAGGTAGGACGCAGTTTCTCAGCAACGTCGTTACAGAAGGCTAGAACTTTGAGGTATAAAGGTTTGAGGCGATAGGAATATCCGGCGAAGTTAGAGCCAAGGACGAACCTCTTTTATTCCTTCTTTTTTAACGGCAGTGTTTACGTTCCGAAAGGATTTATCTCTTTCACTGAGCATCTCTGCCTGGTGGGTATAGGTGCCGTTCATCTGACGTATAAAATAAACTTTAAATATACTCAATTTTCCCAACTTTTTCCACGTACTTTTTTTCTCAAACGAATTCTTCCCCAGTCCTACGAATATTCGACCAGAAATAATCTTTGTATCTTATCTTGAATTTTAAAGCTGATTAAATAACTAGGATAAAATTGACCGTTTGAGCTGAAAATTAACGCTAAGGAAGAGTCTGTACTTCTCATTAGTCGCGGTTTGTTATTCTTATAGTGAAGTAGACTAGGAATTTTGATATTAATATGCAAAGTGAGTAGCTGGAGTGTAAGGAATAAAAAAAGGAGAGGTTTTCAACATTTTTCAAAGACGATGATCCACTCTGAGGCAACGATGCGGTCTTTATACTTTAATAATCTACACAGCTACCGCCAACCCTCTAATAATTACGATATTTTCCCTCCGTTGGAAAAGGTGGGGCACGTTTCACTTTGTAAGTTCTCGTCGCTAGTCGCGTGGCCCCCGGGGGGTTGGGGCGCGGCCGTGTTTGCTCTATCGACCACCGAGTTCTACCGACCTCCCCCGACCGCCCCCGAGAGCCACGAGCTCCGAGCAGCCTCCCCAAAAAATTTCAACTTTTTCGGATCAACCGAGTGATTCAATTGAAGAATCTCTACGCCCGAGTATTTTAAGATTTTATACACCCCACCGTCACCCACCCCAAATATACTATACATAATACTTTATAAAAATGAAGAATTTCATCCGACACATTTCTTCGTTTCATTTTTTCTCTACTTTTACCAACAATTTTTCGAACCTAATTTTATTTCTTATCATCTAATTGAAATATGGAACAAGTCATATGTTGGTTGATGAAAGAAAAATGATGCATTGGATGATAATTATAATTTAATAAAGTAATTCAGTCTCCCGTCGAGGAACGACCCCGAGGGTCGTGGAGGCCAAGGCATGAGGCAGCTGAGAGTAACCCCCACCTGGAAAGTATGTCTTAGACGTCGGCTGTGAAGCTACAAACGCGAAACAAGGGGACAGCAGCAGGAGCACTGCTCGATGTTTAACTACGTAATTGGGTTGTTTGTTGACTCGTGTCTTGGGGTCCGGAGGAAGCATATAATTACGCGGAGACAACGCGAGCCGCGTTGTTACCAGGGCGCGGCCTTCCATCTTCCATTTGGTCTTCGTAGAGCGTGACATAAATTAAATTAGCCTTTACCCGCTTGAATTAGATTTTAAACTACGTATTCCAAGGATCGATGTATCGCAAGAATTCATTATTCTATCGGACGACGATTTATTGAAAATTTATACCTGAATTCCAAATTCCAATAACAATCTAGAAAAAGACGAAAAATATGCGACAGATTATTTCGTGACATAAATTCGATGAATTTTCTCCGACTGTCACGTGTGGCTTCGATCTTGTGGTTCCAGTCGATCTCCGCCGAACGCTCAAACAAATTGTAATCCGAACGTTGTACTTTGTTTCCGCGTATATCCGGAAGAATAAGATTTCTAAAGAGAAGGAGAATCCTCGCCAAAGAAACGGAGGCGGAGGTAGAAATGGAAGTGGAAGTGGAAGTGGAGGTGAAGGTATGGATAAGTTATATTCGGCCTCGGTTCGACCTCCGCTACTATATACTACGATCGATAGAAGATTCTCCACCGTCGAACGTGGAATCGGTAAGAAACTGGTTACACGGTTCTTGAACCAAGCATCTTTGGCAATCTACACAACGAATCTTAACAGTCGTTACAAAGCTTTCAAATACCTCCAATATCCGTCCCAAAAATTCTCAATAGCTTTTCTCTAGTTTCGGACGTTCATTCGAATCAGGAATCTACAAATAGCTGAAGAAGGCTTCGAAATTTAGAGAATTTTTCATAATCATGGATCAGACGTTCCGTATTGCTAATAGGCTAGACCCCGAAATCCTAAGTAATGAATAAGTTTCCTGAACACGAGCAACTGTGAAGGTGTTGTGCGCTGGACGTCGGGACGTCTGACCCGTGTTCCGAAACTCGCACCAACCCCAGAATGTTAACGTCGTTAGCCACGAGCTCGGTGGGTCCGCTATTTCGACGGCAAAGCTCTCTTCTCTTCGTCTACCAGCAGATAGCACAGTAAACTCTCGGAGGACCAAATCCTCCGGCAAAAACTCGTCGAACGAATAAGATGCAGGAAATATCATGCGACACGTACGTCTTCGGAAGATAGTATAAGTAGAAAAGGGATGAAATACGGATACGGTAAAAGTTTCGGTAGAAGTTGGAGATGATGATACGACGCGAAGAGTTAAGAGGTGAAAATTTTCAGGTGCTCCAACGCCGCCCGAGTACGTTTTCAGTTGAATCTTCTAGGAACGGTATGACAAGGAGATAAAATACGAGAGATGCGAGCGGGTAGGTGGTAGTCGGTGGCGAAACGGTCCAAGAATGATTAATCAGAAACACCTCTTCACGGCGTGAAGCTCTCAAGCCAGTGCCAGAAGCCGGCGACAATGCAGACGCTCCTTTGTGTCAGATGCTGCTTTGTTTAATGGCTGATGAGATGAAACCTTCCGCCATCTTTACTTACCGTGTTGGGCGAGGCGGCCGTCTGTTTACGAAACGAAAATTTTTCTCTCACACTTCGCGTACTACGATTGTTATTTGAGACGCCGTGAACCCATCTCTGATATTTCCATTTCCACCATAACACATATTTTCGCTCTTTTTCTTAGCTGTGATTCTCAGGAGGCAGAATCTAAGCGATCGAAAAATAACCATGTACTTTTCCTCCTAAATGGCGCCTAGGTCCGTTTCAATATTTATCAACTTCAATTACGATAACGGAATATATGTACGATGGGCGCCAGGTTCGACCTGGAAGATCCACGTGGGTTAGGGAATTGCCAGGGAGTACGGAGCGCTTCATATCCTTCCGGAGCAAAGTCTGGGAGTCAGCTTATCGTGAATGATACATGAGAGGTCCCACAGAGCAGAGTTGAGTCGAGGCGTCCGTTTGGTACGCGACGGAAGATCGGGGTGGAAGTAGCACACACCGTGCCCCCACGTAGCAATAATTTCCGAGAGCCATGAGCGTCCATAATTTAGAGTTAATCTTCATAAAAGAAACAATGCACTGGGCACCGGTAAGCTAAACAGGCCAGGCGGCTGCAAATTAAGGGTCTTCCAACAACTTACATCGAAAGGTAACCAACTTATGACTATCTTTCGTTAAATATACCGCAGCATACCTAGTCTATCCTGGGCACATTTTTACCTATTTCAATCAGAACATCTGCGATTTCAATCTCCATAGATTGGAATCGGCGAAATATATTCAGACAGCTTTCGCACCGTTTAGAGTGCAGGATGTATAGAGAACTGCAGCCTTTCCGGTTATTCTAGTTTCCGGAAAAAGCCTAGAAATGCATTCATAGACTGATGGATTGCATAGAAATTGATTCTGCTCACTCCACTGTTTCTGGATCGTGAAACATGAGAACGATTCGCGAGACTTTGGTGCGGTATGAATAAACGAAAGTATAATGACAGTCTATCGTGATTAAAATTGAACACCGGGTAGGTATATGGTGCAGGAGTAAAACGATATGCAGCCAAGGCTATCATTGATCGTGGCTAATGCATCCCATGCGAACCCTGCGGAGTTTCCAACGGGAACGCGCGTCGAGTAGCTTTATTATTCGATTTTTACACTTTACCACACTCCGCTACACTTTTATACACCGCACAGAGCTACTTGCGTCAAGCACTTTTATATGGATCTTTTATGACAACTACCAACCTATTTTCTGCCTGTATAGTACATATACCAGATACTCTGGGAGAACTACCGAGTTAGGTGATCCAGCCAGATGGATGCTGTTGGTAAAGGGGTGCGCAGTCAATCCTATGCATTCGCCCGAGCCTTTTTCATCCCCTCATTTCTCCAAAGACGAGCTTTGCCCTCGCCTCATTTAATAACTCTGCAATGGGCACGAGTATCTCTTCACTGCTGCAGCACATGCGGTATAAATAAATAGATGCAATTACAGTATTCATTCCATACGTATATGTGGGTTAAGTTGAATTAAGTTAGGTAGGGTTAGGCACGGGTGGCAGATGGCGATGTAACAAGTATACGTGTGAAACAAGATACTTTAATTTCACCTGACGCAAGGAAGCCCGGGCTGATCTTAAATTTCGCAAGAAATTCGAAGCTGGTATTAAGTTTTTTTGAATGGTTTTTTTCTTCAAATTCTTTTCCTACGACGAAGCCTTCCTGGTCACAACGCGTTCTAGAAAGGTGTAGGTCACCTTTCGCTGCAGTGGACACAGGTACGTGTGTCAAAAGCTATCATGTATGGAGAAAAAGCCGAGACACGTGTTCAATGAATGATCAAGTCAGATTACATCATCGCAATTCAGACCCTACCAGGGCCTGCCATGGTGTATTCTGGGTTAAGTATCGTGTTGAAAATTTAGTTCTATACCCGGCGAGCTTGCGTCTAGAATTTTCCTCGGGCTTATTTTACGATATCGCGTGACGGGCAGAACGTAAGTGCGATGGTGCCCGTATAACTTTTATAGAGCTTGCACCACTTTTCTCCACTGGAATATTACAAATTGTTATGTTATGTACGTTTCGACAAAAGCGCCAACGATCTACGTGTAGAAGTTACGTCAAACCGTGCCGTTCGTAGCACAATAATTTCACAAGACCTCATACGATTATCTTTTACCCCTTTAACTTCCTGTCTGCAGATCATTCTCGGACGGGTAGGTAATTTGATCACCGTTGGCATGTCGGGTGTATCCGACTCTAACAAACTTCGTTCTCTGCAATTGACATCTTGCTTTAAGCTCGAGACATTTGAAGAAGACCAGAAAGGGGAACAAGCGTTACAACTCTCCCCAAGATCATGTTGACGTCTGACATTGCCCCGAGCTCTTCTTTCCTTACTTTATCATCTCTTTTCTCTCATTCCACGTTTCGCTTCCACCTGTAGCGTTTCCCACTTCCCTGGTCAAAAGTAGATCCAGAAGCGTGAACTCGCGAGGCTCGGCTACCGATTATAAATTCCGCTATTCATGTATCGGGGATCGCAAACGGGTATCAAAATTCATGGGTCAGAATAACATCTCTAAGCTGAAGTTGGATCAAGTTCTAAGAGCTCACGGAGACCCGGTGAGCAACGTCCTTCAGGAAGACCAGAAGTGTTCAGGCTTTGTCCCGGTCGATCGACCATCCAATTTGGTTTCGTGGCGTGCCTCTCTTGCCTCTCGCCTTCGCTCTGATCCAATGGCTCCTCAGTGCCGGTTGAATAATTGAAGACCTTCTCGTACGGAAGCCGGCTTTGCTATGGCTATGGTGCTTCGGGGGATACCACGGGACACTACAGGATCCCAGGGAGTGCATGCAACTCTCTCGTCCTCGAGGGTTCCTCTGACATTTGTTCTCGCTCGCACTGTCTCCCTGGTCGAGGTGGCCGGTGTAGTTGTGAGAAACGAGACCCCAGGGAAGTTATATCCTGCAGGTTACTCTGTAGAGTGTGGAGCGTAGCGGATACAGCCACATCAGATCTATACGTAGCCCTACGCCTTGGTCGTTCCATGAATCTTCTATATTCTAGCGTGAGTGAAAGGCAAAGTACATTCCAGGTTCTGTTGATTCCCACAGACCAAGTTAGCAAAACAAGTCCTACGCGGGATCAAACACGTACATGTTTCGCAAAGAATACAAAATCTGGCTTCAATTTATCACAATTTTGATAAAAATAAAAAATATGTTCAAAAATATACTCGGAGGAAATAATTCGTTACGTCATTCGAAAGGGTTGGGTGTAACTGAGTTGTAAGATCAATTGTTGTCTATATAACTATTTCCTTGAATCAATTTCCGTTTTATTGAATCAAGAAAACATTTATTTCGCCATATTTGATCGCCGGATTTTCCTCGGTCAAATAAATTTCATTTGGTCCAACAAATCCTTTCTCTCTGTGTAACTAACCGTTAACCAGATTGACCTGAAATTTGTTGGGCATACAGTTCTCGTGTTTAACTCCGGGATAAACTAAGGATTGTTTGAAATTTATACGATTCGTTTTTTTGTTTTGTTCTTTCTCTTTTTTTTTCAAAGAAATAAAATTAAGTTAAAACTGTAGTATGGGCATCCTTTACTTTACGCATTTCGTAAACGATGAAATAATTAAATTACGTTAACATAGATTTGGCATTTATTTCAAACCCATGAACCTATAAAGTATAAAACTGATGTGTTCTGAAAAAAGGTCCATTTGATTGATAATTGGCTGTTATGGGCATACAGTAGCACGACACTGCAACGACCTGGCGGTATAAATGCGTAGAGAAACTATGCAGCTCTCGTGGTTTGAAAATTCAACCCGATAAAAGTATTTATAGTCGGAGTTTATCGTTTCGCGAGATAAAAACGGAGTTATTCGAAGCATTGCGTACGTGGATTCACCTCCAGTTCGTATGAATGGTAGCATGCAATCCAACCGTTCGCGTATGTCGAGCTGTCAAGCGCCGGGCGAATCGTCCTTCTGTCTCTTTTACGGTAAACCTATAGCGAATATAGATATATATATATTTTCCAACGCAAACGAAAGGGCGGTATACCAAACAGAAAATTTTCCGTTCTATAGAGAACCAAGGATCGTTTTATGCCGCATAATCCAGATTCTTCAAAAACCAATTACCTATCTCGTTTTTATCTTAGCGGGGTTGAAATTTCGATAACAATCGCACAAATTCTCTCATGTCTAAAAAATGTATGATATGCCTTCTCCAGACGCAACCCTCGATGGAAAAAAATCGATCCTTATAATTTCAATTTTAATTTTAATTTTCTTTTTGTCTTCTGTCTTGTCTGAACTTTTGTACTCAGAATTTTCTTCCTCAAAATATGGGGGAAAGTCTCGATCCAAAAAACTTGCAGTTAGATTTTTCTTCGACATTCGTTAAACGCATCTGGCTCGCTCGCTTTCCCTCTCTACTCGTATCTCGTGACGCCAAGGTGTACCGGGCGTAAAATGCGTCACAGTCACCTAACTGAAGAGTGGTGGTAGCGGCTGTGGCGATGCTCGCGGCGGTGGTGGTGGCGGCGGTTGTTTGGCAGGGGAGTAAGAGTTAAGGGTGGTTAGGGGTATTCGAGAGAAGTGATATAGTGCACGTGGTCGTTTTGCGAGTGTACCTACATTCCGACAGGGTAACATGCTTTTGGGGTAAAATACTGAGGTTCAACTCTGAGAGTAGGTATAGCCGAGCTGCGATCTCCCCTCCATTTTCCCTCCGTGGTGCTCGACCCTGCGACCTTTGACCTAAGAAAGGAACCGCTCTGAAGAAACTCGCCGTATTTCTCAGACGGGGAGAACCGAGGAAACGAAAACCCTACGCGACGATTCCCGTGGGTGGAAAATAAAAGAAAGAGAAAGAAAAAGTCGTTTTTTCAATCGATTCAGGAACCTCGCGGGGGCGAGAGACGAAGCGGATTATTCAAGCGCCATAACCGGGTTTCAGTTTGACGTTTATTATCTTCCGCTCAGTTATTTATTCAGCATTATATTTTTACCACTCGAATATCTTTATTTATTTATTTTTCATTTTTTTCATCTCGTCTCGTCTCGTCTCGTCTCGCCTCTTCTCTTCTTTTCACCTTTTGCTAAATCTACTGTACCAAAATGCTTAAGCTTCAACTTCATACATCAATATTTGCGGAATTCATATTAGCCAGAATTGCGGTTTCGCGCTGGCTAAATCCAAATAAACATTACCGCTTGCTTTGCCTAATTTACATATACGACTGCACCGCCGCTGCCGTTTCGTTGCATACATATGCATATTTTTATACACATTATTTCATCTTCTGAATAAAGTAGAATTTATCTCATATCAGAGTAGTCTACATGTTTCTTCTCTATCTAACAATTCAAAAACGGGTAACAGTAGTGCTTTTTAAAATTTTACAATAATTATTAGAAAATTCGACGTGGAAATGCATTTTTACAAATCACTTCTATGCTGGCAAGTGACGTTCAATTAATTAAGAATTACTCGAGCTGTTATGAAATTTGGAAAAGTAGTTGTCTTAGATTACAACTTCGCATCATTCATCGAAACTTTTTCAAATTTGGAGGGAATATTCTAGACTGGTGTAATTTTGAGAAAAACCAATAATATTCGATGAATTCAATTTTTGAATAAAACAGTCTTTGATTTTGCGCCAATTTCTCCATAAACGTTGAGATAAAAGTGTATTACGTTATGACTAAAGCAAAATACTCACCTATATTATTAGTTTGCAAAATTCCCTGAAAAAAAAAAAAAAATCCCTCAAAATTTCAAAATGTTCCAATGGAGGATTGCGACCTGTATTTGTGGGGAAAGTTGAGTTGAATTTTGAACGAATGATAATAAACAAGGTTTGTATCAACGCACACATCGACTACGTCCACATAGGACATCGCGCATATAAAGAAGAGACGTTAAGGGTGGCGTCGGTGCGGAGGGACGCTTGGCGTCGCGCATTGTTAAGTCTTCCCAGCTTCCCTTTGTCTTCCCGTAGGAAATATGTAGCCGGGGTGGGTAGCGGCCGCATTGTTGCCAAGATTTTCGGGATTTCAGGACGACGGTTTGGGGTCTGGGGGTTGCCAGGGGGTTTGGTAAGGGTCGTCGCAGGTCACCGTGGACGTCGGTGATGTACGCGATCGTTTTTACCATGGAACCAACTACGTCCACTACCCGATTCCATCCGTCTTGTCTCGCTCACCCTTGGCAAGGCATGGCGAATTTTCTGCGGGCGTGGATCGCACAGGAGGAATTCGAACGATCACCTTTTTCGCAAAAGGTCGAGGGGGATTAAACACGCGTGAAAAATCTTCCATTTAACACTAAATAAACCTCGATACATATATCTGTCTTCCACATCACTATATAACTATATCGCGAGATATATCACGAATTCGCACCCTCCACGTTCACCGCGTCATACTGATAGGTGAATTAAGTCCATATAGCCAGAACGTGTCATTCGATAATGACACTTAAAAAGCCGAAGGTAATCCATCATCATCAGAACTTCGTGTTACAACCTACTGTATATACTCCCGTTAAATGGGTACATATTTTCTACTAGGTATCAAAGTACCGAATAAAGACAGATTTCCTTTAGATTCATCGAGCTTTCAATCGATTCAGATATCTTTATCAACTCTGATCCATTTTTTCTGCACATCATTTTCAAATACACAACCACACATGTATATTATCTTTTATAGTTTTTGCCAGTTTCCATTTGAGGATTTTTTCCTCGCGGTACTACAGCTGTAATTATAATTTTCTAGTGATGCAGTGAAAGGATACGCAACCTGTATTGAGTCTTGTTACATTTCATATGTTTGGAGGAAGGGAAAAAACCATTACAGTCGTAACGGAGAGAGGAAAAAAATGAATTTTTGGAGTAGTCTGCAGGAAAACAGAAAAGTCCAAATCTACTGCAGACTCATCTACGGACAGTCGCACCCCGACCAAAAAACTACCCTATATGAAAGGGTTTTTTTCTTCCCCTCTTTTGTACACAAAAATAGGAGCCATTCTACGTTATGTGGTTCTGGCATTCATATTTGCACAGACCTGTTTTGCAACGGTTCCAAGCACAAAACACTTTTCTGTCGACGATCCCACAGCTAACAATGGCTCGGTATTGTTTCAGCGGTTCCTACAGCTTCCACGGTACAAAACACAGTAAAGAAAATCCTATCGATTATATGGTACCGTTTCAACCCCCGTCAGTCAAAAACAAGTTATGTCGTATCATTTACTCTTACGGTCATGGCATGAAGACCGATTTCTCTTTTCACGAGTGAATAAATCTCTATTCGAAAACGGCACATCTTTATTTGAAGATGGAAATCATAATGGCACCTCGCTCCAGTGATGAAGATGAGTAATGCCTGTAAATATCGGACTTCTATCAAACCGGACAATGCATTATTTTCTAGGAAAAATACCTCACGATCAGATTTATACTTCGCGAACCTATACGATACCTACTGATGTAATCCTAGCGTGGACTAGGATCATAGAAAAATATTTTATTCCTGCATGCATTTTCTGATTTTCGAATTTTCTCGAACTTACAATTAAATCTATGCTGATGTGAATGTTTTTAACGTCAAGGTTTATGAGTGACATTACGTAGAATAAAGGTGAAAGAGTATATCTGAGTAAAATTTACCCTAGTCCGTAAAAAAATCCGTAAAAATTAGTGTAATTTAAATATTCTGAACATGCATGTACTACTTGATATATATGCAGTTGCTTCTCGACGTTATGCGGGTGGAACTGCACGGAGCAGCTGCATAACGTGAAAAATAGGGGTAGAAGGGAATCCAGGAAAATGGTTATTCGTTTCGGCGGTGTGGCATTGCATTTCATTTCATTTCATTGTAGGCAAAAGAAGAGGAGAAAATTGCGGTTCTAACCACAGTGAAAATTTTCATTCTCTTGGCGAGGAGCTAATATCACTCGGTCGACCGCAACTCGCGGTTTTCGTGTCCCTTATAATACCAACTCCCGTTCTCAAGCACGACGAGACAAGAGAGTACACCGTCACGTTAATTCGCCGACGAATGTGACAACCGCGGGCAGACGTCGCGTCGTCACCGCCGCGCTTCATCCATGCTTACTAATTGTGCTCGACGCGAGTCGCAGGCAGCTACCAGCATGGCATGGCGTACGTATGTCGACTTATAAATATATTAAAGAAAACCTGAAGATTTCAGTCTGTAATATCATATTTAGGAAAAAGAAAAAAAGATGAGAGAAAGAAAGAAAATTAAAGAATAAAAAACTGAAAATTATGACAACGTATTTCACAGATTGTATAATTTTTATTTTTTTACTCTCGTACTTTTTTCTTCCTCTTTCGAGGATGCAACTAATTCATTTTCAACTGCATAATTTTTCGCCTCGCGACGAAACAGTCGTATAATATCAACTCGTGAATTTTTGTAATTTTTTTTTTTTTTTTTTATTTCTGGAAATTTCTTTACTCTTGTTGCACAGATGATTTTTAGTACTCGAACTTGACTGTATGCGGCATTTGATATTGCGGCGTAGGTAGATATATGTATCACATACCCGCATAAATAGAAAAAGTTTTTAACAAGCTCTCCGCAGTTGAGTTGTAACTGAATAATAAGCTATGAAAATATTCGTACGTAGTTTTCTGAGGTATTGTTATTCCAGATTTTATAACGTATATTCAGCGTATGTATGGTATACGTATGCATGTTACATATACCAGGTAGAAATTCCTGCGACGAGTATTTACTCTGTTCTATTTGAATTTTTTTATCAATGTTTTTTTTTATTTTTCATTTTTTATTTTTTCTCCGTTTTGTTTCATTTGTATTTTTATTTTTCAAGGATTTCTGACGGCTTTTGCGTAACACAGACATTTTTCTATGAGAGTTATTCGAGTACGGTTAACGTCGCTTGTATGTACCATTAAAAAAATATTTTCATATTACGAAAGTGCTTTGAACAGAATTAAATGGCACATACCGGAGTACGTAGGTATACCTTTGGATCTCATTTAAAAAAAAAAAGCTATTCTCTATCTGTATTACAAACGAAAAATGTAACTGCGCTTATTTAGAAATTGCATAGGAGTAAATTCCAACTATATTTACCTGGGCGATTATATATTTATCTCTACAAAACACTGCAGTCAAGAACTGCGTTCGTTGCTCTTCTACCTTTAGTTTCTAGTTTAAACTTTTCTCTGCATACTATATCTCTATAACATAAGGATACAGCGAAGAATTTCAAAGTCCAATACAAAATTGAATTACCAACTGAAAGTCACGATTCTATTAAAGAAGTTGGGAGAATTTTTAGAAATTCAATGATTTTACATTGGGAATATTGATATGAAACTTTCGACGATTCTATCAGCTGTGATAATATGAGGTTTGGAAATTTTTAAACAAATTTTTTAATGAATGGGTATTGTTTCAGTGAATTTTCTTCCGCGTGAATGGTACGATATTACACGTTACGAAATATATAGGTACAGGTATATATTATTTTAATCTAACTCCGAAATAGCTTCTGGAATTGCTTTTTAATCTACATTTTTATGTGGGCTTTATTTTAGCATGGTATCGCCGGGTAGTTTGAAATAATGAAAAAATCTTGTTCGGAGGGTTTGAACGTCGGGATATTATTATTAGGGACAAAATCTAATGCCTCCGCGTATATGTAGGCCTTGAGCTTGAATGCCGCATTTATTTAGAACGAATTTTAACGAATAGCCTCACACAAAGATAATGAAGTATAATCATATAAACATCGTGCTAATCGCATCTTTACGAAGCGCGGGGAAGCTATATAAAATGTAAATATGACCTCTATAGAAGTCATTAAAAATCCCCGCCGTTCCATTACTATCGCGCTTCTTCTTCTTTTTTTTTTTTTTTTTCTTTTTTCTTTTCTTCTTCTTTATTCGTTTTCATTTTTCTTCTTTTTCATTTTTCTCTTCGTCCGTCGACGGAAAATAAAATATCACCCACAGTTCCGCGTCATTATGTATTCCACTAACGACCCAAAAACGTGAAAAAAGATGAAAAAAAGAAGAAAGAAAAAAAAAAGATTAAAAAAGGTAAGAGAGGGAGAAAAGGAGAGAAAAAAGAACAGGACTAAAGCCCTACTTTACCATTTCCCTCCAAAAACGGACGTGAAATGATCACCGAAATAGAGTCTGAAATATGTTAATCCCCACAGCTGTACCAAGGAACGACAAGGCCAACAATAAGTTCTCCAGGCACAGATTACCCGGGCTATATCGTATTCCTAATTGCCAGCTAAACCTATCCCAATTCTTTATTTTTTTTATTTTCACTCTTTCCTTGCTCCTACGTACTTCAAAATTTAGTGTCAATTATTTTCCTCGTTGCATTTAATGACTCGTACTTTAATCCCATGAAGCTAGTCGCAGCTTTTCACCCCTCGAAACGGTCCGGGTCGGAATAGAAATCCTAGTTTGATATTTCAAAGCCTCAATTCCTTTATGCTTTAGATTTTTAGATGGGGATATGATTCCTATTTTCAAATCAAAAATATGATAAATTTTAGTTTTGATTTGAAAATTATTCCGACTTTTCTAAATATATGTATGATTTGGAGTTGGTAAAGCGTGAGTCCGCCTACTGAGGAAGTTGGTTAGGGCATGCTGTTAAAGATACGACTTCCTCCACTGAAAGGCTTCTTCTCAGATTCACTCGATCGGAGAATATAGACACGAGGTCTTGCTTGACCAAAGATATACGAGCTCTTGACTATGAAACAATAGAAGAATATCCTACGTAGTTGATTAATGATTTTCTCGCTCCACTGACGATGAGCGTGATTCCAGTGTTGCTAAAGTCGCGTTGTTGTATCTACCGCGAAATACGATTTGGAAATAAATAAAACCGAATTCGGAAGCTGGCGGATTAAAATTTATGAATTTTATTGAAAATTGTTCGATACCATAAAATAAATAAGACGCATTATTCTATCGTGGTAAATTTTTTTTCTATATAATAAATTCTAATTTACTATAAAATTCGCAAAGACGCCACCTGTTGCAAATTATTTCTAACGATCTAATTTCTGCTGTGTAATTATCGGAAACAGATGTGAGTTGAAGAGTCGTTAAACCCAGCGCGAACGAGGTTCGAAAGAATTACTGGGAAACAATACAACGAAGATGAAAAATGGTTAAAATCCGATTATAAATAGTAGAGAATAAAAGGATGTGGGAATGAAGAATCTGTCGGATTCTGGAAGCGAATCTTTGCATCAGCGTCGATGTTCTTCGACAGAAATTCTTCCCTTTGCATTGTATCATCTTGTTTGAATAAATCCATAAAAGACTGGTTGGTGCAGAGTCCGTTTGATTTTTCGTATTTCCTTTATTTCGTTGAATACGAACTCCGTAGTTGAGAGACCTCGAGGCTTGGTCATCTCTTTGTCATATTTTAAATATTTCCACCATTTCTCGATGCAAATGGCCATTACTTTTTATCCCTTTAGTAGAAGCTGCTGCCTTTTCTATATCCCCGAGTACCCATCCTAGCCACAGACTGGTAGAAAACCCTCCCTGTGTAAATATTAAGAAAAGATTTTCAAATAAAGCGCAGGACTCTGCACCTACGTCCATCAGACAAGCTACTATGGAATTTCTTTTAGCGAACCTCGTCAGTTCAAGCACAGGGGGGCCCTCGACGAGCAGTTTTTGTTCTCGGCGCTTCTGTCTTCTATTTTCAACAGAGACGGGGCAACATTCCATATCCTCATAGCTTTCAGAAGTTTATTAACATAACAAGGGCACGAGGAGCTGTTATAAGCGGGCTCTTAACGATCGCGTTTTTTCATATTCGTAATACGTAGACTTGCCATGGCTGCCATTTACTTCCACCGTATTATATTCCATAAATAATAAATAAACAAGATTTCCCTCCGAAACTCTATGAGAAAAGTTCTCTTCGATGGTCTGCAGAATCCATGCGAACCCTCTTACACCTGTCACCGCGTTAGCACTGGAAAGCGTAGGAAAGTCTGCTTTGAATCGTATCGGAAATAGCGTCTACTATATAATACAACGTATAAAATGGCACTGATATTACAGGTAATATACAAAGCTCCGATAACCTGCCTGTAAAAGTCAGAACCAGACAGCCTTACTCAGTTGCAATAAAACAGCCCGATATTTTCGCCCCTTTACTGCATCCCTTTGCACTAGCAGCGCGTGCCGGGAATGCAACTTTGAAGTAACTGCAGCCCGGCTGCACGGGTCTAGCATAATGTTATATTAAAGCTAAATTGAACGTTTCCGTAATATCTACAGGTTGGAAATTATTAGATCAGTTTTCGTTGATAAAAATTTATGTGGAAACTGGGCTGCGGAAGGATCATACAATACGTGGCTAGACGTACCAAAAAAATTTTCAAACTAATTCAACCGATCGTTGTCTCGAGTTCGTGCGGTGCTATGAGTTATATAGTCGATAGCCGAGGTAACGAGCAATCAAAAGGAATTTTGACTAACTAAGTAGGGTCGAGAGGTACGAGAGCATTTTATAAGCGTACGAATCAGTGGTGAACTTTAGGGAGAGACGGAAAGAAGGGCAGATTAATTCGGTGGATCCCGTAAAACGGTGATATTCAGATCTGAGCCCCTCGTTAGTAGGAATCCTAAGAGTACTCAAATTTTTTTCATCTCTCTCTCTCTCTCTCTTCTTTTCTTCTTTAAAGATTCTATCAGACCCTTGTGTCGTTATGTATACGCACAGCTCCCGCGTATACTACCTACATAATACGCCGTTCAAAATGGAATGTCAAAATTAATTAACGAAGTAAGATAAATTGTTGTTTTAATTATTCTACGACTACTCAAAAAGAATGAGAGAGAAAACTCACATCATTTTCATAAGTCATTTTTCTTTTTCTTCTATTTCTTTTCTTAGACTAAAAATTTTGTTTTGGGGTAAAATTGATCTGCAAAATTGTTTAGCTCGCGGAACAATCCGCGTTCATATCTTTCACTGGCTGATGGTTTGTTGCATGTATATAGTTATACACCGCGGTATGGTATAGGCCTGATCGATCGCGCCATTACGGCCACTCGGCACAATACGTTTCAACTTTAATATATCGGCAATATTCCTGTTGAACTGAAACCCACCCATCTCTCCCTCTCGCACCGTGGATCTGCTCAAATTGACAAAAGCTTCAGCCGAGATGCAATAAATAAGAAATAAATAAAAAATAAATGACCTTCGACTTTTCTTTATTTCTCTCTCCCTCTGTCTCTCCCTTCCCGTCGCTCCTCCCTCGGCCTCTTTTTCCTTTCTTTTTTGCCTTCCATTGTATATTTTCTTCTATTTTCTCTCGAGGCACTCGCTTCATTGTTTCGTTTGCTGCTCGGCCGATAGTGGGTGGGTTTCGTTTCTTTAGTTGGTTTCGTATTTTGACACGTTTTAAATCCAATTCAATTCGGCTGGAATTCCAATTCGGCGGTTCAAGTCGACTGTGAAATTTTCGTTCACCGTATCGAGACACCTTTCGTTCATACAAATATCATATTTTTACGCAGCTTATTTCGCGCCTCATCCAGCACCACATAAACACCCTTTAACCATTCCAAACTCATTACTTTTCCCACGGAGCAACATTTTGAATGAATTAAATAGAAATTTTAAAACAGATGAATTGCTTTAGCCAATCTTCAATCAAATTCGCTTCGTCGTTCATCCGGATTTTCATCGTTGACTAAATTCGAGAAAACTGCGACCTTTTAACGGGGTTGAATAATTTTTCAAACACCTCGTGCAAAATAGAGATCTACCCGGCACCGTTTTCTCTTATGAATACAAATATTAGAGTTCAGAGGCTGAGCAGTAACTATAAGGTGTAGTTGGATGGTAGTTCTCACGTTCTCATAGCTTTGAGAAAACCCGTGAAAATTTACCTTGGAAAAGTAAATTCTTGTGGCAAAAAGAGCAGAACCGAAGCAGAATACTGCAAAGAAGTTGGTGTACCTGGGTATCAGAGTTCTTCACCCGGGAAGGAGTGAATTCAGTAAATAAAATCGGTGAGCAAGTAAATAGTTGAAAATTACAGCAAATTCACTTGCAGGAGATACGGCGACGCCGTAGATACGTACTGTGATTTCAATCCTCGACCCCTACATGTTCAACCCCCTTTCTGCAGTTCTCCCAGTCGACAGGGCTCCAGGTTTTTCACAGACGACCAAGGCATGCGAAACGAGTATTTCCTCAATCGGAAAAATTGTGATTTCAACCAATTTTATAACCTTATGCAGAATATCGTTTAAAAAAAAAAGTATCCCGAGAAGGAAGAGCTCCTGTTGAGTCCTTCGATCGTAGAAATAAAGTTTGAGGACGTTTTGAGAGCTTTTATGTCGATGATGAGAACTTGGGCAATAAATATAGACATTCAATAAATTGAAGGAAGAGATACTTACCGGAGCAGTTAAATACTCGAATTTCACTCGGACTTGCTGTTACTCTGCTACTGAAATCAGATATGAAAAAAAAAAAAACATGATTAAGCTCTTTATTCGAATGAAACAACTCATGCAATTGGAATATACCTTTTAATTAAAAAAAATGGCAGGATGTCTAAACGCGAGGTCCTCCAGTTTGAAAATATTTAGACTGTGTGATTGACGATAATTTGAAGTGAGACTTGCATTTAAATCACGTCATTAAAATCTCGCTTCTGATCAAAGCAATTAAGAAAATACTCACCTCCACTTTAACGACGGGAGCGAAAAATTATTATACCATTTCCATGCTAAACACGTCGTCATAACCACTTGGACTAATGTGAACGAATAGATTCGAGCATAAAATAAAAGAACCTGTAGATACCCTAATCGATGAAATCTACAGAGCAGATGTCAAAAGTGTTTGCCTGTACCTATCTGATCGGTAGATGAAAAGAATCGATCAGCCATTAAACGATTCGCGTAAAACAGATCTAAACGTGCTAAATAAATGAGAAGAAAAAAAGACTGATCCGTAAACGATAAATTTGAATATCCTGGAAACGATAGACGAAGGAAATATTGTTCTCAAAATAAATCCTAGTAATTACAGCCGGTATATGGGGAAAAAATACGTTTGTCAATGTTGATGGACGAATTTCGTGGTTGTCGAAGTTAGAGAAAATCCTGCAGCAATGAATTATTCTCGTCGTGAGAACAGCAGCTCCTGGAGTCGATAACTCAGCCGGACATATCCTGCGAAGTCCTGTAGGGCTGGGTATCATAAATCATCCTTATACACCCTATACTGTTTAAGGGTAAGCCGGCTTAACGAATGACAGTCACAGTAAAGGACTTCTTTTTAAGATAAATAACTAACGTTGAATGATATTTTTCAATGTATGAAGAAATACAAATATATTTGAGGAATAAAAAGAAAAGAAAAAAGAAAGAGAAAGAAAACGAAGCTAAGAATTCCGGTGAAAAAGCTCTTCCCATTATGCGATACTTGCGGTTGTACCTGCTGGCCCCTACCGTCTTTTGCAGACTCATTTTATCTTACTTCGTCTTACTTTTCTCAACGGTCCGCATCGGCTGCAGCTATACAGCCTCGCGGATCTCTGCTATTTTTTCATTCCACGTGTTTTCATTCAATCAAGATTTATTTAACGTAATTACCAGCCGCCTCTTTTCATTCCCAAGGAATACCAAAAGAGCAGACGAAGCCTCTTATACCTTTTTTTTATATATATATTTTATCTTATGAATTACAGATCTACTTCGCTAAAAAAAAAAAAATTAAAAAAAATAAGAAAAAATACTATTTCAACTCGGTTTAATTGATGACATTGAAAAGAAAAAAAAAAAAAATAAGAAGCAACTTGCACAGAAATTAATCAAAAGCACAACTCAACTTTTCATCGCGTATATAACGCGATACAACTTTTTTCTTATACGTATGGAATTTAGGTAATAAACCAATAAATGATGTTACAATTGAATTCTAATCGATACGGTTTCCGTGAGAATCGTAAAATTCCATTTTCTTCCTGAGAAAATAGTCTTTAGAGATTTTAGTGCAGACTTCGATGTAGGTATAATATACGAACCTGATCTTTTGTCAAGTATACGCGGTAAGCATGACTCGGAAAGCTAATTAATTCTTGGTTCTAAGTGAAGCCATTGTACGGCGAGAATATTAGTCATGATTCAAATGTTAAAATACAGAATAACTTGGTTTTCTCAAGTTCGTTCAACGGATATATGAAAGCCTTGTAAAATGTACCTACCCCTGAAAAAACGTCTTAGGACCTTTCTGCCACCGAAATGTAACAGATGAATGCAGATACCTGTATATTTTACATATACATGATATAAAGGTACATAGACGTGAAGAAGACACGAAAAGAAAAAGAAAAAAAAAAAAAAAAACAGAACACCCTGGGTAATTGCTCGTGATTTTTAAGAATTCTCAAAGCACCCACGAATTGTATTTCTGCAGCAGAGATTGGAGGAGTTTTAGCCTCCTTCTTTTACCAAGAAAAGTTTAATTGAGCTACTTGACTTCAAAGCAACGAGCAGCAACGGGAATGCCTCGCCCCATCAGATCTGCCAGTTGTACCTACTTGCTCTAATAATTCATACAATTGCCTGAGCGAAGAAGACTTTGTAATATTTCACCGCTCATTATTTGTTAATTTCAGTAATTATTATTATTATTATTATTATTATCAATTTGTATTTTAACCGCGTCAGACAATGATGATATCCTACGGATTCTAGATTTAACAGAATAAACGTTCAATTCTCAAGAGGGGATGTTTTTCTCATTGCTTATACCCATACCAGCTTTGCCACTCGTTCAACAATAATTACAACGAACATTGAAACACGGAGAAGAGAAGCGAGCTTTTCAAAGCTCTCTTTAACCGTTGTCACTACAGCTACCGCGGGTGCGCTCGACCGTTCGTATATTGGCAAAGAAAAGTACAGAATAGTGCAAAGAGCGAGCTACCTAGGGATATATAGAGAAAAGCTAGGACAAAGTTGAACGGCATCAATGCAGGGATTTAACTCTCACTCATATTTTTCTTAACAATTATTCTTCAACAAAGTGACAAGAAACTATTGGAAGGGAAAATATTTTTCAAAAAGTGTAAAAAGTCACTGTGAATAACGCTTTCAACAATATACGGTATACCTAGTCCAGAAATATGGAGAGAAAAGAATTTGCATACTTTAGTCAATTCTCGACTGAGGTAGGTTATATTTGTGATAAATTTTCCCCGTCTTTCATTCAGCTTTCTTATATTCGTAAGCGGTAAAGTGAAATGGCTAAAAAATAATAGTCACGTTCGCATCAACGCGGGTATACTTGTGTATTTGAACGCCGTTGAGAGAACTATTATTCGAAGTACTGCAGAGCCGGCTTTTAACTGGATGGTTTTCCCGGCGTAGGAAACGTTTTCAACTTTAGGTACTCAACCGGCTGGCTCATTGTCAGTTATCTAGAAGCGCTAAATTTCAGACCCCGTGTATCCGGGAACGACTAATACTTACTTCACTCAAAATGAGGAATGGACCCATAAAAAAATATTCACGATTACAAACTGCGGCACGAAAACACCTGCAGATATGATAGCTACCAATCATTTATCATAAATCAACGATAAATGCCGTTGCATCGTGCACTCTGCAGATTCTTACGCAAATTTTACAACGAAATTATCGCACAAGATGAATCTGACTTTATGACATTTGAAGAAAATTTTGTTTCGCTTATTTTGAGATGAATTGGCATAGAAATAATCTTTGAAGACACGAACGTCCTTCCTTTTATCCATTCGACAAATCAGCCGTGGTTCAACCAATTGTACCATTATTATAATAAATGTAACACAGCGTGATGTACGGACGCGTTACTTAGGTACTAGCTCCACTTTGTATCCAACTGCAGTTGCAGCATGTTACGGAAAATACAGTTATGCCACTTTCGGACAGAACGAGTGACATAAGGCATCCTTACGACCACATGAAGACAAATTGTCTAGCAATAAGGAGAAAGAAAAGAGCTATAGCTGGCTCGGAATCGATTTCAGATTGCTTCCTACGAAATGAGAATACAGTGACAGTAATACTGCAGCTTGTTGCAGAGCAGTCGACAGCTTGAAGGATTAGGACAGCAGTTGATAGCCTCTGAAAGGATGCTCATCGGCTTAGACTGTGCCACAGCTATGAATAGGAATGGAGATTTTTTACTTGCTGTATACTTTCTATGGAAACGATTTCAGAAAAATCCTGTTACGAAGTTACATTCAGAAGAAATAAGAACGATGTAGTAACTAAGCGAGAACTTGGAATACGGAGTATATAATCAACGCGAAGACATGCTTGAGATGAGGGACAGAGCGAGGGTGGTAAAGGGCAGCCTTTGCTGCTACGATAACATGCGACTGTAATAACTGGAGCGAAAGTGGAAGAGTAATGCGAATATACGATGCGACTGCACTTCTCATCCGGCAAAGTTCACAAGGCAACGTTAACCGTGACGTTCGCACGGGCTGAAGGATCCCACGACGCACCCTAGGCACACCTCAGCGTAGGTCAGTGCCGCTTCCTGCCCTGACGGTCCCCGTCTAACTTTGCATCGCCAATTAGATCAAAGATGGATGTGCGAAGGATCGTCCTTCCGTTAAGTATAAACTCGACGATCTACCAGCCAGCTGTTTCTGTAGCTGATTAAAATTGTTTGTCCGACAAATACCGGTAGTAGAAGTTATGTTTACGGATGACGGATAATCGAGGGAATTAGAAAGTTGGAGAGGGTCAGTGTAAAGTTATTCTTCGTTGATCATCGGATTCGTTAATTTTGTTCCTTTTTTTTCTTTACAGTAAGTTGACTTCTGCGTGGACGAAGAGAACAGTATTTGTGAGAATTTTTGCCACCTGCTACGAGTTGCAGTTCGTTGGTTCAAAAAATTCCAGTAAATTCTCTGACTTATATCTGTGTATATACTAAATATACTTCATATACTCGAGTAATTTCAATTAGCAGGGAACAAAAACCTCCGGCTAGGCCAGCTCCGAAACCATCGCCGAGGGAGACACGCAAGCGATACTTTCCGAGAATGCGCCAGTTATAATTACGTACTTCGTTGCTAATTACGAAAGCCGCGTGTGAATGAATAGAAGAAAGGGGGCTGCACGTCATACCCCGCACAATCCCATTTCCCACGTATCTCATTATGTAAGAGTGATCATATTTCTTACTCAGGATATTCAACCGACAAGGTTAGAACCGAATAGTCATAGCATGTCTATAAAAATCTAACAAGGACACAAATAATCCGTTTACGCTGCACTCCATGCCTTTCGGAGTAACATAGCAAGAATTTCAATGTCTCGGATTTCCTCCACACTTTGAATAGTCTGTCCGCAACTCGTGCACGTAATCTTGCAATTCACATGTAGAGTTGAACGTCAAAGGGTAAGCTGCGCGAGCTTCTCGGTTGAAAATGTACCAAATGGTAACCAACGGTCATCAATGAGCTTATACGTTGCCTGCAGACTGCATAGTCACGTAATACAAAGGCATATGTACGTTGCATACGTGTATATGTTGGGAACGCGAGTCTATGAGGATTTCATCTCTTCCAGTGCCACATAGCTCCGGTTTTACACGTGAGTGGAACGATTTTGTTCCAGACTTGGCTACGCTGCGATATTGCATTAACGATGTTATAGCGATCCCAAGTGGCCACTATTGCTGATGCTAGTACCAAACCGGATAATACTATTCTAGAGATGGGAGACTCGGCGCATGAGAGAAACTCTGCTCTACGAAACAGATTTTCGAAATGAACGCTTTCATCCGCGTTTCTGTTAAACCCTCTTGTTCATTGGCCCTCTTAACATTCGCTTTGGATTAAACTCTATCGAAGTATCTACCCAGTTTATAATTTCAAGTCCGATTATTCGCTCTTAATTCGCGCTTAACCCCCTCTGCTATTCTCCGACTTAATATTTCTCGAGATTTCTGCTGCTGCTTCTTCTTCTTATTCCCTCCGTCCTCTTTCCCATCTATAGCCACGTAATTTCCATCGCCACCTACCTCGCGGTGTTATCTAGTAGATCTTTGGTTCCCTTCTTCACGTTCAGCTGCTCGAGACCCTTACCTCGTTGGTGATACAAGGATAATAACACTTTGAACGAAGATTCCCGAGATAGGTAGCATGACATAATACTCGGAATTTTGATACACTCTTATAAGTATACGCTGAAGGTGCAGTACGTCTACGATATACATTAGGGAGTGTTGAAAGTGAACTTTTTCTCATCTTCTCGCCGCTGATACTCCAAATGATAGATTTTCATGTCAAGTAGCTCGTCCTAAGGAAGGGGCTGATTTCTATAAAAATTTATAACTCGGCTAAGAATCAAGACATCGAGTTTATTTTAGACTCATTTTCAAGAGACCGGATTCAGGTGTTTAGAAAAAAATTAGTGATTTTGAGGATAAAGCTTTAAATACTTTTTCACCCTAAACCAATTCTTTCTCCCAGGTGATTCCGTCGGCGATAAAGCTTTATCTTGAAGCCAACTTATTTTTTTTCTGAAAACCTTAATCCTTCCCCTTCAAAATGAGCCTAGGATGATCTGGATATCCTGATTTTTAACCAAGTTGTGAATTTTCTTAGTTGAAACGGTCTCTTTCCTTTCGTCAATTATATGGAAAATGGAAATTGCGCTAGAGGCTTATACTGCTAGGAGAAGTATGCTCACACCAAAATGTATCATCTGAAGTTTCAGCAGCGAAGAAATGGAAAACGTTCCTGTTCGAGAGCACAGCTACGTTCGGTTTTGTTAGATGAATATTATACCTGGGCGAGTTGCACACCTTGATGAAATGAAACGAAGAGGAGGATGAAAAAAGGGAAATAAGAGATGGCCGAGGGGGTCGAGGTCCCAGTTCGATAGGTAATATGATTATTCTGCTCTGGCGGATGGCCCGACGCTGTGAGAGAAACTTTAGAAGTTGCCCTCGCGGGCGAGCATACCACTCCAAGATAATGAAACGTTCCACAAGTTGTCGAGTGCGACCCCACCCCCGCATCCACCTCCATAGCCACTTCTATCACCTTATTCCCAGCACCACAGCTAGGGGTAGTATAGCTTCAGAATTGTACAAGCACGTGTTTCGGGCCCGACCCATATCTCATCGTCAATGATATTAATGCATTTCGAGTTGTTGGTCCCGCTTTATCGTCGTGTTACGTATACCGGAGGAGTCCACGAAGAAATTACCTACCTGCCAATACCAATTTCCTAACTTTATCGATGGACGTATAAATTATAATGCATCCTGACAGCTGTTCTCAGAATCGTTTTCATCGATAAACTTGTAGAATTTTTGCAGATCATATAATACTCGTTCTTCTTCAAGTATATTCTCGTGTTTAAATTTTACTTTTCTCAACATCAGAGAGTGGCAGATTTTTTATTTTTTTTTCTCTCCCTCTCTCTCCGTTTCTTTTTCCCTTTTGCTTCAATCTTTAATTCTTCGTCAATTAAGCTAATGGAATCCTAAATACGGGAGTTTCTTTCTTATTCTTTTAATTCCGTTGCCGTTTAGACTACTCTTCGAAAAATGTAATTAATTAAACGTGAAGTACCTATTTCGAAGAGCTATAAGCGGCACTCAGATAAATAAATAAATAAATAAATAAATAAATAAATAAATAAATAAATAAAAGGAACGTAATAATTGAGTTAGAAATTATGATAGTCCTCTTCGGTTACATACCAAAAGTTTTCCATCGGTATCATTTGTCACGAGGGATATTAAGCCTTGACAATTTATTCATCAAAATTTATTGCCAATAATCGGATGCCGGGATATTTCGCCAATAAATTTATGGATTAACACATTACTGCATTATCGTATAAACAGCTCGATTACTCCATATTACTTCACTGAACTATACTCGCTGTAAATGGAAATGGAAATTAATCGAATAAATGATTAACAAGATTGGGGAAGGGGATGAGAAAAATAAGTATACTAAAAACTGTCGTTACATCGACATCGGAATGAGAACGTCAAATTCAATCAGATACGTGCGTAGATTCTTTGACTACAATCCGGTGAATGTCGATTATTCTCTACCCACAATACCACTTCGCGTGACTTACTGCGATTAAATCTATCAAAGATATTAATTTGTATAGCTGCGCGTATACAAATGCGATAGAGAATTGTATTGGCGTTAACTTCTTGATGAATAAACCGATTCATATCGCCCTCCTGTTTACTGAACAATTAAAAACTAACGGCACTCACAATACAATATTTCAAGTATAAGAGACGAACTAAGACGAACCAGCCCACCCACGCAGGATAAATCTACAATAAAGATTCGTAACAACGGCGTATGGTTAACAGTTATATCGATTAGCCCTTCGTCCGATTGACTAATGTCCGATATTTACGAAGCCGAGGCTTTGATCGGCTAGTAATTTCACTGCAGTATATAATCGAATGCGATAGACATGGGAAAGTAGCTTTAGAACGTCGTTAAGATTTTTTTTTTAACGCAAGATTACGCTGCTAACGTTCTCCGGATGAGTGCAGAGAATACCTATCTCAAGAGTCCAAGAGATACAATAGAAACTATTGTTCGGCATGGGAATTTACCTCGAAACAACCGACTGTGAGAATTCTCTGAAATTTCACCGTAACTTTACGGTCAACCATGGTCTCCTTATGGTCGAACACATGTTTGTGCATTAGACAACAGCTGTTAAAAAAAGATCATCGTTCTCTTATCCCCGGGATCTATAAGTTCAAACTAATATTTCTATGTTGGAGTAGAAATTCTAGTCGCATATTACCAGTTCTCACCGAAGACTCGAAGGTGCAAACTAGGAATTTGGAGGTAGGATTGTGCATGTAATGAAATTCTGATCTGCAGCTATGTTCGTTTTGGAAAAGTTTAAGCGCTGGGTTGTAAAAAGAATTTGAAAATTTCATAGGATGCAGAAAAACTAATCAAATTTTCAAGTCATTCTACTAAAACGGAATTATATTTCGGCCAGCAAAAGATTAAAGAAGAGAAATCGTAGAGAGCATTTTTTCATACATAATTCGTGGCAGTTTATCCGATTTCAATGTTCAATAATTTCGTAACATATTCATGCACCTACGCGTTATTTGGGCAGTCGATATCCTATCCGAATACGTCTAGATATATACTAGTTCATATATTGACGTGGCAACGAATTCTCTGCAGAGCTAGACAACATATCGATGTCTGCGCACGATAAAATAGCACTACTAATGGTCACGGTTACTTCTGGCGAATGTCCAACCGTATCTAGTAGCACGCAGCACGACTAGGACACGAGATACACGCGATGTCGGTATTATTTCGAACATTGTGGGAAAGATTTTTCTTACAAAACCTTGAATAGTGTCATTAGAACGTTGGAATATCTATTTGAGATCAAAGAGACGAATGAAAGATTTTTTTCAAAATCGTTAGACCGAGCTTTTACATGATGATGTTTTCGAGGCTGCAGGTTCAATCGGACGAGTATAGATAAGCCGAGAAAACATTTGTACAGTAATTTCGATTCATTTTATCAATCATTATGAACGTGGATATAAAGTCCAAACTCTGATGTGAGAAAGGAGAACTTTGGACCTTTTCGCGTGTTAAAAGAGGGAAAATAAAGAGATGAAAAATCGTGGATCCCGGCGAACAATACAGGAAGGAAAATGGCGTCCCGAAATACTGATTTTTACGAAGGACCCACCGCTGACAGAATCGTTCCACTCGGTAGCACAGCAAAGTCGTTCCTTCTCTACAACATAAAAAGAACCTCGACGAAAAGAAGAATTACGAGATCAACAACATCTCGTAGAATGGTGCCTCTGCCATAGCTCCTCGAGCCTTGGAACAACGCGGACAACCCAGAGGATGCGAAGTAAAAGACGCGATAGACAGGACCGCGGGGAGTTACCGCTGTTTCTAGAGCTTTGTCCTTATCGCTGTGATTGCAATTTGATCTCGGCTTAGCTTGGCATTGCCCTATTGCCTTATTGTATGTTCTGGAATATCGGACATGCTGCTAAAACGTGTTGGTACCCATGCGACACGAGCTGGTACCTACAGCTGTGACATGTCGTATATTACGTTACGTATAACCAGATAGATTTATCGAGACGCAAGATACGCCATCAATTCCTTTTTCAAAACCAATTCGGACAGTTTATTCCCCGTTGTATTTTCCTCGAATAATAAACTTTTCGTTTCTCTCTAACGAGCTTGAATTCGAATGATGAAAATCATCCAAATCCTAGGCGAAACAAAATGGGATAAAAAATTGAACGAGCAAACGTAAGGCAAGAATCCACGAAATTCATGAAAGTGATATCCGGAAAGAGAATTTCAATCTGTCAATGACGAAAATTTCTGGCAACGTGTATATCGGTGTTAAATCCAGTGTATATTCTGTGAACGACATCGAAGCTATGTAGGATCTGATTTTAGTCCATGTACGTATATACACACAGAATGTAGGTACATACATATAGCCGCGTGTACTTAGATCTAGGCATGTGCCAACGTGGGTATCGGGCGTGTAGCGAATAGGAGGGTAAATTGGAGATCTGCTGGTGTATCCGGTTTACGAAGGGTGCCTAATAGCTTATTAGCGAATGAGAATCAGATATCATCAAAACGACTAATGAGCCCGGGACGTATCCTTCGTAGAATTCCTTAACCCATTATATACATAGCTATGACTACCCTACACGCATGACAAGTGTGAAAGAAATTCGTACATTAAATCGTATAAGTTTAATTATCAGTCAATCCGATTTTACTACCCTAATATTAATGAGAGGGATTGATTTTATTCGCAACGTCTGGTGGGCGGGTATGCTGGTTTGTTTGCATTTTATATAATGTTTCATTTTATTGAAAACGAAGAGAACCGAGAGAGAATCTGTGTACAGACATATACCTGTGCATGTGTGTGTGTACACATTCATTATATCGTGGGATTAGTAGCGTGTGACAATCAATGCAGATCGTGATTAACGAAATAGAAAATGGTCAGTGCGGTAAACCGTGATGGGTTCAGTTGAGGATTAATGATGAAAATATACTATACGAGGACCGCTGTTCCGTAACGTCGAATCGTGAATGCCATTCTGCTGGAGGTTCGTTTTATTATAGAAATCTGTTCCAGGTTGCCAAATTTTAATACTCATTCAATCATACGATTTTTTTATTTACGATTTCGGCTTTTTATAGTTCGTCAGGATTAGAATTGCAAACCTCATGTAACAGAACGACGGTATATGGTACGATTGAACGTGCTTAAAAATGTAAGAAATAAATCGGATTAAAAAAGAACAAAAAGCTGGGGAAGAGCGAAGGGCGAAGAGATCTAATTACAGCATCCGTTGCAGTGACCACAATTTCGGTGATAAAGTATCAAAATACATCGATATTACGTAGATTGTAGCCCCACCGCGGTCAATGCACTTCATCCAGCCATGCATATACGCCTACATTGACAAACTTGAGAGTCCTACGTACGCCTACGTGTGTCTCGTCGCGAATATATATTATATTTGAGGATTTATGTATGAGGGAAGTTATTTCCCGCTAACAATGATCCTCGAATTTGTTAATATCCGATTATCCACGTTTCTAATATCTGAAAAACGAATTCAGATCAAGTATAAAATTCGGTGAATTTATCAACAATCGTTTTGAAAGTTGAGTCGAGTCGCTGTGATGAACCAAAGTGAAAGTGGACGGAAATTTGCGCATTTTTTCGTACGAAAAATTTACAACGTCTAAGATATATTTTCGACCTTATCATGAATTGTGGGAATTATTATACAGGATTTTGGAAATCGATTGACGTTCTGGCGCACCTTTGTGTCTGTATACCTCTGCCACAAGCCTATAATTGCGTAACACCTTGTATACCCAGTGTCAATCCTGAAAATGCAATGTACAGTGTTAATTACCCACATCATCCTGTAAATAGATCTACGTGTGAGCTTCGCGTGAGGATATAACCAGATATATATATATGTATATAGAAAATTGACAGTAGAGACAGAGACAAAGTTTCTACACACATTAATCGGCGAACTAGACACACCCTACGAAACAGGGACAGGATGCATTCGATTTGTAATAGCAGGGCGTCAGTGGAGCATTAGTCACAGCAGTCACCCAGCTGCCAGTGATCGAGGGCCGAGTATAAACCCTAATTATGCACATTTGCGTACGTACAGGTCTCGGATTTGGGGAACATAATTATGTCACTCTTCCTGGCATTTATACGACCAAACTGCCAAACGGACGGTTTAACAATCTTGACGAATGAGCATACTGCACCCGAGGTGATCTGCTCAACAATTTGCTATTTTTGGAATAATTTTTGCAATTATTATGAACGTTATAAAATCGGGTGAAGATCGTGATTCGGTTGCAGAAGAGAATCATTCTGGTAAATAAATCCTCCGCGAGTAGCTGTGTGAATCAAAAATTGTCAGGAAGGAAGTAACACTTGGAAGTTTTTATTGAAAGCGACCGTGACAATGACTGGTGGAGAAATCCGAGAGGAGTATAATGGCACGTTTCCTGTACGTTTCAATAAACGACCAATGAATTTGTTTCTTTTTTTACCCACTCTAATTCGGATCCCCTAATCGTCCCTTGTCACATATCACTGGCTCGGACGGAAGTGGAGATCGTGAGAACAATCGGAGAACTATCTCAAAGTCAACTTCCGTATCGACGATGATAAAATTGCAGTTCGAAAGTTTAAATGGTCTGAATTCGCTTCGAAGATTATTCTTCCCTTTTTTCTTTTCTTCGTCGAGTTCATCCGGCTCGAATTATCGGATAAACTACGATGCAAGTTTTTATAATTTCAACCAGTAATAATACGGATGAGCATTTCTTCATCTTTCAATAATTCATACATTCGCTCGAATATCCTGTCAAGATTAATCAAACTACCCTCTGTCTATTCCCATAGTAATTCCCTTAGACAAATATATATATATTTATAGATACCAGCTACTTCAGCGTCCACCTTTCGAGCTTCAAGGCTTACCTGAAAAACTTTTCGATCTAAGGGATATTTCGAATCCGAATCACGATCCGGACGACCACCGCGACGCCCGGACCTCGCTGGGAGGCCAGACCTTCCCTTGATTGGATAAAGAGTCGTGGTTAGGCCGCTATCAAAGATGGCGTATTCGAAAGAAAATTTTTTTTTTCTCTCTGTTGCAGGGATGAAAAAAGGGAGAAATAAATAAAAAGGGAAATAAAAATATGTGTACCTACCCCGGACAACCCTGGGTATATCTGAGGTCCGGAAATCATTACTTGTTCGAGTTGAATCTGTCGATGATTGGAATTTTATCGTGAACTGAATGCTGTTAAGTTCCAGGTCACGCTTTAAATTGGAATTTGGTATAGAACCGAGCAATTTGCCCTTAGTTATAGCCTTTGATCCTTTAAGCGATCCCTCGTCATCCTGATCAAGAGGAAGGCGTTGATTAATCGGTTCGATATTTCAAATTACTTGTATCGAAACGCCACTTCCCTGTCTAATCGAGGGCCCCTAAAACGGTGATTGAAATCCTGAGGGTTTCAGTGCAGCAAAATGTCGATTAGTTGCAGAGGTGCACTCGTCGCAGTCAAAGTCGGAGTCGGAGTCAACAAATCAGTTAAATATTTGCACCAAATTAATTGCAACAAATCATCCATATTTTAGCTAATTGATATTTCGTGCATAGCTGTTGGAATTTAATTAAATTCGGGCTAATTAGAATTTTGGTCACGGGTGTACGGTAAAAGGTATATAATTATAGCAGAAAGGTAATTTGTGAAAACTCTCGCGAACGAAGTAACTCGGAAGAATAAATTCCAACTGTCTAGCATTAACGTTTTATATTCTCGGGAAATTTAATTCCTGTAATTCGTACTTGGAAAATGTTTTCCTTTTTCCAAATTTTCTAATTTTCTTTTAGTTTTGTTTGTTTCGTCCAACCAGAGGTTGAGAATGGGATATAGACAAACGCGATTACTCACAACGGGATTTATAATAATCAATAAAATCAATGCCTTCCGTTAATCCAGTTTCATCCGGGTTATTTAACCGTGCCTATATCTCGTAGGTTTTAACTATCGCTGTGAAAAATCGATCAGAAAAAAATAGAAAACCTGATATAAAATCCCCGGAAAATATTATAATCCTTAACCGAACGAAATCATGATGTTGAGAATCGAATATTAATCCTCTAATAATCGGATAGAGATGCTTGAAAGCAGTAATAACCAAAAAAAAAAACAGAACAAAAAACAGACGTAATCCGCTTAGAAGAGAACCCCTTTTGAATCTTTCATGTAACGGAAATGCGTTAATAAAATAACGATTTTTAATTTCCACCTATTTCAAGCTGCGTGGTTCCGGAATTACAATTCCCATCTAGGAGTCTAAGATTCGCTATAAATTTCAGCGTAACCTAACGCGAGGGCGAACTTGGCTAGGAAACATCGAGCGAAACCGTACTATGTCCAGAAGCGTCCTCGGTTTAATACGTTTAATGGCTTCTCGATATAACTTCTGAGCGAGCTTCTCCCGATAATATAACCACGAATAGCCCGTTGTTAATGACGTTACAGGACACGTAGCTATTAAAGTGGTTCTAATTAAAGCATATTACACGGAATACCAGAACTGGTATAATAATATAACACGGGGATCATTATATGCGCACAATGCACAATGCACAGTGCAAAACGTTATTCCTGAGTCCGAATCGAAGAATTAAATAAGCCCTGCTATCTATCCCCTTGTTATAATTCGCGATGAGATTCTCGGGACCCGATCACATCTCCGGCATCATTTGAAAAGAAAAGTGTCTTTCCCTCGGTCGGAGAGTAACCCTCGTAAACGAAATAATAAAAAACACTAAAACACGAGGCGGATGAAAGGGTTCGCGGTACAGCAGGAATCAGGAAGCTCGAAAAACAAATATATGCGTTAATAAATATAAACGGAAATTTCTAAAGACTTTATCTGGTACTATACGAAAGGTTTTTTTCGACCCGGAATACCCAGCAGCCCTTTGAAGGGAGAGCTTTTATCCGTTGTCCAATTCGACAACACGGATATGGCCGAGCATACGTAATACACCTCCACACATCTCCGTTTTGGTCGAGATATCTAACTAAACGTGAAATGGATGGACTTGCCCTTAAACACTGGCTCAAGTACCTACGGTTTCATGTACAGAGGGGTAGGGCTGAGTTTGAATATATCGTTCGAACATAACGAAGCTGGACCCAAAAGCTTCGGGGCGCAACAATAGAAGGCTTTATTCAACTCACGGTGGAAACTGCTCAATCGGGTTGCACCCATTACTTGAAGTTCAATTTACCGGCACGGCGAACCGCGGCCACGATCATGTGGCCATTCCACAATTCGGAGCAATCTGTCACGCTGTCCTAAGCTCGATAGAAATGCTTAAAAACCATTTAGAAATTCTTTCGAGGTTTGAAAAATTGAAAGACTCTCGTTTTATCGGAGGTAAAGTGTAGCGTTGTGCGTTGCTCTCAAGCGTGAGGGTTTCTCTCTCTTGATTAGACGTCTGATCAAGTCGTTTATATCGACGACGGTCGCGGTACTCGAGAATAAATACCATTTGCGATATTTATGACGACAAAAGTTTGTCCGATAAACTAATTAATAAGAATCCCTCAGCACTTTTGAGTCCTGACGTAGATTAGGATTGATGACCATCGCCAAAGTAAGGATACCCAATTAAACCGCATTACTTTACTAATCAGGATTGATAGCGCGATACTTACTCATTTATATTATACCCACCCACAGCTACAGCTACCTGTGCTTCGCTCGTCATTAGATTCATTTGATTATATACGCCGAAAGAGAAACAATAATTCAACGCCTGGCCAGAGCACGGTAAACTAATAGAGAGTATTCATGCAGGAATAGCGTGTCAGAGTGAAATGTTTTTTTTTTCTTTTTCTTTTTCTTTTTTGATAACGTGCTTTTGTTTCGAAAATAAAATTATCATACATTAGGAGTAATGATTATGCATGAAAAGTGTCATATTCCACATTTGTAGTCGGTTTGAACTAAACTTGCGTGACTGCTGCGAAAACGTCAGACCTTTTCGACCAACTATGTGGGTTGAGCCTTACGTGAACTGGTTTTACTTGAACCCCATTCAACCATAAAAGAGGCGAGGGATACTTTTAAGGAAATATGAAAAACTGTCCACTTTCCGTGTGTACTTAGCTCCGTAATAAAAAGATGCGAGATGTGAAATGAGCTCGCCATATCGAGCGGGATTTATCACCATCTTGTTCATTAATAGCTCGGCGGTGAACCATTCGCCAATAATTAATCCTCGATTTAAGTGGCTAGTCAGCGTCTGCAGTGCAATTTTGTTGTTAAAGATACGACGGATACAATTTATCGCTGCTAAAATTATAAATCATGTCAAATTATTGTCCACCGAACAGTGGCACGAATCACATTGCTTTCCGGTGATATCCTGCACTCCGCTACTGCATACTGTAAGTCCTGGCTGTAGAACGCCGGAATAAGTTATGCCAACAGGAAACCTGTACGTATATGGTTATCATCCTATCACGTCGTCGTCGCTGATTCGGACGTAAATCTTCCCACACTTGTATGTATAATAATATATATATATATATTTATACGTACATCGATACGTGTAGACGTATGAAAAGCAGGCAAGTGGGTTTACTTGCGCTTACGCTAGGTAGCCGAGGCAAAGGTACATACTCGGAGGAGCATTTGTGCTCGCTCGCACTGGACACTGGTTCACCTTGGACGATGGTTGTAGCAAAGTTGATGCCTGGTGGTGTTCCTCGCTGCTCCTCGTTCCAGGTTGCCCATGACCGCGGTAGAACCCGACCGCGGGCGCCAAGAAGGCTAGTGAACGATGCGAGATCGTAAACCTCCCGCAACTGTCAGAGATAAGCTTCCGAAAAATTCGGCACTCTTTATTTTTGAATAATTCATTATTGACGAGGCATCGTGGCTGAGGTCGATTACCGACTAATTCGTGGCGATTATGATTATAATTACTCAGCTGGTGAACCGCAGCTGTTAATTTTAAAAATTTTACTCTTCACCTCATAATATGTTTCCTCGTTGTTTTTCTTCTAGTAGTCTGAGATTGAAGTGGGTGAAAATTTCCGAGAGGTAGGTAGGTACCATCGATCTATCGTACTCAACGGTATTAAAAATCGTGTCAAAAGACGCGTTTTTACATCAATCCTCGATGATAGTTGAAGAACAAAAGCTTCGAAGTACTTGAGACGGCCTACTCGAGATACCCACTTTCTTGATGTATTTTTTCAATCTCCCTGAAATTGCTCAAACATATTAACTCTCAGCTATTTATTAAAGCAACGAAAATCTCATACTGAAATTTACTACGGCTCTGAAATTTATTTTCGAAATCCTGATATGCTTTCCGAAAGAGCTAGATTCGTTTCAATCTCTGCCCATAAGCACTTGACAAGCTGATATAACACGGTTTCTTTGGAAACGCATCTCATCAATCGGAAAACTCTAATATTTTTTTATTTTTCGAAGAAGAACGACGTAGTTTTTAAAATGACCAGAGGCCAACGAAGATAAGAAATGGCCCGAGCCAGTATCAAGGATAGAAATTGACTAGGTATCGCATAAGCGATAATATGTCCTGATCCTGTAGGTATATATACCTATAGTAATATTTTCTAAACCCTGAGGGAAGCGATAAGATTGCGTTAAAAAGCGACTTTCTTCTTTTTATCGATCCTCATATTTCGAGCTCGGTTCTTGGAGCATCGTTTCCTCTCGCTTCGTAGGCGAGGTCCTTGCTCTTAGATCTAGCAAGAGGTACTCGTGGCTTGCGACATCCTAACGCCGGTAAGAGCTAGACCAGAGTTTACTACGACTGCCGAGTCCAAGGTTACTACGCTTTCAAGGCACACGACTGAGTTTATTTATACATATAAGAACATATGTATGTGAGAAGGTGAATGTGCCAAGAGGATAGGCATAATACGTAACCGTAACTGAAACCGTAATCAAATTCTTTCGTAACCAAAAGCAAATTTTTTACGTTTTTTTTCTTCTTTTTATTACTATCAATTACTATTTATAAACCCGGCTCCCCGGAGTCAAGGATTCGTTTAGATATACGCGATGGAACACGCCTCGAGGAATTTCCTTATCGTCTCACAGAGCCATGTTATACTCTGCGATTTATTAACAGAAATTAAAAATCATTTATGGGTGTCCGAGATCCGAATGTTTGAAACGAATTAGTAGTTCGATATGGATCTATCCCATAAAACTTTACAGTTATGTATATCCTCGCGTTAATGAATAAATGAATAAGAGTACGAAAATAAAATGGACAGTCTTACGCAAGTCAATTATTTCTGTCAGTGTACGTTACACGGATATCTGTGTATTGGGTATGTATACGTGTATATGGGTATGATTGAAATTGAAAGAAAAAAATAATTGACAACACCATCACGGAAAGCTTTCGTTTAAATAACGAACCGAAATACAGACATTGTGAAAGTAAAGGAAGCTGTGTAATAATTTGTGGCGCTGACGAAACGAACGTCGAGTAACAAATATGGTAGGGCCTGGTAGCCTGAGGGCTTTAAAAAATCATTTCGAACGAAGCGTAGCACGATAGAAAATAGAAGAAAAAAAACTAAAAGAAAAGGAAAATCATATAGTGTAAGGTTGAAGCGTCAACTTGAGGCGATACAATAACTCGGGGATTCAATTCACACCTGTAGCGTATCCAAGTGAAAACAGAACGCAACCTCCTAGAAGAGACAGGCCAGAAAGGTTTGACGCTTCCTCTCGTCATCGGGATATGTCAGGTGGCAACTTTAAGCCGTCCCCCACCTACAAGGATCAAGAACGCGGCACCTTGGGCCCCTTTTTGACCCTCTCGAGTTAAAGGGACCCTTTCCCCCCTTTCATCTGTAATGGTACCGCGTTTGGGTCCGTGAGTCTGAGGGGGCTGTTAGAACATTTCATTTTCAAACCAGTCTTGAATATACATATCTAAATTCAGACTGAATCTGAATGTGCAGATATGTGCCTACTCCCCTTCGCAATAATTATAGGACAGGCGATAATGCGGTGCATTAATCATCCCTCGACTTTCTGTATACACTGTCTGCATTCAATAGAATCCATATTTCACTTTGCTTCGCGCGATTTGTTTGCTTTTGCTCGTTTTAAATTCCGATAAATTATTCCATTGACAGAATCACATTATAACATAGGATAGAAAAAGATTTACGATTTATGTTCCGGCTGTTATGTCAACGTTGATAACGAAGTAATCGGAAATAGTACGCGTAGACTTTCGACGATTTTTAATACAGGGAAAAGGCGAAGCCAATTTTTAGTAAATTTTTGTCAGTTTTACGACCCTCCGTACTCATCTGCGCTCAACGTGACTTAAAAATCGAATTCACAACGCTTCGAAATGACTGTGTCGTAACCGCGCCTTAAGGACGCGCGCTCTGAGCCCGGGAAAGTGAACCGACCACGTTCCATCCCTACCTAAGATCTTCGGTTTCCCTCCTGCTGCCCGCGCCCTTGCACCTCCATCCTCCGCCGGCGAAGAGATTTAAGCGGCGTGGTCCAGCTGCAGCATCGCGAGAGGATCGCGTCGTGGCAGACCGGCACCACGTGCAGACCGGAGAAGACGGGATTATGAATCTCTGCGGCGCAACTGAGAGTCGTGATGCGTAGAAGGTATACCAAGAACTTTTAGAATTCGAAGATTTTAGAAGAAAATTTGAAAATTTACAGAATCCTTTGGAAAGTTTTTTCAAACCACTAGCACGCTCGCAAAAAATATTCCATTGACTCAGATTTTGACGTAATTCGAAATTATTTTTACACCTTATGGACTTTGAGTTACATGGATTATGATTGTATCGAAAAAATGTGGATTTCGTAAAAAACAGGTCGCATCGGTCATCGAAACTTCTTCAACTTTGGAGGGAATATTCTACGTCGATGTAGTTTTGGGGAAAACCAATGATACTCAATGATACTCAATGAATTTGATTTTTAAACCCAAAAATTTCCGATTTCAAACAATTTTTCGTAATCGTTGAGAAAAAAAAAAGTGTGTTACGTACTCACTTTCAGAAGTCCGACTGTATTTCTATATTTTATTAATTCGCTCCGAAATGACATCATTTCAAAATATTTTCTCCAAATTTAAGAAACAAAACCTTTTGGTTCAATACATGCGTCAAAAAAATAGTAAATTTTCGTGACGAAGTTGAGTTTTTGAAAAATATATCTAGGGCAGAGAACCGCGGAAAGAAATCCTCAAAAATATAACTGCAGATATAGTTAGAGACTTTTTTTCTTCTTTATTTATACAAGCTTGTATTTAAATAACGCGAGTAACGCGAATAGTAATTAGAAAAGTACACAAGCGGGAAAAAGTGATGGAAGTCTGTCTCGCGCAGAGAAATTATTTTTCACTGACAATTTAAGTCTTTACCGCTGGTGCAACGATCACTAATTAAAACTGTATAATTGAAGTCCATTGTTTTGACACGCGTCACAGTTCATATGCAGACATCGAGTAATCCAATTACAGGTGCAGCACAAAGATATCCGGAGGGTGCAAATCTGTTTGATTCAGAGCCCAGGGAGTCGGCTGCGTTTGATGCTGCAGGGAAAGCCGCTTTGAGCATCGTGAGACTCTGCCTATATTCTACCTGCACGAACAATCGCCGATAAAGAATACCTGAAAGAGGATGAAGTCCGAATTCATAAACCCAACGAGATCTTTTTTGTTTGATTAAAAACCGTGAAGTCAAACGGCCTTTTTCGCGGATTCTCTACCGTCACGTTAGAACCCTTGGATTTGTTGCAGCAACGCTTTTCCTCTTTTCCCATGGTCTTTTATCCCCGCATAACTTATAGGGGGTCCAGAATCACCCCTGAGCCCATCCCTCGTCTTAAAATTCCAAGAGTTCCCTTCCTTCACTCAGGGCTCGGGGGGTTCAGCAGCGCCTGGTTCAATGAAATAATTTCGAGGCGGTATAATGGGCAGGTATAGAACTTCCAGAACTGGAATACCAACGGGACGCCCAGTTTTGACTCGTATACCCAGTTGTTTGACGCTAAGAAAAGTTTTACTTCTTTCTACCTGTTGTGCCTCCTTTGCTCAGTACATTTGTACGGGGGGATCTTTGCACTCATTTATATATACCTATACCATTTGTATATCCACCAGCTATGTCTAGCTCGTAATCTCGCCCAAGAAATGAAGCTAGAAAGTGGGAATATCGTCGCCAGATAGTCACAGGTGCCGTTTTACTGCGAATAACAATTTTCTTCGAGGGTTGCAGCTGAAAACGTTCGCCGTTTCTCACGGAGATATTTGGAACTTGGATTTCCACCGTGATTCTTGAATAATTTTTCGCCATTACGTGCCGTATCAATGATTCAATCATTGAGTCAATTGTATTGCATTAAAATTTACGATTCAAAAGACAAAAAAAAAAAAAAAATGCTGAAAAATCGATCGATATTTTCATGGAAGTTGTACCTACAGCGAATGAATGACAATTGAATTTTTCATCAAAATTCTTGTCACAAATTTCACTCCCCGAATTCCAAACGCGAGTTCGTTTAGATCGGTGGAATTGAAACCGATGGAAAAAAAATTCATCGAAAATTCTAACAATCAAAAGCGTAAAATTGGGGTGTCTATTTTCAAAAATTTATATCAAGGTTCAGCGAAGCGTGACATGCTTCGGTATACATTAACCAATCTGAATTTATATAATACCTACATGCGCGTAGATTCTATACATGGAAATTTTCCTACTTCGGGGAATTAAATGCCGCCCAACAATTTATACAAGAATATCAGAAGAGTAAATAAAATCGAGGTATTATAAATATCAGCTAAAAAAAAGAAAAAAAAAATTGCAATCACTGCGATATTCCAGTGAATAAAAATCGCATGAAAAATCGAGCTTTTCTTTCGAACTTTTCCATGTTTATAGTTTAGTCTCTGGCCACTTTTGGAATGGTCAAGGATCCTCGAATAAGGTCCGGAGAAAAATGTTAATTAAGACTTTGAAATCGGAAGAATTTCTTCTTTTTTTTTCTCCAAAGTTTCGAATAATCGAGGAAATCGAGCGTTATATTGCTGCGTAGGTGACTTGGGGTAAGCCCCTAGTAGGAATAAATTGCATTGAACGACCGTCGACATATCCAACGCAGTGCTTGTAGGGCTGCAATGTGGTAAATGTATAGGTAAACGAATACTTGAGGTGGAAAGGCTTCTCGCGCGTGAACTGCCGTCGATTCATTATACCATGTACGTTTATTTTATACGTTTGACTGTAGGGTGAAGACGCGCAGTGGGGCGGAAGAAGATCTGCATAATATCATCGGTATAACGCATCACCCGCGATATTCTACGTCCCAGATACGTTTCTCTCTCAACTTTGGTCTCTGATCTTCCATCTTTCATCTATAGAATCTCAAATCTCGAGTCTCGATTCTGGCCGGAAAACGCGTTCGTATGCTAAGTGAGGATTGGATTGGATTGGATCCGATTCGCGACTGCAGCACGGAAAGCCGGGGCAACGCGGAGTCAACATCCGTTAAATAACCGCAAGCCCACCTTTCCGCTCCTCAATTTTCTTGCGGATTTTAGATCTCGGGCTGTACCAGAGCCGAAAGATCAACCGAAACTCGTTCCTTTCTGTTTTCCCCCTTTTTTTCTAGGGCTCAAATCAAACTCAAAACATGTTTCGGTCCTCCGCAGAGATTTGTTTAAACGATGCGCGAATCTTCAGTCTGCGATTCGAGTAATCCGCAACGAGATGTGTTAATGAGCTTTCCGAATCCCCATTACTTCCTGTTCGACGAACGTCTAGACTTTAAGAGAATTCATAACTTCTGTATTTCTTTGAAGATATCTCAACTAACTTTGGAATCCAACTTTTTACCATCGACACATGTTTAGGAATTTTTGTTCGGATTCTTCCGATTCCACAATTCAAAATGGCGGATGGAATCCTCTTTTTGTTCCCCCTTTGTCCGTAACAAACCTGAGACACTAAGTAAAATTTGAACAGGAAATCGAGCAATAAGTTTCAGCAGGATGCGGTTTTTATACCAAAGTTAAAGTTTCTTTAGGATTAATCTCGTTGTTCTTTGATTATGTGAGAATGATCATCGGTACAGTAAAGAAATCTAAGGCTGGCTTTGGCGCGAAGATTTTGCGTAGCATAAAAGATGCGAGGCAAATTTGATGATACGCAAAAGTAGCAAATTTAGAATAGATTATTTCGGAAAAGCGGGGGTGTCTGTGGCTTCATTCCATCCTGCGTAGCTCCTTTCAATTATCCAATTATTCAATTATCGTTCCCTTAGTCAGCTCCATCAGCGTAATGGGAATCCTTTCAGTCGGCTCTCTCGGTCGTTAAGTAAGATAGCGGTGAGTACAAGAGTAAGAAGTGGCATTGGGAGTAGAAGAGCCGTTCTCCACGCGGATATACTTATACCAAAGTACGTACGCATACATATACATATAAATATGCTACATCCATACCTAAACTCACGTCGAATATCTGCAAGAAAGTGAATTTCACTATAACGACATAAACGAAGCCGCGCATGTACAGTTACAATACGTAATCTACCGAGTCGGAGCAGAAATTCTAGGCTGATCCTTTGAAATCTCAATTCCTCTGTTCGCCATTTGGATTGACGGGATTTATAACCTAAGTGAGGATTCAGAGTTGGAAATTCTACGAAATTTTCGTATACTTACGATTTTGAAAGTCTGTAAAAATCAAATCATCGATCGATTTTATTTTAGTATTAGAATTCATTTGATAATCAGTTAACAAATCGTTTTATTCAAGATTGAAGAGCCATGTGTCGAGACCAGAATCACGAAACTTCTCTGTATCCAGGATCTCGAGGTCCAAACTAGAATTTCAAAAGTCTAGTTTGCGCCTCGACTTACTCAAAACGGACGTAGCTCTAACTTTTAGGTGCAAATCAGAATTTCATCGCATGCACAATTCCATTCTCAAATTCTGGGTCGCATCTGCGAGTCTTCGTCGTGAGCACTTGTACAATGGAACTAGAATTTCTATTTCGATTTGGGATAGGTATGTACAGCCAAGTCTGTATTGGAAATAAGGCGAACATCTCACGATCCATACTTTCAGTTTCAATCTCCAAGGGTCTGATAATATAAACATTAAACATGTCCGATAAAAGTAGTCAGTTTGATCTATCGCATATATATGGGCGTGTTATATTCATATTCATATTCATATTATATTATATTATAAATACGTCCGTCAGTCTGTCTGTCTGTTAACTATCCGATGGGAAACCTAAAGCGGTTATGTCACTTTACAAGAGCGCGGGAGTAGCGGGAGTATCGTGTATGAATGAATACGAGAGTAACCATAATTTATGAGTCAGTAGATAGCGGAGAAATGCCTCGTATGCTAATGCCTCGTGAGAGATAGGCAGATATCTTCGGCTTCATCTTTCTCTTATTCGTCTTCTCTTGCTTTCGGAAGGATTTCTTCGATCATGATTGGAGAATGGTTTAGTAGGATCGGATTTGGTAGGTATATGTATACCCATGCACGTCGGTATTGAGAAGCTCTCATAACGAACCTCTACGTATAAAGGTAGGCATTATTCATACCAAAAAATTTGACAATTTGTCAGACGATACAGAAATACGATTTGACGACAGACGTATAGACGCAATTTTTTTTTTTTTTTTTCATTTAATTCTCCCTTCTTAATCTCAATGAAAGAACTTTTGATTGAATTCTTCTACCTATACATCACACAGTGCTTTCATCATTTTGACGGATTACTAATTGCCGATCGTCATCTGTCCTGAATATTATATTATCTTGACGGATATATGCGTAGATGCTACACAGATTATACTATTATATATATTGTATATGAGAAAATAGTGATTGTTTGGTTAAAATTTGACACGCACATGTGATTTCATATGAATATATTTATATTATATTATGGTAAGCATCCCCGTTCGTAATTCTATGTGACAGCTTATAATCATGTGTAATCTATTCATGCGTGAAACATTTCAATTAACATACAGCGTGAGATGTGAGTATATACCGTATACAGTACATAAAGCAATGTTTAATCTGTAAGTACCTAGTTTGGAAAATGACGAAAAAATATTTAGAACCCAATTCACGGCTATTTGTCCTATATAATCACTCCGAACTATTGGTTGAAGCGAATATAGATACAGCGAAGATGAAGAGAAGCTAGGGAGAAAACTATGAAATTGAATTCAGTTAGAATTTTTATGTGATATTCTACGGAATCTATATATGGTATAGATTTTCTAGAATCTTAGGGATTTATGACTTATAGGTATGGTAAGCCAGTCTACCGATAGAGCTGTCGAACTTTGCGAGTTCTGTTCAAATCCAAACTCACGTATTTCGCAAATTGCGATCTATTCAAGAATATTTGAACAAACTTCCACTTCGGGTCGGTCTTATTTTTTTCACTTCTTTTTCTTTTATTTCTTCTTCTTTTTTTTTCCATCTGCGGATGTTTTTCAGAATTTTTTTCCTCCACTTTCCAAGAGATTGAATATAGTGGTTATGTATTGAAAAGCTATCACGTCGCTGAACTGCACGAGTAAAGGAAAAGTCAAGATTGACTTCCAATGCAGCTGCGATATAAATTTTCAAAAAGTTACTATATAACACTGTTAAAAATATTCAAAACTACCCCTCCTCCCCATCTGTATACGAAAAGTATGAAAAACCCAAAAATGAGCTATATAAACTGCAAGACGAATGTTTCTTTATTATTCTCTAATGTCAAAAGTTTTACGCCTCGGCGCGTGACAGGATTTATTTTACGGTAATCGAGATCGTAACTCGTAAAGTTCGGATGAATTTCTTGTTCAAGAAGTCCATCGCGTTGATGGGAATGGCATGCTACCCCAGGTTTAGTGCTGCAGCGTTACTTTTTTTTGCGATAAGAGCTGTTTGCCGTAAGCCGTGCAACGTGCATTGTCAACGACTCGAGTCAAGTCGAGTCAAGCCAAGTCAAGTCAAGTCAAGTTAAGTCGACTCAAGTCGATGATCGTCTCAAGATACTCGTTCAGTTCACCGGCTCGTTTCTTCTTCGATTAATTGGTTATGACATAGTTGATAGCCTTCTTTTAAATCTTCATTTCGCGTACGTTTCGAACTACTGATCGCTTATAGCGCGGCTACGGGTCGTTTAATCGTTAATTATTATTTAACGCTGGAGCATTAAGTCACGAGAAAACAAGGTGCATTCGGTTACCTTCGATTTATGATAAATCGTATGAGTAATTAATTGATTAATTGATATTATTTTCATAAATGAAATTTAATCCTGCACCCTTATAGATAAAGTGCCTCAGTTCGCGAGGCGTTATGTATATCGAGAAATATTGTTATCTGTATATGTGTAAATAACGTGCGTGTTTGAATAAGTAGGTAAACGCATTAATAATTAATTTGGCAACCCCGTCGTTATTATTACCGTTAATAATATTAGTGGGTGTTATTTAGGATCGTTAATATAGTCGCACGATGATCATAACGATAATAACAAACGAGCCATTCTGTGGTTACTGTAATTTGAGAATGCAAAGCAGTATAGATACCCAACTACCTATTCACGTATGTATAGATGAGTGTAGTTTAGGCCTGGGATACATATCATACACCATAAGGTAAACGCGTGTAGACCCCTTCCAATTTCGAAGCTGTATGTATACCGAAGAAATATGCCTAGCTGCAGGGAGGCGTGGAAAATAACTCAGGTAAAACCTGGCGAAGGGAAGAAGAAGACGAAGAAGAAGAGAAGAGAAGAGAAGAGAAGAGGAGGAAGAAGAAGAAGAAGAAGAAGGCCTCGCGTACTGGAATTCCAAAGGGTCATTACGTCAAATAACAGACTCCTTCCTCTCCACGTCCGTTACCTTCCATCTCTACCTTTCCCTTCCACGGTTCTCTACATTTCGTTTCGTTTCGTTTCGTTTCATCTTGTCACGTCTCTTTTCATCTCGCGTACCTACACCTACGAACCGTATACAGCATCATATTCAGTGAGTATAGGTATGTACATACCCGAATAACTTGCATGGGGTCTTAAGGCACCTGCAGCATCAGCAGCAATGAGTTTGGAGAAGTTCGTGAAGAACGAAATAATTCCGCTCAAGTTTGACCCGCAAGATTTATAAGTTGGCAAAAACAAGGAAAGAAGAAAAGAAAAAAAAAGAAAAAAAAAAGGAAAAGGTATACATGTATATTCGAGCCTCGAAACTCACAGCGAGCAGTTGGATATTCGGATGAAACTGACTTTTACTTATATTTGCATCTAGGGCTTCGTCTGAATCGTGGCTAAAAAGGCTTCTTAATCCCACCGCTGTAACCGAACATATCTTCATATTGTAAATTACATATTACATATAACTACACGTAAATATCGTTTCGTCTTGTCATTAACTTCTCCAATGACAATTAGCAGCCATTTGTACTCCATTTCGCAAACAACTAATTCAGAATCATGCTTTTGTACATCTGTCAGGTCACACCGAGTCCAGAAATCCATTGGTATAGGGGTCCCAAGGCTTTGATTATAGTTTCGTTGGTATTGTTTGAGTCCATGTTATTTGATAGACGATATGTTATTACAGAAATACTTAATTGTATGTATTATACAGTGCAGTGGTACTTTTTTGAATAAATACAGATACATAGGCGCGTGTTAGGTATTATATCATAGCTAAAGGCGCGAAGATCCTCAGAGGTTATTGTTAGTAAGGTAATAACGGTTATTTTCGTGTAAATTCAATGTAGCCACTTGAGACGAGTTGTCTAAAAGCTAGACGTACGTTGCAAGAAACCACCCACGTGCGATCGATAAAAGACGTCCCAGTTTCTCACAACCTTGACCGTTCGCTATTTATTTACACGTGCTAAACCACCGCTGCAGAAGCATATCATCAATATTTGATGTACCACTTAAATATGGAAATATGGCAGACGACGTTTTTCTGTCTTTTTTTTTCCTTCTTCGTTCAGAAATTGAATCGGAGGTCAGGTTGATGTAGCGAATTTTAAAAGTCTGAAAAGGTCAAAATTCTGAAAACTAAAGATCCAAAAGGCCCGAATTTCGAATCATGAAATTTTATTTAATATCTCGGACTGTCTCGATTAAATATAAACCAATAAGCGGTCAAATTAATCGTCTTGAGATTGACTTTTCGGGAAAAATGTTTTAGAACCCTGAAATTGGAATTAGAAATTGAAATAGATAAAATGGTTTTCCGTAAAGAGGGTCACGATTCGAATGAACTATTTTTTGTCTTCGCATCTTAAAAAATAGACCGAAATTTTCGTGTCTTTAAACTTTGAGAGGTCTGAGCTTTCGGAGTCTTGAGCTGTCTGCATTCCGAGCTTTCGGAATCTTAATCTTCTAAGCTTTAAAGTTTCGAAAAATTTGGTGCCGTCTAAAACGCAATGGTAATTTTGACCCCTTGGAATTTCAACCCGGTAAGAGATACAAACAATATTAGGAGTATGTCACAATCGGAAGTGTTGTAAAATTTATTTCCAATTGATCGAACGTACATGCGAAATTATTTGGGATCTTAGATCTCTTCGATCAGTGGAATTCCGCAACGACGAATAAAACTCCGTATAGAAATTCAGTCTCTGTAGATTGAACGGGATTCAAATCAAAGACGGTACATACACAGAGGTAAACCCATGCATATACTGTACAGAGACAAATCACCTGCATCACCTGTACACGTACAGTATACTTTTGCAATGGCACGTAAATAAAAGCATAGAGTTGGGGGATGAACATGGTATACACAGGGGCCATTTCAATTTTGGGTAAACAACGAGGGACGTATAAAAGCCCAGGTTGGATGCTGGTCTGTCGGATGTTTTCACGCGGTTCCGTTCCGAATCAGAAATCAAGAGAGCGTGCAACTGCATACGTGACTGCAATGCGACTGCAGTCTACACTTTAGAATCACCGACAAACGCATGCAAAGTGGATCTCTCTTTCCCGCGAGGACGTTGGCCGAATTTTCATCCTCTACCATAGTATACGAAAAAAGTAGTAGCTGCTCTAGCTTGTACTTCAACTTCTTCTTTTTTCATCCATTTTTCACGTCCCTTTCCATTCCTCCGCAGTACGAATTACTCTTTGATTTAATTTCTCGACAATTTTAGAAACCACCACTTTGATCACTCTTCTGCTGCTATTTTTGCTTCTGCAATTACTTATATTCATTCGTCGTTCAGAGCTCACTAGGGTTCATCTATACGTTGCAAGATATATTCTCCCATTATAAATTTATTCAAGTGATTTACAGACGTGAAAACGAATTTTTCTTTTTTCTTTTTTTGTATATCACTGTAACGCGGTTGTATACAGTATACAATGAAGTTACGTAATCGTTATACCATGTGTAAAGATGTGTATAGAAACTGACGAAAACACTCAGGCATTTCATCAAGATTAATGCAGAGTCGCGTGCAACGCCTCGATCCTTTCTAGAAACACCTACGTACTTACATATTGTAAGAGGAGATCAAAGTATCGTTTTTTTTTTTAAATTTTTTTTTTTTGTTTGTTTTTTTCCTTCTTCTTTGATGGAAATTAGAAAGTGAACGATTGTGTAACGATCGGTAGACAGTACCAAGGTTTGGCTCCCGCGGTTGCAGCTCGAAGGACCAAAAATGAAGAGAGGTCAACTAATTCCAGGTGCAGGTTGAATCGAGTCGAAAATATCTCCGAAAGAATCGAAATACAAGAAAAGAAGAAATATTTCTAATTCCTGTTAAGGAATACGAGAAGCGGTTTAAGCACTCTCCGAGGACGACCGTCAAGGAAGGATATTCAAAGATTACTTTACAATATAACGGTCTGGCCATAGCATAAATTTCGTATTTGCATCGTAATTCGCAGGTTGTTAAATGCCAGAATAGTATAAACGCGTATAAACGGGTAGAAGCTTAGGACTTAATTCTCTCCGAAGCTTGAGCACTAAGCTGACGAAATGTACCAACGTCAGGATGTGCTCAAATGATGATGAAGTATCTATCTTTGTGTGGCTCGAGGTGACAAAATCGTGAGAACGTAGGGAGAGGAAGATAGGGATAGAAAGAGAGAGAGAGATGAGGGTGGATTTGGGGAGGCAAATGTCGTCTGAAGCCTTTCCAAGCTCATCCACATCTGCGTACAATACAGAGATGGTATAGTAAATGTTTATTGGCTACGATTTGCATGCGAGATTGTACAGACGGCTATGCTTCTTCCGTATATTTGACGATATTTCGCTGATTGTGAGAATCTCGGAAAACGGGTTAACGCGCCACCAATTCACCGCTGCTCTATCCTAACGCAAGCGATTCTCAGACTCTAGTCGCGAATAATGTTGAAAAAATAATAAAAAACAAAAAAAAAAAAAAAGAAAGAAGGAACTTTCTATCTTTTTATGTACCAATTCGCTAAGCCTACTTTTACACTTTTATTACCCTCCTCAGCTGTTCTCATGAGAATAAATATACCACCTCACCGGTTTAAGAAGCCTTCGTTTCTCCAGCTGTTTTTCTAAATTCTCAAGCTTCAAGTTTGACTAACAATCAAATTTCCTCGTTGAAAATATGAGAAATGCTGGTAATGAAATGAAATGACAAGTTTGCAAACGAAAAACAAGAGGATATTGAACTTCGATTTAGTGCGCTTGACATTTGATCTGATACTCGTGAAGTTGAAGCATCTGCAGTGGCCGAAGGAATCGTTTTTATTTCAGTTTGATAGTAGGAAAACTCAAAACGTCATAGATATCGGATAACAGTATGCAATTCGTGGGGAATGGTAAGTCCGGAGGAGTGGATCGTTTTTCGAGTGCTGGAACTTAGAGAAAAATGCTCGGATTAGATCGACTCGGATTTACGAGTGTCGAGAATAGCGCAGTCCTGCAGGATTCATATCACGATCAAGATCGGATCAATTCTCATGCGGTTTGGGAATATCTAGTTTCTGCAGTCTTTGAATCTCGTTCAACCATTCCGGGATTTCGGTTTCTCCCTTATATCTTACATCTTATATCTTATATCGAACGTGATAAAATCATCCCTTTATTCCACAGCGTCTATAACGCGCGAAGACAACAGGCTCACAATTGGTATACCAACTGCGAGCAGATATAGACGGCGAATTTATTTAACACCTATTTACACTCCATATCGGATGAGTTAAAGTCGTGAATGAATTCCCTGTATAATTCATGTTAACCTGACAGATAACGAACCTCGAAGTACCTATCTCCTTGAAAACGATTCCTGGAACCCAATGGTCCAGACTTTGCCCACGGGATGCGCGCGTTGACGTATAACATCAGGTATGGAGATGAACCAGACACGCCCTACCCCGTTTCTAAGAGCCGCTGAGTCCGTCCATCCGTTACTTCTTCGTCTTGTAACGTTTCGTCCACCATATCCTGATAAATTACCTGACTTATTGAACCCATACGCAGAGGAGATCCGATACGAAGTACAGAGTACATCTATGATGATTGTGCAGATATCATAATATTTCATATTCTGTACCCTATCGAAATAGAAGTAGATTTTACTCTTTTCATAACCCATGGTGACATGAGAAAAGTATGGGTTTCATTTGAAAAATTCACTTTTACTGATTCCGTCGAACCTCCAAGTTTTCGACATTCTGGAATCCGAAAAACAGGTTTTTAGAAAAAAACTAGTGCAATGATTTCGAAAAATCGGATATTCAGAGGACTTCGCGTTCGAATGATGGGAATGAAAAATTGCCATGTCCCATTCAATTTGAACTTTCGCTTCTATCGGGAATGAATTGACATCCAAATTTATATGTATAGGTATATTTGTTTTTCTCGTTCAAATAGAACTCGGAGGCGATAGATATCCGATTTTATAAGTACCTGTGTAGGTATAGGCAGGTAGGTACTAATTATCAATGAATAATTCTAATGAGTAGATAATTCAACAAGATGGATAACAATCCTACTCAACTTTATTAATTTTTCATCCCCTTATTCCCTCCGTTTCCGGAGCAACTGATCAACTTTTAAGGGGGTAGGTATACCTAAGCGAAGAGTTAATTACAATTATTGTACCGCATATTTATAAGCCATTTTAATAAGTGAAATCAATTCTTTTCGCAGACCTCGTTAGCCGAGTTTATTTTTCCCTCAACCATTCGAGGATCACTTCTTATCTCGCGTCGTATTAAAATTCACCAATTTTTACGATTTTCGATCTTTACCAATATAGCGATGCGAAAATTTTCTCGAAACCTTTCATAAACCTCGGAAGATAATCCAAAACAAAGATAAGAGAAGGGTAACCGTTTACCTCGCGAGACTCGTTCGTCGTGCGTCAGAAGCTTACACAGATATGTACCTATGGCTAATTTGTTGAAGAAAGACAAATAAAAAGAAAACTAATGAACGTCGGCAGCGAAGCTAGAGGGTAGGATATTCCCACGCATCGAGTGACTTCGGCACGGTTGGATTACGGCGACGAAACAGTCCGCGGATGGAAACAGAGAAGTTGGAAGTCAGCGGTACCACAAATGCGCTGAATATGCATGGGTGTGTTCAGTGTTCACCGAATTAGGTTCCGGAACTCGCTCACCCCACGGCCAAGACTGCATCGACGACTAACACGGACGCGGACGGTAACCACCTTCGAATAACAGAAACGTGGCTCCGTGTGCGTCTTAGTATATGAATATGTATGTAGAAATGTAGGTCCTACCCTGTTAGACTACGAACACAAGCTGTCCGTTATATGCCAAGTGGTTCACAGACTGATCCTCCTTGTCCTTCCGGTCTCTATATCTACCCTTACGTTACGGGAGAACAATTCCTCGCGCACGACGACTTCCGAGTCTTATTCATTTTTTGACAAAACGAGTGTATTGATTTCGTATCAAATTCTGGCGACTGATTAGCGTGAGAAAATTTCGGCGTTTTTAATGTAACTGCGAGTCGCGGTTTAGTCTGTTTTGTCATAATTGATAAAAAAAAGTTTAGCGTTAATTGAGTAGAAATTAAAGAACTTATTTCTTCTTTGAATAAATCTTGTCAATCTAATATTGAACGGAATTGATAAGCTTTTTCTATTATCTAGAGAAAAGTATATAAGACACGAAGTCAGACGTGCACGGGATTGTTAACTCTGCATTGAGGATCCTGTTGTAGTGGGAAGCTATACAGACTCGAGTGTAATTGAATTTCTCTTGACGACGCTGGGACTATATAGGCATTAGGTTATACCTATGTCTGTTTCCGCTACTATCGTAGTTTGTTGACGTTCCATCAGACATGCAGATCGAGAGAAACTCCTGGGCGAACCAGAATTCATTTAATTCGTACTGTTCGGAGACCATTTTATTCGATAAACTAACGCAAATCGAATCTACTTGCTTCTCTGTCTGATTCATCGACCCTTCGCAATCTAGAAGAAAGAGAAATTGAAATTGATTCCGAGATTCGAAAAATCAGGGCCGGGTTGAAATTACGAATTCATTTCATAAGATTTTCAATTTTCAGAAACGTCTGGGTTTAGAATATTAAAATTCCAAAAGGTCGGAATGCAGACAGCTCAAAACTCCGAAAATCGAGACCCCCGGAAGACTGAAAATCCGAAAATTTTGGTCTAGTTCTCAGGATGTGAAGACGAAGAATAGTCCATTCGAATCGAGGGAAAACCATTTTATCTAATTTAATCGACAACTTCGACGTCATAACTCATAAGTAATTGATAGGATTTCGAAACTTTTTTTCACAAAAAGTAAATCTCAAGACGATTAATTTGACCACTTATTGGTTTCAATACGATCGATACAACCCGAGTTTTTAAACACTGAATGAATACATGCGTGAATTTTCAAGTTTCGAGGGTTTGGCCCTTCGGATCTTTAGCTTTCAGAATCTTGAACCTCCGGTGTTCTTTGTTTCAAAGTTTTTGAAATCGGCTGTGTAGACTTCCGGGGAATTTCAAAAAACTGCGAGTGGGTAATATTTAAATTCGGAATTTTGATGGTTCAGGACTTTCAAGATTCAGAACTTCAACCCAGCCCCGAGGAATACTCAAACAGATCGGATTCCTGTGAAGTTTGCTGATCTATTAAAAGCTCGACTCATTCCCGGGTAATTACCGATAATTATTTTTTGATTGGAACAAATTTCTGTGCGTGAATCGGGAATCGATCCGTCCGTAAGACATTATATGTCTGGGCAAACGAGGGAATCAAACTGTCCAAAGTAACGTAAGAAAATTTCGTGCAGAAAAGTAATAAATAATCTGATATCGCATGTACGGTGGCTGGCTTAGCATCGAGCAAAGGACAATCAGCGGCAACCCCAAGCCAGAAACACGATACAAATAAATGTATAGAAATAATTCCCGATTCCCCGTCTCAATCCCAATGGAAACAACGTGAAACTGTTACCTCGGTGGGTTTAGATCGTGGGAATAGCTCCGACTCCGGGTTCATTTTTTTCCCTTTCCGAGACCCCTAGTCGAAGAATTTCTTAATGACAACGGTTATCACGTTATACACGCTCTTATTGACTGAGCTACCTGTTTTAACGATGTTAATCATCGGAATTCAACCAATTTTAAAAATCAGTCAAAATTTAACGACGTCGCGTCTCAGGATCTATGGATACGAATATATCATACGAAACGACCAAATGATAGCTGGGGTATATGCTGCTTTATTTCTGTTCACAAGTTTCTACGGTATGACGAAAGAAGTCTGAAGCATAAACGGAAAGTGAAGCCTTACAGACCTGGGTGAGTTTCGTTCTGCGATTTTCAACCGAAGGATATACTACTGCAAGACCAATTTTCCTTTCGGGTTCATGCCTTGAAGATCTGCGTTTCTTCCGCCTCTCACGTTCCTCGAGAGGTTTTTGAGAGACGCCTTGTGCTCTCGGCAAATCTTCTACCGCTCGCTCGCTCGATAGGTACACAGTTAAGTGAACTTCTGTACATATTTATTTACCAGGACCTGTCGTCCCTGCGAAATCTCTACCCCTACGGTTATGAATAGGTGAAAAGGTAAACTCCGAAGCCACGGCTACACCCTCTTTAACGATTTTTACTCCGACCGGATGGAAGCAATGAAACTCGACTCTTCTTCCGGCGATCCGCAGAGATCATTCTCAACACTTTTAATCACCTCGCCATGCGTCGAAGTTACCAGAAGTAGGTACGCGGCAAGGGCTCGACTAGATAATCATCGATAAAATATCTCCGAAGGTTTAGAATTTAATAATATGGAAACAGGTCTGTAAACTGTACAGATCTAATCTCTGCAGAGAAAGAGTAACCGCGTTACTGTGTATTAATCGAGTCTTTAAACCGTAAATACGGTGTCCAGCCCGTAAGTAAGCTCTCGGATTAGTGTCGGAGTCAGGATTCCTGTCGGAGAGCGTTTCTTCGTTTGTTTATTGAAATTTCTTCTATCGGTACACAAAATCATGATAAGAATTGCCTAATTCAATTCGGCTATTCTTCCCAACGCACGCGATCCCGATAGAATTGTATTACTCTCTCTTCCATTCCCTCTTTCTCGTGCGTATATTCGTCGCCTGTAATATCGTACGTATAGAAACAGCATACCGTAACTTATCGGCCGATCAATCACGCGTGTTTCTTTATTTGCATTCGCTAATTCGCAGAGGTCGAGGATCGACTCTTCGAGATGTATGAAGATACTCGTGTTCGTATGAAGCCTCGTTTATTTCAATCAATCATTATATCATATTGCTAAAACATTTTCACATTCTCTGTTTCATTCATTAATTCATATAACTTTAACTTCTACATCGAAAGAGGTCCGATCTCGTTCCTCGCGTGTATCAATCGTCGATTCGGAGTCCTCGCGCGTATATAGTTTTTCGTATCTGAAACGAGGAGACGCGTTCGTCCGGAGGTTCTGCAGCATTAAGACGAAGCCTCTTTGCTTCGTGCATTGAATCATTCATTTTTCCTTTCCTTTCCTTAAAATTCGCCGATTATTTTCACGGAGATATAAAAATCACCTGTAGGTATATTCAAATTGCAGAAGTCAGGGGGAGAGATTCGTGGGTCTTTCATACCCGGAGATTGTTTCGGAGTAAAATAATATTCATTTGAACGATATATTCAAGGGTTGAAACTCACCTGAAATTGGGGCTGAATTGTGACGATAGCGAAGTTAAAAATCCAAAATAAAAAGGCACTAAACACGAAACACAAAATCACAAACTTCACTTTACCCCGTTATTGAAATAAAACCTCCGACGATTCTTTTCGCGGGTATTACAATATCTATACGTGAACGCGTGATGTGAAAGAAAGAAAAAAAATTAGCAGGTGTATAAATTGGAGGGGGGCGGGGAGGGCGAGCGAGTTAACGAACTAACGAACGTATTATTCAAAGTCGAGACAGAGTAGTCTCTTCTTCGAGGCCCTGCCGGGTACTGGGCTCTCTGCCTGGCTATCGAACGTACTTCTGCGCGTCGGCCTATCAACGCGCCGCCGCTTTCGAATCGGCCAATAGAATCAAACCGGATGTCACTGGCGCAGAAGTTGGGGAGAGACACCTGAGAGCGCGAGGAATAAATTCAAATCCTCCTGCAATCCGCTAGACGCGATGTATATTAGAATCGGGAAGAATCAAATTTCGCCGAGAATATACTCGGCGCCGGCATATCCAGGGGTTGGATGACAGCCCTGTTCAAATTCCGGGTTAAATGCCACGACTGCACCTGGATACAGATACGCGGTGGACGTGTGAGACTAACGTCATCAGCCGGGCTTGATTACAGAACAAATTGGATTACGTCGCGATGCATTTTACCTTATTAGTCATTACGACTAGCAGATATTATACACGGGACAGAGTTAGTGCGGATAATCAGACAGCTATTGCATCCAATTTCAGAATTTGGATACAGTCTCCATGCGATAATCGTTTCGTTCGAAGATACCCACTTTCTTTCTTCAGGGAACTCTGATACTCGTTCAAGTCTCGATCTACGTTCCTCACTGATTATAGCTGTGAATTAGGATCTCAGGTCAAATTTCAGCACTGGAATAGAAGAATACTATCTTTCAGAACAGATCCTTGATTTTTGTGTCGTATTGAGTCGTAGATGTTAAACTAGTTAGTGCAGATAATCAAAAACTCATTGCACGTAATTTTAGCACGCAGGTATAATTTCTCCATTGTTTAACTACATATGTAATCATCTGATCATTCAATTCGCGAGTTTTCGTATTTCTATCGATCGGTTCGTTTCGAAATATTCATTTTGTTCGAGAACTCCGAAGCTGGTTCAAACTTCCAGCTACATTCTCCACTAATAGTTGTAAGTTGTCTGGAGGAGACGATAAAAAAAAAAAGGAAAAGGTTTTTTTGGCACAGACTTTTAATTTCCAAGCTGCCCTACGGTGATTCTGTGATACCGTTATACCACGCCTCTGATAGTTTTGTTAGCAAAAAAAAGTTCATAGTCGTGTAAGAAAGGGTGAAGCTTTATTAGTAGATCCGCGCTGCGGTGTGACCCGATTCATACGGTTGAAAAAAATCTATATACGTATACTTTGCAAAGTTCAACCGTCGCTGAAGCATATTCGCACTCTAATAAAAGACCATATTCATGTGAATTTATATATTTATAGATAGTATAAGGTATTCTTGAAAATTGTTCCAAATATTTGTAACTCGGTGTCCGCGTTGAATATAAATATATGCGAAACGACAAACTACCATCACGTCAATCGAATCGATATATATACATATATATATATATTCTACGGTTCGTGCTTGGAATGAAAATTCCCACCGTAAGAGACGGCCCCTCAAATCTATAGATAGATAGCTAGATATGTATATATATGTATATGTAAATGTAGAAAAATCGTGTATGTATACATAGGTATAGGTACCTTTTCCTTCTTCTTCAACGCTTACATTAAAGTTCAAAAAACCACGTCGCGGTATTCTTCGAAACATTTATAGCCAGAAATAACCATTTAAATGGTTCGTTAATAATTGGAAAAGGATAAGTATAGGTAGGTACCTACATGTGGTTCCGGGGACCGAAACGATCTGCGGTCGGAACTACGTCGTAAGACTTTATGGCATTTTTCAACGCGTGTATATACCCGATACTATCTATATATTTATATATATACCATGTATACGTATATAGTATAGTTGGGCGTGGGCGCGTGCCGCGTGCATAACTTAAGAATGCAAACGCGTGGGAGACTATGTTGAAGGGGAGACCCTACACGATATTCTCAGGCCGAAATTCAAGCTTTAAAAAAATAGTACCCACTAAACGTTACCTCTTACCTGTATTCGTCGTGTCTTACCGATGTTTACCACCACGAGCTTCGAACCATCAAACATATTGCTCATTACTCACAGCTATTCAAATTTCTCTACAAGATTACGCGTCTTACGTCGTATGTACCTACAATTTCGAGAATTTCAATGAATAATCATTGCATGCATGATACAATTGCAAATGAACCATACACGCGTGTAATTTCATGTTTAAGGTATATTACGTGCTCGCGAATGGGAATAAATTATGGAATATGAAAATTGGCGAACTAATGGTTACAGATCATGTTTATAATCGGGGGCTGTTCGTCCCACCCGTCGATTCTTTTATCAAACTTAATTTCCCGGATAATTCTCTCATTTATTATCACTCGGTAGCTGGTAAGCGGGTGGTATTAGGTATACCTACCTTCATAATTTTGCTCCCGTGCAGTCGAGCTGAAGCTGAAAATTTCAGATAGCACAGGGGTAGAAGTAGGAGCGAAACGCGGGAAGTAGATAGGCGAGGGACTCACTCCAACGCCTCTTTTCTAAGCCTCGATTCGATCTTGAGAAATTTACTCGAGTATTGATTAATGCAAGGGAATCAATCTCACATCTTTTTAACAGAACCGCTAACTTTATATTTGCAATCACCACAGCGTACAGCTTTCCCGGTATTGATCCCACAGCTTCATGGCTATTCAATGCACATTCACCTACATACAACACGACCGACTCCGTTTCAACAGATTTGTCAAAGCCGGAGTAGGTGGGTACGGGGTGAAGTTTTCACCACCTCAGTTTGTTACAATTTCGTATCACGGTTACCAACAACAACGAATAGGAGTTCCAAATTTTGTCACTAAAAACTGAAGAAAAATTTCCTCATTTCACATAATATTTTCGAGCTACCTATTAATTGTACATGTTTTCATTAGAGGAGTAAAAGAGAAGGAGATAGAGAGAGAGAGAGAGAATGAAATTGGAGTTCTGCGGGCAGACAGGTGTTTTTTAATAGTCGTTAAAGGGGTTAATTAAACTCGGTCAAATTTGTTGGAAGCAATCTCTTGCCAAGGTCAAAAGGTCGTCTCTCAGTGGAACGAGATTCTGAACATCGTTGGGTTACACCGCATAGGTGTGGGCTAGGCTTACGAGGTGATAATTTAAAGTTTAACTTTTAACTTAAAACTTTCCTCATGCCTGAAAACCATCCCCCTGGATGGGCCACAAACCACCGGCTACTAATCAGTCGTCGCTTTCACAGGAAACAGAAAGCTCACCTCGCCTTGTACCTCACATGTACCTACATACCTATCAGCTTTACTGCCGTGATTAGCAGGTGGTAGTGTTCCGGTACACACTACACAGAAACTAGACAAGGTACCTAGGTACGAGTTTCAGAGATGACCAGAGGTCTAGAGGTTTGATTATTTGCGGTAGCTACAACTCCGACATGTGGACCAACGCCGAGTGCTGGATTAATGGGCTTGTATTTCGCGACTGATCCCAGAGACGATTAAGCGCAGAGTTTTCATCACATATAGTATATGTGTGTATGCTTGATACCCTGCAGCTGGTTTTGACGTGAATTCTAAACGATGAAACTTGAGTGTGTACGTAGGCGAGAGTGTGTGATTAAATTTGACAAATTATCGCGTTGATGATATAAGTTTTGAATTTCTATAGTCAATAGTCACGTTCGTCGATTGGGAATGAGAATGAGAAGTTCGTTTCGCTAACGAAATTCCACAGAATTTGGTTCCACCGAGTGCAGTAAGCATGTGCATAGTTGATGCGAGGTAATTCAAGCGTCTATTAGCCGAGCCAACTATCCATGATTCGTAATCTAGTTTCAGTTTGTCTCTGCTATGCTCGCGTACGTGCACTGGGTGAGTTTTAGTCACGGTAAAGTTCAAGATGCCATCTGTCCCAAACCACCGTCGCGTCTAGGAAAGGATATGAACCGTAACAAAGTTTTCTCATCTCGAACAAACCGGCCGCGTCCACAGATCGCTCCGCACTTGCGGCCATTTAGTCTTCACCGATAAAAAAAATGATAAAAAAAAAGAAATAAAATAATAGAATCCTGACGCTTTTCGTCAGCTAGAGAGATAGATCTGATATTTGGAGAGTTTCTAGTCCAAAAGATTGAAAAAAAATATATGTTTTGGTATATTTCCACTTCTGAGACTCGCCTTTTCTCTCTTCTCTTCACAATTAGTACTCAACGTTTGGTTAAACTGCGATAAAACAGAGCGATTGACAAATTTTCCAATTATATTCTACCCCTTGACCTTAGCCAATTATTTTTACGTGTACAGCGATTGGGAAATCGAGGTTTTCGCAATAATTGGACGACGATGCAGGGTTTGCAGAAACAAAAAAACAGAAAAAAAGGAGAATTTCGTGTCATCCCGTACAGACCGTCCAATTAATATTGCAGAGTCACACTATCCGGTGAATAATTGACCTCCTGTATATCATTGATCGCACTACATTCTATAGGCGGTATTCATATCCATCGCTATTCAAATTCGTACGAGATAGGGTATAGCAATAAAGCCGCCAACTACCGCAATCTCTGCCTTGCTCGGTGCACATCATGCACAGTTCACCGCGACTGTCTAACGTCAGCAGTGATTGAGAATCGGGTAGTTCAGTAGACTAGATGTATTTACGAGCGAAAAATCTAGGGTTCAGGAAATAGATAGATTTGTATATTTTATAATGCCACTTTTCCTCCTCGTCCCCCTCGCTGTTGCTGCATTATTTACTGGTCGAAAATCTATAGCCTTAGCTTGTACAATGCCTTATTCTAGGATGTTCCACCGGTACTGAGGAGCTTAAGTAAGTAGGTATACCTCCTTATCTAGGAACTCCTTCGACTGGAGACAAACTGTGATAAACCGTTCGCCAATTCAAGCTACCCGGCTATCCGCGTGCAAGTTTCAGAACGCCGAAACTATTGTAAATAGGAAAGTTTGCGTGCGAAGTGGATTCGTGTGTATATAGCTATTCTATGTGCGGAAATAGTTAGCCGGATACATGGAACTAGGTGAAACTATTTACTCCTAACTTTTCTTATTAACATTATAGATTTTAATTGACGAGTTTCCTGCAATAAAAGCAAAATATATTCAGTTATAGGTGTTCCGAATTGATCCTTTCTTTCATAGTCTACTTCGTCACGATACTATTCATACCTTTTCTTTATACTCCAAGAGAAAATATCACTGATTGAGCGAAATGAATTGTTAAAATCCGCGTCCAATACCTTGAATTATTATATTTTTGTATTTTTGAATTTTCCGAGTCAGATTTTGGGAGATTAATCCAATAAGAATGCGCATATGCCCCAAGTTTCTCTTGTTGCATCGAATTCCAATTGCGAGAAGAGATCTTCGAATTCTTGGATACTATTCGCAGAAATGAGAAGAATAAAACCGCGTGTATGTTATGGTTGTATTATTTGAAATTACATTTACATTTGAGCCGTAAATTTTGGAGCAGGTTATTCGGGAAGTTGAAGCGTTTATGCAGCGTGAGATGTTCTGTTATTTAAGCAGCTTTCGCACGAGAAATAACAACGGAGAGTTTTAAGATAAGTTAGGGAATAGAACGCACTTTAGAAGTGAAAATTTGAAATTTTCTCAATCAACTTCCCTCGCAGGAAAGATACGATCGTTTTTGCGACCCCGTCGCGTTCTTATTGTTAAATAAAACGTAACTCGGACAGGTTTTAAACAGAAATATGTATATATAAATTTATGCACGCCGGGTTTTGCCTCGTAAAACAAACGTTGTACAGTTTTGCCCCGAACACCCTGCAGGGATGAAGAGAGCAAGAGAGCAAGTATATGTAGAGGGTGAACGGAAAAGCGAGCATGTTGCTCGGGTATAAGGAAATGTTAGCATTAACAAGGAGATAAATTATCCTATTCCGCACGAACCCTTCGTAACTCAGTTATGAAATTAACATAACCGATCGATACCCATTTTTCGTTTTCCGACCTTTTTTTACACTCCAGGGAAAACGAGTGCCTCTAGCAATCTTATACGTTTCCATATTTCGCCCAATTCCATGCGGCTAATAATATTGATAAGATTATCAATGAATTTTGATGAATTTAATTACAGATCCTAGAATGATGATGGGCAATATTTAAGGCACACCATGCGGTCTTCAGTCAGATATAATTTGTGCTTTAGTTAAATGATCTTATTTCGCTTTCGGAGAATTAAATCCGATTGGTGATTGGGGAAAATTTGAACTTCGCATTTACTGTCTAACGCTCGCACGGCTTGCTAATGCTAATGGACTTTGAAGTTCTAATCCTCTTAAATAGCGTTCCGCGAGGAAGTAATATTACCGCAAGAAATTTCTCTCGACATTTCCTGCAGCAGCTACCCGCGAAAATAAACTGGGATCTGTTAATTTGTTGATTGTTTTCTACCTATAGCTCGTCGTACCGCGTAAGCCCAGAAAAATGTCTACCAAAAATATTTCCTCCGTTGTACAATTTCTAGCATTCAAATACCCGAAGTTACGAAACTTTCAATAATACTTAATCAAATCTGGCGGAATTTTAACGCGAAATATATTTATTATTTTATCAACGAGACCCGGGTGTTGGGCTCGAGTCGAATGACTATGCATCGTCCCACTTTGGGCCACGGCCAAGATTCGCACAAAAGAAAAAGCGAGACGAATTAAGCGTAATTGGTGCAAACATAAAACTGTTTCACAAGAAATATACACAGCAGAGACCATGGGAATAAGGAGACGAGCTGGTATCAAAATATATTATGATATTATGTTGAATACGTGAGCGAATTTCGTATCCATATGTCGCTTTGCACTCGTACGTATAATTTCTATTCAGAGAATGAGTACAGCATAGATTTCAGTCGAATGCGGCTCCTGCTCGATAAGACCCCGAACTTAAATTGAAGAATTTCAAAGATGTTTAAATCTATCAAAACTTAAGTCAATTTCTTAGGTCCACCTGCAACCTGCAGCTTCAATTCCGTCTACTTTACCTCACTTTACTTTAGCTTAATTAAACTTGCAATTAGTTCGTTCGCCAGTTATACGTTCCGCGTTTATGTATGTGCTACCTATACCTACTTTCCACAGAGTGAAACGAGCGCGAATCCAAAACTCTCTGTGTCATTCGCAAATTGATGATGATTTGCCGAATAAATGGTACGCCGCGATGTCCGGAAAAAATTTAATGAGTAATATAGACGATTCTTCTTGTTCTTTTGATAAATTCTTGGAATAATTTCACACTAATTAGAGGGAAACAAAGTAAGACACCTTGCTTAATTTGCATAAACCAACTCGGCGTGTACCGCAATAATTTCTACATCGTCGTCTCGAGACTTTATAGAAATTCTTCTAATTTTTTCTGGCATTTTTCACTTTTCTCTGCGGTCTCGGTTACGCTCGATATAATTCGAGTGTTCTAATTAACGGTATAGGCATCGAATTGACCGATCAATCATATCGGCAGGGAATCGGACTTTTATAAACTAGGTAAATTTAATGAAATTTATTTCGTTACGGACGGTGAAATTTATCATCGTAGAGTATCGCAGGATTGCCGCGCGCGAGCATCGCTATTTCATTCGCAACGCTATCTGATTCCGATTTCGATTCCGATTTCAATTCGAAATTGTGACTGGAAATTTCATAGAATTTACTCAACAAAGTGCAGAGTGTACTTCAGCTTGCACTGAGCTTAATTGCAAACCTCATCCACTCGAGGTTCTGAAGCCATTCCTGAGTTCCCTGCACTACGCTTCCGGCAAACCGTAGGTATATTACCAAACGTACGTCAACAATTTGGATGAAAGAAAACCGGCCCAAACTTAATCCTCCTTGTTTCTCTAATCCCCAAAATATTCGCAGAAAAATGTAAAAACATTTTTCTTTTTTTTTCAATTTGGCAGAAAAAAATATATGCAACAACTTGTATTGGAAACATTTTTTGATCATTGTGGCGATAAAAAAGTTTTGGTGAAAAAAGTGACGACAATTAAGTGTCGTGAATGGTTTTTAACAATAAATCCGTATAGACCAAATTTGTTGAGAATTGAATCCTGTACAACTTTCGTATAGCATGTTTTTGGATTGGATTAACAGGGGGCGATATAATTGTCAAAAAGCATTTACAACCCTTAATTGTCGACACTTTTTCCCCCATAGCTTTTTTATTACTACATTTATAAAAATATGTCGACAGTAAAAGTTGTTGCAAATATTTTTCCCTACAAAACTAAAAAAAAAAAATCTTTCTACGACCAATAGGGGCCAAATTAACCCCTATTTTCAAGATGACTGCGATTTCATAGAAAAATTTCATTGGATCTTAACTTTCTGTGTTTATCACCTCCTGCAATCCCAAACTGACTGTCCGAAAATTGGCCTTTAAGTCCGTTTTGCCAATTACGAATACTACTTTCCTCGGCTATTAAGAAATCGCAGAATAATCGGTATCATGCATTCATCTGCGGATCGGAAGCGTCTAGTAGAAGAATAGAGGGAAATGAATGAAAACGAAGTGAAATTCTCGCCGTTTCTTTCGCGGAATGTGCATCAGGTTTTTCTGTCCCAGTATTATGCGTGTAACACGAATCTTTTCCCTACGATCCGATCGGTTCCCTTTCTCTATTCCACTCTCTCTTTCTCTCCGTTATTTACTCCTCCGTTTATCCATCGCAGAAAGAAATCTTGAAGAAAGAGACGCTGCCGCTACCGGCGCAGCTTCCTAAGGAATTCCGTTCGTTAGTAGGCAAGCGTTTCGTACGGCGATCGTCGACGGCATACAGCAACGCGACAGAGTCGAGGTCAACGATTTACGTCCAAGGCTAAGGTAAACTTACCTGGACGAGCCTAGGTACGACGTATACGTACAAGCAACGCTAAACTTTATTCTAGACTATATTTGCATTAATTGTATAACTGGACAACAAAATTACAGCATAAATCGCGGTAACGGATCGAACGCTAGTAGCGCGATCTTAGCGACGATAATCGACGATCGGCTATCGCAAAAAACGTCGAGAATATATTCGTTATTTCGACGACGGGCCTAATCGCTCGTCAGATTTTACGAGACGCGAAATTACCCGGCAATCAGTTTATGCACGAATCTTTTGTGTACGAGGGGTTGTAAATGCTCTTGATACCGTCCCCAACGACGTCCTGCAAGGACGCAACGCCCCGGAAGTTTTTTTTCTTCCTTTCTTCCTTCCTTTCTTTCTTTCTTTCTTTCCTTTTTTGTTTTCCCCAGTTTTTATCTAATTTTTTTTCTAACGGAAGTCTCGACCGATCGAAACTTGGGTAGTCCAACTAGTAAAACTTGCGAATTGAGATAAATGGGCCGGAGCTGTTTGCTAACTGTATATAACGGTGCCCGGTACTATCTGCCAGTGGCATTCGAAAATCGCAAGAGTTTATTTGCGCGAAAAGCTACGCCGCGCTGCGGTTCTATGCGCGGTACCGAAAAGCTCAGTTTACGTTTATCAATGATTTATTGCGGAAAGTTTCTTCGCCGCAAGAAGAGTTCGACCCATTTAAGTACAGAAACCCAATCGAAACCCCGATTCGTTCTGACTAAATTATCGATTCGTCCGCATAACTCCCGATCTCTGATTTCGCAAATCGACTGCAGCCACCATAATCTCGGATCTTAAACTCCAATAAACTTAATAAGCTGAAAAATTTCCGACGGCAATTTATTATCCGTCATTTTTCACAACGATTACATATAGATATTTGATAACGAATGACACAATCATCTCGCTCCAAGCGATACAATAGCTTGTTCATTTTTAAGTTCGAGCGTCCTGACAGGCTGGCGATAAATACACATTTCCTCGACAAATTCGATTCTATTCCAATACCAATAACGGGATTGGAAAATTGCTTGAAGAAATTACGAATCGCGGGAAAAGTAGGTATAGGTACACCCAGTAGGTTGATACACGAGAATCGAGGCGAGGTTTTTGGACAAAATTTAACTCGGCCTGATGGTTTTTGACGGCAAATTTAACAACGATTGTAAAAACCTGGAAAAAAAAGTTTCAGCTTACTTACCTTGAATCAAGGCGATGGATCATGCCAAGTAAAAGTCTGCGAAAACTATCCACAGAGAAAAGACGTGAAGGAATTTGCGTTTTTTTTTTTTGTTTGTTTTTTTGAAAAATTCCAAATCCTGAAGCGATCGTTTAACCACGGTCGAGAAGCAGTGGCTCTATGTAGATATTTGAAATGAAAAAGATAAAGAAAGACTATGTTTACCAACTTAAGAGTGGGAGCTTAAGGGATTTACCTTGCCTTCCCACGACTCGGCGAGACCGTAGGATGAATTAATTTCCCACCTGACTATGTATACCGATCTGTTGACTGGTCCCAGCTGTTTTCTCAGCTTCTGTCATCGCTTTGTCACATGATCAAAATAAATGGACATGAAGGTCGGATCCACCGTCTGAAATGATTAACGTCGATTATACAAACGCTGATATAACCTGTGCATATAATCAGACCTGGTTTGTGGCCGTTATACCTTGCGGACGTTAGAAATAAGAAACCGGTACTCGCGTTCGAATCGTTAGAAATCGGTTGAAAACCCAACGGCTAAAAGACTCGCGTGCCTGGCGAACGTTAACTCGTTTCTATGGATCCCCCCACTCGACGCCAACGGAATATCTCCAATAATACCATTCTTATAAATTTTCAAATGGAAGAACCTCGTTCCACCGAGATCAATAACGATACAGACCCTACGAGATGCAATATCATAAAGGCTCGCGGGATGTAAACACGTAAACACGAGGACCCTGCGTGTACAGCATACACACAATGATACAATACGCGAGTGTGTGTGCATCTCGAAAATACACGTGTACAATCATGGACAGGTACTTCTCGGTGCTTAGAAAAGGCATTGACGTCAAGTTATCCTTTCATCGATTCTTCGACTGCGGGTATTTCGAAATAAGAAGTTCCTCTGACAGGAGCCAATTCCCGTAGCTTTACCCTTTGTACATTTTCAACTCGCCTTTGTCCGTTTCAAATCGAGGATACCAGCGAGTTTGATGGTATTTGTTTTTCTCCTTCACTTTATACCCCTTTTATTCGCGTTTCGATTTAACCACCCTTTTGCTACCCGCAACTAAAACGTTCGCCGAACATTTTGCACCTGTCCTACACCGACGATGCATTTGAATTTCAGTTTTCGTTCGCCTTCGGTGATCCGCGTCGGGCTTACTTTGTACTTATAAGTAAATATTAGAAACATTAGAAATGTACATAAGCATAATTTACACAGCGCTCGAGATTTCATGATTATACGTATAATACACGAGTCTGACGCATCGTTAAAGTGTCGAGTTTAAAGGCCTTCGCCCGAATGCCCGAGGATAACTGAAGAGCGACATCCCATTTGCACCGTGTTTGCATGAAGTACGTAGCAATTAAGAAATTTGCTAGATTTTTAATCACCCTGCGGTATTTACTCCCATTTCCTCTTAGACCCTTATACTAGGGTAGGTTACGTCATGTCTCATCACGGGGAACTTATGTTGATCTTTAATAACCCCTGCGTTAATTTTGGCAAGACCTAATTTTCGACCATCAAATAATAAAAGGTAATTATAAATGTTTGATCACACCCTATCCTATTCCCCCTTCATAAAGTCTAAATGCCACAGCAACCGTATACATATATGTTCAGTATGAAATTAATTACTTCAGCTCATTCCAAGACTCGTCTGATGAAATAATGAAGATGAGGAAGAATATACTCAGCCCCACGAAATTACGCGAGTCAATTAGGGGTTTACCAATAATTGCTTACCTATAGGTATAGACTTCCGAAACTGTGTACAAATTGTTTTCTTCATTATTATCTTTATCGTTATTATTATATTCTCCGATTAACAATGATAACTTCTAATTTCATATCACGTTTACTTCTTACGTATGAATATTTTCTTTGCCGAGCATAACACGACGGAAAATTATACTGTGAACAGGATTCACGGGAGGTCGGACTCGGCGGAAGACACTGGAGCCACTTTTGACATGAAAATTATATTATTACCTCGAAATTATACGTTTAGGCGAGCATGAAACCGTCGGCAAAGTGCACCGCGTTCAAATGAGAACATTTACAGACTTATACATCATCCAAATACCAGGTTCACTCCAGCGTGAAAAGGTAAACAGAGGTATAGTGCCGCGACGAATAACATTCGCGGATTGTAACAATTATCCATTAGTCAGTTCGTTGGCCTGATCGTCGTGGCTGACAAAACAAAAAGTAATATGTCTAGTATTCCGATGTTCGAATCGAATAACGTCGACCCTCGAAGAAACTATATGCATAATTATGTGTAGGTATATCATTGCAGGAGTTTTTCAAAATCGGATTTATCCCTCGATCCGATTAATTTTTTTATTCCGTTTTTTTATATCCTTCTCCGTCCATCCAAGCACGTTGCGTTATTCTTTTACAGATATTTAATTACTTGGCTATTCTTGTCGGGTCAAGGCTTGAAGTAGGCTCGCTGGAGTAGCAGGCCAATAAAGGGTAACATATTGTTGTCTTTTGTGCAGAACTGAGTAGATGAGAGAATGACACGTATAAAAAGGAGGGCCGCATGAGACTCGCATAGCTATGTATGAGGGTATATTAACTTCAGGCTTTAGCAGTCGGCCATGAAACGCGTACGAACCGATACGAAACGCAATTAGATCTCTGACAATGTCGATCGCAATCAATATCTATCAGAATCGAGTCAGTTTGTCAGAACAAGAATCCATGTGGCCGCCTCGATCCTGGGTTAGGAGGATAGCGGAAGCAAAAAAGTGTAACGGAAATAACGTTCCATTAAAGGTTTTTGCCAGTCGACTGTCCACGCTCGCTCCTCCGTTATTCGCGTTCACCGTTCGCCGACAGAATTTTGATGACCGAAACAATAGCCTCGATAAAGATTCTTCGACATATGTATAAAAAATTGAGAAAGAAAAAAAAAAGAAGAAAAATAATAATAATCATCTTTCCCCCGTCTTCTCCATTTTCAAACTCCGTCATTATTCATCAGCTGCAGCTGCCGGTGTTGGATTAGATCCCACGAGTTTGTCAATCGCGATAAACTCTGCACTAAATTATTGTACCGATGATATATTCCACCTGTGCAGACCTTGCGGACCCTTTTCCTGACTCGGGCTGCGAATTAAGATTAAAAGAGTATAAGGGTATAGATAGCGGGGTGCAGCTAGGGAGCGAAGCTCGATAGAAGGTAATTTATGAACATTATATAAAGACAGCGAGTGGAGTTATGGGCCCGGTAAAACTTCTCCAAGACGCCATCTTTGTTCTTTCCTTCTTTCCGCCTTAGCCCTTGGAGACAAATTATGACCGGCCTGACTTTACGGTCCACTTATCTCAGTTTCGTCTTGACCACGGCCTGCAGATCTACCGGAGGCACAATCGACTGCTTTAAGGTTGAATCGAGCCCGTGTATACAGTATAAGGGTGTATGTGCGGCTCGATAATACGGGGTAGTCCTGTATCCACGGATCCTACGGCTCATTAACGTTCAGTTGATGGAGTTTTCCTTTTTTAATGAAAGAAATAAAGAGAAATTCCTTTCCTCGATAAGCTTTCCCTCATTTTACCGGATTCTGATCCTTTACCCCACATTCATCCGTGTGTTACACGCTACGTCCTAGCATGTCGCTTGCTCCGAAATGGTCCTGCGAGATGTTGATGGCGTCCATTAACGCCAGGACAGAAAATGACAAATTATTTATACAGCTATACAACGTGGAGGCTGTCTTACGTTTCTTTTGGCAAAACTGATCACTCCGTTAATTACGGATCACTAATTAATTGCACAAAGTTATGCAGTGTGGAATAAACGCGGATAGGTAGAACTTATAAGGTGATATGAAAAGTCTCGCGATTTCATCTTTGAAGTAGTTTTGCTTTATGAACCTAACCGAAACTACGGTGGAGACGGGTGCAGTTTATCGGGTGTTACGCATCTTGAATGGCAAAGTTAGATCTGTGAGGATATGAAGTTTGCTGTCTTCTTCCCCGTTTTCACGCTCTTGACAAACGCGAAGTCACGGATAAACGTCGTAATTTCATCAGATATATATTCTTGTCAAACATATATTATACCCACCATCATCATGATCACGAGGGATCTTGATATCAATTTCATCTCAACGGGAAACGCGCTGTCATTGTCATTCGATGCAATGATTCATAAAATTATGTATTTTGGAGAAAAAAAAATGATCTCATATTCTTTTTTCTAACTTAATCGAGGTTTTGGGTTGTCTAACCAGCACAGAGATCATTTAAAGTCCTGCGTAAGTGTTATAAAGTACGTTTATATACCGAATTATGAATTCTTGACCGTGCCAAGAATGGTGAGAGCTGTTTGCAATTATAATAATTGTTGAGAAAAGATAGAAGAGGAGGGTTTCTTGTATTAGAAAGTAAAATTTCCCTGGCACTTTGTCCTGAATTTGTAATCTAGCCGCGACATAACAATGCGCTGTGTAACGCTGCAGCAGTAAGGCTGTAGGTATAATACGTTGAAAAGCTTTGTTTGCCAAGCAATGCTTGTTAATGGAACAATATAACGAGAAAATGTTGTTCGTAACCGAGAGAGAAGATAAGACTTTGCGGTTCTTAACCTGCCTGTACAAACAACCCGAACCCACAAAGATTGGCTTCGGATACACGTGCAAATTCATGGGTCAGAGAATCGTCTAATCGATTAGGGGTAAATTAGACAATTAAACGCAGCTCCGTTTCGAAATTAAAGCCAGAACAGAAGCCCGGGATTCCCGTATAGTGCATCGGACTCAATTTTTTCCAACCCCCAACCCAACCCTTATGACTTTGCAGTGAAATTTAATCGAAGCTGCACTTAATGGGTTCCAACTTGGTGAGTGCCATTATCGAATCTCGATGCATGTATTTCCTGCTTGGATCGTCTCCACGCTCTTGTCATTAACGTATCACTCCATAGGATTAGATTCGGTTTGAAATTATGCCGCGTTAAACAGAACTAACGATAATAATCCAAGGGAGAAACGTGAGACTGAATAGTCTTGCTTCAATCTACTTTAAGTCTGGCTCACGATTCCTCTGCCCCTCAGACATGTTCGACTCGGTTTTACTTCGTTCCTATACTTGCTTCCTTGACTGGAGCTGAGCGAGTCTGACTGCCGGTCATGCTGTTCAATTGACTGCAACGCGATCTCCTCGATTGCTAAATGGGCGTAGAAAACGCTGCGTTCATCATCAATTAATCTCATGCTGATTGACATCGATTGGGCGATCAACGCTGACTCATTAATATTGCACCACGTGCTAGCCCGAATCTTGGGAAACCTTCGTGTCCCATCAGAGCGGAAATGGAGCCAAGCTTTTTGGGGAAATACATAATTTAGGTTGCTGAATAGTCTAACGTAGGAAAGGCTCTTCCTTGCCCTGCAGAAATTGCTTTTATTGTTTCTTTCTCATTTCGGTTGGTATTCGGAAAGATTTAGGTGTATTAGGTACACGCGTCTGTGTGACCTCGGTGGGTTTAAATTTGTGGCTTGTCTAATAGTAGGTATATAGCAACAAAAGGCATGGAAATAATACTTCCGTACGAACCCATTGATAAATTGTGAAGGTATTAAAAGGCCTAACAGGATGAAGGCCTCAGCCAGCATCCGGTCCAATTTTGTTTTCAACGGGCATTCACCCGCGCCCTGATTCAGACGGTTTCAACTAAGTATTACGTCACGAGCTATTAAATTGAATCCCGCGCGTTAATTGCAAATTAAACTTATCCTCAGAAGTGAAACACCTTCAACGTCTACCTACCTATATACCTACCCTCTACACTCTACACAACCAGCTACTTCCTCGTTCTAAATATATCAACTATATACGTTCAACCTCTTGCACCGTCTTCGACGGCCATCACCAATCTCTTCGGATTATCACCCGTCCCTTAATCCCTTTATGGCTTGTGCAATGTACCCTTTGGGCAGGGAATTTTATGCAGAAAACTTGACTAAGATATGAAAAAACAATACATATATATATATTATGAATTATAGAATGGATGGGTGATAAAAATTTCTTCTTATCATATATATATATAACGATCGTCTTAATTATTAACATCTTTGTCCCTGCAGCGTAGCACCAACTTCAACGTGTTTCAACGTTATAACTACTATAAGATCCCGGACCGGCATGGCACGTGTCTTGGGTATAAGACCAAAAGTTGTCTTCAGAGCCGTTGTAATAAGAGTTGCGGTAATTATGGGAGTTTGAAGTTTCCCTAGGTTTTCCCAAGGCTTCTTACGCTAAGGTACGCGAATTAGGGTCGTGCTCATTGGTTAGGGCTTTGGGGTTGGGTTTGGGGTTGGGGTTTCGGGGGTGGTTTGGGTTTTACATGACGTCACTACGGGTCAGAAAAGGTCAACTCGCACGCTTATACTCCCCCAACTTTGCAGGTACCTACTATTACGGCTACCGCAGGGTTGGATGCAAATAGAGAATTAAGGTAACGTTAGTTTTTCGCAGAGAAATAATATAATGTCAATTTATTGGCATCGTGTAGTTTATTCAGGCCATCAAGCCACGGTGCAGTGCAGGTAACTCGAATCTAAGTTATGCAAAAAAAAAAAAGGACGAGAAAGAGAAGAAACCAAAAAAAAAAAATGATATCACGGGGCTTCTCGAAGCGCCAAGAAAATTTTACGAGCACTGGAATTATTTAGGATCCGCGAGAGGTAGGGTATGCAATATATATAGAGGTATAATGTATAGGGTAAAGAGTTTTATTATGAATGAAAGTGGAGTGAGCGTTGTCATACTGTTTGACGTCGTGGTTTTAAGCGAATATACCTACTGTAGTCTGTAGTCTAGTGTAAGATACGCTGAAGAAAATATGATAGGAAAGTTTTCTGTACACAGTTTTCAAGAGGATTGCTACCTACTATAGTCGTATAAGCTTTAAATATATTTCAGCTACTTTGGATATCCTCGGTACTCTCTCTGGTGCACCGGAAACTCGGAATATCTTATTCAACGATCTCGCAACTTGACTTCTTAAACTCCCACACTAAATAAAGTCGAAGACATTTAATTTGCATACACTTACCCCCGTCGCTTATATTCCGCAGTGATCCACCCTGCACTCGTTCTAAATCCACTAGCCCCCCCAAACTTCCTGACCCAATTTCGTCTAGGGAACTGCATTGCGTGACGTAGGCACCTGCCGCATTTCAAATCAAGTATTTCTCTCACTCTTCCACACTTTCTCAGCTCTGTCTCTCTCTCTATTCCACCCTAGGCCTCACTTCATTTTCTTTTTTTTTTTTTTTTATCATGTTTTTCATTTTCCAACCCCTGCGACTATACACCGAATTACTAAACCCCTTTGTCGAAGCTTCAACGCATGACATTTTTTTTTTTTTTTTTCTACTTTCATATACAACAAAATTTTATTATTATTATTATTATTATTTTTTTTTTTTTTCAACAGAATCAAATCTCCCGCACGCTTTCGATTTTATCTGCGATATTGCCGATAGGTATTTGTATTTAACATACCGTGTACCCACGTATATGAGTCTTTGGATACCTTTGATAGAGTTTAAATGGATTTTGAAACGTTGGAGCGGAGTTAAAAGGGAAATAATATTCAGATATCGTTCGGCAGCTGTCTTATTCGTATATTTCGACGATGGGATATTGAGAAAGTGGAAAATGTAGATGAGAATACGCGGCGGGTGAATAATTTTCTTATATTTCTCGTGTATTATATTTTAATAAGTGTAGCTCGGATAAACCTGGCTCAAAGCACAAAGATCATCGCGTTATTCGTACACAGAATTCCTCGCGGTTATTCCTATACCGCGTGAAAATTCAACCAATGGGCAAAATGCTTTCAAATTTCAAACCGAACGAAAGTGGTGAACTGATCCTATATATTATCGATCCTTATGGCTGGCGCATACCCCGGAGGATGGGGTGTTTTATTGAATCCTTTATACACAGAGTATACACAGAATCTTCCACGAATGGAATTCTAACTTAACAAAGTCGTAGCGCTCGTATTAGCCCCGGGGAGGATCCCAGGAGTTCTTTGAAAAACTCCTCTGTACGAAGCTGCGGAAGATCGCTGCGGTAGCTACCCCGAACCTTCGTTGCTGAGTGAGAATATACCATCTATATACACATATATATAGGTATATATCGCAGTGGTATAGAGGTATACCACCTACCTACATTCGTGCCTTGAGAAAGTCTGCAAAGAAAAATTCTTCCCTTGACCTATGCGCCAGCTATTATTAGCTACTCGATTTCTACAGCATCGAGGCAAAAGTAGACTCTCTCGAAGGGTCCCTCATATGGCTCTCCCGAGGGAACCGACCCTCCATTATCGGGCTTATTAAATACCTTACATCAACCAAACGACACCCCCTGCCTCCTTATACCCTTCTTACATCCGCCCAACACACAACACCTCACCCTCGCCAATATATAAACACACATATACATACACGAATATTGGCTGTATTCTGTACATGTATAAATATTACATATATACAAGCCGAGGAAATAATAGCGTATACACCCTAATAATCAGACTAATAAATTCTTGTGTACAGAATTCGACGCGTATTTTGTACCTATAATATACAGGTTGACTAAGGAATTTCTCTAACTAACGTAATAATTACGACGTGTTCTATTCGTTGAGATTCTATCAGGAATACTGCGTATGTACTCGTTCGTGTGCAGTTATTATGCAGATTAGTGTAACACAGGTACACCTACGTTACAATTTACATGCATGTTATTTTCCAGGTAAATGAGAACGAGGATAGAGACTTAATAGATAGATAGAGAGCGAGCGGGATAAAGGCTCAGAGTTGGAATTTAGTTTCCCATAGTAGGTACGCAGCGATAGTTTAATGATCTTGCTAACTCAGATGAGCTTTTCATTATTAGTTCGCCTGGGGGAAACTATACGCTCAGGCTATAGTTCTATATAACAGAGTTAACCTGCCACAACTGTACAACTAATCACCACCTACCCCTAACCATCTAGTCGTTTGGTCACCTCCTAGGCAAACCTACAAGTGTCTGTGCACGTTACACAGATTCAGGACTAGGTCAGGGTAGGATATACCTGTACGAGTAATTATTCTTTAACGCCAATTATCTCATGGGAATTTCACGTTTTTTTCGATCACACCGGTAGTCGATGTTGACAACGTTAAGTCCCGGGGCATATTTCTTGAAAAATGAACAGGCATCGTGAAGATGGAAGATAGGTTGGGCTACCGAACTTCAAATTTATGATATTAGGTGTAGCCGGTATTCTGCCTGAGGTTCAGAATAATCTAATTTGCACACTGGTTTCGGGTTCCTAAGTGCATCTCGCGAATTCTTACCGTCGAATTATCAAGCAGCTAATGAGATACCTCTGCTTATTGATTTTCCGACATGATTAGTTTCCGATTTTGAACTCCAATGATAATTTTGTTTTGCTTTTTTTTTTGCTTATAATTGTTTCGTGATAGACGATGAAAATGTTTTCCACAAAGCAGACGAGTTATTGCACATATATCAGAGGCACTACGAGGCATAAATCACCTTTTTCCTACGCGCCGTCTTTACCCTACATGGATATATACTTGTGTACCTATACACGTGGTATAAGAACCAAAAACGACATAAAAGAAAGAAAAGAGAAGAAAAGAAAATTATGGATGCCCTTCGAGTTCCTGGGCGGCTGTTGCGGAAGTAAGAGCGGTTGTGATGTCTGCGATCGTTGGACAGATGGGCTATTAGGTGTAAAATATGACAATGATTTCCCGTGGTAATTGTCAATTATTTCTTGACCAGGGTAATAAAAGCGAAAGAGAAATGTAAAGAGGGAAAAAAATAAAAATAAATATGGAATAGATTAGAGTGATTGTAAGACGCAGAAAGACCTTATAACGCGACTTCGTACAATTGAGTATTGTTTGGCTTCGTCCGGGCTGGTTCTCTATATAAAAGGCGAGAAGCAAAGGGCTTTTGTAATTACAGAAACAACGCGGAACGCCATTAAGCCCCAATAATTCCAATATCGAACCGTAATTTAATGAAACTCGATATAAAAGCCAGTGTTGATCGGCGCGGATGAGGTAAGAGCTCGAAGCTCATGTGAACGGCTTGGAATGATGGCACGTCGCTCGCGGTCTTGGCGAGTGCCAGGCGCGTCGAGCAACACCTTGATTAATCTTTCACTCAATTTTATTTTCTGCACAGACCACAATATTGCTTTTATACTTACCTATATATATATATATAGCCCGTTATCTCATTTCTATTATATCATATTATTATTATGATTATTATTATTATTATTGTAGCTCCGCGGTATATTATATTTACGCCCGTAATAGTAGGTCGCCTAGAGAATCTAGATTAAACTTCAGAATTCTAGGCGATTGCTGGAAATGACAAGAAACCGAAGAACGGTGGTGCGATTATGAGTTGTGACACCCGGGGATCCGTTGGTCGGCGAGGCGTGGATGGGAAGAAGAAGGTATAACCGTAGGACAAAGAGTATACGACGGAACGGCTGCGTTTGACAGAACCTTTAAGGCTGTAATTCCGGTTCGCTCGATCGAGACTAAAACGCCCAAAGCGAAGTCGAGACCCCCGTCGAAATCCAAGCCCTGACTTTCATTGATCAGTCGCTCCAGATAGTTACGTTCCCGGCAGACCAGGTTCGGTGTCAAAGTCATTCGTAATTCATATCACCCCGACTCTTCGATTCCAAGATAACCCGAGTCGCCTAAAAGTAATCCTTATTTCAAATCTATCCGACATTTTTCATACTCCACAGGAATTGTATGAAAAATTGAAAACTACCCAAATAGGTATAAATCATACATATCTATGCACATATTTCGCATTAAAACACTCGAGTGGTTACAGAAGGCGAAGAAACCCCATGTTTTACATCCAATTTGATAGCTAGGCTATTCGCACAATGTAAGTATTCGATTTCAAGACCGATCGTTATAGGCTCAAGATTCGTCGTTATACGAAAGCAGTAAAAACGAGGATCGGATTGCTTTTTTTCTACCAATAGCTGGCGAGTCTCTGCGATACCTGTTCGTCATTTCATCATTGATTACCCTCGTGGGCAGAGCTTGAGTATATACGAGGTCCAGTACATATTCTATGTACTCCACATCGCGTACACCGATCATGAAATGTGTAAAGAGTCATTTAGTCGTCGATTGCTTTCATAGGCATGATGGGAACGTGGGATATTGGTGCCCATTCAACATACAGACTGATCAGAAATCGCACAGAGAGCCATTTAGTGATCGATTGCCATGGCTATACTCGTACATACATATACAGGAATCATGTCATCGGCTAAGCACAGCATCAACTGAGACGGAAATGCAAGGAATCAGTCACACAGCGATTACGTCCGTAAAGGCATGGTTTTTTTTGTCTAGTTGCACTTTATTCTGAGTATATTGTAACGATTTCAGAGGATGCTTATTCGTCTGCGAAAATGTATCTGTGATTTAGCAAAGAATGCATTCCGTATACAAGATTCAACACATGATTACGAATAGATTTACCCTGCATTATTCATAAGTAGGTATTCAGTCCTTGTCTGACAGCTTTAGAGCTCTGTTTGATAACAGCTAGTGAACCTAATCAATACGAACAACTAGGTTCATTTGAAAATTGGATTCAATATTCAGTGAAATCCTGCAACGAATGCGTCAATGTTTTTAATTAAAATTGTAGAAATATAACATTCGTGTATTTCGAACTGGGCACAATGCAGTTTTTATACATATACGTATGTATTATATTATCCTAGGCTGCACTATAGTGAAGCCTAGAACTTTGTTACGTTTACATGCACGTGTAATGGGAACAGGGCGAAAATTTTCGAACTGATATTTGGCCGTATACAGGATGAACGCGATAAAACTGATATATTTTCGACATGGGGGATAAAATTTTTATCAGAGTCACGTATACGTATTTGTTTACCAACAGTGATTGATTGGCGAGCGCACCCCTAGAATTATTCAACTGAATTTGTTTCAAAACAACTTTACCAACTGCGTGTACGATCTATATATATGTATATAGTTGTATTAGGGGTACGTAGCAAGGGGAATTTTATTCGTTTGCGTGGAGAAAATTCGTCAATGAAACAATGTGGAACGATGCTCCATAAATTTAGTGTCCGTCTTGCAGTTCGTATTGACGAAGATTCTCTAACTCTAAAAATTTTAGACAACGTTATTATGCTGAGAATAATTCGGAAAAATTTCATCGTCCTATTAAGTAAGCCTTACAAAATTTTTATCGTTCTTGCCATTGGCTAACATCATGATAACCTGTGGGTAGTATGCCTCCGCGTTGTAAGACGAGGGACATCCAGGTCAGGCGTAAAGTTTAAGGGTTACTACTAAAATTTGCATATTGCTAGACCCAACCCGGGAGTTGCCTCTTAGGAACTTCTAAACGGGATATTCCTATATCTGTTTACCGAATTCAACATGGCTACCAAGTATATATTCGAAACTGCGTATTTTGCATAAATTAAATTACACAGCCAACTATATAGGTACGAAAAAATCGGAACAGGCGAAAAATCATTCTTTGAAATGCTGCGAAAAACGGAACTTCGATCGAAATGGTCATGCATGTACAATGTGGTTCAATATATTCATAGTCAAAACAGATTTAACGTTATACATATAAATTGCTTCAAAAGTCAGTTGGATCGACCCATCTTATTTCAAATATGTACATAAATTGGCAATCGTATCATTGCACAAAGTCGTATGAGAATTTATCGCTGAAACGCGTATGCTGTTAAGCTTCCATTGCATTTATATTTTAACTGAGAGCTTCGGTGCCTTAGTGAATTTATACCCTGAGAGACTTGGCTCGTCCCTATCCATTCTCAATAATTCATACTTGTCAAGCGGGCGTGAAGCCACTCGGACGATAAAATTAGCTATTAAATAATCTGCAGCTGCAGCTGCTACTCAAATATTTATTAAAAACACTACATTCATTAACCCCGTTATCCGGAGATCAATAATAATAAACAAAAATCTGCAAGAAATGCTTCTATAGAAAAATTATCCGTGATTAATTCTATATCGGTCGGAAAAAAAGTCGTAAAGCAAAATATTCGAAACGTGATTTTTTCGGTTATAAAACGTTCATTTATTTGATCGGGAGAATCCAAGTGTTTCATAGAAATAATCTTAGAAAGTATGAAATACACGCTTTTCTTTGTATCGAAGATCAAAATGATCGAAATTTGTTTCGTTACAGAGCGTCAAGTCGTGTAAAATTTGAATTTGATTTCACCGCTCAATTATATTTCTTGGCCAAGCAGGCAGTGGCGAGCGATTGACGTCCGGTTCAATTCCATAAACGAACAGAAGGAACGGATGTCGGAGCGCCTCTACCGTCGAGTCTTTTCGTGAATTGCAAGGCTTGCGACAAACACGTTGTCGAATTGGTAAGTAAAGCGATTTTCCCATATTTAATACGCTGCGATAAACTACGTGATTAAATTTTCAAGTGATAACGTAACGTCAACAATCGCGAACAATCTCGACCCTATTCCTATTAATTTTTCGCAACGATTTAAACAAAATGTTGACAAAACAATCGATCAAAAAATACCATCGCCAACGCGTATTTAGCACATGTTAAAAATGTCTGCAACCAAATTTCCCATTTCTCATTCAAATATCTGATAACTCAATTCTCCCGTGTAATTATATCAATTTTATTATCAAAAGTCGCAAAACGACTTACACCCAGCTATCCTAACATCCAAGCAAACCAAAACCTCACATAAACGTCACACGCTCCCTCCATCGAAGACGGTAATTCATTTCACGTATAAATTGCCTCCACGGCTTCGAAATTATCGGCCACACCTCAAAATTATTTCGAGTTCAATTTTCCCGAAAAAACTATCAAATTCTTATTTGTTTCGTAAAGTTTACACATTCGTTAAGTTAGGTTATGCTAAGCCGCGCAACGAAATGAAATCAATAGTATTTGCTGTAGATTAGATCACCTCTTTATTGTGCTCATTCTTCTTTTCCTAATTTAATTCCCACGTCGACTCAGAAGGCTCGAAATATTGGATAAAACTCTGTTTTCTTTAATCAGTAAGCCGCGATGCAGATCTTCGTGAAGACCCTGACGGGCAAAACCATCACCCTAGAGGTGGAGGCGTCTGATACGATCGAAAATGTCAAGGCTAAAATCCAGGACAAAGAAGGTATCCCCCCAGATCAACAGCGACTGATCTTTGCCGGCAAACAGCTCGAGGATGGTCGCACTCTATCTGACTACAACATCCAGAAGGGTAAGAAAAAAATTGCTCTAGAATTTTGTCAATTGTGAATATTTTGGTTACAAATTTTTATATGAAATATCGAAATTCTTTACTTTACAGAATCTACGCTTCACTTGGTTCTCAGACTTCGTGGAGGTGTGATTGAACCCACGCTTCGTATACTGGCGCAGAAATATAACTGCGACAAGATCATATGCCGTAAATGTTACGCGCGGCTTCATCCCCGTGCTACTAATTGCCGTAAGAAGAAATGCGGTCATACCAACAATATCCGCCCAAAAAAGAAGCTGAAGTAGATTGTTTTACCATCCTATATCTTCAGGCCAACGAAATTATGGAATCTTTATTCGAACTGCTTATCCTGCGCCTGTATTTCAGATATTTTCTCTTTTGATTCCAATAAAATCTAAGTGAACGATATCGTCGTGTAAGATTCTTCACTTTCAATTCCCTTACTAACTAAGAAATGGGTGATAAATCTTGAAAGAAAACTTGCTGGCATTATTGAATCAGTCTTATAACTTTCTTCTTAAATATCTCAAATTCTGATTGATTGATGAACAATAATCTCAATACTTTTTATACACTTTATAACAGCAGTTGAAGTACATGGTGCAATCAGACTTTAGAGTCAAGGATATCTGCAAGATCTGGGTCTCCTTGTTGAAAGCAGATGGTCTTGGACGAAATCTTCGTACAAAATCATGTCTGCAGGGTTTGGGACTTCCCCGCCGATCTAGAATTCAAAACCCATACGTAAATTCAGTATTCTAAATATACATTCGGATAGGTAATCATGAAATCGATGCCGCATACCTTTCCTCTCTTGACGTACTGTTCATAAATACTAATGCTAGCGGCTTTGACTACTGGAAGAGAAACTTTGGTGTTGATAGTATCAGAAATGCAGGATGTCTGTTGGAGCAATTTGGATCGCATTTTCGAGTGATCCGTTGGATACATTGCGCTACGGCCTATCAGTACATATCTGAAAATATATTCAATGAAAATGAGGAATCGGTAGATAAAATAAGCGATATTAGCAAGTCGGAGTACAAGACTCCAGCAATTTTCTTCACCGACTTACCTTTTGTACAAAAGAATATCTGCCCTGTTTGGATACTTGGGTTGAGTTCCATAGACTTGTCGCATCGAGGGAAACAATGATTCGAATGAAACTAGTTCTGAGCTATCTTTCGACGCGGTAAATTGAGAGTCATTGGCGTTGTGATGGCTCTCGTCTTCGTCCGAACTTGAATCCATACTCGAACTGAATGAGTAAAGAATATAAAGAATAGTCAGCATTTTGTTAGACATTGATTCAATGAGAACTGATCACTTACCTAGCGCTCGACGCCGCACTACTAGTACTACTTTGACCAGTCATAGACGGATTCTTCATACTAGAATTTTTATTACCAGTTTCTTCTCGCCTTCTGCCTGGCCTTACTCTTACTGCGAATGGACTAAAGTTCGTTGTAAAGTGCGGCATGAAATCCCTGACTGAATGACTTATTTTATATGCGTAGACGTCGATCAGTACAGACAACTCGTGAGGGCTGGAGAATCAGGGCATAGGTATTAGTTTTAACTCGTGATAACACGAGGCAGAATCTTACCGATGATAATCGTAGTATACGTCTATCATTTCTTCCTGTGTATGCTGTACTTGAATCATTTCTGAGCATGATTTAGTGACTTCGTTTAGGGCGTACGGAAGGCATTTTAAAACGTTCTTATCCCACCATTGCGTCAACACTCTAGTTTTGCGAGTATATTTACACGCCGGTTTGTGATGGAGGTAGTAATCGGTGACGTATTCCCATAATGGAGGCTTTCCTTCTTCTGGTACAAATAATCCTGGGAAATGAAAATGAATTTGGAACTTTCGGAGATCAGAAATGATACTTTTATTTAACCAGTCAAATTATCAGCTCGAATCTTTCTTCCTCACCTAAAAATAGGTTCATTGTGTGCTGCTTTTCCTGATCGCTGAAAGTATTGCTGTAATATCTACTCAATGTTTGCATTATATCGTTTCCTTGACTCGTCCATGGCGCAGTTTTTCTGTGAATTATACTCTTTAATGAGAAATTGCGTTTATGAATGGTAAAAAGGTAATTCCAAGCGCCGATGAGCTCTTGAGCGAAGTGTCTTCTTACCTATACGTTTTTATCCTGTGTACCAATTGAGATCCGCCGTACTGCAAGGCCAGAGTATCACCGTGATCTTCGTACAGCTCTTCCAGGAGCCTGACACAGTCAGAATCAAATTCTAGTTTCGGAGTTTCCAAGACTCCTAAAGCACATAACTGAAAGCCCAACGCACATTTCCCAATAGCGAATTGAGCCGTGTTTGTTCTATCCAAACAATCTACGCAGTTTGTTCGAATTATTCCAGTCTGCGCCGTTCCTTTCCTCGCAAAGCATTGCCTCACTTTATTTTCTATACAATCACCGTCTTGAACTTCTACTGGCTTTGAATTCGCGTCGTAATCAGAGGTCAGTTGACCGGTAGAACTGAATCTAGGTAAACTAGAGCCGAGTCCAGTTCTCGAATCGTTTCGTACCATCCCTGACAGAGCCGAGTTCGAGTCGTTCCTATGAGGCTTCTTATTGTTATTAGCCGCCGAGAATAAGTTTCGCTGACTATAGTACGGGTTTTGTGATTGAAAAATACCAGTTTTCACTACACCGCTGTGCGCTATATTAGCTAATCGGCCCATAACTTTAGCTTCCTTGCTGTTAAATGAATATTAACGGTATGAGTTCACGACAGGATTATATTTCACATTATATTTTACGAAGAGATTCTCAAGAGATTATATATTACCCCTTGTTCATTCTAGCCATATCAAAACTGATGTATTGTATTAAATGTTCGGGTGGTAAAAATTGATTCAAGTATTTCACAGCCAGGCTCAGTTCTTCGCTTAACGTGCTTTCGTGCTTTTTCTTCTCCCTTTTCTTCACAAGATTCAAAATTATTATCGGCGATCCGTATCTCTTTAAGAGTTGATTAAAATGTGCCCCTGTTCAGTGATCAGAGTATATGAGAAACATATGAATAAGCAAGAGGAACTGATTCCATTCATATTAATAAAGTTGATGGTCAGAGTCCGTTTATTGCAACATATTTGTGAATAAAATTCTAATACCTGCGGTTTCAACGTAAGGATCAGTTAGATCACAAGTGATTGTAGGTTTTGGAACCATTTTGCTAACATCTTGACTCCAATGACCGGGGACAGATCCTCTCATCTGTACAAACGAACTGAAATGTCCGCTGCTGAAAGAACTGATGCCTGAATCATGCACAATTTGTTCGGTTTCTACTTCGTTGGCAACGTCTCCCTAAATCGAAGCAAACATGAAAGAGTTGCAGATTTCGTAGTTCGACAATCAACTTCGAGTCAAACTTACATCGAAATTAGCACCTCTTTTCAAAAATCTGGTTCCTGCGTATTTATTACTTCTTCTTGCGATGATAGTAACGTACATCGATCTACCGAATATGCTGATATTTGACTGTCCAATAAACCCGTGAGTTATGTATAGAATCCAGTCAGGATGTAAATATTGTTCTGCAGGTAGGAGTAGGTATGAATTCCAGACAAAACGGCGGTTCGGATTACTACGTATTCCGTAGTCAATGATTTTTTCTCCATATCTATTGGGATTGAATGCAAGGCGAGTTCAGAAATGTGTTAGTTTATCCAAACCGAATCCAACTCAAAAATGAAAACGTCTGTTACTATATCGCGTTATTTTCGTACCCACTGCTTTGAGAATTATTTCTAAAAGCCCACATGTTGAAAAAGTCATCAGAATCTTCAACTTCGTCAGTTTCATTCTTGTCCTCTTCTTTGTTCATGCCCGGAATGTCTGATTTAATATGTCTAGGCGGTGCCATATTGATTTGCAAAGTTTGCGTGAGATCATATGAGTAACTGAAGTAGAAATTACTGCTCAAATCAATGCTTTGAAACATTTTTACGTATCTCTGTTCGTCGGGATGAAAAAGACGGACTGTATCATTTGGAATGTAAATCATTGCCGTGTCTTCATTTTTGTACAAAGTATGATGACCTATTCCAGCAACACGGCGCCGTTTTGTAACCAGAATTAAATAGTAGCCTTCCAAAAAGCGAACGAACCCTAAGAGAAAAAAGAACTTAAATTTACTGAAAAAAGTGGAAAAAGTCGAGAAACTCAATTCCCTTGTGTCTCAGACTTATCATCGCTCAATATGTACCGTCTTAAGCGGCAAAGCTTCTCTTAAGCCCGATTACGTCGCAAATGAATTCAACCGAATGTAAATAACGGATACATGAGTTAATGAAATATGATTACAAATTGAATTTTGATTAGTTTTCAATTACAGGAGCATGGGTTTTGGGCTAAGCAAACCTGATTGATTAACTACAAGGGATATATTAGCTCTTTCTAGTTTTTTCTTTCCGCTCGCTGATGGGTTCCTTCGAGACAAAGCATAGTGAGTTGCAGGGTAGATGTATAAAAAATGAGTTTTCCTGTGATTCCATATTATACATAGATAGGAGATTAGTTCATGTTTCATGCACATTAGTTTCAATGCCGCAATAACCCAAGCCTGAATACTCGCAAGCACATTCAACATACGAACCATAATTTAACATACTGCGTGTTATCACTAAAGTGTACTCATTGTCATTGAGCCTAGTAAGCCTTACCAAGGAGGCCAAAAGCTGGTACTAGCCTTGGAAAAGTATCTCTTTGCCATATTGTCTTCCATGTAAACCGTGTTTGGGTTGGTTTGTGTTTTGTTGCTTGCGGCTCTTGTTCCTGCGACTCTTCGCTAGTCGCCTCACAGGTTGGATGATCATTTTTAATTTTGCCTTAGTTAGCGAGTAAATGTAAGTGAACTGGGTCTCTCACGCGTGATTCAGGTATCATTATTGTGTCTTAATGCAATAATGTATTTTTTTTTAAACCATCAGGTATGCTAGCCGAGCTGATGTTCCAAATAAACTCGAAGACAATAACGTATTCAGCCTATCGAGTCTATACCGATGAAAAAAGTGGTTATTGCAGGGTACAGATCGCATCGTTTATCGAACCAGTTTGAATTTGAATTGAATATTCTAAACTGATGTCTTTTCGAGAAAAACCAATAATATATAAAGATAAAGTCAGGTTTCTATTGTTGTGACCACATAACACACTTTTTTTCTCAACGTATTTATAGAAAAAATGGTTTGAAACGAAAAAATTTCGTATCCAAATATTAAATTCATCAAATATCATTGGTTTGCCTGAAAATGAAATAAATGTAGAATATTTCCTCCAAATTTGAAGAAGTTTTGATGAATGACAGGCTCTGTACCATACGAGAATCACTTTTTCTTCGGTTCAATGAATCTAAGCAAGGCAAAGTCTATAAAATCTCAAATAATTTACAATCACGTATCAATATACTAGTAATCAGCTGTGAGAAAGCTGATTGAGTAGAATATTTCTTCGAAGCGTAGCAGAGATTTGAAAAAATTAATAAACGAGGCGTGTAAACGATACCAAAACCTGATATCGTCGAAGACCTGTATTATCTACGAATCTAAAATAACTGAAGATGCAAAATGATAAACAAAACATTTCTGTAAATTAATACGGTCTTAAGCAACTTCCATGCAATTAGGTGTCTGGCATTCGACTATAGCAACAACTAATCTAATATTTTAGGATGCTAAGTGTTGTGGTAAATAATTCCTCTATCTATCTAGCATCCAACACCCAATCCAGTCTCTAATCATTCTCTTTAAGGTTTAATTCATTTAAATATGATTTACCGACTATCCCAAACGCTGAAACTATACGAGCAACTCCGCCAGTGTTACTTCGCTGTCCCATCCGGGTCCGGTTACCTATATCGATCATATTTACTAGATCTTTTATCTCTTCACCAGTGTACTCCGTCTTGTCATCTACGATTATTAACTCTCTTGGTTCCATTCGATCGATTTTCAACACTCTAAATCTCGTCTGCGTATTGTTAGAGCCCATCAAATAGAAACGCTAAAAAGTGAGCGTTGGAATATTGAAATAAATATTACATTATATTACAAACATGTGACACCAAACGTCAAAGATTGAGGTTATGTTTACTTACAGACTTAGTTTCGTACAAGGCGATCTTTTGTATAGATGAAATAATCGGGTGAAACATTACATTCGGTTTTATTCGCTCCTCCATGGCGATAAAACTATGAAATCAATTTTCTACTCAAGAAATAAGGATCACTATACTCGGGATTACAAATCTCGTTGACATAAGCTGTCAATTTTGCACACTTCAAACTACCTATAGCTTCGACCAAAAAATGATGTGATTCATTTTCACGTCGAAGATTACAGTTTCAGAATCTCTTAATCTCATAATCTCAAAAGAATCATGATTTTTTAACTGTTCTCTTCAAATGTCGTTAGATACGTTAAATAATCAGAAGCGAAATGACGCCCTTTCGAAACAATCAAACCTAACCCACATCTGCAGACCGTATTACGTAACGATCGATGTAATCGTAGATATGGGTTAAGAGATGAATAATTTTTGATGTATTGTGAGAATTGGGAAAGTGATAGAAAGATGGTTGGGAATTTCGTTTGTAAATATTTTTATGTGGCGAATATTTATTATTTATACAGGTCGGTGTGTTAAGTTATAACGTATGCGCCATATTATTATATTCTATACAAGTCTAGAAATTTAAAGATTTAATAAAAGACGAATTATTTCTTAGGGAAACTAAGATCGTAATACAATTTAAAGCAGGCACAAAGACCAACGGCTACCATCGCCGATGTTACACCAAGAAGCACTCTGTCTCCAGCACCTCCTTTCAGATGGACTGGGAGGTTGTTGTTTGCCTTGAAATTAAAAATTAACAGAATGTATATAAAGCGCTGTGAAAAGTTCTGTCTAAAATATGATACAGATCATAGCTCTTCGATTCCTTCCTCATAAAATTACCTGGAATTTTTCCATCTTTTTAAGAAGGTCCGGTGCCACCGTAGAGAAAAATGCACCCGATCTTGTAGCCGGAGCTATTTTCACTGGCTTCATATCTGGTGTGGCGTACATTATTTTTGGTGGCTCTGCGAGATCCAATCGATGAGGCGCCTAGAACAAAATTACTCATTTATTCGTTAATTATATACTTAGTTTATTATCTTGACAAAGAATAATTATTTCCTTGTCCATATTCGAGTTAAAAAAAAAATCATAACACATTCCTCACCACTTTAAGTCTCGATTAATTAACTGAGGTGATAATAATCGTGATAAGAGAATATAGAATCGAATGGAAAAATAATCTGTTATGTGAACGAGACGATGTAACGATAGACAGTGCAAGATATTGTTGTATTGACATAAAGTTGATATTAAAAGTAGCCCGAGATCGGGATAGAAATTATTCTCGAAATCTGATCATTGGCGGAGATGATAATGAGGTAGATAATGAAAATAGGTTTTTGTTTTAACATAACGTTTCGTAATTCTTCGGTGGTAGGTCAAAAATGGAGTCGTCTGCTCTTCGAACAGCGATATTCGACTGTTTTGTACAGTTTATAGATTGACATGTGACTCGCTGTCACGAGAGGACACCGTGAGGCATTATAAGCTGTTTAAATAATTGTTAAGAGTTTTTTCAGCTCACTTACAAGTGGATAATATGGTTGAGGGTGGGTAGATTCTGCAATTCGACCTGTGAACGAGTTGAACTGGTAATATGGCATCTTGGCAACTGCGCAAAGTTGTACTACTACGCCAGCTGGATAACCGCTTCACACAGGAAGTTATTGCGCGAGAGAATATCGACGGAAGAAGTAGTGCTTGAAGCGCCAAGATTTTGAATTTGAATTTATTTGAATTTATTACTCAAGTCGCTCAAGTATTCAGTCGCCGATTGAAACGAATTTGCGGACTTAGAGCCAAAACTGATATGATTTATCACCGGTTTTGCATTGTAGCAATCATATATTCAATAATTAAAGAACATCTTACGCAATAATATACAAACTATATTTAATGACATTTCTTTTAGAGTTAGGTTATAGTTCAGGCGTTGTTCATGATCACATTAATGATAAAATAAACATTTTTTTTAATTATTGTACAGACTACGTTGCTATTGGACACCTTAAATCAGAAACATGTTCGGAGTTATGGTGTATTTCAGATTACAGTTGATCGGCTAAGAATTATCGTATCACATCTTGTAAGATCTGAAAACTTGTCTCAAATTTCGAGAAGAACTTTAAAAATTCACTCGAATTGCGCCTTTTCAGGGTAAACCAAAATATGTCATGCTTTTCAATCTCGGACTTTTTCAGTTAACTTTCATTACTGTTTCATGCGATATCACATATCATAATATGTAGATTCCGAAAAATCCGGGATTCGAATGAACTAATGATCAAAGGCCCCCTCTACGTTCCTTTTTGTCAGCACGGCATATAAGAAGGAGAATAAATAATGTGGGACAGCTTGTTGATTCATTCCAAAAGATGAAATACCCTAAGGGCGCAACGATTAATGAAATTGATTACACACGTGATAGTCAATGTACGTAGCTGTTGTACAGCATTGATTTTACTCCTAGCAACCTAACGAAATATCAAGGCTCACATCCTTGTTAAAGAAGCTAGTTATTTCCTTGGATCGATGCATTTCGATTATCTTCACGGCGAGTAGAAATGGCGCCGAGTAACTCGTTGCCTTCACTGTTGACATTCAATCGTCACGTGAAACTGATTTCGATCCACAAGTCCGAGAGTGACACCACAAGAAGTCTAATTATATCTATAAAAATGTGATTCCTAGTTGTAGTTAATAATACAAACGTGCACACAAATTCGATCTGCAACATTCCTGCTCAAGCCAGGAACAAAAAGATTAATTTATGCTGTGATAGTGAGGGTCAAAGTTACCTGACACATAAACAATGGCTGCAGCTGAAGAGGCGACGGAATCACGAGGGAACAGCGAAGAGGATCTCAAGATATTCGAAACACTTTGCATTTCTTCACCGCAAAAGGTTTCTGCGTTTAATCAATTCAATCAGATTTTTTCACACGTTCAAATCTCAGAGATCATTGCACTTCAACTTCGACTCATCGATGGCACAACTTAACAGTTAATTTCTATTTCAGTTTTTCGAAAAGTAGAAAAATATCTGAAAGTCTCAGGTTATCGTTCCCACTTATCAGTTATTAAAACGTGTATAGAATATTAGGGATTATACGGTTGATGTTTTCGATTCTTCACTTTCGGCACGATGGTTTATTGTCGAGTCGATGATTGGAAGCACTAGTCCAATCAGTGGTCAATTATTATTAAAATTTGATTAATAATCAATTCAGACTACCAGGCATAACAAAACACCACGCGAATAGAAATGTATTGACCTGCAGGTGGGCAAAGGGCAGGTTACCATAGCACTGAAAATAATCGATTTCTCTTGTCAGGCTATTCCCCTTGAAGCTACCACATGCGCTATTCTATTTCTGTATGCGACAAACGACAACAATAATACATATTGTAATAAAAGCTCTCGAATAGGAATTGTGTTCTTGATTACACTTCTTATTCCACAAATGCGAACCCCTCCACGTCTTATTTGTACGTAAATTACTTCCCGAAGGGCTAATCTGACGATTAGGTGAAGAAACGATTTCGTACCGCGGCGAAATCGCTGCTTATCGACAAAGAATTCGTCTCGCATTGTCTTGCCGTGACCGAAAGCCTGTCGGATGCGAAATCCGAAAGAGCTATAGTACAATAAGAGAATAATGTTTGATGATCGTAAGAAACAGACAAAGAAAATGTGGAGGAATCGTAATGGTAATGGCTTTCCGATGAATTCCCTCGGTTTTATCTAGGGCATTCCTGCAAGATGCCATATTCGACTAAACTATACAATCCACGAAATAGTTGCTGATTTATTTATAGTTTAGTAACATGGCGTGGCCCTAGCCACAAAGTCCTCTTCGTGCATAGCACGACTTTGGTCACGAAACCGTGATCAGAGAGATATGGTATACCTCAACGATCTTTCCCAGTTCTAGTCCTCGTCCATCCCCGTTTGGGGCAGAATCGCGCGTCCCCTGAAGCCGTCTGGCTCGTTTTTATCCAGATAAATAAACGGGTCGAATTCATAACGTTTTCGTCAGAAGTTTTATCCCCGTTTGATGTATGAAATTGAATTTATTCTCGCTCTGGTCTATGTAAATACAATCATGTATTTACGTTGAATTATAGAAAATAAATTGTACTTCTACAACATCAATCGCGGCGTACTTGAATTCATTCCTGCTGAACGTTCCAATTCAAAATCACAAATGCTTAATGGGCTCACAGAAACGAGACCAAGTTTTTCCAACCGAATAAAATACGTATCTCAGTTATGGAATGAACACGAAACTTCACTCATAGTTTTCCAATAGTTGTCTTGCGAGTTGGTGACTAAGGAACATCTCGGCTCGGCTGATTACTTAATAATTGTATTTTACCGCCTACTTGAGAACTGATTCCGAAAGAAATAACAGCGCAGCAAGTTTGCATTCAAGCCGTCAGTATGGATTAATAAATTCAATTGCTTTCTTGCCGTACTAAATATACGCCCCAAAAGTTTAACGAGAACAAGTCTTACTCCGTCTACCAGGCAACTTGCGTTACGCTACGAGTCGATAAGTGTAAAGCGTGTATGTTTGGTTGCATGTACACAGGTGTTGAAGCTCTAGTTTGCTAGTTCAGCCTATTTCGTGTTCCCAAAAGTCGGAGTTGAATTCATGCAATAACTTTAGGTGCTGCGTGGTTTATCCCCATTGTAAAGACCAAAACGTAAAATGAAATTGTTACGTTGTTCAGTGGGTGAGTGATCGGCGTGTGTTACAGTCTTCTACAGAGTTGCGAAATTCTCTTTTACAAAAATAGCCCGATTTTGAATGGCTCGATGAAAATCATTCCAATTAATATGTCAGATGCAGGAATCGGACGACGCGATGACGCATGACGTAACGACTACCCTTAGAAGCGAACTCGCTGCCCTAGAGTACAAACGAGATCGTCTTATGTCCGATGTAAGTGTATTTTGGGTAGAAAAAGTCCAATTATTAGAGAATTTTCTATTTACTGTTAAAACTTTGTTCACTTCGTCCAGTTGAACGAGATGAAAAGCGCAGTGCGAAGCCGTGACCAGAGGGTGGTCGAACTACAGGTGGAGGCTGACCAATTAAGAGAGCAGGCAGCGAGACAGAATGCAGTAATTTCGAGTTTGAAAAAACGGATACAAGTTCGTAGAGCTGCAAAGTTGATTTATTTTTTTGGTCGTGGTACGATTGAGTTCGGTAAAGAGTGCAGAGTTTTACTACCGAAGTAATTTCGTCCCTAGGAACTTGAGGAGAGAGAAAGAACTCTGTACGCGAGCCAAGGACGGAGCGAAATCACTATCCAAAGTTTACAACGAGACTCAAAGTATCACGAAGACAAAGTTCGCGAATACGAGAAAAAGATTCGACAACTCGAACACAACATCACCGAAGAAATTCAACTCAAGGAAAGGGCGCGTCTTAATTTACAGGCAAGATACGAAAAAGTTCTACAGTCATATATTATATCAAACCTTTATTTATAAACGCAATTTCATTCTCCAAGTTATTAGCTATGCGATCTTTGCGTGCAACGAAATATATTCCAATCGACTACGATCGATGAACTAGTCAGAAATATTCGACGAAATAAGACTGGAGGGTTGAAATGAGCTGGTAAAACATAATGAGCACGAGATGCACGGGCACAAAAAAGAACCACCGTTATCTAAATCGATAAACAAATTTTTCCTGTTGGTTTTGTTTCAAAAATTTCACAGGACTTTGTGAGGAGGCTTGCTCACTCTTTGAGTGTGGAGTACTGTGATAGCAGTCATCATAGTCCTGACGTGGTAATTCACAAAGCTGAAGAATTGGTCCAAGAAGTGAATCGTCTTAGGACGAAAAGCACCAGCGCTGAATCCCATGTAAATAACGTCGAAGTAGAACTTCGAAGCTGTAGGGATGCCCTGGACCGAGCTAACATCGAGAAGGAACAAGTCCAGAGACAAGCTGCGTCCCAACTCCTGGACTTGGATCGACTCCGACAGGTTTGTGGACTGAGGATTCCTCCAGGCAACAGGATTTCGGAGAATTTAGAAAGCCTGTTGTATGTTTAGGAGAAGGAATGTGTGGAAATGCAGTACAGGGTGGCCGAGAGAGATTTAAACGATCTTCGAGATAAGCTGGCCAATGCTAACAGGAATATAAACAGCGCTACTGGGAATATTTCAAATCAAGAAGCTCTGATTTGTCAACTCCGAGGTTGTTGGTTTAATATCTTTCAATTACACCTCAGGTTTAGCTAGAGGCAGTCAATAATCTCCTACTTCTTCGCAGAGGATTTGAAAATTCGAGAGGAAAAGGGTCAGAGAGTTCAGAACGAGCTCAGACATCTTCTCGAAACGATGGCAATTCTCGTCAGCAACCCAAACAGATTCGTTGAAACGCATGAAAATGCCATCAAGGATCGAATCCGGGAGATTCTTAACGAGAATAAGGATCAGCAGCTGGTAAGGAGATTCTGAATCCAATATTTCAAACGTCAATCGCGGTTCAAATAACTTCATATGAGATGTTAAAAACGCTTTTCTATATTCCAGCGAGGAGATTTAATGACGTTTCAATGTTTCAGAAAATTCAAGCTCTAAGAGACAAATTGAGCGTCGCACACGATACTACCAATCGTCAAACGGAGATGACGGAATCAACTATGCTGCAAGTCCGCTCGCTCGAGGAAGAACGGGTTGCTTTGGAAAGTAAAATTCACAAACTTGAGTCCGAGCTGACGAGCTGCGAGCTTTCGCGGGAATCACTTCGCAGGGATAAGCAAACTGTGAGAAATATTGCAAGTTTTAAATGGTAACAAGCACGAGGTAATGATGACGATAATATTTGTTAAAATCGCACAGTTCATGGCCTTTCTTGATCGTCTTGGGAAAGCTATGCAGATGGACGAAATTTCGCAAGAAATTGGAATCGATCTTCACACGGAATCCCTTCTCGTACGTGCTGAACAACTTGCAAAATTGGAATGCGACAAGATGGTAGACAAGGTAAGGTCTCGATGCCTTGAATTAATGATTTATAACACGGAGCGAGAGCTTCCAGTTCCAGGTTCATAATTTTATGAAAGAAAAATGTGAAGTAAAGAGAAGAGAAAAAATGAATAAATAAAATAACTTAGGTATATGTTTACGTATATGAATATTGTGCGTGTGTGTGCTTAGCTATTGTGCTGCAACTACACGACTTTTCCAAGGATTCGTCGGGAGCGCTCCTTCCACGAACTGCCTTGTCTGAAAGAAGTAAGCTCTGTAGATGATGTAGCCACAAACGAGAAACAAAAAAAAAAAAAAAAAGAAAGAAACACTTCAAAATTTCACCATGCATATGCATTGTCACATTATTCACCCCGCGGACTGCAATTTTCACCATACGTGCAGTTGTCTCTGTTTCATTTAGATTCTCTTTTCCTTATAGTGAATCAGTGACATAGATCCTTGACATTTACATAGATCTCAGCTACTAGCCGCAAGACAACTGCACGAGTAATCATTTTATTGTACATACGCGAATCGACGTTCTTTAGGCATTACATAGAGGGGGGGAAGAAAGAAATCTACGAGAACTCTTCCTTGATTGAAACTCAATTCGCTTTTCTATTCGATGGAAAAGAAGACGAATTGGTCCAGAGCGTTTCATAGGTCTCCTGGATTTCATTTATTATCATCATTCCCGTTTCTAACTCTTAAGGATTGCTTTAATGTGCCTTGAACCTTCTAGACCTCAGTGGTTTACCAGCTGCAACGTCGTATAAGAACTCTCAGAGAACAGCTACAACGAAGAGACTTGCATTTGGATCTTTTGCGAAGAAAATTATCGCTCCAGGAGGACAGCGTTCGTATGAAGAGTATGCTACAATCCGAAAAAGATGAGGCCAATCTTCGGTGAGTTGATAAAAATGGAATAGTACATCGATACACTCAATTTCTATAATTCGAAGATAGTATTACTCGAGACGATTTGCATGGTAATATGGTGTCAATTCAAATTTCAATCCTTGACCTAACAGCGTGTGATCAATGATGCAACAGCATTACATACTCTTACCGCAATGCTAGAGAGATGATTGTTTGTTGCATAAACGTGTATCTAATTCCGAAGATAATTTTCTCGGATTTCCACCCGCGTATTTTATCCACGTAGATTGATGTGAAAGAATTCTTTCTCATCAATCCCTTATCTTCTCAGAGTGAAGAAGCTAATGAAGCAAATCGATAGACTTCAGATCCAGCTGACTGAGGAAAAGTCAAGGAACAGGGAGATCAGCGCGCAATTGACTGAAGCTGCTGATTACAAGGTGGAGTTAATTGTCTAGTAGATTTTATTACGTTAATTTGATAATTATGGAATATAATTATATACCAGGCGGAAAATCGAGCGTCAGTAATATACGAGAGAATTTTCGAAGACCTAAAGTTATTTTTCCTGTATTAAAGCCATCGAAAGATCAAGTTCACATACTTTACACCTCATGCACTTAACGCGATACTTTTATACGACACCTGTTTACTGAAATATCGGACGGGCGATTTTATGCACAAAAAATTTCATACCTCCATATAAAACGAAGCCATTTAGTCTCCTCGGTTGAAGGCATATCGATCTTGCAATTTGTAAACAGATAGCAGCTCTCGAACGGAGCAGGAAAATTGAAGAGCTTCAGAAACGACTGGTAGAAAGCGAAATGCTACGAACGAGATACAACAGAAAATTGACTATGCTGAAAGACCAAATGCGTACGACCACAGAAACGGCCGATCAGGAGAGATCGATAAACGATCATTCACTTCAGCTTCTCAGGGATGAACTGGCTCAAGTTAAACAGAATTTGGCGGAGGTCACGCGGAGGGAATCCCAGGTAAAATTGATGAGAAATAAAACAAAATATCAACGATAAGTTGGGGTGGATTTAATAAAGAAATGATATAATTGTGTCTTGAAAGAAATTTTAACGGAGACGATTAAGAACCGTTTTTACGAGGCTGTAACATACAGCAGTGCTATTCAAGGCACGTGTGAAATGTTGCCGAGCTGCGAATCGTTTTTGGCAATCTGAAACCGGCATGCGCCAAGTTTTCGTGAGCGAGTTACAAACCATCACTATATATTATCCATGTGGTGTTTTAGCCAGACCGACAAGCCGGTTACTCCGATACCTACCATTTTTTTTCTTTTTTTCTCTTTGTACAAAACTGAGAATTAATTGACCTAGTTATATACCTACATCCGTGTAAACTTTCACCATAATATATCACAACCGCCAGAAATCAATAACGAAAGAAAATCCTTTGATCGTTTTTCAATCTTGGTCAGATTTTGTCCGGACACATCGTACCCCGCGTAAATTAAGTCCTAATCATCCTTTTCCCATTCAGTTGCAAAGCTTCCGAGTATCAGTGGCTAAGCTGCTCTCCGAGCCGATATGCACACCGGACTACGAGATCATTTCACGTCTGCAAAAAATGGTCTCAGCCCATCGCGACTTCACCATGCTTTCCAGAAGATACGACGAGCCTCTGGAAGCCAGTCCGTCAAGATGCACGAGGTGAATTTTAAGATCGCTTAGCCAGCTCTTTTCGACAGCTCTTTCAATCGTCGTGAATATTGACCTGATTTTAATTAACTTGAATTTGGAAAGACACATCTCGATTTTTTTCTTCGCAGATAAGTTCTTGTAGGTGAAAATTAGAAAATGTTATTTAGAACTGTGGGACGAAAGGTTTGAAGAAATAACGTTTTCCAATCTTGATTTAGCATACACCCAGTGCATCCTGGACATCCACCCAGGTCACCGGGTTCACGATGCACCAGGTATGACGACAGCGGTTACACGGATCCCCCCGACCTCCACGACATCGATGATGACTACAACAAGAGACCAATTCGGAGCAGTCTTCTCCCGTGACACCGGTCGAAATTTTAAGTTTTAATAGACACAATTTTTCATTGATTTAAACCATTTTTAAGCAACGCTTGAGGTGAATTCATGTATAGCAGGTGATGAAAGGTGGGAGGAAAGAAAAAAGAGAAAAGAAGAACTTTTTAAGGCAAAAATATGTTTGCCGCAATTTCAATTCGTGTGTAAATTGTAAAAAATACTGTCTGCAAATTTCAAAGAAGCTCGAGGAACGCATTAATAACATCCACTATCGAATGACAAAGGAGCTTTTTAGCGAACTGCATATGCAGCGCGGTGAATGCGTTTGGGATCTTCTTTTCAAAGCTATTATCGAGTATTCCACACTAGCTGTTATCCACAAAAGGCATGGGTGTATGAGACCCTTTGTCAGAACGAAAGAACAATGCAATCATATGCCATAGCGTTAGTCGTTACAGGTACTACTTCTTCGTATTACGTAACTTGACTAGATACGAGACTTTGCGAAAGCGCATAAGCGCACTTCGATGTCTTGTTTCAGCTGTTTATCGACATACACATATGACTGCGAGCGAATGAGAGTAGGTACTCCTAATTCGCGTATCTATTCGTTGAGGTGAAATCAAATCTTCAATAAAATCATTGCACACTATTATTCCATGTTAACCATCACGTGCTAATTGGGATAAATTCATGGAAATATGTGTAAAATTAGCGTGATTTTAATGCCAAAAAAGAAAGAAGAAAATTAAGATCCATCGGACTGTAGGTAGACACAGGGCTTTTACTTTCCTTTGAACTGAACGGAAATTGTTTGATTAGAAGTATGGATTGTAGAACGAAAGTGAATGTGTAGCGTTGCTAGAGAATGGAAAGATGAAGATACGAGGTTTTGATAGCTCCCGATTGTTTCTAAATTTACGGATAATCGAAGCTTCCATATATTTGTGAAAAATATATAACTATAACCTACCTACACAGATTACGTAAGTATAACAATTATATACGTACCAATATGACCGTTCTTTGTAAAGTGCTTATTTACGGATTGTAAACGAGCATTTTTTACAAGAATTCGCAAGTGTTCAAATAATATACAATTTTTTGTAAATACCACACCAATGTGAATTCATATTTTAATTATATATAATATACATATATATAAGCCTATAATTATTTTAAGATTTTAAACCGACGGTACACCAATCGGTGCTTATTATGTTGATCGATATGTTGCGTCTTCTTTACTTGAGCAAGTCTGGTATCATCAGTATAAGATATCATTCAAATAATCATGTATATACTACCTACACTCGCATATAGATTCACAAATTGCAAATACCTAGTAGGTATCTATCCACAGAATCAATCTACGTAAGATAGTAAATAAATGCCTAGAATATTATATTACATTATATTATATTATATTATATTATATTATACTCACTTTGCGCACGTCGATAAAGCTACGTGATCTGGGACCGGAACCGGAAGAACTATCGCTTGATTTACGAGGCGAAGAAATATTTTCTAAGGCGTACATACGAACCTACGTATACGAAATATCCTTTCATATGTAAAAGCAATAGAAATTCCACCCGCAATTTTTCACCTACCTTTCACAATACTGCAAAGAACGGTACTGCCTGCACGTACACATAGTACATACATACATTTTTAAATTAAACGTCAAAATTCGTAGGCGAAATTTTTCATAATTTTCTTCGCTTTTCTACTCTCACCGAAATCGAAATATAAATGACGACATTTACCCGAAAGATTCTTCAAGAATTCGTTTCTTCCTGGGACAAATATCAGCAAAGCTTATGCCTTTACATCCAAGTAACATAAACGAACAATGCAGTTTTTTAACTTATTGCTATTGACGAATTGTCTGCATATCTTGCCACCTGCTGCTCTTATCGACCCTTGATTTAGATCAGACATTATCCACTGGGTCGAGTAGGCGAAGACACGCTCCAGGTTCACTTCCTACGATCCGGTTCCGATTTCTGTTTTTAATTTGCATTTAATTAACGTCGGCACGCCATTAGTCGAGCATTATTAATCATAGTCATACACGACTGTAACGGTTCCCCGCCATTGCCGCATATGTATTTAATGTAACTAAAACCATAATGAAATATATATACCAGTGCTCAAGTACGATTATCATAATTGTGCTTATCAATCCCCTCCTCGGAGCTAATGCTAGTCTTAACGACGTTAATTCATTGTATCGACGGTTAAGGATGCAGTCAACGCATTCCTCAACGACTACTCATTCGAGATTCAATTCTCGTTCTTCGTTACCGTAATTAACCTTCATTTATTACAATAGGTACTATATAGCGACTGATATGTAAATATATACCAACGATTCCGAATTGGTATTGAAAACTGTGTTTTCTTGAATAAGACGCGAGATTTCCCATTGAAAAAATTCGGATCAAGGTATAATCGTAATTTCTTACGTAGCGTAACATGACGTTACATGCGCTTTGACGTAAGACTGGGTTCCTATACGTAGGAGTTGGCCAGCGTATATTATGGCTAATGGTCCACGAGTGGAACAACTGCATTCCAGAACCCTGCAGCATCCAGACGCCCTGACCAGTGGCGCCGGGTTTAAGGGAAGTATAACTTTGCCTGGATAGAATCAAGGAGAAGAAGATAGCCAGCGGGATGGTAAGCTGAAAGAGAGAAATGGATTGGTAGACATCTTATATTGATGCCTTGGGATTAGGTCCCTTAAGAGCAATCATGCCTGGTACATGCATGGTTGAACACCCGAGATATATTGGATGGAGGAAAATAGAGAAATAGATTTTCGGAGGGAACCATATCGCATGTTACGATCCTGTTTACTTCATGTTTAAGTATGGCTTGCAGCTTTTATGGCCATGCAAGAGAAGCCCGGGCTACGATGTAAGGATGATGCATAATAAATTGGTCCATAACGAATCGTAAGATATTAATTCGAAAAAATTCTCATCCCTCGCGTTTTCGTCCTCAAAAATTCTCGGCACGCGAGAATAATTACTAGGCAGTAGCGAGACCTCGGCGAAGCCTTGAATCAATAGAAATTATAGACAGGCTTCTGCACAAAGGAGAATAATTCTGAATAAGGAACTTTTTTATTAGATGAATCTGAGCAGTAGTCGAACTCTTCTACATGCACGGAATGATTGGATTTTTTAATGTCGCGTATACGAAATGTATTGAAAAAGATTTGTAAAAGGTAGAGGAGATTGAATGAAATTGTGGAGTAGAAACGATTCTTCTTCAATTTATATTCAAACTTTTATTTTTGACTAGACGCGTTCTTCTCTCGATGTATTTACATTCTATCACTGAACGTCAACGTTAGCACGTCGAATAGGGTCTACTAAACTCTGTGATAACATCTGGTGAAAGCACAAGAAAATCCACTCTCATGTGTAAATATCCGTTCCATGAAATAGATGAGAATACCCTCTGCAAGCTGCGATATCTGCTTATAGGCAAATATTACACGTGGGCACATGGCTGCCGGTTATTCATAAGATTGAAAATGACGAGGTATTGACTATTGAAAAAAAATTATTGAAAACTAGACTTCTAAGATTCTAGTTTGGACCTTCAGGCTCTAGAATTTGAAAAAGCTTCCTCGACGTTTAATAAAACGTTTCGTGAACCAATCGACGAATAAATTCTAACTCCAAATGAGAATTAATCATTGAGTTCATTTTTCGGAGACTTTTGAACTGGTTAGTGGAATTCAAAAATTTATCCGTATGCAGAGACGCTAATCAGAATGTCAAGTGCGAACGCTAATTTTGATTTACACTGAATCCCTAAGTAGGACATAATTCTACTGAAGCAAAAAGTTCATATTTAGTACTTCAGTAGAAAAGCTAAATTCAAATAATTCTTGTAAAAATCACAAAAAAAGTCTGCGTCTGTTAATTTACTCGACTTTGAGTAATATTCGTCTAGGATAGATACTTTATGGGTCAGATATGAAATGGGCATAAATTTAATTAACCGTCGTGCCAAAATGGCTTCAGAACTTCCCTCGTTTAACTCTAAGCGTTGTTGACTCACAATTAGCAGTGCTAACCCACAGCCAATTTGACCTCACCTTTATTTTAACTGATGGCTGAACAGTAGAAGAGTGAGAAACTAGGGGGATAAAGGAATTAAAACACCTGCTGCGTAATCCGACATCGATCGAAAATTTACGGTTAGTCGAGCTGCCAGCGAAGGGCGGATTACAGGGCAACCCTCTACGTCAAAGCTATTCGTTACGTTAACGTTTTGTCTCTGCTGCACATGAGGTTCATGTATATTTTATATGTATATATCTACTGTGTACCACATAGGTACCAAATACGTTAATACCTATGTATGTATAGACATCCGTTTTTGGGTTAGTCCTTTACATGCGAAATATGTGAAAAACGATACCTACGTGGAGTTGAATAAAATTTCGTTGCAATTTGGAAAAAGAAGTTCAAAACGTTTTGGAGCAATGATTCACTGTCATTCGTCAAATGATACCAAATATTGTGGGAAATAAGTTTTTAATTTATAGTTGCTTCGATGGTATTAGTTGAGTTTGAAATTACATCACAGCAACGCGTGTCAGTTTACAAAGGTATCTTTTGCAAATTAAGGACTCTCCAAATTCGTTTTTTGGTTTTAACGTGATCCGTTGAATAATTGTAACCGAACACGGTCTGAAAGTTCAGAAAATCAAATATGTACAATAGTTAGAAGACACTGGGAAAATTATACCGTCACCGTTCGGTACATTGATGCTTAATGCTACCAGGATCAATATGAAGATAGAATTTACAGTCACAGAATAAACAGCCGCAATGTCTTCACATGTTAAATAATATAGTGAAATATATCGACGTGGTTACATTACTCAAATTACCTACCGCTTTACATTCTGCTCTCTCCTATCCCGTTCAATCTATCTTCTGAATAGTTGCACGAAGTAGATTATGGGATCAAAGTCGCAGCTTGCAATATCGCAATTTGCTCCTATACAATCGTTGTACTCATTCCATCTTTTTAGCCGCTCTCCTCATTCAGAATTCATGAATTAACTCTCAGGCTCAAAATTTGATCACAGAATGGATAGGGTTGATATTTTTCGATTGGATATCTAGTTTCATGGTCACAAAATTCAGCACTCATAATTTGCACTATCCATACCGATACAAAAATGTTAAACCATATTATACCACGAGGTGTGATGAATTCTATGATATAATAGCAAGATTGTTTCACTCAACGCAATTCGTCACCAAAAACTACATAAAAGATCGCATCTTATAGTCTTACTAGGTGGACTTTGGCTTTCTGTCTCAAAACCAAGTTTCGGAAGTTAAACTTTGAATAAATGTTCGTAAGCTGAAGTACGACGATAAGCTCAACCCTATCCCCAAGCGAGTAGACGGAATACAAAACCAGTGTAATTTAGAACAGTTGTGTTCAGCTATAGCGAAATATGTAGTGCATATTCTGCTATACCCATACGTAGGCGTAGGGATATACGTATGGGAGTGTAAATTGGAGAGAACTTTGCGGACGTGCATTCGTGACGAGGAATAATCTATCTGCAATGGCGCAATGCTTGTGCAGTTACATCGGTAGATTCGGAACACGTAGATCAGACGACTGTTTCTAATCACAGGCTTACGTATACCGGAGAGTATTCCTTATTCGCACGATTTCGGAGTGAAATTTAAACGCCGTATCGAAAATTTTTGCTTTCCCTAACAGCGTAGAGCTTCATTCTTAGACGAAAAAATTCTGGTGGTTAAGCAACGCGACGTTACTACATACTGACGCGAAATCTGTAATTACCACCTTGTTAGTATGCGGACATATCGCATTATATTCAAATCACAGGTCTCCGCGTCTGTTTTAATCATTCAAGCATGAGAATCGATCTCTACCTATCCTCTAGACGACCCAAGACGTGATTCGACAGCGATTTGAAATTATCCGTGTATCTATAATCTCCAGAAAAGCCAGAGTCAAAGTAAATAACAGTATTAACAGTTTTTCATTTACTCAGAGGTATTCCAACGGAGAAAAGCAAGAAGATGAAAAGAGCTACGTCAGCTTTAGAGACAACTATTTGATTAATAATCAATTTGCATCATATGTATATGAAGAATTTCGCATTTATATGTTATGACGTTGACATAGACGCGTAGAGAATGAAAAGTAATTTTCGTTCTATTCTTAGCATATCTTCAGTCTATTGCAATAGATTGCGTGAGCCCTCAAGCTGCAGTGCTGTGATATGTAAACTTATATGTATGGACAGGTAATGTCGTTTAAACGGATAGGGATCTCGAGGAGGAAGATGGAGAATGAAGAATGAGGTGGAATGGAAGAGGAGAGAGCAGCTTGGGGCGTTAACACATACTCTCACACAGATATAAGACATTATATATCTGTGGCTTGGCCAAGTTCAGGGCTAACGAGATTCGACCTCTTTTGCACCCCTCTTACCTCTTGCCATATACCTTAGCCTGCAGCCAGACTGAGACTGCCATAAACCTCCACTTATTTTTACAAGAAACTTCTGCGCGAGACTTGAACTTGCTTTATTTAACCCCTTCTTCGTTTTACTCCTCTGCCTCTGAGAAGAGGCTTCTTCTCTTACTTTGAGAAGTCGAGGGTCGTATGAGGGAACAGGGATCTACTATCTAGATTTGTTGGAGTGAAAATTCAGTATAGAAATACGAAAATCGTGTTACTATCGATTTCGCCTAAACGAGAAATGAAATTTCTCTTTTCAGGAGCGAATTTTCATTCTGTTTCTTCACACTTGTGAAAAGCTGCTCTTCTGTTCGCAGTGACTATGTCCAGTTTAAAACCGTAAGGAAATTGAAGAATTACAGAAGACTTTTTTAGCCAGCTTTCGATCATTGGAAAGTCTATGATAACCACCTCGGTGAATTTCGTGGCTAAATATTTCGGGTAATCCTCAAGAACCGTATATTATTAACCTTTTCACATGTTTTTCAATCGATTCAAAAAATGCGAGGTCAACTCTTGGCCGATTTGAACCGGAATCGCCCTGATATGATATGGATGATAGACAATTTCTGCGAGGTATTGCCTTTGACCGGGAAATACCGAGGGAAATACCCAATCGGGTAAACTGCGTCATGTAGTAGAGCTGTCGGAACGTAAACTTCTGAAATTAATACAAGGAATGATATATCTCGAATAGGTTACGAAAGTTCGTTGGGGTCACCGCAGATCTTGATATGACTTGTGGTCAAGTAATATTTTTCAGTCCGGTACTATAATGGAAATAAAAAATATTCGATTGCCTGGGAAACACGTCATCGCGCATTCGTGCGGTTCAAAGCAAGTGTCACAGGACGAATACTGCAAATGAACCAACATTTTTTTCATTTTACCTCTATGACCAAACTTTCAAAAGTACTACTTGAATAGGCACAGCTCGCAGTTAACTATGCAAGGTGATTTTCAATTTCCAGACGATAATTTTTTATCTGTTCGAATGTATCAATCAATGAATAGGAGTGTCCATTTCAATTTTTCGAAGCAGGCATCATAAAGATCTAGTTATCTGAAGCAAAAGAGGAGGAAGTATAAATCTTTTCAAGTTCAACACTCGTATCTAGAGATATAATCGTGGGTACTTTTGCGTGGCGACAAGTCTCTCTAATTCAACTGCATCTGGACTATAAGTGACAAGAAGTTAATTGGATTGAAATAAAAGTTTCAACTCTGTTAAAGCAGGCAATTAGATTTATGGCCGAAGGATTACCCGCAGGTGTAGAGTAGCGCTTACATCCGGTAATCGCATCATAACGTCATCAAAAATTGCTTATCAAAACGCTTTATAATCAAGACCCGAAGCGCATGATGTATAATCTACCTAAGCGTAAGTATTACCGTATGCGTCATGATAGCAATTCGCCGATTTTCTATAAATTATCGTAGTTTACCTCGATTGCACTGCATTCAACGTCCTCTTCGTATTCCCGTGCAGTAAAAAAATACGAAGAAAGATGATGACCTCTAATTTAACGGCATTCTTTTTCAAGATACGATTAAGCTACTGAATACCATGGAAAAGTCGCACGGACTCTTTTTTCCTGGGATCTGGGCAAACGATGGTTTTATATTTATAGTTTCTCACGGCGCAGCGGAGGTAGCGTTTGCAAATCCTCATAACGGTATAACTAATTCTAAATCCTTGCAGACTACGCGCGAAAACTCAGAGAAGCGATAGTATAAATAGTGAACAGGAAACAAGGAGTGTTTGAAAATCGTTTCTAATTTACTTCTTGATTTATTTATCAACTTTCACAAAGCACTTATCACCTTCCGACAGCCAATATCTGATCTAGATATTTACGACGAATAGATAGGCGGTCCCATTTTTTTTTTACTACCAGTAATCTAGTTTGCCTTTTAGTTTCATTCTATTTAATTCATATAATATACGCCTGGGTTAAATCGCATGTCGTTTTTTGAACGGATGTCGCTCATTAGCGCACTCGGCTGCAGCAGTACGCTTTAATGCGGTGGTTTTTAACATTGTCTCTTCAGAACTTCACCGCTTTGTATATACAAATTACGAAAAGAAAGAGAGAGAGAGAGGGAGAGAGCTAGTTTTAAAAGTCTCTAGCAATTATCCTGGTTTCACTGACATCGGTTCGTCGAGAATTTCTTGAATGGACGTTCTCCTTCGTTAAGATATACCGGGTGATTCCTCGCTGACGCCGCAGTATGTTCGGTAGCGGACTGTCAGGTATAGTTTTTTACCCGTGATCGTAGCCGCAAAATTCTATAGTCCCGATCAATATGGCCGCCCAAACAAACAAGACGATCGCCGGCGATCTTGAATTTTGACAGCTACAGCGAGATGAGTGTGACAAATTATTACCGAAAATAATTATTACACCCACAAAATGTTCTTTGTGCACCGGATGATCATTATCCAGGGGATTGCGAGTGATTGGCGTGTCGACGGATGGGTAAGTAAAACTGTTTTTCATAATTACGAGTGCATCTGTAAGAGCGTAACCTCAAAGCGATATTAACCCTCAATGTGCACGCTATATTTTTCGAGAAACTGCGTCTTTTATGGAACAGTCAGGGTTTCAGGGTTTTATTGGCTTCAGAAAGACCTTAAACAACTCACGGTTACTATTCTTATTAATCATACACTTATTAATTATTATTTCAGAGAGCGTGCAGCAGCTTCGGATTTTACTTGACCAGGCATCTTCATAGCTAGATCCTCGGCTAGACCCGTACTAGCATAGGGTGTGAAGCTGTTTAATGCTGCGAAATCATTGTGCGGATTGTGTGCAGAAATAACCGGAACACTATGCTTAACGAGAAGACCAACAGACTGAGACATGGATTGCACATTGCTGAAGAATAGGGACATAGGGGAATTTGATAATTTTTGATGATATTAATGCGAAAAATGATTGGATAATATCGAGGAGCGGATATTCGCATAACCTCAGAAAATAAAAAAAAAAACTCAATTTAGTGACAGAATTCCGAAAATACCAACAATCATGAAAAGTTGTAAAAACATTTTGCTCACGACGATGAAAATTGTTCATTTTTGATCCGATTTCGAAATTTCAGGGTTTGTTATACTCAGTGATATAATCTCTATGAATTACCTGCAAAAGTTTTGCAACAACACTCATATTTCAGTAAAAATTCAGTTAGTAGCAATATTCCACTGTCTAAACCTGTAATTGGACGTTCACTGTTAAGTCTATGTATTTATTCCGAATAAATAAATTAAAATAAACAAATATCTTAACTATACCTAAAAATATACCAAATATACCTATATTACTTGGTAATAAGAATAGAAAGTTCAGTATGTTAGGGCTGATTAGAGCGACTACGGAACGATTGATTTTCCGTGGAAATATTGGGGAACCAACAAGAATTTGGAACACAGCTGTTGATTGCTTTAATGTGATTTAATTGCAGGCTGCACGAGGCTTCATTAATACAAAGATTGTACATGATGTATTTTAGAATCTTAAAACTATGACCTGTTCTGTTAAACCAAGCTAGCTCTATTGCACTGTATGGTTAGGAAAGAGGATTGTGCTTAAGGATGATTTGTAGGGTACAATCGGCATCAAAACAATAAGACAGACAAAAACCGAATTTGATAATATTGGATGATATTAATGCGAAAAATGATTGAATAATATCGAGGAGCGGATATTCCCACAACCTCAGAAAATGAAAAAACTCTCAATTTAGTGACAGGATTTCGAAAATACCAACAATCATGAAAAGTTGTAAAAACATTTTGCTCACAACGATGAAAATTGTTCATTTTTGATCCGATTTCGAAATTTCAGGGTTCGTTATACTCAGTGATAAAATCTCTACGAATTCCATGAAAAAGTTTTGCATAAAACACTCATATTCGAGCCAAAATGTAACAGTATATGTATAATATGAATCTCAGAATTCATTCGGATTGCTACTAACTGAATTTTTACTGAAATATGAGTGTTGTTGCAAAACTTTTTCAGGTAATTCATAGAGATTATATCACTGAGTATAACAAACCCTGAAATTTCGAAATCGGATCAAAAATGAACAATTTTCATCGTCGTGAGCAAAATGTTTTTACAACTTTTCATGATTGTTGGTATTTTCGGAATTCTGTCACTAAATTGAGTTTTTTTTTTTATTTTCTGAGGTTATGCGAATATCCGCTCCTCGATATTATCCAATCATTTTTCGCATTAATATCATCAAAAATTATCAAATTCCCCTATGTCCCTATTCTTCAGCAATGTGCAATCCATGTCTCAGTCTGTTGGTCTTCTCGTTAAGCATAGTGTTCCGGTTATTTCTGCACACAATCCGCACAATGATTTCGCAGCATTAAACAGCTTCACACCCTATGCTAGTACGGGTCTAGCCGAGGATCTAGCTATGAAGATGCCTGGTCAAGTAAAATCCGAAGCTGCTGCACGCTCTCTGAAATAATAATTAATAAGTGTATGATTAATAAGAATAGTAACCGTGAGTTGTTTAAGGTCTTTCTGAAGCCAATAAAACCCTGAAACCCTGACTGTTCCATAAAAGACGCAGTTTCTCGAAAAATATAGCGTGCACATTGAGGGTTAATATCGCTTTGAGGTTACGCTCTTACAGATGCACTCGTAATTATGAAAAACAGTTTTACTTACCCATCCGTCGACACGCCAATCACTCGCAATCCCCTGGATAATGATCATCCGGTGCACAAAGAACATTTTGTGGGTGTAATAATTATTTTCGGTAATAATTTGTCACACTCATCTCGCTGTAGCTGTCAAAATTCAAGATCGCCGGCGATCGTCTTGTTTGTTTGGGCGGCCATATTGATCGGGACTATAGAATTTTTCGGCTACGATCACGGGTAAAAAACTATACCTGACAGTCCGCTACCGGACATACTGCGGCGTCAGCGAGGAATCACCCGGTATATCTTCCATATGATATTCTCACCTGACAGTCACCGAGACAGTCACCTGTGACCGGCTGACACACATGACACGCATGACACGTAAAAAGTATGCTAAATCCAGAGAGAACTAAGAAGAAAAAGAAAAAGAGAAGAAAAGAATAGAAATATAGCCTAAAGTCACAATTTTATACGTATACCTGCCTACTTGGGAGGGAATGGCTTTCTCTGTGAGTTCTACCGAGCATATTGACGGCCAAGTGCTTTCACTTGTGATCGTGAATCTCGCCATGGACCACATGTGTTCCACACTTGAAACGGAGCCTTTGTACGCGTGGGAATAGTTCTAAGCCGGTTCCTGTTCCCCACCTTGAACCTCAATCGTAGATTCATGTTTCGTTGAGAATTTAGTCGAACCCCGAACCTTGGCAACGTTCAACTTCCATAATCCAAGATAATTGGTATCGTTGCAAATTACTGCGGTTCTGGTCTAACGATGTAAGACTTTAGCTAGAACAGCTGAATGGATGATGTAGGTGAATGAATTGGATCACAAGAGTAACTATACACCTCCTATACCGTTGCTAGATTGTTCATCCAATTGCAGGGTGAAATTTTGTTGCATGTATTAGTTTCATGCTGGACTTTTCAATTAATCATTTCCCATGCGGTGTTTCTTCGTAAATATATCGTTTGATTAATCCTTGTTTAAATTTTTCATTGTTATTCAATCCTGTCAAGGATCAATTAAAATTCCAGTCCATGAAAAGGGGTCAGTAGACTCGCTTCCCTCTCGAGTTTCAGCCACTCAATAAGTAACAGCGAACTCAGAAGTGACAGCGGTGGCTATGGGGCAACGCCCGATCCTCCTTCGAGAGGTCTGGGTCACTTTTACTCACTAGCAAACTCCGCGATGTAGTTACGTGTACGTAAGAACCTACTACATGTATAGGAACGCGGTTCATTTTCAGTTCTTTTATTTTCTTCACGTGAGTCCTCGACACGTGAATAAATAATAGGTAATAGAAATCTAAGAACTTGTCAATGCAGACTTTGATTTATATTTGACAATTATTCAAATATATGATGTCTTCTACCATGAGATGGTGAAGTCTCTGTGTTATAGAGACAATACTTAGTTCAATACGAGTTTTCTTCTACGATCTGCGGTATCGTGAAAGTTTCAAGATCAACAAGATCCCTGGGTCGAATGATTTATGACCCTTGTTTCGCTGGATTAATAACCGTTATTGATTTCTCAAAAATATAATCGCGGATGAAGCGGTTATTATACCATCCGCCAATTATTACAACAAGTGAATATTGATGATGCTCGTAAGTCTTGCTTTCAGTAATTATATGGCTCGAAGATATTATTAACGTTTTCTTGAATATTTTCAGCCTAATATAATACGAATAATCAGGTCTTCTCATAAAAACTGTAGCATCTTTTCCAGTATCAAAGATAATGATGATAATAATAATAATAATAATATTAATGATAATTTCTTTTAAGCCATGGAACTAGATCCTATAATTGTAAGGCCAGCGATGCAATACCAGCAGGTGTTACAAGATAAATCTACCCTAGCAGCCACCTGATTGAATTGAGCTCGCAATCTTACTACAGATTTTGCATGGATCTTATTTCAGACCACTAGTAGTCGGCCTGCTCAATTTTTTGCGCGACTGACGTGAGATTTTGCATTACAAAATGTTAGGCAGATTCTAAAACCATTTGTATAAGGTTTGTAAGATCACGTATTCCTGGAGAAATTTTTGCAGCAGACGACTCTTATACGGTATGCAGAAGTCTATTCTACGGAATCTACAGCTGATCTGCAATAACACTGCGAAAAAATTCTTTACTTACGAATGAAGAAGTTGTATAAGTATAAGATATCAAAGATCAGCCGGGTTATCTCAAACTTCAATAAAAGCAGCGACATTTAGTCAATTTCCAACAAGTACGAATAGAACCGCTACATCGTTACCAACAAACATGTGCTCTCCGATTATTTTGCCGGCGATGCAACTCATGTGCAATTTAATTGCCGTGGAAAATTCTTTTGATTCAGGTGAGAATCTTGCAACAAGTTGATCAGAGAACGGAAATTTGTCGATATCAGCTTTTTACTTTTCATCGACTTGGTGATAAAAAAAATAGGTATTGGCGTCGGTCTGAAATTAACTTTTTCTAATCTTAAAAATTTTTTAAGTCATCGGGCCTCTATATTACCGGGTAAACAGGTCCAAAAAAGGATGCCGATCTGTTTGTCAATACATGGGATTTTTGATTTGATTGAGGAGCATGAAAAATTTGCCATACCTATTGCATTCAATTGGAATGTTTGCTTTTACGGGAAAAATTAGACTTTTCATTTTTTACTGACAACCCAAACTCTTCACATACCAGTTGATAGTATTACCAGTGATTACATGGGTTGATAAAGTGATCGAAAGTAACCGTTAAAAATTCTGATTTCGAACCTGGTACAAAATCTATACATTGCAACTCGCATCTCTAAAAAATTTGCAATATATATTGAATTTAGAAACTTTCAATGAAGATTTCAAATAATTTTGAAAAGTTTCTGAAATATTACATCACGTGTGGGTGGTTCTAGGTGCGCATGAATCACCACGACTACAAGAACACCTTCCGGCAGGCTACAATTTATATTATGAAGTCACTACCTACAAACTCTACGATGAATCCGTAACATGGCTAGAAGCTAAGGAACGCTGCATACAAGACGGCGCCAGATTGGCGGTGATTGATTCCAATCAGAAGTTGGAATACATAAAGAGCCAAATATTTCCCACCATCCAAGGAAAATCGGAATACTTGAAGCAGGTGCATGCTGGCATTATTCGTATGGACGGCAAATGGGTCAATGTTAACACGGGTCAGTTTTTGACTTGATTGAAATCCCCCCACGCGTTGCAATCTGGTTATGTAACCCATACTTATTCTTGTTGATACAGGATTACCCGTATTGTCGATACCTTGGAGTCAGTATGGAAATCAACCTAAGGGGTATGATTGTGCAATCGCAGGATCTTCCGGACTGGACGACAGAACCTGCTCGACGGAAACGAACTTTCTATGCGAGCTTCCGATTCCTGCAAATTTTACGAATATAGTCGTCAATTAGAGAGCTTGGCCAAATAGTTCCTACAGTTGAAGGATAGACTGATACTAAAAATTATATATGTATACATCCAAATTATTTTATGGATAGAAAATGAACAATACACTTATTATAACTAATCGGACTACCTATCTACTGATGCTACGCTTGTGTGTTATTCGATCCATCCCTTATAAGGGCAATCCCTAGTCGCCCACTTCCTTTTTGTCGAACAAGGGGACTAGGGATTGCCCTCAAGTATTTAAGTTATACAATGGTAACTGAGTATTTCACTGACGCGATCGAGTATGCGATTTTATTATTTTCCTCTTTGAAATGGGTTGACTTTGATTTCGCTTATTTTTATATGCTTAGGGTTTGTTCAAATTACAGTATTCAAATTGAAACTTCTCTATTTCTATAAAAACATCAGCCCATATGGCTGGAGAGATACTGCATCGATGTTACGTCTGCAATTCACCGTGAACTCGTCTACAAATTAAATTATTTACTATTTACTCTGTCTTTACTTTCGGTAAAATATAATGTACGTATTTTTTTAAATCTTCTCAGCTTCACATAAAGTCGATAATCGAATTTTCTCTTTAAGTGTATCTCTCCAAGAATTACCCCTTAGGTATACCCACCGCGTAATTAACACGTGGAGCTATTTGCAACCGATGAAATGAATGAAGATACCAATATACATAGCTGTAAGACTAATGTAGTTTCAAAAACTCGCAAAGATATATTGAGAGTAGATGAAAGTTTATTGGGGTTATCGCAAGCCTCAAATAGCGTCGTTGAATGTTCGCTAATTGTTCCTTCTGAGATTGCTGACAACGAGATTGACGTAAATCGATCTGAAAAAGTGATTTAATTTCATTAAGTTTCAGTGAAGAAACGTGAAATTTGAAACTTTCGATCTTTTCCGAAATATGCGAACAGTTATTTTTCATAATGTTTCGGAATATGTAGTTTCAAAACCTTTCGGATAGATGCGAAACTTTTTAGATATGCATCAAAAGTACGTCTCGATATTACGCGAAGTCAACGAATCTAGCAACGGACCTATCTGTAACATTACAGTAACGTTTAGCGGGCAAGTCTCGGGAAAAACATCACGAGGGGATTTCCGGAAGGTCGCATGTATCATCATCCGTAATCAGAATACATAAGGTCATCTCTTCATGCGTATTGGACAACTGAAAGCAGCCTAAAGCATACCGACGCCGCAACGTAGAACTATCATATCTCAAATTGTGCTAAAAAAACATGATAACTCTCAGATTCTGGCTGAAAAACATGATATCTCAAATTGTGGTAAAAAAACATGATACCTCTCAAATTCTGCCTGAAAAACATGATATCTCGAGTTAAAGTCGAAAACTATGCTATCTCAGTATCACAATTTTGATTTTTGATTTTAGGTTGGTAGTAGCTCGCGTGCGTTACGTTTTGGTTTGAAATTCAAAGATAGAATCTAGGGAGCGAGCAGTCGGTTATACCCGGCTAATAATATATATCATATTAAATTGAAGGCGAAATCTGTTGAAATATGTACGAAGATGATTAGCAAGATTATTCCGTGGCCGTCCGTAACCGAAATATTATTTAGTAAATATTATAACTGGTGTAATAAATCTTCACTAGATATATCAAAAGACAGAGTCCGAAATATGTTTGAACAATCTTTGATAAGTATGCATTACGTGATCGTTAATACTAAAGAACTGGAGAGCTGAATGAGATTTCGTGTAGAAACAACGATATCTCAAATAAGATACAGAAGTCCATGGTTCATCGAGTCTATCCGTGGCCTTAAATAACGTTGGCGAATAATCATTTCTCATTAGTACGAGGAGAACTATCGTGTCAAGCAATATGTCTGGTGTGATCGCTTACTCTCTGCCTGCTATGCAGCTCGTGTGCCATTTAGTGGCCTCTGGAAGTTCTGGCAATAATTTTACGGAACCAGGTAAGAATACTCTGTTGACTTATGATCAGAAAATGAGAAAGTGTCGATCGTTCACTAATTTAGAAGTCGAACTTGACAATTAATTTCCAGCTACGACCCAGTCACCAACGCAGATCCAAGCTACGTCCCTCCCAGAAGGCTACGTTGCATACCCCGATATCGGATTCGCCTACAAGTATCATTCGACTGATCTTTCGTGGGTACAAGCTAAAAATGTATGCACACGAGAAGGAGCACAGTTGGCAGTGATAGACACAGCTAAGAAAGGAGAACACCTCGGGAGCCAGGTAACTTTCAGTTGGGTGCAAGCTGGCATTATTCGTATGGATGGCATATGGATCAACGTTAACACGGGTGAGTTTCGACTTGGTTGATACCCTCGCATGCAATAAGAGTCGACGATGTGATCAATGCTTTATTTTCTGACGCAGGAGAAGCCGTGTCGTCATTATCTTGGAAGCCCAATCAACCTACGACTGGAAACAATGACTGTGTCCAGTTCTATGCCGGGCAAGGACTGCAGAATTTCGCGTGCAGCGATACAGAAGACTTCTTCTGCGAGCTTCCGATTTTTGTAAACTCTCCGGTAACCCCCAATTAAGAAGCTCCGGTATATGTCAAGGTTGAGGAACGAAGCGGAGAGCGCTAGTCGAAAGAATCGATCCTCGTCGATGGTCATCAAATAGTTTCATTTTAATCACTCTTTTCGTGACGATTGGAGATTTTTATCATCTTTTCTTCTCGAACTGTAATTTTTTCCCTCACTCCTTGTATGTCATTCTTCGATCGCCGCTCTGTCTTTGATCATGTATGTATTAAGATATTCAAATATAATTATACAGTCTACGAGTTCTGCGCAACTCGCCAGTTTTTAGTTTACCATGTTATAAAAATAATACTCGGGAATGAAAGTATCGCCTGTAATATTCAGCAACGCCTCGCCTAATTCATTCACATGGACCGGTATTCTTTATTCTCACTGAGTCAAGATCAGAATTATCCCCGGAATCAAGATTTCACTTTTATCTAGGGAAACTGCTTCCTAGTTCAATAGCTTAAACCACGTCTCGAAAGCGTGTGGATCATGAAGCTCACCTCAGACCCATTTCTTGAAAGCACTCAATGATCTTTTTATTATTATTCATGTGATGCACGTAAGCCTTGCTGACTATGATTATAACTTTAGGTAAACATCTAGTGATTAGCACTCGATACTCGATAGTAATAATTAATTTTCGCTAAAAAACTCTCGTTTCTTTATTATTTTTCCCCCTTTTATTCCCAGGAAAGCATCTATAAGCATTTGACTACTTTTCGTGAATCATGTCTGATGATATGAAATATTGACTGCTTGTAAGGTGATTTCGAGGAAGATTCGACATTAATGTCACTTCTGGGATTCACTCGTGAACTTATCTTATAATTAAAATATGTATACCTACTACTTTTCTTTAGGAATTATATTGAATCTGTATTAAATTTATTGTCAGAAAACACTTGAACTGAAGATATCGTGATCTCGACCAGGACGGCTGAGAAAAACAACATCGTAACTCTGGGTATAAGACGTAGAAGATACGATTTTATTCTGCTCATCCGTCGATTTTTCTCTACTCCCACAAACGATATAATTTATTACAAGAATTTTCTTAGATTTGAAAATTCTTTTTTGATATTATCTTGTATCTGCTTTTGATGATTTTTTTTTTCGGTATCAAATATCTAACAAACGCAACAATTAGTAAAATTCTGCGTCAATTCGAAAATCGCTTTATAATATATTTCACCTCATGGCCTAGGGTTACCAGGGGCCTTACGCCTGAGATTGCAAATGACGAAGTTTATGTAAGTTTGAAAAATCGAACTAATTTTATTTACAGCTACATACTTTTTCACGACGAGGAAAAACCGGGATACACCAATTGCTAAACTGAACGACGCATTCATTTCGAAAATTTACACGTTCATAACTTCTGCAATGAAAATGTTTCGGGTAATCGCAAAATACGAGGTCAAAGAATCCCAAATTCCGTCGCATATGAGGTAAAATTTCCATAGGTTCATAAAAATCCTAGTCAGTGGGCCCCCACCACAGTCCCAAGTTAGGCGCTATAGTGTAGAAGCAAAGATATCGCGAAGATGACACGAAAATTTATTTGGGCTATCGTCCGCTCTCTGAAGGTCCACGCGGTTGTAAATTTTTACAATCTTTTTGTCATGAACTGTAAATAAGTATCTACCTTTTGTCAGGAAGTTCATTGAGAATAGCATAGGTGAATTTGGTAATCAGTTGCCACGTACTTTTCAATATAAATCATGTGAACAGGATCTAATGAGATTCTTGTGATAATCTCATCAACTAACATTATCAATATGAATATGACGTAATACCGATCTGTCGTGGCCTAGCTCTCTGATCATGTGCATGATATTCGAATATTATTAGACAGGGTGAGTAATCTCCAGAGTCCAATAAGGAGGGGCTTATTCTATCGATACTTGTTATCGTCTGAATGCTAATTCTCACATGAATAGATAGACCTACTATTGTCTGAGAGTACCAACCCAGAAGGGATTTTCATTCAGTCTGTAATGAGCATGGGTAGAAGAAACCCCTGCCTTATCGGACCCAGAAAAAAACTCATACTGTATACAATTCAGTATACGAATTCTGTGCATTCTCTAGTTCGATGATTCCTCCGTCAGCTGTTTAAAACGTAATCAAAATAACGTAGCAATTGAAGCGACATTTGGTCATAAAATTATCGTATTTCAGTATTCGGATTTTTTTTTTTTTTTGCACAGAGATTCTGTTTCGAAGTTATGAAATTGTAAAATTAAACTTAGAAAAATGTTTATATCCAAGGTGATGAGGGAAGCTTGCCATTTTTCCTAAGAGATCTGACAATTAACATGGGAAATTAAAAGTCAAAGAACAGGGAAAAACTGTTACCATTTCCAGTTTTCCGTTCGAGAAAGCATTTCTCGCGATCTTGAATCTCTATTCTCATTAATCTGCTCTGTAGAATGATTCGTTTTTAATTATTACTTCATTCGATTCGCCCTTAGTCGTACCTTGGCCCACGAATCCCACGAATAAGGGGCCGGAACATTGAAATTCAATCTGCACAATTGCAAAATTGTCAATTGGCTTGAAACTCATTGTTAATTTCAGAAAAACTATAGAGTGGGTGAGGAAGACTTGGAATCATTATCATCGCTGTTATTCTGTTGTGTTGTCGACAGTCCGTTCTGTCCAGATAGACTTATGGAAACCTATAATCAAATCGGTACATATTTTTTAGCGTTATAAATAAGCTCCTTCGTTTCTGGCGCTGGACAAACATGATAAGTTTGTTGCCATGCATCGCATATTTGTTAGGCATATCACGCATTCAATAATTTATGACTAAAGATATATGGGGAATCCCAGCTCAACTCGACCCAACCTATGGACCTCACTGACCACGATATTTTTTACTTTTTTTTTTTGTTATATTACTTGATGTGCTTCAATTTTGTGGATTTGTTCAAAATTTTACAGACAACCTCGTCTCATGTGTGAATCTTTGAAACAATGATTTTTGTCAGGCAGCTTCTTTTGAAACAACTGTAACTCCGAATTCGACAGTTCTATTGAAAAATTTCGTATAAGAGAATTCAGGTGTTTTGGGAAAGACTTCGGTCGGTTGAAATTGTTGCGAAACCTACTTTGAATCGGCTGCTGGCTCTTTCTCGGCTCTGCTCTTTCACTAATCAGCTAACTGAGGCCAGGGTTCAATTCTGCTGTCACCTTATACTGCACAATACAATAAATTTTGTTACCGTTTAATCCTTGAATGCGTAAATCAAATCCTTATCAGCTTGTTAATTGCTTTTCTTGCTATGTTGAGATTATTACTAATTTTTTTCTTGCTTTACCGTATCGTCCAGTTTTATATAAACAACTTTTCGTGAAAACGTCTCATTTCCAGTTTACTGAACCGAGAATGACGCTACCAAAATGTTTCGAGCAAACACTAGAAAATGTATGTTTTTCACGCGAACAAGGATTCAATCGATTTAAAAAATACGGTAATAATTCTAGGCCAATTTGCAGTGAAATTCCTCTGATGTTATATGGATGACCGGATTTCCCCGTGAAGAATCGCATCAGTTCAGGAATCACCCGACAGGGTAAACTATACAGGACCTAGCGCTATCGGATCGTATCCTTCTGTGATTGTATTATTAAGCGACGGAATTAATGTACAAGTAAATAAAAAGTCATGTAGTTTTGAATACCAGCAGAGATATCTTAAAGATGATACGAGTGTTCAGAACTTGTGGGTGGAAGCGGTAGCGATATGCGATGTACATACAACTTGGCATTGTATACCGCGAGTGCTGCTGCCACGGCGTTCTATAAGTAACCCTGGTCTTGGCAGACTTCATAATAGTGTCAGGAAATATCCGCTTGTCATTAGTACGAAGAGGACCATCGTTACGAACCGATATGGCGGCCGCGATCGCTTACACCCTGCCTGCTATGCAGCTTGTGTGTCATTTAGTCATCTCGGGGCCTTCTGGAAATAATATCACAGATTCAGGTAAGAATACTGCGTTGACTTGATCCGAAAACCCGATTTTGTCGGTGATGAACGAATTTCCAGGGCAATTCGTGGAATTTTAACAATTAAGTTCCAGCTACGACCGAGTTGCCACCACAGATCCAAGCTCGGCCTCTCCCAGACGGCTACATTGCGTTCCCTGATATCGGATTCGCCTTCAAGTATCACAACATTAGTGCTACGTGGATAGAAGCTAGACATTCCTGCCTACAAGAAGGTGCACGGTTTGCAGTGATCGACTCCACTGAGAAGATTGAATACCTTACACGCCTGAGACCTAGTCGAGTTCTGCTTGCTGGCATTATTCGTTTGACCGAGGATACGCCATGGATCAACGTGAACACGGGTAAATTTCGACTTGGCTGACATCCTTGCACGTGCGTTGATCAGTCAATCAATAATGTAATCGACGCTTCCTTCGTTAATGTAGGGAATCCAATAGAAGAAATTATACCTTGGTATCCAAATTACCCCGCATCCGGACACAGTAACTGTCCGAAGTTAGATTTTGCTGGTGAAAAATACGGATTGACGAATATCGGTGGTTGTGAGGATACAAGAGAGTACTTCTGCGAGATTCCAATTCATCTGAATTCCACGATAGGCATTAATTAAGAAACTTCGATAGATATTATGGTGAGGGGATGTAACGGAAAGTGCCGCAGCATATCGTATCCGAGAATGATTATCGCGAACTCAAAAACAAAAAAACAAAAAATCGGTCCTCACGGATGTACACGAAACAAGTTTGATGTCAGTAAGTTTTCGTCACAGTTTAACATTTTTTCCATCTTCCTTATCTCAAGGTGTACCCTTTCTCTCCCCGTCGAGGAATTAATTGTGAAAATACCTACCATGCGACCTGAGATAGACGTGTTTCATAATGTGTCAATCCTGTGAACGAGATCTAAGGAGATTCTTGTAATGGCCGCATTCCCAAAGACATCTTAGATGCAAGTACATCAGCTTTTTCGATACGTCCTTCACCTGAAAAAGTCAGATATCAGACCTTTCTGCCAAGTACGTGCTATTGTGATTTGTCATATGAATCATATATCATATTCAATAAACAAATTGCTGATTGGCATTGAAATAACAATAATTGGAACTAGCGGTGCTTGTTGGGCCAATTTAACGTGAATAATCAAGTTGAGCCGTACGTCTTATTTTCTCTGAACACATATTGTCTTATTACTTACAATTAGTACCTATATGCGCTCTGTGCAACTCGACTGCATGATTGTCTTAATTAATAATCTAACCACACATGTAATAATCACAATGGACTATGTAATGGAAATGAAAGTTGATGATAAAATTATCACCTGCATTATATAAACTGCTGCATCAAATTTATTTGTATACACCTGTATCCTTCATTTTTTCTGCATCTAAATAAAAACTGTCTCTCGAATCAAGATGCGATCATTTTTAGTTAAATAAATAATTTCTTGCTTCGTATCACTTCGACTCGTTCAATCATCCCAGTGGTATACAGCGGGTCACAGTTATAAAATTGATAAACTAACAATTAGAACTGTGCAACTTTGGTGAATTTCAATCTTCACGCGAACGGTTTAGAAAACTGTTTGGCCGATTTCTGATTACGTTTGAAAATATGTCTGAATGAAATCCGGGCTTATGAGTCTCCGAGAATCTTCCCTTCTGAGATTATCACGTGAGAATGCCTTTAATATCTGCATGAAACCGATTGCAGTTTTTTTCAACATGATAGCATACGTAATGGATAGAATTTTACTTACGGAGACTGCTTCCAAATTCAGTTCGGTAGTCTGCATTTCCAGAGCGATCAACATTAGCTCACCTCTGATTCGTTCAGTTTGACTCAACCACGATCTTCTAATTATCATCCATACAGGTATCACAATACAATGAGGAACGCTTTTCTTTTAGTATTACTATTCGATGCGAATGAAAGCAAGGGTTGATGCCAACAGCGCCTACATTATAAATTATTATATCCTAAAAGCAATCTGACGGATTTTTGTTCCAGATTTGAAGAATGTTACGCACGCATGTTACTTCCAGTTTTTGATCACCATGTTAACTGTGGGTAAACCATTAGAAATTCGTCAGCTACATTGAAGGAATTTGCGTTACTTCAGAGTTCTAGATCCTTCTAAAAGAAGTGATACACTTTGGCAACAACAGTTAGATACATTGAAAAATAATTAAATTTGATGATTTGATTTGAGAAAATGACGAGCACTGCGAAATAAGTGATTTTTGCTTACGAAGGGAGAAATTAAATGCTTGGACATGACCAAGGAGCTTTTTGGAGATAAGGCTCACATTCTGGAAGACGCTACCAGTATAGCATATCAACATTGTGAGACAAATGAATCGGAGACATTTTTAATATAATCTTCAGAGCTAGAGATAGAATTATATCTAAGAATGTCTGGTTGTTTATATTCACCGACATGATGTTGATCTATGGATTAAGCGGTAAGCTTGAGGCTTCGTAGATCCGAGCTTGGGTGCTCTTCGCCTCATCCATTCCCTCGCGAAAGGTGAAATCCCTGCAAGCTGGTGCCGATCGACATAAGGTATTCAATGTAACGCAATGGTAAGTTTAAAAATATTTCGGGTAATCACAAAATACGAGGTCAGAGAATCCCAAATTCCGTCCGATGTGAGGTGAAATTTTCCATAAGTTTATAAAAATCCTAGTCAGTGGGCCCCCACCACAGTCCCAAGCTAGGCGCTATAGTGTAGAAGCAAAGATATCACAAAGATGACACGAAAATTTATTTGGGTTATCATCCGCCCTATTAAGGTTCTCGCAGTTGTAAATTTTTACAATCTTTTTGTCATGAACTGTAAATATCTTCCTTATGTCAGGAAGTTCATTGAGAATAGCATAGGTGAATTTGGTAATCAGTTGCCGCGTACTTTTCAATATAAATCATGCGAAGAGGATCTAATGAGATTCTTGTGATAATCTCATCAACTAACATTATCAATATGCATATGACGTAATACCGATCTGTCGTGGCCTAGCTCTCTGATCATGTGCGTGATATTCGAATATTATTAGACAGGGTGAGTAATCTCCAGAGTCCAATAAGGAGGGGCTTATTCTATCGATACTTGTTATCGTCTGAATGCTAATTCTCACATGAATAGATAGACCTACTATTGTCTGAGAGTACCAACCCAGAAGGGATTTTCATTCAGTCTGTAATGAGCATGGGTAGAATAAACCCCTGCCTCATCGGATCCAGAAAAAGACTCAAACTGTATACAATTTAGTATACGAATTCTGTGCATTCACTAGTTCAATGATTCCTCCGTCAGTTTAAAACGTAATCAAAATGACCAAGCAATTGAAGCGACATTTGGTAATAAAATTGTCGTATTCCAGTATTCGGAATTTTTTTCGCACAGAGATTCTGTTTCAAAGTTATGAAATTTGTCAAATTATACTTGGAAAAATGTTCAAATCCAAGCTAATGAGGAAAGCTTGCCATTTTTCCTAGGAGACCTGACGATTAACATGGGAAATTAAAAGTCAAAGAACAGGGAAAAACTGTTACCCCTTCCGGTTTTCCGTTCGAGAAAGCATTCCTCGCGATCTTGAATCTCTTTTCATCAATCTGCTCCGTAGAATGATTCGTTTTTAATTATTACTTCATTCGATTCGCCCTTAGTCGTACCTCAACCCACGAATCCCACGAATAAGGTGCCGGAACACTGTGAATCAATTTATACATTTGCAAAATTGTCAATTCGCTTGAAAATCATTGCCAAATCCAGAAGAACTATAAAGTGGGTGAGGCAAACTTGGAATCATTATCATCGCTGTTATTCTGTTGTGTTGTCGACAGTCTGTCCTGTCCTGATACAGTTACGAGAACTTACAATCAAATTCGGCACATTTTTTTTAGCATCATAAATAATCTACTTGGTTTCCGGCGCTGGATAAACGTGATAAGTTTGTTACAATGCATCGCATATTTGTTGAACATATCATGCATTAAATATTCATTATTGAACATATGGGAAATCCCAGCTCAACTCGACCCAACCTATGGACCTCACTGACCACGATATTTTCTACTTTTCTTTTGTTATATTACTTGATGAGCTTCAATTTTGTGGATTTTTTCAAAATTTCACAGACAACCTTGTCTCACGTGTGAATCTTTGGAACAATGATTTTTGTCACGCAGCTTCTTTTGAAACAACTGTAACTCCAAATTTAAAAGTTCTATCGAAAAATTTCGTATAAGAGAATTCAGGTGTTTTGAGAAAGACTTCCGTCGGTTGAAATTGTTGCGAAACCTACTTCGAATCGGCTGATGGCTCTTTCTCAGCTCTGCTCTTTCACTAATCGGTGATGTGAGGCCAGGGTTCAATTCTGCGGAGTAAAGACTCTTATTGCTGTCACCTTATACACAAACACAATACAATAAATTTTGGTACCTTTTTATCCTTGAACGCGTAAATCAAATCCTTATCAGCTTGTTAATTGCTTTTCTTGCTATGTTGAGATTATTGCTAATTTTTTTCTTGCTTTACCGTATCTTCTAGTTTTATATAAACAACTTTCCGTGGAAACGTCTCATTCCCAGTTTACTGGTCCGAGAATGACGCTAACGAAATGTTTCGGGCGAACACTACAAAATGTATGTTTTTCACGCAGACAAGGATTCAATCGATTTAAAAAATACGGGAATAATTCTTGGCCAATTTGCGGTGAAATTCCTCTTATGTAATATGGATGACCGGATTTCCCCGTAAAGAATCGCATCCGTTCAGGAATCACCCGACAGGGTAAACTATACAGGACCTAGCGCTATCGGAACGCATCCTTCTGTGATTGTATTATTAAGCGACGGAATTAATGTACAAGTAAATAAAAAGTCATGTAGTTTTGAATACCAGCAGAGATATCTCAAATAAGATACGAGTGTTCAGAACTTGTGGGTGGAAGCGGTAGCGATATGCGAGGTACATATAACTGGGCATTGTATACCACGAGTGATGCTACCACTGCGTTCTATAAGTAGCTCTAGTTTTGGCAGACTTCATTATAGTGTCAGGAAATCGCCGCTTGTCATTAGTACGAAGAGGACCATCGTTACGAACCGATATGGCGGCCGCGATCGCTTACACCCTGCCTGCTATGCAGCTTATGTGTCATTTAGTCATCTTGGGGCCTTCGGGAAATAATATCACAGATTCAGGTAAGAATACTGCGTTGACTTGATCCGAAAACCCGATTTTGTCGGTGATGAACGAATTTCCAAGGCAATTTATGGAATTTTAACAATTAAGTTCCAGCTACGACCGAGTTGCCACCACAGATCCAAGCTCGGCCTCTCCCAGACAGCTACATTGCGTTCCCTGATATCGGATTCGCCTTCAAGTATCACAACATTAGTGCTACGTGGATAAAGGCTAGACATTCCTGCCTGCAAGAAGGTGCACAGTTGGCGGTGATCGACTCCACTAAGAAGATCGAATACCTTAAACGCCTAAGACCTCAACATTGGCTGCTTGCTGGCATCATTCGTTTGACTGAGACTATGCCATGGATCAACGTGAACACGGGTTAATTTCGACTTGGCTGACATCCTTGCACGTGCGTTGATCAGTCAATCAATAATGTAATGAACGCTTCCTTTGTTGATGTAGGGAATCCAATAGGAGAAATACCTTGGTCTTCAGGTCAACCTTCCGGAAGCGGTAACTGTCTGGAGCTACGTGTTTCATCAGATGGCTTGACAAATTTAAGATGTGATGATGAAGCAGAGTATTTCTGCGAGATTCCAATTTATCCGAATTCCACGATAGGCACTAATTAAGAAACTTCGATAGATATCATGGTGAAGGGACGTAACGAAAAGTGCCGCAGTATATCGTATCCGAGAATGATTATCGCGAAGTCAAAAACGAAAAAAACAAAACATCAGTCCTCACGGATGTACACGAAACAAGTTTGATGTCAGTAAGTTTTCATCATAGTTTAACATTTTTTCCATCTTTCTCATCTCAAGGTGTACCCTTTCTCTCCCCGTCGAGGAATTAATTGTGAAAATACCTACCATGCGACCTGAGATAGACGTGTTTCATAATGTGTCAATCCTGTGAACGAGATCTAAGGAGATTCTTGTAATGGCCGCATTCCCAAAGGCATCTTAGATGCAAGTACATCAGCTTTTTCGATACGTCCTTCACCTGAAAAAGTCAGAAATCAGACCTTTCTGCCAAGTACGTGCTATTATGATTTGTCATATAAATCATATATCATATTCAATCAACAAATCGCTGATTGGCATTGAAATAACAATAATTGGAACTAGCGGTGCTTGTTGGGCCAATTTAACGTGACTAATCAAGTTAAACCGTCTAATTTTCTCTGAACACATATTATTGTCTTATTACTTAGAATTAGTATAATTATTAATCTAACCACCCATGTAATAATCACAATGAACTATATGTAATGGAAATGAAAGTTGATAATAAAATTATCACCTGCATTATATGAAATGCTGCGTCAAATTTATTTATACAGGGGAGACCGGGGCAAGACGGCCCCCTCCAAACATTTGGTCAAAGTTTTTTGTTTTTGTATCAAATTATCATAAATTGATAATTTGACAAAAAATTTGATAACCGGCTTAGGGGGGCCGTCTTGCCTCGGTCTCCCCTACTCCTGTATCCTTCGTTTTTTCTGCATCTAGATAAAAACTGTCTCTCGAATCAAGATGCGATCATTTTTAGTTAAATAAATAATTTCTTGCTTCGTATCACTTCGACTCCTTCAATCATCCCAGTGGTATACAGCGGGCCAGAGTTATATAATTAATAAACTAACAATTAGAAATGTGTAACTTTGGTAAATTTCAATCTTCACGCGAACTGTTTAGAAAATCTTTTTGGCTGATTTCTGATTACATTTGAAAATATGTCTGACTGAAATCCGGGCTTATGAGCCTCCGGGAATCTTCCCTTCTGAGATCATCACGTGAGAATGCCTTTAATATCTGCATGAAACCGATTGCACGATATTTGAGGACCTTGAAGTTGGTTTTACCCGAACGAGCTTTAGTGTTTCCTTGAAAAATAGCTATTCGAAGACTTTGCAGACCTTGAGTGGAAGGAGAAAAGGATTTCACATTTCACACCAGGAATAATAAGGACCTCGGACTGCAATGATAGAGAGTAGTTCTCCTGTGAGCTTTCCATTCTTGTAAACTTTACGACAACTGTGAATTGAGGAACTGGGGTAGATGTCTTGGTCGCGCTTTTGGCCTTGTACCTTGCGAATGTGCCCAAAAATATTTTCATGGCAGTAGTTTTTCTTATCATGATTGCATACGTAATGGATAGAATTTTACTTATGGAGACTGCTGCCAAATTTAGTTCGGTAATCTGCATTTCCAGAGCGATCAACATGACCTCACCTCTGATTCGTTCAGTTTGACTAATCCCCGATCTTCTAATTATTATCCATACAGGTATCACAATACAATGGTGAACGCTATTCTTTTAGTAGTTTACTATTCGATGCGAACGAAAGCGAGGGTTGTACTGATGCCTACAGCGCCTACATGATAAATTCTCATATCCTAAAAGCAGTCTGACTAATTTCTGTTCCAGATTTGAAGAATGTTACGCACGCATGTTACTTCCAGTTTTTGATCACCATGTTAACTGTGGGTAAACCATTAGAAATTCGTCAGCTACATTGAAGGAATTCACGTCACTTCAGAGTTCTAGATCCTTCTAAAAGAAGTGATACACCTTGGCAAAAACAGTTAGATTAATTGAAAAATAATTAAATTTGATGATTATTTCTATCAATATTCTGGTACGAAAATTTGGCAGATCTCAGACACACCCTTCAGAGAAAATGACGAGCAGTACGAAATAAGTGATTTTTTCTTACGAAGGGGGAAATTAAATGCTTGGAGCTTTCTAAAGATAAGGCTCACGTTCTGGAAGACACTACCAGTGTAGCATATTAACATTGAGAGATAAATGAATCGAAGACATTTTTCATATAATCTGTAGAGCTAGAGATAGAATTATATCCAAGAATGTCTGGTTGTTTATATTCATCGACATGATATTGATCTATGAGATTCAATGCGATCGGTATAGGATACAAAAATTCAATCAACTACAATATTTTAATGGCAACTCGTCGTCATAGACCGTTAGTCAATGGTCAGACAACCTTCAACGCTGGTCCATACGCGTGGGAGTGAAGAGGCAGATAAGTATCGAAGAAAATAAGACAAAATGATGCACAGGCATGCTATTTATACCTGCAGCATTATAAACTCGTTGCACGAGACTCGAGGCCCTTGGCTTCAGTCTTGGCAACGGGTTTTAGTGTTTCCTCGAAGGAGAGGCTCGAAGACTTCGCAGACCTCGAGTAGAAGTAGCCTTCTGGTCGCTAGGGTCATTGTCGTTCGCGGACACATGCGTATACGCGTAAAATTAAAACGCGTATTAGAAACTAGCGAAAGACGGAGGTGAAGGTATAAAGTCATCTGTATCGCTGTTGAGAATTTCATAGGTTCTTAATTAGCTCGGAAATTCTCTACAATTTTGCATCAATTCGCTAATAACGTCAGTGCCTAATAAACGACTTGAAGCGAAACCTGCAGGCTTCATTACCTATTATTTCTCGTTACAGAGAAAAATACCATTAAAATAATATGAATAATTATTCTAACAGGAAATCAGCCATCAACTTTTACTCTTTCATGGAGATCTGACGCACCTATAATACAACTTTCGATTTTACCTCTATTACTCGTCAGCTATATCCTTTACGCAAAGCTGACGATGAGTGATTTCTTGAGAATCTTTCGATTTTGTAAATCGTGATAAGTTCTTCTACAAATTTGTAACAACGAGTGTCCCCAAATATTTGTTTAATTTGAATTTGAACTTGAAAATTTCTTGAATACGGGTATGTAAAATTGATTTGAAATTTGTGTCAAATTTTGTCAATCTGGACACCGTGGTCTCATCTCGTTGCGGTAATTGTTAGTTTCTACCGCCTGGATACTACCGACCCTTATATACTAATTGGTTTCCGCCGTCAATTCAGGCTTGACGAAGGAAGGGACGGAAGACCGCCCAATTGGCAACCGGCAGTAGTCGCGTCGTTAAACTGTCCCTATAACAGGACGCGAGCATCTAACCGGAAGTCGTGAAAGCATGAAAAGGACGGAATATATATATCTTCGGTAATTGGTGTTAGACGCTACGTCATCCTGTCCTCCTGTCCCGTGTTCTATGTTCCGTATTCCATCCTTCCTCCTATTTCTCCCCTGCCTTAAGCCTATTCCACATATACCTATAGGTAGATATGCCAACATGGCTGCATGGTCAATCCTAAAATCAACTTACACAAGACTAGCTGATTGTAAGTTGATGATTGTCACAGCTGTGCGGTTCGGTGCCGTTAAAATTTTTCTCTTCTTCACGGTTCAGAGATTGATATAGTCGGCTGTCTCCTTGGGAGCATGGATCAAGTTAAACGGAAAACCCAGAGTCAAGGGTGTTCCGCATCGATGGATCGTCGTGCAATCAACGTTACGATCTTTCGATAGATGTTTCTTCTTTACTATCGCAAGAAAGAGCTAATCAAGTAAAATCTATGATTTTTGGCGGGTCTTTTTCCGATTTTTAATGCCTTTGATTGTTTTTGAGAAAGAGCAATATATCTTTGCGATTCAGTAAGCCTCGTAGTTCAATTAATTTTACAATCGGATTACAATTTTTATTAGTCGTGCTGAGAGTTTTAAATTATAGTCAATTCTGATATGTGAAGGTACAAATGATACCATCAAGATTCGCGGCAGCCAAATACCTACCTACTTTTCGGCGAGTGCCAGCTGAGAATCATTCACCCGGAGCAACTTCTTATACTTGTAATCATTACGCCATATATATATATCTCCCGAACTAGCGCATCTTTTTTGATTAATTTTAAACAAAAAATCATACTTACACCATACTTGCCAAGTATATAGTTTTGGAAATGATTTTTCGCGGGGTATCCGAACTTATTTTAACTACAATAGAATGAATCCAGACATTGGTAGGTACCTATAGAGATATGTCACAACCGTACGTGAAAATCGTAACAGACAATCTCCGCAAGGAGTACTACGTCGTTTCCGGTACGCCTAACCAATTCTATTCCATTGAAATCGGCGAATTGAAGACGATTATTTTCAATCTATTTCCATTTTTCACCCCTACAACAACCTCGCCTCCCTTCCTCAATTAGTACGGAACGGAAAGATTGCGTTTAGGTCCAAGAATTTAGGGAATGGAATTTCCACGACTAATAAAACCCAATTTTCTCTTCAATTAAGAAGCTTACCAGCGATTACGCAAGGTAATTATTCAACCAGAAAGAAGATTTTTTTAAACGACAGATCATCTGTTCGAAGAATCATTGCCTGTAGCGTCTTTTCGCTTACCTATACTGTATACGTTACAATCAGATCTTCACAAAGTGAGTAATGCTTTGGCAGAGAGGAGATTATATGGTACGCAGAATTTGTGCGCGTGACTTGAGTTAATTGTAATAAACGACACGCCATTCGCAATTTATTATACAAATTTCTTGTTTATACGGGCGTAGATCCGATATGGGGAAAATTAATTCCAAAAACTAAATCCTGGAACAAGTTTGACTCGCTGTTCAACACTGTTCATCATAGTTGCTGATAGACCTAAGTTTGGCTTCACCAACGGCAAACGTTTCGCTCTCCCAGCTCTACAGGTTTGATAAATTCATGCAAATTATTGTAGTTTGCAGAGTAGAGTAGCTTGAGAACGCAATCTCGCATCATGCTTCAAGGTAATTGAACATTGAAGCAGGACGAGGAAATTGACAATTTTATTAATAAAAGGAAACTAATGCACTCGATTAGCGCAATCTATTCAGCGAGCGTTCGAGCTCTCAAAAAACCAAATTAGGTTTAGAAACATTAATATTCGTGAAAAGTTTAAAAGATACTTCAGAATTCAAAGCTGAGATAAATTGTTGAAAAATGAAAGACACAACGTATCGTGGTGCTTGTAAAGAGACCGACGACATTTATGGTTGGTTTTTGAATTTCCTCAACTTTAGAGTCTTTCACCAGATAAATCTAGTCATAAACTAGTCCCTTTTGTTCCCTAACGATATTAGTCGGGTTTATAGGTACAAATAAACGTACGAATGTAATGTTTGAGCATATATGTATATTGCAATCGAGACGAAAAGTTGAAAGGTGCGCTGAGCTCGTAAAATTTCTAGTCATCCCTTGGGTGCTCTTACCACTTTTCTTTCAAAGACCTTACCTCTTGTCGTGAAAGAAAACGAGATCGTCTTCAGGGTGGCAAAAATCGGCTAGGGGAGCTTGATGCAAATTTTACGTCTTACCCAGACATCGGCTCAGGTATCTACGCAGCTTTCAAGACAGAAATTTTGCACGTGTTGAATCCTAGTCAGTGCTTTGAACGAGTTCCGATAGGAGCAAGAGGCCAATAAAGAATTTCCAACCTGAGAGCACCACCTAAATCTGGGCATAATATTCCGTCATCATCCCTTGCGTTACCTTTCTTTACCTTGCTCATGATTTTCATTGGCGTATAGGTCACAGATAGAAGTACGAACTTTCGCTTTCTTGTTAATAGTTCTGTCGAAAGCGTAGAAAGAAGATCGGAAGATCCCGTGGGGAGGCGTGTGATTTTTTTGTTCATTCAATACAGCGTGATGATGAAGAGACCTGACAATTAACATGGGAAATTGAAAGTCAAGGAACAGGAAAAAACTGTTACCACTTCCGGTTCTCTGTTCGAGAAAGCATTCCTCGCGATCTTGAATCTCTTCTCATTAATCTGCTCTGTAAAATGATTCGTTTTGATTATTACTTCATTCGACTCGCCCTTAGTCGTACCTCAGCCCATGAATTCCACGAATAAGAGGCCGGAACACTGTGATAAAATCGGTACATTTGCAAAATTGTCAATTGGCTTGAAGATCATTGTTAATTCCAGAAAAACTATAGAGTTGGTGAGGAAGACTTGGAATCATTATCTTAGCTGTTATTCTGTTGTGTTGTCGACAGTCTGTTCTGTCCTGATACAGTCACGGAAACTTATAATTAAGTCGGTACATATTTTTTAGCGTCATAAATAATCTCCTTCGTTTCCGGCGCTGGACAAACGTGATAAGTTTGTTATAATGCATCTATATTTGTTAAGCATATCATGCATTAAATATTCATTACTAAACATATGGGAAATCCCAGCTCAACTCGACCCAACCTATGGACCTCACTGACCACGATATTTTTTATTCTTCTTTTGTTATATTACTTGCTGAGCTTCAATTTTGTGGATTTATTCAAAATTTTACAGACAACCTTGTCTCATGTGTGAATCTTTGAAACAATGATTTTTGTCACACAGCTTCTTTTGAAATAACTGTAACTCCAAATTAAATAGTTCTATCGAAAAATTTCGTATAAGAGAATTCACGTGTTTTGAGAAAGACTTCCGTCGGTTAAAATTGTTGCGAAAACTACTTACAATCGGCTGCTGGCTCTTTCTCAGCTCTGCTCTTTCACTAATCGGTGATGTGAGGCCAGGGTTCAATTCTGCGGAGTGAAGACTCTTATTGCTGTTACCTAGATACACAAACACAATACAATAAATTTTGGTACCTTTTAATCCTTGAACGCGTAAATCAAATCCGTATCAGTTTGTTAATTGCTTTTCTTGCTATGTTAAAATTATTGCTATTTGTTCTCCTGCTTCACCGTATCCTTGTAGTCTCATATAAACAACTTTCCGTGGAAACGCCTCGTTCCCAGTTTACTGGTCCGAGAATGACGCTAGCAAAATATTTAGGGCGAACACTAGAAAATCTATGTTTTTCACGCGAACAAGGTTTCAATCGATTTAAAAAATGCAAGAATAATTCTTGACCGATTTGCGGCGAAATTCCTCTCATATGTTATATGAATGACCCGATTTCGGCGTAAAGAATCGCATCCGTTCAGGAATTACCCGACAGGGTAAACTATACAGGAGCTAGCGCTTTCGGAACGTATCCTTCTGTGATTTTATTATTGAGCGACGGAATTAATGTACAAGTAAATAAAAAGTCATGTAGTTTTGAATACCAGCAGAAATATCTCGAATAAGATAAGAGTATTCAGAACTTGTGGGTGGAAGCGGTAGCGATATGCGGTGTACATATAACTTGGCATTGTATACCGCGACTGCTGCTGCCACTGCGTTCTAAGTAGCCCTGGTTTTGGCAGACTTCATAATAGTGTCAGGAAATATCCGCTTGTCATTAGTACGAAGAGGACCATCGTTACGAACCGATATGGCGGCCGCGATCGCTTACACCCTGCCTGCTATGCAGCTTGTGTGTCATTTAGTCATCTCGGGGCCTTCTGGAAATAATATCACAGATTCAGGTAAGAATACTGCGTTGATTTAATTCGAAAATCCGATTTTGTCGATGATGAAAGAATTTCCAGGGCAATTCATGGAATTTTAACAATTAAGTTCCAGCTACGACCCAGTCGCCACCACAGATCCAAGCTCGGCCTCTCCCAGACGGCTACATTGCGTTCCCTGATATCGGATTCGCTTACAAGTATCACAACATTAGTGCTACGTGGATAAAAGCTAGACATTCCTGCGTACAAGAAGGTGCACAGTTGGCAGTGATCGACTCCACTAAGAAGATCGAATACCTTACACGCCTAAGACCTGACCAATTTCTGCTTGCTGGCATTATTCGTTTGACTGAGGATACGCCATGGATCAACGTGAACACGGGTAAATTTCGACTTGGCTGACATCCTTGCACGTGCGTTGATCAGTCAATCAACAATGTAATGAACGCTTCCTTTGTTGATGTAGGGAATCCAATAGGAGAAATACCTTGGCAATCAGGTGACCCATCCGGAAGCAGTAGCTGTCTGGAGTTGGGTCACTCACCATACGGGTTGATCAATCGGTACACTTGTAAGGATGAAGAAGAGTACTTCTGCGAGATTCCGATTTATCCGAATTCCACGATAGACATTAATTAAGGAACTTCGATAGATATCATGGTGAAGGGACGTAACGGAAAGTGCCGCAGTATATCGTATCCAAGAATGATTATCGCGAACTCAAAAACCAAAAAACGAAAAAATCGGTCCTCACGGATGTACACGAAACGAGTTTAATGTCAGTAAGTTTTCATCACGGTTTGACATTTTTTCCATCTTTCTTATCTCAAGGTGTACCCTTTCTCTCCCCGTCGAGGAATAAATTGTGAAAATACCTACGATGCGACCTGCTATAGACGTGTTTCATAATGTTTCAATCCTGTGAATGAGATCCAAGGAAATTCTTGTAATGGCCTCATTTCCAAAAGCATCTTAGGCGCAAGTACATCAGCTCTTTCGATACGTCCTTCACCTGAAAAAGTCAGAAATCAGACCTTTCTGCCAAGTACGTGCTATTATGATTTGTCATATGAATCATATATCATATTCAATAAACAAATCGCTGATTGGCATTGAAATAACAATAATTGGAACTAGCGGTGCTTGTTGGGCTAATTTAACGTGAATAATCAAGTTGAGCCGTCTTATTTTCTCTGAACACATAGGTATTGTCTTATTACTTACTTACAGTTAGTATATGAGCTCTGTGCTACTCGACTGCATGATTGTCCTAATTAATAATCTAACCACCCATGTAATGATCACAATGAACTATGTAATGGAAATGAAAGTTGATGATAAAATCATCACCTGCATTATATGAAATGCTGCGTCAAATTTATTTGTATACGCCTGTATCCTTCGTTTTTTCTGCATCTAGATAAAAACTGTCTCTCGAATCAAGATGCGATCATGTTTAGTTAAATAAATAATTTCTTGCTTCGTATCACTTTCACTCGTTCTATCGTCCCAGTGGTATACAGCGGGCCAGAGTTATATAATTAATAAACTAACAATTAGAAATGTGTAACTTTGGTGAATTTCAATCTTCACGCGAACGGTTTAGAAAATCTTTTTAGCTGATTTCTAATCACATTTGAAAATATGTCTGAATGAAATCCGGGCTTGTGAGTTTCCGGGAATCTTTCCATCTCAGATCATCACATAATAATACCTTTCATGTCTGCATGAAACTGATTGCACGATATTTGAGGATCTTGGAGTTGGTTTTACTCCGACGAGCTTTAGTGATGCCTTGAAAAATAGCGACTCGAAAACTTTGCAGACCTTGAGTGGAAGGAGAAAACGATTCCACATTTCACACCAGGAATAATCAGGAACTCGGACTGCAACGATAGAGAGTAGTTCTTCTGTGAGCTGTCCATTCTTGTGAACTTTACGATAACTGTGAATTGAGGAACTGTGGTAGATGTCTCGGTCGCGCTTCTGGCCTTGTACCTTACGAATGTGCACAAAAATATTTTCATGTCTGTAGTTTTTTTCATCATGATTGCATACGTAATGAATAGAATTTTACTTACGGAGACTGCTTCCAAATTCAGTTCGGTAGTCTGCATTTCCAGAGCGATCAACATGACCTCACCTCTGATTCGTTCAGTTTGACTAATCCACGATCTTCTAATTATTACCCATACAAGTATCACAATACAATGATGAACGCTATTCTTTTAGTATTATTATTCGATGCGAATGAAAGCGAGGGTTGTACTGATGCGCACAGCGCCTACATGATAAATTCTTATATCCACATAGCAGTCTGACGGATTTCTGTTTCAGATTTGACGAATGTTACGCACGCAAACTTCTAGTTTTTGAGAACCATTTTAACTATCCGTGAACCATTCAAAATTTGTCAGCCTCATTGAAGGAATTTACATGACTTCAGAGTTCTAGATCCTTCTAAAGGAAGTGATACACCTTGGCAAAAACAGTTAGGTAGATAAATTGAAAAATAATGAAATTTGATGGTTTGATTTGAGAAAATGACGAGCACCACGAAATAAGTGATTTTTGCATACGAAGGGGGAAATTAAATGTTCAGACATGACCAAGGAGCTTTCTGGAGATGAGGCTCACATTCTGGAAGACGCCACCAGTATAACATATCAACATTGAGAGATAAATGAAACGCAGAAATTTTTCAGACAATCTTCAGAGGTAGAGATAGAATTATACCCAAGAATCTCTGGTTGTTTATACTTGCCAACATGATGTTGATTTATGGGTTAAGCGGTAAGCTTAAAGCTCCGTAGATCCGAGCTTAGGTGCTCTTCGCCTCATCAATTCCCTCGAGAATGGTGAAATCTCTACGAACTGGTGCCGATCGACAAGGTATTTAATGTGACGCAATGGCAAGTTTAAACACTGGACCAATATTTATATTTATTATATCAAGTTTATTTGGAATCAGAATTTTATACATATTATACAACGCAAACTGGCGGAAAGTACGAATCTTGGTAAGTTTCACATTCGCAGCGAGCGTGGAAAAATTCACAAATATATTTCTCTACGTTAATAAAACCATTAGCATTCTCTCATTTCGGCTTATCTATCGCCCGTGCCTCGAGACAAATTTACGTAGTTCGACTGTGACTGACAAACAATAAATTTTGGATAGTGATTAGACATAATAGGCTGTAAACTGGGTCGGGTATTACTAATATTTAATATTCACTCACAATCAGTCTAAATCGAAATCGCCGTTGAAAAAGGAACCAGGTTGACCATGGTCGACCATAGCTTCGACAAAATCTGTCCTACTATATCTACAACGCAAATATCGGATGACTCAAGGCTATTAAGGACGTGCGCTTCTCGGACTGAATTGACGATATATTAACTCACATTTTTACACAAACTAAGATATCTTAAATGCGATACAAAAGTTCGTACGAGGTTATCACTGACTTTAAATAGCTTCGGAATATATTTTCTTTTCCCGTCAGAACGAAGAGAACCATCGCTGCGAACCAACATGGCCTCTGCGATCGCTTATACTGTATCTGCTTTGCAGCTTGTGTGCCATTTACTCATTTTGCAAACCGTTGGGACTCATGCAGGTAAGAATAATCGGTAACAAATTTATTCCAGACATTCAACAGAAGTTCGCAATTTAGTTTCAGTTCTGTCCCTGCTACCACCGGATCAGTACCAATCCGAGGACTCCATAAACGGCTACGTCCCATACCCTGATATCGGATTCGCCTACAAAGTTTACGATCAATCCGTGTCTTGGATAGATGCTAGGAATCTTTGCATAAGAGAGAATGCTCAGTTGGCATCGATCGACTCTATGACAAAGTATGAATATGTTACGAAGCAGAGAAAATCGCCAGGCTCTACGCACGTTGGAATTATCCGAATGTACGATGACACGATGTGGGTCAGCGTTAGCACGGGTAAGTTTCGGCTTGATGAATCGTTGATTGTGAACTGAAGAGATTATTTTTTGGCCATACAGGATTGCCTGTCTCTTCACTACCTTGGGCGTCTGATGAACCCTTCGGAGAACAGGATTGTGTCATGATGAGCGGTGATGGTCGTGGTTTGGTAAATCACTCGTGCGACGTTAAGAGTAACTACGTATGTGAAATTCCTATTCATTATGACAATAACATAATACCCGTTTAAGAAGCTATCCTACGGATTTTAAGGATGAAGTGGGTTGCGCCTGTGCCAAATCCTGCAATGCCAATTTCTATGCTAATCCCATGAATTTAACCTCGCGGATGTAATCGACATAAAACTTACCGTCAACAATTTTCTTCTCAAATAGAAATGTCACGAACTGTTCGTTGGCAAAATTTCTCATATATTTGCACCTGAATCTCTTGGTACAAATTTGAAACTTACTTATTCATGAGATGTTTAGTCGTTTGCATCGTTGAAAGGTTCAATTCATGAGACTACCAGTTTACACTAACGATAAGTAATTCTCACATTCAATCTCATCACTACGCACGTATATGAGGCGTAGAAGATATCGAATGCAGCCTATAATGTGCAGTTATGCAAAAAGTTGTAATTTTTCTGTGAATTTAATTTTCAATAAAAAGCTAACGTGTATAATATTGCGAGAACATTTTTACGAAAGATGGTGTTTGCTGATAGTTCGATTCCCATTCTCCCTTACGCATAATGTACTCCTTTCCTAGAATTTAAATCTAAGAAGCAAGTTGACAAAGTTTTACTGCCATCCAATGGAACTTTACAATTGAGTGCCGGTTGCGAGCCAGTCACTAGTCCCGGACCCTCCAGGACGGCTACGGCTGACATTCTGATATCGGAATCGCTCACGAGGTTCACAATCAATCTGTGTCGTGGATGGAAGCTAGGAACCACTGTATACAAGGAGATGCCCGGTTGGCATTGATTGACTCCGCCAAGAAGTTGGAATACGTATATCGCTGCCAGAAATATTCCGCAGACTACACTCGCGACGGCATTATCCTTATATATACGACGATACGATGTGGGTCAGCGTTAGCATGCACGGGTAAGTTTTGGTCAAGATATTTCATGGGGACAATTTTTTCTTCGGTAATGCAGGCTGGACCGTAACGTCAATACGTACCTTGGACAGCAAATCAGCTTAGCGGGATATCGGACTGTTTCGTGATGAACAGTCGCGGATTTGGGTCGCCAGATATACGCTGCTGCATCGTTGAAAGAGACCACGTCTCTGGGATTCCCGATTCTTTATAACCATTCATCACTACGCCATTCAGCGGCAATCTCTTGCTTTGTATACTTTCACCGATTAGAAGATTTGACCCTCGATCCTTGGCTCAAAAGTCTTACGTATATGTACGTATATCTAACACTGGATCAGCATTTGTCATTTCGCACACACTTTGGGTCGTGTTGTCATACGAATAATTCGGAAATATATACAAACTTATGATTTGTATTCGAGATTCATCTTCTGTACAGTGTAAAAGGAGAAAGTATGGATCTTGGTGGGTTTTACAGTCTTAAAAAGCACGGGAGTTGATTAAAAAACTACAAGATGCGGACATCTGAAAAGATAGACAAGATACCATGATTCTGAAGCCCACCATTATTCTTATTCTCGGTTTATTTACCGACAGCGATTCACTACCGATTTATCTGCTTAGTTTCTGTAATTGACATGTTGATTGTCGCGGAAAACCATCAATTATTATTTCTCTACCTGAAGAGAGCGACAGCTCTAACTGCAGAAGCCAAAGTATTCGCTGAGTCAGCGTCAGCTTGATGATTCACAAGACTACGTGTGATTTGAAGTGCTTTTGAATTCGGGAATAAAAAATTGTGCTGTCCAGTTCGAAAAGGGAGATATTACGACCCGAAAAATTCTCGTTCCATATTCACATCGAGCAGGGTTCGGAATGACCGAAAAACACATTCGCAAAGTTGAAGCATTCTGCATTGATTTATGTTAAGAACCTCGATGGATCATTTCTATCTGATGTAGAATGGTTATACCAAGATAAATAGCTCCCCTAGGCCCGAATAAACGCACCCTTAATATGTTACATGTATGAAAGATATTTATTACATATGTGTGCATTATAAAGTTTACGCATTAGCCTTAAGCCGATATATCTCCTCACCCACTTGTCCCAAACTCCTATAATTCTCGGAGATTACACCTTTAGAAATACACCAGGGATTACTCAGGGATTATACGCGTTGAATTTTGTATATATACATTCTTTTCTGTCAGTTATTTAATTGTATCTGGATCCCCGCCGAAGATTGGTAGATCTGCGAGCGGATTCGGAAACAGGAAAACACTCCCACGATTAATCCATTTCCCATCACTTTTTTCATCAGGAACTCATCATATATCTTTATTTCTGACAATGGCATTCGTCCAGAACTTTTCTCGGTAATCCTTATACAGCCCGGAAATCATATCAGCGTGATAAGTCCGGTCACAGTCCTCATTCAAAAATCCCATGCCAATTACCCACCCCATGCAGAACATTGATCCGATGCAAATAATTTATTGGAAGTTTAACTAGCTGCATCGACTGCATTTCTGAAAACTTTCGAAGGCTTGAATTTCGCCAAAAAATTTCACACTTTGATTTCACGCTTCTTTCAAGACTGTTCAAATATGTGGGAGGCTAGAAGAATTTGATACAAAAATCGAAAGCTCAAAATTTCAAACCTGGTTAGGTTAGCAATGTTTCGGAATTTTCAGTTTCCGACAGTTGCGATGGAGTTGGAGATTCTTTCAAAACGGTATAAGTATATTGGTGGTCAAAACGATTCGGTCCAAAAACTAAATTCCTTGGAAATTGTTACCCGGGGTGTGATGGACGGCTTTCATACCTCTCCTCGCTTAATCATGGCCCTTTTCATACGCTTACAATTAGTTTATATACAATACTTGGCGTAATAGATTTAACGTTTAGGTGCTGCTGCTGCCAGGGAGCGGTAAGAAAAGAATTATGTAGACACACGTACAGGGACTTTCCTTCGCGTCGTGGAAACTGGGTCTTGTAGTTTCCCAGTTTGAATTATTACTGGCCACGCAACGGACGCGTTAGCTTTTCTGTATTATTATATAGGGTAGGGCGGCCAAAACGGGGACGCCAAGAAAATAATGAACTTTCGTGAACTCAAATACGCTGAGTCTTCTTTTTCTTGCTTCTATTTGAAGTAAATGGAACAAATTTTCACTTGCCATGAAAATGTTCTTTTTCTTGTGGGCAAAATGGGAGACCCCTCGATATAGCGCAAATTTCTTTCCTTATAAATTTCAGCTTACTCCAAATCATTCAGAATGACTTTGGATGCAAAAGGAGGGGAAAATTTTCTGCAAGAAAAATTCAAATGCAATCAGAAATCGCTTAGCTCGTGTAATCGGCCGTCGATCAATTGCGAATCATTTCCGCGTACCAGCGGCATCTTAACAAAAGACTCCGATCGTGTCTTTAACATACAAGAGTGCCGCGTATAGTTGCAGCACGTTCAGCAATCTCTGTGGAAGTAGTAATTAAACACCATGACGTAGCGAGCTAGATGTTATCGCGGACGGGACTTTTGCGTTCTTGTTAACCTTTCATCTAGATTTAGCGGTCCAGGCAGAGTCCCCAAACGAGAGAAACGCGAGATCCTTGTCTTGGACCGCCCTTGAACGTTTACTCTGTGAAACGGAACAAATTGAGTAATAAAAGTCCCTCTTTCTATATGAAGTTGAACCTTGCTTCACCAAATTTATTCTTTCCTTTTTTTTAATCAGTATTGAAGAGTCCTTTCCTATACGGAGACCAAAGTACGAAACATCGAGCCTAGAAACGAGACGATAAAATTATTGGTATTCTAGGAATAATGAGAGCTGCTGATCTGTATCTATGACATGAATTTTTATATGTATGTGATAGGAGGTATCTGTTGATCAATGACGGTTGCGTACTTTGCCAATGCCAAGAAGTTTATCGATCGCACAATTCCTCGAAATTCTGATTGGTATCGTATCGATCGGTAGCACGTTTCGAACGAATCTAAAGCTCGTAAATTACGAATGCATTTTAAGAACATGCATCGCGTTGAAATACAGGATTTTGGGGTCGAATAATCGATTCCACGTCTCAGAAGTTAAAATCGATGTATGGATAAAAAAATTAAAAGAGGATTAAATATGCATTAGATTGATTGTACGATTGAATTTTTCTTCACTTTGAATAAAGTCGAATATTAACTTTGTCGCGCGTGCGATTCTAGTTTATCTAAAAATAAGTATGAAATATTCTTCTAATTTAGGAAACTTCTTGTTCATTTCACTTAATCGAATCCTTTCAAGCCTCTCGTGCGAAGAAAAAAAAAAAATGAAAAAAACTAAAACAGTAACAATAAAGCGTTCTTGCGTTGTATAAGATAAAGAGATCTCTGAAATGTTTCTTTCATTCAAGTAAATTATTCCTGGTATACGCATACCTACGTGAAGGCCTTTATAGCCTTACATATATACGCATATTTCTAGCTCACTGTAAGACTCGCGTAATCGTGGGTAAAATAAAAAATTGTTCCGAGGATTTTTATGCCAAGGTTTACATTTAATTTCACGTTTCGTTTCCTTGGTAAATTTCAATAAAATTTCAACGCTACCTTTTGCCGTCTATTCACCTCAGTTACTATTATACTCAAGTTCCTGAATACGGGAACAATCAAGGCAGATAATTGCCTAGCTTCGCAGGCGTCAAGCGAACCAGATTGGATCATTCTTTTGAATTCTTATCCTTTTTATATCATCATTCATTACAGGCAGAGGAAATGAAGAAACGAGTCTTTCATCTACGTGTAGAAAAACGAACGTCAATCTTTGTTGACAAACCCCATCCCTAGTCTCCAGAAATTCTTTAGACTTGAAGAATTTGTTCGGCGAGAACTGCGGCTTGTCGTTTCAGAATATTTCACGCAACGTTTAACCCAGAAGAAAAATAGAATAAATGTTCGTTAGTTCGTAACACCGACAAACACGATGTAGCCGAGAAATGACATATCGCGGATACAGCTATAGCCTGATAATTTATCACCGTCATATAAGTGGGTCATCAAGGTTGACAGAGAGAAAAAGGACTATTGGTACGTTACTTTACCAGCTGTTTACCGAAACTTGAAATCGACGTATAAAGAAGAAGGAAAAATCAATAAAATTGAAAAAACCAGATCGATGTATCTAATTATTCACAATTTATAACAAAACCTACAAAAACGATCGTATCTGACTACAGTCAGATCATGAGTGCTAAAATCTTGCCTGAAGAATACTTCAGTGCCTACTTTCATCTGCATGAAAAGTTCGAAGTGATGCCTCTTCGCCTTTGACATGCATGAATTTTAGTCTATAAAAGATCCGGTGAACAAAGAGATTCCCGCTTTGAAAACGTGTGCATCGAGGACCCAGCGTACTAGATATATCCTCGAGTTGTCTAATGGTTAAAGATTTTCAGCCATAGTCGATCAACCGCGTGATCATCGAAGTATTGGTGAGGAATTCTGAGTTCTACGAAGATGTGCGACGACAGGAACGTCGCTTTGAGTTTACTTTTCGTTCTTATCCGGCAACGGCAATTCGCCAAGATCTAGGACATCGATAAGTGTTCAATAGAAGCGATTGTTCCGAACCTGGTCTATATCAGAGATATAGATATACACGTCTCGGCGGTATAAGTCTACGTCGTTATACCGCACGTGAATCAAATACATAGAATTTCCTATTATAGTCTTGGCAGGTTGTTACCATACCTATTACAGCCGCTATATTAACTGCTAAAGATATATACGACAGGTATCAAAGATACGGAAGGCGAAGGAGATGAACTGATTTAACTAACGGACGCGACAGGTTCGAAGATTTTAGATAAGAAAATCTATGTCAAAGTTATGCTGTGTAAATTGCTGTACAGTTCATATTTCACTAATTTATTTCCTGTTACAAAATGTACAGAACTAATCTTATACCTGCGGATTCTACCTGTATAACAGACATCTGACTCATTGATAAGGCATGCTTGTAACTATGATTATAATGTATGCATCTCACGCTCTGGTCAAAGATTATCTCTATATTACTATATGAGCGGGAATTCAAGGTGGAACTATAGTATACAGATGATTTGACCAAAATTGCACAGCAATTTATTGCTGTGGGAGTAAAGTTTCTGAATTTAAAAAAAAACCGCGTGAATCTCTCGAAATTGCATTTGCATATGAGCCAGACAAGTTTGAATTGAGAAACTTAATATCTACGATGGGAGAAGCATTTTTATTAGATTTCAAATATTGAGATTTTATAAAGCTCCTTGCGTCAGGAATTTGAAATTCTTCGGTTCAAACTTCTCTAGATCATTTCTGGACATAGTCCAGCGTGCCTTTTGCAAATTTCTTCCTGTTTTCTCATAGTGCAAATTATGTATTTCCTTTTTTCTGGAACGTATTCTCCTGTTCTAATTCTGAGATTGATTTAACACAGTCCTTGTCTATCTGATGACCAGAGCCTGTAGGTATTGATCATCGGCGGAATCGTTTATCGGTTAAATTATACAAAAAGGTCTGATTACGATGTTATGAAGGTTGATAAAATAAGGTATTCCGACGCTTTTTTATCCAAGGAGAAAACGGGAGGTCAAAAGGAAGCAGACGACGCTACAAGGAAGGATATTCAAAAGCATTGCGAACCATTTCCTGGCTTGTTGCGAGCTCGTGGAGCCGTGAATTCTTGTTGCTTCGCATTCCCATGCCCTTGCTGTAACGTGGTTGTATTTATATTATATGTGCATCTACGAAGCGCAGTACTGCATACACACTAGCTGTTCTCAGCTGCATTCATATACCTATACATCTACTGAATAAATATATACTCTATGCATATATGTGCATAGAAAATATGCTTATTATATTACCCATACATTTGTTACTCCGTGTGCGTTTACCGAGCACACTGAGATATATTATGCAGAACGGTAATGGCACCGCGATAATATCACCTGTAATTACGATGTTTTCCTTAGCGAATAGCAATTTTCTTTCAAATAGAAGGAATTACAAGTAGGTAAGGCAAAATGCTCTTGAAATACGCATCTTGCTATCCGATATGTGATGAATAAAATTTACCGAATGGATATACTTTGGCTAATTGATCGGAAGAAGACCGTCGATCAAATGAATGCAAACTCACATACATACCTATACATGTGTATAAATATTCTGATTGATTATTTGAGACGGAATTTTTTTAGTATATATATGAATATCTACCTTCCGTCGTTAATTTATAGCCAGATAATCTTAGTTTCTGAAGAGATGGGACTGCGTCGTTAAAGGTAAGAAACGTCGGAGGCAGCGCGTGCAACGATGCGATCTTTGAGGATGCGTGAACGCAGGATACATAATCAATTGCCTTTGGTCCTGAGAAAAATGAAAATGTTTTCTGAGCCAAGGGGTAAGCGGGTTCCTCCACGCTCCCCAGGATGAGCTTAAGGAATAACAATGAATCGAACGACCTCCTCAAAGCCAACGTATTGGGTTGAAGATGTCAATGACACTCAATACGATTGTATGATGGCCTGCGGTCAAACCTTCATCGGACTAGCTGGACAATTGTTCTCGTCGATATACCATCGGGAGAATATTCCGTCTAGTCAAAAAAGGGCTCAGCAAGGTGCTGAGCGATACTTGATGAAAAATTAAGCTGTTCTTCGTAATAGTCATTATCTTTATTTTTCGTTCCGACGACGTCTTATCATATCTGATTTTAGAAACCGCCTTATCATGTCTGATCAATTTCTAAGAAAAGTTAAGGACTTTTAACTCTAGTTTACTGCGGCTTCGTATGTAGACAGTGCTTTTTACAATATACCTACTTGAGGTAGCTATAGGGGATTCACGTTGTAGATATCTCGCTGCTATCAATAGAGGTACAGTCAAAAGCAGCGTACTTATCAGTTTTATTCACTTTGTAGATAAGTACCTATGTAGTATAGCGAAATTTTTTAAACCTGCTTCAGATTGATATGTCTCATAGTTTTATTTAGACATTACAACAATTTATCTTGAAGTGGAAATCCTAGCTCCATGAGAGGCATATTAAAGTTATTGAAAACCTCAGATTTAACTTACAAAGACATAGCGACGAATTTTCTTTCTAGACAGATTGGAGAGGAAATTTTATCCGTTCAAAATTCTTGGTAATACTAACCAATTTTTTTGATAAAAAAAATGATTGATGACACGCGTAGGAGATTGAATGCGAGAGTGAGTCATATTTGGAACGATATACATACGAGGAGTAGGTTTACCTGCGATGAATTTGAAATGACGACAACTAGCACATACTCACCCTAGTCCAATGTTAGTTTGAAATAAGAAACACAAACGTGTATCTGACAGCATCGAGTATAGAATCACTGTAAAACTCGGTACTTGTATGCAAGTAGAAATAGAACAAAAAAGATAAGAAAAAAAAATGCGAAAAAAACGAAAAAATACACTCCACTTTCGCCATGTGTTCGACGTGACGACGTATGAGATATCTGCTCGCACGTCACTCTGTAAAATTGGCACGTAATTCATCGACGTTCTATAGAGCCGAAGGCAAAACGTCAGAAAACATTCGATAATACATCATATTCGCTGACTATCGCTAGTTGCCTATCCTCACCTCAGGCAGTGTTCACTTTGAAAACTGGCGATCGAACGGAAAACTCTGTAACGATGAAGATACCTGGCTGGATGATCCGCGATGTTATGAGTGAACCTTCATACAGCGCCGCTTAATATCGCTGAGATAAGCTCTAAAGGCCATCTCTCAACCTTGCGAAATCATAACGGAGGTAGGAATATTGCATCCCATGAGAGAAGTTGACGTACGTAAATATTTATCACCTTCCGGTTCCGGGACGGGGATATACCCGTCTAACTCCGTTGAAGAAATTGTCCGTTAAATATGAATGCTGAGGAGTAAAAGGAGGAGGTATTTGCTGTGGAATATGTACTTGTACTGTATTATTCATATGAAGTTACATTTCACCGAGTGAATATCACCGTGGGAGAAACATAGGCGACTGTACCATACCTAGACAGATGTAGAGAATTCAGAAAACTCAGAGTCACTTCAATTCATCCTGCAACTATATTTCGAGAAGGTAGAGTTGAGCTCGAAAAAAGTATACGGGATTACTTTTGGCAGTAGGTATGCGTATATGCGTTCGTGGGTGACGGGTAAGGAATTTTTCAGGAATTGCGTGAGTATTGGTTGAAAGTTGGAATCCGCGAGGACAGAACGAGGAGTAGACATTACGGTCTGGGAAATTGTCTGAAGACGGGTAAAGGAAATTTGCATTTGTATAGGAAAGCCCGCGGACAATCCGCCAAGTAATTGAAATGATGTCAAATTGAAACTGAGAGGAAAGAGAAGCGAAGTGAGTACAAGGAAACGAATTTCAGGTATAAAACAATAAAGAATAGTCAAGAAAGTTTCAGACCTGCAGGTGAGAATGGAAAACTTGCACTCGTTTATATGCATTGTATTTTGTTTTTTAGAATAAAACTACTTTGCCAATTCATACGGATGATTGAAAATATACAAGGGAAAATGTATTAGTAGAGAAAATTTATTCCCAGCCATAGAGGTGGATATACCTGCCTACTTCCGAATAACTTTTCCTGCTGTAGTCGGATGTTCAAGTAGGTACTTTGCCATAATTCCTATTAAACTTGTCAAAGTTTGAATCCAGTTTTACACCCGGAAATACGAGGTGAAATAAAGTGAACTTTACCAACAAGTAAGCTCGTTAATAAATTCGTATTTTTGGCACACGTCACGGTTTCACTGCAGCTTCTGATCTGCTCGGAAAAATTCTGCACTAGTTATCGAAAGGTGCGACTGGAATTTCTGATAAATTACTGAAGAACTTTACAATGAATTAAGAATAGTATCAGGACCTAGTTAGTCAAGTGAATGAAATGAATATGTAGACAGGTGTCCAACCACGCCTCGACATCCTTCTACGCGACGATTAATTCTCAATTGGGGACTGCGATGCTGCGTGACCATCTCAAACGAATTGTTATTTAAGAATAGCCTTGAGGCTGGGGCATAGTTATGCGATAAGTATATAGAAAGCAATGAAACAGTTTGCGGTTTATATTCAATTGCCTATCTTTGGAGTGTAAAGAAAATACTTTGCGAATTATTTGACAAGTCGGATGTATGAAATTATATCTTGGTCCGATGTAATGATAAGTTTGTGGGTACGTTCGAGTTGATCAATTATGCAATTTAATTTAATGTCAGTCTCGCAACGGTTTTACAGAAATTCAAAGAGAATTATAACCAGGTTTGTTTAAGTAATGAGCTGGCGTACCCATTACAACTCTCTGTAACTCTTAGTCGCGATGAATTCGGAATGAACGGAAGTCTCAAATTTATTTATGAATAACTTTGGGGCTCAACATCAACGTCAAGATGATACTTGATATTCAGTTACTCGACTAGATACATGCGGATGTATAACGCATCTGACAAACCGCAGATTATACCACTGTTGTGTTGAAACAAGGTAAAGTACTGTAACCAAGCGGATAACTTTATAGTCAAATAACACTCGGATTGAATTACACATTTTCAACCCAGAACTTCCATATAGTGTGTGAAAAATTCAAGAACGGTATGAGAGGTAATGAAAAGATATCGGAGATCGAGAACGTTCGAAAAAAATCACCAAAAACTAAAGGAAGTTCAATAATTGGCCCAAAGTCACCGCGATGCCAATTGCAACGATGGCAATCATAAACCCGGAGTACTCCAAGATATCTGGGAAGTTTTTTACTGCAGCAATTCGTCTATGATCCTCGGTAATAAAAGAGCTAAGTTCTGAGTACATATCGAGAAGACATTCAAGAAAACGTATAGGGCTACCAATATATGCGTTCATTCTCCTCGATCTCACTTCGTGCCAAAGCTACGGAATCGTGACTTGAAGTGGTACTGAAAGTGTTCCTGACTCGCTACGTGCCCGCAGAGATTGGAGTCTGATCTTTTTTCCTTGCTCCCTTCTCTCCCCTTCGAAGTTAGCTATCTGTGCACATAAACCTAACTATAAATCCGAGGAGCGGGAAGATCTCTCTCGCGTTTTCAAAAATCCCAGGAAATTCGAATATTCAATCACAAATCTGAAGATCCAGTTTCAATATCTCAGCGTAAGCTCGGAAAAGAAAAGCTTTTTGGGATGAGTGGCTGGCCAGATAGTCTCAAACCACCGATAGAATAGATTTTCTTATTTCATTAGTTACGGATAATAGTTGAGATTAAAAAAGAAACTCACATGCGACGTCAGACTCACGACTCGCACTTGAGTATGAGTATATAAATATTCACACATGAGGAAAAAGTGGGTACGTCGTAATTTAGATAGTTACACGGCGTAAGCACGTCGTGGTCGTGAACTTGACCTCCTCGCAAATTACTATCTGCAGCGATTTCTCAATGTCGAGATGCCGGGAGCGAGCCAAGATTTGATCGTGGTTACGAACGTGGGATTAAATATTCCGAATCTACATTTACTCTGAGGAAAATTGAGCCTTGCATTTCCCTCAGGGTTTGTTCATTCTTATCGGATCGCAGCGAGGTATTAGTATAGAAAAGCTCGTTGAATTCCTGCCCATAAAACAACGTCCGCTTCTTCCTTTCATTGCATGCGTCAGGCGATTGATTGTATAATTTTTATTTATGTCTATACCAGCACGTGATTAAATTTCCAAGAAAATTTATCCTTCTGTTTTCAATCTGAAACGGAATATTCTTAATATTATACGATATGATATATATGAAAGGTGACTCCGGCGGTCAGAAATCTGCGTAATTCTGTTCGAGCTGGAGGGTAACTTTCACCGTCATATCCATTAGGTCAGATATTTAAAGGAAAAAAGGTCTTCAGCCTGGACGTTCAGAGCCACGATTTTTACTCAACCAGGTTGTTTTCAAGATCTGGCAAATCGGCGATTAGAGTTATCTGTTAGCTTTTGCGCGATCGATATACACGCCGCTTAGTCAGATAATGAACCAGAATTTAATCGAAACTCTGACCTCAACTGAATCATTCGTCTATGATGGGAAATGCACTTTTTAAGCCAGCAGTTACAGTTTTCAGGGTTGAAACTAAAATTACACTAAAATTTCGTTCAATCGTCGTGAAAAATAAAACGTATTCCATTTTATCCGGGTTCGCAGCTAGTTTGAACAAACTATAGGATTTCGCGGTTCAAACAGAAACTTTTAGATCACAATCGTGGGTGTAATTAAAATGAAATTGTTAAGAAAATTTGCCGGCCGTTTCAACACGTCAGACAAATGTGTTAGAGAAATAAAACAATGCTATCCTTATAGTTTGCTTCATTGTTGGATAATAATATGCTATTAGTGAGTTCGTAGATGCATATTAATTTATGTCAAGTACGAAGACGGAATAATTGTCACCTTCGAATGATCTGTATATTCTATAATAATTTCACTAACGTTGAACAATACTAGGCTGTATAATATTGAATTTTTTGTTTATCAGACAAATTTCCCGGAAGTTGATATCAAGGATGATTATCAAAATGAAATGCCACCTCAGAATTACCACTGTATAATATACATATATAGGTATATAAGTATGCAATTAATATATGGCCTAATATTAAACGTGAACTAGGTGTGATGATTAATTTTTTTACGACAGGTGTTGTTTCAGCATTATGTCAAGTACGAGTGCGAAAAAAAAAAAATACATGTCGGATACAAATGACGTCTGTGACACGCGCACTTACATATATAATACGTTATCTAACATTAAGCTAACAAAGGTGTAACATTGAATTTTATTTGTGGATGCGATTGTTTAAACGTTAATCATGTTTCACCCAGGCAATGGTATTGATCGACAACTGATATCGTTTTTATCGAGGAAAGTTATCTCGTAGTGATTATCTTTTCGCGATAAGTTTGGCTGCCGTTCCTCTACAAGATGCAGATGCCCCATAGCCAGGCTACCAGTCGCACGGCACCATGTCTCAGAACGGAGTTACTCGGTTGTTACTAATTACTTTAGTAATTTCTTACGCACAAATCGGTGAGTAGATTAAAAGAAGGTAACAGAAAAAAAAAAATCAAATACGTGAAGAAAAAAAAAAAAAAAAAAACGGGGATTTATTTCCAACAAAATTTGTACAGAATTTTCTTCATTATTCGATACAACTTCTGTACGAACGCGTATTCATGAATTACCCGTGACTGCGAACCTCCCGAAATGCGAACCTCCCAAAATTTCATCTGTATCATTATTCACTAATTAATTACATATCGAATCATTTCTGTTCGTTACCAAAAGTTAATATTGATTTCAGATTTTGAATTATTTAAATACATATCCTGCTCAATGTGCAAAATATATTGATAGTCCTCTCAGGATTGACCCAATACATATAGTTTCCTACGGTTTTTCATTCCATTTAGATATCCATTAAATTTTGTTGCCATACGCGCATAATATATGGATAAGCTGAGGGCAAACAACCCGAAAGATATAGGTATCATCTGTCGAGTGAAAATTCTGATACTTTGTATAATACGTCTAATAGATAGAAGAAACTATAAGGATCAAATCTAATAGGGCGGCCATGAAAGAATTAGATTCCGATTTTGACATTCTTGAAATAATTGAACCCAATGCAGAGAGTAGAAATCTCTTTACAAGCAGTATATCCTATGACCTATACTGTGATACACAGAAAATTTAAGATTTACCTTGCAGATAGTGAGAATTACCATAATGAGACTAAAGTATGCTGCACTCAATAGAAAAAGTACATACTCTCAGAAGAACTCTTACAAAGGGTTAAAAAATGGCATTTATCTAAGAATAAAAGACGAGATTCAACTTGTAAAAATCACTTGCTACTACTGTCAATTAACTGTACTTATCAGAACGATAAAAAAATTTAGTGGATATAGCTGTGGTATATAGTGTAGTAAAACCTTTTTCTCTACTAGCGCAATCAATTTCCTGAAATATATTTCTAAAAAGTGCTCTTTTGTTCTCTCCGCGTACAAAATTTATATTACATTAAACGTGTGTATTAAAAAAGAAAAAAAAAAAAAAACGAAAAAGGCGGTTTTATTAAAATTTCACTAAGGTCGTCTCTAATGACACCTTCAGGGTAAAACCGCGTTGATAAATGGTTTCTTGCCAATGTTCTGCGTGGATAGCGCATTTGACTTCATATCAGGATTCCTTGATAAATTTAAAAGAATCGTATGCTACCTATTGTAGGTATGCAGTCTATCAAACTACGTAGTCAACTGATTTGACCTACTTTTCAAATTTCATGCGGAGCAAGAAATGGCCTATAAAACGAGATGTTTGATAAACGTTCAATATAATGTATAAGATGAAGCACGGTTGTTGAAATTCTGTTGAACCGTGTCCCCGAGAATCAAGATTTTGAAAATTTTCGTACGGAATATTTTTACCTCGGTTAACTCGAACGAGTTAATTTTATGGTTCGTAAGTCTCCGCTGACTAAAAATGAATTTCTTTAGGTACTGCCTTGCAATGTTACGTCTGTACGTCAACCGAAAACGGCGCATGTGCTACGGATTTGTCTGGTATTGAGATGTCTACCTGTTCCGTGGATGCGGCCACGGAAACAACTACAATTTATACATCGACCTCGAATTCAGCGACGACAACGGAGGCAGGAAGCACAGCTACCGCAACTGTAACTGAAGGTCCACAGACTACGACAACGGCGGCACCAACTACAGTTACCCCAGGTACCACTGAAGGTGCACAGACTACGACAACGGCGGCACCAATTACAGATACCCCAGGTACCACTGAAGCTGCACAGAATACGACAACGGCGGCACCAATTACAGATACCCCAGGTACCACTGAAGCTGCACAGAATACGACAACGGCGGCACCAATTACAGATACCCCAGGTACCACTGAAGCTGCACAGAATACGACAACGGCGGCACCAACTACAGTTACCCCAATTACCACCGAAGCTGCACAGAATACGACAACGGCGGCACCAACTACAATTACCCCAAGTACCACCGTAGCTGCACAGAATACGACAACGGCGGCACCAACTACAGTTACCCCAAGTACCACTGAAGCTGCACAGACTATGACAACGGCGGCACCAATTACAGTTACCCCAAGTACCACCGTAGCTGCACAGAATACGACAACGGTGGCACCAACTACAGTTACCCCAAGTACCACTGAAGCTGCACAGACTATGACAACGGCGGCACCAATTACAGTTACCCCAAGTACCACCGTAGCTGCACAGAATACGACAACGGCAGCACCAACTTCAGTAGCCGTGACGACAACGGAAACCTCGACACAAGGTATGACTCCATTCCTGATAGTGGTAGGATTAAAATATGTCATAAATCAACTTAACGAAGTCACAATCAGCGATATACTTAGATGAGTCACATTTGCTATCAATTTCATACTTTTTAAAAAGATTCCCATGGGTTTGGATTACGATACATCTTTCACTTAAACGATTCGCTGTTTAATTGCGATTTGTGATTTTCTACATGTTGAAAATGCCTCGTTACCTAATTCTTATATGTAAATTGAATCTCACACATGCGGCAAGTTACGCAGAGTCATAATCAACAGCACAATAAGTCTAGGGAAAAATATTGAGTGAGAAAATGAATTTGAAAAATGTTTACTCGCGTCATTTCTTTACATTCGATCACCGTGTAAACGAATTTGTTACAGCAGACGCGACCACCCCGAATCCAACTTCGAATAACACAGTCGCAAGGGGAAGTGTCCCGAAAGTGGTACGCGTAGCTAGAGATACAGATGTAGCCTTTGCCTGCTACACACTCACTGTAATTAGTAAGTAAACCAAGATTTGAAGTTATAATTTATACCTACCATTCTACATAGAGACGAGAAAACTAGCTCGAAGATTGTAGCTAGCTAAAAAATTTATAGAACAAACTATCGCTCGAGCTTTAATTGCGTAAGACGTTTCTCACTGGATGCAATAGTTTCCTGCCAACAAAGTTCCTTGATGGTTGATATAAAAAGTACTACTGCAGTGAACAATTCGCTCTAACTTTCTCTCTCTTATTCTTACTCAAACCTACATATTCAGTTTTTAATATTTTCTTCCGTTCCATTCAAAAACTTGACCGGTTTTATCTGACACTTTTCAGAGGACAATCAAACGGTGACTGACCGAGGGTGTGTAGTTCAAAGTACATCGATGTGCGCCGATCTAAATGAGGAGAAATATCCCGACACTACATTAGAAGCTTGCTCAACTTGCACTGAGGACGGTTGTAATTCATCGCCAATTAATCTCTCGGGAATTTCCTCGCTGTTCCTACCATTAATTATGTTCATTGTAACGAAATAAACAGATTTCGAAATGCCCCGTATATGTCGGGTCGAAACACGTCACCTACAGCTCCTTCGCCATTGGCGAACAGCAAGGAGCTTTATTAAAAAACTAATTCATCTTATTTTCAACTATATTCTTCGATCATTGAATATATATTTCACTAATAAATAATTAGCAGCCTTCGGCTTATTTTTCTATCATTCAAATCAGTATTTCTAATTAATTTTAACTTCTGTATATGTAATTAAGTTTTTGACGAATAAAAAGTCTCAATTATAGAATATATTGAACGGTGAATCCCTTATACCCTCATGAATCCTGAGATCTAAAAAATTGTACGAAACTTGGTTTACGGGATTGAATAAATAATTTGATTTAGATAGTGAAAAATTTAATTCAATCTTTTCATTCTGCAACGATAAATCCAAAGAGCATAAAGCAGGGTATAGGGTTCAGCATACGAGGACGAAATCGTCGACGAATCAATCAGCGTATAAAACCATGCCGCAGCATGTTTCCTGCCAATTCAATTGAATGCTTCCCCAAGTCCATTTCCCTCATTCGACGGAGCGATCATTCCCTAACAATAAGTAAATAAAACGTAGTATTTTTGGCCGGCTTTTATATCCTCCAAGCTATTCGTTAGATAAAGAATCGGAGTACCTATAGTCGCGGACATTAGGCTAAAGTATAGTCTTAACATAGCGACTACACAACGATCGGCAATCTCCTTGATGGAACAACGATAGATGCTTACCTTATGCCCATTACGATATTAACTCTTGTGTAACAGACCGCTATACCTTATATCTACAACCACATTCAACTCGGCGTATAGCTTCATCGGTCCATCAGTCAGTAACTATATATTATTAAAATAGTCTATAGCCACGAGATCATTGTGTTTTCCATATCAGTATATTGCACTCCGATCCTTTATGCCCCCATGAATACTGATATCCATACGCGTTCGATCCGGCATTTAAAAAAAAAGAAATATCCACATGGTTTCGGTTCTCGATTATAACCCGCACGAAATTTTTTTAATTACCGTGTGATTTTTTTCTGATCAGTAATTATAAGCTGGATGTATAATATCGGTTGCTTGACGTGTATCGGAGGTATCGTTCAGTCAGTTCAGCGTTCAGATTCACAGTCTCAGTTTTTTCACTACTTCCCGAAATTCGCTCAGATTCTCCGCAGCTGTTGCGAAGGATGCCGCGAAATCACCAGCAGACATTGAAATAAATCACAACCGAGACGAGCATATCCTTATTTACTTTAAATTGCGGCTAACCACCTTCGCACCCGAGTCGCTATAACCTCGTACGACTTGGCCACTGGTTCAGAACTGCGAAAATTTCTTCCGCGTAAAGAAGGTCCGATGTTTGAGTTAGCACCTAGTTCGAATTTTACCTGAATCTTAAAAAAAATCTGCTCAAGCACAGATTTCGTAATAAAAAAAGATACGGCTTGAAGTGTTTTGGTTATTAATTAATTTTTAATCAAGTCACCAGTGTCTCAATGAACGTAATGCGCGACTGGAGGTAATTGTTATCGCGAGATAAATGCGCAATCGAAGTTCGATTTTGAAATGGACAAAATATAATTTATCGGCGATCTTAAGCCACGTGAATGATAAGGTCTACTTATTATTTCCGGAGTTCGTTAATCAGTCCACTTCATTGCCACAGCATAATTATTTATAGATTTCTGTATCTCGTGGTGGCATTTTTTATTTTCGAATAAGAATAATGCCCGCGATAGCTGGGGTCATAATGAGTCATTAAACGCGTTTTTTCTCTCTTTTTCAGCTACCGAGTTCGAAGAATTATTTATTACACCTTGACTATGAATTCTCGTTTTATTTTTCGTTGGTTAATTTCAATCTCCAAGCCCACAGTCTCTCATTATTATTTCTCACATTGATGAGATACGAAAGGGAAATCATCTCCGGCTTTTACTTCTCGTCTATATAATTAACGATCACCAAAAAGTAGTACAATATCGAACCATGCGCACATATAACGAAGAAAATATCCTTTCCCATTCAATAATTAATATATATAATAATGATTAAGTAATTCTCTCCCAATTTATGAATCCGAAGACTAAACATCCTTCCCAGGATAGACTCAACATGTTGCATTTGTATTGAGCTCCAGAGGCTCCTTTACAAGGCGGTCATTGCACCTCGGAATATAATACACATGCCTAGCTATATTGCAGGTGTTTGTGTGTGGTTGAATAAGAGTGACGGGGTATATACATACCAACTTGCATTACCATTTTAGTACAGAAACAGCCATGGTTGTGCTCCATGCATGACTGCAGCAGTAGACTGGTAACAGAACGTTGTGCTTTTGTTGTATACCGAAAGGAATCCAAAAATGCGTTATTCCTGTGGTAAAGTGAGGCCGTTAGCGTAACGGTATTAGGTAACGTAATTTTTACTTCATGACGTATAGATATTTTGTTCTACTTCACGGCAATGGTATATAATATAATTTATTCCCCTGTTTGTTTCATACTTTCTTCCCATACTTTATTCATCTCCCCATGTACCGCGAGTCACAACCACCCACTGAATAACTCGAGAAGATTCAAGCGAGACTAGACGCTTTTCGAATATCATTCGGTGTCAGTAATCCCCGATTCAACCCAGTTTTGCATAACACTGACATTATTTCATAGCCATGAAAGAACTCAGCCGTTATATCATGGGATATGGTGGATACATTATGTAAGGCAACAGTAAAATATGCGACAAAAGCTACACCATATATTTACTTTTCGCAAATGGACTGAGAGGTGACCCTAAATAACGCGACTACGTGAGCATAAAATCAAATTTGACTTGAATGAATATAGGTGGATCCATTCGCCTAAGCCTTTGCGCGTGTAAACGTATATATTATATACATATTCAGCTGTAATGTATTCATCTATAAATATATTCTTCTCGTATATATATACGTGTGGAATTGTGGGAGATCTGTATGTATGTATTAAAAGCACATTGAAACGAGTAACTGTATCCTTCCGACGAGGCAGATTCCCTTGGTTACTCTACCGTGAATAACTGCACCACCCTGTGACCAGGCCGGTTCCTAGTGTGTAGTCGTAGGATTTTGACATGGTCCTCGAAGAACGTTGAATAAGAAAATTCAGTAATCCTGCCTTCTGCCCAAATTATGAAAGGGATATTATTAGATTAGGAGGTAAATAGGGTGGAATCTGTGAAACAAGAGCCAGACCCTAAACACATAAAAATGCCAGCCTCGTAGACCATTTTATCATCGATCCTTGGAAAATAAAGTAGAAATATCCTGTAAGAGAGAATTTCTTCAAATAATAACCAGGTGTCTCTCTGTTTCTATAGAACCACGTTGAGAACAGATCTCCAGTATTCAAAGAACGAGTATCCATTTTTGATGAGCTTTTTGCTGCCTTTTCTGAGAGACAGGACGAGCTGTCAGTTGCAAAAAACTAATCCCGTGAATTTTCGCTCTGCGTTTCTCCTGCACGCTGTCTGTCTAGGCATGAGAATATTCTTCACGAAGTTTGTGCAGTTAGTGGATTCGGTGTGGATTATTCTATAGTTGATAACTAGCGAATTTTATTATACAATTATAAAGTTACCAGTTTATAATAATTATGAGTTTGGACGTCTGACTTTTCCGAAAATATATACTAATATAAAATATATTATTATTGAAACCGACAAAAATATCCCTTCCAAAATGTCTGGGTTGATAATTCAACGTAAAGTGTAATAACGCTGACCACTTTGCATGCTGGACTTTAATTGCCTCCTTGTCAACAGGAGCGTTCTAATTATTGTATGAATAATAACGAAAAAAAAACTGTACGGTAATACATTATAACGTGAAGAAAAATTGTGAATAACTATTTCAACTCTTCCATTCCGTGGTGAAAAAATTATTTTTATAATTCAGAGACAATGGATATTAATTTATTAACGTGTAGGTACTCTTCATTCAGAAGTGTTATATATTTCTTAATGAGATTTTAATCCAATTCGCGATATATATCTCGGCGAGCTGCGGGAAATAATCTGAGAAAATTTTCACCCTGATATATTATATACAGACATATATATGAATAATACAATGACACAATGAATTTCGAATACCTAAACAAAGACTGTAACTAGGGAGCTGGTCTTTGTGCTTGTTTATTGCTAATTCCTTCAGTCGCTGTTTATAATTTGACTGAATGAAAGGCAGCGAACCCGTTTAGTCCTCGACTGTATACAAGGGCTGAGGGCGTTAATTAGTTTCTGTGGGTTTACAGAATTTTCCTGATATTATTAATTAATACATGGAATAAAAACTCGAGCATTCGTCGCTCTCCACTTCTCGCAGAATGTGCGAAGCAAATAATCGATAACTGTGGTGAATGTAACATCTGAATTAATTAGCAATTTTATTACACAAAATTATGAATATTGAATCCCGAGCCATCAAACTGGTTCTCCGACTTACTATCAGCTTAAATTAAACCAAAAATAGCTTTGGAAAAACGCGATGGAACTTTCTGAACTTTTTTTTTCTATCTCATCATTTCATTGTATAATAGAACATGATCCTGACTGTACTTGGTCAGGTTATTACAAATGCCGTAAGAACTTTTGAGATATCTCATTAATGGCGCGCGATTAAAGTCTCGAATTGTTCGTTATGATTGAAATTCTTTGATTTTACTCTAGAGCAACGAATAAAAAACTTCATTTACACGTTACGATCGGAATAACGGAATATTTTCCTACACCCACGTTATTAACGCGTAAACAAAAAAGAAGAAGAAGAATGTAATTGGCAATTATCTCACGCGGCAAAGTTTCCGCAACGTATACCTACACGATGAATCTGTAGATTGAGATGCGTGCACACATATTCTATAGATGCAATATGGGGGACGAGTTGAACAGTTCCGAACGGTAAAAACTCTGAATTCGTTAGAGACGATTTAGAATGTTGAGATTTCGAAGATGAAAAATCCGTAAGATGGGAATGCAGACCGCTTAAAATTCCGAAAGTCCAGATTTATTGGTTTCGACACGATCAATTTAACCCGAGTTATTAAACACAGAATGAATACATGCTTGATTTTGAAGTTCGGAGGCCTGGCCTCTCAGATCTTTAGCTTTCGAAATTCTGAACCTCCGGTGTTGAAAGTCCGGCTTGAAAGTTTTTTGAATCGGGATGTTCAAAGTTCAGAACTTCAGGGAATAGAAAAAAGGGTGTAAGATCAAGGATAGAAATCTACCTGGTGCCATGGATTTATAATCATCGTCCGTAATCAAGCAAACTGCAGCCACTTAATCGAGTTTTAATTGTTCTCTCGCCCCAGCAGAAGCTAAAAGCAAAATTGAATATTGTGAGAAACGGTTAACCAGATTTCCCGCCAACTTGCTCAAGATTGATTACACTTTGATATTTCAACGAAATATACCGACTCGTTCAAACAGTAGGTATGTACCTATACATTTTGTTCATTACTTACTTTCGTATTGCATTAGGCAATCGCCGTATCACGTCCATAACAAGAAATAATGAACACCCAATACTTCACCCGTTATAAATAATTTACTTTTTAATTATCAAAATATAATCAGTGCTCGTCTAACGGTCATTGTCTTCAAATCTTCAGTCGGTATTTGACGAGTTGTATATCTTCTATTTGTATAACGAGCCTTTTTTATCCCGTTAAATAATCTGCACCGTAGTGTGAAGACAATGAGCACGTCATGTAGGTAATGCGCCTTTTGTGAATAACTCGTTAAACAATCCGTCTTCTCGCCTAAGTCCACGTATATTACTTCGGTGTCACGAACGTGACTCCAATCCCATCACGGTGGTAAAAATTTGATTACAGAAATGTCGTAGAATTCCAATATTACGGACGGGTGAGCTTAGGGCTCAATTTGCTTCTGGTATTAGGTTTCTCGTATCTCATTTTGCCACCGGAATCCATAATCTCGGTCAAGGTGCTACGCTACGTTATATACCTATGTATATTATGTATACGTATATATACAAGTGTGGGAAAATTTCAACCTCCATATAATCGCGGATAACTTTGTATAGTTTGAACAGCTGAGGCATGAAAGTAAACATAAAACGAAGCTAAACCGCGTACAGAAGTAGAACTTCGGCGGGTTATCCTACGGTGATATAAAAAAAGTTCGCGCTGAATCCGGCCATAACGAAATAAAATTAGCTAAGCCTAAAGAAGTTAGTTGGCATAAGAGATTCAGGGGTCGCGGTACCGCTTATAAGCATAAAATGTACTCGATGGTCGTGAAAGCTTTTACAGGCGTCATACTGGGCTGGAAATTCGGAGATTTGCTAACTTGCGTTGAGATGGAAGCGTGAAAAGCTCCGAAACGTCAGTTAGCCACGACCGTGGGATTGAACCGAGGGAAAACTCGATTCTAGACAAACTTTTATTAGCTCGATATAGAAGTTCTGTTCGCGGACCATCGCGCGTTAAAAAGAAAAAAAATAATAAATCGCTATACTTAAACCAGTTACAGACAAGAACGCCTCGTCAGCATAGATAACGTACGTCGCGTCGTAACCATATATGTGGAGATGTAGCGAACGTGTTTCTCTTACCAAGAAACTCCAGCATATTTCTAACAATTATTTTCCATCATGTACAGAAATGGGAAAAAGGACTACAGGCCATCGTACTCAAGCTCTCTTCTATCATTAAACCTTCCAAGGGGTTAAGCTCTTCTCTAAAGATTTAATACACAAGTGGCAGTCCGGCGCCTCATCGGAGTACACCGTCTATCTCAATAGTCCGTTCGATCCATCGACTGACGTTTAGCAAAGTGCTGAGTCATCAATCCTTTGATGGGGAAGAAAAAATCTCAATCGAGACTGACCGCAGCGTTTTTATTTTTTTTATTTTTATTTTTATTTTTTATTCTTACTCAAAGTACCTATGCCTCACGCAAATTCTTTGGATGTAATCTAGATACACCTATAGGTATAGATACGTGAAAAATTCTTCAAATATCTTTGCCACTAAAACTGTAAATGTTATAGCTGTTATTCTGCAGGTACTTTATTGAATGTGGTGTTAAAAAAGGACGATAAATCATAGGGATAATGATTGCGGTGAAACGCTTCAGTCAACACGTGGGTCGGTGAAATAGGCACATAATCCGGGCCACGATCGAAACACGTACTTCAAGCCTGTGCAGAATTTGTCAGTTTTAGCTTTGGCCAATTTTCTACCTCTCGTAATTTCGTCCTTTATTTTTTGAGTTTGGTTTAGGAGCTAGGTATATTGAAGTTGAAATTATATTTAGAATTCTCATTAACTCGGCTCCATCATTAATCAGCTAATTTTTTTCTCAGAGGTCTCTGAAAATATTAATTAGATGTATTTTACTCCCTTGTATATAAAGCGTTGTGGATATTCTCGATTTCTCTGAATCCCGTAATCCAATACACGTTTTTTTGTCTCTAATCCGGAGTCTCCATTCCTTCGGGAATGAATTCAATTTAATCTTTCCCTTTTTTAACCGTATTTTTTGTTCCTCCCTCGCGCTGCCACAATCCCGCATACTCGTTGCTTATTCAACGCGCACTTATCAGCTGTAAAACGCGTCTGAGCACCGTGTTTAAAAGGGCTGGCCTAATTCTAACGAATTTACTAAGCGCGTTGAGCCGGGTTTAATCAACAAAGCAACTCACCGACCGACCTGCCCACTCTCTGCGCGTCGCCTACACACGATCGGATCGGATCACACTAGGTGAAAATAATCATGAAATGAGGATAAAATTCGCGCAGGTCCAGACATAACAGGTGTTCATCTTTCCGAGATTGGGGAATGACATTCGTGAAGTGATTCGTCAAGAATGAGGGATAATAATTCACGATAAAACTGGGAAATTTTCATCATGCCTCTGGACGTAAGTTTGGTTGTTACCTGAGGCAGTAAAGCGCAAAAATATGGCATAAATTCCAGCACAAATCGGCTATCGCGTTTTACGGTCGTTAAAACTTGTGGAACTAAGTCGTTTTGCAGTATGGGTGGGTATATAATCGAAATGACGCACCTGCAGTATTAGCCTTGAGAAAATATTCCCACCTGTATAATATAAGACGCATTATAAGTTGAATAAAAATTGCATAATTCAGCGAGACATTATCATCTGCAATTAATCTGCAGAAATGTGTCTGCTCGTTCATCACACGATAAATTACTCGGGAATAGGTGGCTGCAGGGGCACCCAAGACATCACTTATTGTCTCCATATAATTATACGAGCCGAATGAAAATCTAGCAAACGACCGGAAATACAAAGCCCAATCATTTATTAATTACTCGATTACGTCGACGACGCGGTTTTCGTCAACTCTACAACTGCGCAGATCAAATTTACTCCTTGATGATCATTGATCAGCAGAATTCTCCATGGATAAGTGAATCGATTACAGACTCAGGAGGATTCCTCTCATCCTTATGCCACATTCGCAACGGCAGATTATTATAATCGCAATAAATTTCAAGGCAAATTATGAACGGAGAGATTGCACTCGGATCATGAGATGCATGTGATTATTCTGCATCGCTTATAGTGCGAGAGGGATCGTGAGTTTCAAGTTTTTGCCGGATTTTATTAAGTGGGAAGTTGAATTGATCGGATTAATTGGCTAATTACCAATTGGCATTGTTTCGCAAAGAGATGAACTAAAGTTTTTTGATACGCCATCCCCGGCCGTAGCTTCGCTTCGGCCCGGCTCGGCCCGGGTCCTGGCTCGCCGGCTTGCCGCAGTTCTTGGCGGGACGCAGTTCACCGTCACCCGCCGCGACGCACGGATGTCAGTCAGTGCGAAGGAGTCAGTGATCGAGACGAGACATCGACGTTTGAAATTTGAAAAACTGGAGTCGAAGAGCGGGAAGAAATATTCGTTTTCTATACCAGAACGAGAGTAAAGAAAAAGGAAAAAGGAAAAGGAGAAGGAGAAGGAGAAGGAGAAGCGACGTTCTCGGCTCCGAAATTCGAAAAGGATTCTAACTCACGCAATTGATTTCATTCAAACTGACGTTGAAGTGAAGAATAAAGAACCCCTCTTTCCTTCCGCTGTATAATACGAAAAATAGTTCGCAGTGCAAATCGAAAAGTGGTGAAACAACTTTTCGACATAGTGTTGTGGCTGTTCTGTTGTTGGTTCTGATGTGATTATATCATGTTTAACATGTGATAATTACACGCAAGAAAGGTGTCAGAAACTGTAATCAAGGATCAACGCATTCGTCCTCCGGCCTGGTTTTTCGTTAAGCATTTGATCCCGCTAACCGATCTTGAAACTAGTAAGTTACTCATCTTGGAGCACACGTCTGTGTCACTGACATTTCATTCTTTCAGAGGAAGCGTGCGGTTGGGGAAGTCACGTCTTACAATTTTATGCGTCAAACGACTAGTTGGAAAAATCGCTAACAATAATTCATCATATTATGATTACCTTATTTGTCCTCATGCCTATTTTTGCTCCGAAACGTAATCGTATCGCGCTGCGATTATGAGTTGGGCGTAAAATGAATCGAAGTCTTGTAATAATTAGTAAAAAATTGTCACACTGACTGTTTGTTATTATTCATCACCGTATTTGACCAAAATCGATGTGCTTCACGATCAAGATTCACTCTTCCAAAGCAGGGCGACTTTTCGCACTAGAGCGAATAATAAACGAACGAAAGATCTCAGGTTCGAGGTCCAGAGCCTCGAGGTGGGAGATTTTATCTCCACATTTTACGATCGCAACAACCAATATGCACAAATTCGAGCTTCTGTTTTTACAACGAAACTCGGGGTACGAAGAGAGGGAGAATTATTAAGCTATGATTTCCAAGCTTAGTTATTCTCTATTGATTCGACGAGCCTGTGCCTCTCGCACTCTTACTTAACCAGGGAAACCAATAAGAGGGAAACGAAGAAAGCAAGAAAAGCAAATAACTTTAATCGCTGTTTGATACATATTCAATGGCTGTATAGGTTCTATGTATGCGTGCGCCTGTTTTCTTCGTAGGTATACTCGCGTCAATTGCATACGCTGGTAGTGCAGGTAATTTATGGGATAATAACGCGAATAAATGGCTCCATAAGGCGCATATTAAAACACAGTAATGTGGCGGAAAGTAACGCATTGATGGTCTCAAAAGCTCGACCTAAAGCCTCTTTACAAGATTTCTTCTCTGTTAGTTCATTTCGTTTTTCTTCATCCGAAATTTTCCACTAGACAAAAGAAGCCGAGGAATTAATCGATTATTATATCGTACGTTTAATTTCATGCTAATTGCTAATTAGATCAGTCTCGAAGAATTGAGATTAAAGGCGTGAACTCCATTCTCAGTGAAAATTTACGTACATTTATTTATTCCAAGTCGAGATATTCACTGGCTATGATGGCTATACTTGTCTGTTTATCAAGGGCTAGAGAAAGTGCGAAATTTCCGCACTCTCGTCTTGTCTCAATTCCGTTTCGTACGATTCGTTAATTGCTCGGTTTCCAACGGATCGTTCTGCCCTATTCCACGTCTCGTGTCATTATATTGCTGGGACAAATTATATAGGAAGCGAATTTTCTCCACTCTGCGTGAATTTTTCATGGGACAATATTGCGAATCAACGTAATACACTGTGCGCCGTGCGCACGCTTGTTGAAAATGAATTGCTCTCTCCTGATCAAATACCACAATTTGTGGTCTTGTCAGACTTTTCGAATTACGTGACTTTTACTCTGTAGTATCTACACTGAATATTGAACGTAAGACCCCTGCCATAACGCTCAACTAATTTTAACCCGCTAATCAGTTCCGAAGGAATTAAGCATCTCGTATAGGTGAAGTGGTCTGATAATCCGTTGATTTAAAACCTTATCATTAGTCACTACTCGATTGTGAGTAGCGGCACGTCGTCGGTGAATCATTTTATCAGACGGAAAGAAGCACGAGACAATTCATACGAATTTATCAATGAACGTGATGACTGATACAGAGATTTCAAAGCCTTCTTTATATCGTAAAGATAATAGAGCCGGATTGACTGTTTTACAGCCCTAGTCGTATTAATCTTTAGATTATCGTCTGAAGGCTTACGAATGTTAAAAATCATCCTGCAGTTTGGAGTCCGTGTTCGATCAGATCTGCGAAAATTGGACGACGACATTTGTATTTGACTGTAGGTATTTTATTCAGACCTTTTCTCTCGAGAACTCTGATTATACAGATGAGCTGATTCGTATGTGTACTTTCTTACGCACAACCGATTTCTCCTGTCAGTATATCCACACCTGTTAACAAAACATATGTTTTAACTTTTAATGAGATATCTATTCGTGCAGTGATACGAATATAATTATACCTGTACACACGATTTTCGTGACAAACTCACTTATTGATACGTTAGCTGTTGACGTTTAATATTACAGATTTTTTTTACACCAACCGCAACGATTCGATGCAGGTAGACGTACCTGTGATCGTATACGGTGATATCCTTCCACGACATACTGATCTAATTTCCATCCTTTCTGTCTCGGCTTGCGGTATAGTTGGACGTTTTATATTTATTTATAAAACGATCGATAGATCGATGACGTTGATTAGCATTTGAGGCTTGATGCGCAAATCTATCCCACTGATAGTCGATCTTCGAACAAATCGATTTGCATAGCAAAACGTATCATAGTTGCAAATGCAGGGAAATGTGAGTCCCTAATAAGTATACTGCATTCTACATCTGCATTCACTTTGGTTAATTGTGTGAGAACAAGAACCTGTTCTTAATCATCGACTTTAACTTCTGCATGGCTTTTGTCCGATTCCATATCTCTCACGTTTGTGTAATTGGTGGTTAAGCGCGTCGATAAAACTTACGACTCATAAAATACGTTGAAGATCGTTATGACTTATATTTATTGAGACAGACAGGAAAGCCTTCAGACCTGCCTGACATTATGTACATATAATTATCGCGATATAATAATCCACCTCAATGTTAGCCCGAAGAAACCGAGTCGGATATCCGTTTCGCGCGTCTTGTTGTCCACCTCGAAGACAACATCGCCGAGCCTTTGTGTGCTCAGGGTTTGTCCGTTTAATTAGGATATTGTACACACGAATTAAAACGATTGAAGAACTTAATCGAGTCTCAAATTTAGCCAATTATTAGAACGGGTAGTGCATCGATCGCGCAAGCAGAAGATTAGAGAAATGCTTTCAGTTTCTGAATTACTGATAGTTTTCTCATTGTGAGAAATGAAGTCAGTCAGGGTCCTTCTGCGGATACTTTCCGCAAATATAAAAGATAGTAAATGTCTTACTATGTGAGGATAACAGACGAATTAAGCATAGTCATCAAAATGATTGATGCGACGTACAGTGAAGTTTTGCTTATCGCAAACGTATAGGGAATCGAGTATAACGATCGTCGAGGGGACGATGTGATGGTTTGACACAAAATCAATGCTCGCAACATATTTAGACGATGAAAGCATTATACTTCGGGGATCGAAACTGCGGTGTATGAAGATGGACAACGGTAGCACATGCATATCTCACCGCAAAGGCTCTCACAATCATTTTTCGGCTGAATTCTGTGACTTATGTAGAAATTACGAGGGCATTACGTCCTACAATTTGTCAAAGTTACCCCATGCATGAAATCCTGTCTGGCCGCACCCAGAATCATATTACTTCATGTCAAACGAGATAATCGACATGAATTAAGAAACGTAGGCGTGTCGATGTAGGGAGGCGCTCGTAGACATGTAAAAGATCCACGTGAACTGCGATACTATCTTGGAACGAGATTTTTTCTTCTCTTTTCTCTACATCTACATGATTGTTGGCAGTATACTCATACATGCAGATATTTCGAGTGTTTGAAACAGACCATGTGAGAACAGGTCCGTAAAACACTGACTTTGAGGAATTCGATGGATATAAAAAATGACTTGGAAATTCTGTTTTGCGGAAAACTGTGGCGTTTGCGAACTTCAGTTTTTGTTACTAATCGAGGAATTTTATATAATTAATTCGTTCACTAGAAGGAAAGAGTCAAGTTCTTCGAACGAGACTTGGAAAATGTTGGGTAACATTTTTCCTCGTCACGTCACCGAATATACATCATGTATGGAAGTTCACACGGATTTTTTTACCAATTGTTAGGCAAAGATCCTGATGCTACATATCACATCGAAACCCTCTTTATAATATTTACTTACGTACGCTGCTATCAGATAACATTACTTCTATACGGTTTCGAAGAGTTATCTCGTGTTGTCGACTGTGAAGTTTATTTTTTCGAAATTTCTTCGAACTTATCGTAAAGCAAACGACGGAGTTAGGCATACAGTTTATTACTGACATTACGAAGAAGAGTCGTATACGTATATTTCGGCACAGATACCAAAAAGAAATCTATTTCGTATAGGCATAGATATATATTAATAAAAGAGATGGATATATGCAACCGTGGGCGTCTGTCGAAAAATATCGTCAGCACGAAGAGCTACTATCGTATCGGATAAACTGGAATCTGGTTTGTCAGAGGATGTCGGAGAAATGTAAAACTGATAAAATACGAGCTTGTATAACGATTTTTGGTACATAAAGTTCGTAGGCCCCATTGGCCAGTGCTTACTTCCGTTTTTCCAATCCGTTGAATCGGACCGTCAATGAAAATTGGAACGTCCTTATTTCTTGAACGGAGATCGCTGACCCCAGACCTCATTCCGTACCGGTTTCAATCTAATTTGAATTACGACTCGATCTCGCCGACATACGCGACGCAATTACGTTACTGCAGGTAGGGACGTCCCTTGATTAAAGAAAATGTCATTCCTCAGTGTAATAACTTCGCGCAACCATGAAGCTTGTAATGCTAAATCCGTTTTAAACTCATTCATAAATTCATTCATTTTCTAACACCTTCTCTGAACCTGTTCGGCACGCGGCTAGAAATTCGCACGACCAGTCGCATTTGAATGCCAAAAAACGGTACATTTTTATTACAGCATCGCTGAAAAAAATCTGATAATCTATTGAATCGACTTTTTAAACACAATTTTGAGAAACGATTTTTTCAAACAAATAACCAATAGCCGTCACGAGATTCGAATTCAAAATTAACTCAACACACGTTCGGATTTTCAAACACACTCCGTTTGGAAACACTGGGCTTTAATTACTCGGTACGAACTTGAACTCGAGTGAATTTTCGTGCTGTACTACTACCACGGAGGCTTTTATGTGTTCAGTCGAGGGTCGGTCCAGTCTTGTAGATATTAGTGGCACACCATATGACCTCCGACCCTCTACCGGTATGTCACGTTCTTATACCGTAGAAATATCTACACGCGTTGCGACGACGTGGATGTCAGAAGAGACTACGGCATGGTTCTACTAGAAACTTGCAGTCGACTAGCTAGCAGCTTGTTAAACTGATTAAGTACGAGTCAGGTGAAACTATGCATCGTCTTTATAATACTGTTGTATGTAGAAGACGGATCTCCAGAGTTGGAGATAGAAGTTAGAGTTACCGAGTTAGGAAATGTTTCTTGAAGACCAGAACTTCCGTCCAAAGACTTTGGCCACCTTTCGACTCGATCTGACTCACAAAATTCAATGGAATTAGAATCCCCGTATCATATCGTGGGAGATTTCCTTTCGTTATTAAATGATTCATTTCAAGGTAAAAGTAAGACGATATTACCATATCGTCTGAATTCGAAAAAATCCGTGTCATGATTCCATCACGGAATTAATGTATACATCCTGACAATCCTTAGATCATAGTTCAGGTCTTTGACGACTTGTTCATTATGCGCAGGATCTAGCTAGCTTCTTCTTCGATGATAATTAATTCTGAATAAGAATCGCAGGGATAAAGGTCTGAGAATAGAATTGTGCACTTTTTCTGACCCTCGGTAAAATATGGTCGTAATTAATCATTGAAACTGTTCAACACTTCTTATTTATCGGCACTTTTTAGTCCGTCTGAATATTAAGGCAAATTCAAGCACCTCATCTTTCAAGTAATTTACGATTCATGAATAGACATAATATACGCTCTTGGATAAATGGCCGGATTATACGAAAATGGTTATCTCAATGTAGCACACGTATTTTATTCAATTATCTGAGCGATTTGCATGAATAATAGGACCCTCGTACAAATGGTTCTCCAAAAGTTTTCATATAGAATTCCTCAAACTTTGGGTTTCGATTCGGTCAAGATAAGATATCGATCATTTGGAATACCATTCTTGGCAAAATTTATTGACTCGTTCGTTCTAGTTCGAATGGCGGTAATTTGTCCGATTGAATTCCGCCGATAAATATGATCCGGCTTAATTGAACATTTTTTTGCCAAACAAACGTTGGCAACAAATTAGTCTGGAGCGTCGTAAATACGAACGTATTCTTTAAATGGCTCTACCATAAATGTAAGACTATCAAGCCCGCTTCCGATCGTCGTATAAAACCTTGTGAAGCCACCGTCAAAATGCAGCAATATACTTACTATGGCATGAAAGCCACAGAGCACGCCGGGACATTCCTGTTTGAACGTAACAAAAAGAAAAGCATCAAAATTTCAGCCACAGCTCTTGAATTCAGGATGCAATAGCGAGGTTCAGGTGCAAAACTTTCTCGCCGATGGACCGGCTCCGATTCTCTTCGTTTAAGCCTCCGGCAAGAAGTTCGTTGACCGGTTCCTAAGTCGGGAAATAATTGACCACTGGTAACCCAAATTCGCGGAACCAAATGCTGTCTGTTTCACCTGTGAGCATCAGGTAGGGCAAATTTTGTCTCGAAAATAAAGCTGGGCGTCGCGTCAGGTTGATGAGAATATATAAACGATCGTTAAAATAATTTCCCAGTCTCTGAGGGCAACGCATCATCCGCCATCATGCAGGAGCGTTTTCCTTTGACACAGAGACGTATATGAAAAGTTGAAAATTAATTGCGAACCAAAGAGAGGAAAGTTCGCGGTTATCTGTGCTCGCAGTTTCATTCGATACGTTTGTGGTACCTTTTGTCCACTCACAAAGACTCTGCTAACAAAGATTGCGGCGTTGGTTTATCAACATTTACTTTAGTTAGAGATAAAACAAAGCGTGGAAATTTTGCTGCTATACACAGCTATACCGGCCATTTTGAATTATGAACCTGGACAATTACTTTCAGCCTGCAGGTCCTGAACCTTCAGCCTGGAGGGCAGTTAATAAATAGTTGAGAAAAAAAGGGTAAAAAAAAATGAAAAATTACTCCGTTTAAGAGCGGTAATATTTTCACACTGGACAGTGGCTAGTCCTTGTACAACTCCTTTTCATACTGCAGGTCGTAAAATAATCGCTAGGTCCTCGTGCAACGTATTATACATTGCTATAGACAACGATGGTTAAAAGCGGCTTTATAATTGCGCTTTAATTTATTAGATTCGCTTTGAGTTCGTTTAAAACGTTGATTGTATCAATAGGCAATAGAGGCGGTACTAGATATTTTTTTTTTCAATTAACTCGCTTATAATCTTGGACCCAAGTCATGATCCGTGGTTAAGTTATTCAAGAAGATATTTCTCACGGTTTAGGGAGCGAAGAAATAGACAGGTACCAAAATTGTGTCCTTATAGCTATAGTACAATGAAGTGATACGTGAGTAAAGAAAATATAAATGTGAAACGTTATACCGACGGTGAAAAGAAGAATAAAAAAAGAAAAAAAAAAGTAAAGAAGACGAAGAATAGAAATGTAGGAAAGGAATCAGCCAGGAAAGACGACACTAAATGAACAAAGAGGGAAATCCTCAGCCAAAATTCTACCATACAAATGGGAGTTCTACCTGCCGTAGTCAGTCATCCTTAAGGAAGAACCCCTGTGACTCACGGACGTATGCGAGTACCTGAGAAATTCTCGAGGACTGAGGTGTTAGAGGTGGCTGAAAAGAAGCCGAGAAAAAGAATAATAAAAATGAAAAAAGAAGAGGCAAAGTTCGTGAAGAGATGGTTTGTCGAGGGCTTGCTTAGTGAAGTGAGAATTATTTATTCCGAGGATTAAATTAAGTCCCGGCAGGTCAAGGTTTTGTATAATAATTCCAGTGGGAATTTTTAGCTCCATTTACAACCGGGGGTCGGGGTATGGTATTTGTTAAAATTTTATACAGGAATTGTGTTTTTTTTTTTTTTTTTTTTTAATCCCGAGTCCGAGAACCTGGTTCAAAATTATATCCTAGGTATATAAAACTAGGGGCAGAAATGTTACCTCGACGAAGAAGCTTAGCGCGATGTTCTGTAACTTTTATGGCGCCGCAGGTTAAACTTCTACACTGCCCTTGAAAAAAAGGGGAGAAAAAAAAAAAAGGAAAGCGAAAACCTCCCACTTTAACTTGTACGGTTTTGGCGGGGTCAGCGATTTCGCCCAAGAAGAAGTCTTCGCAAGGTAATTGGGTCGCGATCTACTTACGTCCACTTCAGCATTGCGCCATTTGCAAACCACGTACTTATACTTTGGAACCCTCGTAATATCCACACGTATAAGAAATGTCCAAGAAATTAATTTCTGCAGTTCAGTTTCAGCGCGGTTCAGTTCACTGAGTTTAACACGTACCTACATATTTCTCAACCGGGTAAAGAAAATGTTCGATAATTCAGAGTAATATTTTAAAGCTGGGCTAAAAGGAGAACCAAAGGAAAAACACTTCAGGAATGACAAATCCTTTCTGTCAATACTTGAGAACGTTGAAGAAGCGTTTCGAGATAGACTGTACAACCATGTCGCGCGGTGCCAAAAAGCCCTTCAGCGATATTCCCTAATGGAATTTTTTAACAGGTCGTTTCTGCTTCGTTTTTCCGTCAAACTCTTCTCCCCAATGCTCGATATAAATGCTTTTTCTATTCGCTTTTTTTGTATGTGTGTGTGTTTTCCCTCTCTTTTCCTTTTTTGTATTCACTTCCATCCCCAATCCCACCTACAACAATTATATTTCACCATCGAGCGCGGATGCGTTTTCATTTTATTTGAAAACTTCAATTTTTCTCTATGTCAATAATAATTGTCGTATACAACTGTTTGCAATTGCCATGTTCCATAAGCTTCATTTATTTTCGAATAGAATTTTCTATTTTTCTTTCCCTACAATTATTTTATTTTCATATTTTTGATAACCATACAGCTTTCGATGCTACGTTGATCAAAGAATGGTATTTCCAATTTTAATCAAGGCTAGTAATTTGCCGCTTTATTACAAATCATGAATTACAAATTATCGCTCGAAAATTGTTTAGCAGGGGAGTATATAATAGCGAGAGTAATGATCACCGAGTAATTAACCTCATTATGTCGACCAACATTATACGGTGTGATTATTTGTGCGATCTACCGCGAGAATTGGCCGTGAAACGAGCATCCTAATTCCAATATAATATTCTCGGAATCGATAGCCAATGATTTATGGATCTATGAAACGAGTACTTTTTCATATTTAATATTTAATCAACGCTTATACGAACGTACCTAGACTAACACGATTTCGTTATCAAGCTAATCGCGTAAAATCAGAAAGCTTCGTATACATATTTTATTCGACATGCATTTTATTCTGTCGTATAATATAATTTTAGAAAATTAGAAAACATATAATACCTACCGACGAGCATGGAGTTTGAAAATTTCTCTCACCTATAGACACACTTAACGTACCTTACGGACAAACGCGGTTTTCTCAAATTGCTTTAGCAAACTGTCTTTATATGTCCCATTACACCTGCCAACAAGCAAAGCCGAAGCAAAGATCAGTAAAAAGAAGCGCGTGCCCAATGTCCAATTATCATTAAACGATCATCAGTTTTCCCGTTATAGAAAAATATCAGAATTTCCGTAGAGAACTGCGTGAGAGCCGATAGCACAGACCTATCATCATCGGTTTTCATAATAATCTCATCTATATTTCGTCGAACAATGGTTTTGACGTCTATTTCCGTCCCCGCATAGATCCGGATAATTTTTAACCCCGTGTCATCAAATTTTGTCCAACGGACAAACTGCCCCGGGTATCGTATTCTGCTGCTGCAAATTAATGAGTCATTAGCGTCCCTATTAATTCATTAATTCCCCTTAACCCTTGGGGTCTGTTCCATATCCGGTCGCGTCATTTGCGTCATCGAGATAAACGCAGCGTAGTGAACACCCGGCTCAATGGCCCCGGAGGATGAGTCTGTTCTTTTTTCTTCGACGACTTCTTCTTCTCCTTCTCCTTCTTTTTCTTTTTCTTTTTCTTCTTTTTCTTCTTCTCGCTTTCTGACTTCTTGCCTGTATACGCGTTGGTTCTCTCTTCTCAAAGAGACGCAATTTTATAGTACCTTGTCCGCGGCATATCTCGAGTCTCAACGGATCTTTTCTTCGTGGTTTAGACAAAAGCCCAACAGGGAAAGGCAGGAGTCCCTCGCTGTTTGGCACTTTGCATTATCAGGAGATTAGAGTTGTACGACAGTAAACTTTCCAGATAAAACTTCCGCGCGAAGACACGTACCCATCGGTTTCTGCTTTAAAAGCTTCTGACCTCTGGGTCGAATTGCCGGTTCAGTTCTCGTTATAACAATCTGTTTCCTTCTTCCGTAGCCATAAACTTGGATGAGAAATTGCAAGAATAATAGCTAAGATCTCTCAAATCTCCTGGAGCTGGAACAATACGAAAACAGGTTCGATCATATACGCGTCAATAGACTTAATTACACCATAAATACGGCAGTAAAATTTCTCGCCCATTTCTCTAGAGGCAAGATTTTTACACCAGCATAAAATTACGGGTCGAGGTTGAATCCGTACAAAGACTGTTCATCGGGACCATGAAAACGCGAGAATTACTACGAGGCTTTTATGACTTGAATTTGCCAGTTAAAATGGGGACCTAAACTCTAAGAGGTTGAAGTTGAAGGTGGGATAATTAATGACACAATTCACCTTGAAGACTTCGGCTCCAACTCGCTCGTGTAACCTCAGTAATTTCGTGGAATTCTGGGTACTTGTAATTTGCGGTAGATTTCTTGGAGGTGGCGTATAAGTTGTAGAAAGCACGACATATCGTGGCGAAACAATGCCGAGCAGCTGATGAAATCATCGCTACAGCAAAACGTCTTCGTAAGCAAATCGCTTAGGGTTTCGCAGAGTCGTGGCTGTTATAAAGAATAATATGCAAAGTCGAATTTAACGATTCTGTTTACGTGCACGTATGCTGTCATCCCGTATCTTACCACGGAATACGAAACTTACAAATGACTTCGAACGATCTAGTCCCAGCAGCGAACAATTCTTCGAAGGCGATGATGTCACCGTAAACTTGTTACGTTTTTAAACGAAGAGGAATCAGGTTCACTCAATCGCACTCTATGCCGAGGCTTGGAAAATTACGTAACAAGACTCGTTCAATTGTGTCGAGTCTAGTTTTTCCCACCTGATATACCCCGTCAAAACGTGCGGAATAATGCACACTGTATATGTGTGTATATAGTTTCTAGACAATTATTTCTGAGTGGCACTTCAACTCACGATTTCAACTAAAGTCTTATGCAGTGTAAACAAAGCTGCACCATACCCAAGATAACTTATCGCTCTCACACCTGGTTGAGTAAACGTCTTGAGTAAGAGGACCTTTATCTTCTTCAACGATTTAGTCATTCTAAGCTCCGCCACTCTCGGATCTTCAGATTTTTCCACATAGTCAACAATTTTCTGCCCATCATTAACATCATTTCATCAAGCTTCTTATCGCACTGAATAGCCCATGCTAGTCATTTTTCAATCCGGATAAAAAGAAATGAAGAATCGAATAGTCGTGGCTGTACGGGAGCTTAATTCACTTTTGTCTTGATCAATTGAGTGCAAGTTTCTAGAAAGTCATTAACGAAAGTGACAACCAACAATTAAAGTGAGTCGAAGAAAACTGCTACCACCTACTTCTCTTCAACTTTCGTAGAATTTTATTCAATTAAACATGTTCGCCACTGCGGGATCTGATTCAATTAGAAACGATCATTTTCATGGAAAGTTTGACTTATGGTAGGGTCGAGTGGAGAAAATGTCATTGGCCGATTGGCCGTTCTGGAATCTTGATTCTCTTACAGATCGGAATTATACGATAATTATACGATAACGACTTTTACTTCGAGTAGTCAATAATCCGCGGGTAGATAAGTATCAGAGATTTTTTGATCAGATAAATTGTACAGTGTGATGGATTGACACGTGCTGTCTTATATCGTTAACGTTCAAAGACACTTTCGACAAGTTGAATTCAATTCTCGCCAACGATCTCTCTCGGTTCAAAGATCAATTATCAAAACCTGACTCTCATTGTCGCGCAAATTGAGGCGGTCTTGACGCGCAAAAAAGAAACGAGCAAACACGATATCGTCAGATTCAAGAATCTTTCCAAGTCAAAATGCGTTAATGACAATAAACGACATACATTAGAAACGTGTGTATACAACCGTCATTCAACAGCATATTAACATTCATTAGGACATTATATACAGACGCGTCATTTTTATCAAATATTTGTTTAAAATTCAAGGTAAATACTTGAGTATTATAAAGTGACCGGAAAAGTGATCGGGGATTTTCTTAGAAAATTCTCGGGCTGAGTCAACCGATTTCACACTCTATCCATTCAACATTACGACTTATTCAGAACGTGTATTCTGACTCATTCATCAATGGCCAATCTTAGCTACTTCTGCGCCATATGAGCATAGAATCGCGGAACGCACGTGAGTATATTTTCTACACGATCATTGGCGATCGGTATATAAGTTCATATGCAAGACTTGATTGTTGATTGCTTCGTAGAATGCAAAATTGCAACCATTCAAACAACTCGTGTTAGATAATTCATTCAAGTAACTCGGTATTCGCCATCGGTCGCAAGTGCCTCATAGCATTACAGTCATATCTTAGTTTCGCATAACGATTCAATCTCTGACGAATCTGCAGGGTTTGAGCTGAGGATGAATAGCTAAAAAAATATCGTTTTCTCAAGTTGTTCAAAATTGAGAAGCAAACAGATTGCCTTGGGTCACTTTCGAATCCGAATATAGGAGATAAACGGAATTTCGAGATTCGAGATCGCCGTTAAATGTCGACATTTCATGCTGTCAGTCCGGTTCATCGGACAGCGAACCTTGTCTCGGTTGTAGTACTACGATATGAGTAATAGAGTACGTAGTAACTTTCGAGATCACGTAACCGCGTAGAAAACTGTAACTCCGAGCTCGTCGTCAATACCTTATAAATAAACGAGTCAAAATGCTAATTTCACTATACTAGGTATAATATATTCGCATCGTATGTATGATAATTACCTACTTATCTCCGTCAAAGCGGTAACGATGTTTGCTTCACCTCGCCGAATACGAAAGGCGATATATATCCACGTCATTGGAAGCCCAAAGATTCGTTGGAGCATAATTGGGCTTAATTAGGCAGACACATGATTCAGTTATGAAGAAACTACACATTATTCTAAATAAATTTTCAGCCAGCAGTGTCACCTGAGACCTGAGCTATTATTCTAATGACTTTAGCCTTGCCTTGTATAATTCGCTGGGTGGCTCTTCGACCTCAGTTTAGTTTCTCATACGCAATGAATATACACATACGTATATACCACACATATACCTACGTTTATATATTAACACAGTGTAAGCATCGCTCGTTATTACGTCTGTATAAAAAAAATATTATAGCAAGCAATAATTACGTCGGTGCTAATTAATAGGAAGTTTAAACCCAATTACGTGTGACTATTTTATCGAAGAAAGAGAACATACGAAGCAGGAGAGAGTCGGAAAGACATAATTCATACTTTCATCGACGATATAAGCCAAACGTATAGATCGATAAAAATTGAATGTGCAGTGATTTGTGATTTGTGACTTGTGACCATGTCCGATGAGTGGCAATTTGATTGTACAACAAAGGAGATAATATTGGGATTTTTTCCCCGCCAAATATCTATCCGTAAACAAAGGTAATGACGTTAGGTGACATCCACAATGGAGACACGCGCTGCGCGACTAATCAACGCTGGCCTTTTCACCGTTAGAATTTCGCAAGGTGAATTATAGTCTCGTCGCAGTAGACTGGGAGTCTGCACGTCTGTGCGTTTACGGGCCCGTGACGAAGACCGTATCATAAATTACGCGTCAGACGTGTAAGAACTAAATTGCTTCAAATCAATGAAACCCAACTGTTTCTCTCATGCTATGAATAGAATAGGTTCGCCACATATTTCGTATATCTACGGTAAAAAAATCTTCTGTTCGTCATGTGAGAATGGAAAAAAAAAAATATTCACGGTTCATTGGAGATCAAGAAAGCGAATCTATCAATTTTTTTTTCCTCTCTTTCTTTTTTCATTTTCAAAAAAACATTCGACCTTCTTTTGTCCCCAAATATCAGTCGGCATGATGTCATCGAGACTTGTCAACGATCTTCGGATTGGACGCCGTCCTGCGAGCTATGAACTCTTGGAGTCCTTTGAAACCCGTTCAATCGTACGTGGAAGAAAATTTTTAGCCAATTTAGATGCGAGGTAGATTTCCATGCCTAGAAATGGGTCTACGTCAACTTTGCCATTGCCATTCAAAACAACATTTTACTGTCCATGAAATTTTTGTGTAGATTTTACGGACGAAGAAGCTTTCGAAGAAAATATAAAGCCGAAAGTGTCTTTCACTTTCTTATCCTTGAAAAATGCAAATCCGTTTTGGTTCACCGGCAAACTTGTTTCGCGCCTCGCATTTCAAGCCACAAAGGCAATTTCTTTTGACACTTTACGACGTTAAGATACAATCGGTTTTTTATTTCTTCTCAAAATTGAAACGGAAGTTATACAACTCTTCTCACGCCTCCAAGCAATTACACGGATTATCTTTGATAATTGACAATTTACACTCTTTTCACGTACACAGACGTGCGGCTTTTTGCTTCAAGACACGACACGTGAACGTCGCAATAAAAAACCGAACACATCCGAGCGATTTACATGTGCGAAATCGGAGGATACGCGGAAACTCGTTCAGCGAGTGGACAATAAAAGAGAAATTCTTATTCGCCACGGTGATTTCCGCACTCTAAGACGACCCTGTACGCTACATAATGTATGCAGGGGTCCCACGGAGATCGGTAAGGCTTTAAGTCCGGGTGGAAATGGCAGGAGTGAAACGGAAGTAGAGTTAGACAAGACAGCAAACTGACGTGAACGAAACCATCAGCGTTAATCTTACGTTAAGATCGCTCATTTTTCTTCCCACGCAACAAGAAAGCTTGGAGAACTTTCAATTTTCCATACATATACGAATCGTTTCCGCAGATACGTCCAACGATTTTATATTTTTCTCCTAATACTGCGGAGATTCCTTAAAAGTAACTTCCTGCGTCGGAGGTACGAGAAAAACCACGAAAAACTTTTCCTATAACTACGGTGCTGCGACATTCTTCTATTCAAACCCGTTCGATTTCACGTCGTTGTAGAATTTGTCGTAAAAGTTAATATACCCCAGTTATATTTCCACAGGACAAAAAAAAAAGAGCCAGGGTCACAAATGGCGATCAATATTCATATCGAAGACGACCTACTCCGAAAAATATCGTCTTCAAACGTTTATTCTCTGCTGTACGAGTGTCGTCTGGCTTTGCAGCAGCGTGTCTTCTGAACGTTACTCGCTAAACAATGAATACCTTTCAGGGCATGATTTTGACTCGGATCCCACGCAACCGAAGCGCAAACCCGATCCTGGCTCCGGTTCTGGTTTATGGTCTGGTATATGCTGGTGGTCGGGTTCGCGGTCCCGGTCGTGGTTATTGCGCGCGAGCAACGCACACGTTTATATTCCTCTGTCGGCTCTTTCATGGCCACTTTAAACCTATACCTACCTCAGTATAGCATTTAATAAGTTTAGGTATGTGTGTAGATCCATATGTACGCCTCCCACGTGTTATGGTCTAAGCTTGCACGCACCGTCACTTTAACTTGCTCACATACTCCTGTGCGTAACGCAGCTACCTCGGGGAATGATTCATTGGTACTTATTTCGCTTGAACCTAGTGCGAGAGCAAGCTGCAGCTGCAATCATGTATTGAAAATTCTCGAGCTAAGGATGCAGCTACATTACTCTATTGTACAATAAGTCATTTTACTTCTGCAATTTATTGCATGAATACAGCTATTTCAAGTTCATTGAGTGAGTTGGACGAAATTCTTACACAGGTATCAATTTTTATCGGTTTCAGTCATTTATTTATTCCGGGTTGGGCTGGAGTTCAGAATTTTCTCAGTCCCAAACGGACAATATCGAATACTTTCAAACGAAGAACACCGGGAGTTTGAAATTCCGAAAGTTAGTAATCCGATAAGGGCCGAGCCTCCGAAACTTGAAATTCGCGCGTGCATTCATGTGTTTAATACCTCGGGCTGTATTGATCGTATCGAAACCAATAAGTGCTCGAATGGATTGTCTTGAGTTGTACTTATTGGCAAAAAAGTTTCAACATCCCATCAATTATTTATGGCATCGAAGTTATCGATTGAAGTAGATCGATATAAGGGTCTCGATTAGAATGAAAATAGAAATAGACTAGAACTCCCGAATTTTTGTAAACTGTAAGATTTCTGAAAACTCCGTTTTTAAGCCGAAAACCAATGATTGTGCATCGTTCGATCTTAATGAGGGCATCTCTCGTGATGGCGAGACGAAATCGCTCTTCGCTCCCTTCAGGAGTATAATAACAGTCGCAATGCAACATATGTGCAACGATGTGTGTATGACGAGTACATCGTTGATGAGGATGACGACAGCTTCGTATCTGGCGCCCACCCACCTAGCCGTAGCTTACGCGTTCGTTCATAACCGTAATTAGATCGTTCTTGGGTTGGAATTGCTTGGTCCTTCTCGTAATTGGCGAACTGATGATTTCTGAAATAACGACAAGGAAAAAATAACGCCTCTCATTCGCTTTGATGATTATTTATTTAAGAGTACCTACCTACTCCGATGCACAATCATACCACGAGTCTAAGTAATTCCATAGTTGCGTGCTCGTCGTAATTAACAGGTGTGGAATGGTGTGAACTGTGAACAAGCACTTCTGAGACCGGATGCTTGTACGTAAAATACAGTTTCAAACAGTATCTCTAACTTCCTCGGAAATCTTAGTCCTCTGCGTTCTAAATTCTCGCTGTTTTCCACACACTCATAATCATCAATCACTCCTCAGTGCAGATCTGACTTACTGCCATTTGGTCTCCACGATCAAATCAAACGGCGTGGTTGGTTCAAGTTTTGCAATTCACGGTCTGAATTGTAAATAATTGTCTCTGATTCCGAGTTTCTTTGCCATTTTATCTGGGTCACTCTCGCACAGTTATCTTGAAACGCTCTCGGAATCTTGATCGGGTATTAGAGTTGGAATTTTGTAAGTCTAACCGCAGAGTTACAAAACAAGAAATCAACTGGCAAAATGTCCCAGCGAACAGGATGTATACTTACGATTTATCTGTATTCATCCATACACATGTGATTCTGGAAAGGGCAACTCGATTCCCTGAGCAAACTAGAGGATTGCACAGGCAATAAATACACTTATTGTTTGCAGACGGTCGTATGCGATCGGTACACGCACCCAGCATTGCGTATACCAGCAGCTATCAGGTTTACAGAAGTAATGTTATAAATAAACGAAAATGAAACCGATATACCACAAACTGGAACCCGATCTCCGTTACCTTATCGGCAAATAAATATTCCACGCTTTAGATACGCATATAATAAACGTAGCTGCCCACTCAGTGCACATCTGCGTATACGTATATAGTATACAATATACAGACAGATTCAATTTCAATTTCAATTTCGAGACCGGAAACGGGAACAATTATTCACAATCGGTGATTTGCGAATTTTTTCTTCTTTCATTTTCTTTTTTTGCGAGGAACTACCCTGACTGATAGAGATATGTACTGTATAGTCTCACTTGAATTGCATGGCCTTTGTTCATGGCGACCGCGACGTGCTGCCTTTCCAATAAACGAGTGTGAACTTTTGATGGGTCTTGGGTCACGGACACAGAACCGCCGATCAAGCCTCGAGATTTGACGCTCTTTAGAACGACATCAACGCTTTGCCTGTCATATCCTGGTGAGCGAATGGCGTCTAGAATATGTGCGAATTTATAGAGGATTTCGGTCTCGTTTTCAGCGATTCGCTTTCCTCTCAATGCCAAATTGCAAGCCTCGCACATTTATGGCCGACGCTACGAGCGGATAGCAATAAATGTAATCTCTGTCTCGTAACCCTTTCCGCTCTACTCACACGTACCAAATCTCGTGTTGGATGAAGCAAAGCTGTCAGTGCTCGACGCAATATCTAGAGATCTAAAGCCAGTCGTAATAATTCTGAGGGCATTATGTGCATAGCTATACCTATGCCACGTGGAAAGTTCTTTCGATCAATGATTCTCATCATGTGGAAAGCAGTCTCTCGTTTTTTCGGAATATACTGTGTATAGCTGGTATACCATCGTTCTTTAGACTCAACCGAAAATTCAGAAAAAAAATAAAAAATACTTATTCCGAACCATTTCCTTCCAACTTGATATGATCCGATACAGATATTCATATAATGAAGTATTTTTCGCGGACTCGGAGTTTGAATGGATTCCGAAATACCGGAACGACGAAGAAAAGGCATTAGGCAACTGTGTATAACAAAAGCAATGCTTTCCACGAGAGATACGGGATGGTATCCTCCGCGTCGCGTCTCTCTGTCCTACTTTCCGTTTCCGAGGGCGACTGATACACCCACCTTGGATCTAAGGTCATGGCTTATGGCTCTAAAGAAGACCTTAGTGACCCTAAAGGATCTTTGATCGGTAAAGAGGCTGCGGGATGAATACCAACTAGAAACGTTGTCCTCGTTGTTGTTAGCGGTTATGAAGCACCCTGGTATCTTAAGAGAATACAAAGTGCAGAGTTGAGTACGACTCCAAACGATCCCTCCTTTTCATCCTTTGTTTCATAGACTCTAAGTAGTACCGCATGTCATGAGAGTCGGTCGTGATTATTGATAATTTTTACAAAATCGTCGCTGATGTATACCGCGAGTGAAATCTTTCTAACAGGGAAAATTATTTCGAAGAGAAAACACTTCAGGGGGTCAAATTCACGCAGATTTGAAAGTAATTCATCATTGATAATGATTTGGAACGTATGTCGGGTAATTGACTCACCTAAGAATTTCGAGACTCATAATCTTCTCCGATTTGCTGTACTCACGATATATTGCATAGGTATACGTGGTTTAGAGAAATGCACATGCCAACAGTATACCGCGCCATCGAGTATGTGGGGCATCTCTATCGCTCGATTAGTTATCGGACAGCCATACGTATGATACAAAGCGTGGAGTGAAAAAGTTGGCCATCGATCATAGTACAGGGATTTATATATTAATACCTGCGACCACTCCCACCTTAATATTTTTCGCTCATCTGTCTTGTAATTAAATAAAGATGCTAATCAGAATATGAATCACATGACATAATGACGGAAATCTATTTTGCAATTATTTTCAACGAAAATCAATCCCTCTTACGTCACGCTAATATAAAACCACCCAATTCTGGTCTGCGTGTATAACTATCTGTTCGTTTTTCGGTTTCCGATTTAGATATCTGCTTTGCATCGATTGAATTTTCGCGCTCACTCATTATTGCCACACATATGTATATAAATGGGATTATTTTCCTTATCGAATTAAGAGTCAGCTAATGAACTTAAATTGACTTTATTCTTATTGTTAGTCACGAATGTTGGACAGAGGGCCAGTTTTTACTCGGTGAAAAAGGTCGACGTTTAATTCTTGTGGATTCATTCGTATTTTCGCGATAATTGTTGACTCAATAAACTTTCAAGTTCAATTTTAATATGTCTAAGAAAATATAACTCAACATCAGCAGGGATTTCCGCTAATATTTTGATGACAAACATAGTGACCACTTCCCATAATACTTCGCTGTCAACATACTGGTGTAATTTCCTATGAGATATCGCGTAGCCATATATGCAGTATACGCGTATATCTTGACAAAGATGTGCTTATCGTATGAATGAGTTTGTTGACAAGAGCTGGAAACGCGTAGGTGGGTACCGAATGGATTTTGGTATACCCATAAGAGGCCACAATGTAGGTGCCTACATATGGTGAAAACGAATGGCAAACAGGATGCTACTGAAAAGGCTATTCTAGAGGGTGGAATACATTTTCACACGAAACACCATCTATCTTGTAAATTCCACTTCTCTTTACGAGACTCAAATTATTCTTTCCCCTAAAAATGAACAGAAAAAAAAAAAAAAAAAGTACAACTGACACCAGAAGAGAAGCTCCATTATTCAACATTTTCAACATTTATACCTACTCACGACTGAATGTAGGTATGATACATCACCGTGACACTGTACAGTTATAACATAATCAGCAGATCTGTAGAGAGTAAATCTGCACCTGTTAGAGAAGGGAACAGCAATCACTGTCGACCCAAAATCAGAACTAAAATCACATTGTCTGGCGTTGCAGTTTCAGTTACTGATTCATTTCAGCGCGAATGTAGCCTCGGCTGAATCTACTTATATAGACTTATCTTCCATCCTGCAGGATACCTCAATTCTTATCATAGTTCATCCGCCGATCCGCGATGGCACGAAACAAAATCGATTTTCTAGCTGGTTGAAATGTAAGCCATCTAAAAATAGGCATAATCGTTCGAATGCCCTTTATTCTCGAAGAATAGTTGCAGATAGTCCTTTCAGAAGGTAGAAGAGCTTGGGAATGGATCTTATGAAGATCTTAGAGCAATTCTTTTCCTTTACCAACTACATAACGACGAGTAAATTTCTCTACTTAATTCTCCGCGAATTTTATACACAGAGTCTACCGCCGTAGTTTCTTCTCTATATTCTCATAGGATTTCATTACGACCCTGGTATGCTAAGCTCTGGCATGCTGAGCCGTACTAAATTTCGGATTAATTTCAAAGTTGGAATTTTCGCTCCCATACTGTCAAAGTCTTTCGCCACGGCGACGGGGGATACTTTAAATTCATTTCCGACACACGTGTTGTTTCGAACAGCCCGCATGAGATACTTTGCACAATATTTAGTCAAATTCCGAAATATCTCTTCCCAAGATTTCGCCGCGTCTCTCTCCTGCCGCTGTAACACATGTATCTACTCCGTAAAATGTATCACAATCCACCCGCATCTACCGGTATAAACGACCACCGGGATTCGGAGAGATCGTCAAAGCCGACGACCTGATAACGATACAATATGTAACGCGAACCCTGGGACCGTGATGTGTCACGTCCACTAGACAGGCAGGAAACTTTAACCGGAAGTCCGTTCTTTTGAAGTAGGCTAAATTTTCAGAGAACGGTTTCTTCCCCCACGTTGTCGGCACGCTTAGGTATGCACGCGGAATTTAATCAGCGATAGCTGGCTGCAATCAAAGAATTAGAAGACAATTTCGTGCGATTTCCCTGCGTAGATGTGACAGGACTGTATACTTTCTTTGCCAGAAAGGTTCTTGGGGATTAACACTACACGTAACGTCCGGTTGTAGCCACAGCTGCGGTTTTGATCGTGTAAAGAACGCGTGCAAGTGTATGGTATATCAAGTGCTTAAGACAGCTAGTGGTACAACGATGAGAAAGAATTCACTAATACTAAATGTACCCGTGATTCGAAATTGCGGTCGGTCTGCCGGGATCTTGTTCAGGAAATGCATTGTCTCGTACGTAATCCGAGCCACCGGATGTATGAAGTGTGTTAAGCAGGGGGAACCCCCCCCCTTTCATCTCCCACTAGTTTTACTAACGTAAGCCTAACCACCAGGTGATAATGAGGCCTAAGAGCGCTTTGAACCGAATTAGTCAAAATTATGTAGTTTGAAATGAATTAGAACGGAACGAGGTACTTGATTCAACATTTTACGATACTTGTTTCCTTTACGCGTGTACAAAATCGAGTCACGATACTTGGATGGCAAAAATGAACACGAATTTCTGTGAATGAAATAAACCTTTTGTTTCAGATGAAAATGAACGGACCAGTTTACGCCTCCTCGTGCCCAGCTCTACAGTCTAATCTCTCCTTGCACAGCTCGTCTTATTATAGCGAGTACAGTGGAAGTACCAGGAGACGATTGTCCTCGACTGGGGAAGCGGACACTTCAGCTACATCCAGCTACGAGGGAAGCGACAGTTCGGAACACAGCGATGAAACCCGCTTAGATCCTGTCAGCCAATTGGAACGTGAACAACTCGAGACTTTCTTTCGGGGTCTGAAGACACAGGTGAATTCAAACGAGCCCAATTCCTTTTCCAATCCTTTGAAAGAAGATGAAAAGCAAGTCGAAACAAAAAGAGGCAATTTGGTAGATTCTAATTGCTAGAATTTTATCATAGGGATAGAATATAGGTTCTCGTGTGACATTAGTGTCCTGGGAACTCGACACATGGATCTAGAACTCGTAATTATTTCAGATATTCGTCTGCGAGTCGCTGGCCAATTTATACCTGGGAAATGCGTCTCAGGTAGGAACATGGGAGCTTCGTTTCACGGGAATTCCAGTCGTCGTTCTCGACCTGGGCGAGACACGATCTCGATCAAAAAGGCGCATCCAGATTCTCCTGGCTGAACGCGGCACCTGCTTCACACTGTGGAGAGAAACCATCGATAATCTATCCGCGTACAAGGTAATTTGAAATTTTAGAGCTTGGATCTAGATTCAAACATTGAACCCTTTGAAGTATAATTTCTCGCAAAAATCACGGTAGGTTTTTCTGTGTTTTGTTCAACATGATAAAATCGATGGATGAGAAGTGTGAATTTTTATCCAGGTTTCTGGCGCGGCTTTTCACACGATGTGTCTATCTTCCGATCACACACGACTCGCTGGTTTGAGCTTTGACAACTCAAAGGCAGCCAACGACCTGTGGCAGCATATCGAACGCCTGGTTTCCTGCCCGGAAAATATCAGTCTCTCAGTACCGGGTAAAAAGAAGAAAAAATCACCCCAGAAAAAGGTGGTCCTTCCAGCAAAGAGCAACATTAGCCAGCCCTGCCAATTTCAGCACGTTACCAGTGTCGACGCTGCGGACAGGTCGCGTTATTTTTCTTTGCAAACTCTGGTGCCGGTTCTTACCGAGGTAGAAAATTCATTGGAGACGACGTACTAGACGTCGAAATATTCTTAGCCTCCTACTCGCGCCTTGGGACAGTATCTCATCGCGGAACAAGAAATTCTCACGTTTACTCCTGTTCGTAATACGAACCTGTATTCCCGGCAAACTTTTCTTTACAGTCCAAATCGGAGCTCGTCAGGATTAGATCCGCGAAAAATAAGGGTGGTTTTTTATTAGAGTACAAAGCGCCTGTCCCAGGGTTCGATAATCTATGAAAAGAATATTAAGATACTTTAAATCTCTCGTCTGCTTTATATGTAGAACTTACAATATCGTTGGATCAAAGAAGTAGAAATAAACCTACGCCAAGGGGCGAGAACCCGGCGTTCAGTGACAATGACAATGATGATATGTCCGAACGATAAGAAGAACGCACTTATTCATTAATCCAAGTGCTCCGAGTTTGAAAAACGCGTCAATTCATGGACGGAAAGTATTCGGGAGGTAGAAAAAATAGGGTGCAGCTATAAATCAGTCTCCATTTTCCATACATGTGTATCTAGGGGCTGAGAGTAGAGTCTGACAATCAGTGGCTGCAGCTGGACATACGAGAGATTGGACGAGCGTCGAAACTGTACCGTCCCGGAACAGCTAGTCGTTCCTCACTGATTGCTAGAGAGAAATAAAGAGAGAGAATTGAAAAATAGACAGTCGCCAAGTGGCGTCCAAACACTCGTGTAAATTACTCTAATGGAAAGGTCTCTGACACTATAAATTCCTACCAATGCACATGCACGATCTCTCGAGGGCTATACTAAAGCGAGTATTCCTCGCGCAGAGAGAGGGATGGAAATCCAGTTTACTAGCTTCAATTAGGACCACATGTGGCCCCGACTCGCCTGCATCTGCTCCACATCCGTGAAATGTTTCGTCACTGTGACGGAGACGAAGATGTGCCGTGTATAATTACATGGGTCCGGGTATACGCTGCCGGTTTAGTTAATCTTGATCGAAATTAAAGGACATGATATTAATCGCTATCCTAATTTTAGCTAAACGAGGACATGGATTATTGTTGCTGTTATTTTCTTGACAAATTCTCATTGAAAATTATGAGTTATATGATACGGATCGGGGGATCAGTTGAACTTTTAGACGAATTTAAGAGCCCCGCGGTTTAAGCGCAGCGATGACATCAGGGTCCAATCTGTATAGTCGGGTACGGTCTTATTCCGCATTGAAATTACCGCGTTTAGAAGCCGCACTAAAAAGAGTTGTTGGCAAGCTTAAGTGGCTCGTTAAAATAAATAACTTTGGAGCGGTAAAAATAGTGGAATTTATTATGGCGTAAAAATTTTCGTACAGGAGTTAGGAAAAGGTCCTGAATTAGGCGAGGCGGTGTCCAGCGACCACTTACATTAATTATACACGGTCTAAAAAATGTTTTAGAATATTCTCGGGATAATTATTCGGCAAGAAAGTAGTACCTCGTTAATTAAATTGCCAGTACATGCAATATATTACACAGCTCCGAAACTGATAGTTCAACGAAATCATCGCTTAGCAATTCACGCATTATTCTGGAACTGGATCATTTCCATACTTACTCGGATGAGATTTAAATCATACTTTTCGATTATATGCGATAATTTCCCCCGATTAGATTGAGCGCCGTATATCTTGATAGATTGACACGCATCATAGCTGGTAATTAAAAAAATAGGGCTTAAATCCAATTTTCGTTTTTCTATCATATTATCATGTTATAATGTTATTTAAACTTAGTAGGTATAGAGCACGCGGTCAGAGTCCATATATTTGTTTGACATTCGCGAACCTATATGTATTGAACGCGTAGTCGATATACTTGTAGGGAATATAGAATGAGCAGATTAATCAGAGGTATTTTTTAATAGAAATTTAAAGAACTGTACACGTTTATTATAGATTTTTTAAATAATTCGACATCACGAAAGTATCGTAGGTATGTACACTTGTAATCGTACCTTGTCTGCGACGATTAGTAAAATTATGAGGTATTAGGTGGGTAATGAAAATAATTTCGAGCCTTTCCGTAATCGGAGAAAACAGTTTGTTATATTGGCTTTTAAGTCCGCACTTAGTATACTTTCCATTTTATTGTCATTGTTATTGATGCGTGATTGAGAAGAAGAAAGAAAAAAAAAGTGTCTATTTTATGAATAACATTAATAACTTTACTCGAAACAAAAAAAAAAATAAGCTATACGTTTTAATATTTTATTTAACTGAGCGAAGAATGATTTCTCTCAAGTTTAATACGCGGCTGAGAATTATTGCTATTATATCATATTAGTGACAAGTATTTTTTAGATTTACCATGTGCTCCTAATATCGCGTAAATACATACAAAAGGCGATGGAATTGCAATCACTTATTGTCAAACTAGTGATCGTAGTGCTGGGGCAATTCGTGAGTCTCCGCGGATTTAGAAATTCACTAATTTCTCGTTATTATATCAACGTGATTCTGACGAAGATTATCGTCGTTCATTGATGAATTCGTACACAAAATAATAACGTGCAGTTAAGATAAAAAATGAAATGCAATTTTTTGTTTCTATTTCATGTATACATACATGTGTACCGATTAACAATTATTATCGTATAGGCATATCATAGCAGCTCTTTGTACTTGTAAGAAGAATAATTTTTAATCACGGAAAATTTCATAGGTTTTTTTTTTTTTTGTTTTTATCGAATATACTTTTAGTTTCTTTGTGATTTAAAATTTTTGTTTTCTTTCTTATTATCATTTTATCGCCGCTATCACGGTTTTCCTCTGGCACAACGATATATGCATGCAAATCTATTGGATTTACTATATAGTAGATATATATATATATATATTCAACTATATTCTATTATACGATATTATTATTTTCATATATATGTATATGATAAAAGTTCTTACTATTATTGTATTATTATTGCAAATATCATTACTATAATTATTTAGATATATAGCGATTAAACCTTATAAGAGTCAAGTTGTGCTTTTTGATGTTTATCAGCAACCGCATATAAAGACTGGTTTTACCATCTAGCAATTAGCCATAGATTCAAAGTTGATATAGTTATATAATGCTAAACATACCTATATACCAACAATTGTATAATCTTGTTAAGCTTACAATAAGATCAATTTTTTTTGTTTTCAAATATCCTAAAATCCATCTGTTTCTCGCTTCAGAAAAAAAAAAAAAGAAAAATATTAATCGTGTCTCCCACCATGTAATTCAATAGATGCAATTAATATCGTTATTTGCGTCACCACGCAATCTAGATTCAACAACTATAATCATTTATGAAATTAAAAGACCTGATGAAGCGACAAAAATTTGGTAACCCTCAATATTTGTACGGTTTTAAGTTTTCAACGAATCCAATGTAATTTCTACTATATACTGATATATATATAAATACCTTAGATCGATAGTCTTATATATTCTGGCTATATTCTATAATTGTATTATTTTTCTTTATCTACGACTGTGATATAAATATATTTGTAACATTATATTCTCTAGACTACATACCTACAACTACAATAAATAATCATTATCTTTCGTTAGTATACATGGCAGGTCATGATTTTTTTTTTTTTTTCGTTTTTTTTTTTATGTATGTTATTGTGCTAATAAAATGTGTGTAGTTGATATCATTTCGACGCTTGTATGTACAACCCTTATTATATCTCCAATAGATTTATGTCCCGAAAATGAAATAAAAATAAAAATTTGCAAAAAGAATTTTCAACTTTCTCTATCATAGGCATACCAAAATATTTTTTATATCTTATCCGATTTCTTAATTTATTATACTAAATTTTTTTTTTATTCTTCTCACGTATTTCGGATTCTTACCCTTAGAACCAGAAAGCATAGCACAGTCGGTGTTGCAGTTCTCGTCGAACGATATCGTGTGAGTTTCAGGTTGCATATGATAAGGCGTTGGAAAGATCCCACTTTCCAGGTATACGCAGTTTATTTTGTCGAACTCATATCCACCGTATCTACAGTCGGTTATGTAATTATATCAGCAGGGATCATTTCGCAACACACTTTTATCGTTCTCAAATCATAAAACCGAAGCACATTATCGCTTCCGTCTTCCACAATATTGCATAACTTGTAATTGAGGAAGCTGCGTCTAGATAGATATCAGGATTTGATCCACGCTCCGCATTAAAATGAAATAAAGAATTAAGGATAGTTGTTTGAATTCAAAATCTTCGAACTTGAATCCCGGAGAGATATAGCTCGTAGCTAGACTCGCGCGGTATTGATGTACGAGTGATTTTAATGACTCGGGAGAGGAAAAAGAAAAACGTATTCCGTGAACCATACCGCAATTTAGATAAAAAGAAAAAAAGGCATGACCGAAGGATAGGCTTGGGCGACCCGTAAGGGACTTTACGAGCACCCTATATAGAATACCTATAACTGGGTGCTCCAGATAGATGCGTCCGATATGAGATCGGCTGGTTGGACCCGGGTCGAGTAATGAGAGGCCCAAAGCCGCCTGCGTACATCGCGCCCTCGCTTGTTTATGTGAATCATCCCAATCGACCACATCGCATCGTGAGATTCGAAGATCTTTACTGTGGGTGGACGCGAGCACCTCTCCGGTGAACGATTCGCTAAAGAACCTCGAAGTCGAGATCCTTATCGGGCCCTCCAAGCTGCAGGATTTTTACTTACAATAATTGCAATCTCTCTCATCATCAGACGTCCATCTTATACCGTGCATTGCGGATTATTGTATTATAATAGCTACGCGGGGAGAGTTTGAACCGGAAATCCTGGGGGAGTGTTCGGGCTGCACTTGAATATCCCATACAGCCTAAGGATTACTTATCACCGTGTCAGTAAATTCGTAATAATCAAAATAAAGAATAAAGATTCGAATTTAGGACGGGATGAGGTGAACGTATTAAATTGAAAGATATAAACGCACGTGTGTAAGGCAGGCCCTAAAGTATTGGATTTATTTTTCATATATACCAGTTGGTTATATTTATGTGGGTAATATAAATTTTTGTTAGCCATCAGGTATGGCCTGGTTGAAATCGGTTACCAAAGGCGTTGTAATTTATTCCGCAGGTAGAAATTGTCTCGATAATATGGCCGTTGAGGCAGTTAGAAGAAGAGGCTTCCGTAGGTCATCATACCCGGACATATACGCGACACTTTCCTCCGCGGTTTAACGCCGAGCGTGTCAACTTTTCGGCTCGACTGTCTTATTTAAAACGCAGACCTACATTCGCCTAATCGTTCGGACTGTGAAACTGCATTAAAATTCTACAAACGAGACGTCAAGTTGCCCATTCGCAGTCCGCATTAATACATACGGACACACTCGGTGCTCCGAAACGATACATTACGTACGATGACACGTGCATGGTGATATCGGAATGTCAATCTCTCGCGGGCGAATAGATCACCGCGTATAATTGCCACTGCGAAGGAGTTTCTTTCTTATTTTTCTTTTTTTGATCCTTGAATTCCTTGTTCAGAAAACTGTACTCGCCTTATTCCGCGAGTCGTGATTATAACTGGGGCCAAAAATGCGGCCGGAACAACCGAAATTGGCCCAATTGGCTCGTGCGAGCAGACGGTACCGCAGATTTATTACGCGGGTTACAAGTAGCGTTTAACCTCTTGAGAATCGAACGCGCCTTCGTCGGGTTCTGCATTTACATCTAACCGGCGATACGAATAACTCGATTTGCATAAATATGAGGGCGATGGACCCTTTCGCCGACGACTATCTACACCCACGTCGAAATTGAATAACGCTAACGCTCCCACTGGCTGATACATCGGTTTAGTCTATTCCTTTTCGAAATTGCTTACGCCCAGCTACGATACACCTAGTGCAGAATATCGGCGTATGTTCGCATCGTAACTAAGTAAACAATTAATTTTGCATTCAGATAAGGTAACTTCGTAGCTCCGAAGTTATTCGATTTCCTAAATGTTTTTTTTTTTTTTCTTTCATTCGCATACAGTATAGCTGGGTCGCACACTTCGTGAATTTATACACAATCGCGTCCCCAGGATGTGGGGAGAAGAATGTACAGCCAATTGTTATACTGGTAGAAATTGGCTGTGAAAAAAGCTCGAAATTTATTTAGTTTCGATCGACATGAAGAAGCAGTTTCAGTTTTTGGTGGATTGAATCGTTAATGTTTTGCCCGAAGTACTCTGGCGTCATGCTCGACCTGTATAACTGCAGTATAGGTGAAATAAAATCGTTTATGTGCATAAAGTATCAGCAATCTTATCTATAGACAGTTTTTACGCGTATTCAATACGGCAGCGTTGACCGCGGACAGTACGACACATATCTTTACTGTTTCTGGGCAACGCCGACAGAATGCTTGCGAATATGAAAATGACCGAAAGTGGGTCACTGCGTGCCATCACGACTCACGCGTGCCGCATCACTTGCGAGATTAACACGGCCGTGTATCCACGTATATATATACATATATATTTATGTACTTGCATATTATACATGCGAGTTGAATAGGTAGAAGAATCGCGAGAAAGAGTTTAATTGTCCGATGTTGATTGGCGCCGAATAATTTGAATTCAATTTCGAATTCCTGCACGATATATGGGGATGAAAACTGAAGAGTAGAGAGCTGGGAGAAACGAGGGTATGGCTGCGGAGGCAGCGAAGAAAAGAATAAAAACTAGAGAGGCTCACAGACAATCGCTGAGTACCGGACACGACGGGTCTCAGCTCTCAAGATGTGGTGGCAAGTTTTCCCAAGGAAACAGAAAAGTCTCGTGGAATTCCTGGACAGGAAACGTTCAGCGTGCCGGACAAGCGACAGCGGCTACTCTCCGGTACGTGGAAACGGGAAGTCGTCAGTATGTTTCTGGAACTCACGTACCATACAGACAACTCATCTTTCTAACCCCCAGAGATCTTCTCTTCTCTTCTCTTCTCTTTGTTCTCCCATAGAGATATTTCGACGACAAATATTTGTCCGAGGGACGAACTACTCGCCGCAGTCGCTGCACCCTTCGATAAAACCTTTTCTTTCCTCTGCGCGCGGTCAGCGGTAGAAAAATTGTCGGACGGAGCTGTTCCCTGATTCGAATAAATTGCTGGTTTCCATTCATCCGATTATCGAGTGTTTTAGAATTTTATTTGAAATAATAATGTCCTTGATTTATTGTTGAATGAAAACGGACAAGAGATCGCGTAGCTATTGTAATAAATATTTATTCATAGAGTGAGAATCTACTTACGGTGTCACTCACCCTGTGACACAGCTTGGAAGATAAGTAGGCGCCGGATCTGAATACGATCTGTATTATAACCGAGCATCATTATGCCTACAGCTACGTCACGAATTATGATGTGGGTATTATAGCTGAGTATGTAAATAATAATCGTATGACAATAATTAAATCGAATAAAGAACTGTGAAAGCGTCGAAGGACGAGCAAGAAACTACATTATAACTCGAACAGATGGCGAACGCGATAAATCTGATTCTCAGAGATGAATTCTGCCGGATATCGCTTAGCTTTCGTTCGTACTGTATATATACAGTCCATCTTTATACTTTCATATGTAAAGACAGTCAGTTATGTAGGTATGATGGATACAGATTTTTACAAATTGATCCCTCTTCTTCTTCCCCTTCTTCTTCGTTCATTAAATAGCCGGTCCTTTCGTGTATCCTGTACCCGCAAGTATGCAACAGATTCACCAAATGATCGTTGTCGATTAAATGATTGAGGTAAATCTTGGATTTCTACTATGGAGGCTGCGTTTCTCTGGGCAAAGAAAATTGTAGGGGATCACGTGGTGTGCAGGACTTCAGCTCACGGTCTAGAATGGAATGGGAATGGGAATTGGAATGGGAATAGAGAAGGAAGGATGAATGTAACTAGCCTGGGTTCCCGGTATCGGGCACGATATTGGGTTAGTTTTTATCAGATCTAGTTTCCTCACTAGTTCAATGAGGCCTCTTCGCCCCGTAGATGTTCACCACGTTCCACATTATAAGCCGATGTCGTAGGTGTCATCTTCCGGGACAAACTGGATTAGGATCAACTGGCTTTACCTTGCCTTGCCTTAATTGAGCTGCATTCAAACTACAAATTAGGATTTTGGCTTTCAAGAATCTGAAAGAAAAAAACAAACGAAAATGAAAAAAACGGAATTTTAAACCCGAGTCAATATTTAACGGAATTTTTTCGTCCGACGATTCATTTCCGCTCTAAGAACGTAACAACCATTAATAATTACATTCAGCATCAAAACATGGAATTAAAACTGTAATCCAATGCGATCACTTCAACCAATAACGTCAAGAACGAATTGCTTCAGTTGAATCGATAACTTTTTCGCCAGGAAACGGTATAATTAACAATTTCCGTTTGTTCGCAAAACATTTTTGTAGAACGAAGTTGAGTTAAGTTAACTCCTATAAGTTATCCATGAATTAATTAAATGCGCGTAACAATTCGCAAACAACTTATCGTGTGAAAGAGGCAAGTTTCACACTTCCAATTAGAAGCAACAATTTCTAATCGTTTGACCCCATGGTATAGATCAGAAGTAAATTGAATTTCAGATAATATCAGTCGCTAGTCTCACGGACGTAATTCTCCGTCAGTATCAGATTAAATGACTAAATTTGACAAAACCTACGCCAGCCCGAAGGGGGACAGAATGGAAGCAGGATGCAACTGCCATATGTGTTGCGGGATTTGTCCCGCAAGGCTAGACTGCTTTTTCCTTAGATCGTCTAGAAATAAATGCCGCGCATAGATTTACTATTTTTACTATTTTCACGAAGCGGAGAGCGCCGTGCGGTCTTCAAATTTCAATTACGATCACTGCGGTGTATGCGATAGGCGATAAGTCGGAAAACTAAATTCTGCATCAAATAATGTTTACGAATTATTCCTCACTCAGGTTCGCGGTTCGTAGAGAAAGCTCCGACGTATTATATCGTCCCGTTATGAATCGACGATCGTCGTATTCTGGGCGAACCTTTTAGCTGGTTTTAGCCGGTTTTCTACCTGATCACTGCTACGTATACCAGTATCAGTCCCACCCGAAATATGCAGCCGAGGGCACATCAGTTTTCAAGAACCCCGCGACAGAAAGCTTACCAATACCGAATCTCCCGTCGCTTCTTCTGTCGAAACGGAGAATGATTTCTCTGAAAATCTCCCCTTTTCTCCATGGGGATCTAAGGCCAGCTTTTGTCTAGGGTATTGCCAAGTTAAAACGAGATGGAGCCTCGGTTGTATATTTTGGGTGCGTCTGATGCTGGTACTGTATGTGTAAGTTACATACCTGGTAATCGACGTCGTTCCGAAAATGTCCATCAGCTCGATCACTCGGTAAGCAAAAGACCGACGAAGAGACGCTGTCAGTGGAAGGCAAACAAATGTTTCATTGTTCGTTGGCATTTAATTACCAAAAGGACCATCGAAAGCACGAACTTAAGGTTAATTTATGGCGTAATTTAGTTTCAATGTTGGTAGCATAAATCTTCTGGGTAGGACAGGGCCGAGTTCGCCGACGCGAGTAAAAAAAGTCTCTACCGCCACGAAACAAAGCTGCGATCTCAAAGACGATCTCATTCCTTTACCGAGAACCACTCTCAGGGACGCCATTATGGTGAACCCGAACGGTGAAGCAAAATTATCGAGATGTCGCAGAATCCTGAGAATTACACCTTTGTCTACATCCTTACCGTTACCCCATAACAATTCATTTTCACTCACATATTATACAGCTGCATTAATCATTTCATGTAACTGGCCAGTGGAAAATGTACATCTCTCCCTCTCTCTCCTCTAAAGTTTCGAGTCTTTTCTAAAATGCAGAAAAAGACTCGCGCCGATAATCCTCAAGGCGTATAAACTGATCCTATTTCGTTTAATCGACTCGCCATTTGCTCGAGCAAACTTATGCTGGTTCCCACTGTGCAGAGTGCAGGGTGTATATCTGTATATATACACCTACAGCCACTTGAAAAACAGTCGATAAATTTAGCAGACTAACAAAAAGACTGCGCTTCGTTGACGTACCGACATTTATACACCGTGGGTACCTACCTACTGTGGAAAAACAGAAGAGAAAAAGAAATCTCGCAGTTTAATGCAGATATAAAAATTGGAGTAATGGTCAATGACAGGACTCGACAGCCAGGCGATTACTTTACGTAATTGAACTTGAGATTGCTCGAAATGTATTTCTAAGACGGGAATATAATGTCAATAATTTTGATACCGCCAGGAGTCGATTACAGTACCCCCTTAGGCCACCACACCCTGAGGATGACTAACGCGTCGATGTGACCGTGGAGAGAAGAGAAAAAGAATTTCTTTCGCGAATGGAGATAAATTTGACTGGCAAATTTTATCGCTGTACAGAAATCCCCTGGAGGCTGAATGTCACGGGTCACGTATATGCGATATCTTGAATCGTACTAAGTTATGAGAACTCTTGACTATAGAACAATTACAATTATCTTGTACAGTCGATTAATTTGAGTTTTTTCTCCTTCTTTTTCCGTGTGTCTTTCTCACGGGATGCATATGCACGTAGGTACATGTATCTGAAAGCCGGCTCATTAAGATCTAGGATTGAAGATTCGTACAGAAATATTTCCGTTTGTTAATCATGTCGAGATAGTGTGGGTAAATCATTACCGAGAAGAGTTTAAATTAATCGTTCTATATCTATCACGGTCAATAACTCTTGTCGGTGTTAAAAACGTGTACTTTTTCTCACTCGTCGCGGTTGATGCTGGTCTCGTTCTACAGCAACTCTTTTACAGACTGTGGCTAAATTTCGCTTTCCTGTTTTCCAATGGTCCACTTTTGCTATTGGCATGAAATAGCGACAGTTGAATGATGTTAAATATAAATCAATACCCGATAAGAAGCCCCGTGTCCCCCCAGACTTATCGACTCTGGTCGAAATCCAATCTTGAAACACCGGAACTTCTGTCACGTCGAGTGCTACCTCGAGACAGCTTTCAACTTGATTTCGTTAAAGATTAATAATGTACCTAGTTTACTCTCATACCTACAGCGAGAGGAGTTAAGAGGCAATTACTATTATACCGTATCGTCCGTCAATGTCAACAAATAAATAGCTTATTAACGTTGCAGGATGCATGGGGTCTTAAATAAAACATGATACAGATATTAAAGAGTTGAAAAATCTCTTATTTAACGCGCCGAAAACTTCTGCCGTAAACTTTAACCGAAGTTTCTCACTCCATCATTTCTAATGTATCAATCAAAATAATTCAAAGCCTATATTTCGGCACCGTTTCGACTCGGCAATTTCATCTTTACGTAGGGGGGCTAAAGTTAGTAGACACTTTCCGAGAGTAGAGTCAAAGTTTATTTTAGTTTCAGAGTGATAAATCTGGCTTTAATTGAATCGGGAATTTAATTGGATAGCTTACTCGACCCTGCGCGGTGTTTAAACGCCTGATAGATTACGGGGGTCCTCTACTCTGTCCATACATATAATACCTTTATAATACCCAGAGAGCGGGTATTCGGTTACTTTATACATACCCGCGAGGTAGAGAATTCTTGACAAATTTTACGAAACGTTTAGGAATCGCAATATCCATATGCCGGTTCTTGTTACGAAATGAAGATTATTAATCCGATGGTCCATAAGTTATTCAGCTGTATGTCCCTTTGCACAAGAAATTAAATATTTCTCTTTTTCCATGTCCGTTATTAAGGCTAATAGTTTTCACAAATCTTTCGTTACACTATAATAAGGTATACCGAAATTGATGCCCGTCTTGACAGTCGTCGAAAATATTGTGAAACTATACCGCACGATCATCCAAAGGTCTTTTAGCTCACTGCCTATAATTATTACTCATTTGAATTATCACCTTTTTTTTCTTCTTCTTTTTCGCTTTATGAAGTGTTTGATAGAGAGTAATGGCCATCTGTGTTGCTGCACACTGTGAATTGATGTGATTCACAAAGCGAGATCAGTCAGTGTTAATTACAACGTCTTTATAACAGCTGTTGCGGATGTAATGAAAATTTTCTACTCCTTGATAATATTATTTTTATTAATAAATACAATAATCAATAAAACATGACCGTCAGGTACAAACATCATACATATATATATAAACGAAACACGCGACAAATATATATATGTGTAATATATATATATACTTAAAATCATAAATTTCACGTATAAAATATTAAACATTTACGTATTTAAATAAGCTTAAAACAACAACGAGTATGGATAATATCGTGGATTTTATTTATTCATGTAATAATAATGATAATTATGGTGATAATAATAACGATAATAATACCTTAACGATATTTATAATAATATCTTCATAAACTGTATATATGCAATACCTAAATTTGATTGTTAGTACGTACTCGATATGTTTGGTAACTGGTATAAGTAAGACTAGTGTTAATATATAACGTAAGTACGTACAAATAAGTTTTATATAATTAATAATAAATAAATAAATAAATATAATGATATATAAATTCTCACGAATCACATATATAATAATTAATCATATTATATTATATATATATAATGTTTATCGATCAAAATAAATCATTTTATATACGTATATCTGATAAATTTCCAAGCTTATACATCACACTCTATGCTAATTGTACCTAAATAATTTTATGGCTACACGTTCTGCACATATATACCTATACATTTAAATATATCATAGCACTACTGTATAGAATGAGGAGAAGAAGAAGAAGAAGAAAAAAATGATTAAGTTCGCTAAAATTTGCACTGAGGCAAACAACTATTACTTATTGCGAACTCATTTCTTTGCTCTAAAACTACCTATATATAATTATTATATACGAGTAGTTTCAATAATAACAACTACAATATATACTACATGTATGTATATATATTTTAATAACAGCGATGATAATGTTGACATCTAATCTGCATTCTCGATCGACGTAAGTCGAAACCCAATACTGGCACGTGAAAGTGATCAAAAATTTAAGACCATAAACGAAAAAAAAAAGATAGAAAAATTAAAAAACGAACTAGTCTTGAAGAACGTATTGAACGATTCAAGTCCCTTAGATTATTTTCTACCGAACTAATTTTGGATATCTCTTTTAATCTCTTGACCGCCGCGGATCGCATTGTACAGCGAACTTTGTTAAACGACAGACAACCGCGATCTAGTTATTAATTTCTATAGTAGTAACGGAATTGGATTGTCGTTCATCTTCGACGTTGGATAACGGTCGCACGGTAAATCCGCTGAAATTACTCTCAACTAAACTGAGAAGATTCTCCTGCTCGATACGTTTCTGACGAGGTCTCTCCAGCTCTTCAACTTTGCCAGAACTTTTATCAACACTTTTCTCAAAGACCCGACTTCTCGTATTCTCGTTTATCAGCTGCTCCAGCTTCGATGGTCGCTCTGTACTCGCTTCCTGAATCTCGTTGTACTCCACTGGAACGCCGTACTTGTTGACCGACGGTTTGTAAGTTTTCACCTTCGAATGGCCTTGAATAATCAAATACATCGGTCCTCTGATAGGTTTGGCCGGCTGCTTATAATGCGAGAAAATTGGATCAGTGGTCAGACTCGAAACTGTGGTTGTAGTAGTCGGGCTCGTGGATGGCTGGGCCTTGTTCATTTCGTTGTTCAATAGATGGGCCAATGGCGACTGATTTTTTATGTAGTCCGTGACCAAGTCAAGACTCGAAGTCGCAGTTTCTGGCTTTAAAATCGGGGGTTCAGGCGTTGGGAAGAACGGAACTCGGGGGGATTCACCCTTCGACATTTGTTGCATCTGGTAAGGATCATCTCTCGTCATTTCCACACGCTGAGTAGTCAGAGTATTCACTCCATGGGGAATCGAAGCCATTGACGGATTATAATTATCACTCTTCGGACGCTGCTGCATCAAATTACCAAACTGACCATTAAACATTTGCTGTGGTACTGGCGACATGCCTCCAGCGGGATGCCTCATTCCCCCATTCGACATCTGTGACATCATCACATGCCCTGGATTTGGATTATGCTGAATCAATGGCTGAGCGTTCGGTGGCGCAAACACAGGTCGGGCAGGGATTTCATGCTTCTGATTCATCTGATTCATTTGGTTCATTTGGTTCATGGGATTCATTTGATTCATTTGATTCATTTGATTCATTTGATTCATTTGATGCATGCGATTCATGTGATTCATTTGATTCATTTTGTTCATCGGATTGGCGTTAATCTGATTGTTTTGAGGCCCAATCGTCGGTAGATTAGTGACAAAATTTGTCTGTGGAACTGGATTCGAAATTTGTATCGTTTGTTCAATGACAGAAGTCATAGTGTTCGGGTTATCTTCGGGGGTTACGTTAGTCGGTTCAACTTTCGAATCCCCAACAGTGACGTTCATCTTGTCCATGTAATTCGTGGGCATGATGACTGACACCGATTCCTTCGGTTTTGAATTATCGAAGCCTGTACTTGTGGGGCCGGTGTTAGCGACGACGATTTGCATCTGCATTTTAGAAGACGACGACGAGGTCGACGGTTCACCAACGACAATCTCACCAGAGTCACTGTCGTCTGTAGAGAACATCGAGGATTGCACTATATTCGAAGATGGTACGGGAGTTGGACCGACAATATTTTCCTGTACGACTGACTCCTGCTTTCCAACCACTACCTCTTCGTTGTCAGCATTTTCGCCGTCTACTATGATGTTAGCATTCTGTCCAATGACGACTTCGTGACTCGATGAAGCGGCTACGTGGTGATCACCGACGTCAAAGTGTTCCTTACCATTTAACGGCGTCTGCCAAGTGACCTGATTAGTTTCCGAAGAAGGACCTTCGTTCCCGAGCCATCCTCCAGATATAGTTTGGGTTGAGTGATAAACGAGGTTCGATTTTTCAAACGATATCGAGGGTGTCGTCACGGGATGGAATTTTTGCTTTGTCGTTTGAGCGGGTGGAGTGAAGACGCTATTTATCGCCTCGATCTGAGAAAGTTGGTTCTTAGATGGTGGAGGCTTCGAAGAAGATTGCAAAGTCCTTGGCGGAGGATGAGGTTGCGAATAGGAAGTCATAGGGACATTGTTATAAGTCTGACGTTCAGTTTGCAGCGGCCCCTCTTCCGTCTGCGTGCTAAACTGTTGGTTCTGTTCAGAATAAGCGACTTTTTCCTTCTGCGGAGTGTAAGTTGATTGCGCAGCGTCTATCGGCTTCGGAATCACCGGAGGTGGAAGCATCATAGTGTAAGGTTTTGGTTTCTGGTTGTAAAACGAGCTTGGATAATAGCTTGCCGGAATGCTTTGAATCCTGTTATGATTTCTGTAGTCCACGATGCCATTTCGGAAGTTTGTATTCCGCACTATTTTCGGTGGTTCAGCTCCGGTGCTTCCGGTGAAATCATTCCGATGAACGATATGCTCGTTTCTGTACTGTTGCTCCTGGTTTCTATTGAACTTGGGTCCATCGACGAACTTCAAGAACTGCTCCGGGATCTTTGGACTGGTTTTCTTGGCCGTAACACCCAATACCAGGATGTCCCTTTTCGCGGATGGTTCCGTGGTGTGAGAATCCAGCCAGTATTGGACCCTGTCGAGAACAGGAGGTACGTAGTCGAAGGTTGGATCATTCTTCAAAGGATCGCCTCGGCCGAGAGGTGTCCATTCGTCGTAATCCATTCTCGGTGAAAAGACCCGAGGCCTGCTCTCGTTCGTTCCTGCAATGAGAAAGCGAGGAATCGATTGAGCCATCCAACAGCAAGTATAAAAGCAAAGTAATAGACAATTGGGATAAAGAATTTCGCATCCACACTGCGGAAAGTTCTCCCATTTAAAGATCAAGGGAGCAAATCTAATGGGAATAGAGTCTCTCGAAAAACTCTTAGCAATTTACCCCGTCGTTGGATTCTACGAGACAAGACAAACTGATGAACGTGATCTAGGTAGCAGGCAGCACTCTATGATTCTGGGACACGACGAATACTCGTAGCCAAGTAAATGCTGTGTGCATTGCACTGCACTATGCGAGACACAATAGAAGGGAGGCGCCGGCATTCTGTGAGATTGCAGACATGATGCAAGTGACTACATCATGGTCCGAGTATGGTAGCTGACACGTGTGGAATAAGTACACAGTCTACTCTCCGCGTTTACATAATGCATGTATGTAACAGACGAACAGGTAGACTTCTGCATGTAGATGTACTCATATATCTCTAAGCCCGTGAGTGCCCAACTACTTAGTGCATCTCTAGTGGGCTGCTCTATTCAGGGTCCTACAGAAGTGCAATTAGAGTTGAGAATACTCAACGAGATTTACGATATACGTGTTCTTCTCCTCGGCTAATACTTGGACGTTATTTTATATGCGATGTCAATTTTCCTGATCAAATATATATCTATAGGTGACTAAATTCCGATTTCTTTAAAACGACCGAAGAGATCCTGCGCGTAGTATAATATGGCTTATTGAACGAGACATTTTGACAGGTACACAGGGGCGCGGAAGGTCGTCTGTCGATAAAGCTGGCGATTGGATAAAACCCCGATTAACGTTAAGCCAGCTTTTCCGTAACATTTCGTTTTCGAGGCAATTTTGGTAACTGAAATTTCCAACCTCCCGGTCCGTTTATATCCTTCGTTAAACTGTCTGTCCTTTATCTTTTTTATACGTTAAATTTAGAACGGGGATTCCCCCGTCGACAAAAATGTGTCAAGATCTTGAGATCAAACGGAGAATCTACAGACGGTATTAACGATTTCCGATCCAAACGAACTTAGTCAAATACAAACGAATTAACTTGGCTTTGACCCCGCCGCTCTTGACTAAGGGGTCCACGATTGACGTTTAACTTGGTCGTATTGATAGATTCAATATTTACAGACCTACCTACATATATCCTACTGATCACGCACATTTAGTTCGTAAGCACGTTCAGACGACACTGAACTTCGATAACTGAACCAAAGTTAGATGTCCTACCGCGGCAGAACTTTGAAATTGATTTAGGCGAAACTGGTAAACCAAAATTGAATCGATAGATCCAGGAAGAAATTTCTTTAGATAACTATGTAATATGAGATCTGAAATTAGTTGTTTTTTTATGAAAAATTTAATACACATATGTATATATAATGTAAGGACATTATCCATAATTTAAAGCCCATGTGTGTATATCCACTGTGGGAATTTATTATCACACACTCGACGATCATACGTTTAAATATCACGAAATATGTCACGGGTATAGGATACCTCTGCGTGAAAGGTTTTCAAGATATACGATTATCATTTAAATAAATATAATGGCTTTTCAGAGTTTCTTAATAATACCAATACTACAAGAACCGTGCGCAGGTAGGCAATCTTCTCGAATCACTTCATATAAAGGCGCAGACTTAATATTACCCGACTAATTACGTCCAACTAATTATTACAAATCCGACAGGCTATAAAGTAGAGACAATAATTCAAGCGTGAGAAAAAAAGAAAATAAGAACAGAATACTGAAAGTACTTTATCTAATGACACAATAAGACATTGTTAATTAGAACCGAAGTTGGCTCGTTAAATACCTGTACCACCAATGATAAATAATATATTTTACACCTGCACATTTAATCGTACAAATAGTTTCATTTTATAGAGTATCCAATGGATACACGTGTGCGTATAATTCACATGTGTGAGTATGTATGTGTACATAATCGGGCAGTGATTTCTAATGTATGATTTACCTTTATAGCCCACTTTACGACTCAGCATTTAAAATTAATTCCTAATTTCTCGAAACTCGTCCGGTGTTGATACCAATACGAGAAATATAAGAGAAGAAGAAGAAGAGGAAGAGGAAGAAAAAAAGTAATAGGTCTCTGATGAGACTCATTTGAATTTTAATTCAGATATTTAAAAGTTAGCGAGCTTTCGGAGCTGTATAACTTCCCTGTTGCATACGGCAGCTTGTATGCCCTAAAAAATGTCGTTTGAGGAAAGGTTTAACTGCTTCTATCACTCCGTGTCACACTGGGCTTCGTGACCTGATACTAACTCGATATGTTAGTGAAACTATTTCTGTTTTCTATTTCCGTTATTCATTACTATTTCCAAATAACTGGCCCTCCTTCACAAGTCCGGAACAGAAAAAGAAAACTATTCAAAACTAGTAACTGGGATGCAAGATCTTCTGCAAGGTATCCCGTCGAAATTTCAATCGCTACAGGACAAATGATTGGGAATTATATCGCGTCAGAGAAGCGTTGAAATATTTTTGAATTATATTTCCGAAACTGCATTCTCTCCGGACGTTGAATTGCAGATTTTCTGCGTCAGTTTTCGTCGAGTACGGTTCGGAACAAGTGAAATTCACGACATTAGCTGCGATTGTACGAAAACTGGAATAGCGGTGAGATGAAATGCGGAAAATAATAACGATCGAAGAGCCTTTAAATCTTGATTATTTTCGATTATAATTATATTTCGTTGAACGCGAGTGGATCGATTTTACGCGCGTAGCTTCTCGCGTGGTGATGGCAGGTCAGTGGGTCATGTTCGTCGCACGTGTATATATATTCATATAAATGTGTGGGTAAAAGACGCGAACACCTTACGTACATATAACTATGTATAGGTATATTATCCACATAAAAATACCCCGTTGCCAAACTAAATTCTAACTTCAACAGTCCGGCTCTCTATATGACTGACCGTAACGTTCTTCTTCCATAAAAATGATCATTATACTATCTCACTTCAACCGCTTCTCCTCGCTTCTCCCGAGTGATACTCTATAAGAGTCAATTTTGTCATTACGTATACGTGTTTCCAAATCACTGTACCCTGTGGTTACGAAAGATCCGATATGCACATATATAGGTATATATGCAAGAAGTAAATTTGTTCGAGGTTCAACGGTGAAATTTGGGGAAAATTACTGCGGTTCGAAGTGCTGTATAGCATCGGGTAGTTGAAAAGATTATGAGATCGGTTGAGAACGGACGATATTTATCGCGTTTTAGTGTGAAAAAAAGGTAGCCTGAAAAATTCACCGTGTGATGAGAGATGGTGTACCTATATTATATCCTTGCGGACTCTTGAACCTGTTTGACCTCATGCTCTAGCTGTGCTCGCCGACTTTTTAATTTTAATTATAGGCCTCACGGTGATCCTTTCCATCGGGGATTGAACGGTGACTGCAAAGCGCTCGCTTTACTATACCGCGCATTAATCACACTACCGTCGTAATCACGCAACGCACAATTTCGACCCTTTTTTCATTTTTAAATACCTTTTAGAACCAATCGCGATAAATCCACACAAAATTGAAGCAATTTTAGCAATCTTATTCTCGCTGCGTTTGGCGTATTTTTTTTTTTTTTCTTTCTTTTTCTTTTCAAAAGTTTATCGCTCAATTAATTAAAACGTGAAAGTATATCTAACGAGCGATAATTTGATATTTTTGCAATTGCAGATGAATTCATTCATCGAAGAACAGAAGAAATGTGTTAATCTTCGGCTGGTGATCTGTAGTTATATGATTCTTTTTTTTTTTTTTGTCAGCTTGTTTTAGGTTTAGCTAAAGAGATTACAAGTAGCATAATTACAGCGACATATGTCTCTCGTTAGACAAGAGTTGACAAAGAAATTTTTGGTATGACGAAGGAGCGTATTCGCCCGCGCGCAAACTTGACCTGAAAAATATTTATCGAGTGTTCGACAAACAGTATTTATATATTTAAATACGTTAGAAAGATGATAGATTCAGTATCGAAATTAAGAATTCAAACACCCTAACTCGCGTCAAAAGTACGAAAACCTTCGGACAAAGTTACGCTCACGTAGCTTTCCATTTTATTTCATTAACTTCATGATCATTTTTCATCATATACTCAATTATAACTTCCTCACCGACGAGTGTGACGCAAATTACACCTTTGGGTAACATTTCCTACGTCACGCATGGCCAATTTATATCGTAGGTACGTATACCTATACCCGTACATATAGTTATGCAAATTCTTTTTTTTTTTTTTTTTCGAGCCAAAAAAATTCTAACGCCCAAAATCACCCACTGAATTTTCTATCTCAAACTTCCGTTCCATGTGTTTTAATTATATTGGTCTTCGCTCTATAATAAATCGTATAATTGATATTAGATTTTTTTTTTTCTTCATATGTCATTCGTTTTTTTTAATTTTTTAATTTTTTATCTTTCGTTTTTTATTTTTGAATCAAGACACTCAAAAGCTTGTTGGCTCTACTAAGGCTCCAGGCAATTATAGTATCCCCTCCTCAAATCCTCGACATCTTCAAAAAAGCAGACTCAGCGATGAATGCTCGTACCTACCTATATGCTCGAGCCACCCAAATCTAACGACTAACACAAATCGCGTATGATTGATCTGTCCGAGTTGATTGAAACATCGGCGACGCCTCGTATAATAAGTGTGCGCTCTGAAATTGCCTCTGATGACTATATGATGATGTTATTAATAATAATAGTGATGATAATGAGAATACGGAAATACATGCTAGATATAGTGATAATTTTCTAAGGATGAATATCTCCCTCTTATTTCGTCTCTAATTTTCGTTTACAATCTGTGTGTATTATACAAAGACGACTACAACCTTATTTCACGCGATACGATGAGTGAAGAGAAATAATCAAGCTTGCGATTAGAATCAGAATGTCAGAAGAAAAACCACGAGACAAGTGATTTAATCAAAGTAACTTGTATCGAAGTGATAAAGAAAGTGAAAGATTGACTACATATACATATGTGTGTGTATAAATTCTATATTCAAAATAGTATTGTACTTATTATACTTATTATAATAAAGAAGAGTGATTAATGAACTATTGTTGGATATTTCAAAGTTGATAAACTCTGCGAATGTGTGTGACAGTAGTTTCTTTCTAATCTAACCATATTGTGATGAAACGATTGAACGAACTAACAGTAATTAGCATTTCTTAATTTAGCTTGTGGCAAACAGCTGTAGCTGTCGCTCGCGCGATTCCTCCTCTTTCAACGAAAAGTGAAAGATGGACTTTAAGCGGAGTTAATTGTAGGTAAGCAGCGTACACATGCCTATAATCTGTATCCGGGGATTACCATGCATGACTTCCCCGCAAGCTAGATACCAGTTTATGCTATTATAGTCGAATAAAAAGTATAAAAATAACGTATTAAACCCTTAGAACAAAAAAGAAGAATAATTTATTCATTGCCATTCACTAAACCGATCGAAGTAGGCCACTGGGATAGCGATATTAATAAAATCGATATCTTATACAGCGTCAGACAAAGTAGAGAGTAAAATTTTTCCTAACACGTAATCAGCCGTGTTAAATACTGCAGCTAAAAATTGACGGGGATTATAACTGACCCCGTACTCTTTTGGGTAGCTAATAATTCTTGGCTGAAAGTGACCTTACCGGTTTTATTTTCAACCGATCCCGTCATCTCGATCTGACAGTTGACGCAGCTCAATATTGCCGCCAGGAACAGCAAAGATCCTCGAAATTCTGCCCGTCGTTTAGCCATCATCTATAACAGAGATTAATGAAATTACGGTCGAGTTCTGGATGCAGATCGAATCACACATCATGCAGATTTTGTTCCCGAATTATTTTCTTTTTTTGTACATCATTTATCGTTTTTTTATCTTTTACCGATGATAAACGCAGAACGGAGATTATTGTGAACGGTAGTCGATCGATCAGTGGTGGTTGTAAATCCTCAGTTATTTCCATAACTGTCCATAACTTAATTATAGAGTTTCGATACGGTAACATTGCGAGGTCAGCCATCTTGGATAATTGATCTTCGTACCAGCGGCTAGATATTTTTTTGCCACCAATCAGCACCGGTGTAATTACATATTCGCGAGCTTAGATAGTTTGCGCAGTCCTTATAACTATGTACCCGTGTACTCCACGATCGCGAGATCTTTGCTGAATAAAAATACACATACATCAGTTTGAATGAAAAAATTCATAATGAAGAGCAAGAAGTATTCTGAGGACAATGATCTCTCCAAATTTCATTACGTAACGCCACACTGATCCATCTGGGAATAAAAATCATCAAATTCTTAATAGCTTGGCTATCACGGACGGCACTTTTATTCGTAGAGGGATAAACATTGACGAAATGAAGCAAAGAGGCGGCTAATATTGTTGGAAGTTGTGTCCAAGGCTCGGAGTCAAAGTTCGGGATAGCCCAAGGGATTTATTCGAGTCTTAATCGCTTTGATTAGTCCGTACAGTTCAATTACGATACGATTTTTATACCGCTTAATCATTCGGTCATCATCAGTTTGCGATTGAGATGAGATATTGGCGGGGAGATATTTCAAATACGGTTAATCCACGCCCGAATAAATACGCCAAATTCTTAGCTCATAACACGCGAACCACCCAGGACGCGATCGCGAGGTCAGAATCATAAAATTAAGGCCTTTCCTCATACCGTACCTTGCCTTGCTCCCATACCGCGCGTTATAAGTAGACCCTGGAAATTCGGCGACCCGTTTCACAGCTTTCGCGCAACTCTATGACATTCTAGAATTTCTAGTCTTGCCGATCGACTGGTTTAATAATAAATCATGACAGAAATTCAACGTTTCCTTCCATTACAGCTTTTCGCAATTTTTCCAACACAAAAATCTGATAAAATTCTACGAAACAATTTTTTGCGGTTGATTTTCTGCCCGGATTTTCATCGCTTAATTTTACCCCTTCTATATTCTCTGTGAGGCCCCGAAGGAGATGATTCTCCGCATCGTGACCGGTCCGCAGCGGACCCCGAAGCTCCCCCACCGTTGATATTCTCGTCCGCGAACAAGCGCGTTCCCACGATCACCCGCCCGCGTGGGTTTCGCGTATTGTCTTGCGAATATTTGCCAGTGTACCTATATGTGTCCGTGTGGGCGCGTCCACTTGCGGCATTGTTCATCTCGCAGGGGCCTCTCATTCTGCGCCCCGGGTGACCATTAGATACGAAAACCGCAGCCAAAGATGACCCCGACGGTGTCCCGCGCCCCAATTCTTTCTTTCGTTCAACGAGACGGAAAAAACGAATTGTCAGAGCCGCATTGTGGACTTCGCGGAATTTTTACTTCGCGCAAAGTGTAACAGGAAACGGAAGAATCCGATTCTAGTATCCTATGAGCGATACGCGATTATAATTATCGGAAATGGGATGAAGTATGAAAATTGAAATTTGGTTGAAATTCATCAAATTTAAAGACCCTTGGCTTAGGAATCGGAGGCGAAGAGCTGAAATAGATTAACATCAGTCTGGCTGAAGATTGCAGGCAAATTCTATTTCGGAATTCGCATAGGTTTCCGAGTCTATATTTCAGGTTCATTAATCTCGTCGAAAATAGAAACTGTGCAGGTAAGAAAAAAAGTTATTCTAACGTCGGTATAAAAACTGGAAGAAATGGAAACTAAATCGCTAAAAGAAAAGTAGCACAGGCTACACCGCGTTCAGATAATCGCAAGCGAATGAAGAAGAGGCACGGGATAATCGGGAGAAAAACTGAACGTACAGAACGCGTAAGAAATAAGGTATAACTCGAGTGAAAATTTCTCTCGTTAAAAAATGACGTGAAAAAAAGAAACGGAGAAGAAGAAAACAAAATCACGTCGAAAAATGCGTTTCGCATTGATAGTATCAGTCAAAATTTTGCACTAATTGTAGGCGCGAAAAGACCGAAGAATTTGGATTCGATTAAATAGCAATCCTGAAGTGGTGATATATTTAATTTGTCGAGGCGGGAGGGGATCGGCAGAATGTTAATACACGTAAAGCAGAGTTTGAGAAAGTCCTCGCTACCGTCTCGCGATGCTAGATCTGCAAACAGAATTTATGATTCAGCACCTGGACGAAACGGGCGTTCACCCGTTAAGCAGCACGTGTTAATAGACCGACAACAGGTACTTCCCTTAAGCCCGTCTCGCACGGTCAATTCTGTACGTGGCAGAGAGGGACGGGATTCGAATCGACGAGAGAAACCAGGAGAAAAATATGTGGAAAAAAAGGAGAGAGAGAGAGAGAGAGAGAGGAAAAGAATGAAATAGAGAACGGCCAGTAAGAGTGAAGACTAAGATGATCGCAACTTGGACCGCAGGTTGGTTCTGCTTCGAAGATGAAACGGCGTTTGGTCGGTCGTCGATTACGGTGAAAGTATGATCATCCCGCGAGTATGTAAATTTGCATATATTTTACACGTGTCCCACGATAAGACAGACGAGTATCGACAAATTCCTGTAAACCTGTGAGTATAAAATACGCGAAAAATCATTTTTACGATGAGATATGAAACGTTTTTCACGCGCGCAGTCTGCGGTGGATCAAGGGTGTGCGTTAATTTCCGTTCATTTGTATCAGATTGAGATATTATAATATATGGGATGCGTTTATTACGCGTGGGGTCCGCGATAATTGATGTACGTCAAGAGCGTCAATGAAGCACAATTAATAATTAATAAGAGGTCCAGATCCCGGAGTAATATATGCCGGTCTCCGAATGGAGGTTGACGCGTGTATGTGACATATGTTACCTACGCTCGCCAATTAGCGCTAAGAAAGTCGATCGAGTGTTAATTTTTAATTGCTTCCGATCCCAACCGCGATTTCAATTCAAAATATTGCCAATCTCTAATTAAACTGCTGAGTATATAAAGTTAATCGCTCTTACAACAGCGCGGACGCGGATGCAACGAGGATATTATCATGATTGGAAAAACCGGCCGCGAAGAATTCCGAAAATTTTAAAAACCAAAAACTTAAAGAAAATCGAACAAATAAAGCGAAGGGTGGGGAGCTTTTCTCTCTACAATTGAAGTAAATTATCCAATCGAAACCACTTGAAAAAAAAGAAAAAAAATTTCGCATAATTCGTCAATTTTCTTCGTAAATTCTTCTTTCTTATTTTACTTCCTTTTTTTTTATTCTCGCGTAGGCGTGAGAAGGTTCGGGTGTATCGTTTGTCGAATATACAGGCTCATCGTCAGCGGCATCGACAAAGCCTACCTTCGGTATACCTTCGTAGCCCCCGGGTCAGTTGCGTCGCTTGTGGCTGGCTGGCTGGCGATTGCGGCTGGGAACTGGAGGAAATCGGTGCCTGAAGCGGCGTCTACCGTTACCACGCACGCGTCTTGTTACAGTGTGAAAGTATACGTACATATAGGCGTAAATTTGGCCATACATATAAGTCATTTTACGTTATAATATGTTAGACTGTGGAGAACAATAATTATTCCTAAAAAAAAAAAATTTTCACAATTTTTTTCCTGCAATTCAAAGTTAATCAATTAATAAAAAAAAATAATAATAATAACTTTCTTCACCTATAGTTTCTTTATTTTATAAACCTTTCCCTCCCTCGTACAGTTGCGTCAGCATTCTTCTACTATACTTGATATACGACGAAAAACTAAGGGAAATCAGCGAAATGTAGGAGCTTGAAGGCGCTTGACGCATTACTACCCTCCAGGTCATAGGCTGACCTCTTGGCTATAGCCGTTATTAATACGAGAGCTTTGATAAGCGAGATGATCAATTATAATCCTAGCCTAGCGCAACGTAGGAGACATGGTGTTGGCCTAATATGCAAATTTAATCGTTAAACATTCTTGAAGGTATGGATAGGTACATATCCACTCACGTAGGCACATGCATATATGTACATTATTCCTACACCTCTTGCCTCTCCTTCTTCGTCTTCTTCTTCTTCTTCTTCTTCTTCTTCTTCATCGTCGTCTTATTGCACAGTGCAATCGCGTGGGTAGATCTTATCTTTACACGCATTTATTACGTAACTAACATATATCATTGCACGTTGTCATTACTCCGTAATGATTCGATCGCCTATCTTTTCGACGGTATGAATTCCTCCCTATAATTTATCGCTTTATACGTTTTATCCGTGAAATATATGCAGTGATCAAAAGACCAAGGAGGAACGAAACGAAATCGTACACATCGGCAGTATATCAAAATCAAAGTATATTTTTCTTATTATTTAGCACGGAAGTTCGAAAGGAATTTCAAGCCTGAGATTTTATCATTTCAAGTCTGTTTCTGTCAAAATCATACGAGATATAACATATGGGTATCGAAATGCAGGCGAACTCCTCGCATACATCATAATTATACACATGTCCAACGTCTTGTCATCATTAAAAGCCACAAAAAAAAAAAAAAGAAAAAAATTAAGCAAGCAGAATTTTTAAATCTGTCTTCCACGCTCCATTGCTGTTTTTCGGACAATGTCGATTCGGCACTCCGAAAAGCCTGAGTTCGACAAAAAAACCTCGAATTTTTCCAAGCGTAAGTAAATTTGCAATCAATTTTTATAAAACAAAGTGGGATTCAACACTCGCTACTCTTTCCCACCGGTCCTCGTCGGTTCATAGAAATCGAGTCAGTCATAGTTCGATGATCAATCAGATGATCAGTTTACGTGTACAATATCTAAGTACCCAGGTGGCGATTTCACGTGTGCAGAATCAATTATGAAGAGTTCAGGCCCAACGGCGGGGTGTGGCAGTTGATTTTAGAATCGTGAATTTAGGTCGCGGCATATTAGATATGTACACGTGTTTCTCACTTTCTCGGCGGTAAAATTTTTCGAAAAACTCTCTCGAATGCATTCAGCTGCATTTCATTCTGCATAACGACGCGACGGCGTCGGACGGTTTGATAAGACGTCGCGGTGCTCTCGGCGCGGTGGTGTTCACCTAGTGGTCAATGAACATGATCGTGACGTGTAGGTATATGGACTGGATATAACGAGATGGTGGGTATATAAGAGGGCTTTTGCGGACGTGAAGATTTTCTCAGAGTTTCAAGAATATAAACGAAAACGGACGGTTTCACGTCAATATAACGAGCGCACCGTTCCTGAATTAAGGCCAACGTTTCGCGGAAGGAGTCCAAACATTTTACATAATGGCTCTCCTGAGGAATGCAGGTGCGGGTAGGTGCACCCAGGGCTGAAAAAATATCTCTTACCGTTTCACTGCCCAGATCTGACCATAAACGGTCAATATTATACTACGTACGACTTAGTGGTAACTTGCGAAAAAATTACTAATTGATATGGCGTCAGAATTAGATGTAAAAAAAGAAAAAGATAATTAATTAATTACCTAACTAATCGAATTATACTGAAACTAGAATTCGTCCTGTTACTTTATATCGTTTCAAGTTCTGTGGGAAAAAATTTGCTTTTATACTTCGACGCGGTTGTTTGATAGCGAGGAAAAGACGGGTTTACTCAATGTACTAAACTAGTTCAGAAATATGTACATCGTTTTATGACGTGCATTGCAGAATGTATGATTCAGCGCATAGTAGATACGACAGTTAATTGTATACCTACGAAGATAATTCTATAGAACTGAGGTATTGAATTGCTAATATTTAACAAATAATTGTTGTTCGACTCGTGTGATTAATTTCAACGTTTCATGAACAGAAAACTTATTGAACTGATAGACCGCGGCATATTCTGAGATTCCCGATTCGATTTCGAACGCTAATTGTATCGTATATCGCATATTTTATCCAGCTACGTCAATTAGCTGTACCTATATACGTATCGTTACTGCACATATGTATAGCTGTATTCGGTTGAGTATTAAAACTCGAGCTAATGACTGTTAAAAAAATTGAACGGCTAATGTGATCGCAAACGATTAGATTTTCATGATTTTTAATTCTTCCGATCGGTCAGACCTCACTCCCTACAGGATTTCAATCAGATTATACAAGTTTCAATGTGGAATTGTGTTAAATAGTGAATTTCGTATCAGTTTTAACATTGACCTGCAAATAGATAACGTCCATAGAAAAGATTCATTATTCTCTAATAATTTTGTATTTAAGAATATTGATTTACCCATGAATCGGAAAATTTGGATCGGGTGCTAATCAGTTCGAATATGCATGCAGTCACGAGTGTTATTCGAAACTTAATCCTAATCGTAATCAATACTGAAATAGCTGATCAAATGAAAAAGTCCAAGTGGCTGTTCTAAGTCAAGAAGTCATTCGACAATGTTATGTAAAATTGAGAATGAAATCAATAAAATCTTTCCAAATAATTCCGAAAACAGTCAAGAGATCAATAAGAGATAATTGCTGTGTGAAAAACCATCGAACGATAGTCTCATTATGGTAATTCCTTTTTCTTTTTATATTTGGAAACCTAAAATATGATCAATCGGTTTGAATCGATTTCCTTCGAGCAGGTGAGTTTCTATATCGCGTGCTGCAGTACACGCCGTGAGCGATGAAGAATTTGGATAAGGCAGACGCAGCGTACGCTTTCGACCGATACATCATTTAATCTGGTGTTCGATGACATTGACTTTCTGTACTTTTCAACTTTTCAAATCATCTCGAATAATCTCGATCTGGCACGTCTCGCGTGCGTCCACGTCGGCCCTGCACGACTCGCGCGAGACAGCGTGGCTCCAGCGTGATTCGTTGCCGGTTTCACTTTGTCTCCCTCCGCGTCTCTCTTTCGCCGCATGTTGTACCTATACGCGTCCGCATCTGCCTACTGGATGGCCAGCATCCCATCCCATCCCATCGCATCGCGCGTAAGCACTGCTTCCGGCTAAATGCGAGATCTACGCAACGAGCGTGTAGGGCAGGGCGCGGAATGCCGATTTACATTAATTGCAGGACTTACGAGAGCCGGAGAAAGAGATAGGAAGAGAGAAAGAGAAAGCGGATGAAAAAAAGCGACGTGCAAATAAAAGTAAAACGAAATTCTAATCAATCTTATAAATACATATTATATATATATATATATACTTAAAGTCCGCAATTCGGAGATGAAGTTGGAACTCAGGTTCGACGCGAACTCGCGGCTAGGGAACAACTTCCGTCAAACTTGATCCAATTTACAGACTCCGGAGATGTTCAACGAAATTTCAACAGAAACCTCAAACCGTTGCCCATAGCATCCCTCGAGGAGATTTTACAGAAGGCTATAATCCCGATGTCGGCTGTTAGATATAACGTGGATGAACATTTTTCAACTTTTTATCTCAATTTTTTTTTTTTTTTCTTTTTTACCGGCTTACCGTTTTGAGTTCAAGAGATACGGACAGTCGACCCCCGAAATCTTCCCTCCCTCATTTTCGGATTACTTATCAAACTCGGTTTTATACAATATTTCTTTTCAGAGAAGAACTCGTAGTCAAAAATCGACTGAAATTTATGATATCAAAACCAATATCATCTTCAATATCTTAGAGAGTTTGAATCTCTTTTCGAACATGCATATAGATTTTTGGAAAAGTGATCGACATATGTTATAATTGGAGACTAAAATATAGTTTTTGATGAAATTATTCAAAATCGACGCACATATGTCGACGAAGAGTAGTAGACCGTCGGGAGAGTGAATTCCGCTGATATACCTACTAGGTGAAAGACATAACGCCGTGGACGATAAGCGAAAACCGATTCTATAATCTGGTCTCGTTTTACCTCGTCTAACCTTTCCCAACCTAATCTGACCCGAACTAACCGCAACTAATCGACCCCAACGTAACCAAAACTTCTCGGTCCAGCCAGGTTGGAATTTTGTGGCAAATCCATACAGCCAGACCACAGGTGCGCGTGCAAATGAGTTTGAAAAGTGAGCTGAATGGTTCACCGATCCGAGAAGGCCTATAGGCTGAACAATAAGATCTAAGTATTGCGTATAGCTGCGATAAATTTGATAAAAAAAAGAATATAAATTTTCAAAAATATCAACATTCGTATAGAATTGATTTATTTCTGAAACGGGATGAACAACGACCGACCGCGGGGTACTTTGATCGTTACAAATATTCTCTGATGTCCTGAAAAAAAATTTTCTTGCCCGGTCAGTCGCAGTGTCTGCCCTCCGGGGAATCCCTCCTTATGACCCAACTGTCTTTGGATAGGTGTAAGTATATTGGTTATATATGTATGGGTAGCATATACTCGTGTATATGTAATGCCCACGGGCCTGAATGCGTAATGCTTTTTAGCTAATATAGAACGCGGAGTTAAGGCGGATCGCCGCACGACCACCAAGAAGCGAAACGCGTCCCGGGTGGAACCTATACTCGTAATATTATACCATATGTACATTACATACATACATAGAAAGAAAGTCGCAAAGGGGAAGAAATGTCGATAAACGATGAATAAATTTTTATTATATGTACATATGTGTGGATCTAAAAAAATATATACCTCAATTCTCATATAATAAAGTCATACCCAGGATCGTAATACGCGTATCCTTACAGCATGACAAACTTCCGATCTGGATCACGTGCGATAAAACTTATTGGGCGTGGTTTTTAGCCCGCAATGTATACATCTTCGATATTACTCTAGACTAATCGTTTGCCCTAAGGCTAATTATTTCTTTGGGTCATTAACCAATAGCTATATGTATGTATACATACATACATGGTCCCACGGGCTGATAATCTTTGCTAGAAAAATACTCCGCAGTTGATAAATTCTCGTATTAAACAAAAGGAACAAGCGATGATCCGCGGGATTGAGATACGATTATTGCAACCATATTTTTGCAATTGATATTATCGCTGTGCAGGAATCTGTGTACAAAAATTCGTTCGTTTTATCAGATTATTTCGTAAAATTGATTGAATGATTTTTATTCCACAGAATGATCACCTCCTAAGTGACTAACGCCTATATAATTGAATTAACGTGCCGAAAAGAAGAGAATACTTGAAATTTAACACAGTTTTGAAAAACTCTGAATTCCAAAAAATTTGATCGGATAATCTGGTGCGACGGTGAAATGAATTATTTGTTCAAGCTCAAAATTGTATGTACATACGTTTGCGGCAAGAAATATAGGTATACGAGTTTGAAACTGAAATCGCGTGCGGTATCCGTACAATACGCGTGATAATCGATTACTCGGTGCGTTATTCGCTGTGTCATCCGGCGATTCCCTGAGGCGGAGATAATTATTTCATGTTTCTAATGCGTTATTGTAGATTTCACGTGGTCAAATTTTTTTCCGAGGTATCCAAACGAATAGCAGCCATCCGTCTCTGGGTTTAAAAAATGTATGATCCGAGTCTAACAGGATAATGAAAAAAGAAGAAAAAGACATGATACGGGAATCGATTATATTTCGGAATATAATCATTTCGTTGGCGTTCATCTGGCGATGCAGCACCTAGAGATTATCCATTATACACGCACGTCTGTATAATATGTACATACGAGTCTCCACACACCTACGTCATAATCATCGTGAACGCATAGCGATACGTCAGTCTTTGTAAAAGAATTTTTCTGAATTCTCTTCGTGAGGGACCGGTCAGTCCTTTTCCATTCATGCGTCAATTTGCCTTTAGGCTATTAGAAGGTTTGGTCGAGCCAATTGACCAGGTATATCCACCTATCCACGACCGCGCTGTCTGTATTCGTAAAACTGAATATACGTGTATACACCCAAGCCTGATTCGCTTCCATTCGTCTATAAGTTGCTTATAAAACGCGTCTCACTTTCCTAAGCCCGACCACACCGACCTGAGAAAGAGCCTGAAGACTCGTCGATTAATTCCATCCAAAGATAACATCTGCCAAGGGATTTTATCCCAGTTACGTCAGCCGAAGTGTTGCGGTCTCTTTTAGAAACTAATTTTTTTTTTTCTTCTTCTTCTTCTCCTTTTTCTTCCAACGAAAAAAGGGTATATTTATAAGCGATTTGGGAATACTTATATACGCAGCGACGTATACGAGATAAAAATTTCCCTCAAAGTATACATATATATCAGGGATATTGAATGAAAGTTTTCACTGTCGCCGCAAGTTCAAGATCTCTTTCAGGTTTATATAAAAACGATTTTCGGTGAATTTCTGCTCCTTTTTTTTGTCCAACGGGGAAGAAGAACGTCTTTGGGACTTCTTCTTCTCCTTCTTTTTCTTCTTTTTCGGTCGAGTATATACACGATAAAATACTATCAATCCGAGAATCTTTCTGACTCGACGGTCCAATTAATTAAATTCAAACTAATCTTGATAAATCACATCGATAAACGGGTCTGTTTCAGCCGGTGGAAAACTTCTTGAAAATACGATGAAATGGAACGGAAAATTCCCATCTTTTTTCCTCCCTCTCCTTTGGATCGACGATCGTTTAGTATTTTCTAAAAACTCGAAAACCATGATGAACCGCTTCCATTAGCCTGCTCTATAACTTCACAATTTTGGTCCTACTCAATCATGCATGTAGGTACACCAATTAGGTTTCCATATATTATAGAAGAAAAGTTTGCCCGTTTCGGGTTTGCGATAAATTATCGACGTCTATTAGCAATTGAGTAGTAGGTTAACGGAGAGCGTTGACATTTACCCTTTCGAAGTAACAATTTGCCAAATCGATGCGTTGCGTTGCTAGAAATTAGTTTATCGTACCCACCTATAACCTATGGCTAGGCCTCTCTGTATATAATACCGAGATGTAATTTGGTACATTGCTTCGCTCCGAAGTGGGGTAAGTTACAAGTATCAAATCGAGCCATAAGGCAAACGTTAATTGCTCATCAGGAGCGTGGGGGAAGAAAAAAAGGGAGATAAAAAGAGTGAAATAAATGACTGACAAGAGTTTAAGGCCTGAAGACTGTGGATCATTGTGCGAGGAAGTGGCTACAGCAAATAGATAATATTTACACTTTCATCTCACGGTGAGTACTAATTCATCTCAAGTACCTAGTGTTCGAAATGCCCACTGCGGCGATGCGATATATTTTCGAAAAATCAATTACCTACTTCCTATCGTATTAACGGCGGAAATGAATTTAAGCTAACGCGATATGTGAATTAAACGAGTTAGCTGCTCGACTCTCGTCTATATAATCGAATAATTAGAGAATTGGGTTTACGTATCTGCCTCTGCTTTCACAGCGGGTAAAATAATCTCGAAGGATTATGGCAATTCGTGAGAACGAGGAACGGAAGAGAGCCCTTGGGAATGATTGAATCGAGTAAAACGACGAACTAGGACATCGGCGAAATGTTTTCAGATATATTCTTCCCATATATCCGCATGCTTATTCACGTATTCCACGGCACCTCCGACCTTTTACCTTTCACCTTAACACTAGGAGTAATCTTTTATACCGACTATTCAGTCACGGTGAAAAATTAATATAACATTTTATATTTTACACCCATACTTAGCTACTTATATCACATACGTGAAGAAAAGGTTTTTCAAAATAAATACACAAATCAGCTAGCTGTCTGTCACTCGCAGCTAGCCTGTCCCGATGAATTTTTCATCTTGAGACGAGCTTAGAATCGGCGAACTGAAAATAAGTGCAGGCAACCTTTTTTTTTTTTTTTGAAATTTTAGGGTTTTGTGGCCTGAGAAATTTCTAAGAAATATGAAGAAAGCTTTTCCACGTTCATAAGGCTATCTAGGCCACCTTGGAACTAATAGCTTTAATAATTCCAGCAGTTTCCGACTCTTGTGTCTTTTGTGAAAAGAGAGTTTGTTAAAAATGCCTCTCCTTGTTTCATTCCTCTTGAATAACGTACTGTGAGAATGCTGGGACAAATTTTATTCTACTAACGAAAAACAGAGTATGAGCCGCAGTCCTTGATGCGTTGCACCAGTTTTTACTGGAAGGAAATTCTTAAAGTTGAACTCTCGACAAAACTCGCTAAAGCTTCTGAACTGCACAAGTCGCAGAATCTGTCAAGCGAACAGCCATCGTTACAAAAAAAAAAAAACCGCTACACCTACTATAATAATATATATTAATATTTCCTCTGAACTCTTCGAAAACTTTTGTAAAAATTGAAAATCTCTAACGAAATTAGAATTGTTTGTATATACATTTAAAGCCTCGCCAAAGTTTTAAGGGTGGAGGCTTAAATTTTCCCCATTCAGCTTACGAACTTTAAGGTAGGAAAGATTTATTCATGATCTGGTAACGATCGCGACGACGTTTAATGACGAGTAAACCATAATAATAATAACAATAATAATAATAATAATAATAACAATAATAATAATAAGATTGAATTTGAGGATGTAGGGTCGACGTCGAGGGGGTCCTATTTAATCTCGCTAAACGGAGCGATACGAGAATATAACGCACCGCGCCCAAAGTTGTTATGTCGACATGTAGAATAAAAGTAAGTAGAGGTATATGCATGTAGTATATAAGTATAGGTACGTATGTTACGTGAAGCAATAGCACAAGCAGTAACAGGAGGAAAGGAAGGCATAAATTTTTGTACGCCGCAAGCTGTAAAAGGGTCCAGTCGTTTCCTGGTTGTAAATGTAAAGGGAGATGTATGAACCTTATGAGACAACGTGCATAAAATACACAACGGAACTTTTAAGTTAAACATAAGAAGAATAAGAAGAATAAGAAGAATAAGAATACTTAAGGAGGAGATCGAGAAGAAGGAATCATCGCGGAGAACAACCTGGATGCAAACCTGCGACTCAAAGAATTGCGCGACGTAGGTATATGAGCGGGTATTGATCTCTCTATTTCTCGTCTCGTCTCGGTTTTACCTTTCAGTCGTATATACATACGTATACCTACCCTGTATGCAGGAGAGCATAAAAATAGCGAGAAATTATTGAAAAATATATAGTCAAGATCTTCGGGAGTTAGTATTTACTTTGATTAGACGAATCGTGTAGGACAAAACGAGGGCGTGATTTAAAATTAGCAGTTCTTCGCGCAGAAGACTTTGAGTAAACTTCAGTTTGAAAGATAGGTATACTGTGCAAAAGCCCTTTCAGAGGAGCCGGGAAACTCTCTAAGCTCACGGGTCGAGATTGAGCTCTGAATAACCAGAAGAGACAAGAAACTCCCACAGCTTACATTTTCCCTTTTTCCTTTTTTTTTTTTTTTTCTTGTTTTCTTCTTTCTTTTTTACTCTTTACTCCTTTTGCTTCGTGTTTTTATTTTCTTTTTCTTTTTTCTTGCTTGTTGCCCGGGTTATTTATCGACCGTACCGAAAGTTGGGCGTAAACACTTTACCGCGTTGTGTCAATTAGCGCCAATCAATGTAACGTCAAAGAGTGCAGGGCTAACTTCAATACCCATGAGACGTGGATGAGATACAATTTGACAATGAATGATGACTTATCACGTCGAAAGAAATACCTTTACCTATACTATGTCAGAATTTTTTTTTTTGTTCTTGCCCCTGATATGTAGGTGTAATTAATTCACATCCATACATCAGGTGATGGTCAAGTTAATCTCAGAGCAGACAATTCCCCGCGATTTTACAATCGGAATTTCATCGATCTGCCAATTTATGACCGAGTCAAATCTCCGTTCTAGCTAGACTCTGAAAGTCGGTGAAAAAATCGGTCGAAGAAGTGCTTTATGAGATCCTGAGTAAAGTCAGTATTATCGTTTCTAGTTAAAACCAAAAAATCGTCTATTTCGTATATGGAAAAATTGCAAGTGAAGTTCCGCGGTTAACTTTCGAAATTGGTCGCGATATTGGAGGAAGTTGAAGTGAACGGTTGGAGGACACCTAATGCCTTAGAAAGCTGAATTTCAAATAATATTTAAATATAATTCACCTCACGATTTAAATAACAATTGGCAAAGTCTCGGAGCTGCATACCTATATGCGTATATAGTGTATCTATAGAAATGCATGTAAACGGAGTTCTTCGTATACCGGATGCCAATACCTACGGAAGGAACTCAAAGAAGCAATAATATATGTAAAACAATAATAATAATAATAATAATAATAATAATAATAACAGCGAGGATACAGAAAATAAGCGAAATATGTATATTCCTTATTCCCTCGATGTTCTATGGTCTTCGGCTTTCAATTTCCCGTCAGTTCTTATCCCCGTATGAGTTTCTATATGTATAATACATAACGTGTAGGTCTATCTACACGTACGAGACTCGGTTCTTACGTTCCCCAGCTTTCTTATTTTATGATTAACATAAGTTCGATTGTTTGGTGACATCCTTTACGCGGGTAACTTATTCTTACCCGCTTCAATTACGATCCGTGGAAGAAATAATTTGGGGGAGAGATAGAAATGAGAAAGAAAAAATATATCACAGGTAGGACAGTTGTATGACAGAATCGGTATTGTAAAACTGACGGAGCTAACGCTCGCGAGAGTTTATGAAGTTCATATTTCGATCATAAAACTTGAATGAGACATCGTACGTCCAATCTCGCACACACCAATTTCCTAATTATTATCATTAGAAATTAACCCCAATATATAGAAGTAGGGATTACCTATATCATATGCCAGACGACCTCTTTTCACTTTATATAAATTTATACCTAAATCGATTTTCGCACAAATTCCCAGGCTTTTGAAAATCTTCTTACAATATTAAGTGAAAAATTCTCTACGAGCTGAATCCTTCGAGGATTATGTATGAAAAATGGGTTCTATAGTTATTTTTAGAACCCTCTCATTCAGTAAAATATTCAAAGGATCAATTGAATTCGTTATTGTACCGAAGTAAAAAGCATCATTCCTTCATTTCAGGCAGAATATTCAAGCCTCCATCAATTACAAATTCGTTTTTAATTAATTTGGACAAAAAAAATGAAAATAAAAAAAAAAAAATGGTGATGAATATTGCAAAGAAATGAACACAGATAAAATTTAAGGAAATATATGAAAGGTATAACTACACTCACGCCAGAGTTTTAAAGAGCTTGCGTCACGTTGGTGAACTCTGCAGAACTTCCTAGTCTTCTTCTTCTTCTTCTTCTTCTTCCGTTCTTGCAGTCTCTCCCCTTCCTTATAGTTAAGCGTTCGGTAGTAACTTCTCTTTCACATTCATGTTGTCGTTTAAACTTGGCGAAAAAACTTGGACAAAAACTTTACGTGGAAAAAATTATTCCAACAATATTGAGAAGAAAGAAGAACTAATTAATTAACTAAAAAGAAAAAGAAAAAAGCAAAAAAAAAATCGTATCCGCGCACAATATCGCGGATTTTCTGAGACACGTGGCTCCGGTTTTTGGGGCTCCGAAAATCACCGCGGAGGCTCCTCCTTCCTTATTTTTTCAATTTTTTTTCTCTTCTTTTTTTATTTCTTGCTCGATTTTTGTCTTTTTTTTTCTCCTTTACGCCTCAGGGTGGATTAATCCGGATATCGAATCGATTAGGTCACGGCGTTTCGTTTTTAAGACGCGTACCAAAGATCGGTTAGCTTGAAATGTGCGTGTCGCTCGTAGCGCGGATGGGAACTGACTGACTGACTGACTGAGGCCGGTGGGTGACTGCCGCGGCGTCTCGCGGTATCCGGCGTCCGGCGTCCCGACGCTCGGCCAGTTCGATGAATCGCGAACCTATACTATCAGATGATCGGGGAATCTCACCTCATACAACTCTATGGGGCAGATTTATTCCCACATTCATATGTCTTTGTCGTTAATAAATTAACTAATTAATTAAATAATTAATTGTACGGACAATAAAATTCACTGGATATCCTATTAGGTATACTATTAGCGATGAATTTTTCTATCAAGAAATCACGTGCATATTATTAAACATATTATTATGCTACACGATTTTAAACGTCGGAATTGCTTGAGGACAAATCTCAATCGATTCATGAATAAAATTAGAAACAGAAGTATAGAGAAAGAGAAGAAAGAAAAATAATAATCGTTGATATAGCCACTCGCTAATTCACCGCATATCGCATATCAATTTTTCTGCGAATATATTTGCATCAATATTGTCAAAAAATTGATTATAATATATACGCCATTTTGGTATACCTACTGGACGTTTCTCGATATTCTATCATAACGATACTATCTGTATAACTATTATACCGTATAAATCTCTGTTTATGAAATATAAACGGTAAATATGCGTAAAAATGATGAAAGATTGTAGCGCTGCGCTGCAGGAGAGTGTAGGAGCAACGGCAGAAGCGGCAGGAGCAACACAGCGCACATGTCAGTGAGATAATATCACGAGATGATAACGCGTGATGTCATATTATAGGCTACAAAGAGTAAAGCCGGTTTTCTACCAGTTATAAATGTGGTGTACACGGAAAGGTGATTATTCGTATACACTATCCGTACACACGTGTAATTTACACATTCGCATTAGTATCGATGTGAAAAAAAAAAGACGCATGTATAATGTGTATGTATACGCGTGTGTTGCTAAAAATCATTTCTTTTTTTCTCTCCTCTTCTCAAAGAATTGCTATTAAATGAATAATAAATTATACCAGCGTATTTATGCATCTGAAAAATGTCTGTAAGATAATATATGAAAGCTCGAACACCGTTGCGCCCGTTTAACCGCAGCCTGTTGCAGAATCGTGGAATAAAACTCGAGGAGCGATAATAATTGTGGTCCCGATTTTTAAGCCAGGCAAAACAAGATTTATCACTTTTTTTTTTATTGATTTTGAAAGATCGCTGCTGTGTAAAAGTGTTTTTCCTTTTTTTTTTTCTCGTAGTAAAGATATGGAATCTTGTTCAATTAATCTCCTGCTGTTATACGAACTGATGAGGTCTGATAGGCTATACGCGCTATTGTCCTCAGATTGTTGAGATTTGTCGGGGAAAAACCTTTTCGTATAATCTGGGAGAATCTAAGGGACGATCTCTGTTTGGATGAAAGATTCGATTCACTAATTCATAAAACTTTGCAAAAACGTCGCAGCCCCTACCATCCGTACCTATACCATAGGGGGTATCCCTGCGCCCTCGAGGACCGAAAAAACTACCCTTTTCAATTAATTTGTGACAATTTGACAAGAGGCACAAATTCACTGTGTTTACCAACAGAATTAGGTACATTTGGAAAAACGAGTTACGGTAATTTGAAAAATGCCGAAAACATGTTTAATATTAAAGAATAAGAAATACACGATGCTCCACACGATTTCCCGAGCAAACGGAAAATCTGAAATGAAAAATCTGATAGGTTTTCAAATCTATAACAATGTCCTTTGCAGATTTTCAAGTGCTTTTTGCAACAAACAATCTTGTCCTATTTTTATATAAAACAATTTTTTTTTGGGACTTTTTTTTCAGTTAAAATATATTATGAAATGATTTCAATGTTCTCTTCCACCTTCAGACAGTAATATCGCAGTTTATGTTTGTATTATATTAGACCTTTTTTCGGACAAATCATTCGAACGGTTTTCATTTAAATCGTTCATTGCTGCTGAATCTGCTTTGATCATTTATACTTAGATGATTTTCGATCGTTTTCTATGAATTTTTCCTTCTTGTTGTAAACTGATGAATATCTAGCCTATAATTTCAATTCCTTTAAAAATTCACACTTAATCTTTGTCGCAATTATCCATTGAAACAATCAACGATGCTGATATAATTCATGAAAAACCAATCGAATGAAGAGAGGAATTGAGAACTGAAAGGAAGAAATAACTTTTTGGATAACGGGAATATAACGTCTGTATTACGTAGGCTATCGAACGTCAAGCTTGGAGGTAATATCCGGATGAAAAGAGTGCGGAATATACGTGGGCGTCACTGAATGACAAGAAATCATCTGGCCGGTCGTTTACTCGTGACCTGCAATGCAACCCCTCTGTATACTTGAAACAGAAAAAAAAAAAGAAATAATTAACGAAACCGAAACTTAAACTCATTTGCTTACTTATTTCTATACACCAATGCCTACTTCTAGTTCTTCTTGACTTTCTCATTCTAATTTGCAAACGATAAGAATACATTCTTATCTGAAATGAAAGCCGTCCGACTTAGGCAGGTATGTGTACCTTTATACGTACCTTGTACAGGTACCTGAGTAACCTCGGTTGAACCTTCACCTGCAGTTTCCCGTGCTACTGGCCCTGGCTACGTGATAAAACAAAGAGGTTTCTTTATAATTCATCGAAACAGATAATGTATATTGTATTTTGATATATCCCAATATCTGGTTGAAATGTAGAGAATCCTGCGTGAGTTTCATTGGCATTATTTGGTTGTTATTTCGCTCGAACGGATAGGATCGATATCGGAGTGCCTACTTGACAAGCGTTCGGTAATGACATCCGCCATTATACCTGCCTTCATCTCTGTGAGGTTAAACAAACAAAGTCCTTTGATTGAAGTGTATGTGCGTATTTTTTTATTTTTTATTTTCAAGTTTACTTCAACCACAATCTCTCAAATGATTCGACCCGGTTTCATCAATTTGGCACAAATAAAACATCCGATCAAGACGTACCTACCTACCTACCTACACCTACCTACCTTCCACGAGATCTTTGACCTCTCAACGTGTACCTGAAGAAGAGATCCGTCGAATAATTATAATTTGGAATCTATAATCCCGGAGAATTTTTGAAAATTATTTCATTATTCAGTATAAATCGATATGTGTAATAATGATAATACAAAAAGCTCCTTTCGTCACGAGAAAAATATCCGATGATGATATCCATACCGAATCCTAACTGATTGGAAGATTTATTTGTCAAAAATAGTGTCATTAAATAAATAAATGAATGAATAAATAACATAACATAACTAAAAATTACCATATTTAGTTTTATTCTGCAGCTTGAACCGTTCAGCTCTAATAGGCAATACATCGAACCGGTTGTTAATTAATCGTCATTACATCTCTATGCTAATGAGCATTTGGTATCGGTATAATTACGAATTCTAAAAGAATTTCCCACCCTCGTAGTCTTATCGAAGCTTTCTAGAACACACGGGGCAAATTAGACACCGTGTGTGCACTTTCTCTATTCATTTGTTTTCCAGATCCATTTCGTTGTCGATTCGTGACCAGAGTGACGACCCACTTGTTACCCTCGCTTTTCTATACATATATATACAAATATTATACATGCCTACAAACTTCGCATACTTAATGCTAGATTTCCACAAGTGTGATGTAGATATTCCTCAGCTGAGAAAATTTGTACAATATCTCTAACTCCGTATGACAATATGAAATAAATCATACCGAATAAATTTTGGGTGCGATTCTTTTTTTCTTTTCCTTTTTTTCTTTTTGAAAGTAAAACCTCGGTCTAGAGACCAAGGGTCAGTTTATTTATTTCGATTTCTTTCGATCGGATAGGTTCATACTAAAGTAGATATATGTGCGTGTATATATAACCAGAGGTAAGATCCATGGCGCAGTAATGTATGTAATTAAGACGAGTGTGTAGCTGTACTTGCCGGTTCTATATACCCAAGCAGTCAACATATAGCTAAAGTTTGACTGTATCATATCAAGGCAGTGAAATTTTTTCCGGCCAACCAAAATCGGACTACACCGTCTTCGATGCCATTACCACATACGATCGTAGAATGCGAAAAGTAAAACTGTATACTTAGGAGTCGTATAATCTAGGCCCCACTTTCATTCGACTATCTATTTCGCGAATTATTTTGAAAAAAATATCATTTCCCATCGGATACTCTCAATTTTGGAAGACCGGGGTCGAAGTTCAAGTATGCAGACGACGAAATAACAGGCTTTGGTAGTTTTTCGAATCTTCTTTCAGAAATGACGAGTTCCGATTATGATAATGACCGCCAATCCACGTGCCACATATATACATTTGATCCCACCTATATACCTATACGACTACTTACGAGCGATAGAGCAAATCGTCGTTTGTCACCTGTCGTTAAGAAAGTAACGCAAAGCACACCACGACTCGAAAGTGAGTCCTCGTTCACGTCGTGGGGTCTCACCTTGGCCCAACCTCATAGATTTACGGCCTCAAGTATCGAACTCGCAAGTTACGGTCTTGCCGGCTGTGCTGACATTTCGATCCTCTTCCTTTTCGAAATTGGACATCATCAATTTTATTGATAGAGATGTATCCGTACCGGTCCTAAATCTAAGGGGTATAACTACAGGTCATACTCAAAATCGTATTTTATTTTCTCATTTTGCTAAATTTCCACAAATACAGTTCATAGTGACTAGATTCGATGAGGTTTGTTACGCCATTGATTGCAACCATTCAGATAGGGCGAGAAAAAAGCAGGATTCTTCGAACTCCGAATAGTACGAAAAGTGCATAAATTGTGTAAAGCTGTAGAATTATCTTTCGCGGCATCGTATGATTGCTATCAAATTTCCGAGGGCGTTGAATGTCGGGTCTTGGGATCATGACGTGTAACTGTTTAGTATATCAGAACCCATTAATTCTGACAACGGATGACTGTAGGCTGTAGTTTTACACTGAGGCAGCTGCAGCATCGTTTTCTTCTCCACTTCCGGTCCGTATAGTACCCATCTAGGAATGGGATTAGAAATATATCGCAAGATTCCTGAGTCCACATAGTGCCTGGGACTCGAAGTTAAGGAGCGTTTAGAAGCAGAATAATAACGATAGCGAAATATAAAAGGAGAAAAAGCAGCTCAGTATAGAAACAAGCGTAAAAGGAATAACAAGAAAAACATGGCATAAGCAACGAGAGATACACCGCGGTGAGAGCTCTACGTTAAAATTGATTGATTTATTGTACTGGTTCGAGAACAAATAACAAATTAAAAATAACACATGGGCAGTCTTATACCCCGTCCTCGCCCACTCAAACTGATGGAATATACACTCGCGCGTTATCTAGTTAATAGTTTATCGAACAAACGCGATCTAAGTACTGATTGACTTCGTTGGTTGATCCTGTGCTAAATTCAGCCTCTCATTTTTGCTTTATGTTATATTATCGAGTCTCGAATTCAGAATGATTTAGATTTTGAGTCGCTGAGATTAAAATAGGACGAACTAAATTCCCATCGCATAGATATACAGCAAGTTAAACAATAAATATAGAGCAAATGAAAGCTCCAGCATATATGTTTTTTTTATCCTTTTTTTGTAACTTTTATTACCTTACGGGATATGTTTATACTGACAGGCGCGTCTAAAAGTTGGAATTGTAACGCTATAATGCGTAAAAAACTAACAGTTGAGTATAGAATCAACGAATTATAAATGGCAATTAAAAGTAGCTGTGGCTGGTTATATCCAGGATACAATATAAGCCGTAAGCTGCGAGAAGCCGCAGTGAGAGTATTAAGTACTCGGAAGATTGTATCTTGGTTATCTATTTGCGCAGCTCGGCTTGGATATAATTATAATACATTATCCTGGACGACGACTCTGTGCCCAGATCCGCCTACTGACATGCTTTGTCATCGTCGACTGCTAATACTTATTGTACACTTATTATTACTTGTAACTTAGGCATTGGCCGCAATAAATTAAATTGGTCAATGGTAATCCAATAACGGGCAATAAGGATACTTGACGCACATATTTTTACCATTTCTATATCAACCGCTATATGAATATGACTAGCAATAAAAATTTCACCCATTGATTCATATTATACATATTATATGCCAAAGATCTCTGATTGAATCGTTTCGAAGCTAGAACGAAAATTTATATAAAATATCAATTTCAGTTTCGAATAAATGGAAAGACGCTCGCGTTTTCTAAATGATTTTCAATTTTCTAGATTTTGATCAATCTAAAACATGTTAGCTCCTAAGAACTGTAAATATTGTGCAATTGGCAATAAATTAGGTATGAAAATGGGGTGCGAATAGATCGCATGTCGCATATACGTAGGTACGTAACTACGTTTTAGTCACGGCTAATACAGCTACGACAGCGTTAATATTATTATATTACTCTACATCAGCGATGATGACTGTGTTTGACAGCAGATACCCGTTTAATTAATTGGCAATTTGGGTCAACAGGTCTGGCGGACATTGACGAAATTGTTCCGCACTTCACCAAAAAGAGATATTTATTTTATTTTTCTATATACGAGTTTAACATTGTACAGAATCATGTAGCTCGTAAACGTATAGCTAGGTGTGTACATATACCATCCCGATTAATAGTCAATCAATCTCTCTTGTTATAATATACAAAAACGAGAATAATAAAAGACCAATGCGAAAGAAAATTTTCACCACTTTGTAGAGGCAATTTTATTACTCAATTAAAAACATATTAATTTACATCTTTAAAAATCGTTACACATATTTATACCTCTTACAGTAATCACATTCATCTCGGTTTAATCCCTAGCCTTTTTTCTTCTTACTCCTATACATACGATTAAATGTAATTATACATTGTATATTCGAGATAAATAGGTACGGGGTAATGAGGTAAAAATAAAAAACGGAATATTAAACATCGTTAATATTTACAAACTAAAGTAAAAGAAATCACATTGATGATACCTCTCAATGTATTCTTTGCTTCTCTACCTCGTCGGCAAGCTCGTTTGGGCTAGGTTCTTCCTATTGACAAAATTCATACACGTATACATATATATGGAATAAATCGAAGAACATGGGGGAAGTGTTTTTATTTTATTTCTTAATTAACCTGTAAAGATTTCATATATTTATCCAATTCATCCTCTTCGCTAGACACCCCTTCGCCTTCGTCCATTTTATAATCTTCAACAGTTTCCGGGGACTCGGAATCGAAGTACTTCTCTTCCTCGTCTTGAGTCCGTAGATCTACATTATCGTACGATTCATCGTCGTCTACGGTACTAAAATAAAAAAAATATATAAACAGAACACTGCATTACCGAGATTATTTCACAGATGGCAGCACCGTCCGCGATATTTGCTTATTAGTTATTATGTACTGATTTTCAAATACCTGTAATCAAACTCTTTGTCTCTACCGTTCAAAAAACTGTGATACATATTGGTAGTAAATTCATCTCTAAGGACCTGGCGTTCTTTGCTAGAAATCTCGCGACTTATGAAGTCTACTTTTTTCTCATTACGTTCCTTGTCGTAAAAATTGTTCGACGACTCGCCCGACATTTCACCCCATCTAATATCGCTTCTACTTTCTTCCTCGTCTTTGATTGAATTTTTCTCGCCGTTTTCAGACGCGTCGGAATCATCGTCAGAGTCATTTTCTTCCATGACTTCATTCTCCGCTTCTTCTTGCTCTTTTTTTAAGCTCCTTGTTCCATCTCTTTGAATACTTTCGAGTAACAAATTTACGAAAGTTATATTCTGGGTGTCGATGTTGTCTCTCGCCTTCTTTTGCTCCTCATTTAAATACTGGCCTATCAAATGTTCGTAGAGCAATGGATTGCGCCGCATCATTTCGGTTTCGCTGAAATATTCACCCTTTTCAATCAGGGATTTAAGCGCCTGGTATCTACGATTCTTCACGTCTATTTGCCGCTGGGAATAATTGTGATATCTTCGGAGCCGGTTTACGTGAAACATAACCTCGTAGTCTTGTTTTTGAATATCATTAAAATACCGCAAATGTTCATCTCTCATAAATCTCCCAAATCTGGATAAAAACATTGGCTGACTTTTCCGGAAAACGTCTTCAGCAATCTTCGCTTTTTCTTCCACCGTTAAGTCGGGGTCATCTTTTTGCTGGCTTTTAAATACCGCTTTTGATTTCGCCACACAATCAATCATCTCTTTGAAGAGATGTAATTGTTCAACCGTTTCGTGTGTCTCAGGCACTGGCATTTCCTCGTTTACTAACTCGCCAGTTGTACCTGTGTCTATCGTCATTTTTGTCTCTTGATTATCTTCAAATACTATCGATTCCTCCTGTAGATTCATAGACATAAATCATCCGCTGACGTTTACACTATCAAAGGTCAACTACGACAAGAAATTCGATTTCTGACACTAAAAAGTAAAATTCTTTCACCTCACACCGAACACACGTACTACATACGTCACACACGTAGTGTAACATGAAAATTTTTCTGCCATAACCTCAAATCGCTTTTTACTAGATTCGTTCGCGGCACATTCACAGCAGACAAAAAAAAGTCACAATACTAATGAGTAGACTACGAGACGTTTCACGTCAAGGATTAACAAAACTGTATTTTAGTTATTTTTAAACAGTAATAAGCGCGTTAAAAACTCGGCGGATATTATGAGGAAAAAGTTTTGATCCGGTAAGTTTAGGATTCTTGATTAAAGTATACAACTAGTATTTTCGGCGATACTACAAATCTCGAGGGTTTTTAATGCTTGTCAAACTACAGTTTCCTTGCCACTTTATTTTTAATCAAAGAGTTTATTAAATTCGATTTTCCCTCAATTCATTCAGTTTTATCCGCCAATACCGATTTAAAATGTTCAAATAATGCAAGCTTTGATAATCTCCGACTTTTAACCTAAGAATTAGAATTTCTATGAGGTTATGTAGCGACTGAATACTATCGTATTTTCGTCAATTAATTGAATGAAAAATTGACTAACACGTGAATCGATCTATTTCAACCAAAGAATATCAATAATTTCAAAAATGTAATGCGTCAAACAATGTGGTAAATTTATTCCTTTGTTAATCAGCCTGTAAGTTGATTACAATGGACCATACAACGTTAATAACTGAAAACTACGATGGATTATGGCATTGGAATTGGACGGAATTTTGTGGTGTAAAAGGTAGCATTAGACCGATAAATCCAAATACACACGACCTTGGTACTTGCTTTCAACAATTATGTCTTCAGGTGAGAATGGGAGTAGAAAAGAAACCAAAAAAGCTTCAAAATCTCTTCGAGAAACGAGATTTTCTACATTTTTTCATTTTCCAAAGAAAAAAAAAGATTTTCCTTTCTTCCACAGGTCCCAATCATGGCTTTGTTGGCCATAACATCGGCCTGGTATTGCGGAAAGAGAACGACTTCCTTATCCCGCGGACATCACAGTTACTACGCGATTAATATAAGACTTTTTTTAACCGCATGTTTGGCGCTGCTTCCCGTGATCAAAGCGTATATTATACTGACTAACCAGATAAAAATCGATCCAAAGAGCATTAGCCAACTATCGAGTAATATCATCAATCGCAATGCCAATGTCGTCGATAATTTCCATACCGAAAACTTGTTGAACGTCGACGATAAAGCCACCTCCGCTAAACCTATAGATTATTTAGTAGCCGGTACCGAGGGCTTGGCGTGGGTAGTTCACTTCTTTTTTATATTTGGTCTGAGGCGAGGAATTGGGTGGAATCCACGCGGTCCGGCGTCTATTAGAGCTCTGGTTTTCTTGATATTAGGTGTTTCCTCGATGCTATTACATTCACACGTAAAACACACTCAGAGTGACGATGTACTGCCAAATCTTTCACTCGGGTTTAGCATCACGGTAGTTACTCTCTTGGTCTTGTATATCTTGACTCTGTTTCCCGGGAGTGAAGGCACACAGGAATATGTTGAGGCGAGTATCTATTTATAGAATATCATTACACGAGATTCCTTATCTCTGCATTTGAAATCAGTTGCCGGTTGAAAGATGACGCGAAAAGCTTGATGGACGAAAGAGAGTTATAAAAATAAATCTGATAATATGTGTTCAATTGATTCAAGCTTTGGTCTGAATCATCAGCACCCACAGTACCAAGGAAATAATATACTTTCCGATCATTTGTAGACATATAAATTTATTTTCAATATAATACTCATGTTCTACTTCCCCCGATTGATAACGGTATTACAGATATCATATTTACAGATATTATGTATTATAGTGGAAAACTTTCGGGAAACAATAACTAACAAGACTTATTTACAGCTAGGAGAGCGCACGGTTCTCATAGACACACCCAGTGTATGGTATAATCGATATCTTGAACAGCGAGACCCGAGTTACCTCGGGACTGCTATGGAAGATGTGACAATATTCTCTAAACTTTTATTCCACTGGGTTACACCGCTCATGCAAAAAGGTGTGATGGGTCTCCTCTATCATTCAGATGACTTATATGACCTACCCGAACATATCAGCACCACTGGTGTCAGCAACGACATTAGAGAGTATTTGAAAGATAAGGTTTGTTTAACAAGATTGTTTCAGGCACTTTATTATTTAATCTAAGTTTCATCGATTCTTGTGTTTATCTTATTTGAACTTGAGAATAATCTCTTTCAAACTTAAATAGCTTGAGTCTACCGAAGAAATTTTTGAATAAGTAGAAAAAACTATTGTACTCGCAGTTTATATCCTGAAATTTGCTGTTCCAGCCTGAAGTACGAAGAGACGGCTATGGCAGTCTTGGTTCAACATCTCTAACAGCTACCCCAGACGCAGAGATTGTCTCTACAAAATCCGATGTTTCTTTATTGCGACTGCTGCATAAGTCTTTCGGTGTGCAATTTTACGCTGTTGGGATCCTCAGATTTCTTGCCGATTGCTCTGGCTTTATGGGGCCGATACTTTTAAATAAACTGGTGGGGTTTATTGAGGATAAAAGTGAACAGCTATCACTTGGTTATTTATATGCAGGCTTGCTTTTTATCACTACATTGATAGGTAGGGCTTGATATCATAGGATTGTAATATTGAGATTCTTAGACCTCAACTTGAATTATTATTCTGAATTAATTGAACTGTACGGATATCTTGGAAATTTTCTTCGCAGGGGCCTTTTGCAGTTCTCATTTTTCATTCTGGATGTCTGTTGTCGGATTGAAAATTCGAGCAGCAATAGTTCTATTGGTTTATAGAAAGACTTTGCACTCTTCTAATGTGAAATTAACTCAGAAATTCACGTTTGGAGAAATTGTTAATTTCATGAGCACAGATGCTGACAGAGTTGTCAACAGCTGTCCAAGCTTTCATTCATTCTGGAGCATTCCGCTACAGGTAAATATTGCTTTATCCTATGGTAACGCGATTTGGAAATCGTAAGAGAAAAACGATCTGAGATGAATCGAGAAAACTGATTAGTCAAGAATTAAGTGTGTCTGAAATTCGATATTTGATTTATTTTCAGTTGATAGTAACATTGTATCTTCTGTACAATCAGATAGGAATATCTTTCCTAGCTGGTGTGATATTTGCCATCATTCTTATTCCAATAAATAAATATATTGCAAATAAAATCGGAGAGTTAAGTACGAAATTGATGAAATACAAAGATCAAAGAGTCAGGCTAATGGGCGAAGTGATACGAGGTATAACTGCGATAAAATTTAACGTTTGGGAAGAGTACTTCTTCGAAAGAGTTATAAGTAAGTGACTTGGACACAAAAAGAATTTCTTTTTTTCTCTCAGGAAAACCACGAAAAATGATGATCATTGAAAAACTGTTTTAGAAATCAGAGAAAGCGAAGTAAAACATTTGAGGAGTAGAAAATACCTGGATGCTTTATGCGTCTACTTTTGGGCCACGACACCAGTCCTTATCTCTATACTCACATTTGCTACTTATACATTACTTGGTAACCAGCTAGATGCAAAGACAGTTTTTACAAGCATGGCGTTATTAAATATGCTGATCAGTCCGCTGAACGCTTTTCCATGGGTTTTAAATGGACTGACAGAAGCTTGGGTGTCAGTAAAAAGAATCCAAAGATTATTGGATGTGAGTGAGACAACAGTATTTCATCAGAATATAATTATTAATCAAAATTTACACAGAATTCATTGAACCTCTAACTCTTCTATTCAAGTTACCAGTTCTGGACACATCGACCTATTACACTGACCCACCGGTGGGAACAGCCGTTATGTTAAGAAACGCAATCTTCAAGGTAAATACGTGTCAAGTTTTTGTGCCTCCTGGTTCCGATGTAAACAGTCCTGCGTCCAGTTCAGATAGTAGAAGAAGTGTGACTTTTGATGACGAGAGGTCATTCACGCTGCAAGACATAAGCGTTACCGTTCAAAAGGTGAGATTTGTTCGAAAGGAAGTAAATCCAAAATCCGGAAGAGTGTAATGCAGTAAATCATGTGTTCATATGTACAGGGGCAATTGATCGGAATTATGGGAAAAGTAGGGAGTGGAAAATCAACTCTGCTGGATGCTATTTTAGCCGAAATAACAAAAGAAGACGGAATCATCGCGGTAAATGATTTGGACAAAGGCTTTGGATACGTTAAACAGAGTCCATGGCTTCAGCGGGGTACTATCAGGGATAATATATTGTTCGGCAAGGCCTATGATCACAGAAAATACAAGTGAGTTGTCCTCATTCTAGATTTTGTAAGGTGATAATTCGTTTATCCGAAAAACATTGCCTTCGGATCATTTATCACGATATCAACGATTCCCAGGAACATTTTGAAAGCTTGTGCCATGACTGACGACTTGAAGAGTTTGCCCAAAGGAGATTTGACCGGAGTAGGTGAATCTGGAGACACGTTAAGCGGAGGACAAAAAACTCGGATTACATTAGCCAGAGCTGTTTATGCGGACAAAGATATTTACCTATTGGACGATATCCTGGCGACGTTGGACTTGAAAGTTGCAAATTACATTTTCCAAACCGTTATACTTGGCCTTTTGAAAGATAAGACAAGAATCTTGTGCACCCATCAAACACGTTATTTAATACACGCTGATTCGGTGGTAAATATGTCCAGAGGTAGAATAATGAGCCAAGGAAAACCTAGCGACATTTTACCAGACTTGGAAGACTATCTCTTAGCAGCAGATTCGATTGATTCAGTCTTAGACTTCTCTACTGTCGATGAGTCGGACGAAAATCCTGACGAAGTTGTCGAAACTGACAGAGATTCTTTGCTTGACGATGAAACGTTTGCGATAGGAACTGTTCAATTCAACGTATACACCTCTTACCTAAAATCAATGGGAAAATATTTGATAATATCACTATTCTTGTTTATGATATTGATGCAAGGCTCGAGAAATATCACAGACTTGTGGCTATCCTACTGGGTAACGCACATAAATACAACGGACAATTCTAGCGACTCATCCGGGCAACAGGAAGGAAAATTATTCTCATTTTTCGACAACTCTGACACGAACTATGTCAACTATTACCTCATGGTGTACGGAATTTTTGCCGCACTTAATTCGGCTTGTACCCTCGTTAGGGCCTTCTTATTTGCCTATGGAGGTATTCAAGCTGCAGTTAGGATTCACAGACATCTTCTGAAAATGATATTAAGGGTAATGACGAGTATAAGTTATGTTATGAAGACATGTTTTCTAATATTACAGCATGAATTTATCCTCAGTTTTCTTATTTACAATAATTATTACAGTCACGGTGTATATTCTTCGACTTTCATTCCCTTGGCCAAATACTGAACAGATTTTCATCGGATACATACACGATAGATGACTCCTTGCCATTTATAGCAAACATTTTACTCGCTCAATTTTTCGGCTTGATTGGATCAATCATCATTACCATATACGGTCTGCCGTGGATATTCCTGGTCTTAGCACCGTTGGTGCCTATGTATCATTGGCTACAGAACCATTACAGGTAAAAGTTATAAAAATTTGATGAAAAGTGATCGCTAAAATTTTATGACATTGACAGTCCGATTCTATGTCATTTATTTCTATTTCATAAATCAAAAAGTCGCCTTCCTTCACAGACTGACTTCGAGAATATTGAAAAGATTGTCTAGCACGACCCTGTCTCCTGTATACGGTCATTTCAATGAAACTCTCCAAGGCTTGAGCACCATCAGAGCTTTCAGAGCGACGTCCAGATTCAAGACAGAAAACGAACTGTTTTTAGAAGCTAATCAAAAGTCGCAATTTGCTTCTATAGCAGCAGCCCAATGGCTAGCTTTACGACTACAGTTCATCGGAGTTGCTCTTCTCGGCGGTGTCGCTGTTATAGCGGTGATTCAGCATCAGTTCGACATTGCTGATCCAGGATTAGTCGGTTTGGCTATTGCCTACGCTTTGTCAGTAACGGGGCTGCTATCGGGCGTTGTAAACGCGTTTACGGAGACCGAAAGAGAAATGATTGCTGTTGAGAGGGTGAAACAGTACTTGGAGTATAATTCAGCTGAATTTGAACACTCCGACATCGATCATCCGCCGTATGCATGGCCAAGCCAAGGTGTTGTGGAATTCAATAATGTGGTTCTTAAGTACAGGTAATCGAAACAGGGAACATGTGAATTGCATTTATTTTCATCTTATTGAACAAAAGATTACTTCTCTTTTCAGACAACATTCAACACCTTCGCTTAGAGACGTTTCATTCGTGACAAGACCTGCTGAAAAGATTGGAATCGTTGGACGAACAGGTGCTGGAAAAAGCTCGATTTTAGTATCGCTTTTCAGATTGGTTAACATACATTCCGGAGAAATATTGATTGATAACGTTAATACAAAGAACCTTAGCCTCAAGGCATTGAGGTAAAGTATATTGTTTATTAGACGGGTAAAATTTGGTCGATATTTCTTATTGAAAAGACGAAATTTCCCCTGTTTTTCTTTAAATCGTAATTATTCATTCTCACAGGTCTCGTTTATCGATCATTCCGCAGAATCCATTCCTGTTTTACGGTACGATTCGCGAGAACATTGATCCGTTGAATCAATACCCAGATTCTCTGGTTTATCAAGCGTTAGAAAAATGCAAAGTGCATTCTCTAGTTCACCGGATGGGTGGACTTGGAGCGCTTATAGAAGAAGGTGGAAAAAACCTAAGTGCTGGACAAAAACAGCTCTTCTGCCTAGTCAGAGCAGTGCTACACAATGCAAAGGTATACATAATACCAATCATCATTTCTGTACTTACTTCATTATCTTTTCTCCAAAATATCGGAATAAGTATAAAGAATCAATCGTTTATTTTTCTCACAGATTCTCTGCATTGACGAAGCAACGGCTAACGTTGACGAGGAAACTGATCGCTATATACAAACAACGATAAAATCGTCTTTCAGGAGCGCGACAGTGATTACGATTGCTCATAGGATAAGGACTATCATGCACTGTGATAGGTGAGCGAATACGCGTCCTTATCGACGTTCATATTTTACCATTCAAGTATCGAATGATTAACTTTATTCGTTTTATTCATTTTATTCATTTTATTCATTTTGCTAACAGGGTATTGGTAATGGGCGATGGAGTAGTGCTGGAATTCGACGAGCCGGATATCCTGATGCAAGACCCGACTTCATATTTCCGTCAGCTAGCAAGCCAAGAGTTTTCGGAAGAAGAATAACGGGGATATTTTATCGATCTCGGGAATTTGATATTATATCGAGGTTATTGGAAATTGGATAAATAAACTCTTTACGCACGTGACGATAGATGTATAAATACATTACCCTGTTTTTTATACAGAATAATGATGATAAATCTGACTTGTAAATAAAATTGATTTTAATAAAGCCAGTCTTGTGTCTTGTGTTGTGTGAAAGACCATCTACCGCGTTTGGACGACTTTCTGTTCATTATCGTTATTCATAATTCTGCTTCTCATCCCTAAATAATTTTTAGATACATGATGGATGAAATAGGATAATACGGACGAGTTTTTAAAGAGAATATGGTCTTGGTCCTTCGGAATCGTGTTCCTCGATTTTTGTGAAACTAGTATTAAATACCATAGATTAGTTTTCGGAGATAGAGCATTTATATTGTTCATGTTTCATAGATTTTTTAATCGATAAATAAAATACGAAGAATATTATAAAGACAATGCTTTCGTTATTTATCTTCCATTACAGCCGCGAACTCATCCATCCCTATAAATCCCTTTCTGCTACGATCCAATTCTCTGAAAGCACTTTCCAAAATTACGCCCGATATTCGCAGATCCACTTCTTTAGCTGCGGTCAAAAAGTCATTCAAGACTAGATAGCCTTTGACTGTCGGAAAAATATGTTCTGTTTATTTTATTTATAAAAGGATTCAGTTCGGGAAGAAATTATATATTTTTGGATTATACGTGTAGGGATAAATAAATGCAAATATTAATTAACTAACATTGTTTATCGAGGGAAGCGAAGAGGTATTCTAAATCTAGCAGATCTTTGCTAGAGTCCATTTTTCTTCTAACAGAATTTTGAAATTGCTGAAAGGTGATTAAATTCTCCGGATTTGAAGATCTGGAAAATACCTGCTTGACCTCCCACTGTACAAATAATATTCATCAGTAAACTGTAAAACGGATTGGTCATTGAATTCATTTTCTAAATATTTCGAATCAAAAATACACGAACTCGAAAGAGTTTAATAAGCGATCGCGTCTCTTACCAAAAGAGTTTATTTTCATCCAATTTCATCAGATAACTTCAGAAAATTTACACAATTAAGTTCTAGTTCACTAATATGAGTCATTACATTCGTGCAGAACGAAATATTTGGAAAAATGTAGCGAAATCTTTGAAACACATGTTTCTTGAATATTATGATCCCGAAATAAACGGACACAGACACTTTTCGCGACAATTTAAATACATCTTGATTTGAAAACCTACCCTGTCCGGGCAATATCCGAAGACAACGGTCATCGCGATTTTGTATTGATGCCTTGTCAGATATTCCTTCCCACCTACATCGGCGTATCTAAATGCCTGGTGATATGTGTTAATATTTGTTCAGAAATTAACAAACCGTTGCCTCATTTTCATCCAAATTTATTTTATTTATTCTTCTTTTTGCAACATATGAGTGAAGTTACTGAAACTTTGGCTCTCGTATATTATACTCACCACTTGGAAGTTTGAAACAATTATATGATATCTTGGGAATTATTGCGGTACCTACAAGCTACTCCAGACTGCAGAGTAAATTGTGTCTCACCTTACGTACGCGGTCCATGCAATGCGTTGACTGATCTTGACCGTTAGCGTTTAACCCTTTGTCAAATTGAGCAGAAAGTTCAAAACTTTAGCTTGCGGTCTGCCAAACAATTGTCTTTTGACGGAGGGATCTTCTCTGCAAATTACGTCGTTAACTACCGCATTGTTCTTGTTTGTTTGATACCATCCAACAACTACTATCGGTCTATGGCCGCAGGACTTTAATGTCGCTATTTTGTACACACAAGGTGTTGCAAATTAATTAATTTGCCACACCAAGTATGTTAGTAAAGAAAAAAAAAAAAAGAAAACAGCTTATTCGTAAATAAAATGAGGATATCGTATTTAAGGAGAAAGCTCATAGCTATGATGCAATATAAAGCTTCCATGTCTCGATTCCTTGAACGATTCTTACCCCTACAATGTGGGTCCGAAATTATAGTTATTACGATGTCTGAAAAAGGATAGAAATTTTATTTCTTTCACTGCCATTACTCCAAACGTTAGTTTTTGGCAGAATACATTTTTCTATACCCAAATATTTATTCTATAAAGCTATCTCCCCCAAGCAGAAGAAAAAATCAAAGAGCAAAAATGCTACTCACAAGAAAAAATACTGAAGTCGAGATACAGAAATTAAAAATGCACGTTTGACATATGATTAACTGGAATTGTAAAGAGTAGACAGTTTCGAATTAAAATTGGTGATTGATGTCAGATTGGAAATACATAATCGACCCCAAAGACCGTCGAGTGCAAACTTCGATGCAGATCAGTCCATTTTCTTTCCTGTTTGACTCGCCATAATCGAGCCACTACTTCGAACCCTTGTATTTTGACCTTGGATACAGAATGAATAAAAGTGCAGACTGCAAGAAAATATAACGCTACTTCTGAGATTCAAGGTATAGAGCAGATTTTGAGAGAGGACTTCTCTGAATGGGGGTAAAAAAATGTCGATCTTTTTTTACAAACGCTAATTTGCTCGTGCAGTACTGCAGTGTAAATGATTAATTTTCAAATTTCCAATCGACGTCATTGTACAGCTCGGGATTATAAATTTCTTAACTTTAGTTGCGATATCCTTGTTTTCAGTGATTTTCCTGCTTGCCTTGAATTTTTCATACTTGTTTCAAGGACTGTCGTCACAATCAAGGTATAATTAATATCCGAGTGATACGTAGGGGTATAATAAGGTAGATATAGGTGTAATAAATGAAGGCATATGTGTCGAGGGCCAAGTGTCTCGTGTTTTAATGTTAACATCGCGTTTCCCCCCGGGGGGTAAAAGCTGGTATATTCTCGCGCGAGTTTTCTTTATCTAAATGGTAGTGGGCAATTAAAAAACGAGAGGTAAATTAGCCAACGTTGCAGCTCATTAGTTTTCATCGCCTTATAATGAAGAAAGAGTAAGCAAATGCCTTGTTGAATTCTGCACGAGTCGCATAAATGAATACTGCCGTACGCGAGAACGCGAACCGATATTGTCGCTCGAATGAATGAAAAAAAATTGTACGAAATATACGTCTATATACCTACACGCGCGTCTCCGCGACGCGGGCGTCGCGAATTTCCATTCATATCATATATTATACCTATCTCGGTGTATATTTGATACGAACCTCCCGCACCACAGCTCGCAGGTTAAAATTGTTTCAATCGAGGAGAAACTCTGCCACCGTTGAAGTGTTGAACATAGGGATCTCGTGTAAGCAGACATGTGTGGAAATTTTACATTCATATATACCCACAGCCATACATATGTGGAAACTAATGTATGTGCAGAGTAACGGTATAGATAATGAAGAATATAATCATCAAGAGTCTCGACGAATCTTTATGGTAATTGAAAACAAATAATAATATGTACAGAGTGTGAAAATATGTGTACATGTGTGTGTAGATAGTATTTCCATAGGTTTGAAATATAGAAAATAAAAATCCCCCCGGGTTTAGTCAAACGTACGCAGAGCGTTTGTAATTATACTTATATGTATATATGTATCAGCGTATATATATATATACAGGCTTGTAATTATATTATAAAGCCCTGCACTAGTACTACCAAGCAGCCTCCAGGTCTCTGCTTCGTAGCGAGCCATTAATTACTTCGCAAAAACGTATCAATTATTATTTTTTTAATGATGTCTTACAGGCGTCTGTATATTTACGTATATTTTTCATGAAATTTTCTTTTATTTTCAACGAGACCATGTGTATGCAGCACTGCGCTTACCAACGCGTTATACGTATTTCTACACATGTATATCTATATCAGTGCAGATATATTTTGCAGGGTACAGTATAAATCCACCCAACTCTAATTATACCAATATTCCATATACCTTTACCTTCACACGAGAGTCTGGCAAAGAAGGTGCTAATTGATACGATCTGATTCGCGAACGTGAAGGATTGAATAATTGCATGCGGCTACTTCTTCGAAGGACATTAGTTCGTCGCTGTAGACAATTACTTGGAACTGTGTATTTGAGACGAACGTTTGGTATCTTCAAGAATTTTGAAAGAAAGATAAAAAGCGAAATGTCTTATCCCTTGATTTGACAAATTGACGACAAATGAACAGCTGGTACCATTTAGCGGTCACGGGGCAAAAGGCGAACGCATACCTCATTAAAATTGACTTCCCTCGCAGATGTTGGGAGTAAAACCAAAATCCCCTTCGGGGTCTTGGGATTATTTAGAAACTGGTCTATATGTATGTAGCTGGAAATAAATTCCCTGACTTATATTACAGAGCAACAGTTCTACGCCTATATACCTACAGCTATTCACAGACCTACAGTATAAATTTTCTTTACATGTATTATACCCACGTTTCTTTTTTCTTATCCTAAGTTGCGTTTTCTACGTTGGCCTAGGTCACCTATAGACCCATAATTCAAATCTTTTTATACACTAAAGTGAAAGAGCTACGCCCTCAAGTATACTTACGAGTAGGAGTCGAGAAGACGTTATGTCACTACGTGATACAGATATAAGTTACGTCTATCTAAGATTAGACGCGACTTTTTCATTCGTCACATTTTTTATCAACCAACGACCGTTTCGTGTTCCCATATAGTCTCGTTTTTCATTATTCTTATTTAGTTCAAGGAAGATACACGAAGGTGTGCAAAAATCGGACACGAAGAAATGACTAATTTATTTCATTTATGAATTATATAGAACAGTTTGTTTCAGAAGCAAAACGTTTATCGATGCTTAATGAAAGTTTATATTCTTTGTGGTATAATTCCAGTGTTCATTGGTTGTAATTTTCATGCCCCAGAATTTTTGCACCGTTGACGCAGAGGCAGAATTGAACGAACCAAAATCTTGAAATATTACATGAGCTGAAGTCGTTTTGCGGACTGTGTTCCGCAGAAGTGAATTAGTAAGGGAGAAAGATCGGCGGCTTCAAAGCGCGGTAACCTTATACTCGTACTTATTGCTTTTGGTGTATTAATAACATAAATATTTGAGTAAGCCGGTGCCAGAAGCAGCTAGAACCGTCGGTCGTTCTTTCTTCATTCTTTCTTCCATGCATTCTTTCTTTCGTTAGTTCATTCGTTCGTTCCTCCGGCGTTTCTTAAAGCTCGTACCTTACGCTGAGAATAATTCTTTATTTTCTACTTTTACGTTCCACGGGCCGTTAGATGCGTCCCTTCTGGCAATAGCGCCGTTACACATACATATATGTATTCATCTGTGCCTCGAAACTCGAAAGAACATAAACTTATTCCCACAAAGGACGAATATTTGTCCCATCAAATACGGAAATCGAATTTCGAAAAATGGAACCGTGATCTAGTTTATAATAGTCGTAACAATTGTTAACACATAAATCCAAAATGGCGAACATAGCCCTCTCTAAAGAACCCATGCATAATCAATTGTCGTCACAAAATACGCCGCATAATTGTCCATTCGATTCGAAAGTGGGTCGAGGATAGCTTCGCGGATAGGGGAGATCAAAGAGGGATGCTCTTGATTCTTTCTGAGGAATTAACCGATCTCTTGCTCCTCATCGAACGAGAATTTAATACAGCTGCGACTTGTCTCGCCGGTTCTTTAAAGGCACGAAATCTCTTCTTCTTTGGCTCCCATAATGCTCAAATTCTACTTATACGTGGCACTCGAAATTTCCTTTTTTTTTCATTTCTTTTTGATATTTGCAGGGATTAAATCGGTCAGGTGCGGTTTTGCATGTCTTCCTTCATCGAACGCCGACCCTACTTTCTCGTACAGAAGTGTTTTCTGTACAGCACTGTATAATTGACTTCACGATCAATTTTTCCCTTCCAAATTCTTCGATCGTATTTTTGTTTTCTCTCTCGCTCTCTCTTTCTCTTCGTCTTTATCGTCGGAAAGTGGCTAATTTCGCGCATCACTGAATGTATCTCCGCCCGTGACCCTTCACCCTTTCATCCCTGAACGGTCATCGATCCTACACCGCTGTCACCAGCATGACGGTATGGAACATGAATAATACCTGATTCAAGAAGAAGAGTAGGAAGAAACTGGAAATGATTACATGGAAGGAAGTGGTTTTTAGATGCTAAATACTGGATTTTGGATATAAAACGCGCTCAAAATATCGCTGTAATCGGTGAAAAAGTTACGCCATGATTTTTACATCTCAACAATTGTAGGACACCCTCAAATTCATGGTCCGACGAGCTGGCCTGACCCTGATAAAAGGAACGAGTCTTTTCTTCCTGCAGGATTCTATGCTGTAGGAACAAAGCTAAGACTCCTGTTCACGGTCGGAGAACGGTAGGCACGGTGCTCGTTTTCCCCTTGCGGTATATCCTGCAACGAGGGAAAAAAATATGGAAACCTCGGTACTCTCTATACCTCAGAGAGTTTCGTCCTCATCTTTAGCTCTGTAGACTTACCCCGAGTACAGAGAGCCAGAGAGAGAGAGAGAGAGAGATAGAGCTGAGAGATGGAGAGGAGAAGAAAAAGATCCATCGGAATATTTTTCTCCGCCATAAATAATTAAAACTTATATCGAGAAAAGTTTCCTATATATTCGTTACAACGTACTCTAGCTATACCCGTTCTTTACATTTTTTTATTCTTTATTTTTCATGAAAAGAAAACACGGAGGGAAGTGGCTGCAAACTTTCAGGCCGAGATTCATTGGATTAAAAATTCCGTTGCCTTATTGCTGTATTTTATTATTATTACCTAAACGCGGTTAATTTCTCTCTTTTTATAGACATACAAGTACCTATGTATACCGCAGGTTCGCAGGGGTTCCGGTTTTCTTTTTCTTCTCTTCTTTATTTACTTTTGTAAAGAAATTTTATTGAAACATATCTTACCTTGCTCTCGTTAGTATTAACCCCCACATTTCCGCGGCTCGGTGAAAAATCTTAATACCTTAATGGGACGACGTTATAGTCGCCTGTTGCGAAAATTGTTCTACTGAGACGGCAATTTATGACGAAATTTGTTAGGTCAACACGCTTTCCAGTTTTATCGCAAAATTTTCGATTTCATTGCGAAAGTAAAGAATTCACTAGATCACGGGTTTCGATAAATATTATAGAACCTCCAGAAGAACTCTTACATAGAATAAAATTGTTGAAATCGCGGGAATTAGTGCCTGCAGGATTCTAAATAACTAACTAACGGTAAAACGATTTCTTGAAGGTTCTCCTCACGGTTTGTGACGGCGGTTAGCTGTAAACTTTCAAGTTCTAGAGGCTAGAGCTGCACGAGAGTTTAGTCAAAGGGTAAAACTAGATCAAGTCTAGAGGTAATGGTATAGTAGGCGAGAGGACGAAAGCTGACTTTAAGCCTGAAACTGTTAGAATTTCACTCGACTGGCGTATATGCCCTTAGGCATTTCCGTTGCCCGTTGCCGGCGTACTATTTCAGCACCCGCAAAGGAATTAATTTGCGAAGCGAATGCCGCGCGCCGTAACATGTCAGTATACTTATGGTACATTGCATGATAACCAAGACACAAGAGTAATATTCTAATGCGTTGGAGAGGATGCCGTGCGGAATAAAATCTGAACGAGTAATAATAAGGCAGATGAGGAGGACGCGGAGGATGAGGTATGTGGAAGGAGATACTGCAGTCGGAGTCATTTCACTAATTCACCTGAATATCTCACCCGCCTTTACCTATAGGGGATTAGAGAAAAATCTCGGAAGAAATCACCTGCCGTAAAATCGCGTTAAAAATTCGCTGCTGAGCTTCCGAAGAAACAAAAGGCCCTCTTCCTCTATGCAGACTCTACATTCGATTATTTATCAAAGCCTTTGACACCGTGAAACTATGTCATCGCTTCTAGGCACCAGTTTCCTTCATTTTCCGTTATTTTCAGGAAAAAGTGGAGACTGGGAGGATGCACAAGGTTCAGTTGTCCCGAATGTATTTATGAGACATTCACAGGGCGATGAATCGATTGTCTGAAGACGATTTGTCGTTTTCATTTGCAGAAGGTATAAATAAAGGCGGAGGGTAACTTGGGGGATGAATTTCATCTGGATATATATTCCACGGCTCGAAACGTAGAACATACCCTTCTGCACCTTGGAGACTCGACGAGTCTCGAGTGAGAGCGTATTTCCACCTTATTTCTACCTGCAGCCCTTATGTAAACGATATCTACGGAAACCAACGCCACGTCCTTACTACGCTACGAGCTGGCAACATAATACTCCAACTTTCGTAGGAAAAAAAAAATAAACGCACATACGTACACCCTCTTATGTACGGCGGGCCATAACGGTCTATGGCAGCCAAAACAGCGTGGCCGGGCTTCTGGTAATGAAGGTGGACTTCGCCGTGCAAAATATGACCGCGAGAAGATATGGACATGGAAAAACGTGGCTTTTATCTTAAATTCAAGAATTTATAACGCCGTTATTCCAGGAGTTATTTAAATATCTTATAAAATCATAGAAGACAATATTTTTAATATCCCAGCTAGCTGCAGATTCTCGATATTGCTCTTGTTATTAAATGCATTCTTCGCCCCTGGCAGAAGCTCGCGATTCTTTTCCTACAATTAATTACGGCGAGAGATTTATAGCACGTAGATATCGAGAAGTTGAATGAACGGTCTCTTTAAGTTCTGGTGCTATTCACGATCACTCTTGAGTCTTGGTTCGTATAGAACTGGTGCCCCACTCTCGGAGTAGGTTTGTTTTCGTGGTTTAGAGGGATTTCGTAGCGAGTCGTGTCTCCTGGTTTTCCTAGAAGATTTCTTCCTCGCTTATTCTCTTGTCTGCGGGGTCTCTTCTCCTCCGTTCATGTTTATACGGATTAAGGAAAGAGGCGACACATCTTTAAATACAACTCGTAAACACGCTACTCCAAGCTCCCCGAGACGTGGTACACCGTGTCGTAGAGAAACGATGAATCTTTCGATTCTCTCGAGGAGAAAAGAACCAGAAAAAAAAAAAAAAACAGAAAAGAAAAAAAAGGTTGGAAAATTAGGGGATAAACCTACCTCCTTACCGTTCTACCATTAATGCAATCTCTTCTATATCCTGACTTAAGGAAAATTCAAATTTGTCTCTCAAAAAAAAAAAGAAACAAACTACCGATCTATGCTCGAAAAATTTTAGCATTCTATTGGGTAAATTCCTCTAAGCTTTTACGTGCCGTGAATGTTGATACGTCGTGTAGGTACGTTATGTCTGCGGTGATACCAGAATCTGCAGGGGTATATATTATATGAGTATTAAGTATATGGGATCATGTACTTATTTGTGAGGTTCTACCAACGTGAGGTGGCTTCGCAAGTATCGTATCCCGCACGTACCGGGTTAAACCTCCATGCATGTAGGTAGTGAGTGCGTATATGTGCTCTGACTCGACGGTAATACTTACCCGCACACTGTATGATCCCTGGGGACATGTAGGTGCAGCAGCATTCGTTGCTGGAGCACAGGTAGGTACCTAGGTACGCGGGTGCAGGCGTTGTCGCCAAGTGGATGAGTGCAGCCGACGCAAGTGGCGTCGTCGACCGTGCGTCGGAGTCCGTCGTCGGTCCGTCATTGAAATAAAGCTAGAGTTGAGTGCAAAAAAAAAAAAAAGGAATATAAATATACGTACATACGCAGGTATATATACCTTCATGAAATTGCAAAATCTGGTCTAATTAAAAAAATAGCAACAAAGGTTGTGCTGCAGTCGCGAGTAACGTAACGTATATATATAATATATATGCGCGCACAAATCCAATATACCTACCTGTCATTCGTTGTTTCATTCATTAATTTCGCTCGGGAAATTAATCACCAATTATAAATAATTCATTTCTTACATTCGTTAAAGGTGGAATAAATTTTTCAACTAACTCATACGATTTTAAAATTCATACTCCGCCGATACCTTCTGCATTACACAAAGAGATAACTCGAGTACTTCGCCATCAATTACCACGGGAAGATTTTACATTTTTACATTTTATTTCGTGTCGTTTCGGGGATCGAAGTAAGTCGCCATCCCGGTATGTCGGGCTTTGTTTACTCACTTATTTCCTTTTTAGTTCGAGTATGTGCGACTGGCGCCGGTCTATCGTTTCTACTCTTTATTAGAGTTTGACGGCTGACTGACGATCCCACCGAACCCTACAATTTGCTTAACCTAATTAAGGAACCCCGACAGGAATCTTTGACCGACCGACTCAGTGTTCGGTCAATTGGAAGTTACACGTGTTTTCACGAGACTTGGGGCGGGGGCCTCGTACTCGACCCTTCATACATCCGTAGCTTTCTGAACCCTGGTGAAACTGGAGACCCATAAGGCGTGTACGCGGAAATCTTACAAGTGTCGAAGATCACTGAACACGTCAAGATCTCCAAGATATACCACCAGAAACACAATGAGCTGACGTCCTTGCAGTTCCCGTTCCTTTCGCTTTATTAGTAATTAAGCTGCATATAAGTTTTGCTGGCGAAATTTGATGATACATTTTCCAAGGAATATTATGATCAAGATATATTACCTGATGAATAATCCGTTATGAAAAATGTAATTTAGTTGATTTTCTCTGTTCAGTACTCACCCTGTTGTGTTTCTGTGAAAGTCGAGATTTCGGCATGCGAATCGTATGATATGAGCGTATACAGAAGTATTTTTAGTTTATTTATTTATTCATTTTGTTGTTTCGTGGAATTGACGAGCGTGTGTACCTACCCATACCCACCGCGCAATGAAAACCCTTCGGAATTATTAATTAAACATTACTCGTTAACTCTATGTATGCCGTTTGTGTTTTAGGAGTTGAATCTGCCAGTGGTTAACTTCATGGTTGGTAGGTAGCATGCTTTAATGTTTGCCGTTGTGAAAATGAACGCAAACAAAGTTCGAAATTAGATGTCAGTTATATATATCTCATTTTCAGCTTGATGGTAGTACGGTGCTACGTATACCTATTATACCTGATACTTTGAACCGAGGGTGTTTTCTCGTCACGTAATAAACGAGTAATTTCCCTCTAACTTCTGCGGCATGATATATCTCGCCCCCCCGAGATCGTTGAAACTATTCAATGAATATTTCATTGCTTTGCTGCAATTGTCGACCTCGGATATAGCTATACATGTGCCCATAGGAATATGACTAGATTGAAAAGTTTCTACTTACTTTCGAAATATATTCTCGTCCGTTTCACCCCCGCCCTTATTTCTTTAGTGTTTCTCTCCAAATAGATTCATTCCAATATCGACTTCTGTCATATAGCAACTAACTCCGATCGATCCAGAAGGAGAAGATGGATTAAGTTAGACAAAGAAAACTATCAAAGGTCCAGAAGTTTAGCTCCAATATTCAAACCCATTTATTTCTCTCACTGCTCTCGACGTGAAAATATTTCAACTTTCCTGCGGGATTCATTCAAGCGAAATCTTCGATTATACACTCATTATATATAATAATAAAATGAAATAATAATTATAAATATAGTTGCATAAATATTGTGACATGGAAATGCGCAGTTCGATTTTTTACTTATACCGAGGTAAAGGTTTGCTTTCTCTTATGAAGAGAGTCGTTTAACGACATCACCCTGGCACATTAAAATATTACTTTACCCCGCGAGAAGCGTGAAAACTCCATAAAGCTTAACGTCTCTTACTACACGAAATCGTTAGACGCCTTGCCAAACGAGGGCTCGCTCACTTGTCCTCTTAACTTTGGCCGTAACCCTGCAGTCCTAAAGTAGAAGATCGTAATTCTTCCCGCTATGAATAGAACGAGGAACAAGTGTCCAGAGAATAATTTATAAATAAATAGTAATTAAAAATTGGATGATCGGAATAGGAATAGTCGCTTTCGAAACACCCCGTATCATTTTGTAACACCTGTTATTCTGTTACTGGGTAACGTTTACAAGTTGCCATTTGAAACGACGCGACGTGACTGTTAGCTGCTGTCAGAAATTAACCGAAAAGTGTGAAAAAAAAGAGGCGAATTATTCATTCAGAAATGTCGGAAAAAGATGGGGAAAAATCTAATAACGAATCCAGCGGTACTACGGCGCATAAAGACGATAGGATGCAGGAATTGCGAGCAGGAATTACACGGCTCGAAGAACGGAGCGAATCTATTCGAAACGATCCCGCAGAAGATGAGCTTAAATTTCAACAAGCTTTACTTCGAGGTACTAGTCGAGCACCAAAGAAGCTGATGAAGATGCTGAAACATCCTGTAGTCGCTGAGAGAGACGATCTTGACGTAACCTCGACGTCATCTTCAAATTCAGACGTCGAGGAATCTCTCAGCCCCGTAGCTGCAGAGAAAACTTATCAAGGCAAAACACGAATTGGTGTATCAAAAAGCAAAAAGACTCGAGCCACAAGCCGGAAGAAAAATGAAAAATAAGTTTTTCGGGTTTGAAAATAAAGAATTTTGAATAATTTATTTCATTCATTTTATTGAGTAATATATGTGATCGTAGTAGTTGAATATAGGTATTGTGCTCTTCTTCTGTTCAAACCACGGTCACCATGCTTATAACTATGAAAAATTACTAGAATTAGAAACAACGCTGGCTTGTCAAAACGAAAAAACAAAACAAAAAAAGGACAGAAGTCAAGAAAATGCCAAAAAATAAGGAGCAATAACCCATTTCGACTCTACTCAAATCATTTCGCGATAATAATATTGAATTTAGGATAAAGCAAGTCGAAAATTGGAAAATAGTTATTTGCAAAAATGAGCGTACTTGATCCGGGAGAAGTCTGTTGCAGTTTTAACGGGAAACATCCTATCGAGGGAAAACCACCGAAACAAATTGTTCCGAAAAACTCCTCTTCAAATGAAATTTCACGAGATGAACGTATAGAAAAATTGGAATTTCAGGTTATTTCACGCATATAGATTGACTCAATTTTTTTTTTGCTCGTATAACGTTGAAAAATACTGAAAATCATATCGTCGAGATGAAAGCTCAACTTTATAATATATTGCATACTTCCATATCGACGTTTTATTCATCGTAATTGGCAATGTTAATTGCTGACGTAAATTTTGTTCAATTTCATGAATATTATTATGTGAATATGAACGCGCAGATGATTCGACTATCAGAGGACATGGAGATGATAAAAAATCGACAGTGTAATGCCGAAAGTGCAATTCAGCGAGCAATAGATCGCGGGCTGTGCGGTCTAGGGGGTCGTTTTAGACTTCTAAACGAAATTTGCGTCCCTGAGAATTCGTGTGTTTCGGAAGAGGAGAGATCCGGGTCCAGGAGTCAATGCTGCTCCAGTTCCTCGACGACCTCGTCGTCAATTCGAATGACGAATATTAGGGACAATACGTACACCCCCGTAAAAGAAAATGAGAAGAAAGTAAAAGAGGATAAGAATGATTGCGCGCCATTCGTACTAGGCTGACGTATACCTATGTATACTTCCATAATATTTCCTGCAGACTTTTACCGATTACAAAACAGATTTGACTAAATCTCTCAGAACAAAGGAAAGATAAAAGCTGTACAATTACTTCTCTTCTTCTCTTAACATCATTGGAATCTATCCACGATTCGGAAGTGTTTCAAACAATTGTCAAAAATGGAGAAAAAACAAGAAAACAAAAACTGCAACGTTTATAATTCAAACTTTTACATCACAAAGAGATTTTCCAAACAGTTCAAAATGGCTATAGGCACACTGCAGGACTGACGGCCGTATAGTAATAGGTAATCACACATACGATCGCCCGCGGGGCGGGTGTAAACTCTCCTATATTATACAGGTACCTGTGGTGCTGGTGTATTTTCGATGCCGGTTTAATTAATAAATAACACACCTAGCCCAGCGTATCGAGGTGAAATTGATTTCTACGCGGACAAATACCCTGTGATATATGCAGTATGTTGTAATTTGGACCCAGTGTAATGAAAAATAAAATATCTCCTGACGTTTGAAGCTGTTTTCAATTAACTTTCACGTCCACAGATCGAACTATATAGTTGATCAACCGACTTTTTGATAACGCTAAAATATTGTGTGACGAGTTGATATTAAATGGCAATAAATTTATCATATTTTTCCAAAATACGTAGATGGTCACTCATAAAGCGATTGGCTTCTGTCCAGCGGAAAACAGGCCGAAGATCAGCTGATCGAGTGATTGAACATTGATCGTTATCTGTGAGAAGCGGTTCTTTATAGATATGTTCGGGATATAGAGGTAACTCATCGTAGATGGATATAGCTATAGCACTCTGGTTCAATGAACAATGGATACACTCTAATGATCGATTATTATAATTCAATATCGAAACTCATTCTCGATAATCAAGTATAATGAACACGACCAAGGAGATATATTATAGCGATCCGGGGATGGGAGGAGTGACTGGGAGATCTAATCAGCCAACATACGTAGGTACCTACTGCAACTACCAACCCCCCGCAGGAGCCTTCCATGATAGAACCATGAAACTATGGGATCTATACGAGGCCTAATTCCAAGCACGATTATAGTTCATTAGCTAAACTATTCTGGGCAGGTAGGCTCCTTGATTTAATCCCAATCATCGATCCTATGTATAGAACTTTAAAATCAAATCAGTAGACGATTGCTTTTGTGTCTAGACTCAAGGTAGACCAGCCCCGATTTCAAATTTTCAAATTCATGTCAGTTGTCTCATTTATAATGTATTTCGCCGAGTGCGTGAGCTTTTTTTCATTTTTCGTCGACCTGGGTCCTTCTTTCCTTTTTGATAGTCGATCCTCCCAGCTACAAAACGGTACTAAAAGGACGTCGGATTATTCCGTGACCCGTGAACCGCGGATTATGTACATGCGTATTCCTTTCCCGACACTTCTTTCTCTCGACTTTTCGCAGTTGGAAAATACGGCGAGATCCTTATCGCGACTAATCGTCAGGAATAGGATTTGTCAGAACTGACTTGTCAGCTGGGGAAACAGAGCGGGTAGGTCTATTCCCGAGGAATTCAAACGGAATATAAAAAAGTTAAGTGACTTTCGTGTTATTTTTGAACCCTGCAAGTACCAACGTATCTGGAGAAGTGCTTCTCCTTCAACTTCGCACACCGCAGATGCCTGCTTTGTGATATCTCTGAGCAAATATTAGGCGTATCAGAGCCAGCCTCTCGACTCAGCTCCAATGTTTTCATTTAATATCCACTGAATGGTGGACCTCGACAAGGATCCGCATTCAGAGAAAAGATTGCGAGAGCCATTTCCCGGGTAGACAAGATGACGTCTTTGAGATACGGCTCGCTGCACATCTTGTGGACACTGTGATGGTACCTCGGTGCGACATGGCAGTCCGCAGCGCAGGCAGAAGACTTCAGTTTTTTCCTTCTTTAAGGAACATTTTGTGGAAAAACTGTATCTTTCAGTATGAAGACGCTACGATATCGCTTCAGCCTTTGATGTCTGTCCAGAATTTTGGGCAATAAAAATTTGGAATAATATGTTAAAATTGTTGCAGAATTATTTTTCAGGGAAGTACATTTTTCGCAATAAGTACCTACGATTGGAACAAAGGGATCGTTGGACTGGAGATAAATCAATGCTTGACGACTTAGGGGAAATAATAATTATGTGACCTCTTATAAAGGAACGCTACTCGCGGTCACGCGACCTTTCTTCGATTAATTATAGCTGGGTGCTGCCTCAAGTAACCGGCCAGTTCTTTGGCGTTTTGTTTCTTAAATTTTGTTATGATTATCGTAATTGCCAATTAAATTTGAAAATTCAACCGAGAAGTGTCGGAGAAGAGATGTTATATTCCAATACCCGAGTAGCGGAGTATTTTCTTCTTTAAGCATCGTTAGTCGGGTGTTTGATTTTCCTGTTAATTATAATTCGGTGTTTAATGCATAAAAATTATAACTTCCGCGCTGGATGCTCTCAGCTACCTTCTTCCAAGATGAAATAAAATTCGCACACGTGATCGAGGAAGAATTTATCTCACGCTAAAAGTTGAAGTAAAAAAGCTGAGACGTCGTGTGTTTCAAAAGGGACCAGACAGGGTGAAGGCTTTTAGCTCATTTAAAAGTATGATCTGTATCATCAAGACTAAAGGACTCAATGCCCTGGAGAAATGGAAATTGATTGATTGAAAAATACCAAAGGAAGTCGATTGATTCAGTAGCCGTTTCATGGAAGCAATCATTATTGATAGACTGTGGCCCCTTAAATCTAATATGATTTCTGTAGGTCGAAAAAATTCTATATTCTTCCCGATCGGAATGAAGGTAATTCACGTTTCTATCTATCTACAGGGTGCTAAAATTCCTTTCTAGATTCCCTGAAACTCTTTAAATATACGAACATACGTATATGCGTATAATTATACATGTTACGTCCAAAGTTACGTGCTATTGACAGAATCCGTTAGCACGATCATTCTACGTTTAGGAACCCCCAGCGTACAGCCTCTGCACTCAATGCAAGTGTCAAAGGCAGTTGTTTGCGGTGCATAATAGCATCGTTTTCGTGCATATATGCGGTATTTACTCGTATGCGTATAACTCGCCCATCTATTCGCCACCAAATAGATACAAGATGACCGAAATCTATTTGTGCAAAAGCAGAGAGAATGATTCTGAAGATTTTAACATTTTTAGATCATTTTATCACGAGCTAACGATTCGGGATACCAGTAATCGGATTTATTTTTATATAACATCCAGTAAAAGCGAATAAAACAGACAGTTTGAGGCAAGTAGAATAGGTTTGCAAAATCTGAAGGCGTGGTAGAGAGAGAAATTGAAATATTCGTTATTCGTCGAACTTTTTCAATCCAAGGCATATATCCTATAGCTTCGCTGGACCGGAACTACTACTGCAGAATGTGGAGGTTCTTGAAATAGTTCAAGTTCCCAGTCTGTGAAATACGTATGAATATTTAAAGCCATAGTCATATCTTTTCCGAGACCCTATTTGAACGATAATTTTTACGCTATTGCTAGTAAAGCTTAACGTCAGTGAAACTGTATAAGATATTGTTAAATCCTTTCACAGTCTGTCACGACTGAGAATGAGACCTACCTGCAGTATTCTATTTATTGTAGTACGATAGAAATCTAAGGTGTACTATGATATATCCATCCGAACGTAAGGCACAGGACAAAAGGTAATATACTAGAACTGGACAAAATACATAAAATAGATTCCGCCTGCTTTGTGGAAGGAGATAAAGTACGCAGATATATAATCTAACCAGGTTCCTGGCTTTATTTAAGACATTTATTTATCGTCTTTGAAGCAGTGGGTATTACACGAGATCAACTTTTCACCGAGGTCTATGTATAAAGCAAGGAAATAAAGAACGGAGAAAAAGGGAATTGGATGAAATAAGAGGGAAGAACAAAAAAATGGCCGGAATAATGTGTTTCAATTTTCTTTCTTAGATACATATTGCGCAGACCGCGACTTCGCACGGTTTTCGGGCTGATAATAATCTCGTAGATAATACAGCTAGTGGTACTGGCTGGGATGCTGTGCCAGCTACACGATGTCTGGTCCTCTTCTCATCCCCGTTTCTCTTCTCTCCCTGGGGATCTACTGCGTCAGATGCATCTGCTCAGAGCCGTGAAATGACGCAAAACAACTAAAACAATATCCATCTATACCCGTACGTTACATGTGTCGGATTCTGTACGACGTTTACGCAAATCTAGAAAAATCTCCGACGTGTAATATCATCGATTATCCGTAAATGATAGGCGCAAAGTTACCACGGATTAAGAGCCTATTTTTTTATAATAAAGTGGTGAAAAGCGTCTAGACTCTATAGAAGGCGAAGAGGATGTCTCACAACCGCGTAATAAATTCACATATGAAATTGCGAAATTCTTTCCTTTTTTTTTTCATCAAACTCCTCGCTTTGAGAAGAGGAGATATAACCTTGAGCTCGTTAACGATTGACGAAACACTGATCTTCACTCTTTTTCTCATAAAAAGGGAAACAAATTGTTGAAATACCTTTTCAAATGACGTCGAGCGATGATTCAAATACGTATTATATCTGCACCTATGTGAATGCGGAGTATATCTAAGTGTGTATGACGTTTATCCTACGGATATAGGTGCGCGATGTATACGAATATGTAGGTAAAGGCTGGAGTTAAGGTTCCCACTGGCAAGTGTAAGTCTGTTATAGAAAGTTTTACAATCGAGATCCACGATCAAAGAGAAAATGACGCTGAGGGTTGGTAGTTGCAACGGTAGTGAGAAAGCTAAGATGAAAAGTCTGTTAACGGTTTGTGATTAAAATACGCGAGGGATGAATAAAAAGCAAACTTCCTGCTGGTATGACTGCGCGTTTAATCGGGCGTAAACTCGCGAAACATAAAAATTGCATAATAGGTGCTAGGAGCAGGGGATGATGGGCATGGAAAGTGGAAATTGGAAAGGGAAAAGTGGGAATTGTACGTATCGCAGGGCCGTCACGACGCCATGATAGCTAACCCGAAATACTGTTTTTTTTTTCAATTTCTTTTTTGGTTTTAGAAAAACGGAAACGTACAGCATGGAAGAGTAGTTTTCTGGTTTTAAAACAATGGACACGAGAATTTTTCATCCTCCGATAATCCGATGAGGTTCGAGCTTTAATCTGAAAGTTGGAAAAAAGCTGAAGTCATAAAAAATAACACGATTTTATACCTATTGGTACAGTTTTTTTAATTATCAGAAAAACAGAACTCCGCAGAACGGATTACAAAAATTTATCTGAACTTTGAAATCCATGATTTTTAATTACAGGCCATTTTGATTATTACTTTATCTCTCGGTGTCATTTTTTCTTCATTGATAAATACACGTCTGCTCCCGCATTGGAATTTTATCAACATTTTCGTTCACTCGAATCAAACTCTCCAGTTTTCTTCCTGTTGCGAGTTCTGGCTAGTTTTTGTCTCGGTGCAAACAGCTGCTCGAAAATGAGTAAAACATTCTCTTTCCGTAAGTCCGATGTTTTGAAAATGAAGATAAAAATTTGTGGGCCAAATTTTCCGACCGAGAGTAAATTTGAAAAGATTTATTCCACGCTTATATCCAGTTTTCAAAGACTCGACACTTGATTATCACGGCATATTATTCCATCCAGTAACTTCGGTCGAAGAATGGTTTCTCTTATTTTATATTTCCTCCGTTCCTTTTTCCGTCGGTTTGATATCGATGAATTTTCCACCTTGTTGTTGACTTTATATACTTAAAACCCAGGGGCCTGGATATCATTGCAATTAGGTCGTCCCTGGGTAGCGTAAAAATGAACGGATAGATGCAAAATAATGAAGGCTCCGAGACCACGAGAGTAATCAGACTTAATAATTGGAGATTTCGAATCCTCAAGAGCTCTACCATTACGGAAAGCAGTGGATGGTGATGCGAATGAATGAACGCGAATGCCTGTCAGCTATAGAGTATATACATATAGAGATTTCCCCAAGCCCCGCGGGTCTTAAAACCTGCTAATCTGTATTTGGTCTACGGATATTTGATGGTAATATCTACCATCTCTTCATCTCACAGTCTCTCCTCTCTCCTCTCTTCTTCTTCATATTTCTTTTCCTTTTTCTTTTTTTTTTCTATATCTTTTCGTTTTCTCTTCAACAATATTTCTACCCTTATTATCATCGTTCTCATTATTATTATTACCCGCATATTGTGTCATTCTTATCATTTCTCTTTTCTCGTTGCATGATAGAATGCCACTTAGACAAGCCGAGGATTATTAAAAAATACTGCCTCGCACGCGTAAAATTTTAACAATAATAATAGTAATAACAATAATGGAAAAGCTTGGAGGGATTCTCGCACATTATACACCAGCACATATACGTGTGCAGCCTTACCTTAGAGGTATCTTTCAAGGCCATATATATATATACATATATATATCTGAATCCCGGAGTAAAGCACAACGTCGTTTGCTAGAGGAAAGTCGACGCGGTAATAAGGACGATGCTGCACATCCGTCAACGGTTTTTAAAAAGTGTAGGAGTACACGTAACCGTGTAGAATGGTTATGCCGTAAATCATACAAGAAAGTTTCGCTAGTCAGCAGAAAGAGCGGAGATTTTAATGCCAGAATAAAATTAATGTCTCCTCATCATATCTGCAGCATAAATGCAATATATATGTATACCCAAATGAGTTTGAAAAAAATTTGATTCGAGTAAACTACGCCGATGAAGATTGTTTAAGTATTGTCATATCGATCGAGGGACGAGCTAGGGCAAATTTTTATTCCCTTTTAATTACACGATCGCGATTATTCCACTATTCCCTACTTCCTTTCGAAACGGTATAAATCTTTACGCTTAACCAGACAGCTATCAATGTCACCCGTGTGTCTATACGACTGTCTAACAGAGTTAACTCGGGATTACCAAGAAACCTTGGCTGTACGCTTAACTCGTTCAAGTTTATTGTGGGTGAGGGTAGTTTTCCGGTGCACGGTTCTGCTCTCTCCGTATGTCTAGGTCTGGTTTCGTTATAATTTCGTGTATACATGTTTTACTAGTACCAGAACATGGGAGGTAGGTACGTACGGCTGACACTATGTGCGTATAGTTCAAGTAGGCGTATGCTGACGCGTACCGGGTGCCTAAAGAAACAAAAAAGAAAAGAAAGAAGAACAAAACATCGCTAATTAAAGTTTGGATTTGATTTTTCAGAGTCATCCATTCTGTTTGATAACAGGAACCTAGAATATGAACATCTGTCTGAGATTACCTCGAAGGGTGAGTTGAGAAATTTAAAAAAAAATCGATCTCCACTTTTTGGCGATTTCATGCACGTATTTCAAATCGGCAACGGAAGAACTTTCTGAGTAATGAGGATGATATTATTTCGCGAACCAGCCCACCCATGTCAATTTTTCTTTTCTTTTTTTAATTCTCAAAAAATTGTAAAATTTGACAAATAAAAATTTCCTATGACTTTTGAATTTTTCTCAAAGAAAACTTTGAAAAATAAAGAAGACATGTTCTTGTCCAACTTGCGATTAGATCATAATATATTCTAGAATTTCATCGATCATTGGACCTCTTCAATCTTCAGTCTATATGGCGAATAGCTGAAGGATTCTTTCAGTCAACTGCGAACCGATGCTTATACGCTCACGTTATTAAAATCGATAATAATTCTTGGATTTCCTTTTCTGAGAGAAATAAAATCGCGTCAGACCTACACACACGTGTTTTCTGTAGTCTGTGTATACTTATTTATAAATTCTCTGCAGCGTAAGGTATCCAGTTGTTACAGAATGGAGTACCCACCTGTCCTCGAACCTTGGTACTTGTAAGAGATGTATGTACTAACTGCAGTGCCCTCATTACAGTCAATCTCGATTCAATCCTCGAGTTTTTTTCTGACGCGAGTTAATCCGATCGCTCGACTACCGCAAGGAGGATCAAGTACGATTCCCGTCGCGCTGTACTCAAAGCTCAATCTACCCGTTCAAATTTCTGTACATTACATATTACATGTGCCCTTCAACTGGAAGAAGATCAATGATAGGGAGTAGTGAATCGATGGAGATAATTATTTGATATAAAAAAAATTTAATCACAAAAAATGACAAGGAAAGAATTTAGAGTCAGACATCCCTGTAGAATTTTTAACACGCCACCATTGCCGTTCGGTTGAAACTTTGAAAACTGTGTCCGCAGAATTTAGGGGTACGAAACACATCCGGACAATTCTGTTGAAACTTTTAACAGCGTTTCTTCTCTCTGTCAAAATTAATCACCATATTTAAAGGTTCATATAGTTAATTTTAATTTCTGAAGAAACTCCCGCGATTTATAAGTCAATTTGTACCTACCAACAGCGTATACGTACTTTTTTCCCCGTTTTATTCCAAACTTTGGAAGTTTTCTTTTTTATAACGACAGTTTAGGTTTTAAAATTTGAATTTTCATCGCGGAGATGATGGCACGGAGAAAAATTCAAGTTGAAAATATCATTCCATGTCAACCTTGCGACGTACGCTCCGGTAGTACTGTCAAGTGTCATGATCATTACAGTTCAGAAACCATTTCGCTAAATGAAAGCTATTTGAAAAAGTCAAAGAATCTTCTTGAAAGTTTTCAAAAAAAAAAGAAAAGAAAAGAAATCCGGTAATTTAACAACACCCAATTCAAGTCAAAAAAAAAATAGTAATAAAACGCAAGTAGATGCAATCGCAAATATTGATAGACGGTAGTAAGCAGCGCAAATATATACGGACACAGATTTGGAGGGAAAATTTCACTATCACTATTCACTATCGCTTTTCCCAAAGTTACATGACCGAATTCAGTGGCGAATTATTTCCTCAAAATCTCGGATTTTCTTCAATGAAAACAACGTGGCTACAGGGGTGGTATTTCGCGGTATGTGAAAGTGCAAATATTGGTATGTGGACGGTGGATTCACCCGGTACGTAAGTCGACAAGTTACGTAAGAAGGGAGAACCGAGGGGTCGCAGACTGGCTTTGTTTGCTGGAGTGCGTCTAGGAGGATGTGTGCGTGCGTTGTTCATAGCCAAGGGGTTAAACCGTGCGTATGTATACGCATATATATAAAAAGATATATGTATGTACTGTACATACCTGTACAGTGCTTTGGGCCAAGCATATGTATCAACACATATGAGTATACTCGCTCTCGCTGCACGAGAATACGCAAGAGTTGACGCCTTATGCCTTCGGACATGTAGGTTGAGCAGACGTCTCGACGCGACGCGACGTCCCGGAGTCTTCGTATGCACTCGCAGTCATTTAGCGCACAAACGTTTTATTTATCATCCCTTGATGACTTTTCGCTGAAGGTTCAACTTTTATACCTCGATTCTAGACTCACATTCTTTACATCGTGCGATAAAAATCTCCTGACATGACATCATTCTCGCAAGGATTTAACAGCTCTACATTATCCATTCTGTATTCCTGATATCGTCTTTCCTTTGGCTCGTTTTTATCCAAATTACGTGCATTCACGTTATGGAAATTTAACTAATTCAAACGGCTGGATCAGATTATTAGAATGTCCAGTATTTCTCATCTATAGGGCTCCACAATATTTCATGGGATTCAATAAGTCATGGGATTTAGGATAAGAGCTAATAAGATTTGATTAAATTAATTTTCATAGTGGGATTTGAAAATGATTCTCGAATATCGTGGGATTCTTTTATACACAAAGAAAGACTAAAAGAAGTCATGCAGGTACTAAGTAGTTTCGTCCGATATTCAAATTTTTTTGATCTCGAAACGCATTCCTTTATCTTTTTCCCTTAATCTGTATATTTTTTTCTTTGTTTTTCTTTTTGTGTTTTACAAGAAGAAATGGATCTGCTGAATCCGTGTGATCTGAATGAACGAGAGAGTTTTCTTTTGTCACAGCTTTTGGTAGTAGTGTGAAAATGAATTTTGGATTGTTGGTTGGTTGAAGAGAAAAAGTCGCGTTGGAAGCGTAGAACTCGCGCTTTCTGTCGCCAAGGGTGCCATGCTGACGGACGATCTACATTGTCCTCGATAATGACACGGAGTGAAAAATGTAGACGGATAAATTGTTGAAGAGAGAAAAATGCCCGACCTTTATTCAATGCAATTTCTCAGGAATATACATTCCACTGTCGCCATTGCTCCCCGCCGTTCTTCATCTTCTTTCAACGTCGATACGATATTTTTACCAGCGTCTCGCTGCCATCTCGAAGAATAAAAAAAAAAACTCGGAAGCATGCAGTATCACAGAACGATGCATTTCCACATTCATTCATCTAGGTACACATACAAAGCACTCGGTTCGTGCCAGCGAACTGTGAGTTTTGAATATCTAATCTCAGTATAATCTTTGGACTTGGAAATATACATAAGTTTCTATATTCCATGTCATCCTCGAGTAAATATATATCACTAAGATTATACTAATGAACAGTTTAGTTTTTTGATCATTTTCAAAGCGATAACTGACTGTCTCGTCATTTATTAAACCAACAGTTCAACACATTCGTTTGTCCATCCCTGTACGTGAGCAATTTCTAACTGAGATGGAAATTCTTGTCCTATTCTACAACTTTTCACTGAAGACTTAGAGGAGTCAATTTTTAAATTTATTTGGATCTATACAGACGCTGATCGGAATTTTAATTCCAACCAGTAATTCTGATTCACACCTCTGTATCCTTAAGTAGTACATAATTTCATCACAGTAGACTAGGAATCTCTCATTTCCGGCGCGTATAATTATCGATTAGATACAACTTGACATATAAATGGTCTATAATAGTTTCGGTCAGGTTTTTATAATTATTCAAAATTATTCGTGCATCGATATATAGGAAGGTGAATGTCATATTGGATAACCCATGTTCTACAGGACTTTGAACCACGGGCAAAGGATTTTGTCTATATTGTAGAACTAGTTTGAGTGCGGGTAAAGAGGCGAGGCTAACTAACTACAAGGATCTCGATGCACAGATCCCTCGTAATCATCAAAGGCTTAGAAATTAGCGGGAATACAGCTACCTCTGTATTTTCTCTTGAACCAGAGTAAAACAAGACAATAGCTGTTCTAGACGCGATCTACGGTCTGCGATCTACCGTCTTCATATTTCATTATTTATTTTCCGTTATTTCCATAGGCACAATATAAACCTGGTCTCAAAACCAGTTCGTGAACACAACTCTCTCATGTGAGTAAAAAGAGAAAAGAAAAAAAAAAAAAGTTTCCACCTTTTAAATGTCATAATTCTCTATGGTTAATACGCGAGCTTCCGGAGGTATACGAACGTGTGTTAGTATTTTGTAGAATACGGACCATAAATGCGGCTATTATAGTTGAATATCATTAAAAAGCAGATATCAGTTGTACAGATGCAGCAGCCTTTCATAATCCAACAATACGAAACGTTCCTGTAATGACGATGAAGATTTTGCGCTAAAGACACGTCGATTTCGTTGAATTTCGCGTAATAGCTACGTCACAAGCTTTTCAATACTTATTTGTATATTTTGCAAATTTTTTAAGCAAAAAAACATAAAAAAATGAAAAATACTTCATTTGCGAAAAAATAATTATCACGAACTGTGAACATATATGCGCTTGTATATTATACATATATGTGCCTACAGCGAGCTGGCTAGTCCTCTTGTTTTCAGGGCGGTTCTGTCGACACTCGTTAACCTTTTGCGGTCGTTCTTGTGGTAGGCAGACCCTTCATTAAATTCACAGGTTCTATTTAGTTGAGTTTAGTGGGTTTAGTTTTATGACCAACCGTGAATTTAACCTGTCATCTAGAGATAGAAGCTCCATGGTAATTATCGTCGACTATGAAATTTAAATAGGTGTCGAAAATCAACGAGTTTTAATTATATACGGAAATGAATAAACAGGATCGACGCCGGTCGTCTCGATATTATGTTACACGAAAGTGGGACAAGATGTGGACCACCAAGATTAAGATAAAAAAACAATCTACTCTTTCCTCTAGCCTCAAAATGCAAAACCAGTCCATATAATTTCATCGCTTCGAACGTTTCCAAAAAAAGAAATTATGAAGTCTTTGGATTTCCGGGTACTCTCTATTCAAAGTAAAAAAAAAAATCCCCGAAGATGAACCAAATTCTCGTAGTTCAAAGACGGACTGAGATAGTCTCGGTCATTATTTTTCAAAGGCATCTTGGATTAAAATTTCAAAACTTATCAAACTCCCAAATTACCGTTCGAGATTCCGGGTCTGGACCGAACTTTCTCACAGCTTTCGAGTCCCGCCAAATCTCAGGATTCATCATCGACTATGTTCCGCTAAATCGAGCTGTACAAATTTCGACTTCCCGGTCCATCTGCGTCCGCTTTATTCCAAGATTTTATGTGCCATCTTCACCCCCGTCTATCTCCTCGCTCCGATTCTCCCGACGTATGACGTACCTATACAGAGATGAAAAACTGGACAATTTCCGTAACTATAACTCGTTCAAACGCGATTGACCGAAGGTTTCAGGACCTTCACCGAGACAGTAACGCACTTTCGTCGTATGTGTGTGAAGCTGTTTGAATATGATAGAGAAATACTGGTTCAGGACGCGAATTGCTGACTGGTCCAGGCCAGTGTGAGTTTCTATAACCAGCATATCTCTCGGAGCAAGTTTTTGCCGCAAATCCGAGCAAACGCCTGCAGTCCTGTGTGTGTATAGTGTATACAGCATGGATATAGATGCACTTATGTAGATGCCCGATTGTATCCCTTTGTACTGCAGGCGGGTATTCCTTTCTCGCTAAGCTAGAAGCGAACGGCGGCGTTAGATCTCCTACTATTCGCACCACCATATGAATACGAGACATTAAAAACGTCTTTCTTCATTCGTAGAGGGTGAATATTAAAAATCAGCGGCGAAGATGCATGGCTAGATTCTGAGGCTAAATGGGAAAAAATGTCAGTCACACCTCTGAACGAGGAGAAGAATGATTTCATCGAAAGAGTCTGGGGCTGTGAAAAGCGACGATATTACAAAACTTCGGATGAGAATAGAGAATGAATTTTTGGAAACGGATCGCATATTGAAGGCGTGCAGGTATGTGTACAACAATCACTCACCTATACTAAAATTTTTCTTTTTCCTTACTTTATTATCATACCTACACGTTCTCGAGATACTCGAGCTGCACGACTTCACACTGTAGTATTAAAGCTCAAAGAGAAGAGGCATAATTGTAATGCTGCCAAAATGGCAATTTTTTTATTCTTTCTTTTTCCTTTTTTTTTTCAGAATGGAGATTGGACTTGTTCGAAACAAAAGAAAAGCCGAGTGTCTAGAGAATTGTTAGAAGTGGGTGTTTATTTCGTATATAGTGCAATTATTATTATCCCATACGTATGCTCTACAGGCTACGTGTAATTTTGTACCCCACACTACCTTACGTATGCATATTCACGTATGTACGTACATACACGGGATATTTGGGCGTCGGCGGAAAATTTGACTTTTGTATATTTATAGCTAGAGAAAAAGTAAAATTTGGCAGCTTCGTTGTCATCGGGTATAAGCATTAAACACGGTGACTTTAAGCTGCCAACTACTCCTGGACAAGCTCTAGGTAGGTATCTCTCTTAGCTATCAGTTTCCACTTACGGCTTCGCAATCTGAAATGGAAACTAAAATAATGGGAAACCTCGCGGATTGGGTCCCCGGGTAATCTGATCTGTCAGGAAAGAGGACTCGTGTAATACGCGGAAAAAAAATTCACCGCGTTTTTATACTATAATTTATATCTTCTATTTTCTATGAAAATATGAATTCTATTTATATTTCCTATTTTCTATAAAAATATAATTTCACCGATATCATTCAGTACGATTGTATAAATCAAAGAATAAGGTGTGTAGGGTGTGATGGGATAGACGCGTATGGCAATAAAAATATTGAGTTCGATAATTCATTTGGATATTGAACGTGTACAACATCTGGTATACTGTATGTAGATAAATAAACCTTAACCTTTGGGTATATATGTAGGTAGTTTTAAAATATATAATAAAAGGAATACGAATCCGACGCGAGGAATACGATGACACAACAGAGGCTAACTCGGACTGTAGAAAGGAGAATAAAGGTGCCTGGGGTGACGTGATGTATGAGATCGATTTAAACCCGGCGTTTAAACCACGGACCATAATTCAATTCTCGAAAAACGACAGCCCCCGTATGGCAAAACTCGTCATGCCTCGCCCAAGGGCATGTTCAGTACCCTGGCCTATGCCCTGGCTTACGAACAGTTGAAGTGACTGCTATATCTGCAGAAATACAGATTCCTTTGGTTATTTTTACGGATGAAAAATAAAATGTATAGAATCGATATGGAAAATTTATTACTTCATCGGATAAAGTTCATCCACTTTTCATACGTTTTTTTTTCAATTTTTTTTATTTTTTTCTGACTCAAACTCCGAATAATTTACTTATATTTATAAAGATGTTTGATTTTTTCATCCTCTTTTGCTTTTTTAAGAAAAAAAAGGTCAATTTTGATTTTTCTATAACGTGAGTGGGCTCGTCTATGGCATCGTTCAAAGTGATTTAGGCAGAGAGTTGAATGGCTTCGGTTGTAAAGGCGATACACTATACACTATTGAATAAAAGCCCCAAAATCTACCATTGAAATCGCACTTTGACCGGGCAGTGCACTGTAAACGAGGCCAAACACGACGATCAGCTTGAGTTTGCCACTCCGTGCCATCATGTACACGAAACTCGATCACATCAATTCCAAATGGTAAGTTGTAGTATATAGTGTAGATGGAAAAATTCCACAGGGATGAATTTACATTTCGAACATTTTATTTTTCTGTTTGAAATACATGGGTCGAATTTTCTAGAATTACCATATTTTAATAGATGTGTAAATTGGAAGATCAGATTGTAGAAATCCGAGAAAAAAAAGGAACGAATTATGTTTATTAAAAATTTCGTTTTCTTTTCGAGAGAAGAAACTAAAAATAAATAAACATTCACAAATCCACTTGTGTGTCATAAATTTGAAAATAGTGCAGCGAGGGCGTGGGAGAATTCAGTGCTATGCACGACGCAGCTTGAGTATAGGCACTTTCCTTATCTCCGTGAAGAATTTTTGAAGATTTTCAGGAAAGATTTTTCTCTTGAGTAACTAGGTAGAAGGTATATCTATACTCTTTAGTTTGTATAGCGATCGGTAATGCGTACAGTATAGCTATACGTCTCGTAAGTGATCGTACGTGATTATTTGTGAAAGAGGCAAAGGTTTGCCGTGCAGGTGAGAATCTCCAGCGTCAAAGACCCGAAGAAATATATACTTACGATATAAAGGATCGATTTTCAATTTAAAAGGCTTTATCGATACGTGCTTTGAGCCCTTTTACTATTATTTACTATCCTAGACACGGACGAGACCGTAGATTGCCTGCGACAATGAAACCTAGAGATCTGCCCCTCAAATCCTATAAATATCCGCTATCTGCACCCACACGCTTTCCCCAAAAATTTGAACCTTTACTACACATATTTCTATAACCTTCGACGAAGGTAATTATCGGCATCAAATAATGTCGCATAATACGTGGATCGAATCAATTCACACAAGTTTAATATCCAAAATGAATATTTCCGGCAATATCTGGCCGGTAATCATCTTGTACAAAATAAGCGGTCCTCCACAGATCTCTTGAAATGTTCGATTTTTTTCATTCTTCCTTTCTTTTTCTCTTATCCGTGGCTCTGTGCCACTGCACATGTGTGACTACGTAAGGGATCCCAAACTCTGTCCCTTGCCAGAGCTCGTACAGGATTGTTCCACATGTGTGCCTCTCGGTAGTTGAAGAAAGCCAGGGGCTGTTCCAAAACACAAAACTTTGGCACCGTGGCTTCCGGTCACAATCTGATCCCGCAGGATTCGCAACGATCCTTAGAAAAGATCGCGAGAGTTGCTCTCGGCATTAGCTGCGTACACGTAGGTACGTGCCATAAGCGTATAGTCGAACAATGAACAGTGAACAGATCCTAAAATAAGAGGGGGGTTGCGGCGGCGTTGGCGTCGGGGGCGTCGTGTGTCAGGGGGGATTTTGACGCGCGCGGCAGTCCACGCGCAGACGCCGGGACGTGCGCATCTCCGAGACCGCGCTGGACCCGCGAACCCTAAATTCACCGACATTGTGCAACGTGCTTCGGGTCGCGATTGACAGCTTGGGATCCGACTGAACCCGAGACATTTTATTTCGAGGTTTTCAGGAGAGTCCGTTTGTCGATTTACCTCACGAACATCCCGGACGTATATGTATTGGCGAAATAAGACAGATATAGAAAGAGAGATATAGAGAGCGGGAAGATTCGAAATTTGAATACTCCGAAAACTATGAGATAAGAAGTTCGCGCGCGATTTTCTCCCACACTAATTTACGTCGTGGACTGAATTCATTCTCTTTCCTTTTATGTTTCTATTTTTCTTTCATGTTATTTCAACGATAACTAGGCATGTGTTTACTCTGACCCATACAGTTTATTTACCCACCCAAATCCAACGCCGGACTTTTTCGCCTGACTAAATTTATTCGAGGCTCAGTATGCATTCTGTCCTCCCTCACGCTGTCGTGTTAACGTCAGCTGTCTAAGAAACGTCAAAACGTTGCACGATCTTGATAGTCTGAATTTCAAGCCCATAGTTGTTTTTACATATGCCTATACCTGTACATGTATGTTTCTTTCATTTAATTCCTGTGTCGCGTCGTGTGATCCATTGTGATTTTACTATACTTGTGATTTCGATTTAGTTTCTGTTTCCGCAATATCAATTTCACTCGTCACCGATATAAATAGCAAACGAATGAAATTTCAGTCATCCTATACACATACGAAACTAACTACGGCTCGTAACTAGTACCAGGGACAGCTCTTGATAGTCAAGTGGATAAATTAAGGTCTAAGAAGCCGAATTATAAAGACGATTAAATAATTGTAATAATTATAATAAAATGGATGTAAGAAACAAAAATATACAGGAAATCGCGGAGTTCATGATAAACGAAGGTGCAATTTAAACAGTGATTATCAATAGTGATGAATGCATGATCATAATTTGAATAAAAAGGTAGAAAAAAACAAAGATTTTTCCATCGTGATTAATTAATTCATACTAATTCTACGTACATCAGTCATTAAATTACGTAGATCTTCATACTATATCATATAATATAATGTCGACAAGTTGTTTTATTTAGTCAAAGTTTAAAATAAGTGCGAAGTTACTTCGGGTGTTATACACATAATAAATAAATAAATACATATCAACGTTATTCGCCGAGAATCCCCGCATCAAAAATGTGCAAGAATTCAACAGAGACAGATAAGCAGTTGTGAGAGAGAGAAAAAGAAGAAGAAAAATTGGTATGCAAATATATATCTTTATTCTTATGTTAATGTTAAAATTTTATCCTATAATCACATAATTATATGAGAAAGAACAGCGCTGATTAAAAGTTTTTCACGACAGTCGTTCAAACTGCTTACTTATACTTATAGCTCGAATTTTTGAATGAAATTGTTAATTAAATAATTAATTAATCAATTACGGATGCTAATGAAACTGTTAATTATTTAATTAATCGATTAAAGTATATTGCCGAGTAATAATTATATAGTTCATTGGCAGTAAAGGCAAAACTTTTTGGCACAATTCGCAATCATTAATCCATTGAAAGTTATATGTGTCTATGTGAATTTTTGCCGATCGTTCAGACCTACCCCAACCGTTTATTCCTCGATCGAAACATAGAGGCAGAGGTTTACCGGAATTTTCGTGCTATACGTAGTACTAGGTATCACGGATACAATGGGAAACGGAATTGAGAAGTAGGTAAAGTTTTAAAACTAATCCAGCGCTCACCTCCTTCGGCTCTATTTTCTCGACTAGTTCTATACGCTTCCCTAAATATACCTAGACGTATCATTCTTCATACTTGCTAAACCGTATACCTATGTGTAGTTTTCACGTCGTTATAATAATCTCGTATCCGAAAAACAGATTGAAAGAAAATCTGTTCGACGAGGACGTTGAATGATCTCACGAACTGCGAGATGAAAGATTCTGAAGTTTACAAGATTTCACGACCAATTCATATGCAGAAAAAATTGCCATGTCTCGTTTATAATCCGAACGTTCGCTTTTCCCGGATAAAATTCGAATTTCAATCTTTAACTGACAACCGATAAATCGGTTTCTCCTCCCAAATGAATGATCGCGTTTTCCCGAGTTAGAAACACTCGGATCAAGCAGATTCCTCAATCATAGAATACCGTTTATCGATTTCTGAAACTTGCAGGGGCGAATAAAAAAGAATCTATAATTTACAGGATTTTACATCTAGATTACGGAAATAAAAAATTTCCACGTCTCAATTAATCCGAACGTTCCCTTCTACCAGAGTATAATTCGACTCTGAGTTTCTCATAATAGTATGATATGATAATCACCCTATCAAAAAAAAAAAAAAAAAAACTCCAAACATTATAAAAGGAAAAAAAAAAGAAACACACACACATTGCACTATCTGCGTAAAGAAGTACTTCCGGAGGCACGTATTCGCGTATCTCTTTCATTAGAGATTGATATTTCGATGTCACGGATGTGGGGCGTAGGATATATGTACCACAGTCTATATAATTTCGAGCAGTATGATCTCCGAGTAACGGGATGAACGCGAGTAAATATATGTGGCCATGAGCAAAAAAAAAAAAAAAGAAAAAAAAAAAGTGCTTCCTGAATTGGGAGTTTATTATTTAACCAAAGGGAGCCCCAAAGAGTATTGTTATCTGGTCCTCGGCTCGGAATTTCTGGGGTAGATGAGGAGGATCGAGGCTATATTACATTTTTATATATTCATCATGACTTTGTGCCCGGTCTGGGGACCGAGCAGCTTTAGTCTCATATCCTACGACGAACCTGAAGTTCAAGCTGAAGCTGAAGCTCAGTAATTTTTTGCGATTCATTCTACCTACCATTCTACCAGACTAGCTAATTACGTTTAACAAAAAAAAAAAAAAAAAAAAAAAAGGATTCCATTTAAGGATTCGGGTACAGCGAATTATATCCTCCGTAGAACTTTTTTTTCCCCCTCTCTCCATTCACTTTTCTCATGATTGCATAATTATCATGGTATAATTTCATAGCAATTTAATACCGCGAGGGAATTAAAAAAAATTGCAAAAGCGATTCAAAAAAAAAAAGGAGAAAAATTGGTAACGTGGAAGTATAACGAGGCTATGGAATAATTCGATTCCCAATCATTAACAATCTAGCTGCTTTACAATTTGGAAAAATAATTCATCACTCATACTAGATACAATATTAATTACAAGTAATCAATAGTAATCGTAATATACGCACCCTGAACCATTAGAGGGATTGATAAATTCAGTGGTAACACGCACTGCGGATACAGCGGTATATATATTGGGTAAATTCATCAAGGATCTGTAGAAATATGAATAACACCAAATTGAACCGCAAAGTTTCGAGTTAACCACTTACACTCGAATATGGCTGGTGGATGTGGCAGATATATTCTCAGTGGTCATTTTCCTACAAAGGTAGATTCATTCGACTCTGGGTATAGATATTCAGTTGGTCCATAGCTATAAAATACTGCGATATATACATATGTACGAATATATATCAAGATTATATGTATAAATACACACAATATAAACGCCGAGGGAAATGAATCCAACCATATTACGCGTTTCTACTGCCATACAAGTTACATACATGTATTTCCGTATTGACTCTATCTGGTGCATGATGGCTGCAGGATAAAATGAAATGCGAAATTCTGTAGGGAAAACTGTTGGCTTCCCGTATCAAACGTAAAGGTTAATAAATTACGCTCGGTTTCCTGTACAATAAGGCCCGAAGCTCGCGTCTAATTTAGAGTAAATATCCGACGTCTGGTGATCGGTCAGTTTTCGAAGTACCTCAATTTATCCCATTATAACTTGTTCCACGTCCCATATGGCCGGACTTCAAACTCCAAAGCGAGTAGTCCCAGACCCCTGTGACCAAAGGATCCACAGATCTCATCAGGTTAGCTGGATTTACGGGTCTACACGAGTCCTTGACTCTTTAAAAATTATTAGTAGGTCTATAGAAGGCCGTGATGTCAGCTGTCGCAGGACGTGTCATGGAATAATCAGGCTTTAAACGTCAAGACAATTAATTATTTCCCCTCTCTCTCGGTCACACGTGTGACATATGACGATAGTTATGACAATGAATAAGACCCCAGGGAATCTGATACTCTCCCGTTCATATTTATCTATACTTACTGCAGCAGTGATTCATAAATCGTTCATTAATAATCATGGTCAATAATTGACGAGGGTTAAAGATTAACGGGATATTTAAATCCCGGACTCTTATCAGAAGATTAATGTCCTCAGATCGATTTAACAGTTGGCCCTATATATTTCTTAGTAAATTTATCATTGGCTCCATCAATGGTCAAGCAGCATTGTGCTTTGTACGTTTCAAGAATTCACAATAGGGTTCCTCGGGTCTCGCTTCCGCGCTTTAAATTCCACTAACAATAAAATCCATTCCATCCAGAAGTTTTTTGGGATTTGGCCGAAACCTGTATGTCCGATCTATGGATGGCGAGTTTTCTGTCCAAACTTCATAAGTCTTGTTTGCAGGAAATAATTTATACCGGCGATTAGATTCCGATTAGAATTCCTCCGATTTAGCTTCTGCGATTTAAAATCCATCTAAATCCATTCGATCTGGAAGTACTTTCAGACTTAGTTAAAATCCATGCGCGAATATCCGTAGATAGTGAATTCTTGGTAAAACACAAATTCGCAAATCTTGTTTGTATGAAATAATTTGGAAGGGTAAGTACACATTTCGTTGAAATTGACACTGTGAGTTTTATCTGCGATAGGGAATGAGCGGGGGAGTGGATATCTATATAGTAAATTATGTAGAGGAAATCCATGTATAATTCCGTACACCAAAGGGGTTTGTGTCGTGCTTATATAGGTATACCTACGTATATCATATAGGCATCGTTCAAGCGGCGTTCATTGATATTCGAACCCTTCCGGACACCACGCGTATTTGAGTGCGGTCTAAATATTCGGTAGACTGATTTCAACCGGATTCACGACTACATTCCATTAGAAATCTGTTGAATCTGTTGAAATTCAAATAGGCATAGAGACGAGACTGATGTTGGATCTGTACCAGAGGATAGAGGAGACGTAGCTTCTACCAAATTTACCATTTATGTATACGGCCGAACGCAAGGACTAATTCCGCGTTATAGAATTAGCAGACGATTGATTATACCTCAAATTGTTTTAGATCAAAGGAAATGCCAAATCCTCTGCGTATAAAAAATCGTTTGAATAATGTTAAAAAAATTGAAAATCTACAATCGAAGTAAAAGTCTTGGGGAAGATTTTCCTTCCATTCGCGAACATTTGCCAGACGTTTTCATCTTTTTATTCCAGTATAATGAATTTACTTCACATTCCATAAAATCACGGCACTCGGTTCGTACCTTTTCAGCGTTCATCCGCGATGTTGCGCACTTTCCCTCCTCGATTTCTGTCGCGTTTATTCAACTTTATTTGGCGCATAAAATGATATTCCTCTACTCCGTGTAATTATACGTTTAATTTAATTACAAACTCTATCCCACTTCGCCACATGGATCATTCCCTCCCGTCCCTGTGCTTTCCTTCTTTCCTTCCTTCCCTACCTTCTTCCTTTTTCGGATACGTATATACCCGTGTGTAGATTCCGCGCCCGACTCTCTCGCGTTTTAGTTGGTCTCGTGCAACTTTACTCTCGTAGTTCGTTAATAAAGCTCGGCTACAGGGTGTATAATTTGGCAAAAACAAACAACAACAAAAACCATGAAAAATGTATATGTATAATCTGTAGATATATAAACGTACAGGAATACAGAAAAACAGAGCTGCTTCTCCTGCTTCTCCTCCTGCTGCTGCTGCACCAGGAATCCTGTCTTCACGGCAGACCTTTTAAACTTCGCCTATCCTCCTCGGAGAAATAAATGTAGAAATTTACGACCCCCAACTTCCGTTAAGCTTCTCGTAAATAACTCAACTGTTTACTCAACTGTAAAACTAGTCTTATCACTAGTTCTTATCAACGTCGAAGAATTTTTTACCGTTTTTTTTACACCCATCACCGTTATCTGAAAGTATTTATTTCGGTAAATTTCCCGTCGATCTTTTACGGCAAATTTTTTTTTTTTTCTACTCAACTGTTATAGTTTTGCATAGAATTATTCCGTGTCCTCGATCCCGACGATTTAACGCTCGATAAACTGGATCTGGAATTATTTCGCTGATTTCACCCCTTTTCGATCGAACCTTGGGACATTGTTTACTCAGGTGCATATATATCTGGATGCGTGAAAATACAATTTTTATTGGAATTTATTGCCCCGCAATCAGAGGCCGCAGCATGGTCATTATATAAATATTTTTCATTTTATTTTTTACTTCTGATATAAAAGGCGCAGGGAATTCAATCCGGTGGAAAATTTAAACGGAATAATAACGACGCTGATGCGGAGAGAATTTCGCGTCATCTATACTGCTTCAGTACAGCTCCGCAATGCTGCGCGAGTTCTCACTGCTCGAAAAATTAACTAGCACTGCATTCATTACGTAATTAAGGTCTCGTAATTATGGTCTTATAAGAAGACTGGAGAAACGAACGAACGCACGTTTCCAGGTTTCTACAACAGACAGCTGCACTGATGAATGAGACACTGAGCCTCGTAAGTTGTAAGATGCGAAGTCAGGACGCTCGGAGTTGCTAAAGAATGTTTCGTTTCCTACTCTCCGACGATGAGTACTCCGGCGACATTCGCATGGATGCGGTTTTCATTTTCCTACAGAACTGGGACCGAATATCCGACTTTATATACAACTCTTTAAATTATTATTTCTTACTCGTAATCATCTCTCTCGGCATAACTACCTCCACTTTTCTTTACTAGAAATAGAATCTCTGCCTTGCATACAACACGGTTCAACGCATTCTCACGATCTACTTCAATTACGTGAAATTCTTTGGCCACAGTATCTAAAAAATTTCATTCCATTTGACTCCGATTTTTTAATTATTTACAAATTCGTTATTAAATTTGGGGAGGCCGAATCGGCCCTCGGTTTCGAGAAACGATCATCGATATACTTATACTAATTAATTATGCCCAGTGTTATGAGTATATAAGCAGTCAGTCTGCTTAGTTGGGGTTGGGAATAATAGCGGAGCTGATTCGATGTGGATTTAGCGCAATTATCCTTCGTGTGCTTGTTGCTTAGAGTCTGGTTTCGGATAATGCCAAAAGTTACATTCGACCGCTTGCCACAGCAGCAGTAACGGCAGTAGAAGAAAAAGAAGGAGGATGGCAGTGGAGGTAATTCGATGCTTCGAAGAGGAGTTATGTGTCTGGATCGTGGCTCGGTTTTGGTTTTGCGTAGCCGTTGTTCTTCGTAGTGAACATCGCTGACCCAGGGCCAGTTCAGTTCAGTTCAGTTTTGTTCAGTTCTGCGAGGAACGGAAAATTTTAAATTCACCCTTTAAGCCTTCAGGGTTTATTCTAGGTTGGCTTCCACTCTCGCAACACGCGAAAAACCTACAGAACTGAACTACACAACGGTTCTTTTTTCAACCCCCAAGCTGCACCGTACATACCTGCACCTACAGCGACAAAACTATCGCGAATTTTCTCCCCACGTTTCCCCGTTATATATTTCGTGTAACTTTATACACTCACCACAGAAATTCGCGGTATGCCATTCCCCCGTTTACCTGCATAGAAGGATAGCTGAAAATTACACAGACCAAAAGATTTTCTGATTACGTTTTTCCACTAAAACGGTCAAATAAGCAAAATATTTTGAGTTTTTGAGTTTTTCATTCACTTTCATTTTTAGTTAAATTCTGAACGATATTTTAATTCGTCGTAGGTACTAGTGCATATAGGCACCCTTGCCCACGAACACTTGAACCTCTTTTAAACCTCACTATAGCACGAGGTTTGAGAATATAGCACGGTGTTTAATTAAAACTCTAATTAATTGCGGATAAACTCTTTTTTCAATTTTTTTAAAATTTCTTATTTATTTATTTATTTATTTATTTTATTTTTTTTAGGGTAAAATTGAAATGCTCGTTTAATATTTGAATGTTAACTTTCTCTATGACTTGCTACATCGTCGCGGGGGCAGCAACGAGCCGGGTTAGTCATGACTCGGTACTTGGAACATTGTCTTCATATATTTTTACGTAATTAAAGGCAGGCGTGGTAATTGCTGGCTGTGCTTGGACGTTACGGCGGTGATATAGCGAATATAACTATACCTATATACATCTATACCGTTTCACGCCGATTTCTAAAGAGTTATAGATTAATATCTGGATTAAATCGTGTAAATATAACCAATCACCGAGGAGGACACGCTTAGCTTTCGTACTCGATTTCGTAATGCCGGATTCACCTACCTATACACACACATATACATATATAAAGAGTTAGAACGCGAAATGAGTTTCTGCCGTAAAGATTCTTCCCCATGAGTTCGACGTTCCGTCTGCTAACTGTGGGGAGAATTTATTGCCACTTATCTTTTAGCCATGGAACTCTTCTCGATGAAATCTGGCCAGAGATAGGCTCCAGTTACCAATATGGGGTTAAAGAATGGCGTTACAGTGTCCCCGACGGGTTTAATTTCGTATAAATTCATTGCGTTGATTTGTTAGCTGAAATGTATTTCTGGTAGGAAAAAATTTACCTAGTTTCGCGATTACCGACTCAAGGGATTAGAGGATTTAATGCGAGGTGATATTTTCAAAATTTCTCAAAGCCCCGTCAGGTTTTTTTTTTTCGCCATGATGCAAAATTATTATCGATTTCATACGTTTACTAGCCGGTTTGACAAAGGGTCGTCAAATATTCTTGAGAGAGAAATATAATCGCTGGTACTGGTTCGGAGAATGAAAGATTCGAGTAGTTCAATCTAGGGTTAGGGGTTTCGGGTCGATCTTGAACGCACCATTTGTTAAACAATGCGAGTTACCCTCGGCTGCTTTCCGGACTAACGAATAACGAACAAAAGAAAGTATACACCAAAGTGGTTTACACGCTAGTGTATAAGTGTAACGTGGCAATAGCCCCGCCACACCATATAGTCCGACCTAACTTGACCCATCATCAAAGTCCGCTTGTATAATACGAAAATGAATCATCCAAACTACCTACAGTCACTTTTAATATTTTTGCTAAAATTATCTCAATTTTTTTTCTATCCTCAAAAAAAAAAATGATCAAATAATCTTCGTTTTGGAGGGTAAAAAATTTCATAATGTCAACAGACTGTGCAGCTCTTACCGCTTGCTCATTACAAACTAGAATCCCGATGGGTTATTGAAGAAAAAAGAAAAAAAGGAAAAAAAAAAAGAGATTATTTACGTTCCTCAAACCTCATGGGTCCAGAAGAACACGAGTCGTTTATTGAGTCGTAAAATTGGTCACGTGGCTAGAAATGTTTTTAATGTGAACCCGAGGCTAAGTAATGTGTGTATGAAACACACGTATGTATTCACTGCAGCTATACATACAGCAGAGGGGATTCTGGCGCGTAGTATATATATGGACCCTATGGACCCTGGATGCTGTAATTGATTGTGATTCGTTGCGCAAGCAAAGGTGTCTCGTTCGAATTGGTCCATATCTTTTTAGAAGTAGTTTTAATCTTAATCGTTCTGGCTACCAGCTGCGTGACTCGTTGAACAAACAAGTCTTAAGTAACTGACAGGTAGCTGGATCAGTGAGTAGTACAGTACATTGGGATCACTGCATGAAACAAAGACCGAAGGAGTTGACAAATTTGCGATCAATCATTTTTCTAGCTTTTGAAAAAACGGAATTTTTGAGTCAAACACTTCGAGATAGACTAGGCAATGTCTGAAACTTGAATACAGGAGGTTTTCTTCTTTCAATTGAAAGAGACTCGCCCTTAAACAAAGCGTCTTGAAACCGGCACGCTTTGGTTTTGCATAATTTCAGTTTACTCGTGCAAAACGAACCGGAGAACCGTGCTTCCTGTCTGTTAGCTATAAACCGAGTTCGCTCGCAACTCGCGTACGTTACTTGGGTACAGCCTACTTTTCGACGGATTAGCTTCGCCTGTGCTATTTAAATATCTATTATGCCTGCACGGCTCGCTTCTCATTGGCACCGATCAGAAATCTTTGATCGTATGTATCCTACGAGGCTATACGTTAAGAGAAACTCAACAAGTTGACAAGATGGTGCAATTCACGTAACATATAGCATTCACACGCATACAAAGACGCACTCGTTACTCATGGAGCTAATCAACTCTGACGTATCACTAATGTAATTAACTATGCAAAGGCAGAGTGACCGTGCAATAATTAATGGTCATCGATCATGATCAAGCAAAGAGTTTGAAAAAATTTATATATGAGTATGGCACTGTCCCAAAAACCTGAACACATGAACGTCTATTAGTTTGACTAGAAGTAGTCGGCGTAGAAATTCTACTTTGACCTACTGGAATCTAAATTTCTTCGTTTTTTCGTTTCGCTGAGAGAAGTATGATTCTGTTTCAGTAGAATCACGTCTTTCGTGTGGACATCTACATCCTATACGAAATTTTCAAATTTTACATACGACTTCAAAAGCCAGCGAAGAATCAATTCGATGATGAAAATGTTTTATTAAAGATCGAAGAGCTGTAGGTCGGAAACAGAATCTGAATTCTATAAAATCTAGTAGTCGAGACTAGAATTCATTCACGTACGTATCAGAATTTTATTACATGCCCAATCTTACACTCAAAATTTTATTTCAGACGAATTACATCACGAATATGAATATGAATGATGTTCTTGGTATATAGACATCCATACTAAATGCAAGGGAGGTAGGTGAAAGCAATAGTTGAAAATATTGTCAATTGAAAAGCAATTTCGACTTTGCGTTCTTTCAACAAGCTAGTCGCAATAATTTCGACAATACCGTCTCGCCGTTCGCGCCGCGAAGTATCGGAAATGAAAAATATCGAGATTTGATTTCGGCTCAGGTTTCCGTAGCAACGTAATAACTCTTTCAAAAGTATCGCTGGACGATTCAACCGCGTGATTGTCGGGTAGCTCATAACAATTATTATCAGTTTTTTCATCCTCTATTTTTTACATACGTTGCAGTTTTCGTTGCGTCGGTTTACATCGATATTTTCGGCACATATACTGTTTACCGATTAGGTACCGCATGGTATATATAATTATCGAAACTTTAAGCCGATCGCTAATCCGTGAATAATGTGTATTTATAATGAACCGCGCGCAGTAAACTATCAAATATTTACCTTCCGATATAAACTACGGTACATAATCGAACTGCGTAGCTCAATTTTCTATGCCCATATTAAATGTATACACGCGTGTATATATATACCTACCTGTGTAATTTCCACGTATGCGTATGTACACGTAACGCGTCAGTTACCACGATATTATAGGCAGGTATGTGTACACACTACACATGTTGATGCGTCACAACAAAGCGAGGACAAATTGAACCCCCAGTGAAAATCCAGCTGAATTTTGAATTTTGATTGTGCAAAGCCAATGGTCGATGATCCCCCGCAGTGACAAAGGTCGCTACATCGAAGCGACGTTGTGCGTTACAGCTCCAAGTTTGGCGAGACGCAAAATTCGAAAACTCCAGCTATTGCAATTGCTGCAGGGAGCTGCGGGGAGTTCGTATTATTACGGGTTGCTGCTCCTCCGTTTTTCCGACAATTTTTTACGGCAATTTTCATCCTGATAAAGCACAAATTACGATCCTAAATTTGTTGTTTCGTTAAAATCGACGGAGAATAATTATTCAGGATCGTGGGAGCAGGCTTCTTTCGATCCTCGATAATGGAATAAAAAACTTTGTCCGAGGGGATGAGATAATGATTTTTGGGAAGAGCAAGACGTCAATTGGTCCGGCCTATGTGTGGAGGAGTGATAATCAATTGGCGGACGTTCTAGAGGCACGTGGCAAACGGAAAGCTCGTCCTGCATGGTCTAGTCTACCGTATCTGGTTTCCTATTCGATTTTAGCCACGCATATAAGGCACCAAATCTGCGCACGTGCGTCGACAATGCGTGTGAATAAATTCAACCATTCATTCTATCGCGAGAGGGTTTCCCTGCTGCTGATGCTGCCCCGTTGGGGGTTGGAGAAGGAAATTGACGCGGGTCTCTACCGCGTCTATTAAACATACTATATCGTTCTACGGGGTGGATTTCGGGTTGTAGGCGAATTTAAACTCCTGGCAATATAAAAAAAATGGACAAAGGAAAGATAAAAAATAAAAGAAAAAAGAAAAATTAATTAAGAAACGTGGACAAAAATTTGTACTCGGCTAAGTCCTACGATTCAATCAATTTTCAACCGCGACTGATTGCTCTAATTATTTCTGGCTCTTAAGATAATAGTCTCGTGAACACTTTTTGAAATAGATTTTCAAGCGAATTTTGCACAGATGATCTTTGGACTGTTATAAAAACATTGCCTTCATTTGGAGGGGCTGCACCGTTCAGAAGTCGGAATATTAATTGTTAAAAAAATCGCATCGTATCATTTTGAGCAGTAAAAAATGTCGGCTGTTAATTCTGCGAGACTGCTACTTTAATTCTCGTTCTAGCTAATCATACATGAGCATAGGTAATGAAGGTTCTGTATGTATAGAACACGAATCTGTTTCCTTCTTTATTACGTGTTATTGAATGTTATAGGGGTTCCTCTCGTATACAGTAAACGCGTAGAATGAATATAGGTATACTGACAGACGTAGCTATAAAGAAAAGGTTCGTGGAAATTTCATTGAAAGTAGCTCTTCGATCGTATAGATGTATAGGTAACATATTACCTGCATACGTATATACCTATATACGTGATATAATACCTATGTATGTATGCTACATATATACTAGGTAGAGGCACAATCTATCCGATGGTCTGCCTGCAGCCCGAATCTCTTTAGCTTATGTTTTATGCATTCGACGAACGTATACGTGAAATTTTTAATATACCGTGAAATTTGCAGTCTGTATAACCGGCTATATTTCGTTCGTTCGTTCGCCCACCTTTTTGAGAACGCTTGATTCGGGAACACTCGAATTTCGGGAATCGTAAACTTTATTTCCGCAAAGTTTGGACGGTCTTAAAATTACGTAATTAAAATTTTCACTCGACCAGTTCTACAGCCGATCGTTTTCCTTCAACTTTCGATGTATGTGTATGTACGTAGATCGCAGTTCCTGCGCAGTATAAATGTAGAGTATTATTACATGGATCTTTGATTGATCGAATTTCAATCGATACAATCACAACGTGAATTATCGTGACTGAATACCGTCGAGAGACTTCGAATTGATAATAAAACCAGTGAATCTGAATTCTCTGAGATCGTCTGTTAATAATCTCTCCGACTTTCCATAGCGAATAATCTAACAATAAGAAGAAAAAAATTCTAATAGAATTTCTAAGTGTGTATTGCAGCTGTAACTCTAATAATGAGATTTATTGATTCGTCGTATTTACAGAGACAGCCGAGATACCTATTCCTTTGACTAGCTAATACCATCGGGAATAATGAGCAAAGAGATCAAGAAATCAGAGAATTTCTATGCTGCAACGTGGAACGAAAGGCGGATAGGACAGATGGGATATCAGATCAGCGAGCGGATTGTAAGCGAAATGAAACCGCCTTGCATGCGGAATGCGGTATGTGGGAGACGATAGTTTTGAAAACCAAATATGCGTCGGTTCATTTTATTGCCTCAGGTTGCAGCTGAGATGGATAAAACCATGCGCGAGTCGTATGGGTATGGCCATGGGGGTTGGGGATATACTAAGCTAACGTTCCTTTCCTTAGCTCAGAGTTTCTTCGATCCCATCACAGTCTTTATCGACAATTCGAATCTATCCTCTAACCTAACTTAACTTTTATTTCATTCTCGCTGTTACAAACGGCGGCTTATGTACTACCGATCGCACGTCGCCATAAATCTCGCAGTTTATGTCCTTTCATTCCTTATGTTACCTATTATCTTTCTGCACAGAGATCAGATTCGATACCTAATCCTCAACGTTTATAAGCGATTATACGAGCATGCTCAGCGATAACGTGTTCAATCGCAGGTATAAATTTCCGGACAGGTGCAGGTTCGTCTGTGTTTCGAAAGCCGGACGTTTTTCCTTTCTCTTCCATATTCACGCCCGTTGGATTGCTTGTCTTGTTCTAATTGTCAGAAAATTAGCAAACTAACTCCCGAAGGGACTGGATAAAACTGTAGAATCTTTTTCTATCAGATTTATTCTCCTGTCTGGATTTATTTTCATCCAATTTACGTTTCTCATTCCTCTTGCCATGGCGCTCTTCTTCTTCTTCTTCTTCTTCTTTATTCGATCCAATATATTATGCGCACCATCTTCTCCCGGCCCAATCGAACTTTTGTTATTTAGCAGAGAAGAACTTCGCCGATATTTCCCATCCATCATTCATTTTCGTCGATTGATTAACCCAGCGTTTTGTTCACCAAAAACACGCATTCCTCAGACTCGAGTCTTCTTCTCGTATATAAGGTTCGCTCAAATTTCCCCGGGAATGTCATCCTCGACTGTTCTCGCGTCTAGGAGACTTTGCCGAAGGTTGAAATCCAGGGGTGCTGAGAAACTGAATCAAATTCCAACCATCGCGTCGCGACCGCGTTTATTATTCCAGATCAAATACGCATTGGTATTTCGCAAACCACAAGACGCCTCTAGCAGCATGCACACAGACGCATTATCCTCGGATGTACCATGCATTCGCTAAACCCATACTCGGAAGTCGGAGTCCGTACACCACGCACGTACCCGTGTACCCAAATATACACAATCGTTGGCTAATATTGTCGTAGTAGGTACCGCGGTTATGAATCGACGCTAAGCGTCAATATGACTTGTGCATCGTTCAGGCAGGTAGATTTGCACGGTTGAGACGTGAGAAAATGAACGAAATTTCGCTCTTAATTAACGGCTGATAATCAAAGAGTGTCTTTCCCAATTTCCGGCTGCTCCAAAACGACCGAACGAAATATTTTCAATCTACGTCTCTTTCCAATCAAGTTCCGGGTTTTATTCCAGGATATTCGACCCTTCTTATCGATACATCATATCATATAAAATTCAGACAATTTGGCATTCTTCCCCTCGATGTATGTCGGTGTATTGATGGAATAAAAACTGCATGAAATCCTTCGCTTCCTTTCGATTGATATAACTTTGGTATATAGGTATATAAAGCCCGGTTCTGGTTCGCCGGCAGTTGAGTTGAGCAATGCGATCGTTCTGTGAGTCGGGACTAAACTCACAAGTCGAAGACAGGATGTTTGGATTGAGGGCGGGAGCTTTTATTACTTTGCGCTCGCACGGGTTCTCAATTCGACCAGATCATCATTTATTATTCTATAATCTGAGAAGCTTTTCGGTTCTCTTTCTCCCTCGGTTATACCTAATCGAATCGATTGATAACATCGTTTACTGGCCGGAGTCTAACAGTGTTCGAAAAATTTCACTTTTACTTTTTTACTATACAACTTATTTCGCTCTTGATGGACGAGCGGGGAATTAATCTTCAATATGCTTCAAGCCCTTCGTGCAATCCGTCGTGGAAGACAGATGTTGAAGAAACGTTTATACGTGTCTATCAAGAAAATTTAATCATACTTCGCGCTCTCAAGACAGATTCATAACTTCTTTCAAATTATTTACCGTCCTTTTCTCAGAACGATTATCTCGTTATACCGCGAATTAAGTATTCATCACGATAAAGAAATAAGTTGCGTTTATTTAATCAAACAATTTCTGTCTCATGGCTATGCGTACGTCGAATCGTTCAGTGAATAACCGAGTCTGAGAATTGTCTCAATTTTTCGGTCCGATTCTTCGAACTAATTATCGGCCTTAATAAACGTGTAATAAATCATCCGCGTTGTTTTTAGAGCCGTTAAGGCTGATAGTAAATTACAATAACCATCGTTATACCAAGATGTGGTACCCGAGGCAAATGCCGAGCATGTATATGACTGAAAAATTTCATTCCACTACACGAGTCCCTGGCAGTGGAAGTAAAACGGAAGATGAGATTGGAAGGAAAACATACTTAGATCAAGTAATAAAATTATTATCTGATGTTACGCTACGGTACACTAGGCTAGTTCGCATCCGCTAAGACCTAGACAAATTTGATGCGTAAAGTTTCGAGAGCCAAAACTAGGAGTCGAAGATAAAAGACAAGTTTTCGAGCCGTTGGAGCAGTAATATTAGTCCATTGGGTTAGAGTAGTTGTTGAAGTTAATTTTTCTTCAGAAGAACGTGACGTATCGTGGAAATAAATATATGAGGTAGAAATAAGCAGTGTGGAAAAGTTTCAGCGAAATATATCTATACAGGTATACATATATACTTCGTACATTGCGATGAAAATATTCTATCTATACAGAGAAGTTACAGAAAAAGGGGAGCATCTTTTTTATTAATTTCTTAGTACCTAGCGGAGTGAGAGGCGGAGATAGATAATAAAACTCTGGAGCAATCTTTCAAAGTCCTTATTTCTCGGCTAGTGGCTCTAGGCTGGGTTCGTCTTTGGAAATATCCGAGGCTTGGAGCGATAGAAAAATCAAAAGAAAGGAAGAGAAGAAGCGCGCTAGACTCACGTCAGGCGGAGATGCTGCTGTTTTTATACTCGCACACCTTGCGGATTTCCTTTTGCTGGTTTTTTTTTTTTTTCCTTGTCTTTTTTTTTTCATGGCTGAGGTTTCACCAAGAAATTTGCTATTCGTCTGCCTCCAGCTTTTCTTCGTTCCGTCCGCGGTAAGCTCTGACAATGTACTTGATGAATATCTATAGAATTCTCAATTCCTCTTCGCTGCACGTTCAGTTTACAGTAGACGCCACATCGCTGCACTACGTAATTATAGTGATAACAATAAAAAAAAAAAAAACCATTTCAAGATTAGCTCGAAAAATGTTCCGTTGAAATAAGAGAAGAGAAAAATTTTCAAATTTACGAAAATGCAAAATCTTCGTACCGAAACAATAATTCAACACCGAAACGTCTCATAAAAGAATTTTACACTCTGCGGTATGAAACAGAAAAAAAAAATGGAAAAAGAAAAACATGATCCGGGAGCTTTCATTTTTATGGAAAAAAAAAAATACTAAAGAAAAGATGAATTTCAACCCCCCTGGGGTAAGTGACGTAACTCTGACGTTTCGCGGGAGAATAACTCTTAGGGGATGTTGTGACCTTGTATCCGGTCTTGCGTCACCTTGTCTCCAACAGAGAACGTAGTTATGTCCGACGAAGCGTGACCTGGACAACGTCGGTTACTTCCTCAGTGTCCGGGTGACGTCAGAATTCTGGCATTTTGCCCCTTGCTTTTCTGAAATGTGACGAGTAATAAGAAGGGTCGCACGCTGACGCAGTGATCCGCATGGACTGCTTATACGAGTTGGGGTCCCGAACAGTTCGTATAATGCTAGAGATTTTCAGATTATGCCTGTACATATGTATTATTGGCTCTAGGTGAAAACTTATTTCACTCATTCATCAAAAAAAATTGAAAGTAAAAAAAATCTGGCTCTAACATTTCAATAAGATCTCAGCTTCGGTCGATATTCAGTCCAATTTTTGGACATCTAAATGTACCTGAGTATGTAACATAATTTGGCAAATTGTGTACGTCGGTCGACTAGTCGGCACTTGCATTTCGTCCCTAAAGACTCATTTTCTCGCGCGTGTCCGCGTCACCCTCCACCCTCTATACTCTCTGCCTTCTACCCTCCAGTCTCCAGTCTTCAGCCTCCTGCATCCTGCCGCTTTTCTCTTTCCTCGTGAAAGAACAAGGCTTTAAGTCAGGCGTATATGTGCCTAGTGGTATTCATGCATATGTAGATGTGAGCAGTGTACGGTAGGTATACGCCATGATCACAATACCACAACGTACTGACATAAAGGCTTATTGTGTAGCCCCGAGCACAGAGGCGGACTGGTAGCTGGTTGAGATGAGTAATTCTTGAATATTTTATATAGGTCAGTTTGATCACAATGGAGAGTATCATTGGTCACGGATAATAAAGAAACGAGACATATATGCTCTTCAGAGATTACCTCTTGTTTGGTAATTACCTTCTGTCCACACATCGCGCCACTTGGGTAGTCGCGCAATTTGCAAACGAAGTCGTAATGGCTACGGAAGAAACAATGCTTTCTCTCATTTCGAAAGATCTTTAGATCTTCGCTTTGATTCTAATCGGATGTCAAATATATCGCAAGTGTTTATCAAATCCTTAACAATTTTTGACAATTTTTGCTTTTCTTTCGTTTTTTTTTTTTTTTTTTTTAACGAAGTATTTCTTCTCTTGGTAAGTCAAAGCATCGAGGAGTTTACAAGCTAGAGGATATCGTGCCTGTGCATTAATCACCTGGTGCGACGCAAGGTGCAATTTTCTAATAAACGTCGCTTTGATGGGATAAGATTTTTCATTTCCTTGACGTAAGAAACTTCGCGTGCCAAGGTCCAAGTTGGTTACTTAAATCGCTCGTAAAATGATTAAATGTCAGTGGGGCGAATCGGTCCGGAAGAAATTCTAATCAAACGAAATTCCCAGAAGCTCTTCGCCGATTAATTAACTTGTAAAAAATTAACTCCCAAAGACTGACCGCGGTATTTTGTAACATCTAATATCACGCTTGTATATATATCTAACTTAATGCACTTTTTCTTGATTGGTAAAAAGGTGAAGATAAAACATAGCCAGAGATAGAGAAAAGTGCGCAATTCCTCGCGATGTGATACGAGCTGAGCTGCCAGATGGCCAGCTTTTTGGGTTTAGCCAACGAACGCTTATCCCTGGTTATCCCTGGTTATCCCAAAGTTTAAGGGGATGTGGCCAGTATGTCACGAGGACCGGGACAATAGGATGACACCGATCCGCGAGAGCTGCCTCCGGCGAGGGTGGCTCCGTAGTCCTTTGCTGAATTCTCCCCAGGGATCAGTTACGTTGGGTTAGGTTAGTCCTTGGTGTATTTCCTTGCCCCATTCTATCACCCTTGCCTTTCTCTTTCATCTCTCTGTACTATATTGAACTATGTCGTCGTGAAACAAAAATTCCCAGTTTAATTAGTAGAGATGGAATAATTAATAATCTAATTTGCACTTCGGTACATGTTCTGTATTTCTGCTTTCCTTATATTCGACTCCTCTGGTTTATAATAACTCACGTTGGTAATGACTGCAGTCTGTGCTTATATATTCCGGTATTAGCCTGAAACCGTTGATCGATATACCGCGCCTCCTTTCTTTGAGAGATCTTAATGAAGACGAAGTATTGGCTTATACAACTCTGGGCAAGTTGCCTACTCTTCTTCTCGCTCCGGAGATAAGAAGTGTTTTTGAAGTGATATGAGCGAGTAGATCTATCAACGGGCGACGATACTTTCGAAGTGATCGTCAAAAGCGATTCGATGAAAGGAAGGAGGAGAAGGAGGAGACGGAGGAGACGGAGGAGCAGAATGAATGATGCTCGTGTATTTGTGGTAAGATATAATCTGGCGAGAAAATTCGAAATCTTAAGAACTCAAGAACTTGAGAGCCTACGTTTAATGGTGTGATTATCTGACTCGCTCCTCGTCCTCTCATATTTTTTCCGTCGTCCTGCTCTCGCTACTTTTTACTTCGTTTTATCCTTAAACGGCGAGCAAAGAGGGTTTTGTGTTTTTTCCTCCAACCTCTTAAAAACGAATCCATTAAAGTTTTTTACCGCCGCCCCGTAAGATATCTTGCCTCTCTGTACCGAGATTTCGGAGTAGCTGTAACGTTCATTAATTGATGCTATCTGCTTTCCTAAGAATACGAACAAATTCGTATACTACAGCTTCATTTCGGCATTTTTATATCACAAACATCATCTCCTCGCGTTTTTATAATCTAAGACCGGCTCGTCAGACAAAACCAATAACTTCTTTTGTTCTTTGCAAACTTAGAATATGATCGTCTTCGAGTTGTAGATTTATATAGTCTTATTGTAACCGTCGCCAACAGTCTCGGATCGCGCGGTTCGATTCCGACGTTTTAATTGCGCGTTTTAATTGGAATCTCGTCAAGTCTGTGAAATGATTTGAGAAGATATGAGAGAACAATTAAAAAAAAACAGCGTACAATGTAACGACTCGCAATATTGACTGAAAAGGATAATTATTATCGTTACTCGTTCCATTATATTCGGTTCCTCTCTACTTCCATCCTGTTTTCTTTCCTTATTTTTACTATCTTCATAATTTAGTCAGCGAATTTCAATATTTTGCACAATTGACAAAATAAAAAAACGTCAAAAACAAAAGTCGAAACAACAAAATAACACAAAATTTTTTTTATTCACATTAGTTAATTAAAAATTCTTCCAAATTTTACACCCTACTTAATGGTCGTAATAAAGCTATCATAGAGCCTTTGTCTAGCGGAAAAAAAATTAACCAGAAGATCTCCAAGCTCGCAATCGTAATCGAACTCCACCTAATCTTAAGGGTTGAATTTTCCGCAGGGGTTGAGCAGCCTGACACCCAACTGTCAGATTGGTAAAGATTGCTGAGTTCCCACCGTTTCTTGAACCACGTTTTCATGCTTCGTAATCTGGAGCCAATGGAAAATATTATCTAAAAATCACATGTCTGGTGAAAATGAATACAATAAATCATACGTATCAGTTATTTAAGAGAACAGATCACAACCGCTTGTTGCTCACCTCGAAAGAGAGTGACTTGGTTTCTCCCCTCGAACAACGCAGAAGCTGTAAACTAATTCGTAACCGACCCCAACCTAGTTTTCTTGAAGGGTGAGATATACGGTTTTGCGACAAAATCTGCGCCTGGAATTTCAATGTCTACCAATTTTCTAAATCGGCGATTTTCACTGACCTACCTAAACGTGGTATGACCTGAAAATCAATAAGGCAAAAGATCAACACTGCTCCTCATTTCGTGCAATTTTACGCTACGTTATTTTTTTATTGTATCTTTCGAACTAGTAAAATCTCAATTTTGAATGAAGCTTGTTTTGTTTTTTTTAGAATTATTTCAGTGTGTTATAAAAATCGTGACATCGTTTATCTGGCGACGAAAAAAAGAGTTGAGAAGTTTGTGCATCATCGAACGTGACACGTTTCGATAAACCCCGCAGCCCAGCTGAAAGTTCGAGAACTGAACGTTGGACGTAGCATCTCGGCATAGACCGGTGATAAAATCACCGCCGTATATAGGAGAATGTTTCGTGTGTTGGAGTAGGAGCGATAAAACTGTCGTGGAGTAGTAGAAAAAACTTAGTAGTAGGACGTTAGAAGACGAGGAATAACAAATTCTAGCTGTCGATAATCCTTTGGAATGCTTTTAACTGGATCTTCGTCGACGGCTGCCAGTTACACCTTCTCAGTTCCTTTTCAGATTTCCATGCTGTCTGGGAGGTCGATTTCATACCTAAAAGACACGGAATAACCACAAGCTTTTCGTCCCCGATTCGTCGCTGCAACAAACCCTTCAATAATTGCAAGGAATGCTTTTAGCTCCAGTTTTTACCTCGAACTATCTGCCTACTCACATGTGTCACCGTTATTCGATGGTGCAGACTAATAGGCGATAATCCAGACGTCTTTGGACGTGGGTCAGTTCCGTCGAGGGCGAAGAAGAAGAAGAAGAAGAAGAAGAAGAAGGCTTCCCCGCGATCAGGCGTAGTCAGCAGATATTTCTTAGAACGTGTCATAAGTAGATAGTGCCACTTCTTCTTCTTATCCGTTCAGTAATATGGCGAGGCGGTTATTCGGGGAGTAAAATGTGTGGAAAGAAAGAGTGTGAGTTTTGGGGTTTCGGATCACATCGTCGAAATGTTGGACAAGATTTATGGTTGATCCTGCCTAGCGGATAAAGGCTTCTCCCGGATTTATAAAAGATTAAATCCAAAGCAGCCACGCGATTCAGGAGGGAGGGACACAATGAGGGATAATCCGACGTATAAAAACGCGTTAGAAACGGACATTTTATTTCATTTCATCTCATCTCATCTCATTTCATTCCATTTCATTTCGTCTCGTCTCTCCGTCTCGCGACTGGACGCGGTGATTTTCTATCGTAAATCGTGTCTCGGGATTATACCGCTTATATACGGTATACCAATACTTATAGTCGCGAAACGAATCTTTCGAATCATTTTTTACACCCCATATTCGACTGCAGCCGCACGAATGTAACGCTGCACAGTGATGCAGACGCCTACCGACCCGCCGAACCATAAGGGGTGCATTTTAGAGGGCCACTGCAATTTCGACGAAGCGCGAGCGAATCCCTCTACCTCCTACATCCTACACCCTATTCTCTCCCTCATTCCACCCCGTGGTGTTCCTTTACCCTGAAGCTTGACGGGGGAAAGAGAGGGGGATACAGGGGAACGGCTAAAATTCACCCGGGGTTAAAAAGGGTCGATTATTTTTTTCAGGGGGTCTTTACAGTCGTTCTACTCTTTGATACTACAAGACCCACAGACTGGATATGCAATTGTATATATATACATATATATAGTTGTAAAAAGTTTGCTCCAATAATCCTGTCTCGTAGGTTTCTACAGTCATTAAACGTCGGCTGATTTTGGGTGCCCTTGTTTCCCTTCCCTTCTTTTTTTTTTTTTCGTTTTTTATTTTCGTGGAATCCTACACTCTTTAGGAATAAAATATTTCCGACTTTTTCCAGAGCTGTGTACAACAGCTTTCGAGGTCTATTAATAAGCTCGTAGTTTCACCCGTTCAGTCTGTTCAAACTTTCGTTCAACTTTAGAACGCTCTACCCGACCGACTCTCATTAGCAATAAAAATTCCAACAGTTTTAGCCTCGCGCCAATGTTCTGAGAGCCAACCGGCACTTCCACCTTCCGACCTGCACATGCCCTTGTTTAAGTTAAAACTCACCCGATTCCTTAAACATTTATGAGTTCATTTTGTTAGCTGGTGACCTAGATGAATATAACGCAAACTCAGGAGGAAATGATTTTACCTTCATTCATGTTTTCTATAGAATTTTCAAGTTCCTTTTTTTTGTTTTTTTTTTTGTTTTTTAGCAATGGCAAATTTTTCTTTCGATTCCCAATCTGAGAGCGACGAATGAAACGGATGAACAAGAAATGTGATAAGGACTTGAGCGAGGGTATGAATTGAGACAGAAGTGCAACCTATAGAATCTATGCAATTTACTAGGAGTAATTAATTTCTCATGGCTGAAGTTCGCAATTGAAAGCTCTGGTATCGACTTTGCTCTCTATTATGCAAGGAATTAGAGAACTGAACGTATTTAATTCTGCCTTTAACTAAAGGGTCTGGTACATTCGGAGTCGGCGTTTCAACGTATATAGAGAACGCGGAATATGAATTTTAAAAACGCGAACGAGGCCGTTAAATTATTCCTCCTCACGTGGCTTTGAAAATAAACTGTAGAAGTTCATTGCAATGGATCTAGCACCGAGTGCAGGAATCAGGAAATCCCTATATTCGCACTCGCGGGATGCTCATGGTGAATAAACCAATAACCGGTGAAATCGTTCGATTTTGCAGACTGCAGATGAGAAAGAAAAAAATTAATCCACACCACTTCGGATATTAAGAAGAAAGTTTAATTCGTCCCGGAACTTCGACATTCTTCACGAAGTGAAAAAATAAATAAAATAAAAGACAAGTTCATCCCATATGTGTTTCCTTGTTCATTTTTTCTAAAATTTCCTTTTTTTGAGGGAAAGAAACACCCCAGATTCGAGATTCTAGCGGAACATCCATTATACTTATTCGTAAATTCCTACCACATGGTAGCTAGGCAGTATACACGTTAACGAATGACCATGTGAGGCTGCAGGTTCATAGAAGCGCAAAAACTTGAGCAGGAAAACAACGAGCCTACGGGTACTTTACTTCTGACGTCTAATAGCGTTTGCCAGGAACCCCGCCCAGAGAATACATTGCTTTAGTTACCGTTAGCGGTCTTAACGAACTGTGCAAAAGTCCTAACGGCCTAAGTAGGTTGAGCTGGACTGGGTCGCGCTAAGTTCGTTTGGACAGTCGTTTACACTCGCTTACCGCAGGCTCTACTTGCACTCAGGAAAAGAACATTTTATGAACGTAAGAGTACGAACTAAAAGCGACGAAATACCATCAAGAAAAAAACAAAAAAAGATGAAAAAAATGAAAAAATAGATACGAAATTTTGAGAAATACTCTAACTGCTCTTAAAAATTATCTTCAAATCTTGACACGCATCGCTGTGCAATGAGTTAACTTCAAATTTGAGCTTGATTTCCCTTTTTGATATGAGCCCATTTTCTCATTTTTCATTTTGTTGTCTCTTTTTTCAAATCTCTATGATATTCGGACTGGTGTTTTCAAATTGCTTATTCAGTATATATATACTGAATAATATTCTCAGCGTTGTGCTTGCTTTGGTGATTGCACACCTCGTCAATTATATCCATGTCGTATAAAATAAGGTTCGCAACATCATATCCTCCGTGAAAGTATAAGGAGTGATTTTCTCGCTTTACCCCGACAGAAATCGCGAAACCTTCTAACTAAGCGAGATTGCACTTGCAATTAGAATAAATCAAGCCGTTCAGTTACTGCGGTTAGTCAGCAATTAGGTATTCATTCATTACAGTATCGTTCTTTCGCCTTACATTCTAGACAAGTCTGTTTTCTGCGATAATTCGCAAGGGATATATTATAATGTGAGTAATAAAGTCCGGTTCGCGATTAATACATTGCTTGATTAAAATTGAAGCCTCAAAGGAAGTTCGCGTCAAACGGCGTAGTTTATCCTGTTGAACATTGTTGATCCTTGTTAAATCTCCCTATTTCGAATTTCATCTTCGTTATATCAATTTTTTCTCTCCAATTCTCTTTGCATTGATTTTATTTCTCTTTCCAATTTTGTTTTTTCATTTTTTGACAGTTTCATTCTTCTTTCTGTTATCGATTTCCCTCTCCCGCTTTCGGAACTCGTTACTTCAAGAATCGCTACTTCGAGACAAACGACACGAATTTTTTGACAAAGATTAAAAAAGACTCGGGTGATCGTCACATCGGATTAATCTTTGAACAGGAAATCCTGAATCAGACTAAATAAACAGAAGATTAGATGGGCGTCTTTCAGCCCTGCATGTTCACCACTCTTCCTGTACGTATCCTCGTCGTTTCAAAGCCCAGTCTTCCTCCTTCATCTGCATCTTGCCCGATGGAAGATGAACTTCTATTTTTAAACTTAGCCTGCATAACGTTAACCCAGCGAGCTCTGCATGCATGGATATCGAGCCGTGGATTTTCTACACGTGTTATACGCGTCACCAAAGACGTCTGTGCCCGTTTAAAACTCAATTATTTGGATAAGTTACCATAGTGAACCATCTTTTTCACGGTCTGGCAGCGATGAGCGATCAAATCATCACGCCGCTTTCGTTTCCTAAACCGAGAGGAAACACGGAAGTTCAATTTAAATCTCCTCCTCCTGCTGTTTCCTTTTGAAAAATGGAAAAAATGAAATAAAATAAAAAAATAGGTTCCACCCAAAACGATTTCACTCCAGGAATTATTGTATGAAAATCTTTTCTGCTTCAACCGACTTAACCGCATCCATGCCTGGGGCAGGACTGTTTAGCTTGCGTTAGTAATTAAATTTCCGGCCCTTTTATCTTTCCTTTTTTCCGTGTCAAATTCTTAATCTTTCTGAACGTAGGCTGATCTGAAGATAGAGGATACAAGGATCGAAAGAGCACTTGGCTTGGTTCTCCGGGTCTTGAGCCTTGAGCTTGACCGAGAAAGCCGGTGGCTGAGGCTGCTAATGGATCCTGCGGGATGTGTAATGGTCCGGAGTAACTTGCCATCAAGGTGTTTACACCCAAAACCAATTACGACTAATTCACGAGCTATTTATGGGCCGATTAGTGAAATTTATTTCCAAGACCACCTTGATCGCCGCTTATTCCTTTGATCTCTTTATTCAACCTTTGAAAACTTCTCTGAAGACTAACATGCGATGACCGTCGATGTTATACCGACTTTAAAACTGGACACACGCCTTGAATACACAATCGAGAATCGATTTCTTTCTCATCGTCGCCTTCCTCGTCGTCTTTTTTACTCTCTATTGTGTCTCGTTAGTCTTCAGAAAATCGTGGGATCGTCAATTTGAGAGATGACCATTGAAACGAGGAATGAATACGTAAAACTACCAATCGGAAACCATAATTTATCGATCTTCGTATCTTCAATTTTATTCATATTATTCACCATAAACGATATGCAGCAATTAATGTGACGGATTGCACGTCAAAGTTAAGTGCTTGTGGTTTGAATTAAGGAAAAACAAAGATAGAGACTCGGGCAGATTAGAAGGGGGCCTTTTTTAGTCAGTATTGGAACCGGTCCTAAGATGAGAAGCAATAATTATCAAGCTAATTGATTTGTTGGACGTCTTGGGCTTGCGTGACCAAACTGTGAGGCAGAGGGTGACGAGACTTGTGTCCATTGCATTTTCGTTTTTCTTGATTTCTTGCAACGCTGAAATCGTCAAGTAAATCACCCCTTAATCATGGCGTGCTGAATTGAGCCGAGATAAAATACAGGGTGATCAAAAACTCGTCATGTTATCATTCTCTGGTGGGAAAATGAAAACGAAGACAAGTTTTCCACCCGATATTACTTTCAGTTTACACGCGGTCTTCCTCAAACGCCTGTCTCAGTTCTTAAATAAAAACTGCATTACTTTGGAAAAGTTGAAATTCCGCGGTAACTATATATACAACGGTTAGAAGTTTCTCCGTAATTCAAGGCAGCGCGGCGCGGGCGGTGAGAAAAAAAAGGCGTAGCAGATTGGAGGAACTGCAAAGTGTAGATTGCAGCGCAACTATCGCAAAGTAATTCCGCCAACCTTGGGTAAAATCCAAGTTCATTAATCCGCGAACTGAGAGTATTATCTCGCAGAACTGAATTCTATTATTTGCTGACGATCGATCTTTCGCGATCTTTTCTCAGCTCTATATCTACATGAATATAGATTCAGAAAAATAATTTATTACGATCAAGAATAATCGCGGAGTAAAAAGAGTTTGGAGAAGAAAAGGTTTGGCTCGGTTTCGCACATGTTTGACTTGATCATAATCGTCCCTTTGGCGAATATATTTCAGCGAATAAAACCGACGAGAATATATATTAACCGGGTCCCAGAAAACCTGCAACACGACGTAGACTGACCTGATGAAATTAGCCACCAAAAGTCAACGGCACTTTCGACCCATGATCACATTTCCATTTACATTAGGGCTCGGCTCACTTCACCCTCGTCTTCTGCAACTAACAACTCGGGCCGTTAACCTAGTGCCAATGAGACACGCGACGATGCAGGATTAACCAGAAGTCACAAAACCAGATGAAGAAAGAAATTAAGGAAAGCGAAGAACCACCGGGACTGAGAATCGCTGCCATTTACTACACGCCTCCATTAGCCGGGGTGATTGCATTCTTATTGCTTGATATTGAGCAAGACATGGAGACGAAGTGGAAAAGAGAACTGTGGAGGAAGTAGAAGTAGAAGAGAATGAAAATCACCAATTTCTATCGCAAAGACCATATCGATTTCTAATCTCTCATCCATGCAGATAATTATCAACCCTTGAATTCATTTGCCATTCTAGAATCTCCGGTCTGGATTGACACATCAAACATGAAACGGTCATGGCAGGTACTGTCCCTGAATCAATGGGTATAGGCAAATAGTTGCGGAAACTGCGGCAGTGTGAAGCGACTAGTCTGACGGTCTTTTTTATTTATTTTTATTTTTTATTTCGCTTCTCCTAGGCAGCGCATTAGCTGAATGGCAATGCTTCAGACGGGCTTTGGAAATCCGAACGCGGAATGCGTATCCTGATTATTTACTCGGTTGTATCGACTGACTATATACATCTCGAAGCGTGTATCAGTGATCATTAATCAAATTGCCAACTACTCTGATCGCGTTAACACGTGTTAACTTTTTACATGGTGTAGATTGTGCGCTTGGTGTATATAGGTACCGTGTGGACTTTGATTATCGTCGATTCTAATTATGGGTGGTTTTTGAGTATCCTTGAACATATGGCTAAGCTGGAGAGTTTTTTTTCTTTTTTCCTTTTCCTTTTCCTTTTCTTTTTTTTTTCTTGCCTGTGGCAATATCCGGTTGAAGTAAAAATCCTTACGATAAAACTACTTATGGTATATCTATAGGATAGCGGAGAGTCTTATACGGTAGATAAAACGAAGGGGAAATAAAGAAGAAGAAGAAGGAAACGGAGAATGTTCGATAGCAGAAGTCCGCGGTATATGGTGGCTGCTGCAGGGTTTTGTTCGAGAACGTGGAATAAATCGGCTTTATTGTTTTCGTTACCGTCCGTCTTCCAAGTCTTTGATTTTTCCCTGTATATATGTATATATATATCTATATATATATAGTATATATAGTTTCAGAGTGAATCAGGAAGAAATCGTGAGGGAATTGAGACTCTGAATAATACAGCGACTTTCTGCGCACGCTGAGTTCTACTTATGGTTAAATCGAGAAACTGACGATCGAGTTATAGAAAATTCAGGGATTTACATCCCTCACGATCTTTCCTCTATCGTCTTCTACACATCAGACCTAAATTTCAGGATAAAAGTGAACAAATTATTGAATACAGTGCAGTACAATTATTCGACCAGATTTTTGTAAGGATATGGTTACCAATTACTCGGAATCTATATTTTAATTAATTTATGATAACGTTGATGAGTATTGATGTTGAATAGATACCACTGCGGTAATGAAGAAAAAAGAGAAAAGATACATCCTGAGTAATAGTGAAATTTTTTCCGCCAATTCTCAATACGAAACCTTTTAATTCTTGATTAATTACTCTGGAGTATAAGCTGGGAATGGGGGCTTTGCTTGGCGTTGATTTTTAATAGAACTTGAAAAAAAAAATATGTATATATATATATATTCATATATATGCATGTACCCCTTTTTTACGCTCACTCGAGTACCGGGGTAATCAGAGAACGAGAGGTAGATAGATATAGCCGATGTAAAAACGGCAAAAAAAGAAAAAAAGAAAGGAAAAAATGAAAGAGAAAAAATGGTCGATTCACCATGCGTGTATATCAATGAATGAACAAGTCAGACTACCTGACTGGTTCCCTGGTTTACTGACTCACTGAGCTGTTTGACATTACTCGGCTCCACATGAAATCACGTTACATCCCATTTCAACGAGTATTCACCATCAATTCAGATGATAGTTACGATCCACGATATCTCGCCGTTCGCAAAGTACATGAATTTATTCATCCTGCAATATTTAATGAGGGTTTTTCTACGTGTTTCAGACAGACGAAGGATTATCATGTTCTGTGATACCGGATCAGAGAAATCGTTGCGGAAACAATAAAAGTGAGTAAAGTATAGACTAATCGACGATTAATGGACATCGCCTTGGAATTATAGATTTTTGAAGAGTTTTTTACTTCATTTTTTTGACCCGTTATTTCTTTTTTCTGACGCCTCAAACACATGCTCAGTCATTATAAATTCTCTAACGAGTAATACATTAGGATCAAGCCATCGTGAAATAAGAATGACGACAGGCGTTGTTCCCCTCGCCATTTCTAACAAAAGATTCGATCCGTAGTTAGGTCCTGCAGCTAGGTAGTTAGTCTGTGGGGGGTTGTTCGAGTTCAGAGATCTCGTGGTACAGCTACCATCGTGTTAGCGAGGTGTTTACACGGGCCAGATGTCGAGGGCCTTCGTTGCCGTTTCAGAACCGCAAAAACTCGAATGTTTACCGAAGCGTTATTCAGTCCATGTAATCGCTACATCCTCTATCGTTTGATGAAGCATTTATCTGACCACCAAAATACCCATTAAAAATGATTTAAAAAAAAGAATGAGTAAAGTGCCGACGCCCGTCTTCATCTCACGCAAGTATCCACTGCAATTTTCAACATCGTCTTCAACATCCATAGCCGTAATTGAGATTCATCCCAACCAGAGCTTATGTAGCTAATTAGGGCACCACGCCCGTACACATGGTTCTCGACGATGTTGGTGGAAAGGCGTGTTTGCACCAGCCTCGCAACAATGGTTAATCCGTAAATTCACAGCCCCGTGGACCCAGGAGAGTTCTAGTTGCCTCAGTGACGTAGGATAAAGGTCCAAAGCAGCCATATGGCGCTTGTCAGCCCACTTGCCTGCTTTGCCAACCTACAGTAGGCGCTATTACGTCTACCTACATACGCGTGTAACTCTCTGTGCGGAAACGGCCTATTTCCGCACACGGAATCACAACATCTCCTCCGACTACATTTGACAATCAGACTAATCGTCGCGGGCGAAAAGTCGGACTGAATCAGAGTTTCGCGAATCAATTTTCGCCAATTTTTTCCTCGATCCAAAAATTGCTTAGTATAGATACATATGGCAGCGCAATGCACTCATGCTCTTGTAGGTAGTGCCCATGGCTGTTATAGATACTCTAGTCTAAGCGTTTCGCAATTCCCTTTATCAGGGGAAGCAGTACAGGGACCTGTGCAACAATGACGAGTAACAATCGCCAGGGGGAGGAAAAAGGGCTTCTTAAGCACCTCAGTAGGTACGATCAAGTCCCGCAAGCTCCGTTATGCATTTCTCATGCTCGTAGGTAGGAGGTATATAAATTGCAGCCAACATCCTGCATCTGTACTATATATATATACAGTACTCGGGCGTATTTAAAGACTGCAATTTCGCTTAAGCGAGACTAAATAATACACGCTACAGAAATAATGGTCGTTTAGTTAGATTCGAAGGGGTAATTTTAGGCACTGTATACGGGACCTTGACAATTCGCTGGAATTTTTCTTCGTATCCAGAATCGGGAGCGCGTGGATACATCAATATTCGTGATTCGTCACCTCACGCGTTATAGTCACGTCGTTTCGAATAATAATTGACACTTTTTTTCGAACAATCGTTTAGATATCTTGCGATAAACTAGCGATTAATATGGATGGAATCAGACACTCGTGTCTTATTCGTGTGAAGTCAGAGTTTAAAATAAGCATTACACTTACCAGGAATTCCGGTGGACGACCACCCACGTAACTCGTCAATGTGCCACACTGTTTCGCAATGAAATTTATACTTTAGCCGTTAAGAACTGCTGGAGAAATTGTAATTTTTTACGTTTTTTTTCTTTTATTTTTAGCGGAAAATAATGAAAACGAATGAACAGAAAGTTAGACACGGTTAAATCTTCTGGAAAGGTTTAGTGTTGTTTAGTGGCCTTTGACACGTGGGTTTGGCATTTAAATTTCAGAATTTTGAGATCGAGGATAACTGCGATTTAAATCTTTATTCTTGTCGCATAGGTGCTCGGTTCTTTTTCGGAGTAACAGCAAACTACATAAATTCCTTTGTGGACACCTTGAACAATGAAATTTTTTACTTTGAAACTATTCAGCTCTTGAATTATGAGATTTGTCGAGAAAACTTAGCTACTGAATTCCATTTCATTGTAGAAAATCGAGCTCCAGAATGAGAGAAAACAAAAGGAGAAATTGAGGAGAGAAATGATATTTTATGCTCATTCGTCTCGCTGAAGAGGCGAAAAATTATTATCCTCATGCAACTAATTTGGCTAGAAAAGGATTAAAGGATTAAATTCCCGCCAGCCGAGACGTGGAGGGCTAAAGTGCAGTGTAGTTCAATTTCTGTTTTCATTAACCAAAGTCGACGATACGCCTTCTGCTTCACGAATCGCTCGATCTTGGTGCAACCAATTCAAACGGACTCGTTTCAATTTGGCTTATTTGCCTTAGCGCGATATATATCAAGTGGGCAACAGGGATTAGACCGACACGTTAAAGGCGATGCAACTCTACCAATTATCTCGCAAATAGTAGAGGGAAACCCCTTGTTGGCTAACCGGGTGAGCCTCACGTGTTCAAAACCGGGTAGATTTCACAGGGGAAAAAATCTGTCTATATATATATACGTATATATATATATGTATATGTGGTTAGCATGTATACGTGAATGTATTCGTCAGACGTGAACGATCTACATTTAAATTGCCTAATACCAATCGAAGGGTTGGTTTAGTTTTCCAATGCCTGGGGGTTGTTGTTTTAGGCTTCATCGATTTACCTTACAGTTCGCTTTCCAAAGGATGTCCCATGATGGACTGATCTCACGTTCAATGAACCTGAACCGATGTGGAGAACTGAACGAAAGGAAAAGAAAAAAAAAAAAGAAGGAGAATAACAGAAAATAACAGAAACACCCCCTTCAAAGTATTCAAATCATAATTTTTGAGAGCAGGTCGAGATTACTAGACGTATTTTCATTTTTCACTCAGACAATGATAATTACAGCACTTTTTTACCGTATGTAGTATGTACGTAGCTGCTATTACTCAGCATGCAGCTATTACTAACAAGGGCTGCTGAGCTGCAGCTGCTGAGTTTTATCAAGAAATTATTTATTCACTACTCTCATTCACTCATAACTCTTGGGTTAAACTAAAAAACCTACCGCAGGGTAATTAGCGACTCTTGAAATAACACGACAATATAAATCCTCGTGCCGGTTCAAATCAATAGACCAGACTGCACGTATATAGGACCCATAAAATAGGCCCCTTCGTCAGAATCAATAGGCAATAACGGGAATATGAACAGGTTCCCCTTCGCGGTAATCGATAAAACGTTTTCTTTTTAGAGTGCAGGAGAAAATTTATCAACGAAATATTTTCAGCCAAACAATTCTTCCGTATGGGGGCCACACGTTGAGTAACAGGTGCTGTAACCCAACGCTATGATTTACGAACAGATAAACAAAAAGATTGACTTAGACCGACCGGAATCGAAGTTCTAGTTTTATTCTACGATTTCTCACCGAAGATTTCGAAGAGCAAACCAGAAGTTATGAGGGTAATAAAAATTGGATTTTCACCTGACAGTGAGAGTTATGTCCACTTTGGGCAAGTTTAGGCGCAAAATAGACTTTCGAAATTCTAATTTGGACTTCTAGATCCTTAGCTCCTCGATCTTTGATACAATAAAACGTTCTGTGGACCAATTGAAGAATGAATTTCAAGTCGTAAAATAAATTTAATCATGTCTTTGATTTCCCCAAACTTCTGAGGTCGTAAGTAGAATTTGAAAATTTCTTAGGACAAAGAGATGCTTGTCAGAACTTTGAATGCAATTACTAGATTTGATTTCCACCTCTCATTTTCTATTTCGGACGTAGGGGAAAGTAGGTTGATTCGTACTACCAGAGTATCTCCTCGATTTGAAGAATTGCAGAAATTGGTAGAATCAGTATTCAAAATTCTCTGAACATTTTTATTTCTGGAGTTTTAAAAATATGATAGGAATTAGCCTATTCAACCCTGAATCTACTGAAACAGAATAATATTTCTATCTGAGACTAAACGATCATTTAATCAGGAAATAATATGCATTGAAAACATTATCCGGTATGAATAATTTTATCCAGTAGAAATGAAGCAGGTATAATCTGGCGTGGCGAAGTGAAGGCTTTAACTCCGGAAATATCGTGACGTAAATTAGAGAGAGAAATGGGTCCATGAAGAGGCAGGAGAAGGAGAGAGCCGTCTGGTGTGTGAAGCGGGTAGGTAGCGGAAAGCGAACTTGAGCCGTTGGCGGTTGGGAAACAGTTGATGATTACGGAGATCAAAGCGCGTAATCACTAGACAAGCCAGGGGAGAGGAGGTGGTATGGTGCACCATGTGCGGGCGCGGGCAAGGCAACAAGAGAAATATACTACAAAGGTACAAAACGGAGAGTGAGATGAAAATATATTAAGGTAGTGGTAGGTGTCGTCCCAGTTGTTTAATATTCCAGGGTTGCAACCGCGGCCACGAGATTGCTAGGTCAGGTTAGACCCAACCAGGGAAAACCACTTGGCCCGTACCCGAGGACGTACCGAGGACTCCCTGTTGAGACGTGACACTAGTGCCCAGGGGGAGAATTTTTTGAGTACCTTCTTCCTTCCTGGGGTTCAAAAGCCAACAAGGCGCTGACGAGATGAACTTCGAAGATCCTACACCCACCTGGGTTATACGATTCAGCGAAATCTCCATCGACGCGACGGTCTTACCTCAAAGAATAAAATACTTTCACAGTTCTTAGCTTCTTAGCAGCCGTTGCCTCTTCGATTTATACGTATCCAGGATCACGAGATTAGGAAATATCTGTCCGTTTTTTTTTTTTTTTACTATCTAAACGACAGTTGTATCGCCGTCAGAATTTCAGTTACTGTTTCACAGCGGGCGAAAACCCCTCTTTGATTTTGCTCGGTGTTTTAAATCACCCTCGACGAACAGAAGTACAGTTTTCCGAAGGGGTAGGGGCTGCGTGGGCTCGAATTGTGAGTAGGAATTCGTGCCATTGATATGATACCACGGACGAAAATCGAGACGGTTTTAGAGGCTCTGCACGTAGGGAGAATCTGTGACCATATTTGACTAGACCGGAAGTTTGAAGAGTAGTAAATTAAATGAGATTCCAGATCGAAAGTTAGTCTGTAAAGAAATATCATGCGTATTGCAGGATTGAGGATGCAGACACTTTGATCCGAGGATCGAAAAGAGATGCGGGGAGTGTATTAGGTCTGAATAACGAGATCGTAGAAGCTTGTAGATAGGTATACGTACATCATTTCGTAATCTAATATGAAATTTGATGAAGTTGTGTTTCTTTAACTTGTCGAAAGATATTTTAATTGAATTTCAACGTGGATTCGAAGTCCGTTCGTCCTTTGCTTGACTATGAGACGGCTACTCGCTGTGAGTTTAATAAATATTTCACGACCTGCAATATTTCATCAAAGTAGAGCAAAGTGAGACATCTATCTCTTCGGTTCATCTCTCTATCTACATCTTCGCAGCCTCCTACTACCACTACGACGACATGGTATGATGTGTATAACATCAGCCTACGCGGAGCCGAGCAAGAAGCCGCTGCAAAGTCAAACTTCTCAATCCTTCGAATAAGTCAGGAGAAAAGTTGAAACCTAACGAATACAAACAGCCAAAGATACATCTTGAGAATCGCAAGAACATAGTCGCTGTGAAAAGTTTTAATATTAACCCGAGATATTTTATCATCTCAACTGATTTCCCTGTAGGCGTCATTCGTCGGTTCTCTGATTTTACCTGAATAAAAAAAAAAAAAGAAATCTGAGAAATCTGCCCTTTTTCCTCTCCATCTACGTGTTACACGCATGATGTGGAATATTCACCTTCCCTCCCAAGCTTTTTGCATATGCCCATCGATAATGCCTTCTGTATTACATATTTAGTGAGGAAACGCAATATCAATTCCTGAAAGTAATTGCTAAAGGTGCTTTTCATCCTTCTCTCTCTTCCTCTCTTCCTCTCTGTACTATTTCGCACGTGTGTAGGGTATACATTGCTTTGTAGATATATGGAATAGATGTATCGAGTCGCAAATGAGAAGCAAGTGAGACGTTATCATGAATATTCATGTCATCACTCGTCATCATCGAGGACAAATGAACGGGGGCGACCAAAGTCATCAATATTTCATTTGTCGAGGACCAAACTCGGATCGAATTTAATCATCGGAACGTATAGGTAAGCGATATTTGTTAGACAGGGAGGTTCGAAAGGGAAAATTAGAATTTTTACGAACGGTTCATGCACGGTCCGAATTCAAATTCGAATTCCCTCGCTCGTAGGTAGAATCCAATCGTATGGCGAAGCATGAAATTCATTGAAAAATGGAAATGAGGAACCGTTTTTTCCTGGCCGATGTTTTAATATCAAAATTAGTAACTCCGTTGATTTTATGAATTAGAAAATAAAACTTAGGGGCCATATTCCTGAAATTCTATACTTTTTATTTGCGCAAAAAAAAGAAACAAGAAATCTATTTCTCTCGTCTATTACACTAGACTCCCCTTCAACTCGTTCTTTGAGTAATTCGTTTTTATCAATTTGTGGATCACACATTACTCGCATCAATCTCGGATTATTTCGCTGATGTAAGAGTGTAACCTAGCTACTACTCGGCGGCGTACTTCGTTATTTAGTTACACTTACGCAGCTGTCACTGGCTAAACGCGATATCCTGCCTATCCTCATCTGACTCATAAGATAAGGCTCACGTGGTCCCTGTCTTTCCTTCCTGGCATGCCTTGCCTTCGGACCCCAGTAATCCGCTTACTTGATAGATAAACTGTTTATTATTATTTTCACTATCCCTACCCATGAAATCCCTCTATGTGTTCACTTCCCATACGTATATACACGCATCTATCTATGTGCACTTGGATATAAATCTCTCTTTATATACCCACACCTACGTATGATATATATACTATACAAAACTCTGACTTGATATCTCGGCTGGGAGTGTCGTTTTACTTGACGATTTCTCTCCTGTCGTGTATCTACTTCATATATGTATACATAATAGAGATGATACTGCGTAAGGATATCGATATTGCCTTTATTGTTTCTATCAATGCACTCGCTTCGTATTACCTATCATCTGTGACTTTAATCTTTGCCTTTCAAGTGCGAGTATGTACTTGATATCTAGGTTCAGTATGAATGTGCGGTAGCTAGAGTTGAACAAAGGCGATATTTCAGGCTAGAATAGTTTTTCAAAATCACTCCGTCGGATTTCCTGATCGCAATCGCTCCGATCAGTTTCTTTGAAATTGACGGAAATTTTTTACCTCTGACATGGTTTGGATTCGTCATATGAATCACGATTCTTCTTCATTTCCTATTTGGCTACGATAGAGAACTATTTTTATTCATATACCAATCGTTGAGAATGAGAAAAAATGATTAATAGAAGTTAAAAATTACCGCGATTATTCACCTCACATAGCGCGCGGCTTTCTTGGTGTGAATTAGTTATAATTAGCCTCATTTCACCGACTAATCAAGAACTTCAGGCTCTTGATTAATTCCATCTTTAAGCGAATTACCACCTGCTCTCGCAGCTATCTGTCGGACTTTCAACCAGCGCATGTTTCTGTCGCTGTGAAAACGATCCGCAAAATAGAAAAAAGAAACAGCAGATTTAAACTGGTCTGATTCGCGACGATCAGAAATAAAATGAACATCGATGATAAATTGCTGACATCAAATTCCAACGAGTTGAATGCTATTTTTTGCTTTTGATTTTTACTGAGCACTTGACGGACTGCGTATTAGTCAATCAGATTTGGAAAATGTCCGGGTACAGGCTTGACAATACTTTCTCAATATCCGTTCAATCAAACTATTGACGATTATTTTTCATCGTGCTAAAATCGCACTGAATGAATAACGTTATACCCATTAAACTGCATTCCAAGGTATATAGCCTAGCATAATCCTCTCTGAACCATAAATCTGAATCACACTCGCGCTGTATTACGCCACTTGATTAACAACTTCTGATCCCTCTCGATGATGAACATTTGGCTGTTTAACGGTACTGTATTAATCATCTTCAAGGAAGAGTTAATTCACTCCGATCATCAGTCTTTCTCAGTTACTCGAAGTCGGATTATTATAACGTAACTGTTTTTCAATATCCGCTCACTTTTCATTACCGCAGGTATAAATAGTCGCGACTTTTTTCTACCACACGTATTCACTTTTCAATCACAGCCAGACCGAGTCGGAATAGAAATTCTAGTTTTATCGTCTAGAAGCTCAATTCTTTTGTTCTTCAGTTTTACTGACAGAAATCTGATTCTTTTTCCTAAGAATTTTACGGAGGTGTAGGTAAATTAGAAGTGGCTAGTAAAAGTCGCTAGCACTTGAAATTTTGATCAACGTTCTACATCCTACTAAATTTTTATGATCCACTCACAACCTCAGAAGTCTGCGAAAAACCAACTCTATGATCAATTTCATCTTTTTGCTTGGAATTTATTCCGTAACTCTTACTTTCAAATTTGATTTAGGATTCCATTACATGCACAATCCTAGCCTCGAATTCTGGTTCTATTTCAGAAGTCTTGAATGAGAATTTGTGGTATAAAACTAGAGTTTCTATTCTGTCTCGGGGAGCCGGATAATGTGCAGTCGTCGTAAATGGGAATTGACTCTGATCACACTCATTGTCAGAAATAATTTCGGAAAGTGACCAAACAACAGACACCCTTGGATAAATGGCCTGTAAATAGATAACAACTGTTCAAAGGCCTTTGCCAGACCTTGACGAAACTCGAAAGCGACCTAGACGTCGCTTGTCCCCAAGAACCTCGGCCAGATTCCGGTGAGATAGAAAGAACCCCATAAACAGGCACATAATCCAGCCAACTAGGGAGGCTAGGCGGTACGGCCTGGCAAACGAAGGGATGTGCTCCTGCCTATCGTCAAGTGTGATTCACTCGACGTTTCGTAGATACATAAAATAAGTATTCTGAGAAGGGGAGAGCTCCCACCTCGAAGTCATGGAATGGATTAGTCTGCCACAGATTTTTGGCGTGAAAGAAAATCACATAGAAAAAAGCCTTGATTAAAAAAAATATATATACGCATTCGCTTTTATTTCTGTGGCCAGATTTTGTACCTGGGAATGATAAACGGCTGAAGAATTCATTTGTCCGAAGAATTAATCTGGGCGAAAGTGTTCTGTACCTTCGAACGTAACTTTGGACGGTAAATTGATTGGCGTACATTTTTTTCAACTGCCTACTTTAGGGCTGCAAGCCTCGGCATATTTCGAGGGCTTTTACGCCTTCACTGCCCTCCATGTAAATACGGCAAGACGAGGGGCGAGACCAAAGTCTAGGCAGTTACGTACAAGAGCAACAGAGACTGCTTATTGTTTGTACCACGGGGTGTGAGGCCGTCTTAATTAGCTGGAATTGCAGTAGTCCGTGTAAAAAGGGAAAGGTAGTTATATGAAAGCATAGTATAAATACAGACATAGAAAAGTCCGGGTATTTTGGTAAAATAAGAAAGTCAACTTTACACCGTAGTGCATTTCGCTAATGAATTAAATTAGACACCGTAGCTAATTGCTGAATTACTACTTCCTGGGATTAACTAAACCGTGTAGTTTTTATTACCCTGTAAGACTGCAGAGGGTTGACGATCTTGCGTCTGGATTTTGAATATTTTAAATGAGAATCTGTCCTCGTATTTCTTTCTTATTGTCCTGTTTCTCTTCCCTTCTTCTCGTTCGTTAAAGACATTCACAATTATGAACATCCTTTATGAAAAATTTGTTTTTTTTTTTCTTTTTCCTTTCTTCTCCAACCTCTCCTTATTCTCCATCAACATTTTATAACGCATACTTGGAAGCATCAGTCTACTAGTTTCTTAAAACCGTCCGCGTTATGCCTTACTCACCCTTGTCAACTGAACCACATCCATCATGATCGCGAACTTGATGCTTAATGACATCTGGACACAGGACAACGGCCCAGGAATAGACACGTGTCTAAGTCGGATAATATCCTTGATAAAAGATTTCTTTGATTGATTATGAGTGATCGACTGTCAGCGGCTTTGCTGACCCTTCAATTGACCAGGACTCAGGCTTTATCCTTCTTTGCTCTCGATCTCTTATGGTTATTAATTTTCGTCAATGCGAAGATCGCAAGGTTTACCATTAAAATCACACGACACGAACGAGATACTCCTCTTCTTCTTTCTCCTTCTTCTCAATTAACGAAGGAAAACAAAAATGGATGAAAAAAAAAATGTCTAAACTCTCTACTACCCGAAAGAAAAACGAACCAAACTTGCTGCCCTGTTCAGGTTATTTTCACTCACCAGTTTCTGATCCAGTGACTTCATCCGAATCGTGGAGTGAGTCAGAAGTCACACAACGGGCGATAAGGGGATGTGCTGTACCTACTCCCGTTCAAAGGCATAAAGATCGGGGAGCTCCGAGTCTGGGGACCCCCGTTGAGTTATGGCATTTATAACTAGCATCGCATCTTTCATTAACTCCTCTATTGTCGGTGGAGCAATGCTGCAGAGGGGTTATACTGCAGGCGAGATGCTGCCACGTATTTGTTTATCCTGGAGGAATATTTCGCCGCCATATGTTCCATTTGGTCTTGCACTTGCCGTAAACACGGCTAATTATCTACGAACGTCAATCCAGACATAGACTATTCAATTTTTATTCTTTTTACAATTTTTCATATGAATCAGAAGAATATTGATATAAGAATACATATCAGAAGAGGCTGCGAATAAATTTACATGGAAGTCACGATCAATTTGTCGATTTATATAGCATCACGCGAAAGAGTTTAAAAAGCATAGAAATTATATTGCGGAGTTGATCGATTGAGGTGGAAAAAAAAAAAGAAGATTTAATTACCCCAGGAATTTTCGTTGTATATCGATAACAACTTTTTCATCTGGTGTACGGGAAAATATTTGTTTTTAATTTACCCAGGAAGCAGATATTTCGCGGTAGGGTAGCTCTGGTACGTCTGGATACAAAGGTTTCACGTTTCTGTTTTTTATACCTCGAAACAAAAGATTTATACATTTTTATATTGGATCAAATATTGAAAACTGAAATTTAAACTTGCCGATTTGCTCGGACTTTTGCACGTTATGGAAACAATCTAGTAAAAAAATGATGAAAACATAACGAAGTGTTCATTTCAATTATACCTACCTGATTTTTATTCACTCGCCGTTAAGGACGGAGACCCTTTTTCATTTACTTTATAGATTTCGTGGCCGACCTTTTCCACGGTGTGCGATGCTCCCCTTCAGCTTGTTCTGTAAATCGTTGGTGATAAATTCGAGACAAATTAGTTTATTTTCGGACGTATTTAAAGGCGCTACGACTTGCGGCTTGAGAAGAGAGGGTTGTAAGACAAGGCGGGCCACCCACAGACAACCGCTAAAAATATATCCAATACCTAATATACTAATGCCTGTGCGCATCTCTGCTAAATGCCAAACAACTCGCACTTATGTCTCGTAAATAGTAAAACCTGCTTGTCGGCCTCTATCGCCGTTTATTCACAATGTTTTATCGCACCTGTCAAAATTACAGACTTATATAGCAGTCGTTAAACCTCTCATTACTTATTAGATAAGCAAAAAACAGGCGCCACCATCGGAGAAGATATGACTCAATTTGCTGTTTCTCTATTCTAATTTCTTCTCCATTTTTTTTTTTTTTTTTACTTTTTTTCTCTTTTTAGTTTCTTCTTTCTTGTTTTATACCTTCTTTCTTTCGGCTGTCGACACTTGTAAGTACACCGATTTTATAACCCTCCTCTATACAGCCGAATGATTACTTTCCCATTGCAGCTTGACTTGGTGCATCTGTTGCGTGTAATAATATCAAAAGGATACACTCCAGGTGGCGGTTCTCTCTGGCGTGTCGTACTAGCTCGTATCACATTTAATATCCAAATGGGCTCAAGGCTATGAGGGAAAATAAAATCGGGCGTACGTGTATAATTTAGTACTTCGTACGTATATATGTACCAAAACGTCTGTCCAATGTAGCGTCTATATAGAAAAGTCAGTAGCGCTTACTAATTAAAACGCTGCGCGAAGTCGAATGGGAATGTGTTACTTTAGTTGGTTTTATTTTATTTTATTTTTATTTCACATAATTTGTTTTTTATTTTCCCTAAAATTTGAAAAAATGCTTCATTTAATTAGTGGCGAAGTATAATTGAATTAATATTGCACATTATCATAAGCGTCTATTTTTTTTTTACCTGCGATCGTGTCACTCATTTCAAACTTCATAAACATTATAGTATGCCTATATCTACTTGGTTGTAAAATGGATGAATTTTTATTCAACTCCGGTTCTTTGGTCCTTTGAACTCTGACCTCGCAACAGGCGACGATCGAATGAGAACCTATTAAACCCGCTGGGGTTTTTGACTCCGCGTAGTACCTATCCCCAGTATTCGAGAGGAGACAATATGAATCGATGTATCAAACAACCGCGTGGGATTCTTTGCGATTCAAATCATGTAATATAATTTAACGAGTATACAGCTTCGAGTGTACCTGAATGTTGTTGATTCTTTCTTTTCTTTTTTCTTCTCTTTTTTCTTCTTCCTCCTTTTTTATCCCGTCTCATTTGACGTCCGGCGGATATTGCGCGTCTCTCACTTCTTGACGAACAATAGGACATACCCAAAAATTTGTACATACATCCATACCCTATTCGATTCGATGAATAACGAAGAATCAAGCCACACAACGCCGAAAGAATCGCAAAGTATAAATCTATGGAAGTACAGGCCGGACCTCTTCCTTCGACCACAATGAGCAAGGATACATTCATCTCACCATAAGTCGACGACGCTGTCAATGACATCGTATGTCGCGGGGAACGGTTTGAGTTACCACGCGACCCGGACCGTCACTTAACCCTCTCGATTAACCTTGCGGATGCTGGTTCGAAGAACTCCATCATCATTCGCCGCCGCAAGGACCTCGTTACTTTTTAATGCGATTCAATTAGGCAAGTAGTACGTATCGACATTGCACATACACATCGCCGAGATGTAATCGCTGAAATCTGTGAGCTCTATCTCTATCAATTCCAAGCTTCATCTCGGGTGACAATTTCAAGTCGCAGTTAAACGGCCATTGTCAGTTTTATCTTAGCTTTTACCTGGCATCCATATCGCCTTTTGATGGCAACTTGACGTCAGTTCATTTCAAGACATGGCTATGGCAGCTTGGCTCGATGTAAAATCGTGTGAAATCTAGATTTTATTCCGTCAAATCGTTTCTGAGACATATTATTACCGTTTTGAAAAAATTTACAACTTCATCGCGAATGAAAAATAGGGATAGAGTTGAGTAATGGAATGTACCAGCCGATTTTTGGCATTCTTTGATCTATAAACCAGCTTGACTCCTCGAGGTTTTTACTATGAGCGATTCGGCAAGAAATACGCTAAAATCGTTCAAAGGAAAGTCCTAATGAGCGCGCCAGTTGAGAAGAATGAAATTCATGAGAAATCAAAGAAAGACTAGAACATCGTCTCCGCATCCTCTTTCTTTGGCTTCGTTAGTTTGATATAATAGTGAAGTTTTTTCTCCAAAATTTCAACTCCTAGTTCTTTGATTTCACCTCCTTATTTTTCGTGTCTAAGATCTCCGAGAGCTAAAGTACACTGCAAGCAGTATATATAATCTTTGTCTTAATTTTAGTCAAGTCAAAAGCATACTCTCGCGGTGGAAAAGTCTGCTGGCGTTTCTATTGGGTCGTAAATACGTCATGAGTCGGTTCGCGTCTTCTGGTGTGGGCGAGTGTCTCTCCTGACTACGTCATCTTCCTAAGAAGTGATATCCCTTTGTCCCGTTTCTACGTTCGTGTACACATACATTATACACACACACACACAGGATATTTGGTTTTCATCTAGGTATCTATCATAGAAATTGTTTGCGCTAAGGTAGAAGAAGAGTTTCTACTTGTGGAAATGAGACCGGGAGACGAACAGCGTATTTTTCTTTCTGTCACAATCGCGGAGTTTTACTCTGCCAACTTTCGCGACTAACAGTCAATCCGGAGCTGGTTGAAAACTCGGGAGATTTGATGCCACCGCGACGTTTATCAACACTAGCGTAGAATAGAAAGAAAATTTAGCGAACTATTTACAGAGAAAGGCGGGATGATGCGATGAGTATTCGTCTGTTTAATAAAAGGATAAAAGAATATGAGGGAAATTAGCCTCGTTAATAATCCGACCTTCTCTTCTGTGTCAATAATGGAAAACTCAGTGGGAAAAATAATTGTTTAAAACGTAGGGGATGAAGGTATTGTACTTTATCTAGATTATTCTCAACTGCTCTCAATTGTCTTCGGATATTCCTACATCCACCTCCGCCTACGTCGTACCCTTAGAGACACTTTTTCACCAGACAAGGTACGAAACTGGAGAGAAACGTTCGAGCAAAAACAGCGAAACAGAAGAAAAAACACACGAGTTTACTCGGGGCCTATTCACCCACGGGTAAACTCATTATTCCTCGATGTGGACTATCGTAAACAATGAACGAGGCAAGTTGGTAAAAATTGAGAGAACGGGGAAAAAATATACGAGAACGTAAAAAAACAGCATCCCCTTCGGCGGTCGGCCGTGTACATATTATAACCCTTCGCCATAATACACCGATATACATATATATATCTAGCTACGCATATATCTTGACATATTACGTATATTTCCTGCCAAACTTCTCCTCGCATGGTATAGGGGTGTAGACTTCCGGTAACAATGGAGGCATCTGCTTAGCAAGTCGTAAAAATAATCAGGTTTCCTCGATCCGTAACCAGGTTGGGGATGGCGGGGGTGGATAGAGGGACTCAAGCAGGAGGCAGGAACACCTCAAAAGCCGGTGCCATTCCATGAAACAATAACGCGCTCGGGAACAACAAAAGCGAGTAAACAATATCGCGGGACACAATATGCGCATACGGTCGCGTATCTACCCCTGCTTGGCCAACCCCCGTATTTTACATCCTATCTCTATCCACGTGTTACTCTTATTTTATACAGCGCGCTACTTCTTTCATCCTAACAAACGTCCTGTCATTTGCGAATGCGAAATATTCGTACATATACTTTATCCGCAATACTGTAATCATACCTGTGCAACTTTTCCTACCTTACCAAGTTTTCTTCTCGTTTACGTAATGCGACAAGATTACAGCATGCCTAAATGAATGGACGTGATTTTCTCTGTCCGAATGTGTCTTTTTTGGCAAAGCCTATTCCAGATACTATGATCCATTTCGTAAAATAAATCCAACGATTTGTTTAGCTCAAAGAATTTCACTCTCTGTATTCCATTTTCAGAGAATCATGGGGTAGCAAATGCTGCCAGGTATTCCCTCGCTCTATTATAAGATTATGTTCCGTATCAGGTACTGTGGTTTTAGTGGCATTGTAGATTGTACATTGTTGTATCGAGTTGTTGCAAGAGTAGGAGAGGGGGATTCAATTCCACAGGAACAACTGCCTGGCATCTCTAGTCACCTGACTACGACCAATCTCTGTGCTAATTACGAAGTTGTGCATCGAGCTAATTACATCCAGTGAATTCACTACGGCGAATACTCCGGCATTCATCCAACCACAACGCGACCGCAAGTACGATTTATGATCTTTGAATGGCACACGTATGACGTATTTAATACAAAACACACTCGAAATAGCGCGCGTTACTAATGTACAACGAATACGCAATAATCCAGACTTATGCAGAAACGATGTTTGAATATATTTTCTTCTATTTCTTACACCTATATCATTCTTCGATAATTTGCGAAATAATTTATTTTTTCCAAAAGCTTTTGATGGGAAGAATGACGCTGTCACAGATCAATTAACGTCAATTTCGAACGAATTTTACGCTACTAGTTCTATACGCCGTACCTATATTAATCCCTCATATAATCATAATCCTCTTACGCCATGCAATTGATCGAAGATATTCCGAAGCTGACGCAGGATCATGTGTTCGGTGTGATACTCTCATGTGGTTTGAATACCTACTACGTCACGTGTCTGGTCTCCCATGACTGTCACTCGCGCTTCTATCCGTCCCTTATGGTCCGCCCGTGATGGGATTTAGTCGCAATTGACTCTACGCTCATAGACTCTTCCTAAATCCTGAATTATCTAAGTAGTTGAACTTGTGTCTATCCAAGGGTTGAATTTCAACTTCCAAACCGTAAATGTATGCAGTTCTTTGTTCGACTTCGTCCGGAGCCACCGTTTGCCTAACATCCGAGTTTAAACGCGTTTTAAATCCACCCTTTACGGTGAAGATCTGACAAAAATTCTGATGAACGTTCCAGAGGGAACGGAATCCCTGCTAAAGGCGGGGACCTAAGTCCTTGAAAAATAGCGGCGCGTGCCGTTCTTCGAAAGCCTGGCAATCCTTGCGGAAGAAGTGGCCCCGAGTAGGTAGGCAGGCAGGTACCTGGTGGATGAACCGCCTTTTGGAGCGGTTAGTAGCATTCTGGAAGGCCCTGGTCCGCACGGTTTGGTCCAGGCCTATTTTTACACATCTCTTCGGAAGGCAGTCTCCCGAAAATGCTTTCGGTGCCTTGAACAGCCGGAAACATAACGTAAACTGGTAGTATGACACGTCGCCTCCCTTTTCCTACGGTCTTCTTCTTCTCCTTCTTCCCTACGGCGACGTAGGAGAGACGATCGTCTAGAACTCCGAAAGCTAGAACTAGCACGTGTTCTAGCTGGTGCATGCGAGGATAGTAGGAATAAGTAATTTCGTTGAGAATTTTAGTTCCCTGAATGAGCGGGATAAGGCGCACAAAGAATGAACGAAGAGCCATTTCTGTTTGGATTATGGATTTCCTAGACGACGTATGCACGACTGACTCAGACTCGAGAGCGAGTCGAATCACTGCATAGGAGTTAGTTGAGTATATATACGGGCGACGATTACCACTAAAATTTACATCCTAACGTGTCTGGTTTACGTTCGATGTACCCAGCTTCTTACTGCAGCAGGGAAACGTGGACATTAGACTGTAGGTAGGTACGCCGCGAGCGCCGACGTCTCCGATAAACTGTGAAGGAATAAAAGACAGAATTGTGGAGACGAAATGGAAGTAAGATCGAAAGTGAAAACCCGTTTTATTGGAAACCTCACACCTCTTCTCAAATAAAGGCTGATTTACTTCACACTAAATCTCGGCATACACAGAACGCTGCACTGCGAGGATCACAAAAGCAACTCCATGCATTGACATCACCTCGCATGCACTCAATGCTTCTGTACTATTATTTAGGATCAATTTATAAGCGACGTTAAGAATGCCGTCGGTTAATTAAACGGAAAAGGTCCCGCCTCGTAACCGCTGCAAAGGCCGACCGAAAATGAGATAGAATGAAGAAAGAATAAGCTGGGAAGTTAGATTCAAAAGTTAATCAGCATTCAACGGCTCAGTTTCCTCGAGGAAATTCGTCCGGCTGTTGTGTTATGAATCTTGAAGAAGATCAGTCTTTTACTAAAGAAGATGTTACACGACTGTATCTCGCGTGAAAAGAGCCAAGGAGATCCGCCGAAATCCCATGACCATTCCCATGCACTAAAAGTACGTGTCATAATTTATGTACGAGCTTGAAATTTAGCATATAAATTCAGTGAAAATGCTTGGTCGGATTTGCGGTTGGATACAAGTTGATAATTATGCATCAGCCTCGCGTTTTGGGGCGAAATATTTTCAGGAAAAACTGCGTCGCCGGTTAGTATTTTATTCATGAAGATTTAAGGTGAATATGTACATACTATTACTTTTCGCGACATTTTTCTCCGACTCTTTTGAATTGAATAAATTCCTCGTTGACGATATTAGTACTTCAACCGTTGCTATATCCCCTTAGTTCTGACGCTGAAAAATATCTTCTTATTATCGCGCCCTATAGTCTAGATGAAAAGCTCTCGGTTTATTACGTGGACACACGAGTTGAGCCGTTGTATTCTATACAGTCGGAAATCTTCAAAGGTAGAGAGACTTCACCACCCTGTTAAGAAGAAGACGTGCTTTGGCCCTCTACTCGTCTTCTCTTCTTCAGCTTTTCTTTGTCCACCCATCCGCACGTTTGTCCGCAACTTTTCCTCCCCACTTTTCCTGGATATGCATGCGTTCTTTGGGTAAAGCCACGTGTGGATACACGTGTACCGCGACCGCAACTCTACATGGATGTGGATTTGGATCCATAAATGTGCGGCAGATCGTCCTCAGTTCTTTTGAATACATAGATTGAATCGTTTTGATGTGGTGAGCTTTGAGAGGGAAATTTCGGAATTTATTTTTTCTTTCATTGCGTGCCTGGAGGAGCATTTTTAGAGTCTTGCGTTGAGCTAAAACGCGAAACAAATATACAAGGAGTCCGACTCCGTCCTCTGTCTTTAATTTCGCCCAAGTCGACTGGCTTTCGCGCCGCGAAAAGGAGAGAGGAATCGAGATAGGAGAGATAAAAGGGGTAGGGGGGCCGCAAAGAAGATCATTTTATTAAGTTCTGGGATGGTACATTCACGAAAGAACAACTTAAATCAAAAGCTTCATGGAACGGTTGGGTAGACCAGCTTATATTCCGATTAAATACGATTTTACGGAGGAAAAGGCTGAAAGCGAATCCCTGAATAGGCAGAAACTCCGGGAACACATCGACAAGTCAATGGGAATACAGATTGAGTCATAATCTTTTGATTTTCATTCATGAATTCTAAGATTTCATCAAAGAAAATTGCGAATTAAATTCATTATACAAAACAGAGAGTGAGATAACAACATTTATCTTCTCTTTCGCATTTCCATTCGTTTAGTTCGTTCACCTCTATAGCCTCTAGTTTTCCGACTTCGTAGATCGATCCTCGTTATCCCCCCTACTAATTTGGGGACGATATTCTCGTGTTTCAGGTCAAGATGGAAGTGCGTACAGAACGGATGCGAACGGCAGGACGCATTGCACCTACGGGTCGGGTGACGCCAACGGTGCAACCACCCTTACCTGGGGGTGGCAGGCGAAAAGCCATACCAGTGCCACCCCCGCGTGTTCCGACGCCAATGCCAGCTGTGAACAACAACCAGCAGCAGAGGTGAGTTTTGATGATATTTTTGAAGTAACGATATGCAAAAAACAAAAAAAAAAAAAATACTGTGTGAAGAAATGAATGAGGTTTGAGTCAAATTTAGTGACTGAGCTGGAGTCGTGGCGAAAGTGAATTTTTGAGTTTCACTAAATTTTCGAGCTTCAGTGATCTCGGAAATTTGGCACGAAATTAATTCCTTTCCGGTGTACATTGTCGATAGCCGTTTGTTCTCGTCCCCCTATAGGCGGGTGTGTAGGTATGTACCGGTGTGTTCACGAAGCTCGTAATATATACGGAGATGATTGTAAGCAGCGAGGTATAGTTTACAGAGTGGTTGAATGAATACAATGCCTCAAGTTTATACCTGGCTTTGAGCGATAAAAGCATCTTTCAAGTTCGCGCCATCCTTGTGCCGCTCTACGTGCACCCGAGAAGGTATAGGGGTGCTGGCTTAAAAGACGTTTTTATCCCTGAAAGCGAGGCGTTAATTCGGGCCAGTAGCCTTTCGAGTACGTTTACAACGAGAGGAAGCAAGTGTGTGGGTGTATATTTTTACACGCTCATGTATACCCATACTAGGTCATCTACGCCATGGGGTAGGAAAATTTTACATAGGTGTAACCAGAGATTCAATAAAACAGAAAAAAAAAATAAAAAAATGAAAATAAAATTTCTAAATGGTTCATATCGCACACAACATTATCCTACAGAACCGTAAATCATTCTATACCTACCTACTTCCATAGCTCGTAAAGATCTTTTCCATTGAAATAAACTTTCTGGTAAATAATAATAAACTCGAAAAAAGCGTTCAAATTTAAAATCACTTCGGAACGCGGACCTGCACTTTAACTATCATGAATTTTATCTTCTACCTCGGCAGTTTGAACACTTCACCTACGCCCATTCGGTACTTAACAGTTACTTTAGTGGGTGAAATAATTGTTCTGGTAGCCAATTATTGTGTGTACTATACAGTCTTTGATTGGCTAATTAACTACTTCATCGATGAAACTGCTGAGGCTAGATAAAGGCTTTGCAGAGTAGAATTTGCGGATGAAAAACAGCAGCCTACCTCTACACGATCGTGTGGAAAGTTTGTTTTTTAATTTTTTTATTTTTTCCGTTCGTCGCACCTTGTCGACCGTGTACCGGGTGGCTTTACCCTTTTTTATTAGAAGTACCGTAAGATTCTAGTCAAAATCAATATAGAACAGAAAAAATCATCCCCATAACTTCTGGACTTTGAAAGAAATCTTTTTATAAATTCAAACGCAGAAAGAATACTAAAAAGCGATTTCGAACCTATATCGTTTCCAATATTATGAAATATACCCGACGTTCATTAACGTCATAATGTCAAACCTTTCCATGTCTAATTAAACTCGACTCGTTTCCAACTCTACGTCTGGGTGTACCTCTAGTTTCCGGTGCAAGACTTCTCGGTAGACGAAGGACTTATATAGCTCCTCGAGGAGTCAGTTGCTGACTTGGATGTAGTTACAGTCGCTAACTTTTGCCGCAAAATAGTCACTAGCTGTTACCCGCTTTTTCGAGTAAAAAAGAAGAGAAAAAAATCAAAAAAAAAATATGTATAAATCTCAGCAAAGACAGAGGTGGAAATTAAAATCGATGCGATTCTCGAAGACTGGTTATGTGGACCCGTGCGGCTACTGACTAGAGTCAATGACATTACGAGCAGAAATAAATCGCGAAATGTCTATGAAACATTTCTCATTTAGTTCCCTGATGCGATTACCTACCTACCTACCACCCAACCAACCTAGCTGGGTAGTGTTTCTGCGTGGAAATTCGCCACTCGATCCTCGTTCCATGTTTCTCGTATTCCCAACCGATCCGGAAGCTGAGAGTGTCGGATGCAACGAATGCGTTGAGCGGTGCCTGTTGCCTGTTGCCTGGTGGTTCATTCCTGACTCGACTCTTGATCGCAAGCGCAGAATTTTAACGAGCTCCACGTTTCTCTTTTTCTCTTCTACTCTCTCGATCCTTCATTTTTTCTTTTCTTTTTTTCTCTCTCGTTCTGTTGCTACGAGAATTTTTGCAAATCACTCGAAACTTGTAAGTAAGGCTTAAATCACATGGCTGTAATGAAATGATCTTGCAATTTCTTTTAATCTTCAATACTCGAGTACCAAACAGCTTTAATAGCATTCGACTCGCTTTACAATCAAGACTTTTTATTACAGCGACGCCAAAGACACTTTGAGCCTCCGCGATTCCTCACTAATCACACATCACCTCTTACACGTATCGATCGAACGTTTCCTCGTATCCAGATCAACAATTATTCTACTCTCGCATGTTGAAAGAAATGATAGAGGGGGAACTCGAACACGATTAAATCGCACTTCGTAAATGAAGACAGAAATAAAAAGAATCGACACATTAGTACGTCGAACGAGACAGTGCCAGTCTGTTGTCTGTTTCCCTGGAACGGAACCGATACGATTCAGCGGAATTTGATCTCAAGAAATTTCTAAGGAACCTGCGAAACCCGTTAAACATGTCACGCCAGACGTCCTCGCCGAGAGACTTCGGCGTTAATTATCTGGCAATTCTTGAATCAATATTACTTTGGTACACAGGTACTAAGTGCGCCTATCTGCGGGACGTTTTGGTTCGAAACTCAAGCAAGTGTAGCTGGTTTTATGGTAAGTAATTGTCAGAATGATGTATAAAAGAAAAAATCGAACGACGCGGAGCAGATCTTGTGGCTTTGTATATCGTTTCCGGAGGTTATAGGTCCTTGGCCAGCTCGTCTTTCCACGGTTCGACCTTTGAAGCTTATCGTTAGGTGAGAGCAGATCTGTTCCTGAGGAAGATGCAGTCAATCTTGAGGCCGTAAATTATGTTAACGACTCTCCTTACGTCACCGGCAGATGTATTAAAACCCTGTAATGGGACTTTGAAGCGCACCAGCAGCGTATATCGCTTTGACAGCGTTTTACTTATAGGTTGCCCACTTTACGACCAACAACGCTCGGACCTTTTTCACTTGTTTTAACTTCCTTTCCTTTAGTTTAGTTTGGTTTCCTTTCCGTTCCTTTCCTTCCCTGCCCTGCCATTCTTCATTTTTTCTCTCGATTTCGCCCCGTGGTCCTTGGTGCCTCCTTCCTCCTCCGCATCAAACAGGGAGTCGCGCATCCGCACGATCAAGAAGAGGTTTATTCCTTTGAAAGAAAAGTTAATCACAGTATATGTGTCTTGGCGCAGGGAACTAAATTTATTAGAGATATAAGCCTGCCCAGAATCCGAGGCATCTCTTTGAACTTTCGTACGTGCTAGCTCACAAAAGCATATTTTCTCAACTCGCATACGTTTAATATGCGACGGTGAAACGAACAGTGGGTACCTACTCTGCCACCTTTCTACTGAATTATTAAAGACTATGCATATTTCAAGGCAATCCCACCTCCTCGGCGAATGTATGAGCTCGAACTATTTGTCGTAACTGAAGAAACCGGATTGATCATCGTTTTACACAGATTATTAACTCTCTTGAACTATCCGGACGATTCTAACACCAGTCGGGCTACTTTACACACAGAAATTTCTTAGTTTTAGTGAATACCGGTTCTTTATTTCTGGTAAAGTAACTGTGATAAAGCATAACGCGTTCCGTTGTGGTAGAACAGATGAAATAGGTACATTTCCGAACGAATAGCACAATTTTCCAAAGTGAAGTTGGCAATTTTACAGGAAAAATATGGGCTAGTTTATCATGCATTCTACTGAGAACAGTTTTTCATATGGAAAATGAAAGTATTTTCTAACCAAATTCTTGAGAATGTTATTCAAACTGAGTGGAACATAGTTTTTTTACCTTCCTTCATTTTGATGAACACATTCAGTTAACAGAAATTCAATGATTTCATGAATTCCCTTGACACACGACTTTCTACGGCCTACGCTACGCTGCCTTCTGTGCTTTCGACAACGTCGTTATAGTTAGCTTTATGGAACCGGCTATACATTCACGTATCCCGATAAACTATAATTTCCTTTTTTTTCATGTCCAAGGCATAAGAATTCGGTAGGTAGATAGGCGAATGTATGATGTTCCATAGTTTTATTATTCTATTAAAACAAAATTATTGATTCTTTCTGCTCTCACGATTTTTCCAAATAGTTGTCACAGATTTAACGTCGTGTTATACCTGTGACTTCCCAGAATATTTTAGATACGGAAAGATACTCACGCCGTGCCCGCAGGGGTGAATCTCAAACCCGACCCTTTGGCCGCGTTATACGTATACCATGCGCTTCTTCGGGTAAAGTAAATAAATTCTAAATTCGAATAAACTCGCGTACCTCGGATTTTACTTGGGCTATGACTGGTAAGACTCACGGTTCACAGAAATTCGTGGAAAAATAGTCTTTCCAAATTACTTACACCCGCGTGTGGTTGTCGAGTGTAATCTAACTCGGTGGATTTTTTCCCTCCATTAAATCGCAAATTCGGTCTTTCTTTTTCCACTCTACTTTTTTCCCCTGTTTTTCGATATTTTCGAGATAACGATCGGTGCTCAACGCGTTCACTGCACGTGGGGATTGTTGATGAATTTGAAATGATCGTTTGTGACCAAAATTTCCCAGACTTTTTCTTTTAGTTTTTTACTCCTACGGCCAGACCCGTTTTTCAAGTCATGAATATCACTAAAAACTGATCGCCGCATTTCCCATGGCGCAAAAAAGATGAGCTTGCGAATCAGTTAGAACTGTAAATTTTCGCACAGATATTTAAAACTCTCTTCGTACCTACATATACTTCTATTTTAGTCAGAATTTCGCGGAACAAAAATCGCAACGCTCTCGCATACGTTTTCCATATTGTTGAAAATTTTTTCATCCTTTCACAAAATAATGTCAAGTAGAACAATATGGATTGTACACTAATTATAACTACGCGAGTGTTGGATCCGTCAGCTATGACTGCATTTTCAATTGTTTCAACAATTATTCTCGTTGTTCTGTGTATTCTGAATAAGTTCTTTCGCATAGTGCCCCTCAATCGTGATACAAAGAGGTTCAATTGACACCTCTGAAAAAAAAAGAAAAAAAGAAGAAAAACCTGTGATAAAAATAATAATAAAAAATGAAAATTTCTCCCTCGTACCGCTGCAAGAGATTGGCAAAGTCCATCAAGCTCGGGTCTGCTTGTTGAAACGGAAAATTTAACCGCGGTGTGAAATGATTTAGCTTCCGCTCATCGCAGACTACAGCAGGGAGGGAAAATATGTGAATCATTTGTCCTCTGCAGAGAATTTCGCACTGGTTTGGATCGCGAAAGAGAGAGGGATGGTGGAATTTAACGAGCCGAAGTTGACGGTATCGGTGAGTCTAAACAGAGCTGAAAAGTGAAGTAGGTAGATACGTAGGTAGGTGGGTAGATGGGTACGGGGAATACGCTTGGAAATTCTGCAGAAGTCAAAAGGCCGCGAAATTTTTTTTTCATACAAAGCGACGTGCCGTGCGCCCTGACGCGTCCGCACGACCCTACTACCGCAGACCCTTTTCCATTTTCCATTTTTCATTTTTCATTTTTCATTTTTCGCTTTTCCTTTTACCTTTTCCCTTTTCCTTTTCCTCTTCCCCCATTCACGGCTGATCCTTCACTCTCGTAATCGCCCTCTGTTCGCGCTACCTGTCCTCGTAGCGGAAGTCAATATTCATTTTCACATTGTGCCGCAATATTCAGCGGTGCTTACCGATACTTGGCGATAGGTACTTGGGCACAATGCCCATCTTTCTCCCTTTCTTTATTTTATTCTCGCTTTTTATTTATCTCGCTTTCTGTACGCCGCGTTTTCAATTCCCGTATTGAACTCGTGCAGAACAATTCTGAGGTCATATTCGCTCCAGTTTAGGCACAAAGAGCTTAATAATACATAAATTTCGTGTATTTTTCATTTTTATAAAATTTCTTGCACTTTATGAAGCCTCCGCACCGCTTAAAGTTTAGTAATGAAACACAGCCAACAGAATGGGGATTAGAAGAGAGACAATGCCAACGTACGCGTCTGTAATACAAAAAATAAAAAATGACAAAAAGGGTAAATTAATAATCGTGAGATACAATATTACGCGTTAACGTCAGAGTTATATGGATGCCGTAGCCGACAATAATTCTAGCTTAAGACCGCGGAGATTAGTCGAGCGGTTTTAATCTCGCGATAAGGGAAGGAAAAAACTCCGCAAGCTCCGTCTTCTTGGAACTTTTGAAATTATCTAGGGTTCCAACCCTCGCGCGGGAGGCAAATATACATAGAATTCTATTTTATCGGCGCCTGCAGATTTCATCCCTTACTCAACCGACACTCGAGTAGGTATCTCGACCTGGTGGCGGTACCGCTAACCAAGCTCCTAAAAGCTCACGAACTTGCACGACCCTCCGAAAGCTGGCGCCACCCTTATTCGAGGGTTAATTCAACCCCTAATATATAGGAATCTGCAAAAATTTCACAATTATTTTATACTCTTGTTTTTAACTTCAATTAGGAATCAATTTTTCTCGCCGACTTTTTAAGTTATAAGTAGAATTTGAAAGTTTGTCAAAATGTGAAGACGCTAATCAGAACTTTACGTACAAGCGCTAATTCTAATGTCTAGCTCTGAATCCTCACGTAGGACATAATTATACTGACAATGAGACAGAATTATACTTTTCGCGGGAAAACTAAAGAACGAAAGAATCAAGATTTTCGAGGATCGAACAAGAATTTGTACTCTGACCCGGGGGGTTTCCCAGATTATTATGAATCTCTGATTCCGAACGATTTCCAATCATTCTAAGTAATGGACAATGTAGGATTTTCCCTCGGGAAATGCGGTGATCTGTTAACTTCTACGTCTGAATCTTTTCCAGCAACGTAAGATGTGAATATCCTAAGATCTGGGTGTCGGTATATATTTGAGTACGCATTTCCGGTTTGCATGGGTAGCTTTCCTTTGACAAGGAATTGTCTCGGTGTATTGCCTGCACAAAAGTCCTCCTATCATTAAAATTCAAGCCAAGTCCAAGCCGCGCACTATCGTCTGAAACCCCTGAAGGCACGAACTCTCTTGATCCGTACCTTTACGACAACGGACCTATTTTACTATCCATTAAATTAGTTTAACCGTAAACCTAACGCATAAATTTCTACGCGATGCTGTAGCAAACAACCGTTCAATGAATAGAGCTATCTCTTCTAACTAGTTGTCTCACTGGCTTAACACTCATGAAGGAAAGAGACAAGCGGACGACCATCAAACAGATGAATATATATCGCTCGTTTACTCGATTGCTGACAACTAATTTAGGCTCGTTATTGGAATGGGCTTTTAATTCGATTCATTATATTCAATCTCCTGGTCAACCAGAGTCCATCCTCTCATCTTTACACACGCAATACTTTCATTCCAAAAGATTCGTAATCAGCTTTCATCTTCGATCATCTCTACATACACTAACTCCGATATTCACTCATTCAGAGTTTCGCGGAATAGGGCTGAGAGATTCGGTGCACTTAGAGGAAATTAAGTCGCTTTCGATTGCCCGGTCCCAATCGACATTTCAATTGACCATTATAATTGAAATTGAGCTATTAAGAGCGTTCACGAACCATTGGCTCTTCCTTCCTTCCTTCTGGAATGGCAACACCGTCTTCACGGACCCCTAAAGTCCCATGGATACTAAACATACACCGATCCACATGATGCGCACTTGTCTACGCATAACTTGTCAGTTAAATTGACTAAATTTCAATTTCTGTTGCTGTTGTCCAAAAATTCTTCAAAGTATGGAAATTATTTATAGTTTCGTTCGAGAATTAGATCGATTCTTATTGGTAGCCTGTGGATTGATTAATTTGCTTCGTTGATTATATCTGTGCAAATATCTGTCCTTTTTTTATTTATTTGATGCTATTGCAAGGATTTGAGTGTTTCGAACCGCCTTTGCCTTGAGATTCCGTAAGATTCTTGAAAAGTTTAAAGCCAACAATTTCCTTCCGAACTTGAAACTTTTTATTGCCAATTATTTTTATACTTTCTCTGTCCACTCGATACCTTTTATCGCTTCTCCACAGGGCGAACAAGAAGGATTCCGCGAAATGTTTTCCGATACATTTTCTATATATACCGCAGCTGTACACCCTGATCTATAAATATTCTTTATCCTTTTCTCGTTTTGTTGCCGAAACGTATCTTCGCTTCGTGTTATAGTCTGCTGGACAAAGACTTCGACACTCCGGGGTGTCTGTGCCAATAATCGAACTATCTCAGATATTCAACTACGAAGAAACTCGCATTCAGTTACGAACCGAGTCGAAGAGCTACGATTTCTCAACTTATTTTCAAAGTTTTCGAGTATGACATAGATCTACCAAGTCGGAATCAAAATTAAAGTTTCATTGTCAAACTTCTCAATAAAGGCTTGAAGGAGCGAACCAGAATTAAAGTTCATTTTAAATTTAATTAAGATTTCGGACAGTCAAGTCCGAATTTCTATTCGGATTTCAGCCGATGTTGCATAAATTTGAGTAATATTTCAAGCTCGAGAATATCACAGAACTCCGAACATTGACGACTTATGTCAACGTGACGTTATACGTAACGCAGCTAGATTTCGGTATTGCATAGCATATCGTTGCACGGTAGCGTGCCCAGTGTCCTTTCCATTAATTACGACAAGGGTGACATTGACTGATGCGACCGTCACATGTCAACCGTTGACCAGTACCGCTAGGCATACGCGGGATATAGGAATACAGAAATTCCGAGCTACAGCTAATATAGGTGACACTGAAGTAATCATATTAACGAGAGAACCTCACACCCTAGTTTTCTCTCCGTTCAGTCGCCGGCACCTGACAATTATTTTTTTTCCAGACTATTTGTCCAGATTTTTTTAGACCGCAAAAACCGTTTCGAAATTAATTAAATAATTTATTTGAGTTCAGTATCTCGCGACTCGTTTCAAGTTCGAAAAATACTATTTTTTTCTCTTCTATCTCATTCCCGTCGAGCTAGTTAATTCGTAGTCCGGTGTTATAGGCAATGATCAATTGCGCAATGTGGTGTAACAAACGTTAATTCGATGCCTTGTTGTTTTACCTGTATAGTAGATATACAGGTTGGACTGTATTGTACAGCCGCTTGCGTAGGGCCATAAACGCACTGAACCGAGGGACGGAATGCGGTATGGAAAGGGGATGAAAAACGCGGGATATAGGCTGGCGGAAAAATGGACGGTAAAGTCCGAAACGAAACGCATCAAATTAAATATGGACGAAATTAATGGCCCTGGTTCTCTCCAAATAATCACTCTTTGTCATCAGACCTTCTATGCGGGCACGCGACGCGTATCCCCACGTAACATAACTGAAATATTAGAAATTCGTGGATCTGGTATGGGCGTAACGGTGTCACACCGGACTTGGAAACCATAGAGACATTCTTTAATTAGAGATCAACGAGAATTTACCTCACGTAATTGGCTGGTTATGATCACTGAACACCAAAAACAGTATTACACAATTCGTTATATAATTTGATTTCTAAAACCATCATCGTTAATCCTGCGCCAACCCCCACGTCATACGTCAGTCTGACTGGCTTCAAATCCTAATCTATTCAATTTTCGTCTCGTTTTATTTGTGTTAACAGAGTCCTTTGGCTTTGGCTTTGGCTTTGACTTCGTTCACCAAACGAACGTGAATCCCACTGTCATTTTCATCCCCGACATTTTATCGAACCAAAATAACGCAATTACACCTACGTGAATCTCCTTGTTCACATGTGTATGTTCATTCGTACCTGGACTGAAATTTCATAAAAAAACAGCCTCCCATGGTTTTTAGAGGACCTGTGTCTTCGTACGAACTTTTTTCTTATATCAGATCAAAATCAGAGCAAAATGACTTCATTTCCACATAGAAGTCCTGAGTTTGTTCTTACCACGTGATTCGCGCGGTTATCATAGGATCAATCTGGCACGAGGATATCTGCCGTGAGAAGTATAGGGTCAAAGGTGAATCGAAAGAGGTCCTGGTTCCTCGGTATGATCATGGTCGGCGACTGAACGCAATTATCAACTAAGAATAAAAATGAAATTCAGCTATTATATAATGAGATAATTATAGATTCATTAATTCGTTTCTTACCTCATTAGCACATGCATCGAATAATCTACTTCGTTTAATTTTCGACTAATAATATTCTTGAAAATACGATCATTTCTCCGATTGTTATAATTATTTGATTATACGCTCTACTTATCCGCGGCTCCCTTTAATCGATACTATACTGCTCCGGGGCAACACCAGCTGTCTAATGACTCTATGTAACAAGTTACGACGCCGTATCTGTCATGTTAGCTATGTGATTCCAGGGGAAACTGACACAAACACTGTTCCATAGCGAGCTAGATCCAGTGTCAAACTACAACCGTGTTAATATTACATACGTGCGTATAGGATGTTAATGTTTCTCTACAGATTTACCCATGATTATAATTCATTATCTGATACTATGCGACCAGGAATCACTTGCTGATTGCCTCAGGTGAAACGGCAACTGTAATTATCGTATCGAACAGTGTAACACTTGCTGATATTTATTTCAACTTAGGGGAAAGTGAGTGGAGATATCTTTCTTGTTACTATAATGTAATTGGAATCCTTTGGTCTTGTCGTATAGAGGAATCTTTCTTTCTTTTTTTGTATCATACATTGAGTAAATTTACTCCTAAAATTCTTCATAAATTGCAGCTCTCAAGTTGCACTTAACTGCAGCATTAAGTAGTCGGTATAATGTTCGTTTAGTTTGTACATAAATAAGGTATCTGGCTAGTGATTATCGGCTTAGTTATGTATCTGGCCATATATAGGTACAGGAGCGGGGAAATCTTAATTACTTTAATTAATCGCATCGTGATACTAGAGAGATCCGGACACGCGCCTGGATCCTTAGCTTCCAACTTCGAACGCCTTGACAAGCAATTAACTAAATATCGTATCGTAAAATATACTCTAAGCTGTTACCTCACGGAACATATACCCGCCTATAATCACGTAGTAGATACCTAATCATCTTAAATTTATTACCTTCTGACGGATAATTTCCTTCGGACATATTTCTAATAACACAAAGGTGCAACGAATCGTAAGGTGTTTCATATCGCAGCTATGCAGGTGAAAAATTGAAACGCGGATAACCGCGTGAACGTTATGAATTTAAAGCAATGCATAGATCTATTAGCCAATGATTTGACATTTGAATGCATCAGATAAGATGGGTGTGATCCACAATGTGCCGTGAGACACAACCTTATAGATCCTCGTGTAACTTATGTGTATACGTATACGTTAGTGGATGACGGAGGTTGTAGGTTGCACAATCTTGAACGGGGATGAGAAACTTGGAGAGAAGGAAGACTGCAGGCTTGACTTATCGGCAGGGCCATCATTTTTCATTGTCATTCTGAAATGCGACGCCGCAGCTTTGCGCTTCGCTTCGCTTCGCTTTGCCTTAAGAGTCGTGAACCGCATTTGTAATTTGGGAAAGGTTCAACAAGATTTCTTTTTCGACACCTGTAATAATCACCGCGCATCTTTTCATGTTTCTAACCTTTACTTTTCATCGTTTTCTTCCACCTTCATTATCGCGACGAGATTAGACTTCATCTCTTATTCCTATACGTCGATGTTTTTCTAATCATTCGAAGAAAATAGACTCGATATAATTTCAATGGACAGAGTGATTTGCAATAATGGTCTCAAATGTCACACCCTGAGCCTAATCGCACTTACATACGTATCTTGAAAATTGTAACCTTTCGTCGAAAGGATAGACTGGATTCGATTACGTTGAACGAGTCTAGGGTCAGAGGTCAAGGATCGAAGGCAGCGTCATTTCGGCGCTCGGTTATTTACGAGGGTTAATCTTCAGAGGGACTTCCAGGGCAGGTTCGTCGTCAAATTTACGCTCGGAGGAGCTCTGGTCGTGGTTAATCACGGAAGATCGCCTCCTAAAAGATCCTCGGGGACGCCATGGGGCCACATTCGGTCAGTGGGTCAGAAAGACGCTTCTCTCCTTCACCTATCCTCGGATCAATGTCCTATTATTTTCTCTCTTTTTTTTTTACACTTGCGGTTCATCGTTAATCGCAAGTTATCACCTACCCTTTACGAAATGATGTTCGGAAGAAGAACCTTCAAGTTTCATAAACCCTCCAGACCAACACCCTTCTATATTCTCTCAAATTTTCATTTCATTCTCGAGTCCAATGCATCGCTGAAGCATAAGTTCATCATTAGTCGTAGAAAATTGACTCAGAAAAGGATCTTCCGGAATATTTCAAGGACAGATTCGTTATTTCGTTTCATTTTGATGAAAGCGATCGGCATGTACGGTATATCGGTATAGCTAGGAAGTTCTGCAACAGATAGAAAGAGAGAGAGTGAGAGAGAATGACGAAGGAACAGATTTGAAAGTACACACATAGGATGAAAAATAAGTATTTAATTGGAACGCCACCTAAGGCGTTACTATTGCGATCATTAATATCGAAAACCGATCACGTGCAGACCAATGCTTCAAGCGCCGACTGAGTCTAGAAGTTATTAAAGTGAATCTACCAAGGCTCACTGCTTTCGAAATGAATAACACATCGATCTCAGACTCCAGTCCCATTCTATCGTACCCGATGTATCTCCGTGGTATATCTAAATATCACAACCTATTCGAGGCGGCGAAACCTTCTTCCGATTCCTGTGCCTAGAATTATCGCGTTAAACTTTATTGAGCGTAGAGTCCTGATTCCGGTTTGAATTTTTTAAATTCATGAAATTTCTCGCCTATTATTCAACCTCTTTGGATAAAATCCTACACGAAAACGGCGACGCGAAGTTTTTGTCATTTTGTTTTGACCTGGTTTCCCAACTGTTACAATGGACTCGATTTACCTAGGAATACCATTTCCTTGCGACAGCTATCCTCGCAATCGTTACCACCTACATATCACGACACCTCCCGCACATTTTCTCTCCACGATGCTCGCGTACATCTCATATATTTTGCCAACGAGCAAAAAATTTGCGGTCCGGTATCGCTCACAATAGAACCAACGACCCGGACCAGCCGTGTGCCACCGAGAGAGTAAGAGATGGAAAAGAGAGATGAATGGAGAACGAGAAAGAGAGAATCTACTCGCATCCTTGGCCACCGTCCTACAGTGACCAGTGTCCACCAGATATCGGTTCCCATAACCGTAACGGTGGGGCGTATCTTTGTTCGGGATGATCCTGGAGGTTCTACGGGGTTTTCGGGACGGGGAGTACGGCTGGTCGCACATCTAGCGGAATGTATTGTACCTACGATGACAAATCACGCTTCATCACGCCCCTGGCTGCTTATCCATCAACATCACAACGAACGGTGATCTGGTGGCCTCGCGGCCTCGCGGCCTCTGGGCATCGATTTTATCTCCTACGATGATAGAGAGATATCATTGGCCGCAAGAAACCAACGGGCTACTATTTACAACTTCGCTAATTTCACTATAACTAATTCGCTAGGTTGTTAAACAACTCGTTTGCAATTAGCCAACGTATTCTTTCTACCACTGGACAGTCCGAATCCTACACGACTTCCTGCTGCGCTAACATGACACATTATTCCTGCTTCCTATCTCTCATATGTCTTTCTCCATTCATTTGTATAGCACAATATCCTAATCTATGAATGGATATTGTCTCTTTTTTTTTTCTATTCTCTTTTCCTGGATTAAGATTAAGTTTGGGTGAAAAATCGTTTCCAAATTTTCTCCTAACGTTTTTCAATCACTTTATTTCAATACGGACAATGTTGACGACTTTAACAATCCGTGGTATATTTACGCCCCCGTCTCTCGCTTTCTTATAACTCTGACTTTTTCCATTAAGTTTCTTGTCTGATCATAAAACATAATTAACGCCCTGTATCGTGCATGGATTCACACCTTTATGAATGGGTAATAAAGGGCTTTGGTAGTGGGGGATTAAACCCAAGAAGTTCCTCTTTTTCAAAGTTAAAGACATCGCACAATGAGATGAAGAGAGATAGAGAAAGAGAGTTAAACCTGGTCTCAGTTACCCCGCGTTATATCTACGTACGAGTGTTTTATGAGGGACTTTATGAAAATGTTCCCGGCGGGCGGTACAACACTGAGAATTCCTGGGAGGTTGAGATTCCATGCAAGTCGGGTGTGGAACCATAGGTGAAGGTGATACCTTTGAGAATTCGTGACAGAGGGACGCAAGAAACCGGATAAAGGATAAAGGATAAAGGATAAAAGATAATGGAGGTGAAAGTCAACGCGATGTTACCGAATAAATTAAATATCTTTCAAAATCGCTTTTTATACTCTTTGATTATTCCCTAACCCGAGTATATCTTGCAGTCTTAATTGTTGCAAGCTGGTCTCTGATGCATTAGGGTATTCTTGAACATGCGGTATGCATACATACCTTACAGCTACGTTATATTTTATCATACTCTCGGCTGAACATACCGTTAGGTATGTATACACATACATGACACGTGACATGCACTCTTGATCAATGATTTTCCTGGAGATAAACGAAACGACGTTGCCAATGTACATACGAATTAATTAGTCAAACGGAATTTAATCAAGAGGCATTTTTTCATCTCGTTTACTCACTTTATATACAGTTTCGAAAATCACGATACCTACCTAGTAGGTATGTCTATACTTTGACTAATCATGCAGCGATTGAAGAGCAACAGCAACTGCAACGTGAAGAATTTATAATGAATTCTGGCTGCAAGTAGCGAAGATGGTATGAATCGATTCGCAAATGCGTTATCATATTTTTTAAGAGGTTGAAGAGAAAAAAAGCTCTCAAGATTCTTAGATTGCTGCGATAGGGACTGACGTGGGGCACGTTTCTTACCTCGTATATCCCGGATCACATCCAGGCTCGATTCAGAAACCCAGGACTAAGGGAGGACCTACGACGAGCCACATCCATATTCATCGATTGTTTACGAGCTAACCCATAAAAAGCGCCAAGTAAGCCGCCGGGAATATTTTTCAGAAATTAATTCCAAAGCACGATTTCTATCAATCAATGACGCGATCACTTAGCCGAAAAAGCCTGCCCTCATCTCTCTTGCTCGCTCTCCTCGTCTATGTTTCGCTATGACGCGGTTATAGAAAAACATCTTCTTAAGAATTTCGAGAAAAATCAAAAGACGGTCTTTCTTTGCTGATCACCTATTCCGAATGTCATTGTAAGTGCTTTTGCTTGCGTGGAACAAATTCTGCCTCTCGTTGAGTGTCGACAAACCGTAGAGTTCCATGTATTACCATTGAACTTTACGAACGATGGAACAATTGTCTCGTCTTGCGCGATACACGGGTGCTAATTTTCTGCGAGATAATCGAGCCGATGGCTGCGAAAGCGTCTGACGAATTTTCTCCCATCGTAATCGTCGAGGTATCGAACTTTATGGAAATTCGAACACTCTCGACGCCACTGCGAGACAAGACAACGCACTTATCGCTTGAAGAGGGAGCCGAAAGGAGGGTTTGAGTATTACTAAGACTGCGCAGAGGGGAAAAGGCCGGAGAGGATGTATCCATAGATGAGTAGGCGCGGACATTTATTGTTTGTCGAACCGGGACGGTATATCCTCTTTAAAAAAAACAAAACTTGCCTGTATAATATCAGTCTTTGAATCCAAGTGGGCGTTTCAATAACAACATGTATTCCCATCGGACTTTTCTTTGAAATTTCACCCATTTTTCACCCACACTAACGTGTTAATGTTCAGAATTATCATCGCGGGATTCCCGTCGCAACAGATTTCGATCTACTGAACCGGACGAGCTTTTCCTTTCTCTTCCGCGTTTCTTCCTCGCGCTATTGAAGAGGAACGGAACAAAGAGGCGCTGAACTCACAACCCTTGGGAATTATGGTAATTGTTATCATATCCTCCTCCTCGAATTCATCAAACGGAGCGAACGAATCGAGGGAGAGATCCTCGATCTCGAGTACTCGGGAACTGCAGGGTACGGGCATGGTACAGTGTGTTTCAATTAACTGAATTAACACCCATTTAGCCAAACAATTCCACCATAGAAATAATGGATTTTGACTTTGACTACTCCGAACGCATTCCATCATCTACTGCGCTAAAGTGTCGATAAAATTACATTACATACGGGACATGTAGGGCCGAGACGTCTCTGAGACGCCCTGACGCCGTCCCTCCGCCCTTAGCGAATGACTCTGACGCCTAAGACACCCTCATTGCATACGAATATAAGTGTATTATCATAATATTAACTGGGGTTCGCTACTTCCCGTCTTTCAACGATATATTTTCGAGGGGTAGGATGATGAGACTCTGCGAACTCCTCGGCAGTCGAATCACTTCACTTTGTTTCAAGATAAAAGTACAGGAGATCGATTTCACCGGTAGAGAGATTGCCTTTTCATTCCTCTTTCCCAAGTCTTAGTTCTAAACACTTGAGACATCGACTGGTCAGTGAAAAAGTGATCATCTTTCGAGCATGTGGCGCGTATAGCGGTCAATCGAGATAATTATAACTAATTAGACACGTTCGGCTAGTTCTGAACGGTCTGATCTGACAATCGATTCTGAATGGCTATACGTGATACTTATAGATGCATATAGAATCTAGCAGGTATCTCTATATGGAAGTTGAACGATCAGATAACCCTGCAACCTCGTTATCGCAGTATCATGCTTTCGTCGATAGTCAAGTAAAAAGCCGCGTCTGCAGGTTACTCGGTTCTCTGAATGGGGCTTTGGGATAGAGAGACGAGTTTTAATCCGTGGTAACGAGTACCTACGTTGCACTAGGTGGTTTTCTCCGTTGTCCGTATTTATGTGACGGGATCAAACGCTCGTGGTTTCAAGGGATTTGTTCAATTAGAGATCTTGGGGTAGGTTTTCCTTTGAACGTTTCAAACTGCGTGTGTATTTTACAACCTTCCGAAGATTATATTATACGACGGGACTATAATATGTATAATGACGGAATTCACGTTCCGTTTGACGGCAGAGAATTTTTTTTTTTTTTTAAACTGGTCAAGAATTCGTGAGCCACTAGTGACCAGGAGTAAATCTGACGACAAGGAGACTCGGAAGACAAACGTGGGCTGCTTTTCGTCTGTCTATCGATGTGTCTCTTATTCGCTTTGCTACGAGGACGGGTCTATTTGTAAAATAAGAATTGACGACGGAGCCGAAAGAGAAGAGAAGAGAAGAGAAGAGAGAATACAACGAAGCTCAAGAGAGAAGTCCAGTTCATCGAATTCTCAGAAACAGGCAGAGAACCTAGTGTACCACTGGCGAGGTTTCCTTCCTCCGACTGGCACTGCGCCATGCACTGCCAGTAGCCTCTTGGTCCAGGCGGAAAGTTGTTGCCATTAAAGATTCCCCGATGTGAGATAGTCGCGAAGATTGTGTCCCGATACTCTGCTAATAGAATATAAACCAGGGTGAAACCCTGCGTACCTACTGATTCCCTCTTTGTTCGAGGTCCTTGCCTGCAGCTATTCCCTTATAAACTTTGCATTATCACGAAAAAAACCTGCGATATAAGTAATCCCGGAGCAAATTAAGCTCGAAAAATGGTAATTCAGAGCGAGAAAGTTACAAGAATGGGTACAGATTAAACCTGGCGATTGCTTTGTGATAAGTAAGCTGAGTTAGCGATCAGCTATTCAGACTCAGGACCTTCCTATTTTACAATGATTGTTGAGATAGTGGAGCAAGGATGTCGCTCTGAGTCTGGAACAGGAAATTCCCATTTATTGTCTTTGTACAGAAAATAGATCTCTCTACTACAAGGTCAATAAATCCCTGGAAACAAATTCGAATCACCCAAAAAAGGGTAACGGCATGTCGCCTTGAAAGTACGTCGATAAATCTTAATTTAGAGGAAGTAAGTCAAGAGTGATTATTATCCTTGCCCTACGCCGTAGGATATTTTCATTGAGTTTATTTTCACGATCAACGTTCATTCGATGAGAAATTTATTCGAAATTCTTATCCGAGCCAGATTCAGGTGAGATCTTGAGTTTATTTCTTGGCAACTTAACTGCAGCATCAAGCTCTGGGAATCGATCTTCGTACGCGTAAATCAGAAACTTTAACCGCAAAGCAAATCGAAGGCTATTAGGGTTAGCCTTGGTTAGACGGTAGCCCAGTTTTTAGTTTAGCTGGCTGCTCAGAGAACAATGGGCCACAAATCACAAGGGAGCCACCTAAATCTCTGCGGTAGACGCCTGCGGACGCCAAGCGCCGAGCCTTTACATTCGAGCGTTGCAGCGTTCAACTAAACGCAGAGCAATGCAAGCTGGTTCACTATACGACATCGATGACAATACCTTGAGTAGCTCGATGTAGAAGGTGAAGACAGAAGTCAAGACGCCTATTCATTCATTCATTTCACTTCATCATTAACGATGAAAGTTCAAATTTCAACAACACCGAGTCCTAATGAGGGTATGCTGTTGATACTGATCGAATAGACGGGATTAATAAGTTCAATCATTGCAGGTTATTTCAGGGAAAGAGTAGAGAGTTTAAAAAGACGCATCTCAACATCCATTTTTGAATTTTAATCACTCGTAACCGAGCTTTCCAATTATCATAAAATTTTATAGCAACTATTATTGTAGTTGAAATCATTCGCAAATTTTTTTTGTTTTTTTTTTTCATGCATTTTGAGACGCATTCGAGTTTGGTCAAGTTTGATAACAGCGATATTACACTAACCACTTTATTTTGATAGCATCACTTATCCGCGAGCCTGGTTGGTCCGGATGTGAAATGAGTAGGAAGCGAAGCTGCAGAATCTTGAATAAACGGCGTTCTTCGTTAGGTAGAACTCCATAAAGTTTGATCGGTATTAAGGTGAGCGTGTAATTTTCATTACCCGGATCCAGTGCATCATCGTGCGCGCGAAGGAAGGGAGGCAGCCCAGGGTATAATTTCACACCGTTGCACTTACCCGTTACGACTTCATCTGGCTCGTTATCGTCGTATCAAACGACAGCGGGCGTCGACGTAGTCGCAGCTGCTGTTAGTCCATTTTCTTTTCTTTTCCTTTTTCCTTTTCATTTTTTCTCTCGTCTTTTATTTCGTGCCTACTTCCCTCAGGCCATTAAACATCTTTTGGCGCTGTTCAATTTTTACGATCAACCCTACTACAATCCCCTGCGAACTTTCTTTTGTTGCCAAACTTATATTACCTGAGAAATAAACCACAGCTAAGCTCCACGCTTTTCATTCAAGATTAAATTTATTTTAGAGATCTCAGAGCTGCGGATGACACGAGAAAAGAAAAGGTCTATCTAGTTAATTATATAATTAAGGAATATCGTTTCAGATTCATTTTTTCATTTTTTATTTTAGCATCTCATACTTTAATCCGAATTCTGCGGTGTAACTTGAGGAGACTTTGAAACGTTTCGGTGTCAAAATTCCGGGAGGTATTAAATTGGCTTTATCACCTTTTCAGAACTTTAGCATTCTCATTTTCAGCACGTCTGCAGCAGCCGAGCAGCTGATCTTGTCGCATTCAGTGCCGTATCCAGTTCACCTACAGTAAAACGAGCCAGTGTCATTAACTGGCGTGAAACGCGGCGTAAACGGCTTATAAACTCGATAAAGAAGAACTCGAAGAGGCCTATAGACCACCTTAAGTCCGCCGTAAAGCTACCGGCGTCAACTTACTTTACTGCTATGTGAAAATCAGATTATTATATACAGAGATGTGAGATCTGCGTGTATGTGCCAGCCAGTCTGTGTACAATCCACACGCAGTAGGTACATACGTGATAAGGTAAACCGTGGATCAGGTTAGAGCGGATCATTCGAAGTCTGAAGCTGAAAAATGAAGAGAGAAATAAAAATAAGAAAAATGTAAAAGTGATAAAAAAAGTAAAGCGTTTCGTTGTGTTTTTGTGTAGACATGCACGTCGAGCGTAGCCATGAAAATTATTCAAAGTACCTGAAGATAAACGACCAAGTTACACGAAGGATAAACATCACGTGAGGTGTTTTACACTTTGAACTGATACACGCGCAAGCGGCAACGAAAAGATCCGCGAGTCTTCTCTTTCTTTCTCTAACGTCGTAAATAAATAAGGCTGGTAATGAGAAGCCGAAAATACCTGAGGTAACGAGCCACGACGATATTTCATGGGCTGGATACAGAGATGGACGAAAAACCATGGAGGGATACCACAATTCATTCACCCTGTCCGAAGATCGAACCGCACGCGGACCACGTGGACCGGGAGCACCGCTCCGATCGGCCCTTTGGATTTTATTACCCAACGGACGATAAACTTCGTAATTTAGCGCCCCGTGAGCCCTAAGGTACCTGTATACGAGCCATCCGAGCTTCGATGTGCCCCAGGTATCTATACGCATCTACGTAACAGCCTATCTACCTACCTGCGTCTGCCTACCTGCCAGGATCCTGCGTCCTTTGACCCCCTTGTAGTCTTTGCAGCTTATTCTTTTTTATTCAGGGTTTTTATACCTCGTTAAACGCGACGTCAGGATGAGATAAATTTCGCCGAAAATTATACAACAGTTTTACCCAAGAATAATCGGATAATCGGGTAATCGATAATTGACGAGAGACGGAATAAGAATTCTAGTTTTATTCCGCAATAAATTCTTACTGCAGAAGACTTGGGGGTGCAAACTAGGATTTTTAATCTAAGTTAAGATGTTAATTTTTCTTTAGCAATTTTAGGCGCAAACTAGACTCGAAATCCTAGTTTCCCTAGAAAAAATTTGTTTTAGAGATCTTGAAATTTTAACCTTAGCTAGTCTTCCTAGCGAAAAATGTTTTTTTTTTTTTTTTTGCGAATCCTTCTGCCTTGACCATTGCCTCCTCAAGGATTCTGGAAACACTCGCCTTCCGGCAAACGTGTAACACGTGTGCTGTATACGAACATTGTGTTTCTTTCTTGGACGTGGGAGTTAATGATACGTGAGTATAGGAACCCCTCATAGAGGAGGGAGTGCCAGGCAGGCAGATTACCTTCGTACTTGCATTTCTTGTTTCGTGAAAAAAAAAGCTGGATCCCTCCTGTATAACGTCTGAGCCAATCTACGAGGACGTATGTACCAGGTACCTCTCAAGTCTCGGATAAATACGTGAGCTGGTTCAATCCCGCAGAGTTTTTTGTTAATTATAATCTACCTGCAACAATATACGGAAACGTGTACATGCACGCGTCGAAGAAAACAACAACGATTTCTAAAGCTCGTTATCTTGGCTAGGATTTTCCCTCTTCTACTCGCAAAGCTGGAACTGGAAGTTCTGAAGTTTAGGATTCATGAAATCTGTCAGGAAATTTAATTATTTTGGTATCGTCCCGCCTCTGGCGAGAATATTCTGTACAATGCGTCGTCTTGAATTATTTCTCGAGGTTGACGTCAGACGAAGAATTAATGAATGAATGAATGAATGAATGAATGAATGAATGAATGAATGAATTCTTTTCTGCTTGTAGTGGGAGTGGGAATGATGACGTCAGAATTTGAATGCCAAACACGAAACTGCCCGACAATAATTCAAATGGAGACCTAAGCTAACATTTGCCAAATGGTAGGAAGCCAGTGTAGGACGCGAGTCACAACAAACTCCCATAATTAACTTATGACAAATTGCGAGTATAAACTAACCAGACGTGAGACGAGGCACGCGGTCTTAGCCTTTGGATGACAAACTGTTTCGTTGGTGTTTCTATATTACATAATTTAATGTATTCCATTCGTACAGCAGGAGGTACGAACGATACTACATATATTCAACTACATACATACTTTTTCAACTATACTATATGATCTGTCATTCTACACGTAACAGATACTAGACTTCAGAATATTTATCATATTTTATTCATGTTCCAGAAAAGAACTTCTTCAGACTTTCTTACCAATACTGTAGAATATTTTTAACTATTAACGAAAGCAGGAATTGATTTTAGAAAAGCTATGCGAGTCTCTTCAAATCGTATCCACAAATGAGCTTCAAGAGTTCGAACTGAAAGTCTAAAAATTTGTGACCTGAGAAACTTTCAGGATCTCAATGTTTAAAATATAATCAAAATGTTCCTTGCACCACAGACATTGAATTTCCGAATATAATTGAACATAATTGAAGTTCCGAGTTTCCGAAAATCCCGAACGATAAATATTCCGAATTTTAACGCTACCCACTCACAGTTTGCAGTAAAGATATTTTTCCGAAAATCTACGTGGCCGATTCAAAAATATTTGGAATGAAGAGCACCGAAGATTCAAAATTCCGAAACCCAAAGATCCGAAAGGCCGAACCTGAGGCTGTATTGATCATCCCGAAACCAATAAGAGGTCGAATGAATCAAATTGAGATGTACTTTTTGGAAAAAAAGTTTCAAAGTTCCATCAATTATTTCTGACATCGAAGTTATCGATTAGAGTAGATAAAATGGGTTTTCGTAAAAAAAAGGCCTCTATATTAGAATGAACTATTTTTTGTCTTCACATCCTGCGAAATAGACTGAAGTTTTCGGATCCTTGGGCTTTCGTGAGTCTGGAATTCCGGAGTTTAATCTGCCTGCGATCCGACCTTTCGGAATTCTAATCTTCCGAACTTCACTACTTCTGAAAATTCGAAATCTTCTGAAACGAATCCGGGATTTTGACCGTTTGGAGATTTATGCTTATAGTACAAGTTCCTATGAGAGTTTGGCTAATCACCTGTATACCGGTCCTTCTAGCGATAGCACTAGTTTCAAGAAATATCTCTTCTTCAAAAGGACTTTAAAAAGTTTATATGACATCGTCGTCCTGGCTATTTTACGTAACAAGGATGAATGAAAAATCCCGCAAGTAAATTATCCCGATTAATTTGATTACCTCGTAAAAGGAAAAAGAAAAAGACATAACGTGGTTTGAAAAGATCCGCCCTTACTTCGCAAAGAGAGGAAGAATCAGGCCGATTCAAGGCTCAATTATGACTTAGAATATAACCAGCATGGAATATTCTCCGCTCTGTAACTGTAATCAAAGTCTGATTATAGGAGAGTAATTCAGAATAATTTAAATGCAATCACGCGCGCATACGCTCCGCTTCTTCTTCCTTCTACACCGTCTGCAAAAGGCTGACTCTGACGATGTAGAATATTGTAGATTGTGTAACGGGTGTCTTGTAAGAGTTCACCAAGGACCCTCCCGTGAACCGAATACTCTCAGAATTTTACACACACAACCATTCGCCCGCGAATAACCTGCCATTACGAAATGATATCGTCATTATTATTCCTATTGTTTTATTATGTGCATAAATTCGTACATGCGATATTTCACAGCTCCTATGGCGCCCTATAGGTTCTTCGTTTGTCCTCAGGCTTGCCGAATCTTATCTCTTTAAGGATTATGACAAGCGTATATGGCAAACGAGTAGTTTCCTATAAGGTCCCTCGCGACTCCTTCTCGAGAACTCCGATGGGGTCGCAAAAGGCTCGTCTCCTAGCCTAGGGGGCGAACGAAACTGCGTTGGTATCCTGCAGGGGAGTAAAGGAGACGTAGCGGGAAATCCCCAACTGTAATCGGGATCTATTATTGATAACACAGCCGCGAGCGAAATGAACCGATCGCCTCAAAATCGCTTCGATTTAGCCAAGCAACTTGTGAAAATAATCCCAGTAAGATTTTCGGCTACATTTATAGCCCAAGGATTTATAAAAGAGTTAAAAAAAGAAAAAAAAAGGACTGCTTTTCCGTCAAAATGTTCGAAGGATATTTTATCCCAATTAATTTTCCAATTTTTCATTTGTTTCAGGAACAATACTAACGTGGTTCCAATAGCGACGGTTTCGATACAGAAAAAAGAATCTCAGGAGACGATTGCGAGGATCGCGAAACGCTACCTCGACGACAACATGCAGCAGGCATGGATAAATCCTCGTTTGATATCCATGGTGAGTCTAGAATCATTTGCTAACTTTCTACATCGATTTTGTCGGCTAAGCTTTTTTCTGTAATTATTTTATTTCTATTTCTTTCTTTTTTTTTTCGCTTCTGCTACGTGGCGCCGCGCCGGTATGATTAAGACGCCAAACTCTCTCTCTCGGAGAAGTTCGTCGCGCTATCACCTATTTAATATAATTACACGGCCATAGTATGTGGGTATCCCGGGTAATTTTACACCAGAGAAATCTGATTTCTACGTAAAGCTTTATGTATCTACGTGAAATACTGGCTGCGAGTGAATTTTCAAGTGTCAAAAATTTTCAGGATCTCATATCTTTTCATCGCTATAATAATGACTCGTCGAAAACCGCATATCGACGACTAATTTACCCCAAATATCAACCGTCGTTCTCGGTTGTTTAGACTCTTTGAAAAGACGTTCGCTCGATTGTGATCGTGATGACAGTCGTTAGATGAAAATTTTCGGAATGGTTTTCGGAGCAGCAACGGAATCTTGTTAATTATTGTTAATTAGACGTCTCTACACGGTCTTAGCTCGATGAGAGGCAAAGGGGAATATTTGCTGACGACGTCTCACGTCCGCAGCCCGTTTCGAGCAGCATCTGGTAGCTAACTGACGTGACTTTGACGTCGAGAGAGAATTGTGGCTTGAGATCTAAAGGCGTGTGCGGGCAAGCGAGGGGTTACCCATTATTAGGGAAAATTAGTCCCAGAAATTCCGTTCTTATTAAAATCCCTCGCTATTCTCTCTTCGGCTTAATCCTTCCCCTTCGTTCTTTTTTTTTGACTTTTTTTTTTTTTAACTAGTTCAAAAATCTCTGCAGAGACTCGTAGTATCCGAGTATGTACGCGGATAGTTCTACAGGGTACGAATAATGCGGGTCGATCAATCAATCACAAAGGGTCAGAATCCCTTCCTCCATACGTTCTACATCTTTTCCTGAAATAATAAATCAAGTGTAAAATTTTGCGGGATTCCTATAAAGTTTGTTGGGGGAATGGTATATCCTATCGGGAAAATCTTAGGGTGGCTAAACCTTTCGTTGAACAAGTTTTCGGTAGCGAATACCACCGCCCCACCGCCCCACCGTCCGCTGTAGGTAGTATAGCGAGGAAACGAGCTACGCGAAGGTTTCGCGGGTCGCTGATATGATAAACACCCTAAATGACAGGGACCTCTTTCCCAACCCTCACACTCACTCAAGTTAATCACGTCAGACAGCCCTCTGATTAAACCAGCCCCACCTCCGCTCTTTCCTTCGTCTCTCCGCTTCCCTATCCGCCTCATTTACCCTCTCTGCATTCTCGTACCTATACTTCTCATCCCTTCTCATCCATCCCTTGTTATTAGAAGCAAGTACTGCCCACGCTATGTATACGAAGTCAAGAAGCAAGTGAGTCTATATTATTGATTGTATGATATGTACTTTCTCAAAAGAAACAATAGGGATAAATTGCGATCATTTTCCGACCATTTATGGGAAATCGTTCGTCAGTTTTTGTGATTCAGAAATCCCAATCGGTCCAGGGATATTTATATTCTGAATGAACTGACAAATTGATAACGTCAATTGGAGTGGGCTTATGACTGGACACCCACCAGGGGTCGAGTCTACTGTTCAAATCGGATGTATATGGATACGTGAAAATCCACTGTAACCCATTGAATATCAGGGAAATGAACGAGCTTTGAAATACGTGGAATTTTAGATAAATCTATCAAATTTACGTGAACCTATAAAAAAAAAAATTCAATTCAGCGTTCAGTTCTAAAAGAGTTATTAAAAATACATGTGAAAATCCGAACAAGTGCATGAAGTCCATGATCGAATAAGTAAATGAAGTTCCTGGTGAAATTGGTGAGATTTTAGGAGAGTTTAGAAGAAAATACGTCAGATCTTATCGTCATTACTGAAGAATATTGTGGAAATTCGTGAAATTTTTTAGTTGATTCGCGTAATCGTGATGACAAATAATGCAGAACTATTAAAGAAATCCGCGAGAGCCTGAAGACAATAACGTAAAATTTTATAGGAATCCGTAAGATTCTAACATCATCTTGAAGTCCTTGAGAAATCGTTGAAATGGCAGAAAAGTCTTGAAGGGCGTATAAAATCTTTGTGTAATCTGTGAAATCGTTGTAAGATCCATCTCTACGATCCACTGAAAATCCGTGAAATCGTAAAACTTTTAGATCTCGAAGTCGAACTTGTACACAAGTTGGCAAATGGATCGAACTTCGGGCACTCATAACGTCAATGGAATTTCTGAGTAAGCCGAATCCTCCTCAGTACTGAATGGCTCTGGTTTCACGATCAGCTGCGATTGTATGGGAGCTAACAATCGCGGGCTAACCATATACACGCACACCTACCTACCCATGCCGTATGTTGCCATTGAATCTCTCGAGTTTCATATTACTACGACGAGTAGCTGCCTATATGGAGTTGGTATATATGCATGGGGCAAGGTATAAGGTACATGAATAAGTGTATCACATATCCATACGCAATCGTAAGGGAGCGTAATAATAAATCAGTTAAAAGTGACGTCCTGTAGGATACGCAATACGTACAGCTATGAAGACTGTATAACTATGTTATAGCTACGTATGTGTATACGCATTGTACATACATATACGAGGGCAATTATATAAACTCACGGCAGACGCGAACGCGGGAGAGAATAACGAGTTCACGCACCGTTAACGCACTCCGGGGTTCCTTGGCTCCGTATTACGTAACGCGTAACCTGTCTTTGGTGATTACTGCCTCGGCTGCTCCTGCTTAGACTAATAGCCCACCTAGAATAATGAAATAACGAACTCAGCTTTCCTATGGATACGATGCAGCGGTGAAACGAACCAATGCAGCAGATTACCCGTTTGTTAGTTTGTCTGTTTCTAATGACGCGCTACCTAGTTTGGAAGAATGGAATTTAATGCCTGGTCATTACGCGGTTGCCCAGTTTTCACTGACCGTAATCAGAAATTGAACAGATTCTTTTTTTTTTCATCATATTTCAACTACTGCGTCTGGATTGAATTGCAAATCTCCAAGCATATCCTTGCGGAAGAAATCGGGAGATTTAATGACCCGCAAATTATGAGAATGATGAAACAGTTTAACTACGCGATTTCTCAAACCGTAGCCGATGAGATATTCCGATATTATAAGGCTTTGAAGTAAAAGAGAAGAAAAAAAATTCTATCATGTTCGGCATTTTTTTTCAGAGACAGAACATTTGGCTGAAGGGCCGTACGTCAGGTGGACGACGTTTGTAAACCATAAGCCGATTGTCAGCCAAAGTTAAAGTGGCCGGTTACCACATCTCCCAAATATGTTCGATGAACGATGGTTCCTTGGCTCTAATGAGTTCTAATGCCTTTTAGGCACGTTGTTCTTTTCCGTCCTGTGGAGCAGATAATCTGATATATCATTACGCTCCGCGAGCCGAGGCTAGGTGAGGCGAGGCATGAGGCTGGGCAATTGGAACTGATTAGTAGTTGAGAAAAACGCATATGGACAGTAATCTCAGCGGTGTAGAAGATTTCTACTCTCATATAAACTCAACCACTAATTTATGTTTAGGTGGATATCGTAAACGCGTTAAATACTTACAGCAAATTTACTCCGGCATCTCGCGCTTCACCAGCCCTCCCAAGAAGTAATTTATTTCTATACTTGGGAGGACTTCGCGTCTCGCATATATTGATTATCACGATTTAGGATCTTGAGTGCTTTTTAACCAGCGCAAGGTAGGCTATCTAGGCTATGCCTATATGGTTTTTAAGAAGATTTCCTTCCACAGGGATGAAATCGTTTTTCATCCCTTTGCGATTAATATCCAACGAAAAATCAGACCTCACGATCTTCGGAGGGCTGAAAAGCAAGGAAAAAGATACTTATACTAGCATTGCTGCACATATTTTGACTTTGCCTTCAATTTTGTTGGGAACGGAGGAATAGGTAAGACATCTTTAAGGATAATATCTGCGGAGGGACAAAGAGGATTGAATGAAATGGGGAAGAAGACGTTGGGTAGAAATACGAATGCGACTAGAAGAGGAGGTAAAAGTGAATTAAAATATGCGCATGTATTTTTCTTTCTTGGACGAGTGAATTTATGAATGCTTTATTTAATTTGGGATTTGGATCTACATAATATTAAAAGTTCCGAGTGTACGACGTGTCGCGGGGAGGAGCGATAATTAAAAAGAAGCTTTTGTCTTCGTTTAGACGAGACGGAATGTCGCTTCGTTGGTTTGATAATATGAAGAAGAAAAAATTATTAAATATAATAAAAATTTCAATTAAACCTCGGGGGTTATATGCAAGATGAAAGACTAGGGCAAAAAAAGAAGGAAAAAAAAAATTGTTCTATTAGCACGCGAAACATCTAGTTTACTTTCCATCTGACGACGATGAAGAGCAAGAGAAAGAGAGAGAAGGTTTAGTTATATTCGCACCAGCCTGCAGGTTCGTTAATAAAGTCTGCAGCATCGCGACAAGGACAATAAAATCAAAGACAACAGAAATTAAACGAAATACGTATACGTGTCGAAGGGAATTAAAACGAGGAGAATTATTATACAAACGCTGGTGCAGACTCGAGACTCGGAGATATCGAGCCTGAAAAATTATTAAATAAAAACAAAGGGGGACCGGGGACAATGAAGAAGAGCATGAAGATAATAACCAGAATCAGAAATCCAGTGGATTTAACAATAGGATATTAGAATAGCTATTATCTACAGCAGACTTAATTATTTTAAGCCACTTTTGTGCTCCGCTAATGAATCGGACAAAGCCGTGATATTAATTGTCCTTTTTTGGAATGTTGAAGCCGAGATTTTGCTTTGAAAAATATCTCGACTCCCGACAAAAACCATTCCCGTATACCTATATACCCACCAAGGATATCTTCATCGCCGTTAAATCAACTCTCTGAATGCGATAAGAACTTTTTCTACACTTTTCCCACTTGTTCTCTGCTCCCGTAACACAGCTCTTTCTTCGCAACTTCGATCGGTTCACTTTTCCTTTACATCGATAGATATATTATTACAAGCTCCTTTTTTCTATGAAATACGAATGACTATACTGCGTGCAATGACTTCTGACGACGTCCCCATATTTCAAGGATTCTAAAGCGTAATTTTATGCGTTTGTTTGACTTATCGTATGAAATCGTCACTCTTTCCTCGCTCCAAGCTTTTGTGTTGAATTTAATTTGATAGAGGATCATGGGACCCCCGGACCTTTTTCAGGGGTCTAGAACTACGGCGGGATGCCTACAGGGCGTTTTGAAATACCACGTGCCAAATGTGATTAATGCGGTATAAATACGGAGGGTGTCTAATTCGGTTCAAGTGTCGCCAACTCGGGACACGATCATTCAGGGTTATGGTTCAGGGTTCAGGGGTGGTGCGACGATCGACTCTCAACTCTTAACTCAACTCTCAGCTTCCAAAGCCCAGAGGTCTAGCCAGTGTGATGCTGGGACATAACGCCACTGCTGCAGGGTAAATGGGCCGAACCCTTATGCCTTAGCGAAAAGAGCGACTACTGCGCGTTAAGAAATATAAGGGATGGAGGCTTTTAAAATCAATTTAAATATATACGCTGCACCCTTGAAAGTTTCACGTCAAAGAAAGGGCATTCTCTTCCAATCCCACACGCTCTTTCGTTATACCAAGCTGCACCAGCCTGTATAATAACGGTAGATATAAGGTACCTACCCACCAGCTACCTTACATTGTAAGAAAAATACGATATTGTAGAACCGGGGGATAAATCTATGGTAAATCCACATGATCCTTCTTCTATACACCCCGCGAGGTCTTAAGGTTATGATCTCGCTCGGTATGGTCTTAGTTTAATATTTATAGCCTCGAACGTACGTCTCTGCGTGCGAGCCAAGTAAAGCGTCTCTGACGTCTGATACACGCTGTATAATGTACTCGCGACTTGGCCTAGCAAAACTACCTTTTATACAATTATTTACACAGGCAATCCCATCGATCCTCAATAAACGATCCCACAGCTGTCACATTCTCAAAGTTCACGAGGAATTTTAAAAGAAACGTACCGATCTTTGAGAGATTTCAGTGTCCCTCGTTCTTCGCTTTTCATCATAACATCCATTTTTTATACTGTTTTTCCATAAACTACAGAAGCGGGAGATAAACGATTATCCTAATTCGAAGAGCAGAATGATTTTTACGCTGTTTATCGAAAACAGTTTCAAGTGATTAATGTACGACTAGGATCTAGACCAGAGCAGCTGGTAAAGTCGAGGCGTAATATACTAGAGAGCAATTAGTCGATTACGACAAGTCATTGCGGTATACCAACGCGTTCTATGGATCGGATCAAATAATTTGTGGACTTGAAGTGTGACATACACGTGTCATACCATGTTGAAATATGAGATTGAATGGCACAGCGTGATCCCGTGCCAAAATTGACGTCAACTTGCTCGTGACTTTTGAACCCCATTCGTTCGATAGCCGTGCAATAGAAATTAATGGTGGCTATTGAACGCCGGTTTCGGGGGTGAATTAGGGTGGTGGAGGAGTTTGGTTTTATTTGCCATTGGAATCAGGGGATTTTGGGTTTGGTACTGGTCTGCTTTGGTTCGGCTTGATTCGGGTGCATTCGGTCCTCTGCAAGGCAGGAATCTCAATCGTTTCGGAGGGATTTTCGCACGCTGGCGCCCTAAAAAGATTCGGATCATTTGGCAAAGTGCTACTTTGTGTCGCATAAAAAAACGTCCCGCGTCTTTCAATCTTGGTTCTACAGTCAGCAGTTTCGATTTACGCGTACCTAGCTCACGATGCCCCAAACCTCTGCCACCCATGGCGCCAAAACCCCGGAACTAAAACCCACGGAAATAACTTATTTCACTATTTTTACAGAATCTAAATCACCCATTGACTCGCTAGACCAATCTTCCTGGAACAAAAGTGAAATTTTTCTTTCAATTCCCTCGTTTCTTTCCCAAAAAAAAAACAAATCTATTCCGGAAATGATCGGAAATTAATTTCCGGCTGAATTGTTGTCGATATAAATCGCGCAAGTCTAGAGACGCGTAGAAATTACTTATGCTACACTAAATTTGACAAGTTTTCTTTTTGTCTTTTGTTCGTTTTCAATTTTGGAACTACGCAACGCTAGGCGAACGATCGAAAGAATGTTTCAAAGTTTAGTGATTTATATATCTGCGGTGTAGAGCAGAAATATAAGAATGTAATCGTTTTAGGAAATGCAAAGTGCGTTCGGTGAGCAATAACTTATATGTCGGAGCGCAGACGTCACGAGGGAGTAAAGATTGCCGGGGGTCCAACAAGAGGAAGGATATGACTGCGGGAAGACGACGCCGACGACGAGGACGACGATGGTAGTGGTAGTGGTAGTGGCTAAGAGGGATCGTGAAATAGGGAGAACGAAAAAGCCAACGACTTAATTTATGGACTTATTTTTCTTGCCAAGTAATCGCGCATTAATCTACGAATTAATTACTCACCGTTATACGAGGTTAATCATTTTTTAATTTGATTAATCGACACGAATCTGCTTTGAGGTAGACATCCCACTAATTTTATCCCACCTTCTATTAACGACAGGCGTTAGAAAAAGTTTTCATTTTTATTTTTATTTTCATATATAGGTATATATTTTTTTATTAGTCAGTGACAGCCGAAGTTACACACGAATTGAAAGCGCAATTAGATCAGACGACAATATATGTACTTCGGAGGATTCAGTGTGACAGGTTTTGCGTGTATACCACGTATACACACGTGAGTAAAAAGTGTTGAAAAACGAGGTTGAAAAAAGCATCCCCATAAACCTTCGTTAAATCCCTGACAAATCAAACCCTCTTAAAAACGAGCTGTAAATTAATCCATGGGGTCGTTCAGCCTTGTGCCCTGTCCTGAACCCACAACGCGTCGTTAAAATACCAGCGTAGGATTTTCGAGTGGATTTCATGCCGTTGTCCATGGTGTCATATAAAGACTGATTGATCTCCTAAGTTTTATAGTATAGAACCTATAGGCCTGAGCCCTGGAGCCTTGGAGCCTCAGATCTCCCATTCAATATGAATATCATTAATGATAATAGAGTTGTTGTTCTTCTTCTTCTTTACCGTCTTCCTCTACCAGCCTGATCGTTCGCTGTAGGCGTGGGCATTTCATGCCGAGTCATATCCAGACTCCAGTATAATAACGAATTGAATTCGATCCCAATCCGAAATTTTCGTAACGAGAAGCGAGGTAGCGGAGGATATAGAGGAGAAGAAAAAATGACGGGGGAAGGAGTTTTTCTCAACAGACTTGAAGTCGCGAGTCGTTTAGCCTCTGAACACTTAAATCGGATTATATCTGAATCCTCTCTCTTTCCCTCTCCTTTTCTCTCCACTCAGCCAACAACCAGCAGCCATCTTAATCACTCGAAAAAGGTCTTATCTAAACGCGACATCGTAACCATGCCGAAAAAAAAGTCCTCGTCTTTATACGAACTCGACCGGTGAGATTTTCCTTGGCCGCGGTACTCGCGCTCCTGTTCTCGACTAAGAGAGTCTCCTCTTAGTCCTTTCGCTCCTTCTTCAACTTATCTTGACGATTTTTAGGGTGAAATCAAGGCTTAACTTTGAAGCTCGGTATATCTATAGATGCCTTAGGCTCTTGTGGACTTTCTTAGTATTTTTCGCCGCCCTTATGATCGCCACTTTACTGACTGAGCGATACTTGAAAACGCATTGGTTTTCGCGTGACTCAGCCCGCACCGGAGTCACTGCCAGTGCGCGGTTTCCCCTCTGACGAGATATAAAGTGGCCGTAAATTTTCTACGCGAATCCAACGAGTATTTAAGGTTACTGCCCACTACTTAGTTTACTCCATTTCATTCTTTCTCTCCGTCCCTCTCTCTCTCGCACTTTCTGTGCCATCGTTATTGGGGAGATTCGCCTCCTTACTCGGAAAGCAATGTTCCGTGAAAATTAGAGAGAAGATTTTCTTTGTCGTGGTCTCCTCGTAGGATGGACCATGAAATAGCTGAATGAGGTACCTGGATTTTGATTGTAAAGAAGTTAGGACTCGATCTGAGAATCGAAAGATGACTCTTTCGTGAAATGCCTATCAAATGACTGATACGGGAATAGTACAAGAGAGAAGGGGGTTGGTGGTTGGTGGTCGGTGGTCGGAAATACAAGGACACATTTTGTCATTGTCGAGACACATCCGTCCAGATTACAATTAATCAAAGTGATCTTTGTTCGGTCTTAGACTTGGGAAGTGTATCGAGCTTTCCACCCTTCGAAATAAGAGACACCGTTAAACTAAACCATGGTATTATATCCAGCTATGAAAAAGTTGGTATTTTCAGGAAGAAGCGTCATATTTCTTCCCCCGAAAAGTTTGTGATAATTTACTCTTTGTCCAGCGTTTCTCTCGTCTCGAATAAATATCTTTTTCACTTTTCCTCCCTCGGTTTTGTGGCGGCTGACCCTCACGACGGGAAAAATACTTGGCGCTAATATTTTTGCGGTAGTTACTTACGGCGACGTTATTCAATAGAAATAACTGCCCTGCACGCCCCTCGAATTAAAGACTCAGGAAATTTCCGAAGGATTTGGATTCGGTGAAGAATTTTTCCGATTTTCATCTTAAAAAAATAAAATAAAAATAAAAATGATCTCTAAACCTTCAATCAAAAAATCTTTGAAGTAAAATTAAGTTTATTTGATTTAATTTTTGATAGTTTCGGAAATCGTGGATTTTTGTATCGATCTAAGAATCTTTGAATCTCGTTATTTCGTCTCATCAACCAAATGAAAGAAACGGCGATATACTTGATGCGTTCTTCACGGGCGTCCCGTCATTTTAGCGGAAGTCTTCACCCCCCTTGAGATAAATCATACTTCCATCCGGTTGGTTAACCGGGACCCCGTCACCGCGGAACCCCCACGGTTGTGTTTATGTGCCATTTAACGAGAAAGCCGAACAATTGCCAATCGTCTTTTGCCATTTGCCATTCGTTGTTTGCCATTAACTAACGGTATACCTATAAATAATAATAGCGTCGAGTTTCCTTGAGTAGAAAAAATGAGGGACGATATTTTCACTCTTTTTTTTTTAAATCGATGTAAAATCAGCCGAGGCTTAAACCGGTACGAGCTCCTTTCGAATATCTAAGTCAGGTTTACCGTGACTCTAAAATCCTTGATCAATGAATGAGAAAAAGTAAGGGGGTAAGTAATTTCCTATTTTCCTCGTATATACGTAGCCTTATAACGGAGGTAGCTACAATTGAAATTTAAACTGAATTCTTATCAGCGTAGGCGCACGTAGCCCAATATTTCCAATATTTAATTTCAATACCCCGGCAAAGGCGAAGAAGCGAACGAAGAAGCGAGCGGATCGAATCGAGAAAACGAGGAAACCCACTTAACCGATACCGGCGATGAAAGTAATTTTCGATAGGCTTAGCTTGACGGAGCTGACGCCTCGACCGATAGGTGAAATTGAATACTCGTTAAGAAAATATTTTCCATACCCAGGACCCGCGTGCCGGAGTTTCGAGAGGATTTAGGGTGCGAATTGGATTAGGAGGGTTGATTAAAAGCCCTGTGGTTCACCGACTTTACCCAAAAAAAGTTATTTTAGTATTTTCAAAATTCATCACCTACGCCATATATTTATATACATTTATACTGTTCATCGATTCGCGTGATATCGATATATGCGATTGGTAGAATTTTTATTTTCGAATAAAAAACCGGTCATAGCTTTTACATGAATCCTCAGATTTATTTTGCATTTTTTTTTTTTTTTTTCCCCTCCAAATGTGTTCGTTGAACAATATATGAGATCGACGGTATAGCCGAGGGTGGCAAAACTGCCCATAGCTCGATGAAGAAATTTCATAACCGAGTAAGAACGTCGCGTCTACTTGAAAAAAAAAATGTCAAGTCGTTCCCACTTCTCTCCCAGTACGTTCTTCGTTTTCTCTATGAGGGTTAAAGCAAGATGAAGGAGTGAAAAAAGAAGAGAAAAAGAAAAAAAAAAATTGAATAAGAAAAGAAAGGAGTGAATAAAAATAGAAAACTGGAAGGTAAGGCTCGTCTAATTCTTCCGCGAGTCCTGGGGCTTTTTTCTTTCATTCCAACAGCCTGCAGTGACACTCAAGGCTCCTACACCCTGACTTCCGCGTGGCTGAAAATATTACACCCTATTATGTTTGACCTAACATGCGTACTCGCGGTCATAATACCTCCCTTCTTTACCCCCCGTTTCCTCAACCCCGTATCACGCACCCTCAACCCCTGGCGTCCCGGCGCCTGCCCGGCTCGACCACCCTATACCCGGTCTCCTGTCGGCGAGTTGGCGAACGGCTAGAACATAACGAGCCACGGAAAAGAAGCCAACGCGTTATAATGACGTCTCTAACTCCGAGAGTAAGACGAGAGAATAACTATATACCTATGTATTACTCAAGAACTATATTTCATTCGTTGAGGCAGGTGTTTATAATTTATGAATTTACGTCTCTATGATATAAGGGTGATTTGAATGTACCTGAATTTCAATGATTCTGCCTTTTTTTTCTCAAGGAAAATCAAATCGAAGTTTGAAGATCTGTTGATTATTATTCAATCCTTTGATTTCACTCAAAATACAGAAAAAAAACCAACCACTTTTACGTCTAAGGGAGGGTAATCTACTGAAATCTTCAGAAAGGTCATTTCTTCAATTTTTTCAATGACTCACATAGTATACAATTGCCAAAATATGGCAGTGAGTGAATCGAAACAACTTTTCAATCATCTACGATGAAAGTTCGCAGAGATTTCTCTTTATCAATACACATACTATCATATTCTACAAGTTGCGTTAATCATACGACATACTAAAGTATATTATGCGTTTTTTCATTGGAACCTTTCAAGTCATTCGGAAAACGGAAAGTAAGATATTTTTTTAAATATGTTGTATAAAGTTCACCACCGTGTCGTATATTGACCATTAGAGTTGATTCTGATTGAAGTATTCCACATTCAATAGCAATTTCCAATAGCTTAATTCCGTATCGGTAAGCTGAAAATCGATAACATTGAAAGTAACGCCGAGCCCTCATTAATTTCTGTAATTAGTGGTATAGGCTTGAAAATTACAATCCCTTCAGTTGCATTCAGTTTCGACGCTTGAAACTTCTGTGCAAATGAAGGTAGGTGGGTACCTATATGGACATATCCTGCATTATCACGGATTATTATGGATTATTATCAATTATTAAATTATACACAGGTGAAAATACGTGTGATTTGTTATACGTATGCATTACTGTGCATACAGAGCGTGTGTATAGGTGCATATAACTAAAAGAGACACGGATACAAGCTCTCGGTATTAACCCACACGGGCTGAACCGGGCTCTCAAACCGCCATAATCGTACCTTAATCTGATAAGTATACCTGCGACGCGCACCCGTGATGCCATTTTTCATTTCATAGATGTCGTGCTCTGACTTTTGTCACGTGAAACTGTCGTCAGTGCCGTTAGGCTGAGTTGCAATTCGCTAGAAAACCTGGTGTAAATTTGAATGGCCTTGTAGCACGCACTGTACATCTATAATTACGCATATAAGTATATACAGATACCCTCATAATGAGGGAGTCTATCCTTGGATGTACCTGTATTAATTTACTTTCGAGTACGACCAGCTGTCGCGCAAACCTACAAGCTAACAACAAGCTTTGAAATTCATCGAATATTTTTATCCTCAATTATTTAATTCGAAAGAACTGGGATTTAGGAGAAGTGCAAAACTCGTCCTATCTCTTATATATTAGAATTTCAATTGGCGATCGAGCCACCAAGTTAATACCGGTTAATGGGCCGAGACACAAACGGTACGGCACCCTCTCGGCTGGGCTGATTTCATTTCAGGACTCATCTTGCCATGGGGATGTTGTAAATTTTCAATCACTCGTCCGCACCTATCTCCTGGGGAAATTACGCACTTGGACAGACGCATGCGTGGATTCAGATTCAGAGCTTTTATAAGATGCATAAAAATCGATAAGTGATCAGATTTTCACTGAATCGCCTTTAACTTCATTTTATGAATCATCCAATTGTTTATTCTCGAAAGTTTATTCCCACAAGTTCAGTGTGAACCTGAATATTCTTTCAATCATCGTTTCCACAGGGGTGATAAAATACCTTAGGGTAGTACTACGAGTTTGTTATTCGACGATCGATCGGTAATATATACCTTATTTTCGTTTAAGTTTGGTTAACTTGACGCGTTGATCGTCGGCTAAGTTTCCCCCGTAGGAACCAATAACGGGTGCTTAACGCAATTTCGGCAGCACCCATAAGAGAACTGACCCTCGCAAGGCGAAGGCAGAAAACCCACCCCAGGCATAATAAACGAATCGTTAGCATTGATTAAACCGGTGGTCGCTCGCTTAGATTCAATTTATCTGCTCGTCTGGATCTCGATCTCTATATCTATGTGTAAGTTTGTTTCATTTATCTTTCCTCCCTTATGCACCCTGCGCTACTTCTATTATTTCTCCTTTTGTCGTCGCATCGTCTCGGTAGTTAACACGTCTAGATCTAATTGAGCAAAGTAGTCTTCTCCTTTACGGTTGTGCCGACTGATCAAGGCCAACAGGAATTATTAACGATCTAGACCGGCGATTTTTATCCTTCGAGTAATTAAACCTGATCGAAAACCTGTTCAATTAGCAATAAGATTTATTATTTCAAGGATCAGGGTTGGACGCTATAATTCAAAGCTTTCAGATCTTGACGTGTTGTTTTATCTAAAAATTTAAGCTGCGAGTAAGGCGTCGCCATTTTTTCCGCGCTGGTTAATCCTTTCGCGAATTTTTTATTTTTTATTTTTTCACTCGGGATATTTCCAGCTCTGATTTACCATTTCTATAGCATGAAATCATTAGCGACGAAGAACTCTCGGGGCGGGTGAATATTATTGTCTTTTAATATTTGCGACGAGTTTTTTTTTCTTTTTTTTACACTCGGATCAGTCTACTCGTTATATTATACCAAGTTTATCAACTCCCAGTACGTCTCGGCGTAGTTTCACTTAACGATTTTGTAATGGCATTGAAGTGGTCGAACGGAAAATAACGAGGTGTTACAAATCCTCGTGGATTTAAAAACGGAATGTATATTAATTTTTCATAAAACATAACGACTGATCGCGAGTATAAAAGAATCGGATTCGTATTTAAGCCTATTTTTTCATTCTGCTAAGAGTTTGAGCGTATTTTTTCTTCTTCTGGTAATGATGAAAGATGAAAGAAGCTGGTGGACCTCAACTGGCGAAATAATTCTACAAAAAAATGAAAGAAATAAGATCATGAAAAGAGGAGTCGGCGAGGACGTGCCACGCTATCAATCGCAAGGAAACTTTTCTTCGCCCCTTTCGCGTTGCGGCGATCTTTCGCGATTAGAAACAGAAAAAGTTCGCCGGGTTTTTTTGTCGGTAAGAAAAGCCACGAGAAAGCAATTAACGTGTCTAAATGTCGAACGATCCAAAAAGGGCCGCAGGGCTTACGAAACAAAAAACTCGTCCCGGGGTTTTCCCGGGGTCTTGAGGTCACGGTAAAATTAAAGAGGTAAACGGTGAAGAAAAAAAAAAAATATATATATATATATATACATACAGATATAAAATAAGAGGAACAAAATTTATTCTCCCTTTTATTTCTACCGAACTCCACCCTCGCCAGTTAAGGTATAAAACAAAATACAGCTGTATTTTTTTTATACCACCCCTAAGTTGGGACATTTTATTTCTAAAATAAACTGACGTCGCGTCGTAAGGTATATCGTAAACGGGGATCGTAAATTCAAAAAGCTTGGCGAAATTCACCGATTGTTAAATATATTCGCGAGCGAGTTAATAAAATAAAAATATACCTATACCTATATATACCAACCGCAGAATTTTTCTCTTCCATGTTTTATTTAATCGGCAAAATCGTTTTCAACGACATATTCAAAGTAGCTAAAAAAGCCTAAAATACACAAACTTTTATTACAATCTCGCGGTTTTATTTCCACGTCAATCTCATCCCTGCAGTGACGACGTGTCTAGATCCTCATCCTCTAAATGCTAGACGTCGCTGCTCAAGTTCGATTGGCTCGTATCGTAGAGGGAATAAAGTTTCCGTACTGGAAAACGAAGAGAAGTTTTTGACTAGTTGTGAATAAAGTTTAGCTTTTTGGTCGTAAGACTTGGAAGGCATACGTGGGGTGAGGAATCGCCTGCGCCAGGCCAGAGGACAACTTGATGGATTTTAACCCTAACCCGTATTCGATTACGGTCCCTCTCGATAATCTATTATAGTTCTTGCTTACTCCTCCTCCCGTTCCATGACTCGTACGTTTTCTGGAATTTATCAAATCGGATTGGCGGAAGAAGCTGCATTTTCTTCAGCTCTACGACGAAATTCCTCGACCATGTTGTATCTAATGACAAAATTCCACCATAAGATGTGACAGTAGGTCCACGCCCGCGTTCAAACTGCACAGAAATTTTGGCATAATACTATTTTCTATAATAATTCTTAAATCGCGGTGATGCTTCGGACAAAGTGTGTATTCGTACCTATGCCTACGCAAAGTGGCATCAAACCGTGAGGAACAAATGTTACTTGTTTTTTTCGTCGATTGTGGGAACTGCGACGAGACGGAAAAGCGTGGCAAAGATACGCAAAGAGAGATAAAGGAAGAGAAAAAGAGAGGAGAGGGGTAGGGAGAGACTCGTATTCTCGACGGTGGCAAAACCCCTTTAATCTTCTCGGATCAAACAAATAGCGAAGAGCACCTCGAAGTGCGTTGAGCCGCCAGTCAGAACGTTCAAGGACATGATTGCTTCGCGCCATCGACGCCTACTCGTTTACAACAACCTCGTGCCGCTAGTTTTATAATCTCTCGAGTATGCAGTGGAGGAATAAACCTTTAATGGTGTTTCAAAGCGGAAGAATTACATCGTGGAAATTGCATCGTAATTAAAAATGATATTCATTGAACACTCGGAAAATCCCACAAGTGCACCACGTCTGTCGCAGATCTACTATAAGAGTATAAAAGCAGTCGGATATCAAACGATTTATCCTCCCCCACTTTTCATACGCAGCCTAGAACTAGCTATCGTATAATTATCCTATACTCAAATCTTGACGAGGAATTAGAATTATTGAAATAAATTGATTCAATTCCCAAAAATATTCTTCCGGCTAATTTTATCCCACGGAATCATCCATCTGCTTCATATCTGCTCGACTAACGGGTGAATACATGGATAGATAGACACACCATGCGCCTATCCGTCATCTACTCGAACCCATGTGTTCCTTGCGCAGTGTCGACGTAATCGAGCACCAGGTGTCCACGTGACGTCTCTTAACGAAGGACGAACGTCCCTAAAAGAGTCGGGGGCCACGGTTTCCAGTGTGAGATATATTCGGAGAGAAGAGAAGAGAAGAGAAGAGAGAAAAAGGGATGAGGGGTTCGTGCGAAATCCCCGCGTAACGAGTGCACTGCCTGACCTTCTTTCCACCCACGGAATTGTTTGGGTTGTTTAGATCGTTTGGTTCGTTTGCTCGTTGGATCAGAAGAAGGATTTGCTTTTGCTGGGAACTTGTTATATATGGGGGGTCGACACCTATATCGCCACCTCTGTGATCCCTTCCGATTTTTGTTTGCCAATATCCTTCGCATCCTTTTATGACGTGAGATATTGTAGAGACGCGTATACGTGGGAACTTGGAGAAAGATTTTGTTCTGTTATTCTTAATCGAAGTTTGGTGCTTCGATGGAGAGAGCGAGATAGTTTTTACTCTTATTTTGGGCATGGAGAAGGAGTTGGACAAATATTTTTCGGAATAAATCATAGCGATGTAAAATCAAGATTGAGAAATATCCTCCGTATTCCTTTTCCTCCGTTTTTGACGCTGATGCGATCAGGAAATATTGAATTTGCCACTTCCGCTAGTGCTCTGCACAGGAAATTACAACTTTACGAAATGCCAATCGATACCAGACCCTCTTTCATACTACGCTCGACATCCTACTGAACAACCACTGCCACCGCGGAGGCCACTGTGACCACGGCAACCACAAATCGCAGACTATGAGCCACGAAATTACCGCGGAAAACATCTTTCGACAAATCTGTGTCATTCAATGTACAGCTTTGCCAAGCGCCGTTCAATTTTACGATAAAAAAATGAGAGAAGAAGCTTTTTGCACGACGCGAAATGGGGAGAGAACTGTACAAATCCCTTTTTCGCATGACTGTAAAATTTCGAAACATGAAAAAGTTTGGAAAAGTTCTCAAATCCGTTGGCTAAACACGTCACTGCAACATGGTGTAGGGCATGGATGATTCAGGCTGAAAATCTTGGGGTGTAAATCCTTGTCGACATTTGCTGAACGGATTGTTGTCTTAACCCTGACTCTTAGTCTAGCTATTTTCTTTCCGTTCTTTTCCTCTTCTTCTTCCACTGTTTTTTTTTTTTTATTTTCTTCTTCTCTTGACTCCCTCTTCTCGTTCGCCACGGTTCGAGCTCTGTTCTTTACCCCAGCAGAGAAAACGCAATGGGAAAAGAATAGGAAGAGGGATTTTGCCTCGCTTTGCGTTGGAGAATTATCTGGACACTCCGCGTCCTACGGGCTTGTTAAAACCCACAAAGCAAACACGTGCCAGTGCCAGGAGGACGGCCTACTCTTGCCAAGGGACGTAAAAATCCCCAAAGGAAAACAGTCGAGTTTAAAAGGCTTGCTGCCTCCCTATACCAGCAGCTTTACGATACACGATTCAATTCACCCACACGGTATCAGAAATTCATTATTTTCATTCATACGCGGATAGATTGAACCAAAAATAGACGATCTTAAATCATGTATTACATTTTACGATCTTTATTCTCCGTCTAATCATCGTAAACCAGATTTCCATCCAATCTATAAAAACTCAAAGATGCAGGCGTTTATGAATACCATAAAATAATTTTCTCGACGAGAAAGCATAAACTGATTCAGAAAAAAAGTGTTAATCTCTACAAATTATATCTACAAGTTTGAATTGAAAAATCTGCAATTTTTCTGATTTTTTCAGAATCTCAATATTTGAAATATAATCGAAATTCTCACGGGTATTGAGTCTTTTGATGAAAAAAAATTTCTAGCCGGTTTTTAGATGTAATTGAAGAGATACACGTAGCTTTTTTTGAATTCGGAAGATTTATTCTCATATAGTAAAAGTTGTTGTGTGATTTTGGTCAAATCATCTGTATGAAGCCCTCTTGATATTTCCCCGGATTCTCGGCTCTAAAATATTGCGTGGAATCAATCGAGCAAATGTGTCTGAGAGAGATTGAATCTTTATTGTATACCTGCAGGAATAAATATCGTTTGTTGTACACCATAGCTTTATGAATGTAACATGACGAGGCGGGATTCTCTCTCTCAACAATCTGGGAATATGTAGTTGGAAACTAGGAAGTAAAAGGTTTTCAAAACTTTTCCGTACTGTGTGTAAAAGTTGGATGCCTTATACCGCGCGTTTCTACTTCCGTGAGAAAATCTAATCGTTTATTTATACAGTAATTTCAGTTACTCTCTTATTCCTCGATTATAAGTGTAGTTCTAAGCCATTTAAAGCCTTGACGTATGTATGTTAAGTATTTCACGCTAGGAGATCTCGCTTTTGTATGGTCAACGAATAAGTAATAACTAATATGGGGAATAGAGCTACGTTAAATCACGAGCTATGAGAATCTGGAAATATCCGATCCTCGTATAACTGACCATAAAACTCGGCGAGCTAATATTATGCCGAGCAAACTTTTCAACAAGTCAAACAGCTTGAGTGACTGACTCCGAGCAAACGAACTTTACCTTCGTGAGTTAGCCAGTGGTACACATAGAGAACTAACTTATAGTCATTCGTCTACGTTACCTATAACCCTTAGCTTAGTTAAATTCAGGATATGATCTCAGGGCCGATTGTTTGATACGAAAAAAAAAAAATGGTCCTCCCCTATTTCCCTATTTCCTTCAATAAATTTACGAGACTAATGAAAAAACGATTTTTTTTTTTTTTATTATTAATTTTTTTTTCTTTCTTTTTTCTCACCGGCATAAGGACACACGGTGTGATCATGATCCAAAAGAAACTTGAATCCGTGGATTAATAATTTCCTTAGACGACGTTGGGTTCTCTGTATTAAAACCATTGTCTCGTTGCTTTTGTTTCGTGACAAACGAAGCGGTTTCCTTCTCTTGTTTCGTTGTTTGTCGAATTGCTTCGAGTATATTTTCTGTTACTCCTCTGCTTCCCGCGATCTTTTTTTTTCCTTTCTTTTTTTTAAACATATTTCTGTTCTGCTTCGAGTCTTGTTTTTTCGGTCGCCAATGACAATGCTTCATTCCACCTGGTGGATTATGTTTCGGCTTAAAACGAAAAAATGTCAGGTTTATTTCAAACTCAACTAGGTATACAAGTACGCTGCAGATTTTACTTTCCAAGGAAAAAAAGGAAAAAACTCCATCCAAAAAAAAAAAGACAAATTTTTTTCAAATTTATATTTCTTCAGTATCATATCGCGTGTACGAGATTTTGAATATTAAAACTAAGTACTTTGCAGCAGATATTGAAGTACCTTATGCCTTGACTTGAGGTGAAATTTACATCCGCTCCATTTGGCAATTAGACTATTAAAATATTTTGCGAAAGTTCTAAAAGTGGAGAATATACCTTTGAAAATATATATATATTAGTGAATCGTTGCGTCACGGGTAGCATCTATCTCTCTTTCATTTCGCTTGAAAAAGCTTTTGCCAAAATCAACGATATATAAGCCAACTACTACCGCGGTGGCGGTAAATGAAAATGTGACGGACGAGGAGAAGAAAGAATGTGAAATAAAAACGTGAAAAATGAGAGAGAAGCAAAAAATGAAAGAAAAAAAAAAAAAAGAAAAGAAAGAAAGAATAAAAAAACGATTTTTTTTTTTATACGAGCTGAGAATTCATCCTACCGTTAAAATTCTCTCTTTGCACTCTTTTGTTTGAGGTTACTCGGTGGATTGGTCACCACCGCCACAAGCAGACTGTCCCTTTCAAATATATCCAACAAGTCTGATAGAATTATTCCTACATTTGCAAGAGCCTCTGTTTACTCTGGGCGAAATTTTAATTCGAAATTTACAATGCTACGTGGCGACGAGCTGTTTTCATTGTATAGATTTAAAGCAGATGAGACCATACATATGTATATTATATATTATTATATATGCACCCATCCAGATGTATAAATGAAGTTATGAGATAAAGTCCTTGGCTTTTTCAAACGGCTAAGAACATTTGACTGAATTAGGGAATCCACATTCGCGCAGAATCAGCTATTCATATACGACACGAAGGAGAATGATCATTCGAATTTTTCTATATCAATATGTTTTATTCATATCAACGAATTTCGAGTTGGGAAAATTATCGTCGTTTGAATTGAGTATCTTCGTCGTATGTTCCCGCTCGAAGATTCCAAATTCGGGGCTTTATCCACACCGCGATTTTGGCGGAAAATGAGATGGGCTGAAGGTACGCAGCGAACGTAGCGAGAAGAGTCGAGGTCCATTCAGCATCCCCCAATCGAGAAAGTTGTTTATTCTCCCTGTGACGTTTCTTTTATCCGCCTGGATATCCGTACGAATGCCAGAGAAGCTTTCCAATCCGTAAACTGATTAAATATTCAATTAGTTAATAAATTGCTACGCGAGCCCGAGAACCCGAGAATCGTGTAGCCCGACTAAAATCCAGAATTTCCTAGTAGCTTTTGTCTGATTGTTTCCATACACATACCTACATACCTAGATACTTTGTCAAATTGAATTGGCAACCACCGTGAATACTGTGGCCGAAAATCCACGACTCAAACATCAACATTTTTCTACCGCCACGTTTCACTTTACAATATAAACGCGATGATAATTTTGTGCGAAAGAAAATTCAAGAATCGCTTCAGCTATCAATTCTGATTATTCCTTTGCGTTCCCTGATCGATCTCCTAGGTTTAAGAAAACCTCCCCTGATCCAGCGTTCACCAAAAGCTCGTCAAAGTCTCGCCTGTAACGAAAGAAAAATAACCACCAGTCACTGCAGCGGTAGAGCGATAACTGACTCCTCTAGGGGCAAGAAGGGCAACGTTACGCAAAATCATCCCCTGATCTATTAATTGCGTGATTTTATACCGGCGTATATATAAGGGACGCGGGATAAGAAGAGGATTAGAAAGTTCTGGGGCGAGGATTAGGAATCGGTTTACGTCTCGGCGTCAATATAAGAGGATCAGCAGAATTTCACACCGATATAAGGGTGAGCCCGAGCACATATGTGTTCGTATAGATTTAGCTGGGGTAGAAATTTTGAGAAATGTTTCCTATCCTCGTAACTATTTCACTTTTATAATAATCAGACCGTTACTAATCCGGGTGAGAAGGAAAAACACATGGCTGCAACAAGGTCATAAGTCGATGCTGATGAGGGTGTGAAAATAAGAGAAAACCCTCGTAATATCTTTTGGTCGATGTTTTGATTACGGTCCCCTTTTGCGGGCGTCATCTTCGCGCCTCACACTTCCTGGGGACGCGATGACGCGTACGCGTCGTGTTTTATTATTCAGAGTGATCGGCAGGGTCTTCTTCTACTCTTCAACACCCTGCGACACCCTGGAACACCCAACGCAAACTCAACCGTAAGAGATTGCCGCCTATATCTCTTTCCTTCACTCTCTCGCTATACTCTCTGTCTATCTGTCTGTCTGTTCGCATGTCTATCTGTCTGTCCGTCTGTTGGGTGCCCGTGCTTCTTTCGGCGTCACCAAAGAGCCTCCTCCCTGTTGTATTAAAAGCACGTTTCATTACGCCGACACGCCGCGGTAGCCTCTTCATTTTTTTTTTATTCTTATTTTTTTTATTTTTTATTTTTTATTTTTTAGGCACCAGATTAAATCGATGATGTCGATTGCGAACCAGGGGGTATATTATACCGCGGTGTAAGCCGGATATGCTTTGAACGTTTACATTACGTGGTGAACGACTCCTCTCGGAGACGCCTACTTGACCACATGCTGTATGCTTATCTATTGAATCAACTTACCGAATGATTCGCGAAATAAAACCGGTAGGGTGTTGGCCGAGAGATCCCGATACCAATTCTATTGACTCACTTTTTTCAATACTGATTGCTACACGGTGTTTGAGACAAGATTGAAAATTATTTAGGACTTACGTAGACTGATTGCAGCGAGGAAGAAGAAGTGGTTCATCTAAACTTCGTCAAATTCGGAGGGAATATTCTATATTGATTTAGTTTTGGAGGGAATCGGTGATATTCGATGAATTTCATTTTTGAATATGAAAGTTTTAGCATTTCAGGTCATTTTCCTATGAAAATTGAGGAAAAAAGATAAGAGAAGGCAGAAGTTTGTATTGAAGGGGGAAAAGAAACTGTTCGATTTGGCAATTTTCTTAAATGTCATCACAGCTTGCGCAATAGTCGTGAAGGAGATATTGTCCTAATACTTTCGTTGCGGGTCTGGAAAGAATATCGAATTTCTTCCCTTGGTTCTGACCATCCAACGTAAGAGACATGAGGATACATATCCTCTGGGCATAAATAGAAGAAGAGAGTGTAAGTAGGTATAGATATAGGAATGGTTCGCAGAAGGAATCCATTCTGTTTCTACGATTCTCGTTGCGGTGTATATATACATATATATACAGTATATAGGCACGTAACTTTATTTATTCACCGCAAATCTCCTTCGGTCTGAAAGTCTAGGCTTGTTACGTAAAGATACTTACCCCATGTAAATATACCTACACATGTACAATTTTCACCGGTATGCGCCGGCACAACCGTGATAGAACGTTTTGAATAATGCATGCAATACTGTCAGTCGTGATTCGATGACCACAAGACCGGCGGATAACGTGGGGTGAACTTTTGCAGACAAGTAGGAACTGGCGTTTTTTAATCACACGATCCCTCCCGAGGTCAATTTTTTTACTCCACAAATACAGGCATGGCATATGGCTTCAAATACTTCCAATATCCAACGTACTCTGGTTAGATTTTTCTCCATTTTATTCCCATCTCTTCCACAGGCTATGTACCAGTAAATTAGGAGAGAGCTCTCTATCATAGTATCTTTTAATGACATAATAATAAAAGTATCATACACGCTTCGGAACATTTAAGAGTGGGCAGATTACAGGCCAGCGTTTCAAGCTGCAGTATAATAGTTCTGGGATATAATTTGTAAACTGAACTCTGGACATTCTGAGTAATGAACGAGCGTATAACCTGGGCCTAAACTTCCGTCAACAAATTATATTCTGTATAAATTATGAACATACGTATATATGTACTACGTATACATTATGCATGTGGGTTATTCCACATAGGCTTGTGTCTATAAAGTGTTAAGCTTTCTTTCGACTGGCGTTTCATTCGTTAGAGCTAACGGACGGATGAATTTTACGGCTCGTTTTATAGAGTTCGTGATAGAAAATGAACAGAAATTCAGCTATCGGCTTTTAAGAGCATTTTAATACCATCTGTACAAAGAGACATTCACTCATACGATTCTTAAGTAACGTATCCTGCGCGACACTCCTTACGTCGTGTAACAGCCTCTTGCAAGTATAACTCGCGGACAGTAGCACAGGTAAAGAAATATCTGGGATTTCCCACGCGTTCGTTCGTCTTGGATCTTTAAGGTGCGCCAGTACCTATCGCGGGAACTGTTTCACGTTTTATAAACCCATAGTTCGTAGGTGCAGGAGATTCATCTCAATGGTACCAGAAGTAGACTAGATACGTACCTATTTGTTCCCTTGCTACAGGTATACCTGCTAGCACTGCAGAGTCGTGTATTCCTCCTTATATTTCATTTTACTGTCACATTTTTATTTCCAGCTCTTCATACTGCTTTGAATATTTATATATGGAAATATTTACACCCGCGAAGAGCAGATTTGCGAAATATGTTATCCGAGATTATTCGGAAATGACTCTCTTCTTTATTCAACTCAAGGATTTGCGAAATATATGCCTAAAATGAAAATCAAACATTTTCCTCTCGTAGAGAAGTTCCTTGGACAGAGCGACAGCGTTTTCACGAGTTCTCTATAATTCAGTATAATTCAACGGGAAAATGAAGGTCCGAATATTGAATAAACAGTTTTATCCTTTTAATTTGAATTATTGATCAAAAATTAATTAGTGTATTAAATTCCTCTAGCGCGTACGATTATAGGGGTGAGTAAATTATTCGTGTACACTGTACAGCTACCGTACGATAGGCGTTCTATAACGTATAACGAATTTTCATATATCGACAGAATATTATTTGGCGGATATTACCAATTTGAATTTCATAAATACCTGGAAACTCGGGAGTTATTCAATGAATGAAGATTACGAAACTAATGAGGATTATTTGACCGCTGTGATACTCACGCATGAACGTATGTAGGTATATATGTATATATATACATTGCATATGAAATCCCATATAGTCCGCGTATTCATTAAAATCAGCAGCTGTAAATCCAGCGGAAATTATTCCGCGGCTAATTCCATATTTTGCCAACTATTTGACCCGGGGATAACAGAGACCCACATAACTCCAGCTACATGATCCGGGGTGAGATGGGTCGCGTGTTTACAAATGAATACGAACGCAATTATCTCCCTGCAGCCTCGCGTGCTACTGGATAATTTCATTTTCAAACTGGCAGCCTCGAAACGGGAGGATTGAGATATCTTACTTATCATCATCAACCTGGTACGAAATTGATACGCGAAAGTTATTAATTTCCTTATCGCAGACTTAGGATTTTCCAAGGTATATACAATCCCTTCATTACGACCCCGAAAACTTATAAAAAATTGAGAAATCGTAGAAATCAACTGTACATCTTGCGGAATCAAAATGCTGAAGAAAATTCAGCCCAATTCCAACAGTTTGGACCCAATATCTGCGGCATTTCGTGAATTCGACAAATTTTCGATCTTCAATTAAAACTCCATTCAGAAATGATATCTGAGTTGTTTGTCAATCCATCCTTCAATTTCTAAAATGTGATCCGTCTTAGTAAAAGTACTCGAAGGTTGAACTACCCCATGATTCGTTTAAAAAAATGTTTACTTGCAAAGTAGTATTTTTTATTTTTTTCCCTGAAACGGGATACCAGAAGAAAGAAATTACATAGGCTGGTTTTAAATTTTGAATTTTTTTTTTTTTTTTTTAACGAATTGATCAGTCTTCGCATACTTTACTCTATTTACGAAATTCTAGTCACGCGATCGGCGGATCTGGATGTTTAGCCCGTTGTTATAAAAAAAAAGGTACCTACGGGATTTAGAGGGGTGGATTGCAAAGTTGATGATACATTCCTTATTTGCGTTGGCAATAACAAGCTCCTCACCAAGAAGACAATCTCTGGATCTCTTATTCACGTCGGTTCATTTCTGAAGGCGGTCATTATCCGAGCCACTAAAACGGCCACGAAGCCCGCGAGGCTTGTTCACAAGCTACGGGGTGCCTGAATGAAAGAAAAAAAGAAAAAAAAACTTCCGTTTCTCTCCTCTCCTGTGATTTAAAATAATCACACAACATCATTTCCTTATTTTAATTATTCGCCAACTTTCTCAATGGCCTGTAACATCGCTGAAATTTTTCGTCCACTGTCTAATTACTCCGAAATGGTTATTAAAATTTAGGCATCATCGGGACGACTCCTGACAACAACAAAAAAAAGAAGTCAAATAATAATCCACACTTCAAGAAGAGAGAAAAAGATTGTGAAATAAGAAAGAAAAAACAGAAAATAGTCTTGAGATCGCGTGATTTGGTAATGAATATAAAAATTGTGATCAATTAATATGATGCTGCAGATTTTCTTTCACATTTTACTCCGAGTTTCAGTGAGGCACGTTGGGTCGTTGAGGTCTGAAACGCCGAATATTAATGGAAAGATTTTACACCTAGATTCTCATTCCGATGTAACGAGTGCTCGTAATTCTTAACCTGCCAAATCCGGCGCCTTTTTCAGGCCTTCTTCGACGCTCTAATTGTATATATTTGAGACGAGGAGATAAACAAGATTCTGTCGGTAGCTCAGGCGTCTACAGTCTTCATTACTTGAGTTCATACAACGTATATGTAGGGTATAACTTGCATATATGCCCGCGAGCAGATCCTCGAGAAGTTGCAAAGTAACTGCTATACCCGGTGTCACGAAATCTAACAAGATACTCGAAAAAATTCATACCTTCGAGATAAATCTCCACAGCGATTTGCCACAGCTTTAGATTACCATTAAATTATCGCTGAACATAATTTTCCGCGATTAAACACATCCTGTGATTTATCACTTTACTCTCTGTCTATGTATTATATACTACACCTCGTCTCTTATATACCTGACTCTAATCGACAAAAGTTTACTAAATAATAAGAAAAATGAACATTTTTTTTTTTCGTGTGAAGGTGAAGGCATTCTTAAACGATTACGTCGTCGCCTGGGGCTTGACAATGTTCTGGAAAGGCAAAATTTTGCCGCGGCACGTCTTGCAGTAAAACCTTAATTAACCCGGGCCTGAATTTATAATTAGGTAGCATGCGATACACTCGTACAGCTCTTTCACAAAGAGAGAGAGAGACTAATACAAGTTATAATTTTCGGAGCCTCATAGCCGTCCTTTTTCCTTCTCCCATCCCTTTCCCTTTTATTTTTTTCTTATTTTTTTAAAAAATCTTTTAAATCACCAGTTTTTTTGTTCAATCGTAGTAAACTGCAACTATAGGTGTATGCAAACGAAAGTACACACCTACCCAGCTAATTCGGACTGGTCAGTGTTTACAACCACGTCGGGGCTATTCGTTTTCGATGAAACCTACAGGAGCGTTAGGGAAGCCCCGTGTGGCCTATAACGGTCGCCCGATCTGTACCGCAAAGTGCATAGACTTTATAGAAATATTGCCCTGTCCAGTTTCACCGCAGACGCTAAAATCCCAACAAAATGATCACCTGTTATGATAATTACAGCCTAAATAGAGACTGCGCGGACTCGAGTTGCCGTAGAGTTTAATTTTTTTTCTGGCAATAAATCGCTGGGTGATATTGCATCTTATTTTTTACCAGGAGGGGTACTTAGCCCCATGTATCCCCTGAAAATAAGAGAAAATAAAAAAAAGGATAAGGAAAAGAAAGAAACGAATAAAACGGGACAAAACAGAGCGGAGGACCCCGCGTTAATAAATAAAATCTAATGCCACGGCGGTGAAGGGGGCGTCTATCTCTTCGTTTATTTTTCTCTCCCCGTAGGAGAGAGAGAGAGAGAGAGAGATGATATGAAGATAGAAAATTCGAAGGGAGAAAAAAAAAGGGAAGAAGTGGGGTGGGTATGGCGGGATAAGTATCGTCGGATATTACGGAGGTGATATGGGGCTTAAAGTTTGCCTTGCTGGACTCTGAGAGGGCGTCCAACCACAAACCGGTTCACACCTCGTCGACGTAATACGTTATACGTGTACGGCATTGTCGATGCTTCAGATATAGTATGGGATTCAGAGCTTTGGGGCATCGCAACCGTGCAGGATCGAGTATCAACGCACTTACCGACAATTTTCTTTACTCATTTTTCTCACTTTTTACCTGCACAAGCGTATCTCCCGATCGTCGTATCTCTTCACTGGCATCGATTCCTTTTTATCATTTTTCCATTTTTTCTTTTTCTTTTTTTATTTTGCTCCCCTTATCCACATCGCGAAATTATAACTTGATCCAGTTTCGAAGAGAATCGAACGATCTATCTATAATTCGATTTCAATTTGAATCGCCGATTTTTGAACTAATTTTGAAGGAAATGAATTTGTTTGTTACAGATAAACATGGAGGCAGTAACGTCGACGGATTACAATTCTGCAAATCTTAGCCGAAATTTTAATCAGGTCGGTTTTAATACGTATAATTATTCGCAATTTGAACAGAATATCAGGCCTAAACAGATATTGAAATATGGTGAAGAGTACGCGGATTATGGTCAACATTCACAAAGAAATTCGTCGAAAATTGGAAGACAGGATTTTCGAACTAGCGTTAAATATCCGCCGGAAAGTCTGGCGAAATTTGAAGAAAGGTATACCAGAAGTCATTCGCAACCGGAAAGAAAGCATCAGACACATAACGAGACTAGATCTAAATCCCAGGACTCGAGGGAGTTGACTTTTTACGAAATTCATCCGCCTCCGCAGAAACAACACGAAAGTCAGTACACGACGTTTTATAGACAGAATGAAAAGGCCGGAAGAGAGGCTGGGAAGAACGAGCTAAAATTTTACGAAATCGATGGTCCGCCAACGGAGAAGGTCAAAGAGGTAAAGTTCAGTCAAGTCGAAAAGTCCGATAAGCGAGACAAGGAAAGAGAAAGAGAAAGAGATAGAGAAAGGGACAGAGAAAATACGATCACGACGTGTAATCAAACGAGAACAAACTCAAACGTCCTTGTCGAGGGAAAGCCGATTCCGCCAAAGTACGACGTAAGTCGAACGACCTCTGACCCCGCCGATAATCAGCTACCAAATTACAAGAAACCTCAGTGCAACTCGTTCGTTGAACCCCCAAAGTATCGGCCCTACGATCGTCCCCCCAGGTACCAGGAAACTCCGCCGAAAGCCGATCCTCCGCCAAAGTATCTTCAGGATCCACCAAAGTATTCTGAGGTAACCAAAAGACAGGAGGACTCGAAACGCGCTCAGGTAAGTATGCCGAGATAGCCTCTAGCCGCGTACGACGAGGGTTACACGATAATTACCAATCCGAAGCTTTACTTTGAGAGAGATTTTCATCTTTCTCCACCATCTCGTTATCTCTATCTCTTCTTCGTTTTTTTTTTTTTTTTTTTTATCATCTCCCTCTCTCTATCTCTCTGTCTTTCCTCTTCAGGTCGGGTTTGCGGCTCGAAATGCCACGCTTTCACCGGAAGAGGTGTATAAAATAATTGTATGCAACACGTTTCTTATACATATACTTACGACTCGTTAAACAGTCGAAGAAGTAATTATCTGTTTGCAAATCACCGGAGACTATCGTTCATTTTTAAGGACCGCTCCAAAATGGTTTTTTATTGTGATATTCGGATCCGGAAACACCGGGAATAACGTGTCTTTTTTTAACTCTTGTAATTTCCAAAGCTTATATGGGCACGAGTCGGACTCAGGATTAAGAGTTCAAATATAAGACGAAGAGGACAGGCCCGAGAAAATTTCAGACAAACTCGTTTACAGTCCCCTGTTCGTCGCGGCATCGATGTAATAAAAGTCTCTCGAAAGACAGAGAGATTGTTCATTCGTGAAGCTTGTAAACTATGGAAAGATCTGCGTAAGAGGAAAAAGTTTATAGAAAATAAATCGAGTTCGGATCCATGGATCTACGAGTTTACATAAATTTTGGAATTTCGATAAATTCGCGGGCTTTTGAGATAGGAATAGGTCCACCTCGACGAACAGAGCGAATTTGGAAACCGAGAGATTGTAACCAGTCGTAGGAGTTGTAGTGTTGATTAATCAGTTAATAGAGCTTTGTCAGAGGGAACAGTCAAGCTCGAGAATGCAATCCGGCTTAATAGATAACCACGGAGAAACTAGACGTGTTCAAGTTCTCAAGCTTTGTACAAAATATACGTCTAACATATGAAAATGTGGAATAATAACCAAGCCCATGTTTCGTTGTATTGGATGTCGTGGGTTTGCCACCTTCGCGTTAAGTCGATCAATTATTAATGAGGAACTAATAGCAGTAACAAAATTCGAATCAGTCTTTCAAGATTAGCAGATATAGAGAAAAAAATAAGTTCTCATCAAGGATACAAGTTGCCGGTCAAAAGTGAAAAGTCCAATTTTTTTCTCGTAGAAAGATTAAACGTACCGATTGATCGAGATGTGGCGATTTTTTCTGCCCAGCAACTTGAAGATATCCTTCGATCGAGAAGTCTATTCAATGATATTTGCTTCGATCTGGGTAAACCAGAAGTCGAATTTTTTTCTGGAAGAAAGAAACTTCTGTATTAGACGAAACGTGGCGCTTTTTGTTTCGTTTCCATCATTCGATCATAGAATCCTACAAGTAAATTTCTCACTTTTTTATCTCCCAGTTTTAAAAATCATTTTACAAATTTTTCGGATACTATAGAGGCCCGAAAAACTCAAAGATTCGTCGAGATGATGAAAATTCATTTTGAGACCGAAACCAATACTATCCCCTTATCTCCAACGGGTGATGGAAAGTGGGAAAAAAAAGGATGTAAACTTTTCCTAAAATAGTGCGGCAACCCCCTAGTGATACATAAAATCTGTAGGCACGTATATATAGCTAAGGGATAACTATAACGATTAGGATTACTATCAGGTCGAATACATGATGGTTTTTGTTACGATCGTAGGAGGAAAGGCGACGTCGTATTGGGCGAGGACTGGCGCCTGGATCGGAGACAGCCGGCACGATACTTGCCAGTATAACGCCGACCGCGCGCGAAGCAGCACGTGGTTCGTCGCGGCAAAGGTCTTCGCAGAAGGCGGGTGACGTGCGTTTGAGGGTTGGCGAAGATTTGGGAAAGTGCAGTGAGGATGAGACGTCAGAGGTGATCGCGACGGTACAGGACTCCGGCCAAACCCTGTCAAACCCTGAGATGTTGAAGGCCCAAGTTTCTCGAGCCCAGGAAGGGTTGAGTGATAAATTTAAAGGCACGGTCGAAGGTCTCCTTAAGGGTGGTGAAGTGGGGCAAGTTAAGTGCAGTGAAAAGTTGAACAATACACATGAAAAAACAATCAGGCAAGACTCGAAGTCGAAAGTGATTAACAATTCGCACGTGAATTCAATCGAGGGTGGAAAAGTTTCGGACAAGTCTAAGACTCCCCACGACAATAATCACAAGCAAGAAAACCTCAAGTATTACGGTGAGCTGAAAGGGTACGATTTCAAGTCTTACGGTAACATAGAAAAGGCGTCATCGGTTCACGAGAAATCGCATCAATTTTCACACGAAAAAAGCCACGCTAAATCACTGCAGGGATATGGATCGTCCAAAGTTACCCTCGAACCACCCCCGAAAAGTGTTTACAGTGATAAGTACAGTGATTCGTACGATGGTAAACACTTTTATCACAGGTCGTCGTCCCACCCTAAACCAAACCCTTTTCAAGTTTATCAAGAAACCAAGTACTCCTATAACGTCAGTGGCGTGCCAGGGACACCTGCTCAGGCCAGTGCTGCTGCAGCATTTTTCGCAAGGTTAGTTCGCCGTCCTTATATCTATAAAACATCCGTTTTCTTTTCTTTCTCTCTTCTCTTCAATTTCAGGATTAGATTCAGATATCCTCGACTCGTCCCTGCGTTACGATTACGATCGAGACTCTGAACTATTTGATATCCTAATTTTTTTTTTTTCGCCTAAGAATGACGTTCGACCTGACATCCTTCGGTAGGCATTTAGTCCTTCCAGCTTCCGGCATCTCTGACAGATTTGATAACCACTATCGACAGATAGACACTCGCGTATCTTGAAGTAGGTACGAGTGGAATTCATTGCGCAGTGTCATTGTAACCCTGTCTAACATTGATTTCTGATTGGGATCTTAAACTTTTATCGGCTTTTAACTTCGCAATGATGTCTGGTCATCTTAAAATCCGTTCAACGATAAGGGTTTTAATTCCCGTTACTTGAGTCAAGGATAGTTTGATCTAGATCTGATTGAAAATATCTCGTGAATTTTCATGAAATTGAAAATATTTCCTAGTCTTGATTTTTCTTATGAAAAACTAGAAACTGTTAGAATTTCTCTAATAATTCGTATAAAAATTATTATTAATTATTTTCGGCAAGGGTTAATTTCGAATAGGTGATAAACATCCGAGTATTTATTCATTCCGAGCATATGTCGGGCTTAGGGTCCAGGTGGATCATGTGGCGCTTAATGCGAGTTGTTTTGTTCTGTTTCTTGTATTCGCGCTCGTTTGAAGAGTTGTACTTTTTGTATGAAACAAAGGTCGACAGAGATACATGATACGTGCGTGTAGTAAGTAGGTGGGTAGGTAGGTACGTACAGTTGAACGTTAATGCTATCAGAGCATCCGTGGAACAACTTGTTACGAGGCACCCTTTGAGATGTAAAGTAAAGAGAGATAGCAGAGAGACAGAGAGACAGAGAGACAGATAGAGAGAGATAACCGGATCCCAGCACGTTTCGTTTCATTTCATTTCGTTTCATTTCATTTCATGTCATTTCATTCCCAGTATTGGCTTAATAACGGACTTCTCTTTTCCGTATCTCCTACGAACTCCATCAACAATACGATCTCTCCGTTTGTTTCCATCCGTATCATCATTCACGTATTTTGAAGAGCCAGCAGCTAAAAGCGCTAATTAAACCCACCGGAAACAGCGAAACTTGATAGATTATGAGACTCCCAATACGCGGAATGATCCATCGCGAATAAATCCACGAGGAAGTCGATCTCATTCCGAGATCCAAAGCGTAATGTAATTCATACCACACGAATAATATCAAGCTACAGGTTATAATTAATTTCAAATTTTAGACTCCAATTTGGAAGCCATAGACGACAATAAGTTTCATACGATGATTACAAGGATGGAGATTTCAATTTACCCTTGCCGTTACGAATTCGACTCAGGTCTTCCTGCAATTTTTTTATTTCTATTTTTACGTTCCGAATAGTCGAAAATTGTACTCTTATTGGAAATTCATGGCGTCTGGACCCTTAGGATGAACCTTGGAGTGCATTTGGCACGTTGAAAGGAGACACTTAATATGTACAGTATACATGGTATATACGTATAGCACAGTTAGGTATCTGTACTCTTAGATATATACTGAATACTGAATACTGATATATATATGCGGAGGGAAATATCCTTTGGTATAGGGAAACTAACTAGTGTACTACCTCCATCTATATACGGGGGTTGGGAATAGAGGATTCGGCCAGAATTCACAGATCTTAGTACTCCTTCTCCTTCTATGTATTATAGATATACGTGTGCACTAGTATTCCTATACAAGATAGTTACTGTCAAAGGAGTTTCCATGAATTCATGCCTCTGGCAGAGAATTCATAATCCTACCTTTGACGTGGTTTCAGGTCCTTAGCCGAGGCTGTTGTCCCTTGGCAATCTCTTCTAGCCTGACCTGAACTTAACTAAGCTGATCTAGCCTTGCCTTATCAATGAATTCATTCCTAGATCTGTTAAGCTATCGCATTTTACACTTCAATAATTCTCCATAGTCTAAACCCTCGACAATTTTCTTTGGATTAAGATATTATAGGCTGATATAAGTTCCGCGCTTTCGAAACTATACGTATAAAGGAAAACGTTCGATTTGCGGAAACCTTTCATGATCCTTACGGTCATTGGTAATGAATAGTTTACGTCGGAGATCCTGGTGCAGGACGCTGATTACTTTCACTTTCCACTTTTCACTTTTCCTGGGAAGTTGATTAGCTATAGATCATTCAGAGAGACGACGAAGACTGCAGAGATTCGAAATAGAAAAAATGAACCGTAGGTTACAGCCAGTCGTCGCAGTAATAGCAGCAGCTCATGGAATCTTTCACAATGGAATAGGAGATACCTCTTCGGAAATAATTGCTACAACCCGTATCGGATACGGTCCAGTAATTAGTTTCCTCCCATTTCCTTCCAGCAACAACTGACATCGCGCTTTGTAGACTCATGAAAAGTTTTCGTATTTCTACATAGATATACGCGTACATGCTACTATATAGTAATCCGAATTTAACCGGGGAACTAGAAGACTTATCTGCTTGTAGCGAAATGAGGATAAGAAAACTAAAACCAAGGGCTTGTGTATCAGCGAGAGTTTAATTTCCTCCCCGAACTGTAAATGACTATATGGGATACCTTGGAAAGGGTTAACCGAACTTTTTACTAAACCATGAATGGAGTTTTCCACGTAGACAATTTTTCACCGTGATCAATTTTCTGGCTTTTATCTAGCTATTAAGAGGTTCGCGATGGGGATTGTAATTGGACATTTGAAGGGCTAATACATTTTTAAAGATCGTATATCCTTGGTAGCTACTATATTATACGGTTAATCTGCATTATTAAAGAAGTTAAAAAGTCTTCGGAAATATTCACAGCGTCTCAATTTCTTTCACAACTTAACTCTCCCGCCAGGTAGCTCGTTAGGGACTAAAAATTTATCACGAAATAACGAGTTTTAATGCCACCTTCAAATATCCCTAGGCAAGAAACGCGCGCGGCCCTCTCGTCAAGCATAAATTTAATTGATCATCATACCATCAGCGTGGTTATACCGTAGGTTATAACTTCCTACCAATGACTATGAAAATGATCTCCACGAGGGAGAGGTGAAGAAAAATAATAATAATAATCATTATAAAATTAAGTCAAAAGAAGTAAAATTTGTATTAAAAATATATGAAAAATTTCTTCAAGGCGACGAATTTCTTTAAGCTATGAAAAAATAAATCTTATCACTCGGTGAGCTCCCTAGCCAAAAAGCATTGTAATAAAAATGTCAAATTGCTGATGGACCGATACTTTTCAACCTGAAACGACGAGGCAAGACGAGTTGTCTTACTTTTTTTGTTTCACCCAACTAACCCCGGTGAAAACGACAAAATACTCGGAAAACCGGAGTGCCTCTCGAGGCTCACTTCCGGCCAGGTTTGCCCGGGCCATTTCGATGGCATAATATCTCGAAGCGGAATGGAAAGACGTCGGAGAGACGGACTCGACGTGGAACGGAAAGAGACGCTTCAAACGCACTCAAAGTGTTTCCGTGACAGAAGAAAAAGAAGTCCAGCAGCTGTACTTTGAAATGTGAAGGTTTTGCAGGTGACATGCAAGAGTTGAGGATAAGTGTGACCCAAATGATTCTTAGGGTCTCGAAATTTTGGAGATTTTAATTTCACAAAATTCTGAGGGATGTAAAAACCAAAAAAACAAAAAAACGAAAAGATCGAAATTCTCATTGCCTATCATTTTTTCGAGTAACATTCGTGAACAGTAAATTCGGTATTGATCTCGTATTGGATTCTGGGTTGGTATAATTTCATTCGAATTCACATTGCTTCCGCGTTTTAGTATTTTACTTACGTTCCCCTTTTCTTCCTATCGTTTTATCTTCTCGCGTTTCTTTTTCGTTCATTCTATTTCCTACAATCCCATTACCCCACTAGGAAGTTACTAGAAATGGAAAGAGCGATTTTAACGCCCGCCGTTACACGAGTCCAACAAAACTTTCCGTATACTTATTTACGCTGTACGAAATTGGAAATCGGAGCCAACAAGGATTTCCACGTGTACCTACGTACCTATACTACCTATACTACCTACCCAGCTACATACCCACTGGCACATAATCTTTATCTTCAAGTTCTGAACCTTTTTACAATTCGAATTACTATCTTGATCGAAACCTTAGACATTACTTTTTATTTCACCATTCCAGTAGGTACTACGACGATAATTATCTTCGCATTTTACTTGACTTGAGAAAATTTCACGTATTGATATAAATTCAGTCATTTTCCCATCCATCAAAACGACAGATTGAGAAATAGGTTCCGAAAATTTCTATGAATTTCGTAGAGGTATTAGAATATTTTATAGTTTTTCATAGGAAACTGTAGATTTTTTGTAGCTTTTTGGCGAAAGAAATTGTAAATTCACTTACGGCAATTTCCACAATTTCTCTGATAATTATTTGAAATGTATAGAATTATTTTTACCAAGATTGCGTGAAAGAGATGTGTGTTACCTGGTTAATGGAGATCGAGTCATAAGATATAATAAAAGAAAAGAAGAAGAGGAAATCATCTAAAACGATCTTTGACTAATAGATATACGTGAGTAGGTGTACGTAAGTCTTCTAAATATTCATAAGCGTTCAAGCGAGAAAAATGACAGGTCTAAAACACAGTGTCTTGTGTTTTAAAATATCGAGATATTCGACCTCATGTAGATATGTACATATTTATAGATATTCTTAGCAAGGCTTGATTTTTTCAGTTGACGTTTGAAAAACAACGTATCGAATAAATCCCGGTTAAATCACTGACGTATGAGCTCCGCGCCCTTTTTTTTTCGTCTTTTCTTCTATTTCCTTTCTTCCGGTTAAATTTATCATCCCCCGAAATCTAGGTGAAAGGGTTTCCTGCTTTGCCACCGTTTTCAAGTTCATAACGAAAAGAATACAATATCGTAAAATGAATGAGGGGAGAAAGTTTATTAAGCGAGTTTGTTCTTCCGCAGAGTTTCTGCTCCTGAAGTTTTTTTTTATTTTTTAATTTTATTTAATGGTCTCGTTGTCGTCCTTTTCAACACCACGAAATAATACACTCATTATAACGCTCGAGTAGTACGACTTCCGAAATCTTATTTTTAGCTCAATAATTGACGCATGGTCATAAATTTTTCTACGGAATATCCGAACCTTATGGACTGATAAATTTTTACCAATTATTCCCATCCGGTTCTTTCCGCTCTTTGGTCACGTATCAACGTTCCGAAGATAGTTGGAGTATGATTAATGGACAGGATTCGAACTCCTTTCCGACCTTTTAAATTCCATGATTATTAGACTGATAGAAATTGGACTGGAAGCAGTTTTCCGACCCGTTGGGTTTCGTTTACTCAGCTCACTCAATTTTTATTTCATTTCCAAATGGAACCTTGATTAAAAACGAACGAGATTTTTTCGGATAGGTATCCCCGGCGATACTACGTCAACCTGACAAATAGGACAGGTTGGTGCTCCGCATCGGCAACCTCCTAATTCCTAGGTCACCAAAGTCGAACCGTAGCTCAACAGGTAGCGGTGGCGCGCGCTCCGTGTCTCAACCCTCTCCATTATATTCATATCATGTAAATGCGGCAACCCCCGACCACCCCGTTCGCCACCGCCTACCCAGTTCACCGTCAGATTTAATATGCTACGAATAGGGTGGGACTTGGCCTGCTGCTTTACATTTATTATAATGGGATAATAGCGAACGTTTTCAAACTTTTGTGCCACAGCTGTGATTTAACAACCCTGAAGATTTGTTAGTTTTTCTTAGGGTTTTCTTTTTTTTTTTTTAACTTTTTTTTTTCCTTCTTACATCTAGTTTATTCATTCAAAGGCGGAGGCTTCTTATTCTCATTATTCAACCGGCATTATAGCCTGGGTCAAGTTCATCCCAGGAAAGATATGACGATGAGTCTGCAGCTCGTTGTTGAAAGGGTGTATGTATGCAACGTCGAAGGTATTTTTTTTCAGATTCACTGCTACGCCATGGAAAAATATTCTATTAGCTGAGTTTTCTCGTAAATGATTATAAGAATTCTTAGACATGATTCGAAATTATTTTACGTCAATTGAATGCATTGAAAAAAAGTGGTTATCGCAGGGTACAGGTCGCATCGTTCATCCAAACTTTGTCAAATTTGATAGAAATATTCTCCATTGGAAAAGAACCGATAATATTCAAGGAATTTGATTTTTAGATACAAAAATTCCACATTCTAAGCCTTTTCTTTTTCCTCGATATTATTAGTTTACCCCGAGGTAACGTCGTTTTGGAATATTTCCTCCAAACTTGAAAAAGTTTTAATGAACATTGCGACCTGTGCTCCGCGAGAATCACTTTTTCTTCGGGAGACTCAATCTCTGTAAGGCGGCGTCCCTGAATTCTAAAAAAATTTATAATTATGTCCAAAAATCCGAGTAATAATCCGATTTTAGAATCTCCTTCAAGTTCAAGTATAAATCGGGAAATTCATGGATCCCACGGTTTATGCGTGTCAAGCAACACGACAATTCCAGGGATAACGATGTCCTCTTTGTCTACAGGGTCAAAAATGTCAATGAAATGAATTTTTCGGGAAAAGCAAATGTGGTTTTCAAGGGAAAAGAGAATTTTTAGTGACGAAAAACTGAACAAAAAAATCTTCGATAGGTATACTTCGTCAAGGATTTAAAATTCGGTATACATATAGACACGACGATGTTTGACCGCGTTAAAAATGAATGAAATGAAACTCTCTCCGTGACAAATGGACTACGCAAGTATTGCGAGATTATTATCGAACGCAATTACTCAGGGTAACCCCCTTTCGAAAAATACCTCAGATAGGCTCGAGGGTTAACTTTATGCACGAATATGGTTATACCTATGTGGCTATGTGTACTAAACTGCTTCGGAGCGTTGAAGATTTGGTTGATAAGAAAAAAATAATTGATTATACCGTCGAATTATCTTTAAATATTGTCCCGTATAACCGGCGCAGTTAATAACTAACTTTCTCCGATTTACGTGTCACGATTAACGATTGTTAAAAAGTAATAAAAGTCAGACAGTTTCACGTTCGCGATCTCGATTTCGATCCCGATCTCGATACTCCTGTCTCGGCCTATACCTATACCTATACCTACCTACGTCGCTATATGGATCGTCACTTCGCTGACGCTTTGACCGAAATGAAATTTTTAATTGAAAAATACTCTTCTCATCGAGAAATCGTTCACACCCTACCTGCAAGAGCTACCAAAGTGTGCCACAAGAATTTTAACGAGTTTCAAATCGATTATTAGCCATCTACTTGGTAATTGGAAGACTGTAATCTCCGAAAAAAAATATATATCGAACGAAAAGAAAACAAAAAAAGACACAATTATACGCTTATTGTGGCACTCGATACCGTTGGTGTTATTTTTCAAACAACATTTTGTCGTCTCACCTGACTCAAAGTCGTTTTATAAGGTCGTAGTATTGGTATACGATCGCACATAATTTGACACACAAATATCTGTACGTATACCTCTCGCGTAATTACACAGCTAATTTTAGCCTTTCATCAGTCTCGTGCAGCTACCTTGCGGCAATTTCGTAATCAATAATTTCACACGAAGGTATAAAGTGATCAAAAAAGGCGGGGCGGAAAGAAAATTGTGAGAATTATAGTAGTGGGCCAAGGATCATATTATCAGAGGCAGAAAAGTTTGAGAGAAATTTTCTTGACTACTTTGCAAGAACTCTGATTAAAATTTTTGCACAGTCAAGAGTTGGTGAGAATCTGGAAAAATTGTTGAAAATTAAAGAATACTGCGAGAACCTGGAGTTCGCAAATTGGAGTATCGATATTCTGAATTATTCGTTCAAACATAACGACGAAGTTTTCCGATCGGGTATTCGACGCTGAATTATCTATTCGCGTTATATTTTCCATATCATTTAATATTTCACTGAAATTCTACATTTATATACTCGGATTAAACCGAACGTATATTTTCAGTCGAAAAACATACGCGAATTTCGTTTAATAATGTTTGAAACAAAAGTTTGCCAACAATCCAGCTCTGCGAGTTCGGGTTTTAATTATCGAAAATTAGTTTCATATCGACTAAAAATATTATCGGAAAACAAAATTTTCACGCCATTTTTACTTTCGGTTCGATGAATCCAGTTGTTCATTTAATCCACCTTTCAAATTGAAAATAATTTCTGAAAATTAAAAAGAGCGAAAAAATCCAGGGGGGACAATGCCTTGCACGCGACTCAATACCAGAAGATACAATGTGAGGAAATATTTCGGATAAAATTAGATCTGTGCATAGCATACCGGGTATGATCTTATTTTTTACAACGAGTTGCATTTGTACCCAGTTTGTTCAATTATCTAGATACATATATAAGGCAAGAAGACTTGCAACCAACCTGCAACGATCGGACCAACCATTAATTACCTGGCATTATTGTATCACAACGATTCGAATCAATTTAGTACATAGCCACGGGGGTCTTTCAGGGTTCATATATCACTGTGGTCAAAGCCGAGAAAGAATAAGAAAGAAAGAACGCGGAAAGAACGAAGAGGAGAAAAAGATCCCCGGTAGAAGCAGAAAGCGAAAGCAATTGGTGGGTGATTTTCGGCCGTCTTAGAAGCGAGGATCCAGTCGTTAGTGGCGAGAAAAAGGGAAAAAGAACTCATGATCTTTCTTTTTCTCTTGGTCAATTAACACTGTGGAACTGTCCAAACTGTTCCCGAAATTCTTTTCGTGTGTTCATCAACCTTTGGACTTAATCTGTCTGCCGGAACTACAATTGGACAGTAATTTTTGTAACAAAATCTCTTCAGTTTTACCTAAAACAGGATTTATTCTAAAATCATTCGTCGACAAACGTCGCGATATCGCGAATTTCAATTGTATTAAAATTTATTCGTCCGACTGCGGCGGAGCAGCTCTATTTTATTCATTTGATACCTGACTGGCAGATATTTGATCCCGAGTTTGAACAAAGAAAAGGAAATTGGATTCAGCAACCCTTTGATTCATTTTTCCTGGTAGATTGATGACTAGGATTTGGACAGATTCTCTTCTTTTTTTTTTTTGTTACATATTACATTTTTTCGTTACTGATCCTAGCTCAGATATACATCTATTATCTATAGACATCGCGTTACGGGCATAGCGGAACGTTTTTAATTTTTAAAAGCCAGAACCAGGCCGTCTATACGCGATCTGAATTTCATTTCCTCGATTGTCTTAATATTCTACCCGCGATTTCATAAGCAGTGACTCTCAAAACGTAGCAGAAGGATTTTCACAAAAATAATATACCTATATATCCATGTCCGAAATATCAATTTTTATAGGACAAAAAACCTCATTGATAAATTCTTCACCTCCGAAATCTCCTGAAAAAAAAAGAAAACAGAAAAATTAACTCTTTACTCTTGAGAGTCGCACAAAGATGACGAAAGATGCAGACGGGTCTATGCACTGCCTATTGTATCCCTGGTATTATACTCTTCGTGAACCCAGATTCAATTATAGATCTTGACAGGTGGTCAACGTTAAATATTCGGTCCATATCCACGGTTACTTATATCCATAATTGAAGATGAGATACGGACTTGAGAGCCAATTTCTTAACGATTTTGTCATTGAAATTGAATTACGTTTATTTTTAGGTATATATATGTAGATAAGGTCGCCTGAGATTTCCTACGTTTGTAGGTATACGTATATAACCGCGTTACATAACGTGAGAAAACTTCGTATTTCGTTATATCTTTGTAAAAAAAAGAAGAAAAGAAAACAATAAAGTAACTTGTTTCGTTCCTCTTGCTAGGGCATAAAAGTTCATGTAGAAAGACCTAATAAGCTGATAAAATGCTTCCTCCATTCAGCACGGGTCGCCAGACTCTGGACAACCGGACGTGAGACGATTCCCGAAGCGTCCCGACGTCGACGTCGAACTTTTGACCGTAGCTATGGTCCAGAAGTCCGTAGGACTATTTATACGGAAAATGATTGATAAATTTTCTTCATTTTTCTCTATCTGTCCTTGAAAAATTCAGTGGTAAATTTTGGTTTTATAATGAAATAAAACGAAAACGAAAATATCCGTTAGAAAGTTTCCTTCCTTTTCTTTATTTTCCAGAAACTTTTTATCTTGCATAAATTTCTCCCCGTTATTGTTTAGCAATTAGAAACGAAAGGATCTCGCCATGTTTGTAAACTGCAGGTCATTAGACGCGAGACTCTTTAACGTATACAACTGTGAATGGGAATTTTTCTCTTCTTCTCAAGTTTGAATTGAGTCGTTAGCTTCGGTAACAATAAAGTCCACTTATCTCGTTGGTATACCGTTAAAAAGCTCAGCACCTCGTCGAAATGATAATAAACTAGCTAATCGAGTCGCCGTAAAATGTAAATGAACGCACGTGCCCGCAAATACAGTTGTGTATAAAATCCTCCACACATTACACCCGAGCATGTGCATCTCCGCTCTGTACAGTTATTGCAGTACGATGTACGGGTATTTATTTACAGGTCTTATAAAATCACTCTTTGAGAAACCCTCAAGAGGCCAGAAATATTCTCAATCGAGCAAATCTGTTCTATCGAATTTTAACTCAACAATAACCTGCAAGCTTGAGATCTTTTCTTTTCACTTTTATTTTTTCGTACCTCGTACGTTTCACGCGCCTTTCAAACTTCCAAGTCTTCGATAAATTTCTTATGGAATTCCCTCCTTTGGTATATATATTTCCGACTTCGTTTTAGAAGTTGAAAAATATTTTCTTCTCACATTTCGAACAATGGGGGAAAACGAAAGAAAATTTTATTCTACTTATTCTTTGTCGAAACTCGCAAGTACGAATTAATATACAATCGCAATCTACACTGAGAATGTATCAGTTTTGAAAATAACAAAAATTCCGATCAGTTCATTTTTCTTCTTCTTTTTGGAAATTGAAGATGAAGTTAAACCCATCGCTGAAAGTTGGGGATATTTTGATTCTTTTTAAACTAAAAGCTTGAACTTTCGATACATGTGGATTTCGTATATATGTGTGAATACTAGCCTGTGCCAAGAGTACGGGTCGCCGAAGTCTTGCGTATACTCAGACACGAGAATCTCGAGTGATCACGTACTCACCTACTCCAAGAGAGGAAGGAGTTAAAACAATTCGTGTCGCATTCGAGACGCCTTCATGTCTTTACCGGTGTCGTTGCAGAAACTACTTTGGTGTTGTTTGCGAAGAGTCCGCAGCTCGTTAGCCGGTAGTCAGGTAGACGTAAAGTCGTCACCTAGTTCCAGGTTATATTACAAGACGCCCGCCTCCCCAGACACGGCGACTTTGGCCAGAAAACTAAGTTTCTAACTTCACCTGACGAGCACATAAATCCAATCTTAAAATTTCATCAATTTTCGTAAGAATTTTATCATGGAGATTTTTGATTTTTCTCACTGAGGAAATTGAAAATTGAAAATAGTTCGTAAATTAATTATGAATTGATGAAACAAGGCTCGGTTATCAGCGAAGGCTTTCGAGACTACTTGAGTATGCGTTGAACGACCTTTCTCGAGATTTAACCTCTTTATTCAGGGATGACACTTTGGTCTGGCGTGTAGACTGAGGGAAACTAATTTGTCCCTTTCGTTGACGAGGGTCTCCTCCGCTAACGACAACTTTCACGGTCGGAGATAAGGCTTTAATCGGTTAATTGATACGCCATTGATCGCAGTCTAGAAAGTTAAACGCGCGTCACTAACGAGCTATGCTATTTATCATAAACATCACGTATCGGGATAACGGCGATTAGTTCGGAAGTCAGAAGCAACAGAAGCGTAAAACAATCTAGGTGCTGGCCGGAAATATATTAAGGGCTAAAACCTTTCATTCGATTCGTAATCTTGAAGAGGACCTGCCAATATCTCGAGGAAGATTTTCGCCTCCTTTTTATTCGCGAATTGCGATTTTTCTCCAAACGTTGATTTGGCTTTTCCTGTAAATGGTCTCAATTTCAGAAGTCGTAAAATTGGAATGAATGTAAGTGGTTATCATCACCTCGTGAAAAAAAATAAGGGAATTGTTGGAAAAATTGAAGGAAGGGGAGAGAGCGCGTGAATAACAAATTCTGTATTTAAAACAGTGTACAGGTATACTACACCCATTAGTAAAATAATAAAGATGTTAATCTGACATGACGGAAATGTTTTCGGGGCCCGGTACAGTTGTAAAACGATTGTCCCGCAGTGCGGCGACTGCATCCCCTCGATTTAGTTTCTCGGTTAGTAAGGGCCTCGCCTTATATACCTAGACGAAAGCTTAGTTATTTCGTGCGTACGAGCTGCAGGTACTCGACCGAGAACAATACGCGAAGATTCCAACAGGATACGCGGGGGACCGATGCAACTCGGGAATACCAATGTGGCGGCGGTGCCTGATGCCTTACATTCCTATCTTGAACCCGGAAGCGAGAGGCGGAGAGTGAAGAGCGAAGAGCAAAGAGCGGAGAGGATCGACGGTTTCGAAGCTCGTTTATCATTTTTCGATCTTTACTTTACTTTTATTTTTTTATTTTTTTTTTCACTTTTTTTTTTTTCATTCCATGGTACGACGAGGTAGAGAGAAAAATAAGTTGAGACTCGACTTGCGCAATGAACGTAAATTCGATATCGATCAGCTCTTAGGTAATCATTCGTTATCTCTTGCGTAATTTGATCATCAGGTGGTCCTGCGCGGGTAACGTACATCCGCGATATGGGAGGCCTTAAACAAACTGACATTTTTTTTCATATCGCAAATTCGATCGAGATCATTTCTGTCAGATAAGTTTTGTATAGTGGATGGAAACCGTAAAGTCAGTCGTTTATACCGAAGTAGCGAAAAATTATGAGTCGCTTCGGTACATATATATGCGTATATACATACATATGTATGTATACAGGTAGGTAATACGGAAAAACGATGGAATCTCTACCTAACGCGGGCTAACGAAAACAATTTTCATTTTTTAATGGATGTAACATGTCGCGGGCCAGTATGTCTGAAATTCTCGCATGCTTGTTATCAGCGACTCGCACCCTATCGCGCGATGCGATCGCAACCCTATTAAATGTCCTTTGGGGTATACACAGTGCGTAACTTAGCTTTTTAGACCTATACTCAACCCTCGATAACCACCCTCGTAAAATACCAGCCCGAATTCCCCAGGTAATAGAAATCCGCGCTTCGATAACCGCGAATATATTTTCCTTTTTTTTTTCTCTCTTTCTTCTTCTTATTCTTATTTTTCTTCTTACTTTAAAGAACCGTTTCTCAGATTTTTAGCGACAATTGAAATACGGAAAATGTGAGGAAAGTGAGAAAAGGGTTTAGGCAACTAAATCTGATATTTCGAGATGAGAACAATTTATTCTAAACATTCAAAAGGTTGAAATCTTCATCCTTTTCGTTTTAACCTGCTCGTATCGTAATGTGCGAATTTCTGATTCCCGTAACTCATATGTACGCTGATCTTCGACATAAGAAATGGTAGAACCCGTATTTATTTTCTGTCGTATGAGAATGAATTGAGACTTTTTTTTAATGCTGAAGAAACGGAATAAATAATAGTCGATTTCGCCTCGATTTCAAATATATATAAATCCGTAACTTTAGGTGAAGGCAGAACAAATCTATTTTCTGCGGCCGTAGAATACGAATGAAAGCCGATTCCCCTACCGTGAACCTCTGAATCTTTTCCCAGGGGTCACTTCGATCCCAAATCCAACTCCCTGGAGCCGGTCAACTCCCGAACTTTGCCCAGGGCGACGTTTTATTAAACTGATATCCTCCGTCTCGTTTAACTTTCGCCAATTTGACTCCGGAAGAAATTTGCAAATAATATCTCAAATAAGAGAATGATTCTTTTGGCCAATTTTGATGAAATGATACGATTGAAAATGAAGAGGCATTCTTTTTTTTTTTTAATGAGAAATGGATCCAGCGTATAACATACCTGCGTAGAGTTAATTAAGATGATTGCCTGAAGAAAGCGATCATATACTATCCCCACCAGTTCTCGAAATTCCATAGCTTCTGTGAGCTGGGTAGATGACCTATATATACGACCACGAATGAACAAATAAATTTAATGAGTTTATGGGGGCAATTAATTACGGAGAACAGAGAGGCCGTCAGTAGTACCGCAGTAGGGGCATAGCGTTATCGTCGCGCTATGTAATATTGTAATTATATTGCTTCCAGACACGAACTCCGAAACCTACTAAATCCAAGAAGTAGGTAAATCCGAAAAAGGTTTGAGCCCAAAATCCTTTCCTATAAAAAGCTTAAGCTCGGAACTGCCTAAGTTGACAAATACTTTTCGCTTTCTATTTATGTTAACCCACTGTAAAGCCAAAATTTATACTTATGCCAACACTACGTTGTGAAATCCACAGAATTTATACATATTACCCACTTATAACTCATATTTAAGCAATTGATTTCGGGAGATTAAAAATATATATATATGTATAGCCATCGAGCGATACGTCGCAAAGATATTCAAATTGCTATCCCTCTCATATACTTCATTTCGAAATTTAGCTATATTTGACCAAAAAATTCGATACTGAAAGAAATATGAATCGTAAGCAAGCAAATTTCATCCATATCGTATAAATATTAGTTCTTCTTCAATTGGAGTAGATGATTTGACGAAATCCCGAAAAATGTGCACTCCTCAAATTACATTGACAAAAGAAGCAAGAAAATTTGAATTGAATCCAAAACTCAATATCAATGATGCAAATTTCTAACATCCGTAGATTTTGATAAGCTCCTTGCGTCACGAATTTCAAGTTTTTTAGTTTGAAATCTTCTAGATCATCTGTGGATATAATTTGAAGAGATTCGCGTGGGTTCTTTTGATTTCTGTGATTTCTTGTGATTTCTTGTGATTTCTTTTGAAATCAGATCATGCTTTCTCATAGTATGACTTAATCTGTGTAGAGCGCCTCTTGAAAGCACTTTTCTCGCTTTTAACAAACCCCGCGACCAATGTTTTTAAAATTGATTAGCTAAACTGGGAATTATTCAAACTATTTCTGTACCAAATGTCGTTAGAATCGATCTACTCTTTCGAAAGTTATTCGACGGATAACGTAAAGGAGTTGTTAGCGTCGTCCCACTTTCTTGAAACACTGAAGTTTGAACATGGAGGTACGAGGTAATCGGAAAAACTATTCGAGAGCGTTTTCAAATCTGACTGTCGTCCATTCTCGCATGATTTTATTCGTTTCAATGCACTCGTGTGTTGTGTTAGTTCGAGATCGAAACTCTCTTTTCCGGCTCTTTTAAATCGTCACGCGAATTTTTCACGCACGACAAACAACCAACTATGTCGTACTTTATCCAACACGCAATTCTATAGAAATACATATTTCTACGTCCAGTTATGCGAGGACTAATTACCATGGAAATCGCGTCAATATTAACTCGCTTCAGGACACGTGGTATACCTACCTATACGTATGTTACACGCAGCTTCATCCAACATTTATTCATTTATAATTCCACGGATTATCATGCCAGTTCAGATATGCGTATATTCTAGAGGCGATTCTGCCCGAACTCAAAATCACATTTCTTTGGTCTTCGCTTTCCTCATTGCAGATTTTTATCCTCGGAATATTATCCCCTTCATTTTTTTACGAAATAAATTTTTTTATGTCGTGAAATCCCGTGACTTTGTAAAATCGACGATGCCCCGCTTTCCGATTTTCATTACTCTTAGAAAGCCCATTTTTTCCCTCACGTCAAAATGTGCACTGAGTCTCTTTCGGACTCACGCATTCGGCAGAACGCACGGCACGCGGTTAGGCACGCACTCACGCACTTGGGTGATCCATAACGTTGTCAACTGGGCACAGGACACACTAGCCCTGGGTGCCGGTGGACTAACGTCGGCCAATCTCCATCTGAGATAACGGTGCCCACTGACCAGAGCCCAGGGGCGACCACGGTAGCCACTGAACGGACGACTCATGACCGATGAAACAAATTTATAACTTGTCTCCAGGGAGGATTACGTTAATTGTTACGTTCGTGTAAATAAGACCTTCCCGCACTCTGTGCTAGCCGATTAATAGACGCTACACTGGCAAGAATTAACGATCTCTGATTATATCCGAAGAAATATTAAAGGGAATTGCAGGTCAACCGAACCAAAAAGCGTTACTTTCCGTATATAGGCGACATTTTTCTGTAATTGCAGTTTTTCACGAAAATCTAATCTGAAAGAAAAGAAACGAGTAGGTATAATAAGACAGGATATCTGCCTGGATTTCTCATCGTCATGTTCTTACCTCGTAAAGTTGTTTTTATGCTAAACCCGTGTACGAGTCGAGAATTGGTGGAAAAAAAAGGTTTCAAACGCTGGCTGATGTCGTTGACTCGAATATCGATGATTCTTTGAAAATTTTCAATCCAGGTGATTTCGTGAAGCGAGGAAATGTTTTTAACGTGTCTTTTTCAATCATCTTTGTAAACCGAATTTCGAAAATAAGGATAAGCATGTTTCGTGTTAATCAGGGGGCTTCGCTTTTTTACTCTGCAATGAAAGTCTTGCCTTTTATAATTACGGAGGTACGTTGAAACGCGATTAGGTTTTGAAATTCCTCATTAATCGGATTACGAGACGACTGTTTATTATATCAAGTGGAAAAAGGAATCGGAATTTAATTAGAATAGAGTAAAGAATTAATTAAGCTTATTAATCAAGATAAAGAGTGAACCAGGAATAACTGCAGCGGCAACCCTAATCGATGTCCTCGCGTGTCAGGTACCTTCCTATTTCGAGTTGAATCCTAATTTTATTACTATTAACGGAAGTAGAAATTTGGTAGGTACTACCCAGCTAAAAGTCTGATTACAGAACCTTCTGTTATAAAATGTCAGTCTCGATGTGACGGTAGTTAACGAAATAACATACGAGCCGAAAACTAACCGCGGGTGGTCTCTAAGAAAGGGGAACCCCAGCCATAGTTGATTGTGACCAGAACCGGCTGGTCTAAGCAAACGCAAATTAATTTTATCTCAAACCTTTTAACGCGAAGGACAATTTTTCAAACCTTCATGAACGACGGCTGTTAGGTCGGCCCACGGGCGGCTCGTGCCTCCTGCCTCGTGGTAGCTACCAGCTACCAGACTTGTGGCTTGCGGCTTGTGGCTCCTGGCCTATGGCTTATGGCTCGTGTTTCGTGTCCCACCGTGTCCAGCAGCAGCAACGGTGGCATGTCGCGCACTCGTAATTCTTTTACGATGTATTAATGCCGTGTTAGCAAGCAATATAACAATGGCCCTACGTACCGGTGCCTGCTCGCGTTTATAAGTCAACCGGTTTCCGCGCGTGTCCCTTATGGGCAGATACCTAGGTACGCTCGTTACTCGCTTACCCAAAGCCACGGGTCCCGTCCCGTCCCGTTCCCGTTCTACAGAGTCAAGAATATATCGAAGGGATATAAAAAACGGGAGAAAAAATTCAATATTAATTACCGATTAATTGACCAATCGTTATCCGGTAATGAGAGCATGACCGAGGAGCGAAAGCGACGCAAATTTATAACAGCGTAATTATTATTTAGCTTATTAATCGTTTCACGGTTCACTTTACATATAAATATACAGCTATACATAATATATACTATGTATTTATACCTATACACAGCGTATGTAGTTCAGAGAAGTTAATTATTCAGTTCAGTGAAGATATTTTACCGAAAATGATAGTTAATTTTTTTTTTTAGCAATCACGACTACCTCCGGCTGCAGCCAATCTACTCAGAATCAGCGCGGGTTTAGTCTAGTTTAAATAACGCGTGAAAACTTGAGAATCGATTCGATCGTCGTAGAGATCGGAGGGAGAGCAAAACCGAGAGATGGCTAGCAATCGAATATTAAATATGCACACTCTGAGCCGAGATTAATATATCCACGCAACGTGCGGGTGGTCTAGAGGCTCCATTTCAGGGGTAGTTCGATAATTGAGTGCAAATACCATGTTTGAACGAAACCCTGGTCTAGACGCCACACATTATCGGTAGTAGTGATATTGCTGCACCAATGCTGGCGGTGGTCTGCTGACTACTCCGTACTTTGTATTAGGTACTGGTTCTCTCTGTGCTTTGCGATTGGTCGACGCGGTTCATTTTGAGGCGAAACTTCCCAACCGGACAATCGTTTGGAATTTAATTAAGCTCGTTTACTATTTCGTGCCGAGTGACGTACGGGCTTAGGCCGTTTGTAAAGCCCACTGGTTGCAATTACATCCTATTCCTGTGTCAAACTCTATGTAAACGGTTCACGAAGATCAGAGAAACTCATTTTGCGCACGATTTTACACGGGCAACATAGCCATTACAGGATTCCTGAAACTAACTAAATGCACTTTGTTATATAGTCGATACGAAACGACTTGGTGTCGTGTACAGGGGATGGAAATCCCCTAGAATCAGTTTTTCCGAAAGACCGCACTATCTTCTAAAAGAATTTTTCATTTTTTTACATTCATTCGAATTCAAAAATGTAATCCGGCAAATTTTTAGTCATGTAACGAATCGTTTAAGCCTGAAATATCTCGCTTCTATTTCGGAAATTTCATCTTAGATTTAAATTTCTCAAATTTTTATATTTCTGATCTCGGAGGCTGTGGCTCGCGTTTGGTAACGTTGTGCGACTGGAAAAAAAACAGATCTCTGTAGTTTATCGACCTCTGCCTCTCTGGAGTGGCAGTGACCGAAACTTCTACAGCATCCGAAAGAGCTTCAAGTTTTACTCGTAGATGGCGCCACGAGATGAAAATCATACTCTTCTCACATTTCGCTTATAACTTTTGAAACTCCATTATAAACTGTAAACTAAGTTGGTATCAGAAGCCTGATTTTCATACATAGATCAATTTCAAACTCGAGGATTACATATACAGATCAAGAAACACTTCGGTATATTCAATTTCACGTATTTTATACGTTTTCGACATTTTTCCAAAACAATTTTGTCGTTTTTTCTTCCTCATTTTCATTTCCACAGTAATCAATATTTTATCCAAGGAGTCAATTCAATTCACGGAACCTGCTATTGTGAAAAAGGAACTTTTTTTATTGTCACAAATTAGCATCGAACTATAGGAGTGAATGGATTCTTGATTTCAATATTGTTAAAGAATTGGGGAAAAGCTCGAGCTAAATAAAATTGTAGAATATCATTCGACGAAATACAGGTAAACAATGGATCAATGCTGGATGAAAATGAGGTGGAAAATTGAGATCGAATCAGGACCCTACCCTCATGAACAGGGCTGCAAATAGAACGAAGCAAAAAATTCGATTCGTTGAACCCGAAATGAAATTACTTCCGGAACTCCTGCAGGGATCGTGTCAAAGCTCTGAGGTGCGATCCTGGGAAGTCAGATTCAGCCGAATACTCAAAAGTCCATTATCCCCGCGGTATTATAGTCTTTAATTCGATTCTTGCCCGTATTATTTCGGGATTAGTTCATTTCTTCACTTTTCGATTCCTTATTCCGCATCCCGCTCCGGAATCCCGGCTGAGAATCTGGTAATATGGGGTGCGACGGCTGGCAATTACAGAAACGTCAGTCCCTTCCTTCCTTCCTTCCTTCCTTCCTTACCACGCTTCACCTCCCGCCCTTAGTTCGCCAAGAGACGCCGTGGTTAACTTTCTTTAATAGGAATGTGCAACTTTTACCAAATACCACGAATTTAATGACAGACGTCTGTCGACGACGTCTCCGTGTCACCAGACACCGCTAATCTTCATCCTGACGTCTTTCTGACTTTGTTGAAGAAAAAAATTAGACGCCGTATGTTTTGCGTCACATTTTTCTCATTCTTTATCAAGTGACGCAGGACTTATTCCCCAAATTATTATCATCTCGGAAAACGACGTTTTCACTGAAAAAATTGTCAACTGCAGTGGTTTCACAGCGTCGTAGAAACTGCGGATTCACGAGTCTTCAGACTTTCATGCGTGTTCTGTCGTACATACATAAAAACATGCATAAAATCCACGCACACTTTTATGTTTCTAAGAATTTTTCACATGAAAAAGGGAGACGGTATCTCAGTCTTTTGTTTTACCTGCACTTAAAAAACTGGCTGAAATTAGTACCGACACCTCGACGACTGCATCTATAGAGAGAAGGCAATGCGATGCATGCAACATTTTGTCCAACGAAACGAAAGATATGAGGTCTGGTGTTATTTTGTGGCCAAAGGTGGGAAGCTATAACCGATTGATAATTAACGATGACTCGAAGAACATCAGAGGAAAATTACAGCGGGATAAAAAATAAAAAAAATTCAGGAATTTATCAGGAATACAGTCGAAACAACAAATTCCAATTCCATTCCCCGCAGAATCCAATCAACCAACGACTGTGGATATACGGTGTATAATAATTAGCCTTACTACGCCACCCACTGCCGCCCCTTTAAGGTCCTGATCCCAGGGATTGCTGACGTAATCCCATAAATATGAATATAATTTGTTGCCACTATTACTGGCTCACTCTTCCCTTCGGGTTCTTGCGGCTCTTTCAGCTCTCTCTTTCATTTTCTCTCCTCGGATGAACACGGCCACTGGCATTATACTCCACTCCGTCAACCTGTCATTTATCGGGCTCATATATACATATACTATAACAGGCGCACGTTTATTTATCGAAAAAGGTCCCGCTGCTCATAAAGTCAACATTATACTGTATCCACCCACGTGGGCATCGATTTACCCAAACCCAAGTCCATTTTACTTGGAATTTTGTAGAACCTATTTTACATAGCGGAAAATAACCGAAGCTTCGTAGCCACGAAGGGGATGCTTTTCTATATATGTACAGTTATCAACTAGCTGTGGTGAGTTTTTAGAAATTTTTTTCAAGGGAGGAAGAGCAACCCTCTTTTAATGCAACGACGCCTCTGTCTAATTCATATTCAAACAATTCCCCTGGGGTAACAGTGGGCATTCTACCTGCTGCCTCTCCGTGTATAATTCTCCTCTCCTCGCATCCCCTTCCATAATTATTCAAATCTTAGTCCATGCCAGTCAGAAAATCTCCGACGAGCTTGACGAACTTTTGAGTTACCCAACGGCGGCTTACCGCCAGTTAGTAGCCAAGGATTCGTTCATTGTTTCAGCACAAGCCGGGAGGCTTAGCCTAGTTTAAGTGAGATAAGGACCTGCCATTGTAGTATTTTCAGGACTCAGAGTTCCCAGCTCTAGAAACTCCGTCGTCGTTATCTCGCGCCCAGTAGCTGTCACACGTTATATGCCACGTGTGCTTCCTGCCGGGGAATTAGTCTGAAACCAGAAAACACTCTTTTGCTTCTTCTTCGTCGTCTCCTCCTCTTCCCCCCGCGCTGCTTTATCTCTCCGCCAAGTTTGTCTTGGGGTTGATTTTTTCTTTTCAAACTTTGCCTCCATCCCTCTTTCTCTTTCTCTTCTATGTCACTTTCTTTTCACTGTTTCCCGCTCGTCATAACACAGCCCCGAGCCCACCCCGAAATGTTAAAGGACTTCTTCAAGTCCTTGCAGCGCCCTATAAATGACATTCCCATAGAGTCCCGGGCGAATCGCTGGGTCACAGCTTCGCTGAGGGTTTGAAATTCCCCGCGCTATCTTCTCGGCGGCGAACAGGACGCCCTGGACCCAACGGGTATTGTCCATCCTCGTATCCTCAGTGCCAAAAATATCTCAACTATTTCCTCCCATTAGAAGAACTTGGCTTCATTCGGCAGACAATCAGTGCAATCCTGCCGCGAAACTAATGTCCCTCGGCCCGGGGCAGCCAGGAGAATGAAGGAGGAACCAAAGAGGAAGAAGGACGATAAAGGAGACAGGCTCGGGCGTTCTGCTCGGGGAATCGCTTTAATCCCTCGGGAAACGCATCGAGGGCTTCACTGGCAACCTGGGCTTTGGTACTCGGCCAGTTTTCGGGCTTACAAAAACGCTGTGCACCTCCAGCTTTAGCTGTTGTCGGAATTATTCCTACTGTTTTAGTCTTTGATAATTATCGCTGAACGCGATTGGGATTTTTTTCGCACACTTGTTATGCTACCTCGAAATTCATAGACCCGAATACAACTTTTTTAATTACGGTTTACAGCCCCTCGGGGTGAGAGCGATTTTTCACGATCCCTTTTTAAAAAAAAGGGAGCAAATACGATGACTCTTATTTTTCTGGAAGCATATTGGGTTCAGTTTCCCCTCATCGCCCCACCTCTTCCTGAGGTTATACGTGATTGTTTTACATATCGTTTTGAGTCCCAGGACTAAAGTGCCATTTTTTCCAGAGCATACATATGATGCTCGGTGTTCAAGCTAGACAACAGATGCTCGTCGTCATTTTCCCTAAAGTCCAATAGCCAAGGGAAGAGCCGAGTTGGAATATAAATTCGACCGTGGAAAATTTTCCAAATTTAGTCCACGCCGGCCGAGGCTATCCCGAAACGGAAAATGGCCCTTGTGTTACATAAGACCAATTTCGGCACTTCAAGATACCCCGAGGGAATACTCTATTCTTTCCCACTTTATCCATCTGCGGGTTGATCCCTGATGAGAAAAATGGACCTTCTTAATTACCGCGCCGATACACGTACGTGAATACATCGCACACGTTGGTATATACGTAAAATGACGCGTACCTATCTCCGAGGGTTGAGTCGACAACATTTGTCGAAGTGGGAAAGGGAAGGGACAGGGAGCCCTCTAACGACGTCGATGAAATCGTTTAACCGAATAAAACCACGAGCCACGAACATAATCTATTCCGGGCATAGACAATGGACCACCATACCACACAGAATAGAATACATCGCGTAGGTATACGTGCACGAACGGGGGTGGGGGTTGTCTAGAACGCATTGTGCGTGTACCACCCTAACGACGCGTGATTACTACCTCGTAGCTTCGCCGTGCAAAGGGGCAAAGTGAAGGATAAAGGGTGAGAAAGTGAGGCAGCCGCTGCGATCCGTCGAAAACCAAAGTCGGAATCAGCTGTCTTCATTTCGCTGTCTCGGATCGAGAGACAAGTTTAATTGCACCATTCGATGCATATGCAATGGATTGAGTTTATAGGGGCGGACAGAACTGCACCGGATTTACAGAAGTTAGAGGGACGACAGGTCCGGGTTGTTTTATTGTTTATATCAAGTCGAGTGGATCGCAAAAACCTTTTCAGTAACTAGAAAACTCATCATTTTGAAAAGACCGCGATTTGGGAATTAATGAAAGGGATGAAATCCTTTTGGTCAACTGCGACGGAGTAAAATCTGAAAGAATTATGAGCGGAGAATTCCCCATTAAAATTGGGGAAAAAATGACGCGAACAGGATATCGCTACTATTCGAATCTGTCGATTGATGTTGACGCAGAAATCTAGCTGATGCATCGGTGACAGGGACGGACAATATCTTACGTGGAATTTATGACGATCAGAATTTCGGGTTTAAGTTATGGGAAAAAAGTAGATAAAAGGATATTTAAAAGAATAAAAAATTCTGCCATATGACGAGAGATCGACGATCGTAAGTTTGAAAATGCGTACCTATAGGTATATCTGTTATAGGGCTGAAGGCCGGCTTATCCGACGAATACGGAATGAGATTGAGGAATTGGAATTTAATATTTATAGCCGTTTGATTTTTACGATCTCGACTGAATATTTTTTTTCGCATTTCGATAACGCGAAATTCGTCCTTATCGACGCAGCAGTTTTGCCAACCTTATACAGGCTGGTATAGCGGGCGAATCAGTTCGCGATCGGGAAGGAAAGGGAGAAAAAAATAAACGAGAGAAAAAAGGAAACGGAAAAAAAATCACCCTCACGTACGACGAGTACAGGAAATCGGTTTTCAGAAAACGTGAAAAGTTTTAGGTCCCTAGCTTCCCGGAATACATTACATTATAAAATATATCACATTACTGGCAATTTGAATTTCGACATCAAATTTTATTTTATACTCATACGAAGGGATGTATGCGGTTATACGCGGTTTCAGCAAGAACACATTTCGCAACTTTACATCGTATTTGGCGTACCGATATTCTTCCTTAAATCTTGCGGGACGAAAAATTCGTCAGTATTTTAATCAAAAAATAAATGAATCGTCTCGCTTAGTTAAATATAGAAAGCTTTCGGATTTCGGATCAGTTAATACGGAAATGAATTTCCAAAGCATTATGTATCGAGTTAAGGCATATACGGGCTACATGCGTCAGTATATGTATTAAGGCAAAGTTTCCTCGTCGGCGGTGAAGCCGCAAATCCCATCATTTTAAAACTATCCCAAGTGAAATGCTCTTCGGGGAGACAACTTGGTCCCTGACCCTCGCAGATAGCGTCGGACTCGTCGCCCCCGAAGCTAGGGATCAGGTTTGATCCGCGAGGGACCTGGTGGACGCGCCCCGAGCGACTTTGACTCTATTGTTTGACTCTGGTCGCTCGACCCGCGGGCAAACTCGGCGGTAGCCACGTGCGCTTATGCTAATTCTTCGAGGAGACCCTGAGCGATTGGGTAACCAGAATTAGGGAGGGGTTTTTGTTATTCCCTGATCCTTCCTTTTTCCCTTTCAGCCTTTTTTTTTATTATCATTTTCCCCCATTCTCCCTCAAGGAATCGTCAAAGCAACCCTAAGGGTTTCATTCCTCCGAACAACGGGAAGACATTCTGACATTGTGAATTCCGGGTGAAAATAAAAAGCAGGATAGTGATATCCAGTTTTCAAAGATATCGATGAAAGGGTGAAGTAGCAAATCGGATCGAATCGACATTTGGTTTTTCTGTTCAGTCTCTTAGCTCGCGAGATAACGGATAATACGAAACATCCTAAATCGGGTTTTATAAAATCCAACGGGACAAGAAAGAGGTATTTTTTATCTTTTTGTCAGCGAATTTTTACAGCCCTTATAGATTCACGTTGTAGACATATATTTCCGAGCAGCATTGACGAACGATATTTATGTGTACCCATCCCTTGCAGTAGCGAGTGTGGATCTGCAGGTTTTCGGTCAGTTTATATAAAATCGTTAAACCGAATAGAAAAAATATCGGACTCGTACTTTCGCAAAAATCTCTCTAAATACTTAATTCGCAACGAAGTTCGAAAGAAAGAAAAAAGAGGTACCTACAGATGGACAAGCTCTGTGTCTGTAACTACGGTCTCGAGGTAGTCCAGTTGGCGGTAGTCACGCAGTGTTGTTAATTAACGTGCTTCGTCTAATTTCATGCACGCGTACGGTTGCGGTTTTATGGCTAGTTTTATGGTTTTTATGGTACCTTGAAACCACGGAACGGTCTCCGGCTGGAACGGTATCCATAACGAGTATGAGTTACTCGTAAAGATCAGTCTACTCACGTCCGTTTCGAGACTGGTTCGAATACTGATGCGCGGTTCCTCGGTGTTAAAAAATGAAACAAAAAAAAGAAATCAAAAAAAAAAAAAAAAGGGAATTTATGAAAAAAATTCTTGGACTAATTTTATTTCAGGTGATAAACTGTTGTTGTTCGTCCCATGAAGTCATACTGGTAGCCATTTATTATATGCATATTTTCGACCATCGAGTTACTTTCAACAGTTTTTCCTGCAAATTTCAGGGCCGGACTAACTCGTGCGAAGCATAGGTCGTTATTAAGTCGTAATTAATTCCCTTCTGAGTGCCGAGGTATCGATTTCAGCTGTTTTGCTATACGCATGTACCAGAATAGCCATTAAAGTCATGCAGTAGTAGCTCGCGCCATCATTTACTCAGCTTATAAGGTATATTTTATAAATCTAGACTTTGGATGTTGCGAATTCAATCGCGAAATCATACGTTTGCAAAAACCAAGTTCAAGAAAGAAGAAAAGCCCTCGTATTCTTTCAATCCTGCTCTACTGCCTGTGGCTACATCTCGATTGAAGATAATCCAATTGTTTTTTAATTCTAAAGAAAAAAGAGACACAAGACTGGAATCCTATCCTTGAGGAGAAAAGTGACGAAATGTAAGCAGATTTTCATTTTTCATAAAGCCTTCCGCGAATACTCGAGAAAGAACTGAAACGAGGGTCTTAGGCTGCGCGAAACGTTCTTCGAAACTTATTGACAAAAGTATAAATGCAGGCAGGCACGTTGGCACACCTCGACACAGCGTCACATTGGTATTGCAAACGTTCGCTTATCCCTCGTCGCAGATGTCTTGGTCCAAGTTAGTAATTGTATCACGCAGTTTGTGACGCGTCATAATCCAAGGGAGCCTGGAAGAACAGGGTTTGCCCGAGCCCTTAAGACAAGAGGGGATTTTCGGTGAAAAATGTGTTCATATCCCGACGCGGTTTTGGCCTCAACCCATGCTCATACACAGAGATACACGAGGCAGGGGTTTCAGGGAAACTAAAAGGCATAGAGTTTCATTCTACGTATGTATTTATGTATGTAACATTACATATATGTATATACACATATTCACCTTGAACACGAAGTCGCGTCTTGGTTGCGGTCGACGCCTGCTGCTTCCTTAAGACGGGGATGATTTCCCGTGTGTCTTCTACAGCCCACGATTTCATCTGGCTGCATATATGTTCCCACGTTGCAACTTTAGCAACGAAACGACTTGTCGGATGCAGTCTGAGGTCGGTTCTGTTTTACAAGTCCGTATAACTCGACTCAACTTTTGAAATTGGTGAAAAAAGAAGTCGGTATCTTGGCGAGGAGTTTCAAATTTCGGTAAAAAGAATTAGGAAGTAATTGTGGTTAATTTTAGGGGTAATAATACCTTTCGTTCAATTTAACACTCATCTCTCGTTATTACATATCACGCGGTTGTTCATTTAAGCGAGATTTTACAACGAAAAATAAGTATTAAGAAACGGAAGTAATGTCCTATTTTTAAATTGCTTGTTTGCTGCAGACCGACGAACGGAAGACCTTTCTTCCGGTCAGTTCCCTGATTGCTTTCTCCAGGAAAATGACGTCTATATATGTATACACGCAGTATATCTATACGTAAATACAACAGATACGTACATAGTAGATATACTTTATTTCACAGCAATCACTTCAATTTTTTGACATTTTGACATTTGATTATAATCGAGGAAATCGATGGGGAAATATCGACTCGCATTTTTTTCTTTTTTTTTTCAGTTTCATGCAAAAATGGTATCGTAATATATTGCAATTGCAGAGGTGAAGAATATCTAATAGACGAATTCCGTAGACTTTACGATCGTGATTCATCGGCGCCAGCCTTTTAATGGGTACTAAATATGTTCGCACTTGCCCGAAATTCCGGCGGGACATGGGAGAGAGAAAGGGATAGTAGAATTTAACGCCAGCAATTTTATCAAATTATTGTCCCACCCAGAATTCTCTCCCGAATTTCCATCCCTCTGCATAATTATTCCACGGATATAACACTTCCGGATTCATTCGCAGCAGACGATTTCAATTTACTTCTGGTTAATCAAACTTCCGGTCTCGTAACCAAATTAGCAATCAACTGTCGATATAAGAATGGCCAATTATTATTGTATAATAAAAAACATTTTCATCCTGGAAAGTTTCAATACTTTTCTTTCCCTCGTTGTTGCAGTTTGTGCATATTGCATAGATACGTATCATTTATCTATACGTTTATACGTCTCGATGTAACGGTGCAGCGTCGCGACGCCAAGTGTAATAAACAATGGCGAAAGGCCCGCTATTATTTCGGTAGTAAAACATAGTTTAGGCCTTGATGCGTCACTCCGAGCTGACGCCAGGAGCGACTAAGTTGGTCGTTCGAACTTTACTAGCCCTAAAACGTTCTCTAGTCAAGGGAAGTAGGTACGAGTTTCAGCTAGATTCAGTACCCTGTACCTCATTCCGCTCGATTTCTTTTCCCGAAATTACGTGCGAGAAATGTCCCATGAAAACCAAGTATCTATTCGTAATTCAGCACCTCGCGAATTCGCGAAACGCCGAGAAGAACGAAAAAAAAAAAAAAATGAAAATGGAAGAAGAAGAAGAAAAAATAAGCAGAGATTCGTCAAGGAATTTACTCTGATCCTAAGATGTGGTGTGTAGGTGGGTGAGAAAATATCAAGGCAATTTAGGGGCCGGATAGCCACTATTCAGCAAGTAATGCCCGTAATGCTCACGAAATGGTCGCTCAGTATGATATAGGTATCACTTATGTCCTGTAATAATGAAAAGATTTGCTGGCTTCATGCGATTTTTTGGAAGAGGATAGCTAGGAGGGACGTGCACGTGCAATAGTTGCACAAAACTCGGCCTTTTCTCACCCTCAGAAATTCTAGATCATCCTATTCTTCATGTTATTTCATACTGTTTAAGAATTTTACTTAAGTCTTGAGAAAAATATGAAGTTATTTCAATTACAGAACAGACAGAAACATTGCGTGATAGATAACAATTTTTCTATATCTATATGTATAGCTGAAAGAAGCAAACGATGAACTACGGCTGTTTTCGCCTCACCGAAATACTAATCATTCTCAAAATGAGGAAGTAGAAGGTTGTGCTTTTTCTACTCCTTTTTGTCAATGATTAATGATGTAACGAGGTTCATGGTAAATTGTCGATGAAAAATCGTCTCTGTCATTTAACTAATAGAAATTATCCGTTATAACGGATAATTATTATATTATATTATATCTCTATAGAGATGATTTTAAGACGCTTCTTGGCTAAAGCTTTCGTCAGAATACACAGAATAACGAAAAATAATTCTTCCGGTTGTATCCGATCGGATTAGAAATTCTAGTTTTATTCTACAAGTTCTTACTAAAGATTTGGATAAGCGAACCATAATCCGAGAGCAATAAAAATCTGATTTACATCTGAAAGTGAGAGTTATTTTCGTTTTGAAAAAATTTAGGCGCAAACTAAACTTTTGAAATTCTAGTGCGGACTTGTTGGTACTAGAATTCAGAAAAGCTTCGTGATCCTGGTTTCGATCTAGAGACCCTCAATTTGTGATACAATATTTTGCGAACTGATCCAGGAGTGAATAATTCTAAATCGAGAATAATATTGATCATTGAGTTGATTTTTAAGTTCTGAGTAGAATTTGAAAATTTTCTAGGATTCAGAGACGCTAATTAGAATGTCAAGTGTAAACGATAATTCTCATTTACTAGAACAGAATTATAATAGATAAAAAAAATGAATTTAGGTTTTAGAGGATCAAACTAGAGTTTCTATTTCGACACGGGGAAAAACACGCAGTTTTTGCGGCCACAACTAATTGCCAAAATATCCATACCAGGCATACAAAGAATCGTTTAAACTCCCCATCCTCGTCCGGACTGCATTTTGTGTTCTGTGACAGATATAGTGTATTGTGATGCCGAAATTGACAATGAATAGAGCACAAACTAGAGGCAATGCGCACTGTCAGCGATCCAGATACAGTCGGCAGCGGATGGGTTCCGGACTTTTATTTAGGCAATAATTTCGAGTGGCTATAGTAAACAGTAATCGAACTGTGACCGGACACCAAAACTCTCTCTCGTTTTTATTCCCCTGCATTTGTCAGACTGCAGGGTGAGCATACGTATTGAACCAAGGAAAAACACACACGAATTCTACTTGATATCATCGACATATATTTGTTTTTGAAAATGAAATAAAAACACGAACAAAAAATGAACTAAACTGGTATCTTAAAAAAGGGGAAAATAATGAAACGCTAAATGCCGAAAATTTGAACTTCGTATTAATTTGCTCGGATTGTGGATGCTACAAGACGCTTTTACTGGTGCGACTATTTGGTAAAGCAAGTGCTAGCCACGAAGAGGACGACAGTGTAATGTACGAGGACGTGGACGGTTACCACCGGGACAATATATTACTCGGCTAAGTGGCGCAGGGCATCCGACGAGGAGGCGAATGCCGCCGTTGACGAATGGGAACGCATCAGTGCACGGCGACCTCTGAACTCTAAACCCCGAGGTCTGAATCACGCGCAAATCTGGAAAGCTGGTCTTGCAGCAGGCGAAGCAAAATGTACGGAGTAAAAAATGTGTGAAAAAATTCAGGGAATTTTTATCCCAGGATCTTATTTCAAGGACTTGAAATTATCAAGGGATTTCGCGGATGAGTTCGTTCCACGTTTCGCTATTGTTAGTTTTGCTAATTCGCCAATTTATCCCAGAGCTTTTCCCGCGATTTGATATTAAAGTCACGGTTGACTCCTCGAAACTATAAGCACGCTTCACGCGCACTGGCAGGTCCTAGGAATTCTAAATTATTCCATGCAATCAGGCTGGGACAATCTCCAATTCCAAACCTAGGGAATTGCACCTCTGTGCAGCGCTAGTACCGCTCGTGGCTTTAGCCGTGTGATAATAGCAGCGTACATATTGTTGAAAGCATAATAAATGTCTACGAGATCTTCTGGTCCGTTGCTGCAGGCGGAAAGCTAGCTTCTAGATTCCACTACGTTAGCTACCGCATTATTATATCGCCAAATTATTGCACCGCTATTATTGCATGAAACTTAGTCATTTTGTACTATAGCTGCATACATACCTGCATACGTTAGCGTAGACACGGATGGTGTCGCGTAATTTTGTGATGAATTTTAATTCCGATATCGTACAGGATGGGGTTAATAAAGAGTTCGAAACAATTTCGACCTTTACCGAAATTGCATTTTAGCCAGAAAATTATTCGCCTCGGTTTAATCACCGACAAACTCACACTGCAATCTGGGTAAAGATAATATAATGAAATTGATGTTTTAATTAAAACATTTAATGACTCCTTGTCCCTTAATTAATAACAAATTGCTCACAGCCAGTATTCAAATTTAATAACCAAGTACACCCTCTAATTGACAGCTTCTGGAATGTGTGAAGCACGGAAGTATTCGTACAATTTTTTTTTTTTTTTTTTTTTTTTTTTCAATCAAATTTTTCATTCTTTCCGTGTACAGATTTTTCATTCGCGAAATGGTTGATTTACGGTGAATTATTTTGGCGGTAATAACTCCTCTCTTTCTCTCTCCAGTTCTCATTTCTTTTATTTCAATATCCACATACCTACCTACCCGCCATTTGGAATGCTGGAATATTAATTTCGTTCACAAATGACTGCCACTAATTAACTCACACTAGGCGAACCGCCGGAAAGTCTAATATTTTTCAATCGTCAGTTACACTCGGTGGTTGGTTAATTTTTTCGATTTTATCATTTTTTCTTTCTTCTATTTCTTGTGTAAATGAAATGAGGCGATATAATACCAGAGAGTGAGTAAAGTTTCTTACTAATGCGATATACTCTGTTATATTTCGCGAATATATATACGTATACCTTCGCGGGTCTTACAGTTTTAAAAACCTGACTGTTTTTCTTCGCTCAATTGAAACCGCGCTAAGTTTGAGGCATAAAACGGTAACCGTGTACCTAAAAGCATAAAGACGGGTTGTTTTATTTTCACACCCGGCGAATCCAACTGCGAAAGAAATAAATTTGGCGAGTCGCGTCTGCAGTAAGCAAAGCTGAAAGCCTCTCGACGGTCTGCGGCCTGCGGTGAAGCAAGAAAAAAAGAAAAAAATATATATAAGATGAAAAAAGAACACGGTAAATAAAAATAATGAAAATAAGTGAAAAAAATATATATTCCTACAAGACTCGAGGCTAACGCTGACATTCTTTACTTGCGGTGATTTTAAATGACCCGAAATAAAGTGACAAACCCAATTCTAGTAGGTGAAGACGCGCTTGACTTCTGACTCGATACATGCGGCATTCCTCGGCGAAGAGAGAAAGAGTTTGCGAAACGGGTTGAAGAAACTAAATAAAATTAAAGAATTTTCAACAGCTTTTGTATATATGTCATTTCCACTTACTCAGTTTAGAGAAATGAAAATTTGGAATAACTGCGAAGGTCCATCCCCCCCGTCTTCAATCATCTTAACGGTCGGTGATACGCGATTCGCTTACTTAGCACTTCCTACGAGTCGACTAACGTTACTGCAAGAACTCCTGTAACTTCTTTCGGTATTTTAGTCAAGATTTGTTACTGTCGTTCCGAAAAGACGCCCGCGAAATCAAATACCGGAAACGGTGGCTACGGATCGTCTCCCATGACTCATTGTCAGCAGAATCTGAAATCTAGAAGTGTTCTTTGTCTCCGTGAATACCTACCTATATCAATGAAGAATTTTCACTCGTATCTCGTTTGCCAAAGAAATAAACGAAGCGTGTTATCTTCCTCGTTGAAATTTGCATTCTAATTGAAAATTGACCCAAATTTGTTCATTGTTTATTCTGAAAACATTTACCCGGGTAATTATACGCGACCAAAAATATTTTCACTAAAGAAAGGCCTCCAGAGGAGGATAGTTACGTTAGGTTAAGAAAACAACGTTACACATAGAGAGTCTAACCTAAGTTGTTTATAGTCTAGTAGTATTAATAAAGACTTTGCCCTGACGTCTAGTCTTTCACACCTAAAACCACGGAGCGGTTCCTCGGGGCACTGTACTTCAATTATACAGAGATGAGTCCGCCAGCCTCTCGTCGACTACTGTAAACTTTTTACTTGTATACGATTACTGATGCGAGCTTCTCTTAAGCTCACTTTTGGATCGTAAACACGTCATTTTTGAGCGGTCACACCCCCGCCCTCGGCTCGATTTCCTCGCCCCGATAAGTATAATACGTAAATATATCCCCGACGTTTTACCGCGAATGAAATATCAGCGAAGTAAAGAGGGACGAGTCTAGACTTTCGTCTTTGAATTTCAGGCTCGAAAATACTTAAGGTAAATAAACGGCTCGCAAATCCCAAAGCTGCAGCGACTACCACGCCCTTGGCTGTCTGCAACGATTCGAACCGATTTCAGTAGATACCTATCCAGGAATAATTTGCCAACTGCAATTTCATCGGGTGCAGAATTCTCAAACCATATAATTTGACGGCGAAAACTTTGTAGGCTTTTTTCATTCTTGATGAGAATAAAATTTCCCAACTTTTATTCTGACCGGTGAAATTTTTTTCCCGTAATCACGCGATCTGGGAATTGAAGAACGGCTAGCTAAACGACTATGCTTACAGCGACCATTAGCAAGTAAGGCAAAACTGTCTTTGGCAACGTATTCGAGATTATTTTCGGCCCACTTCTAATCTCGTTCGTTCCGCGACTTTCGCTCTACGTACACGAGGTTACGATCTCGGGGATTTCTGGTCCAGACTACACCACGGTGCGTCATGTGTCGGCATGATCAATGCTGCCAACAGAAGGACAACACTTGCGCGTCATTACCAGCTTGTAATAAAAGTAAAAGGAATCATTTCGGGATATATAGGTGAGAGAGAGAACTCCAAAGATCCCTGCGGCCACCGCGCCGGTTATACAGACCCAAAGATACTCGACTCCGTTAAGAACTGTAGAGCCAGGAGGGGGATGAGTCCGGCGAACAACTGTCGCGTCCGTCTTTGCCAATTAGAAGCTAATTGATTTTAACTGTAAATCTATAAGTTCCACAGTTTTTGCTAACACTAAAAGGACGAGGGCGACGGGGTGACGAAGGAAAGGGTCTGGTGCGAATGGGGGATGAACGAGAATGGGAGAAGCCGTTAAGTGGAACAGTTGTTGTCGATAAATTTACGATGAGCCTCGTGTTGTCTCCGCACCGTTTTCTGTTAATGAGCGTTCATTGGGTTTTGCCATCTGTCTCTTCCAGACCTAAGAGATGAGAAAAGCGAAACACATACCGGAGCTGTCGTTGGTTAGACAAAGATGCAGCTGGACCGGCTTCAGAGTCTGTCTTTCGTCCTTGTCATCGTCTGCGGAAGAATTTCATTCGGACAATTCTTTTCGTCCGTTCAATATGCTCGATATCTTGTCGAGAGTAATTAACAGAGATGTAAGATTCGGATTTCATGATTTCATCGGTGCCAAAATGATGCCTAATTTTATAGAGTCAATCAGTTTTAATGACGAACTAATTAATTCCAGACATTCGCTAAGTAGGTGTAAATTGATATATTTGCTGCAGAGATATTATGCCTTCAGCATCTCCGCAGCACCGTAGATTCTTGGGGCATTAATCACGGAACCAGTTCTATAGTTTTTCTGTACAAATCGTGTAAGGCGCAAGGTGACAAAAAAGGCTGGGTATAACCTGACGAGACACTTGAGTCTGTTAATTAAATTATTACGAAACTGCAGCAGCGATTATGTGACTAAACTGCAGTAAATTGGCAGGAATTTGACGCTGCTCGTATTCTAACGCGAAAAGTATCGATCCCCGAGTTTCTCGATACTTAAGAAAGCAATTCACGGTTCGAGTTTTACACGTTTATCCTTTTACGTATTCATCGCCGATTCCATATGCAGCTGTTATAATTTGAATATTGGAATTTTTAGTTCGGAATAATTTTCGGCAGGAATATTCACTTTTATACCGGTTAACTTTATGCGGGAAGGTGCGTGCGTCAAACTTCTTTCAGGATGTATATTTCGCATAATTCTGCACAGCGGAGGAGTCTTCTATCTTCTTGAATTCCCGACGGGATGCTAATTGCTTTCTATAAACTCGGGAGACTCTATACATGCGTAGGAGTAACGTAAGACAGCAGCGATTTCTTTGAATTGTAAAAATTAAATGCCTCGTAAAGCGGATTGGCGAACATGGAGATGAAAAATAAAGAATTAATGACGGATGGCTTCTCTGTCTGCAGCCTCATTCGTCCTGGATTTTCCCATTCTCATTTTTCTCTCATAAATTTCAGGAATAAATACTTATTCATATTCTCATTTTTATATACCTACCTCGAGCTTCATTCTCTTGTACCTAGATAGGTACCTAAAACTTCACAAGATACTGCCTTTTTCAGACTATATAATGAACGTAGAATTTATACCATCAGAACTTTACAGACCCTGGAATATACTCTGACATTCGGCATAGAATTCTGCACTGACTCGTTATTCGCAATAATTATTCATAATACGAACTTCCGCGGGGTAATATACCTTCTTCTTAAGTAACTATTTATCGTTCGATTTCAGTATTTAATTACCTCCCTTCCATTACCATCGGGATTCAATCAATGCTTTTCATCTCTACTCCGGCACACTAGTTAGATAAATAATTAAAACTCGCTTCTGTGCATTAGAGAATTTCTTTCCCACCCCTAAATTAGGCTTATCCTAATCCAAATAGGGCGAAACTTTGCTACATAATCCATCTTTCTAATGCAGCTTTGCGCACGAATCGTCATTCGTGGCTAATCATCACCGTCGTGGAGTTTAGGCGTTGACAATGACCTAACCATACTTCTCTCGTCGTTCAGATAGTTTTTGTACAGTTTTCGAGAAAGGTTAGTCTGACAGTCAGACTCTGTAGTTTGTAAGCGGAATTAATAGAAGCTTGTCTTCACAGTTGTAGCTTTCGTCGTTATTTCGGAGTCTGAGCCCTTTTGTTTTTCATTTTTCTTTATCTCCATTTTTTTCAGCTTCCTTTTTCCTTGTCCAGTAATGAAAAATTTCACCTCTCTAAACGCGATTTGGAAATAGTCAACGAGCAAATGACGGTATACTTACTAGACCGTTCTACACCTCTGTCGACTGTCGGTCTAGACGTCAGGACGAAGATGATGAATGCGAAGAGGGGTAGAGTTAGCCAGGCCACCGTCTGTCTTCGTAGACGACTTGGCGTAGCCGACCGACGCCTTGACGAAGTCGTTCGTCATATACCATCGCCTTATACCCTTATATCTACGGTGGTGGTGGGTGGGTAGGTATACACAAGCCGTTGTCGAACTTGGGACACTTCGCACTTGGTGGGACGTGGCTAACTTTAGCTGACACTTTCAAATTACTCTGGTCTCAATTTATCGTGAGAAAAAGGAAGTTTTCGCCGTTTTTCTGTATATAGAGAGAAAGGAAATTTCTCTTCTTCAATAATTAAAAGCTCCGATATTCCTGCCGCCTTGACTTATCTTCGGGACAGCGAGGATATAGCTGATCCGAATATGGTCTCAATGCGTCAAAACGTCGCGGATATTTTCTTAAGCCGTTTATATAACCTGGGAGAAAATGGGGAACTGAAACTCGATAATATCTCGGGTAAGAAAAGTTGGGAAGAAAAGAAGGAGAAGAAAAATGAGTCAATAAATTCCCATCATTTTTTATTCTGGGCTTATTCTACGTCGGATCTAATACTGTGACTGGATTCCGAAAAAGAAAGCTCTAATTTACGGACAACTAACGTTGTAGTTCTGTCGAAATTGACAGTGTGACAGGAGCCAGGATATTTATACATGATCATGCATATAAGAAGTTTCCAGGCACGCACGACACACGACAGCTAGGACTAAGGACTCACCGACGACGCTTCAGACAGACACCCGTTTAGGACGGGGTAACGTATACGTCGGTGCCACGCACAGAAAAGTCCAAAAATAGGCACCTGGCCAGAGGCTGATGAATGACCTGGCGAATCAGGAGTTTTTTCTCATTTATTTTTCGCCTTCTAATGGATGCCGTTTAGCTACCCACTGACGGGGCGTACCGAAACCGAAGGGTATGAGAAAATGATACATATCCGTTTACCCAACTTTACTCTCGAAAGTGTCATTTGTTACTTGAAACTTGAAGCCTTGAACGACGCGGAGTTTAAAATGAAAAAATTTCAACCTTCAACTTTTCGGGATGAAAAATGGAACTCGGTCGGCAGTTGGTCAAAGTAAGGGTCGTTAATTTATTAACAATTAATTCGAATCAACTGAGCAATGGGTAATTAAAGTCAGTGACGAGATAGGAACCAGCATTTTATTTCATCCCTATTTCGCTCACACCGATACATGATGCGATTATACTGGCTGTATTTATATGTAAGTTTATTGATAAAACTAATGGGACGGAGATTGGGGCAAATTGACGATGCCCCCATGACGTTTGATAAAGCCTGATGACGGGAAGATGCCCGGGGTTTCGGCCGACACGCGACCTCTTATTCGACCCACAATCAGCCCCATGATTCTTCATGGAAAGAAGCTAAAATAGAAAATGGAATCGAATTTGTTGGGAGAAAGTAAGAAATTTCGAGTGAATTTGAAAAGAAAAAAAGTGACAAATTATTTGGATAGAAAATGACACAGAGAAAACATACCTAAATAATTTTCAAACCATTCGGCATCGAGACGTCTGGCCATGTATCTGTGATAAATCTTCCTTCGTCGACACCCCATCACCTCTCAAAACAAACTGGATATCTTGCGTTAGCTGCTCATCTGGTTCTCCAAATATAGACTAATTTCTACAACATCCCGTGAGAATTCCTTTGGGAGCAATAGAGTCAGAGTATAGTCGGACGCGAACCAAGCTGTTGATGCTGTGGTACAGAAACAGCAGCCTTCGACCAGGGGATGAACGCAGTCCACGAGTCTCGTGAGGCTAAAGAAGGAGAACTGAGAGCTCTTGGGGTTGTTAGCGTTGAATTCAATCTATTTATTCAAGCCACTGAAAGAACCGCAAAGCATCTAATTTACCCACGACACGATATGTGTCACATGTATCCAGACGATATATGTAACTAACGCTTGTTTCACTACCGAGATATTTAGATCAGAGTCGATTCTCTGCAACCCTTGATGCAAAATTATTGACCATTTCAGAATCAACGATTCTTCTACTCCGTATTTCTATCTCTCGAAAGTTTTTTTCAAGAAACGTGGAGCAAATTTCTGGGTTATTGGAAAAATTTTCTGTTTGAGGAAACGATCGTTAGTTTTTTCAGAATTTATTCTTTCAATCTTTTTGTCTTTGAGCTGATAGGAGGAAATATTCGTATCACTACGGCGGTAGTGAATTTTGGACGGTTAATCCACTTGGTCAAAATATTTACATTCGGTTTAGTTTCAATATAATATATGTACGTTTAGGTGGGAACACCATACGATCTCCATGGGACCTTTGCGGGTTATCCCATACATCACCCGGACCTTGTGGAAACTCTATAGCTCCATAAATACGCGCCATAGAAGCCTGTGACTTAATCCGTAAGGGTATCTAGATATTCGGTTTGTGTAACGTTTGAGAATTTATGGAATTGGGGAGGCTTGAATTTCGGGTAAATATTTGCTCTAAACTGTCGACACTCCTGTAAATCCTTCACAATCAATTCTACTTCATTACCATATATATATATTTTTTTTTTTTTTCGTATAAGAGCAAACTTATGTATTCTTTCTTCAGGAACTTAGAATCTCATGTCGTTACAATTCCCCATAACTATTCCTGTCTAGTTGTACGTAGTACGTAGAGATAGAACTGACAATAAGTATTTAAGTCTCCGCTGTGTAGCTATTAGTCTTTTCCTTGTCAGGCAATCGAGACAATCCCTTGCTAGGTAATTGAGTTACGATTCGGTTTGCCGATGTCGTAACACCGTTAACTCGGTAAAATACGTGACAGAATAGGTACCAACGATTTCATCCCTGTTTCAAGATAGGATGAGGTGTAGCGTGAGAATGAAATATTGAGTAGTGTCTGCACGGGTAAAAAAATTGAATAGCAAAAAATAAAGAGTCAAAGGGTGAATCATTTGAATTGTAGTTTTGTTGACTACCGATTTTTCCCTATATATTGTATCTCGCAACAAATCGCTATTTGTAACGAAAGCTTTTCGACGCACAGTCATAACGGCTACCTACAGTGAACTGGAAGCAGTTTTCGTTTTTTATCCTCATTTTTTGTTCCTTGCTTTATTCTTTTTTCTATGGTATTTGATTTCAAAGAACGTGGAGTAAACGAATCGTCATAATATTGTGTGAGTTTAGGGTCGACTGCCCAACCAAACCACCAATTTCTTTCTTTTTCCTAAGACCACGTAATCCTCCGTGTCCGCTCTTCATACTTTCCTCTTTTTCCCTTTTTCCATCCCTTTCCTTTCTTCTTCTTCTTCTTCTTCTTCTTCTTTTTATTCCTTTTATTTTCCTCTCTCACGTCGGTGGTCCGAAAATAAATCCCCTAAGCGGAAGGGGATTAATACGTGGCCCAATTAAGAACGATGGTGTGGCTGATTGTGAGAGACGATAATTTATAGGCGAGGATTTTGGTGAAAAAAATGAATGATAGAACTGGTCCGTGGACCCGTGGATCCGTGGTCAGATTTTCGTTGATATTATAAGTAAAGACGAATTCAACGCTCCTTTTTTATATCCCCGTTGCAAGAAAGGAAAGAGGAAAAAAAAAAAATAGTCGAGCTGATTCGTTTGACCCAATAAAATCAAACTCCAAAAAGTCTTAACTGGATCAGATACAGACCGAATCTAGCTGACGGACACGATCTAAGAGAGTATGACAGAGAAAGTTGCGAAGAGCGGAGAGGAGAGGAAACGGGCTTCGGTACTAAGCCACTTATCAAGAGAGCCAGTGTTTCTATCGTATAGCTGTTGCAAGGGTCCACCAAAGTGCCTCACTGAGGGAAGTAAACCCTCTAGATCTTCAGGTCTGCGAACCGTGAGAGATATGTCTTAGCTGGGCGACTAGGACGCCGAAAAAGTTGAGAATTAATGAAAACGTACTGATGCATTATTGTTTTATTTATTTCTAATCGTTTTATTCCCTCGTCGATCTCGATTTTATATGTAGCAGGTGAATTTCGATGTAGTCTGTTTGAAAGTGGGACTAAAAAAGCAACAAAAAAAAACTGTTAACTCGAAGTTTGAGAACGTAGCTCGCGGCTAAGAATCAAGAAAGACTTCCTAACGCGGATAATATATAGTATAAGTAGTTTGAACATGAAATTCCACTTGAAAAATCCTCCCGACTCGAGCAGAGCCTTACTTTAGACAAATACTTAAACCAGGGGACCGAAACCCGTTTCCGCAGCGGCGAATGTTTGCACAAACTCGCGGAGAAAATCCGTACCATCTCCGTAAGCCCCCGGGCAACGCGCCGGCGGCCCACTTGTCATTCTTCGCTAATATTTCGAAGTTTATACTCGGATTCTGGAACAGATTTAATCTATGAAATGCGAGAGACAATGCCACCGACTTTTCGCGTTCGTAGGTGCCGTTTTTTTAGACCATCGGTTTCTTGCTACGGGAATAATACGTCGAAACGAAGAGAACGAAATACTATGCGTTTCATGTTCGTCATTTTATTTCGCGATTAGATTTCTGGAATAGCGCAGAGCTCCGTTCTCCGCAAAATTGGACACGCTTTCTAAACGGAATCGAATTCGTAAGTAACTTGGATTAAAGGATGTTCTGTGCCAGGGTACGGATGTACCTAGTAGGTACATGCATAATTCATAATCCCCGTTATGTATAGACTTGATTAAATTTGATCAATGAATTACCGTGGCGGATTCAGTGCAGACGAATAGTTCCGAAATACATCGCAGTACTGATGAAATTTTGTGGACTTGATGAATTTCTACGTTATGTTGTGGATATCAGTTCCTTTTGATCGTTCTACTGGTCGGACAATCTTTGAGAAATCATAATTAACCTCATTACACAATCATCCTCTTTCTATCTCTGAACGATTGAACTAATCGAATAACGTTCCAACGAACTCAAACTTGACGCTTTGACTCGCTTTTCTTGCGTGCAACCACCGAGCTGTTATCGGAGGATCTGGCTTTGCTCGAACTTAATCTAATTAGTAATTTCTAATTATAAAAGTCGTTCGAGGGAATTAATACTCCCAGGACCTGCCGAGGCTATCACCTATTAACTGATTATCAAACTGACAAAGACCGCCCACTAATTTTCTCTACTAAACACGAAATAATCATCCCTCAATCCCATGGCGAGCTATAAAAGCAAAGTTTTTGCTTCTAGCAGCATACGAGGTGCCAAATTCTACTTATTTTTTCACTGTTCTAAAACGAGGAGAAATTATTACATCGTTTTAGCTTCTCGTTTTTTTTTTTTTTATTCTTAAAACTATAATCTAAGTCATGGAAAAATGTTCTATTCGAAGTTCGTGAGTGAAATAAAGGTTCGATCGCGTGCTAGGAACTCTTCCACGCACTTTGTTCACGCGCCCACCTTTCCATCCCCCCGATGCCTTAACCCCATTGCAGATTTACAAGGGAAGAGCATGCCATTACACATAAAGAATTACTTAGTGCCCTATCATCTTGAATAAATGCCACCCGATCGAAGACGTCGCCTTTCACCCTTCTCGACTCGCCCGAATATTTATCGATCCTTAATAAATTGTGTAACTAAGACTCGTACCAACTCACGCGATACGATATTAAAATATTACAAGTACCGATGCTCAATTCTAGGCAACGGAATAAAGCAATCGTATGACAGTTACGGGCTATGAACACGAATCTTCGGCCTATAGCCGAATAGGGCTCGTATCATACAACAAGTGAATACTTCTACGGTGTCGGAATGTATACCAAAATGATATATCTATACGGTATTTTCGAAGGTTTATACCAGCTGAATAAATTTTTCCTTGCAGAGATTACATATATGCAACTTTTCTAATTCCACAAATTGCTGGTGGACAAGGTACTACGTCTTCGCGATTCTAGGACTGCTCGCGACTTTTCGCAAAAGAGTAAAACGAAGCTAGGGAAAAATGTATGAAAAAGTTCTGTTTTGTATACCTACTATATCCATACGCGGAGACCTCAGGGCAAAGTGTTATAGGGGTAGAAAGCTAAGTGTTTGATATACGGTTGTCTCGTGCGCCAACTTCCTTCCCTTACTTTAACCTCCCCATACCCATATACCCCGGGACGAAACGGGGCTCTTAATTTCACAACACCCACCCGCAAATAAGTCCCCGTCAACTTTCCTAGCGTAGGCGACCCCGGATCGTCTGGGTACCCATGGGGTCACCAAAGGGGCCAAAGTGAGCCGCCACTTAATTGAATTATAGGAATTACTGCTGAGGTGATTTGTAAGGGTGGTAAAGATTAATGAAAGACTTGGAAAGACTTGCTAATAACGATTGAATTAATAATACGTTTTTATTCTCACCACGAGGAGTGCAGCCAGCTAACCAAGTCTCGATTTTATCATATTACTCCGCCTCTTCGATCAGATTTGTTACTCAAGATATCCTAGAGGAAAATTCGCTTACAAAAATGCGCAGTTTAATTGACATCGAACAATCGATTGAACTTTAGGGAACGTAATACGTTTCTATTGTAAAAGAAAAGAGAAAAAATCTGACTGAAAAAAAAAAGAGGAGAAAGAAAAAAACTAGTAGCATTGAGAAAATAAATGCTGCGACAAGACTTAAGGAGTGAAGTATTACGGAGACGAGGAGAGAAAGATTAGCAAGAGATTTCCGCGAAGAAGTGGTATATAGTAATTTGATTCCGAGTAGAAAAACAAGGTGAATTATTACCAGAGTTTTGGTTAGCCATGGTAAATTTCCTACGCCATCCCCTGATTTCGACGATACATTTGAATTTCCCGCCGTTACCTATCGCCGCTATTCGTCGAACCACAGCCGAGTTCCATTAGCTAATTACTAGGTCGGAATCGAGTGTTGAGTTGTCCGTATTTGGTAGCTATTTATGTGAGGGGATGCCCGACCGGAATCCTACAGGAGTTGGGGGTAGAATTGGTACCGTGTTTCACGATTTCACCAATTTTCAAACATCGATTTGTTTGCCAAACTTCCCGACCGTAATGTTCACGCGTATTTACCATTAGGGTATCGAAATATACTCAAAACCATTTTCACAGAATCTTCAAACTGATTCGAAAATTTCTTCAAATTTCCTCGATCGATCTTTGGCCAAAATCCTTTTGCCTAATTATCAGTGCATTTTATTTCAAATCTGATTATATTTTTGACACACGAAATTTCGAGGGATGATTTCCTCGATATTTGAGGTATATATTCCTACAGAAAATACATGAACAATTTTGTAATTGGAGAAGTATAGATATGCGGTACTATGCCTACGGACAGAATTTCCATACCTTATCTACCAAACAAGCGGCGAACCCTTTGTTTCCTTAAACCATTGCGTGGGTGAAAATAATCCAACTAAAATCAAAACAACAGTGAAATACAGGTTTTATCATTTACACCGTAATTAGCGCCCCTGGAATTAGGATTGCCTTTCTGACCTATATGGGCCGTGCGGTAAAGATTCGTGCAACAGTCAACTCTGCCATTTATCACTTGATGTTAATTAATTTTGTTCACCGTATATCCTAGGCTAGGTTTACCCTATGATACCTAATCCGAAAGATAACATACTTTGCTCAAACAAACCAGCGCCGGTTATTTATTTGTAAATCCATTTTTGTTGCAGGTGAGTACCCGAGGATCTGACCAAAAGAATTTAGAGAAATTGAAAAATCTCAAAGGTTTGTATCCACAGGTTAGTCGAGCTTTTGTAAATGGGGAATTTTTATTTTAATTAAAAAGCTCGGTGGCTATAATATATTCCTACCGATGACTTAGGATAATCGAGCGATAAATAATCCAGGACTGAGTTAAAAACAATCAAGTTTAGGCAAGGGTCGCGCGAGCTAAGTAGGGGTTGGCTCTTTTTAACCAACCGGTAAACTTTTAGTAGCTTAGTCATAGTATATAGGTATATAAGTATATAGCATGGCTATATACAAACGGGTAAGAAAGTCACGGACGGAATGCAGACTATTTTCCTTTTGGATTGTCGGAAATATTTTTGGGGCGGGGGCGACATTCGAAAGTTACGATTCCGAAGGGGGAAAATCTTATTTGCAATATTTTATACACGGCAGCTTGCTACTTTAACCGAATAATATTCCCTTAAATTTATCAATTCCCACCATCGAGGGCTGCAGCTCTAAAGGTTTTAACGCGGGGTCCCTGTACTCCATTTTAATACGAAGACACGAAAAATCATAAACACTTGTTTCAATAATAGAAGCTAGGTACAGACGATACGAAAAACTTTGAAAATTCTCACTTCCAGCCTCGCTCATGCTTCCTAAAAGCCTCGTGTCGTTCTCACCTTCTCAAACTACGTTTAATAGGCTGTTTATGAAATAGTCTGAACTCACCTCACCCCGAGACGCGTGAGAAATTACTTTTCGATGAAGCTGCGTCGTTATCACGTACTTTTACTCCTGCAGTACAAATAATCTCCCATCCTCATTCACCCGCAGGATTTGAAATGATATTTCATATTTTACCTCTTCGCTCTTCGTTGAGATTGTTCTTCTTTCAAATATCCTCGAATATAGTTTCATATTTGACGCGACTCGCGGTTTCTGTTAAATTATTTTCATTTTTATTTCCATCGTTTCTACAACATAACTGGAAAAATGGTCTCGCCTCAGATAAATAAATGTGTATTCTACGTGCCCCAAGGACCTCGGGTATTGTGCGGCCACAAAAAGATAACTTACTATACGTAACACGATTCTTTTTTTTTTTTTCTTTCTTTTTTCTGTTATCACTTATTTTTCTTTTTTTATGTCGATAGTAACCTTTTTAATAACCTACTCAAGTGGCACTTTCGGGTGTGAGGGTATTAATTTTTCATTGGTACATATTTTCTCCATTAGCCTTGCCTACTGCAGGGATATATACGGTATGAGGAGAATGAATCGATCAAGGTGTTTTGTACGAGTCAAAGAAGAGAGAGAAAAAAAAGTTGAAGCGAAAAAGGAAAAGAGAATTCACCCTCCTTAACTTCCCTCCTTACTATGCGCCTTTCTTCTCTTCTCTTCTCTTCTCTTTCCTTCTCTTCTCTCCTCTTCTCTCGCTTCTACAGTCACTCAGCTCTTTGCCCCGCCACCCTTAAACTCCTTGCTGTCAGCCGCCCCTTATGGCAACCAAAGAACTGAGAGACTCTAACGAGTAATGTACTCTAACCTCGCAGATTTTATTCTTCTTGCTTAAGTGTTCGATCATTATCGTGTGGCGGTAGAAAGTTTTAACGATTACTAGGACTTGAGTAGGAGGTAGGCACCTAAAAATCTTTTTACTTCCCTGCTTTTGTCTTAACGATTGCAGAAATTCACCATAAAGTAGTATTTTCATTCAAAGCTATTAACAGAGCTTCAAATTCCGGGTAGATTCGGCTACTAAATTACCTCCTGTCTCATAGGGGTGAGAATTTTATTTCTCGAAAATCAAATCATAATGCAATAGAAATTCTCTGATCATGAAACGACAACTTAATATACAATAATTTTAACGCCTGCAGTTATAACTGCTTGCCTAAATTTACGCTTCGAAACTATATCCCGCCGCGCCCTAAACTCGAAAAACCGCCTCTCTTCGATGTGAAAAACGAAAGGGAGGATCCTGGAGAGCCCAAGCCAGCCTAATTCTTAAAAAGGGGTGAATTGCTTCGTGGAGATATGCGATGCATCGGAGAATACGATAATATATTGTATTATTGTTTTAGTGAAATTTGTGACGACTGAGGTAAACTGAAGGGTTTTTTCTTCGGATCCAGGGAAGTAATAATGTTGTTTAGCTTAATTTAGAGTAAGAGTTATCCTTGGACCGATAAATCCAAACGGGATAGACAATGAAGAGTCGGTTTAATAAGTCTAGAATATCGTCGACTGACTTATGGTTCAAGTTTTCGACTCAACCAATTTAGGGGAAAACCACCCCCGTCTTACTACCGCTTAAAGTTTTCGTCCCCGCGAGCTTGTACATCCGCGAACGGCGAAGGGAACGCTCACTTCCCTCGTTGAATTTACCATCAACGCTTTAATTATCAGTTATAAATCATATCCTCGCTCGTTATGGAATTATATTCTATACTCGATCTACACTCAAGAATTCTCTGACTTCTGGCTTCGAATTACAGGGGCAGAAAGATCGACACGTCACACGATGTTGACAGCGTTTAACAAATTATAAAATGGATTAGATCTTTTTTCCAAAAATCTTCAATTTTTTTTTAATTCGTCCTCATTTTCCTTGTGAATAAATTAAAGCTGTCAACTTCTTATATTTTACACACTCGTCTCATGAATCCATTTTTGATAGTGAAATATTTAGTTTCATATTTTGTCGACTAGCTTCAAAACGTTCCGGTCGCAAAATTTTGAACTTTTATCATCGATTGATGCGAGACAGAATGATTTTTGTATAGATATTGAATTTCATCGAAAAAACGAAAAATGTGATGAAGAAATGAAAATATTGGAACGACTTGTTTGAAATAACGTAAATATCGTTGACTCGCGTTTTCTTCTCAAAGGATTTTAAATTTCTGATCATCTTTCGACTAAAAATAAAATCCCCCATAATACTCCCGAATATAATCTTATAGTTATCGAAGTTTCGTGGATAATCCACCTTTCAGACGGCATATCTACGCCCGTTGTAAACTTATCCTTCACGAGTACAAAAGCCCGTCTCAAAGTAGTTGTGAAGAGTGGAGATGATCTTGAAAGTTTATAAAATACCACGCGGACGAGAAAAGCGAGGCTAGTGGTCCCTGTAATCTAGGTTAGATCAGACTTTGAATCCCCACTGTCATTTCCTCCGGTATCCCCCGTTACCCTGCAACCCCTATTGTCTTTAGGCTTATCTTGGTTGTCCGCCGAAGCAAAAGTTTCGTCCTTTTCAAGGTAAGGCGAAATCGACTGCGCCTTGTCCTCGAGGGATTCGCGGATTGAATTTACTTCATAAAACGAAGCAAGACTGCGAGCCGTAGGTCGCAGCGTGCGATTGATCTTCGGAGAAAATTGGTGAGAAAAAAGGAAAAAATAAAAACATAGCTGCACCGAACATCGGCAGGGAGGTCACCGACCGTCAATAGAAAATCTTCCGGAAAATTTTCAAAGAGCTTAGTTGGGTGCAGATAGGGTGCAAAATCTGGGTGCAGCGCGAGTTTCGACGCTAAACGATTTTCAAACTGAGATCGCTACCCGGGATAACGACTTTCCGAAAGCCTCTTCTATTGGTCCAATGGCCTCACTGAATCCTAAACTGGGACCTGGGATTTACGGGAACTCCAGATTCAGCCTAGCCGAAAACCACTCCCTTAAGAGATTTGTCATTAACTCGACAATTTCGTATTTGTCTTTCACGCGACGAATATATTTCAAATCGAATGAACCAATCGCCGATGAACATATTTTGTAGGGATTTTTTCGTTCTGCTTCTATAACGAAGCATATATTTTATTGTTAGCAGTATACAGACAAGGACTCATTTATTTATACGAAAAACGTGGCTTTAGAAGAGTAAGAATGTTATATTATTTCCTGAAGATGATGTTATGGGAAAATCGACTACTGATCCTCTCAATAGCGTCATGACGAAGTCAAACACATTTTTTTATACAGAATTGGGAATTGATAAACCCGAGTTATGCAATCTCGTCGAATATTCCTAATCTTCGACCTCTGGGATAATGATTTTCAAAACGGCGTCTTGTTCAGATTGTACAAAAATCAGATTCTGAAAAAATTCCAAACTGAAGAACTCCGCATTTAAGACGTAAGGACCGTTTTGATATTCTATAAACTTCAAAATCAAAATCAAAATCGCTCGCACTACGAACTTTTTCATTTAAAAAGCATTTCTCTTTGTTTCGTGAACGCGAATTGGCAATATCACTACATCTTTGTAATATTCGTATAAGCCAATGCATTCATATCTGCAGATTTAACCCTGCGCGACCCTCGGACCTAAGAACCCCAAATCGTTCGAAAGTGCATAATATATGATGTAGGTAATAAGCGGAGATGCTCTCTGCGTGTTTAGACGCAATAATCCGCACAATGACAAAGGCAATCTGCGATCTATGCAAATACAATTACCCCCTCCACTGGCCTGGTGCCAAAGAAGCGTGAGGGAGAAGAGGTAGGTCCTTATCAGCTCGTTGCTCAGAGTATCCTGCAAATGAGGCAGGATCAGCCCGAGACTATGTTAATGTAATGGGCAGCCTTATCCTGCGGGATTAGCGCATCGCTACAGTTTTTTTCCTCTTCTTTTCTCGCCGTTTTCTCGCCGTCCTTACAGATATTATATGCAGCGAAGGATCGATGGCAGGGAAAAATTTCCTGACGAATGGGGAGAAATTGTCGAAAATAAACTGAAAGAAAAAAACTACGCGAGCTTCCTCAACGAACAGCAATCAATTATCCTGTATTATCCTTTGTCTTTTCTTCAGCTCGTGGTGTAATTCGGTGAGTCGATTCGAGATCACGAGTCTGAGGAGCTTTTTTCCAGAGCACTACATCAGGGAGGAAAAACTCTTTTAGACAATACGAAAATCGCCTCAAATATGTCACAGATACTCACACAGAACTGTATACCGGCAACCATCCGTTTCTGACTTGTGCAAAAAAACAGGGGCTGTACTACCGCCTCACAAGCCACGTTCATTGTGTCGTTCTCCGCGATTCTAGGCACAGATACGTAACTGCAACGACCATGTTTCTTTATACGACTTCTGGCGCTGCCGTTGCAGCTAACGTATATAAGAAATCTAATTTACCACGTCGATTAATTTAACGCGAGTCACCGTAATGTTCGCAGCTTATTTTCCAGGGTGTTCATAAATCTGGCCGTAAATACCGCATATCTAAAATGATTCCTCCATAAAAGGTGCCGTAAAAATTTATATTAGCTGCTTATATGGGCCCCCGAAATCTCATTTCTCGATTCGACACTAAAAACTCTGGGTATCGCTCATTTTCGGCAATTATCGTGCAACTCCTTTGCACTTTTGACTGTATTGAGAATATCGTTCGAAGTGTTGTAAGATTAAGAGAATTGTTGATCGGCGAAAAAGTTAGAACGATAATTGCATGGTAGCGCCCTTGCAATTCGCACGGAAGCATTTTATAGCCAATTAAACACAGCGGGATATAATTAGTGCAGAGTCTCGTATAACCACTGACAAGTTTCGTTCCGAAGCTTCTCTACTCTCGAGGGCTAAGAAACGCGTGAGTGATTCGTAGGCCGTGAAAATCGCGAGTAAAGCCAAGAATTGGGCTCCGGTTTAATATTCGCATAAAATATATACCCGCAGATCGTAGAGCAATAACCTGAGACATTAATTATTGATTAATTGGGAGGAAGAAAAGTTCTCCAAAGAAGGCGAGTTCCGAATAAATTGAACGTTTTTATTGTCGGAGAGTAAATCTCTATGAATAACGGGTCGCGCAGTGGTTTTGGCATTTATTAGCCGAAAGGACGTACGTCGTTATACCAAACTCCCCCAAGCTCCGCGATGGATCACACTCGAGTTTGTAACAAGAAAAGGGCAGATTTTCGAAGCGTGTCCCCCCAGCTGTTATAATCTGAAAAGAAGCTAGCGCTAAGGAGCGAAGACTTTTCGACCCTTGGACATATTATTTTCAGGGTTGTCGTGCTAGGAAAAAAGCAATAATTGTCATTGGTTATCGGGGTGCGGATTGACTGAATCGTATCCCCCGCGACTCGGTATAGGCGTAGTTTTCGAATGAAATGTCTATTCTAAAGCGCAATTTTGTTACAAAAAAACAAGGAAAAAAAAAAAACTCGTCGACAGGGAATCTGAAAGATATCATTATGCACTCCAGTCTGCAGGTTGTACCGTAGTTGCAGATGCGAGTGCGATGCATTCCCTGCCTCTTCGAAGGGGGATTTTCGCGCGGTTTCTAGCTTCTCGGGTACATCCAGCTACTCGGAAACGCCCAAGACATGTAAATCCGGAAACTCGGTGCTTTCAATGCGATAAAAGACTCGAGGACAACTGATGCCACGGCTGCAGGTGGTCGGAGAATTATATTCCTGACTAGATTACAAACTCAGGAAAAAAGGATCTACTTGCTTCGATCGATTTCTTATCCTCGAAGTGATCTAAGTTTTAACGTCAAATATGAAAAATCTTGAATTTGTTAATATCCCTCGATTTTTTCGTGATCGGAAAGACACTTGTTCTTCTTCGCAATATATTCACGTTCACATTGCATTGGATTCAAAGTATGTCAGATGCCTCTGCTCGTCGTATTTCAACCTTGCAAGTCACGGTTCTATAAATTGGTCACGTAGTGCAAACATCGTTTAAACTGTACTCTTACACACGTTTATATACGAGCTGCATTAGAAAGCCGTTTGCACGAGTTTACCTGTTGACAATTACCTGCATTCGGAGTATCTGCTGTTTAAAATTGAAACCCGTAGGTACGAGAGAAGCTCAGGTAGTGTAACAACTTGGGGTGATTTGAAAATTCTCTTTCCCCTTTTTATGAGAAAAAGTTTCACCGCAATCAACGCTGTATCGTTTAAAGTTCGACCTATCAGTTCCGAAAGTATCTCGCCTGAGACAAAGTTCGGGAGATTAAATCGCTTCGAATTTATACTTTAAGAAGAAAAAAGGTCTCGGTAAAATCTCCGATACCGAAATCATAGATAATCACTTTATCCGGCGATTCGAAATCCGGGATAAAAACGAAGTCTCCTTACTCTGCAGTCTGCACAATTCATCTCGCGGAGTTATTTTAATCGGTTCATTGTCTTCCTATATAGTATAATCAGCGAAGAGAGATGAAAAAGTCGTTGAAATCGCCTCAATTCCGAAGTAAAAAAATTTCGTCCTGCATACCGAATGAATTCGTGACGGATATCGGTGCCAGAAATCCACCAGTGTCGATCGGTTTTACACTTTTACCTATAGAAAAGAATAGAATGAAAATTTATAGCAATATCAAAGTTCGCCGAGCTCGTTATGCTATAGCTTAGCTTACGAAGTCCACGTTACTCAGTCTAAACTATGCTCACGGAGTATGAAATATGCTCGAGATCGTGGTAAAGCTTGACTAGATGCCCGTCGACACTACCCTCTACTCTCTACCCTTCACCCTTGTGCTTCTATCCTGAACGTCACCTAGCCCCATCGATTGGCTGGGACCTCAGTGCTTGGCCTGAAGTATGCGACGTATTCCTGAATTATGATGTTTGGTCTCGCATACCGTCGCCATACCCGGAGCTTACTCTCGCCGTTATTTTAACGGAATTTCAGGATTTTGAGGCGTATTACTTTTTACAGAATCCATACCCACTCACGCCGCGCCTCGTTTGAACAAAGTTTCAAATCTGGTACCTAAGATCATGAAATATTGCCAAATTATAAAAAAAAGGGAAATTACTGGGTCGAAAACTCAAAAAATTCATTCCTGAAAAGTGAAGTCCTTCGATTACTGATTGCAGATGAAAATAAGTCCGGGAGACTACGGCGAGGTATATTGTAGGTACACCTATGTAGTACATGTCGTCAGAAATGGAACTGTCAAATCCAGGAGGGTAAAACCTGTGGAGCACTTGTTGGCGTGGTGTGAGTTCGGTGTGAGATATCCTTAAGAAGTGCCAGGCCGTTGGTTCTGTCCGTGTATTTTGACAAGTATAGAATAGTAGTGCAAGGGATGGACGGACATACGGGCTACCGGATGTCTTCTTTAGAGCTATAACGGAGATAGCTCAGAGTTTGGATGACGATGAACGGGAGACGCAGAGTTTCCGAGACGCGAGGTGATCCCGACGATGAGGAAGGGAGACCTGAGATGTGACCAGCTGTGCGAGGCACTGGGCATCTGGGAATTTCTGAGACTTAAGTCCACTTTATTCACGCGCCACGAGAGTGCCGTAGAAACACTACCCGCTTTCCCATCTTCTACCTTTTCCACCCTTCCTTCGACTCTCTGTCTCTCCTCTTATCCTTCGGCGCTTCTCCAATCTCTCACGTTTTGTTTCGCCTCTTCGAAAATTCAACTTTTCACGATTAAATTCTTACAGCTTTGCAAAAATTAACCGCGCAATTTTTTCATACATTTAATTCTTATCGATATACGCAGTCGATTCTACGTTATATGTATCTCGATTAAGGACTGGACGATCTTCTAATTGACTCGAAGTAACTGTACGAATATTTTTTTAGCAAAACGAATCAATGAATTCTTTTTTTTTTCATGATACAGAACTGTCGATGAAGTCTTCTATTTTATTAACGACGCAGAAGCTGCATCGTTCATTCAACTTGACCGAGGCAAGTAGTCTGAAAGTCTGTCTTGGTGCTCGAGGGTTTTTTTAGGTCACTGATTCCAAATCTGAGATCTAATATTCCGAATTTCAAACATTTACACAACTAATATCTTCAATATCTTGAATAATTCAAATATTTAGATAGGATCCGCCGTTTTAAATTTGGAATCAGATTCGGAATCAACGACCCAAAAAAAAAACCCGAACACCAAGACAAACTTTTGTACAGACTCTTTGACGTCGAGTAATATGAAAATTGACGTGAGATTTTGCGTGTTAATCAGAAAAATGAAATAAAAAAAATTTACAGCGTAATGTATATTACAGATGCCGCAGAAATTCTTATCATTTACGCGTATTCTGAGTTGTGACTTGTGGACTGTGACTTCTGGTCCATGTTGCCAAACTATACTCTGGTCTTGAGGCGGTAGTAATTTTCTGTTCGGTTTATGACGACTATAAAATGGGGTTAGAAATAGGCAATTTTTTACAACCTCATATAACGTGTAGATCCCTAAATGAAGAGAATATAATAAAAGTAGTGAGAATTTTCGTCTGTCATTCTTTAGCGCTGCTCCTGCAGGAATCTTGTAAATTATTTTCTGAATAACGTTGTACCTCGTAAAAAAATCTGAGGGTTAAAATAGTCGAAATTCAAGGGATGATGGAACGCGGAAAAGCTTTACAACGTTATACATCCCGTAGGTATAGGATAAAAATTTTACTTAGTTTTTTTTTTTTTTTTTTTTCTTTTTTCTCTCTCTCTCTTCTTTTTCTCCTGTATTCGTAAGTAAGAAAATTTGACTTAGCATTTTCTTCCCTTATATATATAACAAGTATTCAAACTATTTTGTCAACCATACCCAGCTACTACGGGAACGTCCTCCTTTCGCGGATATCAGTTACCTCAAACTCCCATATATCATCTTTAAAATATTTCTACCGCATATATTATATAGATATGTATATACCTGATATTTTCCTTGATAGAGCAAGAGAGACTCGAAAGAGACGATTCGCGAGTTTTCCCCACGTAAAGGCGTGCATCTTGCTCGGTTGAAACTGGGGTGGTAGTCGGTAGATGTTGCCAAGCTCGTTAGGTTATCGCTGGAAAAGAGGGAAGGTATATCCTCCATATACGTGTATGTATATAGGTACGCGGGACACGCGATGCCACATCCGTATACCTACCATATACTCACTGTGCCGCACTCCTGCCCCACTTTGAACCCGGAAAAATTAACAATTCATATGTAGGTACGCGCCGAAGAACAATGATCCGCCCGCCCATGAGCGCGTACGATTTTCCCGGCTCAAGTTTCGCCTTTCGGATGGCTTGGCGGATTCCGAAATATTGCTAATCCGTCCTCCGCATTGTTTCCCGTTCACCTAGCCCCGAGCTTCAACACACGCCCCAAATTATACTCTCAACGTACATAAATCGAGAAAAAAACAAAAAAGACAAAAAATAAATAAAAAATAAAAAACAATTAAAACACGTTCTACTATCAGGGTTGAATTGAAACAACATACCTATATGGGTGGCAGATTTTTTTCATCATTTTTACCAACGCGGGGAAAGAGCGGGTACACGGAGAGCAACCCCTAGTGCCTTACTCACCTAGTATTGGCGTACGATTTTCTTGTTTCTACATTTTTTTTTTTGATTTTATTTTATTTTTTTTATTTTTTCCAAGCGATTTATTCGCCGTCCCACATATATCTCGTTTTATTGCAGATCTCATTTTTTTATTATACTGTATATATATTTGGCTTTTGATGGCGGTTTATTTTTACTACCAAAGCAAAGCTTCGACGAAATTTTTAACAGTCGACTATAAAACTTCCATTTCGATCCCATTCAACCTACTCGAAAGAATGAGGAAAAAATATTGCGAACAATATGAAGAAAAATTTGTCATTTAATTAATTTTATTATTTTTTTTTTTTTTACTACAAAAATCGTAGATTGATATACCAAGGCTCCTCTTCAATCCCTAAAATTATTGTCGGAATAAAATGCGAGGCACTAAAACAATTTGGATCTTTTCTACGGCCATACTTTCGCGCAGAGTCTCAATGGACCGATCTTTAACCCTGTAGTTGTCACGTCGCCTTTTGTCACCTTAAATAAACATGGTAGGTACTGGCTGGAGGACCGCATAGTTTTATCTTACTGTTTTAGGGTCAATGCTCGGCCATGTCTAGCTCAAAAAAAAAAAAAAAAAGAATTGTCCCAGACTATAAAAAATGTTTTTCTGTTTTTTTTTTCTTTTTCTTTTTCTTTTATATTCTTTCTCGCCATTTGATTAATCGGTGATATATCATGAAGGCCGAATCAACATTTGTTCGTTATTTTATAACAAATTCTTATTCTTGCATCATTTTTCTTCCGATTAGATAAATTTTTGCATATGATATATCGCATACATCACTCCTTTGTACATATAAACATTATACAATAATTGAAAACGTACGTTTTAATCAAGATGAGTGTCAATCGTAGTCTCTACGTGCTACACAGTAATTTTTTTTTTTCTAGGCAGTCAACTACGCGATCTAGAAATGTAGATAGAATTGCATCTCGTATTTGATTAATTTAATATTCCTCGACCAATTAAATTCAATAGCTACAAATTTTCAACCTTAGCCAATTTCTTTTCTGAAAAAATATGTTATTCTTGTTTCGTTTTTTCGCATCTTATCATTGGTTTTCTTCATACACGTGATACGAAATCATTCAAGATTTTATGAACTACGGCTAAGTAGTTACATGAATTCAATGCACCGAAGAAAACGTGGTTATCGTAATAGATATATATTATAAATCGCATCGTTGAACTAAACCTCTTTAAATTTGGAGGAAATATCCTGAATCGATGTAATTCCGAGATAAATCAATAATATTCAATAATTTTCATTTTTAGATACGAAAGTTTTGGATTCTAACCAATTTCTTTATTTCTCCTTTTTTTTTTTTTTGCAGAACTTTTAAGTGCGTCACGTTCTCACGACAATAGACAATTGAGCTTGTCTCTGTATGAGTGATCGTTAATTTCCCAAAATGACATAATTTCGCAATATTCGTTTGATACTATCGACGATAACATTCCATCGATGAAAGGAAACTCTGAAAAATGATAAAAAGCGCATTTCCAGCACACGGAAGAAGTCGGATTGAGATGTTATCCGGATTTTGTATAAAAAAAAAAGAAAGAAAAAAAACGGTAATTCAATCGATCTTTATACGTTTATCGTCATATGGGTTAAGGTCAGCGTTGTATAGGCATAGGTGGTGGCGGGATGCAGAGACAGGAGTAGAATACGGTAGCAGGTAGCGTGTCGGACACATCCAATTCCTCACGTTTGCTTTGAAGACGAGCAACAATACCGGCTACGAGCCTTTGGGCACCGTGGGCTAGCGCGTGCGCTATCCGTACTCGGGCGTCGCGACGGCCCTTCGGTCTGCAAGCTCGACGAGAGATCGGGCAGCAGTTGCGCGGCGCGCGCCGTCACACACGCAAGCATACTCGTCGCCATGTCCCGAAGCTTTAGCTGAGGAACGCTGCCCTAGAACGCGTGTTTATGCCATAAACGTCAAACGCCAAATTGAACGATTAATTTTTACATAATTTTTCTTTTTTTTTTTGGAAATTGTTTTCTGTTATTTCCAATTTTTTTCTTTCTTCTTTTTTTTTTTTTGTTTTGTTTTTCTCCCCGTCATGTTAAAAACGGTGAATTAATACATCAAGGGCGATTATTCGTATGTTGAAAAGACTTTGGAAAAAAATTTGTGAAATTATTGTTATAATTGGAATTTATAAAAATTTCCGTGATTTCGTTCTGACGAATTGAAGAAAATTTATTATCTTTATTATTTTACCATTTTTTATACGGTGCTGCAAATTTGGTTTCTTTCGTTTTCATATTGAAACCAAAGAACAAGAAATGAAAATCAAATAATAAAACATCACGCGAATCGTTGGAAAATCAAAGTTTTACAACGGGCCTGAAGTATATTATTCCACGATTATTCATAGAGACATTTCTTATTCAATGAAATTTCGAACGAAATGCCAAAACGTTTTGCCAATATCGAAAGCAATTATTTAAGAGTCAATTTTATGCCAAAAAAATAATTAAAAAAAAAAACAGACACGAACAAATTACAAGAAATTCTTCTTTCTTTTTTTTTTTTTATCTTTCTTTTTTCGCTCCTCTTTAAAAACGAACAGAAGTTGGCAATTAATTCTACGTTCTAATTTTCCAAGTGATATATGAATTGAATTTCTTCGTCTTCGAAATATACGAAGGAATAAGGAAAAATAATATGTCTGAGAATAATTGTCACAAAAAAGTATAAAGAAAGAAAAAGAAGAAGAAAAAAAAAATCATAGCCCACGTCACATGGGCAACACGTTGTATTAAATTATACGTGCAAAAAGAGAAGAAAAAGAAGAATAAAAAAAAAAAAGAACGCGGTGATGAAACACGAAGATATAATTAATTAAGCTACGTCTCATAAGATTCGTCAGTATAAATATATAAGTTCTGCAATAAATAAATGAATAATAATAATAATAATAACAGCGAAGTGAATAATGTTCATTATTAATTAATAAATACGAGCTAATAATTATTGTTGTGAGTTTACATAATTTACGTTTGTTAATTAACCGTCACGTATTGTTGTTGCCTAACAATTGCACATTAATTATTAATATCATATGAAACGTTGAGAATTTATTCGTTGAATTTATAACTGAAACACGGTCGAGATATTAATTATTTGATTCACGGATCGCATATTATACGTTAATTATAATTACCACAGATTTGTTGAACGTCCGAGCTTCCAAGTTTCGTTTTGTTTGTCTAACTGTTCGAGGTTCTAATTTGGTGAATAGATACGCAAAATAAAAATAAAAAAATAAAAATAAAAAAAAGGAGACGAAAAAAATTTAATCGAATATTTTTTCGCCAGACTATACACGACCATTTATTAAACTACGTATAGGGAGGTTTAATCCCACGTGTTCCGTTTGAAAAAAAAAAAAAAAAAACTTACGACACGTACGTATAGGTACAGTAAACTGTAATCCATTAATCAACACGATTCATCGTACAAGACTGCGTGGTTAAAAAAAGAAAATAATTGTAAAATTAATTTATATCTTAAAAGAACCAATCTACATCTATCGAGCTTAAATTGTGGCTATATGCAATCGAATTAAGTAATTATTAGAAAGAAACACACGACTGAAAACATATCAAAGATACGGACAAACTTAAAGTGATGATGGTTTGAGGGAAATCCCAGTGCAACAAGAAAGGCTCAATTTCATATCGATAAATAACTAAAGGAGAACACGATGGCCAGCGCACAGGAAGGCAAGGAATCACCAAGGTACGATTATTCGAATATAATTCCGAATTGAACAATCAGCGAAAAGAAGAGAGAAGAAAAACGAACGTAAAAGCTCGCGATCTCTTCTTTTCGCTCCGAAGCGATCGTTAGATCCCTCGGATATACTCGAATTAGAATGTCTATGTTATAAGTTCATATTGTACATGTGAAATTGATAAATTATCAATTAAAAGACGAAAAAGATAACCATTATCCGACGTATGTTTACCGGAGATAATTACAAATTGATTAAATTCGTTCTTCCGGATAATCAGATGAGCAGGCAGCTGGTTAATATTATGTCCAGTTCCGTTCTCCACGATTGCAAGGGTTTGATTTTTCCCTGTATAAAAATTAGGGCCTTAACACGTGTCTCGTTCAGTATATATATATCCATATATAACATATATGCAAAGGTATACCTTATACTTATAGCTATACAATTTTTACCTTTAAATATCCTCGTCGTCTGCAAGTGCATCTACTTTCGTAGAAGCACGCATGTGTTTAGTTTCTGAACTGTTGCACGCAGCGTTTTGTACACGCACTGTACAAACGCGGCTGTACACGACTGTGTATTGGTTCACCGTTACGTATCGTCTCTGTATGCATGTGAGTCTACACATTTAAATCAGTATACACGCGAACAAGCGTGACATCGCGAAAACGTGACTGCAATTTCGAAATGTTGGCAAAAGTTTAATTTAAATATAGCGGAGTTTACAGGTACCTGAACTTGATTAACAATTTATAATCTACGACAAAAATTGCACCTCGTTAATCTTCTTCGGGAATTTGATAAATTCAAGTTCAACGATTTTAGGGGATGGAGTTTTTGGTGTCTGGGAATCAGTCGGTGTTACCTAGATTATTTGAACATATTTGAACAGAGAAAGGAAAGTGAAAGTAAAAGACGAGAAAGAAATGTGAAAAATAAAAAAAAGGAATGAAAAAATAACAAAACCTGTACCACAGTGTACTTTGATTGCTGCTGGCACCACCGAGCTGGTTCACTAACCGACGAACGTGCCCAGGAGAAACGAAAGAGAACGTTGTACGAAAATGACAGTCCCTGGGGCGAACTTGCTTGCGGAATTTTTCGTTTGCTGTGGATATTGAAAGCGGAAAAAAATAACCTGGAGGTATATTCACCGATCCCTATATCTCAGTTACGACAACGATATACAATCGTATGTTGTATCTCTTTACGGATTTGTGTATTAATCGAAAAAAAAATTTCTACCAAAATTCGATTAAACTTGTCGCGAATATCCTGGAAGTTGTGAAAATCAAACTTTGCGAAAAAGTCGAGGAATAAAATCTGCATCTTATTATTTATTTATTCAATAAGTACCTCTGCCGAGTGCGGGGATTGAGACAGAAATGTTGAAATCGAGTTTCCAGGCTTCTACCTTTACGTTAAAAACGGAGTTCGAAGTTTGCCAGTTAGTCAGTCACCACGTGGCTTTGATGCTTCGAAAATTTCCTATACTTGAATAAAAGCGAGAAGTGGTTTTTTTTTTCCTTATCTTTAACTGATTTGACACTCATGGAAAATTGTTCACGATTTTCCATGAATAAATATATCTTGATCGCGAACGCGTATGAATACGTAAATATATAACAACCCCCGAGCTTTACGCATACCCACACGCAGACTCGTCACACGTCGTCTGCAGCAACGCTTTGTAGTTCCGTTTCTACTTGTTTATCTCTGTCTCAGCTGATAGTCCAGGGCTGGGATTTCCCCTGAAATCGCTGCAGCACTGCTGTTTGCTTCAATGCCGACGTTCGTCAGTTCTGCCAAACCTCCCTCAGGATTAAATCCCCTACCCTCAGTCAGTCTCTGACCAACCAATACCGATTCCTATACCTACCTATCTGTCTATCTACCTCGAGAAGAACAATAAATCCGATATTTATACACCCGCATCCAATATCTAGACGTCGGATGTTATTATATCCGGCGATAGATGAAAATCATTCCGAATATCGCGGGCAGAGACTAGGATCACATCTCTCTCGTTATCGACACTCAATATCTTGTTACGCTCGTCCTTAGGGATTGTGGAAATTGAAAATCTCTCTCTTTTTGTATTTGAAGAGAAGATTTTCGGAAAACAAGACTTGGGAGAGAATTTTTGAGCAGGTCATATATATTGTTAATTCGCTAAAACGTTTTCTTTGTAAACTGCGGACGTGTCTACTCCTAGTCGAGCGGAGGGATTTTTGCCTTTGATTACAGTACGTATAGAAAATGTTATCTCACAGTTACAAACGATTCGTTAACGGAGAAAAATATCCCATTAAGCATCGGGATCAGCTTCAATGAAAAACCGAACTCTCTGCACATCGAGCCGCAGCACGGCAACAGCCTCGGTTACTACCTCGTCGAAACCCGCTGCTAAAAGTACCCACGTACGTCATCCGCGAAAAAACAGAGGATGGAAAGGAGAGACGGATGAAAAAAATTCGGAAGAGAAAGAAAAATACTAATGCAAATTACTTTTTTACTCTTCCTCTCTGCAAGCCTTTGCAGGTCCATGATCAGATCGTCAGAAGTTTCTTATACGTATAGGCTATTCAAGTTTTATCACGTGATCATTTCTGATTACATAATAATCGAAGAAAGAACGCGTGTAATTTTTTTTTTTTAGATTGCTACGAAATAATGTACCTACGTTATTTCGTAAAATCAGTGCCTCTTCTTCCATTCCTGTATTACAAGTGAATAATATACAATAATGACTGTAAATTACGTCTGATTCCGCTCAATTTCTGCTTTCCTTCTTTTTGGAATAAAGAAACGGAAAAAAAACCGGAAGAAAAATAAAATGGTTTATGCAGCTTTCCGCGAGACCTAGTTCGCTAGGTGGGTAGTTATTGACGAGCTTGACGTAGGTGGTAATAAAATAATTAGGTAAGGTTCCCAGGGCGTCGCATAGCTTCGCAAAGTCCCGTGCTATAGGTATGCAAGCTAGCTAGAGAAGTTAAAATTTTAATTAAACATCTTTTATCCTCGGTTACTTTAACGAAATAAAATGCACGAGAGTTAGAATACACCGGTACATGTAGGTGCGGGGTATAACGTATTTCTTTACAAATTAGTTTGAGTTCGCGGTGTGCCTCACAGCGGTAAAAGTACCAGTTATATAGTACGTTGAAATAAAAAGGAAAAAAGAATTAGAAAAAAAGATCTCAGCATAATGGTGGCAGATTGAAAAACTTTGAAAAACTTTCCCGACTGTGCCTTGCTTGCTTGTTTGCTTGCAGTGTCGGAGATATTAGATTTTTTTTAGACGCGATAAGTACGCCTATACCTTAATTTGTTATTTTTATATTTTTTTACAAATTACTCTAAGCCTTTTCTCGCCACTAACTGGCAGCGCTCAATTCCGATCTGTTTTAATTATGAAATTTTCAAATCAATTTCTTTTTCCCCGATTTTATCAACGGTCAAATATTAGGCCTTGTAATAAACGCAGGAAAGATGCTGACTGCAAGTTCAAGGGATGAAAATGGGGTGAAAAAAAAGTTTCGCGAGGTAGCTATACGTAGGTAGGTATAGGTAGGTACCTACGCGAGATAAATGAAAGATGAGAAAGTCTCGGTGAAACGAATTTTGGATTAGTCGAGGGAAACGTCACTACGGGGACTCACATAGCCAGGTTTTTTTTTTCTTCTTTTTCTTCTTCTTTTTCTTTCTCTTCTTTTTTCAACGGGTAACGGGATGAGAAGTTAATGAGAAAAAGAGGAAAAAAAAGGAGAAAAAAAAAAAAGAAACAGTCGAAAAGGTTTCAGCCGAAGCGAGGTAAACGTTGGTAGACCACTGAGCGATAATGCTGCCAGGCATTTCGCTCCAATCCCATTGAAACCACCTTTAGCTGCTATTCAATGTGCCAAGTCCATTCAGAAGCCGCCAGATCATCGATTCGACCAATTTCTGAGACTCGCCCCTTATTATTGCCCATTGTCTCGAGCAATTTTGTTATTTCTTCCCCCTTTCTCATTTTTTTTTTTTTCTCGGCAAAATATCACCCTCTTTTTGTATCAAGTTGCTAATTGTTATAATAATAATAATAATAGTCATTTATACGCATTTATACTTTCTTCGATTTGAATGATACACTCGTAAGATAATCTATCGGAAACAATACGATTTTTTACAAATTTCCTTACAATTTTCTTAGCCGGAATCGAAACGTTCCCCTATTTTTTTTTTCCCCCCCTTTACTATATCGTTGCAAAGATACTCCCGATCGCGATTTTATACATTACGTATGGGCCTTTATATGCAGAATTTTTGGTTCTTGACTGACTAACCTTTATCTCCATAAAAAAATAGCCAAGTATTTTGACGGGATATTTTGGAAAGCAATTCCGAAGGGCTGCGTGGGTTCGGAGTTAATTTCTCTTCAGGTCTTGGACAAAAATTTTCATCATTTTCGCGTGTGTTATATACTTATACAACTTTTAATAAGCAGGTATGAGGAAAAAGGACAATTTATATTGCAAAAGAGACGAAAGATAAAAATATCAATGGGATGGGCCCGGAGTTAGCGCTAGAATGCCGAATTGAGTTTCTCCCGATATGTGTATAACACGGGAGCTCAGATTTCCCGTAAAATTGAAACGACGGATTTGGCAATATATGTAGAAAGATTCACCGAAACATGCAGGAGTTTGCATTCGCTGAGAAATACGACTCAATTTAATGCCTAACCGCGAAACAATGGCATCGATTTTATTTTCATATCGAAACCACACGCTTTATGGGGTTGCGGAGAAATGTCTGGTTCGTGTATGGGGGAGGACGACTACGACCACAACTACGACTACGACGACGACGACGACTCCTGCTTAGGATCGTATCGAGCGATGGATGTTCGGGGTGCACGTCACGTACAGGAGAATTCTGGGAGAGATGAAGAGCGGCGAAGAGAGGAGAGGAGAGGAGAGGAGAGACGAGGCGAGAGAGAAACAGAAAGAGAAAGAGCTACGGAGAGGAACTCCAAGTCTTGCAGCCCAAGAGGATATTGAGAGCCTCAAATTCGCGGTGGTATTCATCACATATACATACATACATACATACACCCGCATCTTCGCGTGTTAATATCGAAACTGGCTTCCCGTGTCAAGATATCTTCATATCCATGGATTTCCATAACGATTACTTCTAGCATAGTTTTCCCGAACCTTCCTCATAGACACAGCGTGGCCAATACTCAAATCTATTCCTTGAAGATTAAGTCCGCTGATATTAAGCCTTAATTAAAGCTCATCGTCGCTGATAAGGTACGTCTGCATTAAAACCTTGAAGATGAACGGTCTTCATTTACAATTAGCGAGGAATCATAAGGTGAAGTAGAAGAAAACTCGAAAGACCGAGACAATGAATTTTCAGACAATCTGCATCTCAAAGTTTTGGAAAGTTCTGTAGCTATTCGAAGTATATGAGCCCCAAATTTCTCGTTACATCTGTCACCTGAAAGATAGGAAAAACGATTGTCGATAAAAGTAGCCCCTTCTTGGCGTCTTTATCGTTCTTCAAAAGCATTGTCATAAAACCGCGAGAGGCGAGAACAGAAGATACATTGGATGATATTTTCAAATAGTGTTTCTCGCAGCTGCAATAGGATGAAATTTGTGGGTATAGGTACTACAGTCAGCATTTTATCGCGAAATATTGCTTCCATACGCCGGCTGGTCTTTCGCATTATATCTACACGCCTTTTCTCTCGCGATTCTTTATCGTTTTCTATATATTTGCATCCATCGATTGCTCGCCATTGCACGATATACGGAATAAGGAAATCTTTTTACATGAGATTTCCCACCGTGTCCATGAAACGGATTGGCGTCGTAACCCGAACGTAGTTCCTATAGCGGACAGCTAGCTAAACACACATACGTAACAGGGACGAAAAACCGCGGCGTATTTTCGCGGGGCGAAAAAAAGGTATATATATATAACGGTGAATTCAAGGGAGGGAATCGTATTACTCGTTTGAAAAAATGTGAGGCCTTCCTTTCGCATATTACATCCGTCAAATCCATCACATCCATCATAGACATCCAGACAAAACATGGGCTGGAGGAAGCAGGGTTCCAAGGAGCCATCTTCCATCCCTTGCGTATTCCTTAGGGACTTCACGACGTCGTGCGTGCAGAGCGTGACCTCGCAGTATGACAGCTTGGTGTCAAAAAATATGCAGGGGTAAAATTTCGGAAGATCTTATGACTTTCGCGTGAGTCAAATAGCTAAAAAATCTTGGAAACACTATTTTGGTTTATTTCTTCGAAATTTTATTCGTTTACGTTTTCTTTTTTTTTTTTCCAAAATTCAATTTTTTTTTTCAAAAACTATAAAACTACCGAAAGTCAGGCAAGGTAATAAAGTAAGGGAAAGTGGGTGTAATGGAATTAAAATGACACGGAAGCATTCCGGTAATGGAGGTTGCAGTCGGTGTGGGATTTGAAATTTTTCGTAATGTGCAGAAAAAAGATGAAGTAAAAAAAATTAAAAAATTAAAAAATAGGTGGGTTAGGAGGAAAAACTTGGCTCTTGACATTGTTAATTGCGAGGCAAATATTTCCCTGCAGCTGGTATAGTATATAAAGCGCGATGTTCGCGTTGCCTAGTTTCGCGCTATTTTCATCTCTTTGAAAAATGAATTACGAGCCCAAAGACTCTGCACCTACATACCTGCATACCTACGTTTATACGTCTTCCCGTCAGTTTGCGATTTTAATTCGCGACTGAAAGTTTTAGCTTGATAAAAAAAAATACGCCTACAGCTACGCGGGGTTAGAATTTACGAGCTAATGGCAGAAGTGAAGTTCGAGATATTTTAATTGTTCGACAATCCACCATCTCACCTCTTCATCTTCACCCACAACCTGTCAACGGTGACGGTCTAGACTACCCTTTGAAGTCTTCTTATTCTAAACATAGTTACAAAATATGTTTCAAGTCCCTGCGAGTACGAGATAGGTATACAACTTTTTCCCCCCTGACTTGTTACTTGTGACTTGTTACTGCAGATGTGACCACGTGGCATGTTTAAATATCTCTCTTGACGAGAACAAACAACCCTTATCCGTTTCCCTTTTATCTTCTAAACTAAAAATATATCCTATTATAGTATTCCGTCTTGATTGGTGAAAAAATTTGTTCAAATTCATTAAAAAAGAAGAATGAAAAAAAAAAAAGAAATGGGAGAACTACTATATTTTTCTAAGGGTGAATAATCGCTAAGATCTCAATCCTTCTCTTGGATATTTAATTTATTCAAAGTATGGTAGACGTGCTTTACTCGTCTAATAACAACAATATGACTATTCGTAAATAAACACAGTAAGAATCCTTATTTCCTGTTTAACACGAAATGTTTGACTGCTTGTTTTTTTCTTCTCCTCAAGAGGTCGAGGGAGGGAAAAATAGTGGAGCCCGGTATGGGTGGAGTATAGAGTGGAGCTGGCAACACACGCGCTTTGTGTGAATGAATGAAATATACGCGCCTCATTTGGCGGTTTATTTTTAATTTTTAACTTTTTAGGACCACCTCTTTTAATAGCATTCAGTCGACATGTGTCGCCGGGTGTTTTTTTCACACATTTACCCACCTCGCGAGGAGAAAGTAACTCATTTGTCTAATACAGACCATTAATTCCCACTAAAACTGTCTCTTTAAACGTCAGCCAGCCAGCCAATAGGAAATTAAAAGTCATCTTGTACTCTTTTTACTTTTACGTCTCCGTATAAAAAGATCTCATCCTCAGTATGCATTCGAATTGTATATATCTGAATTATAATTAAAAAGCGCATTTCATATCTTCTCACATTTTCCTCTGTTTCCTCGGAGAAAAGCTAACTCATAAGAATGCACACTATACCTTCTCGAAAAGTGATACAATATTTTGAAATGGTAAGGTGGAATTTTGTTTTTTTATTTATTTTTATTTCTCTAATTTTTTTCTGAAGTGAGGTTGAAGAGAGAACAGTAGAAATGGGGATACGGACTTTCGCCCACGGACCTATACATATTATCCGCTCTCAACTTTTCTCCCAATTAACTTTTTCTTTTCAATGGACTCATTTCGGATGCTTGTGTCAATTGTTTGGCCTCATTTCTTCTTGCTAATTTAATCTCTAATGAGGTAATTGCGGGGGTGGCTGACGTCACGCGGTTCAAATACGTCGTTGTGAAAAGTAACAAAAAGAAAAAAATAAACAATAAAGAACGGAATTCATTTTCTGAGCTTGCAGTCATCAAGCTTTATATTTTCAACAGTTCAAACTCGTTGACGAATGTTTAATTTCGCCATCCCCCCGCACGCGGAACCACCAAGGCATCCCTGTTTCAGTTAGGTATATCATTCGCTGTTGAATTCGTTTTAATTTCACTTTTAAATACCGTGCCGAAGTGAATCGCCGTTTATAAGTCGTTACAGTCTTTTAAACTAATAAAACACGGAGGTGGTACGTAATTCGCCATTAACGTTCCCCGCGCTTTTCGTCCCCTAATTAACCGCACGCCGAGAACGATGCGACATTTTTACGACTCACACGGCTACTTCTTTTCTTTCTTTAGATTTTTCTTCTTTTACGTTTTTTCGTTTTTTTTTTTTTTTTTTTTTATGCTGCTTGCCACATCGCAAGTGCAAATGCAAGAGTGCAAATGCTCTTTGCTGACATTTGAACGGCAGGCTTCTTGCGTCGAAATGACGTCAGGAGAATTTTCTACGCTGCAGCATATGCAAAAGAATATATGGAGCGAGACTGCGTTAGGCGCCATCTTTTGATTTATGAGTTACTGAATTTCTTAGAAAACTGACGGAAGTTTTGACTTCTTTATCTACACTTTAGAAAACGGTTTTCATTATTTGTCTTTTGAATCAGCTGTAAGATATACTATATGTGTATGTTGTATACGTTTAACCAGGCTTCGTAGCATCGTAATCTAGAACTCCTAGGGGCTTTATACTTGCTATACGGTAAATCTGGCAGCTTTTGAAGTCGCATAACTTTCACTAGAAGCACGCAGACGGTTGCGTGTCTCGAATGGTGCCTAATAACTCTTATTCGTCTACCTATATCTAACCAAGTGCGAATATTTTGCAAATTGAGACGCTCGATAAATACCGTTATTATACAACCTGCGTGGATAGGTTCTTCAAGCATTCCTCCTTTTCCCAAGCAAGTAGCTAGGCAGTTATAGCAGAGGCGAGATTAAGGTTCCGATTTTTTGGAGTCCTGCAGGATAAAAATTTCAAATTCGTTTAAGACGATTTTCAATTTTTCAGAAACATTGAAATCCTGGAAGGTCTGAATGCAGACAGCTCGAAACTGCGACCCCGAAAGGGCGAAGAATTCAAATATTTCGGTCTATTTCTCAGGACAGGAATCATTCTAATCGTGCCCCTCTTTACGGAAACCCATTTTATATACTTCAGTCGATAACCTCAACGTCATGGATGAATGATAGAATTTGAAAACTTTTTTTCCGAAAATCAAATCGCAAGACGATCAATTTGACCACTTATTGGTTTCGATACGATCAATACAGCCCGAGTTATTAAGTTATTAAGCACTGAATGAGTGCGTGCGTGAATTTCAAGTTTTTGGAGGTTTGGCCTTCCGGGTCTTCAGCTTTCAGAATTTCGAGCCGTCGGTATTCTTCGTTTCAAAGTTTTTCGAACCTGGTATATGTAGACTTTGAGGAAAATAGCCTTACTAAAAACTGTGAATCAGTAATATTTAAATTCGAAATTTTGACCATTCAGGACTTCTGAAATTCGGAACATCAACCCGGTACTGCTATGGGTATGACTTCGAACTGCAAAAGGGTTGAAAAAACAGGGTTATATTCAGAGTATATCTCTGTACCCTCGCACATCGAAAAAACGGACTTTATTAAATTCATATATATTTCATTCAATATTGAATATCTCTGTCATTTTTCGAAATATCGTACCTTTTCCTTTCAACGCGTCTAATTCTGTCGAATGAAAAAAATAAATGTATCAAAACAGCAATTTTGTGCTTCTCGTTACTTTTGCGTAAATGAATTTCAAATGAAGGCAGTTTTTTTTTTTTTCTCTTTTTTTTTTTGCTTGGCAAGGGTGGATATACACCCTAAAAGTAATAAATACCTACGCGTTGTATGGATTTAATTTGACAAAATTCTCTCTTCAACGGTTGGGGAGTTTCCTGGTACCAGCCCCAGAAAAAATCGTTAACGCTGTTAGACTAATCGAAATCATTTCTCACGAGGGTTATTATACAATGGCTGTTTACATCAAACTACACAGAATAATTTTAACGTATAATACGTTAGCCATCAGCTATTTACTAAATATCTCAGCCCTTACCTGTTACAGTCTCATCACCAACCCACGATACGCACATTCGACAGGCACAAATTTCTCCCTAACTCAAGTTTCATGCTAAGTTGTCGACGAAAAATTGTCTCTGTCATTCAACTAATAGAAATCATCCGTTAGAGATGATTTTAAGACGCTTCTTGGCTAGAGCTTTCGTCAGAATACACAGAATAACGAAAAAAAATTCTTCCGCTTGTATCCGATCGGAATAGAAATTCTCCTTTTATTCTACAAGTTCTCACTAAAGACTTGGATGAACGAATCAAAATTCGAGGGTAATAAAAATCTGATTTTCACCTAAAAGTGAGAGTCGACATTTCCGTTTTGAAAAAGCTTAGGCGCAATAATTAGGCTTTTGAAATTCTACTTTGATAGGTGGTCAGCCGTAGATTGGCTCGCAATAAAAGACTGATCTAACATTCCAATCTTGAAACTCAAAGTCGATTCAGCCAATTTATTAAAAAAGTATCGATGGGATGGAAAAACGCGTTAAAATTGCGCATTTTATCAGATTACAAAGAGGAAAGTGAGGATGGGATCCTATTTATTCACCAAAACAGACTCTTCACTCCTTTTCTGCCCTTCGGCTATCCGAGATGTGTATGGGTGTATATCCGCGTATTTGTGCAAAGTAGAATCACGTTGAGCACACAACTATCGGCTGAGAACTTGAGCCAAGTATTTACTAAGTTCCACAAAGGCTTGCTTACCTTCGCCGCGTTCATCAGCCTCCAACATCCAAGCCGCTACACCTCGAAGCATCGAAGTCTTGCATTCGGGCAACAAAGCTACATGCATTTAGTACATGGCTGTACATGTACTTAGATATACATAGATATTCATATACGTATACATTATACAGACATATATGTATATCCAATGGTGTAGTTTGACGAGAGGAATATATCCTTCCTGTTTCTAACGGTGAAACTAGTTCCACAAATTTCCATTCTTCTTTACATATTTTTAACCGAAAATTTGAAAAAGCGAGAGAAACCCTATCATCAAGACTGAGGCTAGACAACGCCTGTCTAACTCCGTAGCGGAGCAACTACTCACGTCAGAGTTTGGTCTTGTGGCTGACCACAGCTGTGTCTACACTACTGCCGGACGTCCGTCTCTTTCTTGGGTTGGATAGTCGTCGACCTCCCAAGAGATCCGGGGATAGTATAGGGCGCACCGTGCGTCGTCTTGACGAGTAATTGCTCTGAAAACAAAGTCAACGAACGTGAAAGATACTGACATAAGATGAAGAACCTTTTCTTTCTAAGCCGAATCGAGCCGCGTACGCAATGCGGCGTTATTAGAGACGAATTTCTACGACGTAGCTGTACGAGGCACTAGCTTGAGGAAAATTGAAAGGAAAGTATGACGAGACACGAGCCGTCCTTTAAATTCGTGTCTTGATCAGTTTGGCGGAAAGGGTCGGTCCACTGACTCGCGACGAAACCCTCTATGCAATCTTTTCACATTTGTTCTGAACTCCGACTTTGAAAATCGCTTTAAAAGTCCGGCAAACATCTTCACCCACTCAATTGTCACCCTTGACACCGCGCATACCTATAAGTACGAATATTGAAGGACATTGTCCGAAATATCACTTTCCCACCGGACTTGGAGCCAGTTTAGATTTTTGTTAGACGTACAAATTTTTGACAAACTGTTGAAACACCTTGTAAAACTTTCAAAAATGTCTGAAAGGTATTCTCTTCTATTCTTCTATTTCTTCATTTTCACTTCTCTTCGGTCGTATCTTTCCATTTCGTTTTATTTTTGACAGTAAAGGTTACAGACGTGAGAGCAAGATTTCTTGAACCATTTCATTGTACTTTTGCCTTTAAGATTGTACAACGTCGTATAAGATTCCGTACCGCTTGCCTTCGTCTATGACTATAAGATCGCGAAGTTCGTTCCTTTCACGGATTCATTCGAGCCTGACTCTTTACCTACTCGTGTTCGTCTAATTCGCAATCTCTTCAAGTATCGTGTACAACTTCAAGGCTAAAATATATCGACGTGATTCAAAGACAGTCTGAGAAAGTGACTTAAATATTTAAGCACCTAAGTAAGAGACGAGCCTGTTTCTTGCCGGATCCTTTTCCCAACGTATTATCAAATGGATTGACTTCTGTGAAACGGGACAAAGCCAGCTAGGGTAAGTAAATCCCGCAAGCTACGTAATTAGCAGTGATGCCATCAACGCAGTCATTCATTACTACTACGGTCTGCTTTGATCTTTGCCAGATATTAAATTACCCTGTTTCGCACTAGATTCGCATTCGTGAGCGGTTTCCCAGATCCTCGACGAATCGCGTTCCCTCAAATAATCGTAATAACCTGAAATGCAACGAGAAACGAGCTTCTCGTCTATCTCTTCATCCCCATTTTCTTTCTCGAAAAAACCGTGTAATATTGCCAGCCAAAAATTGACGTCTTATTCTTTCCCTACTTGCATGATACACGAATATATGCATTCACATATTCGATCGTCTCGGCCCCCCGAGGGACGCGTAACTTTTGACAGTTTAAGGGTGTCTCGTAGCGGGGGTAGCGATGGAAGATCGCGGGGTCTTCTGGAGCAGGGGTAAAGGCGTAGGTGTTAACAAGTGACGAGGTGGCGGACGAGCTCATAGATCAAGGCGTTCTTCGAGGTGAGGGTTGCTGCTGAAGTGTAGAAGTCCCTGGGCCGGGTCGAACTCGGCTAAAATACCGCGTGTGGCAGGAGAAAAGTAGCAGGATATGGTAGGGGGCAGACTTGCAACCAGGTTAACATAATGTCAGACGGAACCCCTACCGAGGGGGCGAAGGAATTTCTTAAAAATGTCAACAGACTGGGGCTTGCAAGTGCCACAACTACACAACTCATGGTGTGCAGCGTAACGTGGAATTTTCAACGAAGTTAGATCTAGGGTGAACCGTTCCTCGGAAGATTTATTTCGGTTATTTGAAACTGAAGATGAAAGAAATTTCGCCTGATTTTTATGCGATTTCAACTCTCGACTTGTTCCATTGATTAATCTTCTTTCTTGGCCATTTTTAGTATTGACATTCTTCTCCTGGGTGAGCTATGTGCCGATTCGAGGCCAAATAGTAGAAACGCTGTAGAGGGACGTGACGATTCAATATCATTTCCCAGAATTTCACTCCTCGTTGGCGTCCCTTGTAATAAAAGGTTTCTGAGGACTCGCTTGAGGGTCCACTCCAGGTCCTCTGACCGGTCAGGAGTCCTTCAAAAAGGAGCAAATTAAAATCAGATACTCGAGCGGTCAGATCTCAGAAAGAGAAAGTCGCCGAGATCGATATAAGCCGAGAGCAACACTTGGAGGCAGAATTTGCATTTTTCATATTGAGCGACCCATAACGGTCATATGCAGTATCCAGAAATCCGAAAAATGTCGGTTTACAAATTCCTGATAAATTTTTAGGAGCAGTTTTTTGTTTTTTCTTGGTTCTTTAAAACCAAATATCATCTAGTTCTCCTTCTCGAATTCTGGCTTTCGAATAATCCACACGCAGGACAAAAAGGCGCTGACGATACACCCGCGTTATTTCACACCGAAGAACAATTTTCCACTCGGTCTAGCGGAGAATTGGCCAACCGATATTATTCACGAAAACGGTTCTACTTACCTTGGGATACATTTTGCCAAGGCAAACGTCACACTTCGCTCACATTTCTCCGTCTTCTTATTCTTGCCAGTTAATTCAGACGGAGAAAATTCTGAAATAAACTTCAAGACACATGAGGTGAATTTCTGCAGCATACTTATACCTACCTGTGAGAAATTTTGACGTAGTGTTATTTCGACGTGGTAATTATTACCCCCGGAGTTACTTAGCCAATTTTCAAGTACGGAGAAGCTGACGTTTCCTCTTCAACACTCTTGACAAAAGTTTGCGGAATTCTGAAAGTATGTCTATACAGCGGGGTAAAAATTCCTACTTCGAACTTCGACGCATCGAGATATGATTTACGGCGATAGGTCTCGGAATAAACTTTCGCTTAACCATAAGAAATAACGATAAATCAAGGTAATATCCAAATTACAACTGTAACGCGGCATGAAATGAGCCGATCGCCATCTGACGCCGTCGCGACGCCCGCGCCCCACGGACGCTCAGACTTCGTTCAACTCCGAAGTGGGAGCTCGACTAGCAACCTTCATCAGGAACGGGACACAAAAGAATCGCATAACCATATTTCACGTTTGTCGGATTGCCTTTTTCAAACCCACCGTCCCATGCCCACGCTCTCCTTCGAGCAATAGCTTTCTCCATAATCCATAAATTTCACATCAAATTTTCAAAACTTATTATCGCTCACTTGATACCTTCGAAGATTCGCCCTTTCACCCTTTTTTCTTCTATCTCTAAGCTGACACGATAATTGGAGCAGATCCTTTCATTATCTTCGTATGGAATTGACTGAATAAATTCTCTCATCTTCAAAGCACATCATGATTCAATTTCGCCCGCGGATAACTTTTGCCAAATCTTTATTATCGCAGTTACGTTTGCAAAGATAGCCGAAAACTTTTCTGTTCTCATGTCAAATTTACGGTGATTCCAGATTCTCGCCGTATATCGAAGTCGAGGAACTGATCTCGCCGTTTTACCTCGGTATAAATTTCTTCGCATTATATCATCCGAGTGTTATAGAAATCAAAATTTTACTCGATATATTTCACCGTGGGATGAGGTGAAAAAAAAAAAAACGAAAAATAAAAATAAAAATTGTGCGATAAATCATGAAAAGATGGCAAAGTTGCCGGTGAGAGTGAAATACTTGAGAAAAAGAAAGAAGCTAAAAACAGACTATAACCCGGGGAGATGTGAGGTCTCAGCTGTTCGCTGCTACCACGTCTGATTGAATTGCCTTGGTTCGTTCTTATCGTACGTACGTTACCTAACTCTCGTTTCTGAACCCATACTTTATCCTGCGAACTCCTACTCCTCCTCGTCCTCCTCCGAATACTTCATCCTTCTGCATATATCCTTATGCGAGTTGCCCTTGTTACCCATGGATGTGAGAAATCGCTCAAAAATATAAAATAAAATTTACGAATTGACGATGTCTTGCATTCTTTGAATTCGAAATTCATATTTCATTGGATTTTGGATAAAATTTTTGTCTTTTTGGACGAAATAAAGGCGGGAACTTTTCTGAGATAGGAACCGTTGAATATTCAGGAAACGATTGAAACGGAATAATTCGTTGCACGCAGGCTTACTAATGACGAGGTAAACTGGTTCTGACGTTTAGCGAGTCTCGTGCCATAATTTCCGTGATTAACCAGATACGTAGCTCGACATGGCTCGTAGCCAAGTTAGAAATGTCTACGCGGGCATAAATTATCTTTCAAATTAAGCGTGTCATTTTGTTTGAACTTAAACCGTCCTCTGGGGTTAAATATTATTTTAATTAGACTCTTACCGGAGCAAGAGAAAAGTTTAATAATGTACAAAGTCTAAATATAAAATTTCATAACGATCGCGACTTGTCGACTCGGCTCTATTCCGCTTTGTATTATACGTATGGTATGGTTACACGTCAATGTCGATTGTCCGTGACTTCCTCTTTTCCGTTTTAAAACTGTCAACAATTCCGACGACAGATATTATGAGATTTAAGTTTTTTTCTCAAAGCTTTTATCCAGTGCTTTGAAATACCCGGGATTTATACTTCGTTTAATTTTTCCTTCTCGTTTATGAAAGAGAAGAGAAAAAAAAAATGAAAATAAAAAAAAATAAAACTTCCACTACAAGAAATTGGAATAATTATAAAGGTATATAATAAGCGCAAGCAGAAAGCTTTGAGTCAAGAATTCATTCTCTCATTAATATTTTCAAATTATATAAAAAATAAAAAATAAAATGAAAATAAAAAGACGTGGACAAAAAAAAAATGAAAAATCTAAAAAATAATTGTACTCTCTTAACAAAATCAAATTATACGATAATTAATAAGCCCGCGGTAATTTATGAACGCGTGATATTTTAATCAACGAGTGAAGATATTGAATGAGACGTAAAGGCTTCACACGATACCATAAGTCAAAAGCCACGTACTTACGTCTCTTAAACACGATGTGTTTATAAACCCGGGTCGACACATCTGTGGCGAACTTTCGAGTGTGCTTCTTCTTGATTGATGCGTAGATTGTGCACGAGCGACGCGCACCTGCGTCTTCCGGAGGAACGACGTGTCGATAAAACACCCGGAGGTGACAAAGCTCTTGTACATTTCTTTTTTTTTTTTTTTTTCTCTCATGTTCTTTTGTCGACAATTTTTATGTAATAGAAAATGTAGGAAAAGAAATCAACAGAATTGTTAGAAAATTCAATAAAATAAATAATAAAGTGTCAATTAGGTACTATACATGATCAAAGAAAATCTATTAGCAGACAAACAATTACCTTTCATAAATATATACACTTCAAACACGCGTTTAGCGAAGTTTTTCGTAAACTATTGAAAGTATCGTACTACCAAACGACGAGTAGAATGTTGAATAAAGTTTGGCCCTTCGTAGATTATAAATTTCTGAAACTCAGTTTCAAGTGTTTTCTAAATCGCTGGAAGTGTTTTTTTTTTTTTTTCTTCTATCAACAATTTTCCAAAAAAAAAAAGAAATTATATCATATTATACGTGCGGGTTGAAGTAGGTTTCTAAGAAACTTCCTTTTCCTCGTGGGTTTCAATAATTCAAGGTTCGGATTTTGAGTTGGGTAAGCTTGTATATTTTTTGTATTTTATTTTTCTCTTCAATTTTTTTTTTATTTTTCAAGTATCCCTCGGGATTCTTTCTAGCTGGATGAAAGTTGAACGGACAGACAGATAGACAGACAGACAAGTCAATGTCAGGTAGATGTAGACCGTAGAGTACCTTATACCTACCAAGGACTCAAGAAACTAAGAAAAACAGAATCCTGCAGTGATGGATCCTTCGCGAGTGTGTCTCACGCCCAATTTGATCTGACGCCCTAGCTCCGACGTCTTCTTACGCCAGAGTCGTTTCCAATGAACATTTCTTCTCCTTTTCCCACGATATTTTCTGCCAACCGTTTTACGTAAGTAACGGCATACAGTTAGGCAGCCCCGTAACAGAGATATTATACGCGTCATTTAAAAGACAAACTATAGGAAAGTCTGTGATTCAACATTTTTCTCCTGCCCGAAATATTCTCTCTCTCGCTCTCTCTCTCGGTAATATTTTAAAGTCGTAAATTCTTATGGAAACAAAAAGGTTTGACTAGGTAATTATGATAAGACTTTGCGGAAAGGGTTATATAATTCGCGATGAATTCGACAGCAGCGTGCCTACAGAATTTCGAAGGTTGAAATTTCCGAGGGGCCTTGAAACGTAAATGAGAAAAAAAATGAATTAAAAAAAATTCAACTGAATCAAGCCTGCGGTCAAGAAACACCGGCTACTGTTTATTTAGGTTAGTTTAATTAAACCTCACGGTCAAAGTTATGTACACGCATTATACATATATATACTGGTTTTTCAACCTACGTCAAACTATGGCTGTTCTGGCTCATAAAATTCGTGGAATAAAAAAGACGATAAAAAAAAAGAAATGTAGAAACCTACAAATATTCCAGTGGCATAATAAAAGTTGGACCATAGGTCGTATAGGTATAGAACCACTACAATATGTGATACAATTTGGCTGAGTTTGCTCGTTAAAACCCAAATTAACTAGCCAGAAAAAAAAAATTTACATGTATAACTCCGGTAAATTTTTACACCATTCTTTTTTTCTCTCTTTTTCCGTTTTCCCCAATTTTCTTTTTTTTTCTCAGAAACTAAATACCTATACCATATAGTAGGTGTAGTACCGAAGAAAAAGAACGAATCTCCTTTTTCCGGGCAGTAGAAAAAATAACCTGGATGTGCTAAAAAAAAGTACAGAAAATTGGGGAGAAAAAAAAAAACGAACAGCGCTGATAACTTCACATTTTTTATGACGCTTCCTCGCGCTGTGCCTCTGGCTGGCTGGATGCTGCAGGCTACGTGTGGGACCGGTATTTCCAATTTCACAGAGCGTGGGTTAACGAGGCCGCGGAGAGGGTGAGTGAGAGGTGGATATGGAGCGGGAGAGTGAGAGAAGTATCCCGGAACCCCCGGGAAACCCCCTGGTTCCGCACATTACCTTCTCTGATTACCGTGGCCCTTCTCCGAGAGGAGAGAGAAAGAGAGAGAGAGGGAGAGAGCGTAGTGTAGGTATGTCACCCACGTCTACCCGCGAAACGCATACCATCCAAAAATTCCAGGACCCATAAGCGGAAGGACAAGACGAATGGAGTTTTAATCGTTAGCAACGAGTTTTCCTGCGGCTTAATTCCCCGATTTTTTTTTTTCAACTGATTTTATTTACGTTCCCTCGTTCTTTCTTTCTTTTTTTCTTTTTCTTTCCTTCTCCTCGTTTTCTCCTCTTTTTTTTTTAAATTTTTTTTACTCATACATTACATTAAAACTCATCAAAATCTCCATCAAGGCACATTAAACGAGAACATCTTCTCTGCTTTTCTTTTTTGTCTTTAGAGCTGCCCAAAAACTAAACCTCTCCTCCAGTCCTCATCGAAGACGACGATCCGGTGACGAGGGTATCACCCAGGAGGAACAACCCATTGATCCAAATGGTTACGCTGCCCTTTTACTCAAGTCAACTCCACCCGCACCACCAGCTCTTCTACGGAGGATTGGCGTCAAGGAACTAACCGGAGTTGGCAAGGTAAGAAATCATCGTTCTGAATATCGTTCATCTTTCAATTTAAGTATCTCTCATATACATTAGTTCATCGCAATTTTATGACAGGAAATATCAGAGGATATGGAAAACGTAGCCACAATTTAATTCGAATTTGAATTCGAATTCAGGTTCTTTTGAGAAAAAGAATTGTCGAGACCTGAATTTCAGGATTTTCTTTTACCAAAACGTTCGAAAAACCTCAAAGTCATAATTTGATGTGGTTCCAATAATTAAAAATCCTGTCTATCAAAAGCTGCCATAATTTTTCAATCAATTTCTCTGGACGGCATCGAAAAGTGCAAACTTCATCGGCGTACAAACTGCACCTAATTACCTCTGGTCAATAGACGTACATGAATACAATAGAACAATAGAATATCCAGCAGATGTTCCGAGACCGAGAAAGCGATACCCATCAATTTTAATTGCAAGTTCGATTACACTCGTGGTAAATTACGAAGTCTTGACGAGTTAGAATGATTTTGAATACATCAAGGTGGAAAATTGCAGGTTTGTCTGTATAGATATGCCTGTCCTAAGTCCATACGGTTTCTGTATCAGATGAACATCGTAGTTCTGTAATGCTACGTGTCAACGATATCTAGACGAAAGCCCAGATCCTATAGAAACGTCCGCGTCGAGAGAGAAACTTAACGCCTATAACAGCACCCATAACAGTCTAAGCAGCAACGATCTGCAAACACAACTGTCCAAATATTTGTGCCAAGGATATCCGCAAGGATCACAAACGTATATCGCAAACATTCCAAGCGCTAGTTTCTCCTCCGCGACGGGATAATCCGCGAATCATGGATGTGAAAAGGGTCTGCATATAGCAATATGATTGATACCCACGAACAGGTCGTTTCGCGATATTCAAATAACTCCGTAAACTTTTACGCAACTTTGGGATTATTGATGAGGTTGTTTCGGGCAATTGGCGAAAATGAGAACGGAATTAAATGGCATTTTCAAACAGGGGTTGAAGTTTGGGTCGATTAGTTTGAAAAAAATGAAGTAAAAACTTTCATTTTATTGCGAGATCAAGCGACGCGAGTTATAACCAACGGATTCTGTATCTGGCGCCATATTCAAATGCTAGATATACAGATATGTATATTCCCGCGAACTCGACAGCTATTGTTTCTCGGCTCCATAGGCAAGGATGCTGGGCGCGGAATCCCATCCGCGTAATCCTCTTAACCGACTTTTCTGGCTGTACTTCTGTAGACTATACCACATCGTTTCAGATTTCCTCACGCCATCAGCCCCGGCTCTTTTACAAATCGCTTACTTTTTTTTCATTTTTTTATTATTTTTTTTTTTCTGTCTCCTTCATTTTTATCTTCCATCTCTCCTAAGGCATCTTTCTGATTGTTGAAATCCTCCACGGTCGTTTATAGCTACGTGTCTATGACCCTTCGAAGCTAATCGGAAAAGCCCACCTTGAGCCAAGGCCTCGCTGATACTAGAAATGAAATTTTTGTCGGGAAAATAAATTGGCAAATTTGAATTCACTGTGAAATTCGTTAGAATGATAATTTTCGGTTTCCACGCCTACGAAAGTGATTCTTTACGCCGGAAGCCCCGCTCTTTGTAAAACTACAAGGTTTACCTGAAGGTAAAACCCTTTGCCTAAACTTCTCGAACCACTTTTAAGTCTAAATTCACTTGTTGGGCGGTGGGAATTGCTTGAAATTAATTTGTTAGAAATAAGGACGTTATTGTTTACCGTCTTGGGAGGCTAATTAAACCCCCGAAAGCGCCTTAGGGTTCTCAGATACACAAGCTTCCCTTGTTTAAATTATTTTTGAAGTAACATGCATAATGTCTTTCTCCAAAAAGCGTGTAAATGCCTACCTCATAGTCTGTTCAAAAAACTTTACTTCACAGGTGTAAGATGTATGTGTTTTATTGAAAGCTTAAGATTAGTTTTTTTGGCTTTTTTTCTGAAAAATGTGTAAAAAATGAAAATTCAGAAATCGAGTCATCCACGGGATTAATCTTTGTCCGCTTTGATCGCAGGGATCCAATTGAGATATTGGGGAAAAGTGTCTTTGAATTTTAAAGAATGGCTCAGAAAAAGCCCTGAGCTGGACTAGTCGTTATCGCGATTGGTGGGTCGTGTCCGTGACTTGGTAGATTCTATCCACGAAAGCAGTCAGTCCCTTCTGGATCGCGGTCTCGTTACAACGAAGACATCTGACAGACCCTCGCATTCCCTTCTGGTCCTCGTCCTCGTCCTCGTCCTCGTCCTCATTCTCCGACCTACTCATCCTCCCGGCTAAGAACCCTCGCCGAAACCCCCGTTCTCGAGTTATCCCAAATCTCGATCCAATACGCGACCTGTGGCCCCAATCCGAACGCCAGTACCTACCAAACTCAATATCTTTGACTATTTCGCGTCGCGGTGCCATTTTATGGGTTTATATCTGCTATTTTTGTCTCCTCCTTTTTTCCTTCTTCGCCGGACTTATACCAGGAGCAGACCGCGTGAAAGACGAATCGTCGTTGAAAGATGAAACGACATGCGATACCGTCTCAAATCCGATAGCAGCAAGCTTTCGACAAAATTTGCCGACTCACAGATACCTTTTCCCATTTTTATGTCCAACGTTAAATAACGGAACCCATAAGGGGGATGAATAATCTTTTCTGTAGTCTGACCACGTCTTTTTCGAATTGATGATCGGCCTGTTTTTTCTTGGTCTATTTATTCGCCAAAGGTGCTTTCCATCTTTCTATCTAAAAAGCAGGGAATTTACTAACGGGTGATATCAATTGTCGAGCTTGAGCTTCTGGTCGTATTGAGCGCAGGGATTGTGGGGGAGGTTTCTTCTTCGTCATACGATTTTATAAAAATCAAATTTACGACGACAAAACGATTTACAGCTGATTGAGTGTAAATGACAAACCGTGGGATAGAGGGAATTTCATTTTTCCATCAACGTGTCGATCTCAGGATGAACGGAAAGAGAAAACGCGACAGAGAATGAGAGGGAAAAGGCGGGAAAATGGGGGACGGGCATAGTCCGCAATTGAAAGGTTTCCGGTCGAATTTGTCCCGTGACCATTGCACGGTACCCACTCAATGCCTACAGGTTTTGGTGTGAAAAAAACGAAAGGAAAAGGAATAAAATAAAATAGGTGGAAACTCTTGAAAACGTGGAAAAGTCTTTTCCCCCTTGTTACTTCTGAGGGAAATTGTCAAACGAAATGAAATTGATTTTCGTAAGAATTCTCGTAAGAGAGATTTATCTCTCCTACAGAGAAAGATGCCCACCGTTTTTTGGCTCATCTCGGCTCTCTTCCGCGAGAAGAGAGACGCGCTTTGATTAGATTTTCATTTGTCTCGTGAATATATAACGCGCCACGCCGCTCCTCTCTTCTGACTCTACCGTATTCCGGGATAAAGTATTTTATTTGACGCTAAGTTTGAATTGGGAAAAGAAATACGTGACTTGAACCCACGCTAAGCTTTGCGCGAAAAAATTTCCCCGCCTTTAGGTATTACATAAGCTTTCATTCATTGCCGAAAAAAATTCACATCTGTACTTCGAGTCCCCGTTAGTCCAATCCGCGAAATAGAGGGTCTGCGAAATGTCAGCCAATCAGATGAAGCGTGAAACGAAGGGGAAAATAGATTTATAGGAAAAACCCCCGGGTAACTTTGGTAGGAAATCATTGCGCTAATCCGGAGGGAATTGATGTAGTGGACGACGAATTAGGACTACTTCCGGATAGCACGATAAACTTTCCAAAGGAAAAATCTGTTTCTCTTATCTATCCAGGAGATAAATCGAACCTATCCTTTTATACTAAGATAATAACTTTCCACGTCAGATTTTCGATTACAACTTCTCGTCCTTGCCACAACAAGAACAGGAAAATCCTTATTTCTGTCACATTGGGATCTCCACCTCAGTAATTCGCCCAATTTTGTTCCTTAACAGGTTATGGTGGAAGAAATTCTTAGATCGTTTACAGAAAGAAGATTCGCGAGATCTTTAAACTTGACTGATGATAATAATAGTAATTAATGGATCGCAATTAGTTGTATTGTCTCGGTCCTAGGAGCGAGAAATTGCATTTAGTCTCCGGCGAAGTTGTGGGTGTAGAAGCGGCGGTGGTAGCGGTGGCGGTCAGTGGTTCGGGACCGCGTTTGCTGGGGTTTATTGAAATGTCCGGTCTTACAGAGCCCCTCCGTTTCCCGAAAGGAGTGAGAAAGGGAAGGAGCGACCGAAGTGTGGGGAACCTCGACCCTCCGAGGAAACAGAACCAAAGCAACTCTGGTCAGACACTCGGGAGTCTCTAATGAAGATTTGTGATTTTCGCGTTTCGTCGCTTCACTTTTCCACCCCATGGCCATGGTCTACTTCCTCGGTAGGTCGAATTCTCCGCGTTACATTCCACATTTTTATCCCAGATTTATTTTCCATTTTCACGGTTTTACAAATTTTCCCACATCTCTATCTTATTCTACGTATAAATCGATTGACTTTGAAATCATTTTGATAATGAAGAGGAAAATTTACATTCATATAAAACCGAAGAGTTTGAGTACAAGAATTTCAAACCCTATGCTTCTCCTCTCAACCGGAACATTCGACTATTTTAATAATTAATTTTCTGCATGGGAATTTCACGTATCTCTCATGGGAAGAACGTCGAGGGTGTTTTGTGGCGGAGCAACGGTTCCCGCAGGATAATTGGAGCTTGCCGTAGTTCCAGGACTTCCGTAGTCCCGTTGGCCAGTGCTGCACGTGGGCCAGTCTTGAATTACGCTCGATTATAACAACCCCCGTAGGATTAACTGGACTCAGGACAGTATTGTATGATTAAAGATAGGTGCTACCCAGCATACAGGCAAAGTACGAGTTCAGTAGTAAATTCGCAGGGGATTTACTTTCCCTGTTTTCCGGACGTACGGGTCGAGATAGAAGAATAGAAATCTCCATTTTTGCCGAAGCTTACGAGCTTTATCATCGCAACGAAAAAAGATAACAAAAATAGATAAGGAATCGCGAGGTTAATAATGAGTCAATCAATTCAGAAACTAGTTCAGATTTGAGCGATGAATCGCCCATCCGAAGGGAAGACGTATCCAAATGCATTCCTGTTTAATTTAGAGTTAATCGAGGAAGAAGGGGTAGAAGGGCCGATGAAGTCTCCGAGGGATGCTGCGTTAAATAAACCAGTTAATAATTATCGCGTACCCTAGAGTCTGGAGAGAGGGTCTAGCTCCGTGTTCACCGTTGGAATAGTATTGTCGGTTATTTTCAAGCGAGAGAAATTATTTTTAGGAATAATTTTGTGCAACTTCCGGCTTCTAAACTGATCTTTCCGGTGCTCGGCAGAAAGCTTGAAACTTATATCTTCGTTCGTGGAAATTTCCGCTTCGACTGATGAGTACAACTGGATGTTTTGATGGACAATAGAAATTCATTCCCGTTTTCGCGACGCACACTAATATATCACCCTGCCAAATGAGTCAACGAGTTAGCGAGAGGCTGAGAGCTTTGCGAATTTATAATAAAGGTTGTGCGAAAAAGTTAGATTTTCGTTTAACGCGTGGAACAATTATTTATGGTGATAGTTTTAATTGTTGATTTACGCCTGTCTGAAGAGGAGGGACCCTGTTGTGGTTTAACGCCGTGTTTTAATGACTCTACCCGACTCTCTGCACCCTTTCGCCATATCCCTGTATGTTTCAACCCCTAGCGTTGACCTTTCGCCATTCAAATAACGTCGAAGTATTCGACTCTGAATCCTAAAAACAGTCATTTTTTGACGGAAAAAGGAATCCCTGATATTATAAACATAAAGATGAAAGTAGAATAAGACTGCGCAATGAAATGGATACCAGAAGTAGTAAAAATCACTGATTGCCTGAAGAGGAGCACTTCGGTATAAAATAAGCTATCCTCGTTGCTTGATCGTAAACACCCAAGTCGGAATAAAAATCCTGGTTCGATCCTCTGAAAGCTCAATTCCTTCGATCTCTAGTGTTAAAATTCTATTTCTATTCCAATAGAATTATGTCCTACGTGCGGATTCGGGATTTTATTCCATACACGTAAAAAATGTCTGTAATGATTCGTAGAATAGAACTAGAATTTCTATTCTGACTCATGCAGTGAAATGACTGTAAAATTCGCTGGACTTATGAGCGAACCGTGTTATCCCCTGGATTACAATAAACTGTAAACGGTATTTAGGCGTGTATGATTGCGATTAATCCATTCCGTAAATTGCTGTATATATTTTCATACATATGAACGTATGTATCTTGACATGTGTTACACAGCCGTGAGCAAAACGCTCTTGGTTAATTTCTGTTATTCATCAACCACTGTGAAATTACAACTGCTGTACAGAAATTTCGTACAACAATGCAGCACCAGTTCATTTTATGTACGTGGATTCTATGTCCAACAAACGTAGGTATGTACCTACGTTGGGTTTATACTACGAGGTGGGGACTCGTCGACATCCAAGGGTCAACCCAGAGATATGTAGCCTAACTATTACCTCGCTATACGAGCAGAGCCAGACCCGGTAAAGCGATGCTGGCCTATAGATAGGCGACTGTGTAACCAACCCTTAGAATGCTAAGGGCGTATATTCCTATTCCGCAGCCCAAAATCGCATGGAAATTTCCAAACACCATCTATAACTGATGAGATAAAATGATGGATAATTATTCCCTAGGAACTATCAAAGCGAAATATTTTTAGCTCGAGAAATTCATAGAATGAAGAATCGATCAAAATTTTTGTCGATTAAACCACTTTTCGCTTCTATCTTCTAATGTCAGGTGATGGCTGCGTGATCTATCAATTATTATTAACGTATCGGTAGAGACTCGACCATCACTATCGCAGAGTGTAATTGGAGTCTTCCTGAGCCGGAAAGCTTCTCGCGTAGTTTCCGCGTCTTTCTGTTCCTGAAACTTTGGTGTTTACAGGTGGTGAGCGATGAGTCGTTATCACGGTCGTTACGTGAGCCCTGACTTCACATAAATAGCAGCATGGTCGTGGCTCGGTGCTATGAGCCTGGCTATACATGGTGCCTTGTGAGATAGAGATTGAAATTGTCCGTATCCCGCAGGCGATATTATCCTCGATATTGTAATATTATTGATAGAATAATATAGCCCACCAAGAATCGTAGAATCGTTAATACAGTTGTTGCCGAATATCGTGGCGCAGAAGTGACCGCAAAATTTTTCGAGTAAGTAGAAGGAAGGAAGGAAGCAAGGAAGGAAGGAAGGAAGGAAAGAATGATGATGAGAATTTAATTTTATGGAGAGCACGGATGTCTTCCCTTGAATAACATCTCTCTATTATAATGTTTGCGACTTTGAACGCTCGTGGGATTTAATTAAAAGCGCTGGAGAGCAGAGAGGGATGTTGCTGCTGCTACTGCTACTGCTACGACAAAAGCGGATGTGTGTATTTCGTTTTTATCCCTCGCCCCTGGCAAATACGTAACTACCGCGTGAAAATATGCGAATTTACGTGTTTGACGAAGAGGGGGATGAAGGTAATCCGTATACGTATAGTGGTATGAATTTTAATCAACCCCTTAATCTCACGTACAGTTTTTACCTTCCCCCTTTTTGAAATTTCTAAATCGTGTCTAACACCGGACTCTCCATACCCAAACGCGATGCGGCTAACGTAACGGCCGCAACGTACCGCGGCGTCGAAGGGCCCCGCTTCACGCTATAACGCTTCCAACAAATGCCCTTGGCTCGTTGTCAGTAAGGGTACAAATCGACGCTAACCGTTGCCACAATGCTTCCTAATGGGACGGGCAGCCAGAACCACGATCTACCAAAGCCCGACGCTGCAGTTGACCGTGTCCAAACTGTTAAACTGGACATTCGTTACGTTTCTTGGGGTAGCCTATTGTATCTAGCCATACATTCCGTCTATACCTAACTACCTAACTAAACTTCTGGCTATCCTGCAGCGAGGCTCGTGATTTATTGCGGTATCCCGTAGCCTAAGTAAACTTCCGTCTTCGAATGAATCATTTTCATATTTTTTATTTTTTTGTTCGTGTCTTTTTCTATCACATTTTTTTCGGATATTTTATTTAAATGGTTTTTTATAGAATTTAAGCGAACGTTCTCTTCTCTGTACAGTTTTGTTCTCCCTTTGATAAACGGAGCCACGATTATAGTTGATTGACTAGAAGGGAGGGTTGCAAATGTCCGGAATAGAAGATCATGATCGCGGCTCATTTGAACGGATGAAATGAACCGTATATATTTAGGTATACAGTATATAGTTGTTTCTTATTAGTTTTACCGGCATTAATCTCATTTAGTCAGTTTATCGCAATCTATACATCCATCCATCCGTTCTCCTGCGTACAACGAACCCGAATTGGTTGCTGGCACTAAATACTAAATACAGTTTCCATTTCCACCCTCGTAAGCCCCTCGTCGTCCGCAAACGCCACCAATGCCGTCACATCTATGGGATATAGCAACATTTACAGTCTGCAATGTGTAGGGTCAGCGAGAGTTGGGACGGACGGATAGACGGAAGGACGGAAGGATGGACAAGGGTCAGAGGGTACACAGTTATTGCATTAACTCATCATTGTCATTTTTATCACGTCCCCACTTGAATCAACAGAACCCCAGCGAAACGTGGGAGCTCGTCAATTGTTTTACCGAACACTTGAGACTTAGCGTTAAATCGCGGATGCACATCGACACCATAGGATTGGTGTTAAAAAAAAAAAACATTTTTTTTTTTTTTTGGGGGGGGGGTGGTTTTTTGATCCTCGCTATATTTTTCTCATTTATTTATTCATTATTATAATTATTTTACTTCCATATCTTACTTTCGGCCATAATAAGTCTCGCGGAATTTGAAGAACAATTGAAAACGGGTGGAAATCTGCTGGTGGTTCCCCCTCATTCTTCTACAGACAAGATTTACCCTCGTACCCTACCTTGCCGAGCTGTTTACACTCTCCTACCTACTCATTTCATCTGACAAGATAAAAGATGGGTAATTTCCCCAGACGGATACCGAATCATTTTCTTATAAAGCGAGAAATTCAAACGGAATTTAAAATCGTAGTATGAATTTTTCAACACTTTACTCAAGTCCGTCGTTAATAGTTTAGTCGGAATCGCGTCGACGCCTGTTCTCCGATGTACAATACACGTATCGGTGGAAACGGTAACACCTAGTCATGCTATGTTCGCGAGAATAATGGAAAAAGGATCGATAATCCGACGAAAGAACTCGGAGAAAACTGAATCTTCTTTTTCCCGTATTCGCCTGTATTTTATATGTATACATATATATCAATCGCAGAAAAAATTTGAAAGAGAATCGTTCAACAAACGGACGAGCTACGCTTCTATTCCTCGTGTTCCTTCGCTCCCTCGGTATAGCCTCAGGAAACCGGGCAAACAACACACTATGCTCACAGCTCGTGTTAGACGGTTACAAAATGCACCCTGAACCACCCTGGGTCACTCCGGATCACTCCGGAGCCCAGAGGTCAGCCAGTGGCTGTGGAGGGTCAGTGAATTATGCAGGGGACTTCGTCCACTGCCCAATTAACTCCGAAAACAACCACAGCCTCAAAATCCAAGTCTGTGTGAAGGGGGGGCTGCCTGCCAGTTTCACCTAGTGGATATGTTGAATAATTTTTAACCCGAAAGCAAAAAAAAATTCGCGGATTACTCCTATCGAATAATTTGGCAAATTATTTCTCCGAACTTCATCCCGGCCCATCGAAATGAAGGGAAAAATGGACACATGTTTCCAGGGCTTCTGAAACTCCTTGGCGAATGAAAAGACAGTTTTAATACCTTCTGGAGCTGAATAACGTCTGGATCTTTATCCAGTCTCGAAAATGACGTTTTTCCATTACCCGCAGGTACGGTCTCGGATATACGTTTACGGGCTTAGCGACTCATTGGCGTTTTCTAACTAAGTGCCCAACGAGTCGCAAAGGGAATATTCATAGACTAGCCTGGACTGCCTTGCCGACTCCGAGCCTCAGTTCTTTGGGTCTCTGCAAGCTGCCGAGCTCCAGACTTTAGCGAGTAGACTGGCTCGCGGAGGATGGGTTTAGGGTGGTAAGAGAAGCGAGAAGAGGGAGACGGGAAGAGGGAAGGAGAAGAGGGAAAATAAAGAAAGAAAAAGGGAGAAAGAGGAGGGAAAATAGGAACCTGAGTCTCTTAACGGAAGACGATACCGACCATACCGCGGGATACCTTATACCATCGTATTTTTCAGTCCCACTTTGCGTCTGTTTACTAATTAGATAATTATGAAATTAATTAACGGCTATTAGATGCGATCTGATAGCTTTAGGAGGTTGCTTCAAAGTAGATGAGAAATTTCGCGTATTTATCTAGTCTCGAAGATGTTGAAAGAGGCGGAATTAAATCGTCGTAAAAATTTGCTGCGAATACCTTATACCTACTAACCCCGTGAAATTTCCCGAAATTTGTGAATCGATGACGAATCGAAACGGTGGTACCAATCAAGAATTCGTGACGGAGAATAAAAAGGAGAAGGAAAAAAAGAAAGAAATCCTATTCAGCAAAATACATTTTCCCCGCGAACGGAATCAGCAAAAAGAGATGTCTCTTTCGGGCGTTCTCCTTTCCCTCGTATCAACCTATACCTACCTACCCTCAAAGCCTCTCTTTATCCCCTCTTTTCATCCGTTACTTCTCCCCCGAATTGACACCCCGACGAAACTTAACCCCTTTATCTTTATCTCGCGTGGTTTCGGATCCGGACTGATCGACGAATTCCTGCAACCAGTAGCTGCAGTGGCAGTAGCAGCAGTTCGATGCCAGGTAATCTCGATAAGCGTCGATATAGTATATCTAGAATCGACGCTGCGTTTTCCCATTAATTTCATTTTATCGCGGCATGGGATTCGGACGGGGCATAATGCGTTTTAAATGTAAAACAGGTTGGGCCCACGGGCTACCCACCCGGTACAGAAACGGGAAAGCCGCTAACGGCGTTAACTCTACGGTATAGTGGCAGAGGAGAGGGGCTCACGATCAAATTTGATTCAAACTTTTTCTTTCGCCTCTCTCCTCCTCCAACGCTCAGAGGTTCAATTCGATTCTAGTTTCACTAACAGAGCATTTCCTTTCCGACGTCAATTTTTTATTGAATTTTATTTTTTGGGTTTTTTCTCAAAATCATCCCTCGCAATGTACTTACAGCTACTTTTTTTAAATCTCTAGGCACGTAGGTATACCTTACCCACTCCGGACTTGAGCGATAACCCAACTTTTCATATCCCTGATAATGAAAACCGGGCGCGCGTTAAGTTTAATTTAACTAATTAATAGCACTCATCCGCCACAGGCTACCACCTCATATTTTCTCTAGTCGGATGCGGGCGCCCAGCGGGTAACTTGAGAGCGCAAAAACATTGGGATGATGGAGCTAATGCAGGAAAGTGGGCTACGCCGAGTCCCGGGGGTCCTGAAGGTCCACGAGACTAAAGGATTCCGGATCTTTCCTCTTCGTGCTCTTCTTCTTCTTTTGCTTTTTCTCTTCGTTTGTTTAAAACGCATGAAAATTTTACTCACCCTTTTCTTTTATTCGCCATATTTTTTTATACATCTCACATTTATTATAGGTGCGTGTAATACGAACGCAGATAACATACAAGGACCCATGTCTCACACGGCTATATGTTTTTTTTTCTCTCTCTCTCTTTTCTTTCTCTTTATTTTCTCCCTTTTTTTTTTCTTCACTTTTAAGTGCCCTATTCGTTTTACCCCCTTTACTCTCACGTGCGCAGTGACATTATTTCCGAGCATCCTCCGCGACTTGGGGACCGTGGGCCGACGTCATACATATATATACCTCCTCACGGTCCTGAGGGATTTCCGGGACGCGACTGCTCTCCCTTTTCCCCTCCTAATGGACTTTCTAAGAGACACGTCTCCGCTACCTGTTCAAAGCGAAGCCAACAGCACAGCGTCGCTAATAGAAATTGCATTTGATCTTTATACTCTGGTCGTAGTATAAAATAAAAGAAAAAAACTAAAATACACAAAAATAAAAGAAAATAAAATGGAATAAAATATAACGGAGGTAGAAAGGAATGGAAAAGGGAAAGACACACTCGACCGCGAATCACTTTGGCACGAGACTTGGACTCGAATAGAATCGTAGAGTCTAATCTATGCGGAGAATTGGATCCGAAATTATAAAGAGAGAAATTAATAACAAGATGTAAAGTGAATAAAAAAAAAGTTTCATTATTCGAAGAGGAGCTCAGCTCAGGCTTAGGTACATATTACGAATTCCGACATCGGGTCTATGGAACAGTCGCTGGCAACGTGTCCGGTTCACCGATGTAATTAAATATCCGGCTCATCTGTCAGGATTGAGGATTTCCCAGGTGGACTAGAGGAAGAGATGGACGAACCAGGGAGGTGGACCAGGCTATCCTCTAGGGTCAATAATCAATAAAAGGAGGAGGCATAGGAGTGAAAGATGGTGGTGGAAACTCGGGTGAAAACGGGGGACGGATCCCGCGGGATCAAACTCCCACCTCACTCACTCTTCCAGCCTGGAGAACCGCCTCCCGAGAGTTTAATAAAATATCTGAAATACCAATGTTTTCTCTATACATATATACACACACACATAGAGATACAGATACACATACACAAAGGTACTGTATCTATTGTACACACAGTGCTAAAGTGGGTATATACAATGAGCCCTGCTGGGGCTTATGCTGGGGAGAGGGGAGAGGAGAGGAGAGGAGAGGAAAGGAAAGGGTGAACCATGCACGTCCTTCCCAGGCGAAGGTTTTCTTCGCAAGATCCTCACTATGAAACATAAAAAATATTGCGTTTCTGTTCTCGTTTCTTTATTGCATTTTTTGGTTTCTTTATATTTCTTGCTTTCGCCTGACTTGTATAGTCAGATCAATTTTTAGCTATGGATTTTCTGACGTTTACAGAATCTTATGGCTAAAATCGAGCAATCGTCACGACTTCTTTTTTCCTTCTTTCTTTATCCTCTCTTTCTCTCACTGTTTACACGATCAACACTTGACGCTATCCGATATCACGTCTGGCTTTTCCGTTTCTATACAACAGACTGAGTAGGTATCGAAAGTTGGTGGAATTGAGTTGATTGAAAATTTCTTTTCCCCCTATTTTCTACCATCCTTGTAGGTAGATATTCTTTTATCAATGATGAGTCATGATTAATGCCAGTTTGTTAATTTCGATGAAAAAACAGCCACGTAAACCATCTGATCGATGTGAGAATTGCGGTGAGTAGCCTAGATTCATCTTCAGAGAGATTCGAGCCAACTAGACGGGGGAGACTCTTCGTCGAGAGGGTGAGAAGAACGAGAAGAAGGGAGGAAGTATTGTTTAAGCCTCTTTCCCTCGTTACGTCGAACTCTCAACTTCTTCTTCTCCTTCTTCGTCTTCTTCATCTTCGTCTTCTTCTTCGAGGGCGAAAAACTTTCACTAGCGCGCTTACAAGGAACTAGTAGCTATACTAAGAATGGACAGAAGGACGTGGAAAAAGTTTTCTTCGGACCAAGTTGACGAGCAGAAACTCACTCTGTTTGCTACTAACGTTACTTCTCTCCACGTCCATCGAAGCGAAATTTTTCTTCCGGGTATGCAGCATCCTCTTTTACTTCTACTGGCCATTTCTAATTGCCAAAGCACACATTGCGCTGATCCAGAAACACGTGCTTCTTCGATTTTCGAAAATAATGATAAGCTGAAATATTAAGGACACACTTATTTTCAACGTAAGCGAAACTTTGAGCGAATTGAAGGACGCTGGGTTTACTGGCTTTTCGTATGTTAGAAAAGTGCAGGGGGAGACTGAAGTTTTCGGTTTGGGGAATTGAAGAGGGACGAAAATCCGCGTCTGTATAATCGCAGCAAAGTCGAATCTCACTTCTTCCGCGTTGCCACAACTCGCTGTACGAGGATATCGTCTAAGCATTAGCAAGTCAGATTACCACGGGCCCTTTTAAGTTGAGAGAAGGAAGAGCTTGGCTATCATTTTGCACGATGCAATAGCAGGTATAGCACTTCAAGGGTTTGCATTTCTTACGTAGTATATACATTGGGGAGGGTGCGAATAGCCTAGAGAACTTGAAGAGGGCTGGACTGTAAAAAGAATGGTTGGATGGATGGATGGCTCCGGGCCGATTCCTTTTTCGGGTTAGCAGTTCGAGTATTAAACTTTTTCCCCCAACCGATGCCATTAAAAATGAAAGTTAAACGAGGATAGGAATAAAATTCTAAGGATACTGGAGCAGCGGCATAGCACAATTCTCTCTTCCCTCCTGCGAGGAGATTTCTAAGAGCAGTCGAAGACAATGTAAACAGAAGAATAAACTGGTACACGTGAAAAAGTGAAGAAAAAACACAATAGATTCATGAAGTTCCCTCTTCGCATTCCGCGAACGATTTTTTAAAACAATCTCACATCTTTAGAATAACAATTACTCAAATTTTTCGAGAAAGTGATTATGCTTCGCTTACATTTTTTCCATGAATAAACTTTTTCTTACCGTTCACCTCATTCTTATACAATGTCCCGATAACACGTCGGAAGAAGTGCATCAGTCGAAAGAAAACCCAAATGACAAGCATTGTTCCTTCGTACCCGAGACCCGGAAGCTTGGACAATGTCGGACTCTCGTTTTTAGCCACTGTCCCTTGTTGTCGATCCCTTTCTTCGTTCGCGAACCTTTCGCGACGCTGTTTTGCACGAACCTCGGCATTTCTTATCCCTCTTAGACTCTGATGAAAGGAAGCTCAGACACGTCCACAGTATTATCAAATCCTATAATATTCATCCGTTAACATGAAATCTCTTCAGTACTAGATCAGAGTTGAAAGATTCTACATTTTCTGATTTCAGTTTCATTCAAAAATCTGACTACAGTTTTCAATACCACTTCACATACTCTCATACCTATACGAACTTGACGAAGAAGACGAAAGCGATCTGGACGAGCCGGAGTAAAGTGTTTCCTGATCAAACAGTGCACTATTTTCATTACTCAGTACATTAAACCTGCAGCAGGAATGAAGTAGAGACGAAGTTGCGATGGTGTTGGATGTATGACGGTGGTATAGAAGATATTTATAATTGCTTTTCATCCCTTTCATCCTGTTGGAAAATCGTTCCCGATGATTTTCAAAAATTTAATGAAGTGACGGTGACTTTGGAGATTGCCAGGACGATTTTTGTAGCAATTTCGAGAGACTGGTGATGATCTCGATGCAATATTTCATGAGATGAAGATTACTCTCGCTATTAGAGTAACCAAGCGTTGTGGTGCGGATCTCAGTCTCCGAGGCAAATCTCCAGGGCTGCAAACTTTGACACGGCCCCAATTAGCCGGCACGTGTCGTACGCACTTGAGATATTCATGGTTGTTTTTGCTCCTCCAAGGGGGTAGCCGAGCCGGCAAGAGGGTAGCGAGAGGGTGAACCTATCCAAACTCACCTCGACCCTAATCTCTAATGCACTCTCGCACGGGTCTGACAAGTGACACTGCGAGACAAAAACCTGAGGCAAGAAGTATCGATTAATCGAGGGCCTTCCGGCCACCGTTTCAACGCGCTCGAAGCCCCAGGACTTTGCCTAATATATGCATACAGGCTCTTTCAGAACTACGCAGGTACACCGTCGTACAAACTATAAATCTTCCGTGTGAAAAATCGAAGAAAAAAGGGGGCAACGTATTCGCATCGAGTTGAAAATTCTTTGTTTTTCCCAAACGCACTGGAGTGATCATAAAATATGTATCGATATCTGAGCACTCAGACGTGTTTCTTTGAAGTGAAAATTTATACATTTGAAACGATTTCGTACTGAAAAGAAAAGCAGCATTGAGTTTGATAATCTTTACGCGAATGAAAAAAATGTATTCTGAAAAACTTTGAAACTTACAAACAGGTGAATCGGTATCTTATCTCTCACCTGAAATAATTTCAATACCTTTTCGGGAAATAGATAAATGTCGAAGAGAACAACCTTGGTAACGTCTTGGTCGTTTGGCAGAGATAAGGAGGCTGGTGCATATCGCCCCCTGGCCGTTTAATGGGATCGTAAAACGTAATCTTTCGAGTACTAGAGTTGACGAGAATGAGCACTCCGGCTTGTACAGTCTCCCCGGAGGTAACGTCGCTGTGGTTAAATGGCTACCTGGAAGAGTAAGCCGTAAAAATAAGACGTAAATTAGGGTAGAAAGTGGTCAAAGTGGCTCAGAACGACCACCTTGGTCAAGCTGGATTTACTCAGAGTTTAGACGGAAACGGACGCGTTGAGGTTGTCTCGCGGATTGTATCAGGGTGGAGGGAAAACGTCCCTCAGGATCGGGACGGAAGTGTTTCCGAAGAAATACGCGACAGGAGATCCCCGATGTCTGGCGATTCTTTGGTCCCATTTTATTATATTTATTACAGCTGACACACGCTTTGAAAGATACGTTATATTTCGGATACGTTTCATCCAGTAAAATTTAGGCATTCAGTAAAAACCGGATATACCGTTCTTCCTTTCGATATGTTTCAACGAAATATTTAATCATCCCTCCAAAGGTATTACGAATTTATTCAGTCTACTGAAACCGAATACTGAGCGAAGGGATTAAACGGTGGAAAAATATGTCCTGCTGATAGATTTTAAGCCACTGAAATATACTCAATAAATTTTCATTCAACCTGGGCGACGGAATTATATGCATACACACATAGTATACGTTCATTTCTCTCTCATATTTCAAAACGATGTGACAGACTTATTTGACATTCACTGAAGACGGATTTGAAAGCTATTCATATAACATACTCTCAATTTGAGTATGCATTGTATAGTTGATATTTCATTGTCATAAAGTAGTATGACTTCATCTCAGATACCTAGATACAAAAATAGAATGTCTAGTCTTTACCTCACAATCAGATGCACGATACATAAAAGAACGGTTTACCCGGAATCATTTCCTGGTCTCGTACCCGTCAAGGTATAAAAGAAATCTTGAGAAGTCTTAAAATCCTTTTCTCTAAAAGAAATCCGACTTATTTCCCAAGGGGCTTCATTACTTTCCAGGGGTTCATTCAATCTCATTGACACTCTGAGTTAGAGAATGATGCTTATTCCGAAATCCTCTCTTTCTGTAACTCTTTGCAGACTATTGGGTATCATGCTTGTACTTCATGCATTGATTTGCATAGCTTTTATATCAGCCCGTCTTTCTATCTTCCAGTGTCTATCGCGAAATGCGATATTTTTTGTCCTTTGCAGTACACGCAGGGAGAAGAAGAGGATATGTATATATATACATATACTGGAGGCATTACGATATCGAATGTATTTTAATCCCGCTCTAATAATCATGAGTCTCCCCTCGACGTAACAGAGGCAGAGGAATTCACAAATTGAGCTTGTAATCCGACTAGGTGGATATTTCCATTAATTTTCTATCGAGGCCAGTCGATAGTCGCAGCGTTTGCACGAAATATCAGTTAGAATAATTCTTTCCAATTATTATAAACGAAACAATTACCTCAGGCTCTTATTTCAATTCTCTCGTTGTTAAATTGTTTGATTGAGTTGCCAATTTTAATTAGGTACGTCTTTCGAAAAGTTCAAAGACAGAATTTATTCGAATGATGTTACAATTAGTCAGTAATTTTCATTGCGAACAAATTGAAAAATGATTAACTGTTTCAAAAAGATTGGAAGCATGAAAATTGTGGATTTTATTGCTTTAGGGTTTGTCGAGTTATGGGGACGTGGATGAGCTTCACAGAGGCTTCTGTGAATTTCGAATCCGCGCTCGACGGCTTCAGGTTGAGAATAATGGGGTTGGGATTTCAGGTAGGACATTTAGAGGGTTCGCTTTAAAACTTTTAAAAGGTGTTTTGACTGTGCAATTTTAAACTCTCGGTGTTAAGGGTTGCCCTTAGGGGTGAGCGACGAAGAATGAAAGAGGCGGGGTGCACTGCGCCGAATTTCTGCATTGCCCAAGAGGATAGAAGAACCTGAGGGTTGCAGGAAGCAGCAGAAAACGAGGAGGGAAAGAGCGAGGAAGAAAGAAAGAAAGATAGAAAGCAGCGAGGAAAAGTAATAAGAAAAAATGAAATAAAAAATTAAACGAATAAAAGAATGAAATAAAGAAAGAAAGTTAAATACTTAATTACTAAGGCATGACCAAGCGCGTTTCTCCCGAAGCTTAAAATTGCGACCCTAAAAACCTAGCCTTTAACTTAAACTAACAGAAAGAATGTGCCTGTTGTATAATCCGAATTAACCTTACGACGTTACAGACCAGGCGAATGAATAATTACTATGCAAAGTGTGATGAGTTGCTATACTGAAACACTATTCATTAGGTTTTACAATCTCGAGATTAGACAGGTCCACCTAACCGTATTTGAACGTTTCTCAGAAATATCAAAATTCAAATCATTCGGGGAATAAATTTGCCAGATGATTTCGCCAAAGGTTTATAAATTTACAAACAGGTTTTACTACTCGGAGGATTGCGAAATCGATCGTAGTGGGTTGATACTCTCTATGGGTGACCGGAAGGGGTTAAAAATCCGGAACTAATGACGCGTAGTAAAACAGTGAGTTTGGCAAATTGGGTCGCGTTATAATTTGACTTCCTACGCGTCGTTGAATATCGGATGAAGATGAAAAACCAACAGTGGGATGAATGAGGGGGTGGAGGAGAGGGGAGCTTTGCCTTTGCTATTTAATTATACTTTAGTGGTGCTTTTCGCCTCGAGCTGGTCTCAGGGCAGGAGTAAAACGCGGAGAGAAAGATAGAGATAAAAAGCGAGTGGCTCTCCTGATCTCTTGGCATTTCGCAGGACTTATAATTAAGACTCATTAATCAAGGAGGCTCGCGCTAGCCATCTGGGAATCGAACTCGCTCGAGGTATTAAAATGTTAAAACAAGGGGAGCGTAATTGATGAAAAAAATGGTAAAGCCACGGGGCAGAAGAGAGAATTCTCCAGGTTCCGGGGCTCGGAGAGAGGCGAAAGGAAAAAAACCCCAATTCGACCTATACACGAGATGGAGGGACAGAGAATAAGCACGTCTGTCAAACGTCTTGTTAAAACAGGGTGCGGTATTTTTACTTTTTTGTTTTCAACCCCTAATGAAAATGAGCCAAAATAATTTGACGCCTCCTTGGCGTTCATGAATTACTTTCTGAATTTTCTATAACTGCTAGGGTCATTCCATATTGAACGGTGCAGCGCCTCGAATTCAAAATGGGTTCGATATTTGATCCAAAAAAAGAAATTCCAAAGAAATAAAGACGAAAATTTCTTCGAGTAACTTGCCGGGGATGTTTCCCGCGTAAAATTGCACAAGGAATCTGAATCTGATCTATGAAATGGGATTTGTCGGATCTGTATAGTGGTAAATGGCACCCGGAGGTAGATTTTCGAACCTGTACTCTCGTACCCTTGGCTCAGCCAAACCCTTGGCAAGTCTTACGGGGTGGAAATTCAGGTTTATGACTCGCATATGCGTACCTCATAACTAATCTCCCGCAAGACGTGAGAACGAGGAAGAATTTCGGGTGAAATATGCATGCAAAGATATGTACAGGTATAATACCAGATGTCGCGGACCATTACGAACGTCGCGTGCGGTAATTGGTGCGAGTAATTATCTTGCTAATTACTCTTCTGTGGTACCTATACATACCTGCGTATATATAGTAACAGAGGAAGTGAGCGGAGTGTAAACCACGCGTTTTCCCGCAATACGTTAATTATCAATTAGTTGAAAGCAGTGTAGTAAATACACTAATAATTTACCCTTATTTATATACCTACACGCTAATATAATCAAAACTATTTTTTTCTCTTTTTTTTTTCTTTCTTTTTTATTAGTCTTTTCTGCTTTCGTTTTTGAATTAATCGAAATTGTATGATCCTCCCTTGTGACGAATGAAAATCTTCCCCCGTTAAAACTGTTATTTTCATCATACCTGCTAATTACTTTTCATGTAGAATTTTATACTCTGCATCCAGGTATCGCGTTGCTCGGTTCATTGACGGAGCATCCAGAACTCGAACTAACCCAGATTCTATTCAGTCTGGGGTCTAGAAATTTTAATTAAACACCCAGCGTACTAAAGAAAATAAAAATACTCGGTTGGTATCTCATTAGAACGTATCGTTGGAGTGAAAAAAAAAAAGACGAGAAAAAAGAGAAAAGAGAGAGGAGAAAGAAAAAGACAGATCGGTATTAAAACACACCGTGTTTCACGTGCTCGAAAAATGTTAGGAAATATTACAACGAAAATTAGGACAATTCGAGATTATGTGTAATCCTATTCACCCTGCATAATGTATATAGGCATAAAGTATGAATAATTAAGATTTTCCCAAAATACGTGGCGTCACTTTATTTCGCAATTAGTCAAATCTCTTTCAGTCAAGTCTCTTTTTTGTCATTTCGGATTCTCTCTTGGAATTTTTTTTATTCTTCTTCTTCCTCCTTCCACGTCTGATCCAGTCATAAATATTACAGAGAAACTTCATACAGCCGAGTAGCGAGCGGAACTCAAAGTTCAATTAGCCTAAGCATTAAAAATTCACGGAAGCCCTCGGTGAGGCTGATAATACGTACATCGACCGCCCCACCTACCAGTACCTGCTACTTTCATCAAATAACGCGACGGACATGTAGTGCGCATCATTGGATAGGATAGTGCTCGGAAAATTATGATGCAGTCTCTTTGACGGGATTTCAGATTTTTTATTTTTTTAGTTTTTATTTTTTATTTTTTTCTCTCTACGTATCCCTTTGACAATTTTTTTCTTTTATTTTTGCTTTCGCTTTTTTCCTCTAAATTTTACTACAGTGAGCTAAATATCGCGCGATTCTTCTTTCGCAGATATACATGTATACTTCTATACACATATGACGTTCGAAATTAAATTCGTCTTTGATCAATCTAATCTCTCGTTTTAATTCGAACAAAAACGTTCCGCCTTTTTACTTGAACTAATTTTTCGACTGTTATATTAATCAGTTTTTACATTAATCACAAGTTACTTTCACACCCTCGCGTTCACGTTCCGACACAATCACTTAGATGATGAATATCGCCGTTTTCTTGTGAAATAATTTCGCCTAGAGAAGAGCGCACGCCGAGTTTCTGCACCAGGGTATCGTACGGTAGGAATTATGAACGTTATTAGTATGCACCGAACTATTCATTCTAATACTGTAACTGTCTACTGAGGCGCGGGCGAAAGGGTATGAGAAACAGAGGTGCCTCCGGGGTACCATTTCTGATTATTACTCGAAAGGGTTGCTCGCCTAAACTGCACCTAAGGGTGTGCTGCGCACAGTCTTGTTCTGCTCACAGTTTTCGTCACAGACTTTGCGACTGCCGGATATACCTATGCGTACGAGAAAACACACACGGATACACCAGTTTATGGAAACTTTACCGCTTTATCATACCATATGCTTTAGGAAATTTGCTTTAAAGTTATCACCCTGTCTTTCTAAGAATACGGCGAGAAGAGCGAGCGGAATCTCTGGAATTAATTGATACTGAAGCTTCTCGAAGAAAATCAGTATGTCAGGGTCTTCAAAGCACTGCAGCAGCAGCGATATTGCGAGCAATAAAAATTACTGTCTGGTTAGTTTTCAAAGGGGATAACGAGCACTTAATTACAACCCAAAGGTTAATTGTCGTGCTTAATTGCTCGGTGAAAATAAAGCAGTAACAAAAGTATAGAAACTTTAGCTCGCAGCGAAAGCTTATTAAATAGATACGACCAAAGGGTGAAGTGAAATAATCTGTAGCCTGGAATAATGCGAATATCATTTTTCAAACCAATCTGCGATAATTCCATATTCTAATTAACTACAGGAAGGAGAAAAAACGTCTCGAGGGATTGTTGCAGCGATTGCAGAAGGCATGGATGTTAATTGCAGGCACTATTGGAAAGAGGGAAATCATCGGATCTTGAATCAATTTGAAACATTGATCGACTCTAATGGCTAGTCAGAGTATCACGATCAATTAAATTGCATTGTACTAGCTAGCTGGTTACAGGCCAGTCATTACATCCGCTTCAGGCCTGAATAACGATCTGCGATTACGCAGGCACGCACATTGCCCTAAATCCTTACTCCCTGTGTGCGCATACATTTTGCGGAAATAATCATGCAGTTGAAAATGTGGGGAGGAAAGAGAGAAGGAAGAGAAGGGCTCAAGACAATGTGCATATACACTCCCTTTATAACTCGGTGAATAAATCAACGCCAGTGTCTTATTCGGGAGTTTGCACATCACCTGGTATTTCTCATGTTTTCAGAAATTAGCCCTGCAGTTTAAGTCAGTCGGAGATTTAGCAGACTGACAATGAGAAAGTCTTTGACCTCTTTACCGAGTTGTACTAGGAAATCCAGACTACCTATTCTTGGGGACCTTGTCTCGTCCGTTCTTCATGTTCAAAGATTGTTAATTATAGAGTAAAGCAGTAGTACCTAACCCTTACCACCCTGAAACTCGGAAGTCTTGGCTTGACTTGGTTTTCAGTTCGAAAAGTTGAGAGGGTAAAACCAGGGAGGGAACGAAAGGGAAGGCAATCGAGGACAGCTACGAAGGCGTTAGAAACCGGCGTTGAGGGGTCCGTGAAACTGGAAGGTAGGCCAGGAGGCTCTTCGAGGATGAACGGAATATAGATTGCTTATTAACCATCGAATAAATAATCAGGCAGTGTCACTGACAGTGGATTCATTCAGCTGTATCTCGAAAACTCTCATACAGTACGGCCATACTTTATAAAAAAAAAAAAATAAGAAACTACAAGCGTGAGATAGTTTTTCCATATTTTTTCTAAATTTAACAAAGAACAAACAGATTCCGCACGTTTCTATTTTCCTTTTTCCTTTTCGCTGTATGTATCAGTCTGTGAAGATGAATTACCCCGACTCAAGTTTGCAAGGAGTAGAGAAGAAGCGATCGTAGCGAAACCCGTCCTTTATGTGAACCCAAAGTTAGCCTTTACTTAACGTGACCCGATCTCTCTTTGACCTTTCGACCCTTCGTTTCGCGAGGGCTTGCTAGAATAGCAAATATCGAAGAAGTATCCTCGTACGTATGGGTCGCGTAGCAGTTCTCTGGAATCGGGAAGATCTGAGAGATCTTAGAGACTTGGAAACCAGGTTTTCATTCGGTTTGCTGAAACTCTGTCCCAAACCTTCCAGCGGTAATCTCAAAAATTACTTTCAGAGTTTCGAGCCGATGAAATAATACCCGTACTACAGTTGAAACCGTACCTTGGAAAAGGGCCCAGAAGCCAAATCAACATTGTGAGGATAAAACGCGTTCGAAAGTTTATTCCGCGCATCAAAAGCAGACAAAACCTTTTTTTCTTTTGAAGAACGGATGCTTTATAACAAAATTGCGGTTCGCAAAAACGAGAATGACCCGAAACATTTCTCGGCTCTTTTTTTCATCGCGAAGTATTATCGCTCTAAAGATATAATATCCCAATTCAGAGATGTGTATATCTACTTTCGTTAGAAAAATCTGAAAAAAATTTATAATCTTGAATACCATGAATGATTTTAAAAATCTGTGAACTATTTTTTCGTAAAATCCTTCAACTCCCGAGTTTCATTATTCAATAATCTCAAATTAGTCTTACGATAAATGAAGGAAAAAGCCTCAACTATTATCGTTCTGTGAAGAATTTCACTGGAACTTAATCTTGACGTAGAATATTTCTCCTCAGATGCGCATTCAGCCTCGTCAACTAGTTTCTGACAAATATTATGCATACCTTATACCTACGCTAGGTGCACGATCGTCCTGGCTGTGTACCGTCTTTGAATTTGATTAGACAAGTTTCCGCATAGTTCAGGAATTTGGATACGCGTAGTTTGAGCTACTGTAACAATTGTAACCTACTTACCATTGCTCAAACTGTAATTGCCATCTGTACATGGTTATTTAGCCGATTCCCTCGTTAGAAATAGCTCCCAACCGAACAGCTATTTCAAACTTGCAGAACCATTGCCTCTGACGTGCAAGGATGCCAGAACAGCCAGTTATCCTTGACGTTGAATTCAAGAAATGAAGTTAATCATTGGTATTATAATTATTATTATTATTATCATTATTATTATAATTATCATCACTCCTACGCCATATTGCTATCGTTATTATTCTTATTAGGTTTGTATTACCCGTGGGATTATCTACACCGCTACAACATTTCAATGGAACAGGGCGGGCAGCTCGTTATGTACGGAGTGAACCTCGGGCTATCGAAAGAGCATAAAAACCTTAACGAATGCAATTTTATTTATTATATATGCCAGGGTATACAATCCTGTGGAATCAGAATTACGTGACTACGTGCTGCATGCACGCCAAATATTGACCGAATGAAAATTCAACATACTGTATAAAAACCGAGTGATTATCGAAATTATCTGGATGAAAAATACTAATCTTCGGTCATATTGTTATTTCAAAATTATTATTATTGAGGAATTTTACTCATTCAAAGTCTCCGGGAAATTTCAGAGTCTTGGGTTGATCTATGCCTGATAAGATTTATAGATACAGGGTAATCTAGCCACATGAAATTCTAATTTAAAGACAAAATAATAATAATAATTAAAACAAGCTGTATTTATTTCCACGTTTTTCACAAGAGTATTCAATTACAAAACGATTACACATATCAGCCTAAATACGTGGGGATATCGTTGGCCATGAAATAATTAAAACGTGTCATAGAAATTGAATTAGTGTCTGGTAGGGTTGACGCGTGTTCCAAAGAACATCTCCGTACCAGGGATCAATAGACTTAGCTTAATCCATGCCGGGAAAATTATTATATAGAAATAGTATAATGAACTCACATCAGATTCACACGCGATATACATTGTGTGTTCGCAAATTGGCATATATGCAAATAACTTAATATACGCATACTTCTAGTCATACTGAAAGGATTCTACGAACCACCACGGATTTTTGAACGAAAAGTCTTACTGCCGAGGCTAAAAATCTCCCAAAAGACTTTTCGTTCATTTTCTTGTTGCTGGGGAAAAATGAAATTTGAAGAAATTTAATCGAGTCGAAGGATGTTACGAACATTTGAATATAAATTTCATGTTATACAATTGCCTGACATTTCTGCCTCTCGTAAAGCACATTGAGATCCAATTGCGCTTGTCGTGATTTGAATCTGCACGATTCGCTATTCCTAACAAACAGTTTAATCAATTTTCTCTCTCTAACCAAATTGAGCTTTGCATTAGAATTTTCTTCTCATTCCTAGAAATTTCAATGACACGTCGTTTTCAAGAAAAGAACTCCGTGTTCGGGTAAATAATGTCAAAAAAAGTCTAAACATAAAAATATCTAAGAAATTCGGGATTTCACAAATCCAAAATTAATTTCGACGCTCTTTTGCGGAATGATCAAAACCTGTTTCGACAATCTGAAATCCGTTTTGAATCCTGTAGTATCCTCACACAATATACTCGCATATAAGTACCGTACAAGTATAGCTGAGAGAAATATACGTCGCCTTTGTTGAAGACAGAGTTTTTCGCGGTTTGCTTCCTGGAGTGCGTCAGCCAGTTCGCGGGACAACAAATTTCCACGGGTGTGTTTCGCCTAGCGTATCGTCGGCCCGACGCTTCTACCTTTTGTGCAAAATAATTGAGACATGAGATACGCTGGTCCGTTAGTCGGACAGACTCGTGATACGGCCACGTGTAACGCAACACGCATCTTTCCATTGTCTCCTTGAATCCCTTAAAGGGAGCTTTAAGTCACGTTGGCGTTGGTTAGATCGGTGCAGCGCCGGGGAACGAGAGAAAAGCGTAAAAGGGACTAGGTGTGCCTAAGCTGGACTTTAGGATTAACGTTGTTAGCTTTCAAGCCCGTGGTGGTCTACTTCCCTACGCAGTTGAGTAGCAGATTTTCCTGCGTGCTTTTCGTTATCTGTATAATTACACCGAATGTATTACGCGTCCAAGTCTGCGCCCGGATTCGGATGGGAAAAATAAGTGAGAAGAAAAGCTGGAAATACGCTCGTTTTTTGCCAGAATAAAAAAATTCAACAATCACCTGCCTAGCTAGAAAAGTATAATATACAAACAGTTTGAAATTACGATAGTCACGCGAGTGAAAATTCCTGCCCTATATATGTATACGCATCACCTGTGGTATAGACGCAGAGATGTGTGTCTGCATTCGTGTGGGGGCGATATGCCGGCTAGAATACGCGACAGGAGTTATAGTAAAGGGAAGTTTGCGTTGGAGCCGCTCATTTCTCTCATTTCCAGGAGAGCCCGGGGAGTGGAAAAAGAATTTATTCGAACGATTTATAATTCTATACGGCATTCGGTATGGGGTTGGATTAAAATAATTGGATTAAAAGAACCGTACGCCCCGTACGGTGGTAGGTGAAATTGATAAAACATACCATAAAGTAGTAGAAGTAGGTCCAGTTTTTTTTATTTAGCTTCAGAATTTTTCTACAATTTTCAATTCTATTTTCATGGTTTATTATCGAATGCACTTCGAGAGGCGTGGAATATATTCTCGTATAATAGCAGTAGCTTCGAATCGATCGAGGATACCCCCAGAAAAACCGAAACAATTCCATTTCTTTGCATTTCTATAGTTTTACTTTATTTTCTTCATTCTCTCTCTCTCTCTCGCTCTTTCGCTCTCCTCGGTTCACCGTACCGATACTCTTCGGTAATGGTATCGACATAAATAGATTTCAGGTACCTGCAAACTGTATCGGATATTGCGAACGTCGACGACACGTATGGGAGAGTCTAGCCGTTGAGCCCCGGCTCGATCGGGTATTCTGCAGTTGGAGTCGTTGAAAAATTCGCAACTGCAGAATTTTTACTCCGTGTTTATACAACGGCTAACTTAAACACTTATACCGTCAGCAATTACGAGAAATCATCCAATTATCATCCCTTCTCGATTCCACGTATCGATTCATCGATCTGTTCCGTCGAGTCGAATAAACCAACAGAGAGATTGATTGTTCCAATTTTTTGTCACGTATGTAGATACCTTGACTTCGTAGAATAATTATTAATGGAAAATGACGACCCTAGAATGAAATATACTCTGACGTAGGATCGAAAATAAAGTTAATAACTTAAAAGTATGAAAAAACGTTAACTGAGGGATAGAATCCGGCGAGTAGCAAGAGGCTAAAAAATGTATTGAAAAAAAGCATTCTAGCTGTAGAGATGCGGTCCAAAAATAGTCGAAAAATACCGTAACGCAGGGTGAGGGCCGCGTTAAACGTAGCGAGGGACATTTATTCTGTTTATCCAAAATCTTGTCTATTTTTATCCTCAAAGCAAGTTCGTTCCGTTATCTCTCAGTTCTGGATCTTTACAATTTAGATAAAAGATAATACGCAATTGCGACTGGCGTAATTAAAATTAACGACTAGACTGCTGGAATTTCATTTTTTCTCTCACTGGAGGTCCGTTTCAATTTTAGTCCTCGGTCCAGACTGGCTCATGCTTCTTGTCGCCGTTGGCTTAAATACGCGATAAGAATTCTTCAGGAGAAGTCCTTCTTCGATACAGACGAATCAATTAAGAACTGAGAAGCGAATAGAGAATGGAAAAAGTAAACTCGACCAAATCTCCGTAATCTCTCGTAGAAAAAGGAAGAAAAAAACGGAAGAATGATACGAGATAGAAGGAATACGTATATTATACACAATCCGTAGGACTGCCCGTCCGTGTCTCTTCGACGTAACGTACCATGGGCAAGGCTTGTGCTGTGTGGAATGGGCGTTTATCAATGATATACTCGATACGTGCGACCGGTAGATCGTAGATGGGCTTGTGGAAAGAGGAAATGTATGGGTTAGCGGTGGCCGTTATGCCAGAAAGCACGCGACTTCCCCATTCGCGTAAATATGACGACGGTCTGCCGCGATTTGATAGACATCCTGCAGTTTCTTCATCTTTTAAATAGCCTATTTCATAGAGCCGTATTGAAGAAGTTCGAAATCCACGAGATATTCCCTTGCGAATGTAAATCTTCGGGGACTGGGTTGAAGTTCCGAATTTCGAAAGTCCCCGACGATAAAAATTCCGAATTTCAATATTACTGACTCACATTTTTTGAATCAGCATCTTCCTGGCTTATCCGAAAAACAGCGGAGATTGATTTCGAAAGCTAAAGATCTGAAAGGCCAAATCTCCGAAAGTTGAAATTTACGCATGCATTTATTCAGCGTTTGATAATTGGCGCTGTATTGATCGCATGGAAACCAATAAGTGGTCAAATTAATCGCATTGAGATGACCTTTCGAAAAAACAGTTCCAAAATCCTATCAATTATTTATGACGTCGAAGTTATCGATCGGAGTAGAACGAGTTATTTTTTTCATCTTCACGTCCTAAGAAATAGACCAAAATTTTCGGATTCTTCGGCCTCATCGGGGATGCAGATTTCCGGAGTTCCGAGCTGTCTGCATTCCGAACCTGACAGGATTTCATTGATCCAAACTTCAACGTTTCTAAACATTCGCAATCCTCTCAAGCGAATTCGTAATTTAAACCGTATCGAGCTTTCAAAAGTCGGAATTTCAATCCGGCCCCAATTTTCATCTAATTGATTAATTGTCGAGTTTAATTCAATCAGACCTGAAATCCAAAATTTGAAAAACCGATTAAAACAGCTGATCGATAATACGGGTACTAAAGATTCCGAGTTCCAGGAGTTCAAAAAGAGTTTTTTTATAGAAAAAATGTAAACCCCCGTAAGCGACAATTTTCAAGAAAAACTTCGAGACTGAGTTTAAAAGTCCTTAAGGAACTGGGCGAGGACGATTAGTGCGTGACAAACGAGAGCCACTGAACAAGTTGTAAGAGCACAGCTTTTCCTTGTAAAGTTACTAACTTACAATGCTTTGTCGGGGCACAGGGTGTCGTACACACATATCTTACTGTTAGTGCAGGTTCAGGTACTGCAGGTAGGTAGAAGTACAGCCAGCGTGTTTATGTCACGAGGTTAAAATTGCCAGCATTGCACGCGACACTCTAGGTCTGGGCTAGACCATAGTACCATCGTAATTGTTTTCGTGTTCGCCACAACTTGTTTGTGAAACTTCTACAATCCCTTCCCGCATCTTTCTACCGGGATACTTTCATAGCCATTAATTAGCTTAAAAACGGATTATATTAGCACTTATTCTTGATTTTTCACACTTTTATAGACAAACTTTCGCTCGGTACTTGAAATACTTTTATACTCTCTCTGGCGATCAAATAACGATGGAATCACTTGGGAGAAGCGCGAGCATCAAATCGCTTCTTTTATTATTAAGAAAGGATCGTATAGGATCGTTGTTCAAATTTGTAATCAATCAACAGAAATGATCGTTCTCTGATTTTTCTTTTCTGGCGATGAGGTTTCTGAATTCTAATACAGATAGTAATTTCTATGTTAACGGGAGAGAGAGAGAGAGAAGGTCGTAAAGTCTTCAGGGTTGGAGACAGATTGACGTAGAGAATATCGTGAAAGCCGTGTTAGAAACCGATTAAAGTCAAGATGAGAAAAGTACATGTGGATTTATACCCCTGATTATATACCTTCTAATTTTCCCAAGAGCTATTACATGCGAAATAGTATGAATAACGTATTCTCTTTTTTTGATATGTTTTCAGGTACGTACTAATGATATACATACGGGGGTTTGAGGAAAAAGCAAAACATCCGGAGGTATTAAAGTGAGTGAATTAATTTACATAATTACCAGCATGAATCCTTCGCCGTCAGTCATTCGCATGACACATTGCCAGCGTTGAGCGAAACGCCCTATAATATCTGGATACAATCATTACAATCATCTCGTCCGACTCGTCATTAATAATTACAACAATACCTCGGATCTGAACGTTTCTTTTTTTTCGCTCGACTTTAAGAATGGAAATAAAAGCTATGAGGTGAGTGATAGAAATAGACCCAGAAGACTTTCAGGAATGTCCTAATGGCTCAGTAATACTCTGAAACACTTATAAACTGTTTGTAAAAAAGGTAAAGCAACCCTTTGACGCGTCGCATATGGCAAGGCTTCTAAACAAGTAGCGAAGTCGAGTAAGAAGTGAAAAATAAGTATATTTGCTTTACGAATAGCCCGGCGAGTCCTAGTCCATGTTTGCTGCCTGTTGTATGCCTCTTGTGTAACGAATAGTCACTACAAGGTTCTACCTCATAGACGAAAAAGTATCGACCTAGACCAAAAAACGGGCTTTAGTCGACAGCTGAAAACAACTTGGAGATAAAATATCGTAATGTTGGTACCCTACGTCGAGTGGCCAAAGTGGTCTAGTTGGTGGCCTGGGTTTTCGACTATATTCAGTTAGAGCCTCGGGGGCCACTCTCTTCGGACAAATCCGCAGATGTAGCCTGGGCGATGTTTTCACTAATGCCCCCTGCAGCTAGAGCGAAATATATATATATAGGGGAATGGCCACTGAATCATTGGACATATAATTTCTACGATTTGTGATACGTTGTCGTGGCAGGTATCCCCTTGGGAATATTTTCCTTAAAAGAAAGTATGATAAAGATCCGCGTAAAATATTTTACTGTCTCGCAATAAAAAAGAAAATATTAATCCTTGGTTTCACGCTGAGTTCCCAACTACCCCGTGACGCATTGTAGGCTTGATAAAATTTTAAACTTTTAATTCAGAATCTCCCTCGTAAAATATAATTTATTCCTGCGGGTCCTGTCTTCTATTCCAGGGACAAAGTACACTGATTTTAGTCAACCACCAAACGAGGCGACGTTTCTTCAACTTTAAACTTCTATACGACAACTCGTAAATTATTTTCTTTCCCTACGACCGACACGAGTATACAAATAAAGAATCTTCTTTCTGGATTAAGAAACGCTGAAAATTTCCTCGTAATCAATGACCGTTTAGTTTTACCCTTGAATTATTTCCAAATAAAGTTATCCGACATTTTTGCCATCTTATACGCCTCGCTGCTCGGATCATGGCTTTTTAACATCTTCTTAGATCGCGATCGCGAAAATTCACCGAGACAAATCAAGTTAAGCTGTTAAGAATCTCGTACATTTTGTAAGAGGACAAATCGCTCGCACCGTTATGTCTTTGGCTCCTGGCCAGTCAGCTAAAGCCAATATATCCTGCGATTAAACGGAAATTGAATTTTCACTATTCTTCCAAACCTTTTTCCCATTTTTCTTGGCACCTGACCAGAGTGTGCAAGTAGATGGGTATGTACTACACACGTAACTGCAAGCTAGCATTAGATAGACTTTAAAGTCAATTTTTCACAGCTTGAAATCATAGCTCAATCTTAACGCATTGAATCACGTTCATTCAGTTGATAAAAAAAATTGCGAAAACTCCTGCGTATATGTAGCTTATTGTCAGTGACAAAAGGAGGCTCAAGAATTGATCATTGCATGTGCTCAGGCACTGAGAATTACTAGCTAGATTCGCACAGCAGGTGGCCAAGACTAGCATGTCGTGTACGCCGATAAATATCGTGTGTTTTGATAGCAGTGTATAGCAGCTCGACATTCTCGCCTTCCCACAACCAACGCGTTAGTTTTACTCGATCACAATGTTGCCTGTGAGTTTCTCGCTCCGGGTTTAAGCTTTTCTATATTTTTCTTTCTGTACAGACATGAAAGACTCTCTTCCTTTTCCTATTAGTTTTATTCTTCTGCATTCGCGGAGGAAAGAAAATTTTTTTACCACGAGCAAAAACCCGATTCTGTACAACATATTTCTCTGTAAATTTTTCTACGGATCAAAAAGGGGATGAAGTGAAGGATTTTCATCCATCGTGAAACCGGAGGCTGTGTACATCGCGTCTCTCATTTCCTGTCTGATAATTCAATGGTTATTTAACAGACAGTATTGATCTTTCGCTGTTCGAACCCGAACTTCGTGTGGAAATAGAAAATCTAGACCAGGCGAAGAACATCCGTGAAGCTATTGACACGAACGTAATAATTAGCTCTTCGGATCCCCGTGAATATTGATCTGTTTCAAATTTCGCAATATTGCACGGGGCGCTACTCTGTACGTAAAAAAGTGACTTTTTGCGATCGCTAGACCTGATCATAGAATCAATGGACATTTCGCAAGGATAAAGGAATCGAATGTTATTCGAAAACGTGAAAAAATGACCTGACAGAAGCCAAGTTGACTCGATGAGGCTAATCCACTGTAAAGGAAAGTAAAACGATTCGATTGGCGTCCTAACCGCAGCCTAAATCGGTGATCATAAGCTAGACGAATAAACTAAACCAGTCAAGATAGGAGCTGCCAGCACCCATGTAACTAACTACAATATGGGTTCAGGTGGGCAAGCAATGGGTATATTGCATAGGTGGATACCGACCGATGCAACCACTTCGCGGTAATTAGGTTCACCCTGAGTGGCCTGACGTGTTATTAACACTCACCCTCCAAGGAACTCGACATCCGGGTTGCAGAAATTTCCTGTATGTGTAGACTGGAGAAAAGGGTGATGTTTGTTGCGGCGATGCACGCGCTTTATTAACTTCAGCGCTGTTAAAGCTTTGGCAAATTTTCGCTGCACTGGCATCAGTCAATTTGTATTCAGCGATTTTGTCCATCTATGATGTCCATAGGAAGAGAAACAATTCCTGTCTCCGAATGGACGGGGAAAAAGAATGTAGTTTTAGTTTTTGAAAAGAAGTAGAGGTCCTTTAATCCGGAATATTAGTTTCTAGGGCCACACACACGTGATCGTTTAATTATTTGATTAATGTATGGGATCGAGTTACAGGTTGAAATGTAACGTAGCTCGATACCTGAGATGTGTAATTATTGAAAGGTATACACGGAGAGTAATTAAAGTAATGATTAGCTTGCGAGAAATCTGCAAGACTAGTTCCTGGACGTTATAGGTTATCCACTAATCATTCAACGGTAGAAATTCCAGGCCATTTATATGTTATCGACTGTCTCCTAGTTATTGCAATTCCATAGAACTATGCATAGTGGCATCAAAATGTCTACTTCGTTGTATAAAACCTTGCGAAAATGCACGAAGTCTATATAAGAAGAGGCTAGACACGGAGTGCAACAGCTGAAGTTTTGGTCTAACTCTGCTACACCATCAGTGAATATAGTTTCCACTTTGTAATTGCACCAAATTATTCGGGCAATCTCAGCTAAGCTACAGAATATAAAGTTTAAACATCGTTCGAAGCCACCTCGTCCGTTGGAATTCCTCGTTCATTCAGTGCCGGTAAATCCGTGGTGGTATGATTTTCAAACGCGAAATCCGTTTAGTAAAATAAACTTAATCTCTTGGCGTAACAGATTGAATTTACCCAAATGTCCGTTGCGAAATGACAGCCGGAAATTACCAGGTACTGAAACTTGACGTATTCCAAGCCGTCGAAGACTCCATTATTTTCGTTCATAATTCTCGCTGTAAAATCACGCCGGATCATTTCTCATAATCTTTTTTTTTTTGACTAAAGCATAAAAAATGGTGAAAATGATGGTTCATTAAATTTTCTCGACAAATTTCTACACGGATTAACGTACAATGGAGTTGGAGTTCGTTGGCAGTTGGTTAGGCATCCTTGGAACCTCAGGGCCATCAGGACACGGTAGAGACAGCTTACTCGGGAAGAGGGCCCCGGGGATTGGATAATTACCGTAAAGTACCCTCATGTTTATGCAGCTTTCTAAAGGAGGGATCCTTCAAAGTGCCAGCCGTCTTCAACGCGATTTCAATAAGACATCAATACTTACTTCGACGCGCCTCTGGCTTACCGCTCGTTTACTATTCGACGCGTGATTGGCGCCAGACGGGGTGGATCAAATATCGTCAGCTTTGGGAGAAACTTATCACCAGATTTCTAATAGCTGTACGAGTTATTGAGGTGAATAAGGTAGGATGTCAATTTCGTGCTGCGTCTGTATAAGATTGCTTGAAAAGCGGTAGGTACCTAGTCTCGTGTTATTTGAATGTCCAAAAAAAAAGTATACCGACGAGCTCTTCGTAGTTTTTCATTCGATTACGTTTCTATTTCACAGAAACGTGGGTTTTCCAATTATTAGGATATTTCGGGGCAGCCGAAACCGCTGTTACATAAATATAGAAACGAAAAACAAAAAAAGAATAGTTATCGGTTATCGAGGCTGTCCGCCCATGCGCTTTTCTCTGTTTTTCATTCTCTCTTCTGCCGAAACCACTGCGATATTGAAAGATGATTAAAACTGGAATATCGGGACCAATTGATCCGTCGATATTTAGATTCGCCGGAAACTGAAAGCAGGCCAACTAAACCAATCGCACTCCCGTTGATTAACACTTCATAGAAACAAGAAAACCAAGTAACATATCACAACGACAGTAACGTTGGACCAAACAAATAGCACATGGATAAAATTCCTCTCTGATTTAAACTTACAGGGGAAAATGTAAGAGAGGAGACAATTAATCGAATCCCTTTTCTAGCCCAGTCACAATATCTCTCTTTGCAAACGGTCCAAAACGAAACTTGCAGTTAAATGGTAAACGTACTGCAGCACCGAACCAAAGTACTTACCTTCTCGAGGTTGTAACTTGAAAACTTGGTACATAGTACGTATACGTATACGTATACTTGCTTAGTCTCTTCTCCGTTAAGAAGAGATTACTTCCTAAAGGGTCGTTGAGTTGACGATATTAGTTAATTACCCATGACGATTCCCATGGCGGGAATAAAACAAGTTATATTATATACCTATTCGTTTTAGTACTTTCTAAGGAAATTGTATATCGTGAGATAAGTAGGTTGATATTATTTCGTAAGCGTTAATAAACCGGTGTACTTATATGCCTATACCTACCTTTAACGGTATAGAAAAATTCATGTCGAGTTACACCTGTCCTCTTTGAATGCAATTTATTATTCGCAATCAACGTCGACAAACCCCGCGGACTTGGAATGTATTAAACATTCTCTTCTGTTCACATAACTTTTCCAATATCCGCAACGTAACGCTAATGATTACCGATAGTTATAACCATATGCCCAGCGAGGTATTACTATACGGATTTATAGCAGCAGGTTTCATTCACAAACTAACGGGTTCGAAAACTATGACCACGGATAGTTAACAAGCTTATTAAAAGCGTTTTCCAAAGGATTTACTTCAGTGTGTAATATACCGCGAAGTATGTCCAGGTCCTTTACAAAGCTTATACCAATTACTCGGATATCAGGTAAAGTCGAGTTTCAAAATCCAAGTGACTTTTTTCTAGTTTATCAAAATATTCGAAGGAGAAAAACAGAAGGAGCCGTTCTTGATCCAGATTTCAAAGCACGTATGTAAAGCTAGCTAGTCTTGAGTAAGACTCCAGGAGCAAACGACAGACAACAAACGAGGTAAGAACCAGGAGGCAAGAACTCGCAATGCAATCTCTATAATTATTCTGTGTCCGCCTGATTGGCACATCGACTTCTAACGCAATCATCGGCGAATCAATTACACCATTTACAAATGCCTTCGCCGCTCCCGTGCTACCGTTACTAACCATTATCATTACCACCTGTTTCTCCGTTTCTAATTGACTTACCGTCTACGATTCGTTGCTTCGAAAAACTCCGCAAACTCTACTCTGAATTCCTGTACAATTCAAACTTGACAATCAAACTTCTACTATACCAATAGTATATTAAGCTACAAGGGACGAAAATCGAACTTCCGTCTCTGCGTGTCATGATTCCCGAGGCGAAGCCTCGGGAATCATATCACGCAGGAACGGGTGTTCGATTTTTGTCCCGTGTAGCTTATACTTTTTTTCTTCATAGCCGGTCGAAAGTACGCGATTATTTGTAGAAATTAAATCGTCATTATTGATTCCAAAAGTTAAGGTTATGAATTCGAGTTCGTGGTCAATGCCCGCGGCATTTGCAGCACGAGCGCAGCGAGGGCTGCTGGCCGACGGCGGGCATTGACAACCAATAATTAATAATTTTAAATAATTATATAATTGATTATTTTAAATAATTAAAATTGGTTTCGATTTTTGACTCATTTGCTTGAAGTAGGCAATCAAATTATTCTCTTCTTCTTTGGATAACGAATTTTTATTTTCTTGCCGCCAATTCTTATAAGTGTCGTAAACCAATAAATACCGATCCGTCGATTTCTTCGGTAAGGTTTCCTTTTGCACAATTAATGCTGCCTCAGAATCGAAATAGTTTAACATCTCAGCTTCATTTTATGATTCCTCGGATGAGGACATGACGTTTTTATTCATTTTTACTCTTCAATACAAACAAACAACTGCCTCCAACTGTCACTCACTAACTTTCCTCCCGTATTACTTGATTTTCGTCCCGCGGCGCAGATGGCGCGCGCTACGTTTTTGCAGGGACTAAAAGATCTATTTTCCTCCTGCAAATCGTGGACGAAAATGCGTACTTTCGACCGAGGTATGAAGAAAAAAAAAATCGTCATTTTGATCGTCTTTCAAGCACATCTTACATCTCGAGTCCCTGTCTCGCCCTTATTTCTGTCGCGTGAGTGACGAGGTGACCGGGAGTTATACCTCATGAAATACTCGCCTTTCGTGGTCAAGGCATAGCCTACGGCTGTGGTTCGCGGTAGAGGACCAACAGGGGTAGTATCTGGTCAGAGAGAGCACAGAGGGTTGACCGGTTCCATGCGGAAGATGGGTCGCTGGCAGATCTCTATTTGCATAATGCTTCGTCTAGTAGGCTTGGTTGGGTTAGGGTGTTGTTAGGACCGGCAAAGGGGTGGTCTATGGTACGGGGGTACTTTTACTCGAAAGTAAAACAGGGGTAGTACGCCAGAGTCAGAAGTAATGCGGGCAGAGGGTGTAGAGGGTAGGAAACCTCATTGGTAGCTAACTCAAATATGACCCTCCGCAAAGCCGCGAGATGAAAGAAAGAATTCATACGAAATGTGAATAAATTCACCCGTGCCGTTGCAAGTGCTGCGGGTATAAGAACGATCTTTTTTCTAGTCATTATCATTCAGAATACATCGCCACTGCATCTTTTCATGACTTTTTTTCTCCAGAGCCTTTAATGTCCGCATGGAACTTTCCGCACCTTGTTAATCAGAACGTCGCGTGATTCAATGAAGAAATCAAAGCCTGCGATTCGGGTCGTTACATCTTTCGAGTTGCTGATCAATATTTGATTCACTGAAGTGACGGGGATGAGAGAGAACGATCATAGAGGCTCGATTGAACTGGAAAGGAATGAAAACTGATTGAGGTTTCTTTGACTCTTTTAGAATGCAGTAACTGATAGATCGAACGCTCTTCCAGTTCTTTCAAAGTTTTACAACGATTGCTCCGAGTTCCACGAGGTAATGGAACCAATTCTATTCCCCTAATTGAAAACGATTCGCAAGTTTCTTCCCATGAAAATGAACGGAATTCTATACGGTTTCTTAACCGTTACGTAAATTGCCGTTGCCTATGAATGGCTACGTTTCAATTCTCACATAATACTCTTTTACCACCATTACCCCTTTACTTTTTGTCTTTTCTAATAATTTTCATACCACTGCACTGTATGAAATGTATACTTAATAATAATTGCACTGCAGCAGTTAACGTTGAAAAAGAACTGCGATATTTATGGCCGACTAAATGACCTCGCCTCGGGTGGTACGGGCTATCAGACTCCGTAAGTATCATACAAGCGTGATGTAAAGTGTCCATAAAACGTTCTATATATTGATTGAAACGTCCGGGTGAGAGCTGGCGAAACGGAAGCAACCTTACCACTATCGCGCCGCTTTTTTGTGACGAAGAATAGGCCTTGGGAAACGTATTCGAACTTTTGAAGAGCCGATAAGAAAAGTTATTCCTCACAGGATCGCGGTAATGTATATGGACGCTTGAAACTGCATCGAAATTTATACATTTTCATGCCATAGAAGCAGAAATGCATGTCTGTAATTTCAGTCGCAAACCGTACCAGAATTCCGGTTAGAGTCAAGGCGAAAGACGAGAGAAATGGAGAGGGACGTTACTGAGGCAGAGAGTAGACGTTGAATGACGGGTGTGCCGCTGCAATATGCATAACCGAAGCTGGAACACGGAAATCCTCTTATTCGGGTGGCGGAGCAGCAGCCCTCTAAATCATTCATACCCCGAGCTGTCTTAGATTACTAATTTACACGTGCCTGATTGTTTTACGACAGCGATTTTTCAAGACGCTTTGAATCGACCCTTTGAACTACGAGCTGCAGGGGCAATTAAAATCGGGAAAGATAACCGAAAGTCAGAGCCGATACCGAGGTCGGAAAATCCCAAAATATACAAACTGAAATTCCATTTCATTTTTCATTGGACAAATACGAGAGCAGTTCTCAATCTTCTGGTATAGTAAGGGGGGAAACTGAACTAGAGAAAGGAGTGTTTTTCCCAGGTAAATATAAGCCTGTAGTAATTTCCTGGTAGCGTTTTCAGTCCCGCGGTCTTCGAGTTTGTATATAAAACGGTGAAAAGCCGTAAATGAAATCCTTGGAACGGTTGAGCTTATCGACTCTTGAGGAAGAAAAAAACACACAACATGTCCCAAAGTGTATGGGAAAGTCTTGAACGACGCCTCAATTGATAGTTCCCAGCTGTTCACCACAGTCATATTATATTGCCTCTTGTCTGTTTCCTCCCTAAGGTTCTTAAACCCGGGGATAAACGATTGGCCCACTCTTTGCCCTCCCTCGGTCTCTCTCGCTCTCTGATTCTCTGTTTCTATCACACTTTCATCCCTCTTTGCTCGCCCGCTACCTTAGGCACTCACATTGATTTGTTCGCTGGTTCTGGTTTATAGCTTTGCGAAACAGACACCCGCATGGATAGTAGTCAGGTTGTAGATATCCACAAGTAAGTAGCTCCGCTCTCAATAAAACCTTTTTACCTCTTCCATCCCCCTTTCGCCTCAGTTTCGTTCTTACTAATTCAACTTGTTACATTACTTTAACAGTCCTGCAGGACTCCCTCGAGCGTAAAGTCGCAAGATACTCGGATAGTGGGTACGTATGTACCATTCCTATAAAGTGACTCAGTCAGAAAAGCTTCGAACTAACGAGGACAGAGTAAACTTCGTTATTATAAAAAAACTATAATCTAGAACGAGCCCAGGGGGGCTTTAAGGACTCACTTGAAACTTTTTTTCTCTTCGAGACTATAAAATTAAGACGAAAAGAAGAAAGAATATTAATTTAAAAACTACCACCCTGTGCCCACCTCTGATCTTCCCATTTCCAACTGATTTTTCCCGTTCAGAAAAATACGAGGCCTATTGTTATTCCATCGGACTCTGGCGCTATAAACTTCACGAAGCACACAGTGCTATTGAAAGATTCAGTATATTCGAGGCACACGTATGTGATATTCTAGTTTATGTATTGGGAAGACTGGCTGGGGGCCAGGCTAGGGGTCTGCAGGGTATGTATACCATGGTTTTTGGTATAGCCGATGGCAAACACTTGGTTCTCTAGAGCAGAGGGGGCCACTTTACGAGCCACCAGGGGTTCGACGAGTCAGTTTATCGAGTCTCCGAGGCCATTCAATGAACAGCCGTTTAGCCCCGGTGGTGTATCGCGTGAAACGAGACATGGAGACAACGAGTCGAACACATGGAGGTGCCCTTATTTCGTGGGGTGCTTCTGCGCCAGGTATTTATCGATAATGGAAAAGGGGTGGCCACGGCAGTGTTTTTGACTGATAGAGCTTCTGCCATCGGCCAATTCCGCTAAATTAGCTATTTTTTATCCGGAAATGAAAAGCCAAGAAAACACCTGCTGACAGCCAAGTGGGAAGCTAGTCGAAATCAATGATCGCAAACTCCTTTTTGCAAAGAGCGGATAATGAGCTCTGCGAACACTCCAAGAGACTTGAAAGCCTACTTTAAACTCTCTTAATCCAACCGCTAGACTCCCATCTCTTTTAATTTCACGTTTGTACTTCTGCATCTCTGCATCTCTGTACCTTTGCACTCGTTGAATCCAAAGCTCTTTCGCTCAGCTTTGGGACGTTGGGGATCTGCGAAAGCGGAAATTCAAAGTGGCCAAGTTTTTGTCAAAATTCACCTTCCCTTATGTCTTATTCTAGTTAGAATTATTCACTCTGTCTCCGTCTGGCTGTCAGCTTCTTCGCCGGAGCACCCCTGCAGTTTCCCTTAGATTAAACGAAATTATCATTCCGGCGGTGATATACGCATCCTTGTTTAGTCTGGGAGTCGAGAATTTACGGTCTTCTACGTTTCTAACGTGAGCTTCTTAATCCATAGTCTCGTAAGTGAATTGGTGCCTTGACACGTCGGAGTAAACTGGTACAGAATCGAGACTAAACCCTGGCAGCAATAAACCAGACTTGTGCACTGCTTTCTGCACAGCCTATGCGGGCCATCCGCAACGGTATAGAGATTAACTTGTTGTGACGTAATTACTGGCTTAAATTCGAAACACGCTTCGAAATATATCCCGCAGACCAGAAAACACAAAAGCCATTCATATTGCGGCTCTCCCTCTTCGTTCCTCAAAGGGGATGATCTCCATGGAATTCATATTTCCCGCCAAAACGTCAGATTCTCTACTCTTCTTCTTCTCCTTTTTATTCAACCACGCAAGTTTTCTTCCTCGTATATTCATCTTCAAAGACTTGGTAAAGGATGAGGTCTGCGAGCCGGGGTGTGTGTTTATGTGCGTTATAAGTAGGGTGGGCTGGCTCGACCATGCCACGAAGTAGTTACACGAGATATGCAGCACTTTTGGACAAGGGATGGATGAAGCTAGGGTAGATCCCTGAGTTGCGATAGGAGCGACAAATTTCAAGAAAAATATGTTCCCTCCTCCTTATTCACCTCAGCCCGGCTTCACCCTCCCAAAGCTTGCTCAAGCTTGGCCAGGTTAAATGGTGATGAGAAAAATATCTAAACGTAGATCACGCCTGACAGAACAGCTAAATGAGTTTAAAATGTTCTGACTTTGAGCTAGGATGTGGAAAAGGAAGGTGACAATTTTTGAGACTGCAACGGCACATGGGTTTCGATGCTCTTATCCGTTTGACGAGTTTTTCGAACCGACCCTTCTATAGCTGCATCGCATCGTGGCAAAGAAAAGAGCCGTAAGTCATCCCCTACGACACTTATTGACTGTTGGCCCAGAATTGAAAAGTAGGTGGAGACCCGGACGAAAGACCCTTTTCCAGTACTATACCTCTGACGTCTAGCATCCCCTGCATCTTTCTCACAAACGAATATACGAAGAGCCATTTATAACACAGCCAGTTTAGAGGTAATAAGACCAAGGAGTAACCTACCCGCGCCTCTTCTTTCCGGGGAATGAAAAATTGACCGAAATTTTCAAACGCATTGAGACTTAATAATCCGAGTATACTCACCCACTCACTCTTCACCAGACGGTGCTCCAGACCAGTGTTTGAAAAATGCACGAGTCACCCCTCTATACCGACTCCTACTGGTAACTGACTTTATTCGACTATTTCAACGGCTCCCGTCCGCGTTACTAAAGTACTAGAAAAGCTCTGAATATTTCAACCTGTTGTGGTTCAAATTTGTCCTTCGTAAAACCAACTGTGAATACCTAACTCAGGTGCGAACTGAGGGAAGATATACAGCCTTTTATTAAGAAATTCGAAAAGTTCAAGTAGTAGACAAATTACATAACTTTCATGAATAAGCTTATGCCAAATTTCTAGCATGGACCGTTGATCTGCGATTTGTTTGAAATTTATTCCGGACTCGCGATGTATGGAAAGAAACGTGGCTTCTTCTCCGCGTGGAAAAGCACTGTCGCCAACAAATGCAGGGTGTATGATTTATACGACATACGTTACCGCGTCGAAGCGTAGAGCGCCATATGACGCCAGTGCGAATGGAGTTTAATTTTAGGCCTTGGAACGAGAAGAAAAATTTGATGCATTTATTTTCGGGGGTCTCTTTCTCTCTTTTTCACTTCATATGCCAGTTGTCGCGCCAGATTTTTGTCGTGGAATTGAAGTGGCCCCACTCGCACCTCTCGACGTGACATAAATATTTGCAAAAGAGATTTACAATAACTCGGCAAATCCCGAGGCGAGAATTAAAAAATAACGAATTATTTTCCACCATTTCATCAATTATCAACCCTGGCACGAGTCCTCCCTCTCACTGGCAATGAAAAAGAATCCATTTCGCTATACTTTCGCGATTTTATTCGCACGTGTATTCAAGCCATATTCCCCTTTCGCCCTCAACGAATCTTGACGGCATGGCACTTTGGACTCTTCCGCAGAGCGCACCCTCCTCTTATCTCAGCGGTGTGGACCATTTAGTGTTAATATTTAGGGAGTTATTTTCGCGCGTCACTTTTTGACCTGACCCACGAAACGCCTCATAAACGTCGTGGGTGCAGTCGGGGTGGTCTGACGATGAGGCGTGAGTTTTAGCGTCGGTTAAACAGCTGTTACGCCCACGCCAACGGCAAGCTTTCTCTCATTCTCGTCGAAAGAAGCTTCTGCAGCCCCGTACCGAGCTTGACGGAAAGAATAACACAGCTTCGGGCCGCACGACGAATACCACCTGTGCTGCTTTTATGAGGGATCTTGCCGAGCACACAGTATACCGTACGTTTCTCACATACCCGCCATTTTATCACCCATATATATATACAGGTATATGTATGTATGTGCGAGCTTTCTTCCCGTTTGCTCCTGGCTGCTGCAGCATTAAATTCTGTCGATATTTCCTGTAAGCTTTTATTGCCAGAGACTCGTTATACGACATGGTGTACGATATAGAGAACGAAAGCCAAGCGAGAAAGAAGGAGCGAAGATAAAAGAGGAGAAAAATGTATTTGGCAATTCGGTGTATTCCCTCTATATATACCTTGAAATTTTCTGGTAATTACAATTTTTTCTTTTTTTTTTTTTTTTCGTTAATTAAAGGACGCTTTGTTTAATTCATTTTTCTCTTCTTTCAAAAGCGTATACAGTAATTTACATAACGTTATAATTGCCTAAATATTTACATCTATATCCTGTACCGTTATCGACTACAGAAGTGTGGGTTTAATTAACGAACAGTACACCTATACCTATCTTCGTTTCATTTCAATCTTGTTCTGTTTATTTTCCGGCTAAAAAATCGGGTCAAGTGTAGGGTATATATACGCGTTAATTGGAATTATACCGCGTTTTCGAATCACTCCTATTTTTATACAAATTGCAATTTTTTATTTTCAATTTTTTCTTCCTTTTTTATTAAAATTCTTTTTTTTTTTTACCCACATATGTATCCTGACGGCAATTAGTCATCAGATAAACCTATCCATGCTCATCGTACATACATATACGTGTTATACAAATACAGAGCTTTATATCTACTCGAACTGTTTTTAGTTATTTAAAAATTTTCTATACAACCCGGAATTTCCCCCAAAGCCACCGCAAGAATCCTCAATTTCAAATTTAATTTAAATCATCTCTGCAAGGGCGGAAGGTTGTTCTGAACGAGGCATACCTAGGGGGTGGTTTCACAAAAAGCGAATTTAAATTCGGCTCTTCTTAGGTTACGTAACGTGCAATAGATGGCTGAAGTCTATGTTTTATTTTTCTTCTATTTCATCATTATATTGCCAACCCTCATTCCCGGGAATTATCTGAAGAACCTTGACTTCTGTGACGAGAACCGTATCCTCCGGCGTCTCGTCTCACATCAAGATTTCCTTGTTTCTCTGTTTGTTTTTCTAAATTACCCGTTGAATAATTCATCCGCCTACCACTTCTCCCATGAATTTATATTAAATATTTCATACGCCGTTCGTCTAATTTTAATTTTGTTTACGCGTGAATAATTTCACCACGTGCTGCCGACCTCCGACCAAAACCTCGATTTTATCGGCGACTTGAAGTTCCGGAAGGAAGAAAGGAAGGAAAGCGCCGACTTCCAACGAACCAAAAGCAAAAGCGTAAACGACGCAAAAAATTTCTTAGCCAATTTCACGAAAGAATTTCAATTATTATGAGCATATTTTTTAATTATGACAAATCGGGACGTGGATTGTTCCGAGAAAAAAGGTTTGTGCCGAAAAGCTGTTCCGTTTTACCGGATTTAAAATTTGTGCGATATAAGTGCTCTTTGAAAATTGTTGGACTCGAGTAAACTCGCGTATAGAAATGGTTAATCTGAAGTTATGGAGCGAATAAATAATCGTATACACGGGGAAACGGTGAAAAGCAACAAGTAACAAGGGTGGTTCTAGGCTCCCTGGACGACTTACTTCGCCGAGCATTAAGAGTCGAAGTTTTCTTCTCTTTCCCTGTAACGGTTCACAATTTTCTGAGAGAGATTACTTTTACGAATTTAGAAATGTAAGGGAGGTAGTGCACACACGTAGGTAGCTGCACAGTTGACAATAGTACCTATATAATATATATCTAGATATGAGGTAAGAAAAGTCAGTGAATACGAGGGCCAGGGGGCTTTTACCTCACTCGAACAATTTCATTTTGCATTCCGCGATATTCCGTAACCCATAAAGTTAAAAGCTCTCGTTGAAATTGGCCCGAACAGTTCGGATTGCCCACTTTGTAATATCAAAGAATTCCCCCGAGCTTCTATAACGGCTCAGAAAATTCGAGTGATAAATTGACTGGAACAAAATACTAAAGCGAATAAAAGTGGTCGTGATCGATAAAATGTGTTTTAAATTCACGTTGTCACGTACAGAGTGAGAGAGAGTTTTTAGGGAGGTGGGTGCAAGTGTATGCACACGTACCTTCGTACATACATCGAACGTGCTCGCGGTTTACCTGTACAAAAGTTTAATATCGGAGGTAAAACCGTCTGTGACCGATACCGAACTTTCATCCCACATTTCACATTACATTCGTCCCTCGTAAATTCTATGGACCAATTTTATCGCTCCTCGATATTTTTTACTATTAACCGATATTTCGGATAAATTTCTCTATAATCTGTAGGTATACGGATATCGGGCATTCTTTTTTATTTTCTGTTATATATCTATGCCTCCGGTATTTTTTAATGATGAATATCATCTGACCGCAGAATGAACAGGTATAGTATATAGATAGATAATGTGTATGCGAAAGCTTGTGGAAATGGAGAAATAATTTATGAAACTGTATACCTACTCGAAGCTAAAAGCATTCTCGTTGTTCAATGAGTTTACCTTTTTTTTTTTGCCATCAATAATCCGACGAGTGTCTGACGTCTGTATCTATTCGACGATTTTATATACTTCAAATTTATGACGAGAAAATCCATTCAGATTCTTTCGTCGACAAGTTTTCTCTCGGTACTCATTGTCAGTCGTTCTCCTCAAGTGAATCGAGTGGATAAAAATCGCGTTTTAAGATCTAGTATCTAGATACATATTTCGTCGTACAAGTTTGAAAAAACAATCGAGGAAATTTTCACAATATCGAATATGATTAGCGATTCGTAACTAAATTTTTTTTTTGTTTTTTTGTTTTTATTGTTACCTGAATAAAAATGTAATTATTTTCTTGATTCCCAAGAGGTTGGTGGCCGTAAATTGAGCCCAGGGTTTACTGTGTCATGAATAAACAAAACCCCGTTTAAAACGGGTCCGGGAATATTTTTTGTTTGCTTTCAAACAATCGAATCAATTTTCGGAGCCAACCCCGCGATCTACATAATCCAAACAAATGAATTTAAAATTTAAAAAGGGGTTCGGTTGCGTTCCCCGTATACATCTGTCTGTCTGTCTGTCTGTCTGTCTATCCGTCTGTCTGCCTCTCTATCTGTCCGCCAGTGCCTACGTGCGTGCATGGCACGAGTCGTGACGTGGGATTCAAACGAAATTATTTTTTCTCAATTTATTTCCCTCAAACCGGAATACAAAAGCGTGCCAAATCATAACTCGCAACCATTTTCAATCCCGACCAAAAAAAAAAAAGAAAGAAAAACACTAACCAACCCTCCCCCACTCTCGTCTATTTGTACGCTTGACAATGACTTGTTTGTCATTTATTTGAATTTTTCATTTTCAACGACACCGAGAGCACATATTTTTTTTTTTTTTTCTTTTTTTATTCTCATTTTTACCTTTTGAACTTTCGGTAAAGGGGATAATAATTGTTTCAGGCATTTAGCCAATTTGTTTTCACATCCTTTTCGTAATACTTTTCTCTAGAACAATAAAAACCCGAGTTTACTATAAATTATTGACGAAATGAACTCGTTAGCTGCGAAAAAAAAACACCCGATTCAATCCAATTAGGAGGCGCTGAAATTATTTTTTTTCCAATTTCTGAAAGACAGGAATCACAAGAGTAGATAAGTGATTGAGAAATATTTCGTCGACGTAACAAAGAACGATGTTTGACGCAGCAGGCTTATCAGATACAAGGTAACTTCTTCTTTGACAGATGAAATCAATGAAAGGATTATACAAAATTTAACGAGACGTACCAACCCGTTAGAATATTATTATACAACAGTTTAAACGTCGAAAGTTTCAATAACGACTGTGGATTCGTTTGACAGAGCGTCGGTGTCTGTTGCCAGGATTTTCTATCTGCAATGGCTTTAAGGTACTTATACTTGTAGGTACAGACGAAAGGAAGTTGAATGCGAAACCATTCGCTGCCTCATTACTCGTGCATCAGCTCTAATCTTCTTATTCGACGTGAACGTCGTTCGTAAAGGAAGATGAGACAAAGAAGTTACTTTTTTCAGAATTTTTTCCAACCAATTAAGCAAATTCTTACACTGCTAATTAAGGGCTTAACTAGCTCGCCAAATTTGTTTTTGTATTCGTTTCAAAATTATTCCGAATCAAACAGTTCTCCAAACTCTCAGAGCTTTCGACCGTAACATTGATCCATTGTAGGACACGTTTTGTCCCATTTACCCCATCCTTCCAAGGGTAGATAGAATTTAATATTGCATAATGCAACGTAAGTATATACCTGAAGAGGATAGATTTTCGTATGTGTATATTGCGTTTAAAACATTTCCTACAAGCCCAGCGGTTTCTGTCTCGACATATTTTTCCTATATAAAATATTACCTCCGAGGGGATACCCGCAATTTTTCCCATCGTACACGTACAACGCTTCCATCGCGTTGTCTTTTTTCATTTTTTTTTCTTTTTCAAAACGTCAGTTCTTCTTTCTATTAGCCTCAAGCAGCGGGAAGAGGAGGAGGAAGAGGACGAGGAGGTGGAGGTGGAGGTGGAGGAGGTAAATTTTACAAAAGATCTAAAGGAAAAAGAGAGATCGCGGCCCAACGGTGGATTAGCAATTAATATTAATCCTTGGTAGAGCTTTGGCATTAATATCAATGTAGGATACTCTACCATGGTATAGAATATACGGAACGGGCTTACAAGGCTTAGCGGATTGCCTCCCAAAATCAGACGGTTTAATCAAGAGGGTCCGAATTTTGCTCCTGCAGCTTCGAAATATTTTCTCGCATCTGTGCTTCGCGCTTGCTATCAAGATCACTCCGTGGTTCAGGCTCGCGTATCAATGGACCGTGAAAGGGACACATCATAAACATAAACATATCAGGAAAACTAGCAATCAAAAAATGATAATCGCTCATTCCCAGCGAAACAAAAATATACTATAATCGAAAAAGCTTTCTTTTGCAATCCCGAGAATCGCTGAACATAAATTCGAATCGCGCATTGGAGCGAGAGAGGGAAAGTGCAACAATGAAACCTCTCACGTGTATTAGACGCAGGCCGATATATTCGATAAAAATAAATCGCTTTCGGTAGTGAAAAATGGTTCTAGCTGTCGAAGGGTACGTCGAATTTAAAACGGATTCAGATTGAATCGTCAGGTTAAACGTGGGGGCTTTTGGTAACTATCGGCGTGATAGGCCTCATGAATAAATAGTTAATTTTTCAGATTACGAAGACACTATTAAGCCCGATGTTGGAATAAATTAAGGAAGTCTTCTCTGCTGGGTATCATAGGTATACGTTTATAGATATCTCATACGTGTGGGTAAATCTGATTCACTAATTACTTGCACTTAACTAAAAGCTGGCAAGAATTTTCTGCAATTATCTCTCGGGTTAAAACTCCCAAGTAATTAGGCCTTATGTGGCTAATAAAGATAGCGGTTCCGGAGTATAAACTATTAAAAAGAGAGTGCCTGAAGAATAGTTAGGTAGATAGGTGTACGTGGCCACGATGTCGTTCGAGCGTTGCTAATGTCAAGGTGAAAGGATTCATCTCGCGAAAAGCATAACGCGAGATATATAAGGATTGAAGAAGAAGAGTCGAGTTTTGGAGAGAGAAAGTGAAAGAGAAAGAGAAAGAGATGAGAGAAATGAGCAAAATGCCAACGGTAGGTACCTAATCCCTGTACTCGTCGTTGACAAAGCGTCGCTTTCAGTGTAAAGGCAAAGACACCGTCATCACTCTTAATAACGCGTGGAGCAGGAAAATGTTCAACAGTTTAACCCTTCTTCCGCGATGAGAAAATATGGAGTAGATTAATAATAATTAGACGAGCATGTTATTTAATCAACAACGAGCTTAACTTCGCAGTACTCTCCTGCTTACTCCTGTATACTCCTACGCTTGCAAACGTATAGATATATATTTATATACATTAATACTCAACGCTGCAGAAACTCTGTACACAAGTACATGCATTATACATTTGGTATGTACAATGCCACGTGTAATTCCAACCAGAAAGTAAAAGTTCAAAAGTTCCGAGCAATCGCAACTCAGAGTCGGATGCAGTTGAAAGCAATTAATCCAAGGATGTGGATAAACTAATGCTTCGATTTTAGATATTTGGATCTCAATCGCAAAAACGCAAAAATCAATTTTTTTTACTGTCATATTTTCAAGTTGACAAAATGTTGTTTACGGATTTTCAATTTTCTAAATTAAAAGTCAACGCTTTGAAGAATTATCTGTTCTTTGGTCAGAGCAGGGTTTTATTTCTGAACAATTACACGCCCGAATATCTGAAATCGAATGAGACATTCGATCCAATGATTACGTTGAATTCTTTCACTCTGACTCCATCTGATTCTAAGATTCCATGAACATATCAGTCCTTCAGAAACACCCCTGTTTAAACGATTCTTCAATTTCTTCATCCCCTAAAATTCTGCTGGTGTATTTTGCCTCGATTTCATCGACCCACGGGCTGTTTAATCTATGAACAGTCTTTAGACAGCAATAAATCTGGTTCAACGTCTGATATAGATAGTTGGGATTCGAACCACGCGTGAAAAGTTCGATTAAATCTTTTTATTCGTATCGATTCAATCTAAAGATGTGAAGATCTGACGGTGTACAGCCGCGAAATACAAGGAGAGAAGAGCCCTGAATTTTTAACGAGCGCAGTTAGCTACGGGTGAACTACAAATGGCTATCGCCTCGAGTACTCAATAATTCATACGGGGTCACGTTAAATATGTACGTAGCCTGGTGAGTCCGATGTTACGTACAAGACTCTACCCCTGGGTTTGTCCGGCCAGAAACGGACCCTGTGCAGCAGGCCGACTGCTATACGTAGCCCCCGATGAAGGAGAATTAATCAAATCGCACCACCTGCACACGGCCCGTGACCTTGCCTCCCTTGAGACTTTCCTGACCCACATATTCGGCGGAAAAAATATATTCTCTACTTCAGAATCCGAAGACCGAGGTCAAAGCTATTTGCCAAAGGACGACCCCCCATTAGATGTGATTTTCAAAATTTAATGACAATATATCTCGGGATCCTCGTGCAAACCCAGGGTGCTTTTAGTCTAACCAACCTGATCCTTTGCCTCCCGTTCTCATTACTCTATTTTAGTCAGTCTCTCGCGTGTCTTGCTCCGGTTCAGCAACAATAGATCATCACGTTTGTCCAGTCTTTTTTCTTGTTTAAACGCTTTTCTCCTGCATAGTATTCAGCGAATACAATAACAGCTAGATTGCCGACTATGATGATGATGTATGCGCCAAGCTTATGCAAAATTTAAACCGCAGATGACTGATCCTGTTTCGCGACCGCAGACAAGAAACTCTTCATTTTCTTCCCGTATTTGAATGATCTCATGATCACTAGAGATATTCTATAGACTGTTGTATGACCGGTATGAATATGTATAGGGATTAGGAAATGGCGGTGGTCAGAGAGCGGAAGACCTGCTATAGAACTGCCTTCTCCCTTTCTATATTTCTGCGCGAGTATTCACGTGAGTGAATGAATATGTTAATCTTGGACTCGTGCGAAGAGATAGATGAATGAAATTCGGGTCTCCGATTTTTGTTGCTACATATATATAATGGAATTGAATACATGTGTCACTTTAACGGGGGCGACCTTTAAGCTGCAATTAGTGTAAAACTTTTTGGGGTACACAATTTGTTTGTTAAGGACCCGCAGAAATGTTATGAGGCTTGCAATTAGGAAGTACTTGGAACGCGAAAACCTGGTTAACTCCTCCGTATATATACTGCTGACGAGGAAATTTAATATCAAGGATTGCTGCCGCACAGAAGACCCGAAGATAAGAAGGACGAATCCTTCCCCACTAATTATGTTAATGAATTCTAAAACCATTTTGATATCCTCAGCCCCGAAACTCATTACAAGTATATAACGTCACTCGTTAGCGTGGTTTTCCCGCAATGTTCATTGTCAGAAACAAAACCAGGCACGTAACATTAGGTCTTAAAATCGCCGCTGGATCCTTGACGGACATCATTTATGTATACGATAATAGGAAGGACTATTATAGATTCAGAGATGACTAAGGATGGGAAGAAGGAGAGAAAAAGGAAAAGAGAGTAAGGCGAAGTTGAGCAAAGTGCGGTGTAAAAAGGGGAGAGCAAGGACCTTCAAAGGGTCGTCATTTGCATTCAGGATTACCTACGGATTACGGGCTTGATTCAACTTATTTTATACCTTTCATGACTAAGGAGAAGAGGAATACGAAGACTGGAGGTAGGTAGGTGGGTATATCGGGACTATAGGGTGCGCTGAGAGAAGACATTCTCTATATAAAGAAATTGGGTCAACGGATTACAGAAGACTTTTCCCCGAGAAGTGCTCTGAAATTAGTTTACCTTTGAAAACCAATTTCGTATTGTTTGTTTGGGTTCCTTATACAGGCGTGTGTATACATATATATACCATCGCTACATCCATCGCATGGCTAAACAATAAATTCAACCAACATCCCCCATGAAAATAACCTCCGAAAATCTTCTCCTAGATTTCTATTTCTCCTTTTTGTTTCGACAATTTCTCATAGTCAGTTTTTTTTTTTTTCCCCCGTTTCTTTCATAATTTGACATCAGATCTTCCGAGATCATTAATTGTGTATATATATGCCTATATTCCACTACGTTGGTCTGAGAGTCTCTAAGGACTGTTAATCTGATAAAATTTTCCGCCTAGTCTCCTCCGCTATTTCTCTAATACGAAAGGGCGTAAAACTGACCAGAAATAATTGACTCTGACTTACGTGCTTGGTCGTACCTAAACTTGTGTAAGAAGAGGTAGAAGCAGAAAAGCGTAATTGTGTTGTTTGCTAAGAGGTTTCCATTAGCAGAAAAGATCAGACAAGCAAGTCACGCGATTAGAATGAATCAAGTTCATTTATCTCTTCTTAAAGCTTCGTCTTATACCTCCGAAAACCCAAATGGTGCGATCATTTAGTTTGTTAAGTTTTCACTTCTTCTCGCGTGATCCTTGGGCTGAGAACTTTCCGTATAACTTTGAAATATAATCATTCAGCAAACAAGGTATTAAGTTCCGTCACACGGTGCTTAAATATACAAAATCGTCAAGTTTTGGAACTTCGAAAACTGTACCTAGACATCGCGTCTCGACGCTATCGGCGCGTATAACAGGTGATAGTAAAAAAAAATGGTTTGAAAAATGCTTCGAAAAGCTACAGGGATCGGGATAGAATGTTGCGGGAATATTTCAGTCTAGATAAAAAAAAAAGGGAGAATATAAAAAAAAAAAAACAAGTCTCTGCATAGCTTCGCGGGATCCTGAGCCTATCAATCAGGTTTTAAATCGCAAAAGTTGAAGTGGCGGGTGTTCAGCCCCGCTTGTCCGTATAAATCAGTTGGTGTTTCAAGTTTTTCCACCTCGGTTAGGGGTCGAAACTCTAGACGAATGGCGTTCATACTTCACCGTTGGACGCAAGAGTCGGTTGTTTCAGTTCCTCGTAATCCGTAGACTTAGGATCGTGAATCTGCGGGTGTTAAGCCTGCCCCATATACGAAACACCGCTTTTCTCCGGGACGTCGTATATACCATAAAGATGAGAATACACAGAATACAATATTTTAGTAACGATTTCCGGCATTTCATTCCGCGACGAAATCCGGAGGGATTTGAGAGCCGTCAGTCATCGTTACGTCAGGACGAGTTTTCAATTACCTCAGGTCACATTATTATCGTATAGGTACTCGGGACTTGAACGTCAAGTTAAAACCTCGCGGTTATTTTCGTCGGTTATAAAACAGCCCTTGCGATATTAAAAAAGAACTGAGGGTAGGTAGGTGAGAATAATAAAAAAAAAGAGTAAAAAAGGTAAAAAAAGAGAGAGAGAGAGAGAAAGAGAGCTGGGGCAAATGATCGCGCATTTTCCGCCACTTGAACCGCGCTGTCGCCCACACCGGTACACCGGTGCTATGTAATAAAACTTTTCCGGCGTCAAATAGATTTCACTTCGCGCCCCCGTAAAAATCTCGCGATTTCAACCCGCGCGGCGGCCGGGGTATAAGAGAGGGCGCGGCAAACGCCCCTGACCCGTTTTAGGAAGAAACTGCGGAAGAGGTGGCTTCTGGATTCTAGATTTAGGCAACCCTCGCCTTTCGGCATAAATTCCGAAGGCTAAACCCCGACGCCAAGGGCGAAATATTTAGATACAAGTTCAGATATCAACGAAGCCAGAGCGTTGGTCCTCTGTGCCTAGTAAGGGAGGGAAAAGGGGCCGGAGAGAACGAGATGGAACTAGGGTGTGGGGATATTCCCTTAGGGCAGAACGTACATCAGCTACCTGATGCTACGCCGCGATGAACGGGAGCCAGGAACAACTAGGGAGTAAGTTTTCTCTATGAAAAGGACTGAAGGGTCACCACATCGACGACGATCTAGTTTAAAAGCCCCGAGGCCTAGCTGGGAATGATATTATTACTATACCGTTTCAAGAAAGAGGTTTTACCTCCCGCGACTAATTTCTAAAGATTATGCGAGTTATTAAACGGCGAGAGAACGTAATCCAGAATTGCTTTTTTTAAGGGTAAAAATAACAGAACCCGGCTCAACTTTGTCCCACGCCACGAGACTGCGTAGGTACAATGATTTTGTCTGCCTTTAGGTACGTTCGCAGAGTTATCAGCTCTACTATACTGCGTTTAATGTCGCTCAAGACTCGCTTTAATCGCTTATAAACCTGGCAGAGAATTAGAGTTCGGATTATTATAATCGGTTAAAAACCGTTTTTAGATTAACAAAATCGTACTCAACGCCCGAGGCGCTTTAAATGGTCGTAATTTTCCCCATTCAACTGTACAGTTGTGCGTTTCTGCACTGGAACAATTCTGATCCCCCCCGTTATTTACCTTATCTGTAATTACTTTGGATTACAGATTGTCCTGGCCCCGATAAATCCGAAGTGGTTGTAAAAATTTCATTCCGCAATTATACGTACGCGTTTTATAATCGTCTCCGTTTTTTGAAGACTAGAAAAACGGCCGTTCGAATTCGACAGAAATTCTTCTATCGTAGAAACCTGCACCTGGTTTACTTCGCGAATGAACGTTGCCAACTTCTGAAAGAAACTATCTTCCCGATATATCGTGCAAGGAAGGTAAGGTAGCTTTGACATGCGTATATTCAAGACGCTACTTGTACGTTTTACGACATACGATGAAACGGAGATATGGCGCAGGTAAAGGCGACGATGTAAGTACGTGTTGTCGTCTCGGGCCATTTTAAGGGCCCGTTATCGTGCTACTGGTTCTGACATTTTTACAGACTTTATAAACTTCCTGTAAACTCCGTCGCCTCCAGCTCTCCCGTAACTTTCGCATAAGTGCATCAAGAGATACCTAATTCTGATTATGCGTGCATAATATGCTCGGCTTTGAATCGCGTCGAGCTATTATCAACGTGATCATTATTATCCGATAATTATTGGAGGCGTATACCCGTGACTTGAAAGAACAAGGAAGAAAATAAGAAAATAAAGGAAGAATTCCAAGTTTGAAATTGGTTTTCTCGCGGTGGTTATTCATTTTTATACGTCTCATTTCATCCGAGGAAACTTTTGACGTCTGGGTTTCTTCTCTGCACCTTGGCGCACGTAACTCGGCCAGGACCCAGGACGAATAAACGGCCTGCCTTAATAGAAGGCAGAAACTATGTCAGCGAGAGTTGAGGGTCGTAAAACCTTAAGCCTTTTGGCGTTTTACGACTCTACAATTAAATTAAATTTTGGTGAATTGTTATAGCCCTGAGTGTGCGGAAGCTAGTGCTTGGACGACTAACGCGTGCTCTGAAATAAAAATGATATTATTCAAAGTTACAACTCATACATGAACGAAAATTAGAAACGTTAAGAACTGGTATATATATCAGCCCTAAATTATCCACTTGAATTATATATTTTTTGCCCTCATTCTTTCTTGACAACATTGTTACCAGAAAAACATGTGCTACTGAGTTTCAAAGTGCAATAATAAATTCACTGCCCAGCCCAGAGTCGTGGGCAGCTCAATTCCCCCTTGCGTGAGAAAGTCAAGTAGTAAATCACTCTTTTCCAAGGCACAAGCTGGACCCCAATTGACTTCTTCTTAACTTGTAGTAGGTAATAAAGAAATCGAATTTAAAAATCCAGACCATTTCAGTTCGTTCGTAATTCGATGGATTTTCACGCTCGCGCTTTGTTAATAGAGAGAAACTCAGCTGCATCCTGTATCCAACATACACTTGCGGTCGAATCGACACTCGGATAAATATACATATAAGGGTTTTTAGAAAACGAGGTAATATGGCGTTAAAACTACGGAGGGTAAGCCAGGCACGTAAAATAATAATAACACTAAAAGTAATAAGAATAATATTGCTATCGAGGCTAGGGGTCTGTATGTTACTGCTTGAGCAGTACTACGTACGTATAATATTACAATTTGGAACGAAAATTATCAGGCACGTAGGTATTCTTCCTGTTTATAGGTACCTACCTCGTCTTGATACCAATTCTGGCAACTACAGTACCGTACTAGCATGTATGTTACTTGTCGTAAAACAATCAGCTCGGATTATCGCAATCTTCAAAGTCTCTAATATTCGAAAATATTAAAAGTCACGAAATTTAAAGCGTCGTGCTTTATGGCTCGGAATCTGAAACCTAATATAATACTCGTTGTAAGAATAAGGAATATTAATATCATGCTCAGAGTTGATACTACAAGTAATATCTTAGGAATTTCAGACCGATTAAATCTTCTCTCTCTCTTTCTCTCTTTCCCAACGTTTTATGGAAATAAAGCTCTTAAAGGCAGCCCCGAGTTGTAAAAGGAGATTTCGAAAAATGACAGGCACGGAAGGTTCCGCACGTATAAATCGCTTCCGTATTTTCTTCCTCGAGAGTATCAAAGTGAGAAATCCTGAAGACATCACTGCGAGAACGCGAGTATGATGAAAATAAATCACCCTGCAGTAATACCTAAAGGCGTAAAATTTTATCGTGAAAATATAACGCTTTGAGGATTTTCATCGACTCAAATCCATCTTCTTCGTTAAAACCTTATGCTTCCCGAAGTACCTACCTGCCTACCAAACTCTAATCAGATAATATTCGTCATTATTTTACAGACGTAATAAACGACTCTCGAATTGAATTTCCTCGTAACAATTATTACGGCGTTGCGTGTCTGCCTATCAGCGAATGCAGTGCGTGTGCGAATTTATGCGTTCGTTTTCATACAGAACGTGGCAGAAGGACGGGGACCAGCCTTGAGGCTAACGGAGGAATGAGGCAACAGCCAGAACCTCTATAACCATCAAAGTTTGGTCAAGTAGTTTCCAGTGCCCCAGACTTTACTGCCCTTCAGTTTATGCGCGTTCGTCTCAAGCCTGGCGTTAATTTGACCCTTGGTTAACGTATAATTTAACGAAGACACTATCCCATGCGTCATTTATGGCTATCCAACTGATATTCACGTGATTGAGTGAAATTCTGCACGCGGCAAATTCCGCACGACGATATCAGGCTCACCTCGTCTAAATGCGCAACGGGAGCATAAAATTGATCCGTGATACGAATATGCGGCTTTGCAATAAAACTGAGACCTGAGGATTCCCATTTCCGGCTTACCGACGTGCAATCTTCTTTCCCTCTCCTTCTGTCGTTGAACGTTGATACTAGACCGAAAATCCGCGATTTTCACTTGCTTCGCTGATTGCAGAGTTGAGAGGATTCACTCGATCCTAGATAGATAGACAAACCAAATTTCCGGAATAGTAGAAACGCTGCAGTCACAAACCTGTCAGCCCGAGGAGAGTTGGTCAGCTTTTAATACAGGCTGGAGATAATCTTTGAACGAGATCAACCGCCGAACAGAGTTTCATTTCATAACTCAGAGGAACTCGTTCTGGTCTGTAATTTCCATTAGCACTGAAACTGGATTCGAGAGTTGATGAAAAATCGAATACCGCGGGGTTTGAAGTACGGTTTTTAATTGCCACTAGATACTGAAGTACAATCAGCTGTCGTAGAGATAAAACGCGATACGAGTGCAAACTATTGTACGACCTACGTCGTATCGAATTTTCTTTTTATCAAGAATATGAATGGCTGAACAATGCCCTCATCACGGTTATCCGATGGACAATTTTGGCATTTAATACAAAACAGTAGGGGCGCGACAATGCTTCGAGAAATTACAGCCCCAGGCGTTAACTAAATTGTCAACGCCGGGCAAACAGCTGCAATACAGGCACAGCAGGACGCCAACAAAATCTGCTAGTAGAACATTGACGGCAGATTACTTTACCGTTATTATAGTCAATAAGTTGTCAACGACCACGAGACCAGAGGGACTAAGCGAACAGAAATTGACAATTTCGGCACTGGATTACGTCGATCATCATCCTCCGCTTAATGCTAGACAGCATATTGCTAAACTTTGACTACTGATTCCCGAGTTTACGCCGATAGATAGAAAATGGTAAAGTTTTCCAATTTTTATTTACAGGTCAAAGTGATGCTGAGGGTTTCTCCTGGGGATGGCGGGAGCTTTTTCAACGCTGACAAGAGGAAGAAGCAGGTTACTCTGGTGGACCCAGCGTCCGCCCAATCTGTATCGGCCGAAGATCGCCGGCCGACTGTAGCGGCACCCAAAATGTTTGCCTTCGACGCTATTTTCACGGAGGAAGATTCACAGGTGAGATGAAATATTCAGACGGTACTTTATCCCGGAAGCTATAAGCGTACGCAGAACGTTTTGCGTTTTTTTTTTTTCTACTTATTCTGTGATTCCGCGACGAAACATCGTGGATACCTAACTCGTATCTGATCATGACGACTCGCGCTTACAGACGCTCCTGCTTTCCGCGTAACTAAACTAATTTCGCAACCTCTAAACCCAGTCTGACATAAGGTAGTAGATCTGCCTTACCTGACCTGGACTTGTACCGACCCCTTCGGGTGAACGTTTCTCTTTACCACGGTTTTGCGATCTTCCTCATGGCTAGATGGAGATATCTGCAGGATGTGCGTGTGCAAAACGTTGCCACTCACGGTTTATGGGTTATAATATACGCTTTCTACTTTATGGGTATAACGGTATTACTTTAAAAGCAGTTCTCGTTCGTTAGAGATATCTTTATACCGATAAGCATAGGATTACAAGCGAGGCGTTGTATTCGCGTATACATATACCGGGCTGTACATGATCTTCGCAATCGGAAACCAGGTTTATTTCTTTCCGCGGAAATAAACACCCCGTACATTTCAATGCCATAAGGGTAGAGCTCGATTTTCAAACAATTCTTGGAATCTCAATCATCCCGACAAAACACAGATCTAAATTCATTCGAGTATTCATGTATTAGAAAATGCGATCGATATAGAGAGTTATTCTCCTATAGAAGGTGAACCGATAACTCATATATTTCTGGATAGTAAATAAAGTAAAGTGACTCTCCTCGACTGTGATATATGTCACTAATTTTATAGACATATGTACAAAGCTATACTACCATCAATGAAATTTCCATCTTGAAATCGATTTATCTGAGTTATATAGGAAACATGTGTGTGAGACTCGTTTGCCTTCGTGGAGTTGAAGACGAGGCGAGACTGAATTTATACAATTTCAGTAGAAATAAAAAATTCTATGTACTACATATATACCGCAGGCACCCATACGTATATCGTGGACATATAATATACAGAGATATACTCTAATATATATACGTATATGTATATACCCAGCCCGACGAGAGGTAAAAGTTTTCCTCTTCTTTTTTCCTGGGATTTCGGTACTCCTAGGGGACATTATTGAGCGGGCGATTCAAATGAGCCTAGTGGAGGAACGCGTGGGCGGGTTTGGGCTGTAGAAAGAGGGAGTAGAAACCGGGACGTTTGGATCCGTTCCGATTCCCAAGGGACGCGTAGGTATAGTAGGTACACCCGAGTCGCTCTGTGTTTAGAAGAACTATAGAAACCAATCAATTGATTTGATCAAATGTCTGCTACCGATTGTTATCGAAAAATACAATGCCCGTTGCACTTGAATGGAGAGGCTCTGGTCGGTCTGGTTCGCTTGGCTTTAAAGAGATTGGTTTGGGACGCGGCGTAGTCTGACGTAATCACGTCACATGCAGATGTGATACACGTTATGGGACATCCCTTCCTATACAAAAGAAGAAGAAGAAATAAAAAAAAAGAAATAAAAAGAGAAATCCGAAGAAGATGGTTATCTTGAAATTGCCATAAGCCACGTATAGACGCACATTGATCCATGGAATATATGATCTGTACACAACTCATAATCCTTTATCGATCAGAACGTCAGACCAACAAAAACCGTTGTCCATACTCTCAAAGTTGTCTGCTCCAGCTGTCCGTGCGCAGAGGTAACAGAAATGGGAGCCCGCATATTTCCGCAAAACTATATCGACTCTCGTTTAATCCCTTCATTAGAAAGGGAACGGCACGAGTACTCGTGAAGTGGTTTGTATTCCGAGGGAACCCATCTTTCCAAAACTTTGCCTTTGTGCTTTCAATTCGCCCGAAAGTTCCTTTGAACTGTGCGTAGAGATATGCGAATAGTATAGGTAGCTTTTGTCCCAATCTCCTCCATGAATTGTCCACGTCTTCTTCCGCTGAGCGACATTTCGTTTTAACCCCTCCTAAGGGGTTATTCATTTTAAAAATGACAGAAATAAATACGACGGACAGATCCAGATAATTTATGCGATATATGTTATTCAAAGTTGGGATTGAAGGAGGTAAATTTTGGCGGATCTCTCAACCTTTTGAATCAATTATTTAAGCAATGAATTAACGTCTCTTTATGCGTTGATGCGCGTCAGAGTACGAATCGGTCTTTAGCGATTTGAAACGAATTCTTGCTGAATCAACCGAACATCTATCTCAATTACCCAACCGTTTCAGCTACGCTGAACGTTCGCGGATGTAGAACCTTTGGACAATTCTATCACAACGCCGTCGGCACAACGTGACAATGAGCTAGGTTCGGTGTAATTCGCGCTATAGTCGCCCATTATGCTAGGTACCGGGACAAAGGCTTTATTATTGACTTACCCGAGTAATAGTCGCATTGTAGACTACCTCGTGTGTACGTGGTCTGGATCTGTTGGTCGTTTGCTCATTTGCCGGCCATGTTGACCGAGCCCAGCCAGATGCTGATGCGATGTTCTCCGCACCAAAATCACTACAGCAAATCGCCTAATCGTTTATATCTAGGGATGAGAGGGAGAGTTCAAACTTATGTATCATTACCCTGACGCGATTGAAATTTTGCACGATCTATAATTAATGATCTCATGAGAATGATTTCTTCTCTAAGACTTTGCTTATAACTGAGGTTTTTGGTGGGTTCACATTTTTAGTAAACCAAAAGCACACGATGTACGAATCAAACGCTGGTATGCACCTATTCATCGTGAGATATGTCCGCATGTACGGTTGACCCAGGAAGCGCAAAGTGCCAAACCGACAGGACGCTAATCTGTAAACCAATCATATGGGTCCATGGCATTGTCCGTCTCTCCCTATTCTATTCACCGGTAGATCCACGCGTCAGTATAATCGACGATGCGTTAGTCGGGACGATTGATCCCTCGGTGATTCAAGCACACTTATCGTAATGATTTTTGACTTTGTTAATACCAGCGATAATATGCGTCATTTTCATTCCATTCATTGACAGAATGATACCGAAATGACAGACAGAAAATCTATAAAAGAAAAAAATGTGCATTTTTTTTTTTTTCTTTTCTTTTTTTCATGTACACTCGTTGCAGACATTCTGATCCTCTTCACGTATAGCTTCTACCTTCGTGTGGTTTTTTCAAGTATTAAAATCCTTTCACAAATCTAAAAAATTATAGAATCCATTAGAATCGATGACTCGTATGCCTCTGCATGTCGTATACGTCGTTAGGACGTAATGGAATTCGAGTTTCGCAGCGGTTAGAGGTTGATGGGTCAACCAATGGGTCCAGAGGTAGAAACCGAGCTAGAATCTGCCTCGACTCAATAATAGAGACATCTGTCTGGGCGTGCTGATCCGTAACAGAATGGGAAGCTAGGAGGATGGAAGGATGGGAGGATGGAAGGATAGAAACGCGTATCGATTCCATACATTATGAAACGGACGGTGCCAGTGATTCGCTGGTATTTTTGGCTCGGCTACGCTATCCGTACGACTGTCAGTTGGAACTCCAGTATTGTATATTATATGACTTCATCTATTAGCAGATTGTCGTTCAGCCATCGCCACTGTCAAACGACAAATCCCAACTTTGGAAGGCTGGATTTGTTCCAGTTTGAAATCAATTGGCTAAAATGAAACAACTCCATACCTCCGAAAAGTACTCGTGATAACGAGCCACTCGTAAACATCTGTCTTCAGTCGTGAAGTGTTTCCACATTACCGATCATTAGGGACACCTTGGCGAACACTTTCGAAGTCTTTATTGCCTGATGAGGCCAAAGTTTACGAGTTTACCGAAACCCCTGTGAAGATCGTTCTACTACCCACATTTTCGCATCGGGATGAAATCGCTAATAATATTCCATCCCGTCTCTACAGGCGGTGGGGAAGTTCTTTTTTACGATCGGTAAAATATGATAAAAAACGTATTTCCCTTCCCCGAAATTCTTTGGTTTTTACTTTCGGGATATGCTCATACACGTGTTACTAAGTTCTCTTCAACTTGCAGTGATTGCTCTATGAAATCGCGACGAAAGGATATACCGATCGTCGTACGTACAGCTTTGAAAGCTCGGTAATCCTGGTAACTCACGGTAACAAGTTTAAAACTTTTCATCCCTCACCGTAACCGACGCCAACACTGCTGCTACCGAGCACGAATATACATAGAGATTGGGGTGGCATTCGAACCACGTGTCATGAAATATGTCGCGATTTACACGGGAGATTGGCGTCATTGGCGTCTAGGGAGTTCGCCATGCCACCTACCCTCTACAGGGTGCAGCAAGGGGATCAAAAACGCATTCGCAAAACCGATTCAGGAATGACTGATACCTATCCCAAATCGAACTGCTGTGCGCGGATTTATAAACGTGATTCGCGAGTGAATCACCCCGATCAGTTCTTTCGCTTTTATATGATAATTCCGATCTCTTTTTCCTCCAATCCGCCGGTGGCTGGATGTCAATTTTCTCCATTGATTAATCACCCCCAACTATAATTACCAATCTATGAATAATCCTAAGTGCTAATCCTGAAACCTAAACTCCAGGATTCTAGCGCACGTGCAGTATGCACTGATAGGTGGATATAGTCTGGGGAATTATTAGCTTCACATCACCCTGGACCATCTCTCGAGCCTCGGGCCGGAATCGTGATCTGTCCACAATATTACGGATGTGTGGTTCAATACAAGGAGCAAGGAACAGGATCTCGAATTTCGACGGGAATAGTACAGCTGGCCGTTTATAGTCGGGGGTAGAAGCAGCAGGGGATGAACAACTCTGCAGTGATTTCCGATGTCTTTTTTATTTTTTTTAACGAATATTTATTTCATGCGGGTGTATGGTGACCCGAGTTCGAAAGCTCATCCCTAAATCTTTGAGTTAAGTCGAAGTAAAGTTTAACGAATTGTCAATTAGATCGTCTAGCCGCAATTAAGACCGCGATATCTTCTCGTTCTTCTCGTCAATCTTATGAGTCCAAATGAATACTTACTCGACTACACACCGCGGGTATGACTTACAAAGCTTAAGATACGCGCGGCGCATTGGATTGAGTTGCGCGGCGTGTTCTGGTAACGCAATATTGGCGTACAGCTTCGGAATATCAAGGAGGATAAAGCCAACCAACTGTATCCAAGGGTGGCGAAGAGAGACGCGATGGGGAATACCACCCAGAGAATTCCGCCTCTTCTCTTCTCCTCTCCTCTCTTCTCTTCTCTTCTCTTCTCTTCTCTTCTCTTCATCTTCAGGTGGCTGTGTAGGGTCCTCGAGCAAACCGTTCGTAGAACGAAATGTAAAACTCGTGTTATAAAGTTTGGAAAGAAGTGTATATCTATAGCATAGCACGACGTATATCGCAGGAATGTTTCCGGGGAGTTCCGATAGGGGATGGATGCGCAGTCGCCTCAAGGATGGTTGGGGAGATTTTAATGGAGGGAAATAATCGAATGGCCCTGCGCGACGCTGTTGTAAATCTCTTAATTCGCCGCTCGACCGACCGTATGCCTGCGGCGATAGAATTCAGGGGTTGGAAAACAGGTGGCTGGTACAGGATGGAAGGATCACGGCTGATATTTCTTAGAGTTTCGAATATACCTCATATACCTCATACCTATAATCTAGGGGGTTTAAGAATTTTCAAATTATTTTCTCACCGGATCAATTTATGATCTGATATTATTATCAAGTACGTATATATACCTACGGCTTATATACCTGACGTGTCGAATAATATCAGATTTTTCATAAGCCTCACCTACATTATTCAATTATAATTATACTTTGGAAGTAGGTATAACAAATTAACGCAGCCGGGTTATACAATTGTTGAGATTTTAATTTTCATTTCAATCTCAATTTCAATTCGACGAGTTATATGCCAGGTTATTTTTAGATGGGAATGCTAAGCGCACTCGAAATATATACTTTTTAGGAATATACTTAGAACAATCCTCCGGCAATTATCTCGCAACTCTCGATCCGCGTGAGTGTCCTTAATATTTCCTCGAGATACGCCGCCCAAGATACACTATATACATTTATATACCTTATACCTTATAACCTCGCAAGCCCTTAAAGGATACTACAGAACGGGGCACAGGGTGGCTCATTAAGTCTGAGCTCCTTTAACTCTACAGCAGCGCGAGAGATTCCTCACCCCACAGACTCAACGAGAGACCAACAAGAGCCCGCCATACTATGGAATCAAGTATTTCAGATTATGACAGAAGCTCCGGTCACGTATTTCATTAACCAACGGTGACGGGGTGCGGCGATGCTCTCTAGCGATCAACCCCGCCGAGGATTTCCTCTTCCTCACCCTCTTCTCTTCCACCTGCGAAATATGTTTCGTTTGTTTAACATCGCCTCCGAAACGTGGTATAGGATTTTTAATAATTAATGAAAGATTTGTCATTTTTAGCGAGATTACAAAATCACGATAGTCTTGACTCTCCTCTCGTTATTTCGTTTTCATACTTATCAAGTTCGCTGGAAATAATCTGTCCGTCAAAAATTGGTTGGAAGGTAAGAGATAGAGCTGATTCTCAACCGTCGGTGACACCCTCTTCAAAATAACGACGCTCCCTTGAAAAGTGTTTAAGAAATCACCATAGACATAGTTTAATAAACGCACCCGACTCGCGGATCGTTTTATTTATGTTTAATATATTCATAGCCTGGGACGCCGCGACGCCCTTGTATCCTACGTCTAGATTTCAGCTGGTGCATCTGAGCCAGAGAGTAGGGATGAATGCCATTGTGCTTATTCGTGGAGGACCGTTCTTTCGGAGGTTAAAGGTCCGAGGGTAGCTGAGTCCCAGGGTCGTAGGGGCTAAGGTTCAAGTTTAATTAAATCATTAAACCCGCACATTTGTCATGTAAGAGGAATCCGACGAAAGAGAAGATTGGAGAGAGTCGAGAATTCAGATATTTTATCAAATATTTGGTGCATTCAATCCCACTGAGACGTTTGCCTATACGTAGCATCGATATTTCACGACCGAGAGATTGCAATTTTGCTAGATAAGAAAGAGACAAGAAGGTCTGATCCTATGATGGAAAAATAAAGATGAAATACTGCAGATCACACCGAGTAGAAATGATGGAACTAGAGAATGCCGACGACCGGTGCGAGTGTAAAGGAAATGGAAATAAGAAGTCCAGTCCCTTTTTCCGATATGGTAATTCCAATCTGGTCCTGGCATCTCAAAGGATGTCGTATCCTCCTCCTTGTTTACATTCGTTGTAGATCGGAGGACATAGTCTACGAACTTTCCGCCCGTATTTGAGTCTACGATCGATCAAAAATCACGATTTTAATCAGAAAACGTTGCCCTCATTCATCGCTTATTTTTGACGAAATCTTTGTTTCAGACTGAAATCTGCTCAAGCGCATTGACGGACGTTATCCACGCGGTGATCAACGGCACGGATGGATGTCTGTTTTGCTTCGGTCACGCCGGTCTCGGTGAGTACAAACCGCCTTACTCCGATCGATACGGTCTGGGAAAGTCGACCAATAAAATCGTCTTTACTTACTCGTCCTTAAATATCGAGAGGCAGAGGGAAAACGAGAGAGGAAATACGAAAGTAGATGGCAGAGAGGATCGAGAGTAAATTCCCGAGTTGTTCATTTATGTAATTATCTCGTCTGCGTCTTCGGGGTAGCCTCCGCCGCGACGCGATGTAACAATAGCGTTTTGTCTAAGAGGACGTCGATCCCGCCGGCATATAGATGCAAAAGCTTCCGAAGTATCATCCATGCTAGAATTTCGGACGTTAAAAATAACGCCGGAAAAGTTAGCGTATCTGATATCACTGAGAGAAGACAAATGGCGAAGGAGCAGCGCAATTCGCGACACCATTTTTTGCCCGAAGCCAAATGCGATACTGAACTCTATACGTTGGCTTACAGAGATTCTTGGATATCCACTATGCCCTCTGATTTCCGTTTCCAATTGCCTTCCGAGGCATTGGCAATAGAGTAAAATCTCGATAAAGGGATGATCGTTGATCTAACCCGGAATCTATCCTCGAATACGAAAGAAAGGCCTCTGAGTTGTTGCCGCATCTGCAATGAGCTAGGCGGTAGAAAAATGCAGCGCGAGCTTGTTTTACATTTTAAGTAGTGATATCGAGTTTGCATGCAAATGGATGATTATGCGAAAAAGGAGCCGAGCGAATGGTGAAGAAGACGAAAGAAGAAGAGGGTGAAGAACGAGGGATGGAGGCTAGAGCTATAAAGAAGAGTAGACGAACGGGACGAAGGAAGGGTGTACTCTGAGCTTCTGTGATATTTCCATAGCTCAGAATATCCGTTCCTCGGTAATAGTAGCCGGAAATAAACTCAACGAACCCAAATTTTGATCCTTGACGAAGAGCTTCGCCCTCGCATAGTTTTTACCCCGTTTTTAAAACGGAAATCAGACCGTTGCGAATCAACCTTCACTCTTGATCCTCAAACTTTAACAACTCTGCTTCCCTTCACGGTCCATTACTCCTCATTTTCTCATTTTCAAAAACCAGGAGGATCCTTTATCAATACCAGTTCTTGAAATATAGAGAATGGAAGATAATTAAGATTGATGCACGCTAGAAAGCTAGACCGAGAAACGCTGCTAGAAATTTCCCAGCACGAAAATAATCGGGTAAAAGTAAAGGGAAAAATCCAAACGTTGATTCTCCCTTCGTCTGTTTTCACACGATTTACCAAGTTCAAATCAAACCAGACTCTTTATTAGAAAACTTCGACCCTCTACTCTACAAGTTGTTATTTCTTGGTGAAACGGATCCTATTTCTAACTGGCAATGATACCAAAGGGCATGAGAAATAATTCGCGAGATCGTTACCGGCAAAATACACGCATCCGCCGTCGAATTGAATTGGAAATATTCAAGTTAATTATCAATGAGTGTACGTATCTGTTCGCTTTAGGCTTTTTTAAACGACGATTCGGGGAGGGGAAAGAAAAAAATGTCCATCTTAATCTCCGCCGTTTCCCCCTTCGCGTCTGCATTTATAAAAGAAGATTTTGCTCCCAGGACTTTGCGTTATTCACATCAGTGAATCCCCTCGGGGCACCAGTGTCATTTAATTTTTTAGATTAGATGGAAAAGCGCGTTGCGATAGCGTTAAATAAAAGCAAAAACGACACTTTTTACTAGCGAAAATGGCGCGTTAGAAACGGCAAAGGTTCGCGCTTAGTTGTCGAACATTTTCATGCAAAGCGGTAGCATTTTAACACTGTGCTTTCGCCCTCGCCAACTGACATTACCACCCCACACTGTCGTCTGGCGAACTGCAACCTGTTTCTTACGATAATTGTTACGCCGAGAAAATGGTTCAATTCCAGACGCGCCTATTTACCCTTAGGTATACATATATGTGTATAGTTGGGTTACGCAGATACAATTAGGGCTTGTATCTTCATAGAGGAGATGCACGCTACACGCGTGTTGTTAACACGTACATTTCGGCCTACGGTATGTTCGAAAATTGGGAATGGTAAGACCTTTCGTTGGATTGATTCTCTTTGTTTGGGGCTTTCATTGGCTGGTTTCATTAGCACAGCTGGACGGCTATAAAGGATTGTTGTTTTATTTGTTGTTTCCTCGGTTTTATTTGACGCGTTGGATGCTGTTGTTCATACCAACATTGCTCAAATCACATCAAAGCTGGAATTTTCATTTGGAATCGAATGGATACGCGCGCAATGCATTTCCTGCACTTTATCAGACTACTTTTGATATCAAATTAATGTTAGACTGTCATTATTTCGTCGTTGTTTCATGAAAATTCATTCATTTCACTATCTATACCCTGCTGATCCTTCATGATCTACCCATCTCACATCTCTTCGCCGGGCTAATCTATGGTACAAAAACAAGGGAAATCGGGTTATTTCAGGCAGCCCGCAGTTCGCCCTCGTTGAAATGTCTGGTAAAGATAATAGCATCAAGTCGTTACACATCAAGATTAAGAGAAATATGTATGTACAGCATAGCTCCCTCGCGAACCTTATTTGCATAGGGAATTAATGTAGCCGTATGTATCTAGTGGAAAGTAAATTATTAATTTCTGATACTACGACTTATGAAAATATGATTAACTTTCTGAACCCAAAACAAACCTCGAGGAATTTACGACTCGCTAGTAGTTTGGTACCCATCAAAACTGCACCAACTGCTCAACTGATGTAAGAGCCAATTTCAAATAAGGAAAACTTCTCGTTCACAGCCACTCAAACGGGTCGTTATTTACTTTAATAAACAAACATATGAACAAACTCTGTAGTTTCAAACGACAGCATTGGTAATCACACGATCTGCCGTCTGTATCAAAGTTGGAAGCAATCGTATACGTGTATACAGTTTTTTTTTTTTTTTTATTATTCGAGCTAAGTTAACATTTTGTAATACCTTTTTATTCAGTTTGTCCAGTCAATTGAATGATCAAAAAATTTGGGGCGACTTATGTAATTTAAGCATTTTTTTAAACGTATGACTGGAAGATTTTGCCAGTCTTCGTACACCTACCTGGAGCGATATTTTATTTCTGTTGATATAAAAGAAGTTCCCGCTTATTAAAATCATAAAACATAGCAACGTGGTGGAGACTGAAAAAGACAGGAAAAAAAAAAAAAAAGAGAGAAACGTGGAAAATGTGTAGAGGAAAAAGAATAGAACTGGTAAGAGTCGAGGCGGGGGAATCCCGAAGATGAGAAACGGGAGATGGAAGATGGGAAATGGGAGCGAGTGAACCCAACGAGGGAAAATAATGAAAACGCAACCACCGCTGAATCTTAAACGACATTTAATTGTCTTAATATAAGACGGTAAATTATGTTATTATTTAATTAGAAACGTGGAATACTCTTTCGCTATATCACCTCAAGATAAATATAAACTTTTAATTTCTCGAGGTAATTATTCTACCTACCCATAGAGCTCGAAGCTTCGATTCTAATTTACTATCATTAAAGAATCAAAGCTCTTATCTTCTCATTACCTACGTGCATTCTCATCCCAGTAATTCGTTCTAAGATTTCTCGACTATTTACCTTTCTGGATTCTACACATAGCACAGAATCTGCAATCGTCTCGTCGCGTCGCACGCGGTCTTGACAGCCCGTATTTGAGGAGTAAATTAGCTATAAATTAATGAACCGCTGTTTATTAACTCTTGCTAATTGTGCGAACCCTTACGTCAACGTCTCGCCTATCCGCTGTTAACCCGAACTAACGATTTACGACTAAATCTCGTCTATCAAGGACCTAACCGTGTCCCCAGCTGAGAGATATCGGTACCTATCTACGTACACGGGTTTAGGGTGCGGGCAAATACTCTTGGGGCTATATTAACTCTTGGTAATAACTTATATCGGTCTTTCGGACTGATGACTATACATTATGGAATTAATTTGATTTAGAGCGATCATTTCACGCCCACAGGTGCCCGAAAGTTAATCCGACTTATGACCATATCGGTGACCTTGATATTAGGGATGAAAAAGTAAAAAACGAACCGGAGACATTTGATTCTCTCTTTCAAGTTTGAAGAGGGTAATAATTATCCCTCGGTTTCATCTTACCTTGGGAGGTAATAAGGAGTCGGATCTTGAATTTAAAAATTGGCAAAGTAAAAATGCAAACGATTATATAACTGTATATCGATACCGAGATGGAGATGGAGGCGATGGATAACTCAAAGCAGCAAAGGCGAAATACCTCGTCGACTCGAGGCTGTAAAATCTTTCTTTTGATCAGGGCAGCCCAACTCGGAATGTCCTTGCTCCTATACTCGCCAAAAAATATTAGAGGTAATCAAAGCGCGCGCCAATCTGTCAAATGGAGTCTCGAATGAAGGCGGGACACGAATTCGCATTCAAAGCAACGGGATTTGTCACACAGGAAATATAGAACAGAGGACAAGGGACAGAGAACAGAACCAGAGGGGTGTAAAGGGGACGAGGAGAAGGGCACAGGGAGGGTTGGGACACCCGACAATGATGGCGTTTGTACTTTGTAGTGTGTTGCTAATTACCCCACCTACCACCCACGCTACCATTGCCATTCCACACTGTGTTTGCGAACGGAGATTGCCAGCAGATGGAAATGGTGGTAACGGGTGTGTGGCTATGATGGTGGGAGGAACTTGTATTGTATGAAAGAACACTTTAACCCCTCATCACTGATCGAGGTACAACTTGGTTGATAGTTGATTCATGCGGGTTCAAATTTTACTTGAAACGGCCGGTTTCAGAAACACATACAGGTCATACAGTTACATGTAACCACGAAACGCGGTATAGTTGTAGGAAACAATTAAGGTCAAAGTAGAAGTTCAAAGGACCATCATAGGCCATTTGAAAAGGAATTCATTTTATACTTCTTCTCTTTAATTTTTTTCCCTTCATCCCTTGAGATTTAATTGCAAAGTGATCAATTAGCGATAATTGCTAGAGTCTTACAAAATGAATTACGAAAACTCTGTGAAGTTTGAGTCACGCACGTGGCAAGACGCGCTGAATAGCTGATACAGCTAAAAAATGATGCAAAGAGTTCGGATTTTGATTAAAAAAAAGAATAATAATAGATACATATATATATATCTTAGGTGTATACATATATGTATCGTCGAAACTGATTGAGCGATGAATAATTCGTTTGAATCGACCCGGTGTAGAGGTTTAGGCGTTTAGGTATAGCAATGATTGAACCGATTTGAAGAGAGTTGACTACAGCTCGTGTAACAATCGTATTAATTAAACGGATCCGATAGAGACCTAAATTATTTCCATTTAAGCCTTTATGACGCTTTGTGGTAATGATGACGTTTGGTTTCAGACCACAGCGTGTACACGACTCATTTACTTCCTGTTTAACCTGGTAATGTAGGTATATTGGAGCTGTGGTTTCGGGAACATAGCAATACTAAGGGAATCTCAAATGGGTATCCGATGTTAATTGATTCTGTGATTTATTGATAATAACGTTTAATAGTATTCTAAGCTTTCATGAAAAAAAAATGACAATATGACAAACGGCAGTCTCCACTCTGCTAGAAGTCTAGACGCACCACGCCCGAAGCGTTCGAATCAATCTAAGGCGTCCCTAGCAAGAACCCCTTGTACAGCGTTCACCCTTCAATGAGAACAACTCGTTTGTCAGGTTTATCTTTGCTTTAAATTGGATTTAAATCGTTCGTCGAGTGCGAAATACTCGTCCATTTTCAATTTGGCAAACTCATTTACGCCCTTCAAATTTATCCTAGTTTGGGTAAACGGAATTATACACAAATTATTTACAAATCGCCGATAATGAAACACTTCGCTTTTATTATTTTTCAGGTAAATCTCACACCATGCTTGGGACACCAGAGGCTGGGCATACTTTGGGAGCCATTCCATGTGCTATTGCATGGCTCTTCCGAGGAATTTCGGAACAACGTCAGAGAACAGGGGCGAGATTTAGTGTACGGGTCAGCTGCGTTGAACTTACGGCTGGCCAGCAACAAATCAGAGACCTTCTTGCTGCACATGCGAACGGTAAGGCCACAGTGTCTAAATTTGTAATCTAGAATTTTCAGAAACGGAATGATAATTTCCGGAATCTTTATTCTGTGTTAAATTATGGCGAGCGATTTTCTTATCGCAATTCTACTTAGAGACTCGAGATTCATTCTGATAGAATTATCGGATCAAAGTTTGAACGTTCGAAGAAGAAGAGAAAAAAAACACTTGATTCAAAGTTCCGGCGAAAACAAGTAAGCAAAACTTGTTTGAAACTAACTAAGATAGGCCAAGATCTACGTCGTAGGAATACCTACCGCTGACTTCAAGCACTCGGATAAACTAGCAAACACTAAACAGTAGACAGGATTCTGTAATCCGGTATAATACGAATTTCACGGATAGAAATAGAAGAGCGAAGGCAAATTGTAGACGAGGAATAGGTAGTAGGGAGCGAGTGTGCAATTCGTACGATGCAGCAGCCAGTACACGACTGTTCAACCGTCCCCTAGCCTCGTAACGGTTTGGTTTAATTAATCTAAGTGATTATGCCAGCGCGTATTATTTCCCGTTGAAATCTTTGAAACGAGGAGAAACTTTCCCTCGATTTCACTCCAATTTTACATTAATTATTGTTTTCCTTGCCAACACGTTAACAGGGGGTGAAAAGCATTTTCCCAAAGAGATTCGCCGTCCCAGAGAGTGATACCGCTTTATGGACTCTCGCCAATCTGATGCTTAATGCTTTCTGTGAATCCTTCAACCTCTAGGTCTCGGAAATCGTCTTCACTGATCGCGATTTCTCAACTGCCAACCCACGTCATGTCGCTTTTATTTCTTATCGTAAATTTTTAACGATATTCAAACCTGGCTCTTCTTGGCAGGCAAGCGGTCAACCTGCCACTAAACTATCCTTGCCTTTGACCACAGTCTGCTATTGTAGCGAGCCTTTATTAGTTTCCTGAGTGCCAGGAAGTTAGCAATAACAGTAAGTGTCGTGGGACTTAGGGTTAATTTCTAGCGATATGGCTTGGAGACGAAATCACTGAGGATCAAGTTCACTTTGGTAGAAGATCACTTCTTCCTCGTCTTATTGAACCGACGGTTAGTTTCCGTGGCCCCAAATCGTTATCCAGATGTGACCAGATTTTTAGGGTTTCTCGTATTATTAAAAAGAAGTTGTTTGTTTCCCAGCCCTTAATTACCGGGAAATTTCCTTTCTACATTATTCCCAACGGGTGCCCGAGCCGAAAAGTTAAAATGTATTCCTAAAACTTTTCATATCCATTTAATAAGATCTCTGCGTGTTTTCGTCGTTAACGTAACTTTAGCTGTTTTGTTCAGGCAGGGAAAATCTCCTTAACAATTTGCATAGTCAGATACGTATATACTTTTATATTGTCAAGCAAGTGAACCGTGACGAAAATATATTGCAGTTTGTATAGATACACCGACCGCAGGCGACCACTGAGTACCATCTTGTTATCGTTCCATTTTACGAAATGGCCGAGAATAAAACGCATATGATATCCCCTCAAAGCTTCTTAGGTCCCTTTGGGGGTTGCAAATATCCACTATACGGTAACGGGTAGCAGAAATACAAAAAAGAAATGGTAACAATAATACAAAGAGAAATAACAGCTAGAAATATGCGGCTTTTATTATAATAGAATTGAATGCATTATTTTTGCACGTATAGTTTTTCTTCCATGGTGTTTAGAGATGAAAAATTCTACTCCTATCTTGATATTAACACAGGAAAATCTGTTCGATGATTATTGTGCATAGTTGCCGCTACAGGGAACAACGACAACCTCCTTTTTACTAGCATCGAAATCCTCCTTTAGAGTAGAAAAGTATCCTTTATGGGTGATTGAACAGAATGCGATAGCGTCTGAGCACGAGGTTTCCCATACGGAGTGCCTAGAGGATCCCATAACATCAGCATGCAAATGTAACTTGAGAGCCGGGAAATCGAGACATATAGCATCTCTGTATCACCCGCAATCTCTTCTCACAGTTCCTATTCTTCTTCTGTGATTCGGATATTAGGATTCGTATAGCATGGTGCAATATTGTTGCCCCTAGCATATTAAGGGAGGAGGGAAATTGATAACGAGTTCTTGATTAATTGTACGAAAAATGAAATTTTTGATTAATTTTACGGACTGTTTTAAAGTACATTCCATGTCACGAGACGCGACGTATATTATATAACACAACTCGAAAAATGCGGAACGGAAGGCCAGGGTGCCGGCTAATTAAAGAGCGATGCAATTAATTTTCCAGGTTATTAAATAATTAGCTGGTATCGCGTCTCTCGACACCCCCCTCGTAAAGGAGGAAAGCGTAGAGTTAGATTTAAGTCAAATCTCCTCTCTCTTTCACTCGCAAAAGTTGATAATCCTAGCGGTAATTATTTAAAGTTTTCCCGGCACTCGTAAAGGCTTTTCGGAATCGGGGCTCCTCCCTTCCTCCCTTGCTCCCTTATTCTGTCTCCATTTCTCTACCATTTTACTCGGAGTTTCAAGGAGAGCGGTTCAACGACTAGAGGGTGGACCGCGGTGAAACTGCAAGTTCGAATGGAGTCGAATGGGTATAGTAGAGCTTTTGAAGTGACTTTGAACATTCAGGGCGGCAAAAAACTGAACGTTTTTCAATGCTTTTCAATATTTTTCAATTCTTTCAATTCTTCTACTTGCCTATGGCTCGTAACTCAGAACTTAACCATCTTCTTCTTGCAAGATCTGCCGCAGCCCACGAGCAAGGTCGTTATTTATATAACTGGGTAACCATATACGCTACTTGAAACTACGAGAATTAAAGCTATATATACTTTGGCCCGTAGACGCAGACGCCAGACACGCAAAAGCATTCGTAATAACCCCCATGAATTTAAAGCTAGTACCTTGGTATTCGAACAATGCATATCTACCTCAGAAAAGACGACTTCCAGGTACTTCAGCGTCGCCGTAGGCTGCATAAAGCATTTTATAAATCACTACGACCGTCGCCCGACCAAAAACCGGGAACGGAAATGGCATGGCTAAGGAACGAATGCGAGGAGGAGGAAAGATGAGAGAAAAAAAGATTCGAGAAATAAGGAGCAAGCGGAATTCTCATTTACTTTTACCACCTTTATTTATTCGCACCAGTTATCGCTCGACCAAACTTCAAGGCCCGATCTTATATTTCTAATTTATACCCATACATGTCTTATTCCTCCTATTGCACTTGTGTAATAGCATCGTATATTATATATCGTATAACCAGGCCAAGAGCTTACGGGGTAAAATCCACCCAGACATTTTCCTACTTTTATGAACCCCTGCGAAAGATCTCCTCGCTGCTTGCAGTTGGTAATTAAAGAAAGCCGCTTTACGAGTCGGTCCTCGTTCCCTCCATGCTTCTTCGTACAGGGGATGAAAATCTGGGTGAAGTACCCGAAAGGAGTGCGCCACGAGAAGTGGCTCTTCTGAGTGGGCGGTACACATTCGTAAAAAATCAATTAGATATAAATGCCAGAAAAAATTTATTTTACCCGCCTAAAACGACAGGGCTATATTTTTTTGAGGGATTGTTTTTTCGCGTCAATGTCATCCACGACATGGAAGTGTACAAGGTATGAATTTTATCCTCTAGTTCTCTTTACTTCATTTTATTTATATTTCATATTTTATATTTTATATTTTTCCTTTTCGTTTCTTCTCTTTTAATGTCACTTAGGATTATTCTTATTTCCACTTAGCAGCACTCTCTCTGATAGTAGCTATAGGTGCGCCAGCCAATCCTTTAAAAATTTTATCGCGCCGTACACGGTGGTTTAAGAATTTTAGCAAGGCGTCAAGCACAACGTCACATCCATTATCCGTCTGTGCAGAGTTTCCTTAGACATTGAGTACCTTTTTTCTATTTTTATTTTTATTTTTATTTATTTTTTTCTTCATGTTACGACGGTTAGCGTTTGCCCCATGTCTGAAGGGTAGCGCAGCGCACAGATGCTGGTAATATTAGCTCATCTTCTACAGGTCGCTTTCATGGATATTGCTCTAGGAGCCACTTGAACCAACTTTAACCATCTAGTCTCCCTCGGATATTTCCCGACAAACTACACCCCACAAAACTATTATACTTGTCGCAAGAAGAAAAAATATATATAAGCTTTCACCTCGGCTATTTCTATCCCCTTACTTTATGCCCCTAAACAATTTATTAAAATATAACACTTGCGGCCTTCATTCAATCTTTCATCCACGATGGCGTTATTCTATTTTAAAAGCCATTCGAGAGTACTCGAACGAATTATCACCATTTTCAAAGTAATTCATTTTTCCTTTTTCGTCATTCCGCTCTTTTTCAATCACTTCAATTATTCCGTATAGAATCCTAGGGTTTCAGATACCTTTCAAATTTCTCGACGTACTCATCAGTTTGACGAGTTCCCTTTTTTTTTTAATTTTTTTATTCACGAAACCTGAACACCTACGATATCAGACGGATTTCGTCATTTACCTATATTAGAGCCAAAAATAATATTGACAGAACCTTTGAACGAATTTTGATGGGCATTTTTCAGATCCAATTCATCAGGCCGCGTCCATCTGCAAGCTGTACCAACTAGGACTACTATTAATAATTACTTTTCGAAATAACCTCCCCGATAGTCGCGAGTGAAGTAAAATTACGTTCGGTTAAAATATTCCGAATGACATAGTATAAGATATATCATATGACAGCTTAGGTGCATATAGATAAAATCGACGTGAAATACAACGTTGTAAAGTAAAAGGGATAAACTCGCACCTCAGTTGACAGCGAGTAATTTTGATCAGCACCGTGCTATGTAAATACTGACTATAATAATTCCGCAAGCTTTAACGTGCAATTACAAGACTGGCTGGAACCCAAAGCCATAAAACGACGTTTGCTTAATCCACTTCGATTCAGGGATTATGATCTCGAATGCATAATGCACGGGGTGTTCACACAGATTTACTAAAAATTTAGAAACTCTAAAGTTTCTGAATCACAAGATCCGAAATTTTCTAAACAAGATTAAAGTAGATGAAGGAAAGATCATCTTCTTGTGAACATTTCCCGAGAGATTAGGGAAGGTTTAACTTTAAAAGAAAGTTCCGGACATCGGGTGAATTTTTTACCCTCTCAGATATATTCAAGCTTTACCTAATTTACGGCAATTATCTCACGTAGTTTGTTCGCCGATAATTTCCAACCACCCTTTATATATCCACGTGTAAAAGATAGCAACAAAATAGAGCTGAACAGTTTCAACCGCAGTAATCGTCGAAAGTTAAAACCCTTACTTCCATTCCTCTGTAACTTCCAGCTCTTCCCTCTTTGACCAAATTACTACTAAAATGTTTATTATCACAACCGCGGTTGTAGCCATCCACGTTCTTTACTGTGGCTATCATATCCTTCGCTCACCCCGAACTCTAAGTTTGTCACTTTTCATACCCGCCTGAGACTATCCCAATATTTACATAATCTGCTTCAAAACGTGACTAAAAGATCGTTTATTTTTTCAACGGTCACATCCACGCCTTTAATTTGAACGTAAGGTTCGTTAATCTGCGTCAACACCATTATTCTTCATTCTTTATATTTTATTTTTTCCCTCCTTCTTCGTTTTTACCCCATTTTTTCATCATCTGTCCAATTTCTTTCAGACTCTGAACAATCCCCAGCCGTTTACCTCAGGGACGATCCTCTCTTCGGGACACTTCAGCTTCAGCAGCATAGCGAACTTAGAGCACCGTCCGCTGAAAGGGCTGCGTTTTACCTGGACGCCGCAGTCGCGGGTCGTCAACGCGACGAAGGAGATGCTCACATGCTCTATACTCTTCACGTATATCAGTACAGCGTCGCTGGGAAGGGCGGAGGTGAGTGACAGTGATCAATATACATTTTACATAGATATCCTATAGTTTTGAAGAGATGCTGAAGAGTGAGGGAATCCATACCCTATAATACCTCCAAGAAGACAATTCGTGGCTTTGTGTGATGGGAAGTTTGCCACGAAGTGTGATGATCTTTGGTAACTCAATCTTTGGCTGAAGAACTGCGTCCCTCTTGGTCTCGTATCTTGGAACTGTGGGGTCTCCGGGACTTGTGTAACCCAATAAACCTATTAAAGACTCCTTTCACGTCTGCAAACTTCACCGCGAGTTGCAATCATCGTAACTCTGGTGGTTGAGCCCAATAAAATTGTAATCATATCTTAATTCGATTTTCCCTCTCTTACTCTCTGCTTCTTCAGCATCATCTCCGACTATTACGTTTTCCTCACTTTCTCACGGGCATCTGGTTTACTACACGTTAATATCCTCATAGCTTCGAACATCCGCTTTCCCAGTACTGCAACAAAAATTCAATTCTTTTTCAAGACTTGAGTAAAAAGTTTGCCAACTCTTCGATCTCTCATATCAAACTTTAACCTTCTTGTCACAGTCGCTGGTGGTCGAAGTAGACTGCATTTAATGGACCTAGGGAATTCTGACCGGGGTAAATCGTCCGGTGGAATACCACTTTCCGGCCTGGGAAATATACTTCTGGCTATTTTTAACGGGCAAAAACATCCGCCCTATAAAGAACACAAGCTAACTCAGCTCCTGAAGGAATGCCTAGGCTCCTTGACGTGTCATGCTGCGATGATAGCCCACGTTTCACCGAACGCTCAGCATTACACCGAGACGTTAACCACGGTCCAGTTAGCCTCGCGGATTCATCGAATGAGAAGACGAAAGATCAAATTCGTCGGCGGTGGAACACAGGGGAACGGAAGTGGCGGTAGTTCGGGTGAAGAGGCTGCGCGACAAAGCAGTGAGTGCGATCCCAGCTCCAGTGATCTGTCCGCTGATACTGTCATCTATGTTGGACCTAGTGCCGACGATGCGACTGACGGTGAACACCCACCTGTTTATATTCCGAGCCTGAATTCAGGAGATAATCGATGTGCCATGGGCAGAGTACTCAGAGGATCTGCGGCCGAAAGACCGAGCAGAATTCCAGAGGAAAGGAGTCCTGCTCATAAAGCGACAAAGGTTGTTAAAGCTCTTACTCAAACTGCTTCGAAGCAAACCTCGCCGGCTCATAGTATCACTCCGAAAGCCAGCCCTTCGAGGAGACCATCGGTGAAAACTACGACTACCAAAGTAACGGACTCACCGACTAGCAAAATCCCCGTACCTGCGCCTAGCGGAGGGTCTGATGAACAGTGGATCGATGGACCTAGGATATCAAAGTCTAAAGTAGCCGAGGCCAGACACATGCTTAAAGACGCGCATCACAAACGTGAGACTTGGATCGATGGACCGATGCAACTGACTGGCGCACCGCCCCATGGTCAGCATCCAACGAGTTATGGATTTATGGACAGTCACAAGAAAAGTATGATTAGAAAATGGGTTGAGAATCAGACGTCGCAGATACAGAGGACGAAGCATGTAGCTCCGAGAATTGATCCGAAGCTTGCCGGCCATGCTTCGCAGTTCAAGGAAATGACGACTTTCAAAACCTGCGAGGACGATGACAAGTCATCCATAGTCGACAGCGAGAGCTTGAAGATGAACGATATCGAGGATATAACGGATAAACTTGGGGCAAAGTTGAACCTGTTGAATGTTAAATCCAACACGGATTCTGGGCTCGATTTAACAGCCAGTCCTGTCATGGAAGACAGCATGGATAGAGGCAAGATCGATCTACAGGACGACGACGATGATGATGAGGAAATTATCGTCCCTCCGCCTCTACCCCTGATCGAACCAATGAGCAACGGCGTTAGCAGAGAAGTGTCTATGGAAAGTTTGAACCTTTCTCATAAGGACATAAACCTCCCCTCTCGGCACTCCCTCTCCTCGGAAGACGAGATCCTCGAAATTGTTGAAGTCGAAGACTTCGAGCCAGTCCCTATGCAAGATTCATGTCTCCAAGTCACTGAGGAAGACATCGCGTTTTGCATGGGGGAAAATCCTCTGCCGGAAAGCGATCAGGAAGAACATCCTCTCAGGATACTCAGCCAGGAGAATCTCACCGTCGTCTCCACCTTCACTGGTAAGACAAATTGAAATCCGTACCTCTCACTTTTGCAGTTGCAGTAAAGTTTTGATACGAAAACGTTTTAATTTCTTGACATACATGAGCCAATGTATGTATACATATATTTCACAGCTTTAAATTATATTTTCAGACTCAATGTCAGTTATGTCTGACACGGATCGCTACCGGCCGCAATACCCACCATCGGCTGGAATGGGGATGTTGCCTAGACCGTACTTCGACCACGAGGACTTCCTGGAACAAGAGACCAGACACAAGTTCGATCAATTGGCTCGACTCCACGAACTCTACCAGAGTAAACTCGCCCTCGCGAATGTTTCCAATTCCTTGACTTATCAGAGGGAGAACTCCTCTTCAATCAGCGTCCGCGAGGCCCCATGTAAGTATCCAGTCGTTAGTTTCGGTTCACATAAATTCTTTCTTTTTCCATTCCCATTTACTCCGCCGGAAATTATTCAGTCAGACTTCAATTAATGAAGTCGACATCGCTCATGATAGATAAATTGATTGGAATCATAAGCGAGTAAATTGCATGAATAATAAATTTGCAAGTATACATTTTTCGCTCTCGTAGACTTCGCGATGTTTTTTCAAACGAAACTTCGGAGTATTCTGCTCAATAAATCCCTTCGAGTTATTTTTATTTTGTACAACGAGTGTTGCGCTAACACAGGACATATTGCAGCCGCCACGGTCTTCCGACCACCGTCCCGTTGCCAATCCTTGTCGCTGTCAGACGTGCTTTTCAACGACACCGCGAGCAACCACGGAAGTATTTACAGCGAGCCAGCGTACATACCGGGAAAAACTGAGCAGGAAAAAATATGCGACAATTGTCGCCAAAGTATGTCCCGTCCATCGACTGCGTCCTATTGGTATCCGGGCAGCGTAGCTCATCTAGCATCCCCTAGAAGATACTGTGGCAAACTTGGAGACTGCAGTATATCGAGTCTAAGGCATCCTGACGGTGCCTCGAACCCCAATCTCAAAGAAGAAGTCGAAAGGATACCAGGCAACGGGGCCTCGGGCTCTGATCCTGAAGAGGAATACGTCGAGGCGAAGAAACTCTTCACGACAGCCGAAAGAACGGAGCGAACTGTCACCGGAAAATCGGACATTGAAGAGGACCACGAACGCCCAGGTCAGAAGATAACAATTTTTCCATTTTCCATGCGGTTGTATAACTTTTGGGTTATTTTAATCTTCCTTTTTTCTATTCCAGTTCCACTTCCGCTACAGCTTTCCATTCCTCCCCCCTCAATGCCATCTCCTGGTAGAACACAGCGGAAAATACTCAGCCTCGGATCCTCGCTGGTCCTCAACAAAGAAGGCTACGATTCTGGGGCGGACTCGACGCCGCGTGCGGCTAAACTATCACCCGCAACCCTGTCGAGACACAGAGCGGAAAGTTCGGGCTACGACAGCGTCGTCAGAGATAGTGAGACCAGCAGCATTGCAAGTGATTCTTCACGACAGACGAGCGCCCTCCAGGAACATCAAGGTGTGTAAATTTTCCCTTTCTCCGATCATACGTCATTGATCATCCGTAGATTTGTCTATTTTTTTTTCTCTTTCTTCTCCCAGCACAATACCGAGTCACTTTACAAGCCTGAGTTTCAGTGCGTATAGTAAATCTCTTCCTTTGAATTGCGAATTATCTCCCGCCTTATGATTCAGTCGCGCCGATTAATAATCCCGTCGATACTAAAAAAATAACTTTAATACTACCTCACCTCGCTATACGCACTGCGAATAATTTCTCATAATCTTTCACCTCTCGATATCGCTCAGTCATCAATCAAAACCCCCTCGCTCTTATACTCATTCTTCACTTTTCACACGAGCTTACATTAGTTGTTTATTCGACGTTTTACCGATCTTCTCATCCGGGGTTGCAGGACGCGCTTTTGGAATAGAATAGATACATGAAGTTTCATTGATGAACCAAGTCAGAATTTCTCACCCCTCGGAATTTCTTCCGGGACATTTTTCTGTCTTATCGAATTTTGCTTTCTTCCAATTTTTTCCGATACTTCGGATAGTTTGATTGAATTTTAGACATCAGTCATCCCTCATTTATCCCGCTGTTAATTAATCGGAAATAAAAATCTAAACTGGTCCCCCTATTCGGTGATTCTCCTCAGGTGGTGCGCTGGGAGTTCTAACTTCGACGTTGTGCGGGTGTTTCAGCGGTGGGACGGCTGGTGGACGAGTCCGAGGAGCGGCTACTGGGGCTGGGCGTCCAGGCGCCGGTCCTCCCCGGGGTGATACTCGCTTACTCAGGCGAGGACGTAGCGCTCCTGGAACGGCGCGCGCTAGTGCGATCGGAGCCGCGTGGCACGTTGTCCAGGATACACAACCTGCGGCTGCACCAGCGCCTTCTTAGACAGGAACTTCGCGACGCTAAAAAACGCCTAATGATTCCGTCTGACCGATGGAGTTTCGAACGTAAGTTTAACAATTCTGGATTAATTTTTGTCAAATTTATATTCATATTCATATTCATTTCATTTCTTACATATTTTATCTTATTTTTTATCTTTCGAAAAACCGTAGTCCACGTAGAGGACAGCATGGACTGGCAAGACCCGTCGTTCCTGGAGGCTCTTGAAGCGGAAACCTTCATCCTACAGAAAAGAGTTGAGGCGTGTAAAAGCCACGTCCTTCTGGTAACGAGCTTTGACTCTTGTCCCGTGCAGCGTCGTCACCGGGTCGAGCCACCCCCAGGAATAAAAATTACTTAACAGAGATTAAGTTCGGCGCGAGTAACGGCTTGCTGATTATCGTACGCCGAGTTTCGTTTTATTTTTATTTTTTCTAATTGTTATTATTATTTATTTTATAAATAATGAACGATGTATTTCGACCCGTCCTTTATTTTATTATTAATTTTTTTGTTTTTATCTTCTCTTTTTTTTTTTTTTGAAAATTTTTTCAAACTTCGTGTATAGTTCTCGTTATTATAAATATAAATATGTACGAAAGAAGATAACGAAATATAAAAGATAAAGAGAAGAAGGAGAAGGAGAAGAAGAAGAAGAAGAAGAAATGAATTATAAAAATGATCCGTCGTCCTTTACCGGAAAAATATCCTTATCACCGTATATATTCGCGTCTCCACAATTATTATATACCTTATACATAATAATATAGAAATGATTAAATAATGGTGTTAAAACTTGGAATTTATTATGATGGGATAAATTATTGTTAAATATTTGACTGAGATCGTTGAGAGGAAGAGAAAAGAGAAATTAAATTAATAATAGGAATGAATAATAATGAAAAAAAAAAAACACATTCGTATGAATGACTTCCGATTATTAAATAAGACTTCGTATACATGGTGAAAACTTTCGAACAAATCACTGTCTCATTAATATAATAATTATTATTATTAAATCCGCCGCGTCGTCGCAAAATGTAGAAACTTGTTGGATGAATGCAATTTTATACAAAAAATAATAAATAAAATAAAATAAAATAGAAAAAGAGAATGAAAAAAATGATGATCGAAATAATGTACGCGATAGATAACTATATAATAATGAACCGAATTCTACGTTGATATATACACATATTATGTAAAAAAAAAAGTTTTTTATAACGATATAGAACAGCTGGTGAAATTTAATAAAAAATAATTTAAAGAATGTTGAGGAATAATTGTTTATATCCGATCTACATTCATCCGAGCATCTCATTCTACGGGACTCAAGAACCACGTTTTCGCATAATATTATGTAAATTACGAACTATACGTTAAATGGTGAATATTATTACTTTATATAATACATAACGCGTAAATCGGCCTAAAGATTCACGTATTTTCCTTGATTCTGTTGAAAGATCATTTCAATAGTTATTAATAATTGAAAAGAAAAGAAAAAACACATTTTAATTTAACGTAGGTGTTAATTCACAGGGTAATCTTTGAAACGTGGTATCGTGAATGAAAAAAAGTATTTTCGGGCCTACATATTATATACTTATAGGCGACAAAAATATCTTTTTTCTTCTAGATACTATATATAGGTATATATGATAGATAAATACTATTTGAAAAAAGACGTGTAGGTATATACATACTACGTACTACATGCGAGGTGATATATATACGTATACTCACATATACGATATTGCAATGAGGTGATTAACATATGCGGTTTACATAACAAAGGTATATATAATTACGTGGGAGTCGGCCAGTCATCGTGATGAAAGATGCTCGGGACACGGGGTTCGATAGAAAGAAAGAAAAAGAAAAGGAGAAGAAAGAAACGTTGAAAATAAATTTAAAAATACTGCCAAAACTGTTGTACGATAAACACAAAAAAAAGATTTTTTTTTCTTCAAATTCTCGTCGATATATAATATTGAGTATGTATTATCGACGACAATATTATCGTAGCTTTAATTGTTATTATGCAGTTACCGCATCTCGAAGTAGAAGTTTATAATTAATTCATACGAATAGCTATCATACGAATGAAAATGAATAAATAAATGAATAAATAAATAAATGAAGAAGAGATTGTAATTTGTAATAATATCTAATAGGATGAAAGAGCCACGCGTTGATACGACGGTGCAGAAAATGATGATTAGTAGAGGCGATTCATTTCGTGTAATAAATATATATATTATATATATATATTAAAGAAGCGAGCGAATAATAATATTATCAGAAATAAATTGAGTAGGTATATTATTGATTTTCCCATATTTAGCTAAGATCAGGTGCAGTTTTATTCCATCATTATACAATTACACATATATTATAATTAAACATTTATAATGAAATCCCGTCGAAAATTGTACGATAAAAATTTATTTACAACAATAATTGATCATTATCTCTATAGGTATTGTTATTAGTAGTCGACATATATCAATGGAATAAATTTATTAGAACCACTCGTCATTTAAAAATTATCATATTATATTTCACACCTGATATGTCAGTCATGGGTGTGTATTATTGAGTCGATATAATTACGCTACACTGTCGTATGTAAATCTCTGGATGCATTTCTTTTCATTCCATACGATGACATTATATTCTAATACCAGTCTAATATCCAGCAATATATTATGCACTAGCGTCGTCATAGACTTTCTAATTAAAATTATGATTCAAATTACTGAAAATAAATTCATTTCATTTTTTTTCTCTTTTTTTTTCTCTGGTTTTCAAAGAATATTTTATCATCGCTGTGGAATTCTTTCTTTTTTCAAAACTATCAGATATGTATCTAGAAGAAAAAATTTCAAGTTCTATTCTGTTTCTTCTCTTTCAATTCTGTAAATAGACGACTTATAGACGATAATTATTCTAGCTTTGATATTACACATTATATTGAATTATTGGTCATGCGAATGAAATTTGTAAAATATGTCAACACGTACGTCATGACTCGCGGGGTGCAGATTTATTTCTAGTCGATTTTTATTTTTCTTCTTCTTATATATACATACATACATACACATATATACATATATATATGCATTTTATTATGCGATGCAAAATATTGTCGATTTTTTATTTTATTCTTTTTCTTTTTTAATTTTTCTTTTTTTCACGTTATAAGTGCGAATATTTAATTAATTAATGATCATTAATTGACAAAACAAATCCGTCTATCCTATTCTTCTACATCCCACTATATATCTCTGTATTATAATAACTTGTATTATATTTATATTTTATATGTACAAACTAGGTATGTAATTTCTTGTAATAAAGATCGATTTACAACGTACCTAATCATCTCATATTGTTTCTATTTTTTTTTTTTTTTTCCAAATTTTTTCCTATTTTTCTCATACACATAATATTCGATTATAAATATAACCGTTACTATTTCACGATTAGTGCAGAAAACGTAGGATAGACAGAAGACCTACGGCTATATCTAGGGTTTTAATTAAAATTTTAGAAGCCAATGTCTTCACGAATCACTGAACAAGATTTAACAACGCAGTAGACAGTAAGTATAAATTGTTGTACGAAATCTAGGACGCGGAGTAATAATATTGTTCGTCGTTACAGGCCCACCTCCACTCGTTTACAACCCTCCTTCACTAATCATTCTATCGTATAACATTTTCTACGATTTCTATCGTCGGGTTTGAATTAAACGCTCGAACGTTACGAATCAGGAACAAAAATAATCGAAATTCATCATACTCAGGATCTCTTGATATTTCGTACAATTTCGAAGTATTAAACAAAATTCTAAATCTCTAGTTTCTTCGGAATCAAATCGAACGGATTTCTCGTTTCTCAATTCGTGAGATTAGGTTTCGACTTCGGGTACAGAAAAAAAAAAAAAAAGAAAAAAAACTGGTCTATGGGAAAAATGGAAACAATAGAGTCTCCGGCAATTATAATCCCAACAATATCTGAGCGTTAAGCTACTCGGAATATATTACAATGACTGCGGTAATGAAAGCATATACTAAACGCAGTAACCAGTACATAAGGCCAACGTAATCTCCCCGCTTATAGAAATACTGTGTAAAGTAGTAGTTGATTAGGAGAGGAGCAAGTCAAAGGCAGTAGGCAAGTCGATTCAGTCAGTTCAGTTCAAGAACGACGCCAGTTTGTAATACAGTTGTGCCAAGACGCTCCAGGAGGATGGTAGGCGACACGCGAACGGCCCTCTTCTTAGTCTTAGCGGTAACTCTGGGGCCCATCGTGGGCCACGGTTTAACAAGGGAGGATCTTTACCCTTATAATGGAATCGGCTCTGCTATTCTCGAAGTAAGCGCCGATGGCCAGATAAATTCTGCCGAGGCTAAACTCAAGACTCCGATCAGTTTCTTCGACAGCATTTATGACACCATATACGTGAGTAAATCGAGAACGGATTCCTCCCTGATTACAGATTTGGAAAAAAGCGATTTAGAAAGACGCGATATCGATGGGAATTAAATTTCAACCAACGTTCTTTCATTTTTCGATCATTCAGTCGGCCAACTAGCCGGATTTATTCTTCTTGATGAGATTTTGAGGAAACTGTAATTATACGCTTGACGGTTGTTATTACGTTTGAGAAATTTTACTCTTGGTACAGTATCGACACTAACATATGTCTTCGAAAGAGATTACGCTGCGTGTTAAACGAAAATATTTGTCAACCAAGTTCAATATACGACCGTGTAACTAAACTGAAAAGTATGAGTCTCGTGGTCCTTTGAAATTCCGTAAATCACCTTATTCTTTGATAAGCATGATCCAAGACTGGGATAAATGCTCTTATGTATATCGGGTAGTCAGGAAAATTCCGACACTCAAATTATCGCATGATTAGCATCGTCGTATTTCAGCTTAAGACAATCTACGATAGAAACAGCTCGTTGTTAGATGAGAGGGAATTCACGGAAGACGAAGTTTAACTAAAAGCTGCATGGGATTAAATGTACCGCGGGCGAATAACTGTTCAACTTATGGTTGTTAAAGTAGCACGTGTAAATATATTGAAGTCTGTGTTTAGCATGGACTGCTTGATCTGTCATCGTGTCCATGATTCCTGAAACTTGAGAAATTCAGGGTTCTTCAAATGATTGAATAATAATGGGCTCGAGGTTCAAATAATTCGATAAAACAGACCAGCTTTATTGCCTCCATTCGCTCCTGCACAATATAAGACAACAGATATAATGACAAGGACTTTCCCGTTGGAAGTGAAATTTTAGTTTATTCCTCTAAAGCTCCGATTCCTTTTTTCTTCAGTTTTGTCGACAGAAACATGATCCTGTTTGAATAGAATTATGCTCAATTATCAATTTTATTTTAGACTTGAAATTTATACGTCGATCGGTTTTATTCAAGATTAAGGAGCTCTAGGTCGAGACCAAAATCACGAAGTCTCACGAAATTCTAAAACCTAAAGGTCCAGACTAGAATTTCGAGGGTCTAATTCGTGCCCAAACTTGCCTAAAACGGATTCTCTCAATCTCACTATTAGGTGCAAACCAGTATTTCATTTCATCCCTAATCCCGCTCCCAAATTCTACTTTCCACCCCCGAGTCTTCAGTGAGATTTTGGAGAATGAAGCTAGAATTCTCATTCCGATTCAGGCCCTCGTGATTTCCTCCGGTTTCAATAGACACACTAGACGGACGTGTGAGTAACCACGTGCTCCCATCGATACGAAGAGTTCACGCTGAATGCAAGCAATAAGAATGATGAAAGGACAACAGTGAGATACTTTCTTTGTTTGACGTTGCTGCAAATGGCATAAGAAGATTGCAATTCATTGGCAATAAAGGCAGAGAATGGTGGAGACGTAGAGTCAAATATTTGGAAAGAGTCTTGGACGTGCAACTCGGTCTATTCTTTCCAAGGCAAACCCATGATTTTTAGCAAACTTCGCGGAAATTATCGTTACGAATCTTTTAAATAGATTCTCTAAACAAAATTCTAGATACTATCGACATCGGCTTGCATATCTTGACTGTAAATCGCCCGCTTTACGAGCAAAGAAGCTTCTTTGCTGTTGACAAATTGATAGCTGCTATGGGATAAGACAACGGCGTAGAAAGGTCGAGAAAGTTATTTCGCAACACACTAGAAAATTTAATCACCGGATTTATCTTCGGCAGAAAGATCAAGGCTGTAGTATGCCGTGTAAATTTAATTGGAAGAAGGAAATTACTCAACTTCGTCTACCAGACAGCGCGAAACCTTTACTCCGAATCCCTTAATCAAGATTGCAAATGACATGTGTGTGGTTCTTTATATCGAACAGCTGACTAAGATTCACAGAATTCATTGAGTTTTTATAAAAATGCTGGTGCACGTGGCGTATCAAATCTTGGGATCAAATACGCGTTAGCATGACGCAATATAAACATGTGAATCCCCCAGAAGTTTTGTGGTAAACAGCCAGGAAGACAATGGCCGTGATTAAACCACGATAAGACACATCAAAGATCTCAAGGTTTGAATACTGAAGACCTGTAACTATGAAACGAACCACTTCTTCTTTAATCAACGGATGTAAGACGCCGTACGAGAATAACAGACACACTCCGAACATTATCGAAAGCTGGTATGAGTACGTTGCCCATAAATTATTGGCTTCGATAGTCAATCACTCGATGTACGTCAGTTCAGATTCCAAGATGTAGGATTCCATTAGAAAACGTTAAATCAGGTAATTCTAGCAATTACTCAGAATTACTCACCGACAATTGTGAGAATGATTCCGATAGCTTTCCTGAAGAGTAACTCTCGTGGTAAATTGGTCATTTGAAATTTAGATGTAACTAAACTTCCACGTTACGTATAAATGTTGTACGTATATCGGAGCCATGGAATGATGAAAATGACAAAATCGCGCCACCCACGTTAGATTTTTCCACTCAACTCATCGTCAGATCGAGAAATTGGCTTTCAAGCCTTACCAATTCTCGCAGTACTTTACGCATACATTATACCTACCTTGGGCGTTGGGAAGATTAAAGAAATGAAAAGTGCAAACAATTGTATGACACAGATAACTTAATTCAAGCAAAGAGCTGGCATGAGGAGTTGGCTAGTTACGAGACAAGCTGGAGCAGCCCACACGGTAATCATGTCTATTCCCAGTTATCATAGATGATGACTCGAGTCATCGCGCAATAAATAATTAAGACTGATTGCAGACTACCATCCCAAACTATCGTCTGATCAGAAGAACGGTGCAGTTATTATTTTTTCAGCAATATATATCACTCATGATCGCTGTTCTGATTTATCAATCAATCGTTCATTGACTTTGATGTAGAAGAGAACGTTTTCCGATCACCTGAGGTCGCCAAATTTAATCATAATGTATACCACGTGCCTGTAATTTAGGCTTCGTAAGAATTTCAAAGTGAATTAAACCTCAGCGAATATAAAGTTGCCCAATAGCCGATGAATGATTCAATAATTTTCTACAGAAACTCTTTTGTATTGAATTCAATGAGTTCAATAAATGGAAGTGAACGTTTAGCATCAAGTTAAAACTGATTATGACTCGGTTTATGAATTATTGATTGATACTGTTGCTCCGACAATATAAGTATGCACACATATCTCAGCACACATACATCCTACACGAAGAACCGTTGATTTTAATTTGGTTCAAAGTGTTTTAGTCGTGAGACTGTCCAGCAAAGTTCACAAGAGGCGATACCAGCTTGGCACGTTGATTGCTCAAATATTGACCCATATTGTTTTCACCAGAGGTTAATCTAATTGGGACGAGTCAAACATTAATTGAAATTCAAATCGATTCAACGTTTCATATACATGTAGCATGTAACACAACGATACTACACCCCCTTATCGTTCGTCAAATTTCAACACCAATTATACATTTCTGTAACGTAACACACGTCGACAGTTTGGTTTCGATACATATTCATAATCATTTCGGGAAGAACTCCGCTCATTATAATATGAAAATAGGAATTCCAATGACTTGGGTCGGAATAATGATTGAGTATGTCATTGCACTGTTCACAAGCCACTGCAATAATCTGTAGCTGAAAGATAATGATAAATATGGAATTATTATGTGGATCGACGCACACTATCTTGCAGTTTAACAATATCGTGAATTCGCAATAAAGTGATACATGATTATATAGCGATGACAAATGAATCGGAAAACTGATGAGTTGAACAAATGGTGTGAAACTTAAGAACACTTCGACTTAAATCAGTTGATTGTTTTGTTTGTACGTTACCTAATTTCGGCTTATTAATAAATTCAGAAGGCTAATTAAAGAAGTCTGTAAAACAGCCAGAGTAATTTATTGGACAGATGTACGGGTCATTTTTGACACTCCTAATACCAGTGGGAGACCGGCGCTATCTCCATGAAATTATCGTCGGGTGAAAGGTCGTCGTTAAGCGATGAGAGTCGCACTTGAAGCATTGTATCGGACTGGCTGTGATGAATGAACAGAAATTGTAAATCCCACATCAGCCGAAATTCACGAAACTAGTTTTTCCTCAAACGACAAAAACCGCCGCCGAATCCCAGGGGTCGTCCACTGGCTGTTTCGCTGAAAACAAATTGGAGAACAAGGAATTCGTAGTTCTCAGTAAAGGCCAGTGCAGCCAATGCAGCAAAGGCTTTACTTAAATTCGTGGAACCCTTTCAATCAAGCAGATTGACCGGGCAGCTGCACCGCATGAAATTTCACAGCATCTTTAATGAACATGCATGTGTACATTGTCATTACGTATCATGGCTGCCCTACTTGTTAATGTATTGACAAATCTTGCCACGAGTCGCACTACGTTAAACATTGAATCCGCGACTGAGCCCACAAACACAAATAAGCTCATGCAAATATGCATCGACTTCCTACGAACAGTGGGTGAATGACTCCTTGGCAACCGGACTTGGGATATTGCGTAGATGTAATGCACGTCATGTACGATACGGTGGGAGGTTACCGGAGTTCTATCGCTGGTTTAAAGCTTCGTCATGAAGCCGGGATGCGTTTACTTTCAAGCTTATCGCTGCATCTTCCGCAAATTACGCCATTCAGGGTTTTCCAAGAATTCCCAGTTAGTCTTTTCAAGGCAGGAAAATTCATCTTTCTTTTATCACTGTGATGTAACCGGCGCACATGTGCAATAGAATTTTGAAATTTCTGGTAAACTATAATAAACCTGCAGCTGAATTATCCGGTATTTAACTAAGTAGGAAGTACTGTCGAACCTTAAACCAATATGAGTTAGAACCAAGCAATTATTTGCCTGGTCACCGTAACTTGATATTCGAGAGTACATACTGTATGGATAATCGCCATATTATCGCTGAGTGAGTGGCGGAGTTCGTCGCGGCTAAATGTTATCAAGAATTAAACAGCTCACTCAGATTTTCGCGGTTTCAAAATCAATAGCTAGTAGCAATAGAGGACCTCTGCAGAAATGCAGTCAGATTCTAAATCTGAATTGAAAAATGATTAAAGCACACTTTTCTTTCGATAGATTAACGGGAACGGTGTCTTGTCGTTTCTTCAACCGATGTCAAGGTTCTTTAACATCCCATTTCCTCTGGACTATCCGATAATCGCACCTTTGTACACGCATGTCGATATCAGAGGTTCTGGTTCGATTTATTGGTCGGAGAGTGACGCGCCAGGCGTGATTTTCAAAGCCGTTGATACCATACATCAGGTGTTTAAAGATTCTCAAGACTTTCATCCGAGTCACGTCCTCGTCGTGACTTGGGAAGACGTCGGTTACTTCGACACGAAGAGCGACAAAGTTAGTTGAAAAAATCAAATATTTCTGAGCATTTACAAAATCGCGTACAAGTTCATCTCGCAGAAACATAACTCTCCTTTTTTCCTACCCTATTCACCCGACGCGCAGGTAAACACGTACCAAGTGGCAGTCTCATCCAACGGAAGTCACAGCTACGTCGAATTTCTCTATCCGGAAAAAGGCATCCAGTGGATTCAAGCTGATTTTCATCCCAGCGGATTACCAGATGCTAAAGCTCAGGCAGGTCTCGTGTCCAGGGATGGCCGGATATACACTTTGAAAGGCTCTGGTACCGACCAAATCCAACACGTCGACAAGTACGTCTTTTTCATTGATAGATTCGTCGAAGTAGTTCAGTAATATGGCAAATATATTAACTTTGCTATAAATCCCTCCCTAAATTGGGAAAGAATTGGAGCTTTAAGCAGACTGCATTTTCAGATGGTCAAACGTTAACAATCCTGGGCAGTGGGTCGTCCGAATCGGTCCAGTCAGAGAATCAGATAACGTCCAGCTACCCGACAATGTTCAAGGTATCAGATTGTATATAACTGCTAAAACGGCGATGATTTTCCGTTAATTGAAATTCGACTCGATTTATATAGTCTCTACTAATTTCGACGTTGATAAGGCACGCTGATTAATTGCAACCCATCGTTTCGCAGTAACTAAATACCTGATGCAATTACCAGCCTTAATGATCGGTCTTTTTCTCGAAACAAATTTGTCTTCCAGTATAATTACTCGATAATCAAAGGCATTGCTTTATTGAGGAAATAACTCTTCGAGTCTTTGCTGTATCTGATCAAGCACGCTACTAACATTGAAGATCACTAATTCGCACCACAAAAAGACCACATTACAGATGCTCCGGAGGACAACGAAATTCCCAGCTGCCTCACCGGTGCCACAAGCTGTCACAGTAGAGCCGAATGCGTAGACTACAGTACGGGTTTTTGCTGTGTTTGCAAAACTGGTTTCTTCGGGAACGGAAAGTCTTGTCAACAGAATGGTCAGTCTCCATTTTTACAGTGCATAGAAAAAGTTTTTTGAAATTAACGTCAGCGATGAGATTAGTTTCTTTATTTTTTTCGCAAAGTCTGTTGGATATCTAAAACGCGAAAAGCCTGTCTTATTATACCGACCGAAATACATACTCCCTTTCACAAACTGAGCGTGAGAGTGAAAGGTCAAATGATCTCGGATCTATTCATAGTTTACGACGTAGACGTCCTAACGACTTCCTCAGGAGGATCGTAAAACGCGACACCGGGACGTTTCGCGTCAAATAGAGCTTGGCAATGTTTGAAGGTGCCAGGCTACTTCTCATCATCAAAGTCGATCCTTTTCGCCCGTTTCATGCGACTGGCAAAAATTATTTACAAAATACACCTAGAACAGGATTTACCACACATTTTACATGTGGATTATCAAGGGGCTTCTGTTATATGTTTTATACCCAAAAAATAAGTAAACCAATAAATATCGTTTCGCAAAAATATCGTATATTGCAAACATCACTGTTTCTTCTGCGCCTCAGATCTGCCTCTACGAGTAATTGGCAGAGTTTCCGGCTTCGTGAACGGCCAGGAATTCCCAACAAAAGATTTGCAGTGCTACGTTCAAACGAAGGACGGTAGAACCTACACGGCTATGTCCAGAGTACCAGAATTCATCGGCTCAAAAGCACAGTTTTTGAATAATCTGGGTGGCGTGCTCGGATGGTTGTTTGCAAAACCAGTCGAGGGAACTAAGAACGGATACCAATTAACCGGTAAAAATAAATCACAATTTCGAAACTAGAACTCGATTAACTTGAAGATTTCCGTCAAAGGTGGAGTTTTCAACATCACCGCTGACATCATCTTCCCAAACACTGGGGACAATATAACAATCCGCTCGAATTACCTCGGCCTGGATGTCTTCGGCCAATTAAAAATGGAAACTGATATCAGAGGCTCGCTACCGGAACTGGCAGACGATGCCCAGATTGAATACAAAGACCATGAAGAACAATACACCAGAACACTACCCGGCACAATACTCTCTCAAAGCAACAGATCCTACCGAGTCCTTGGAGAATCTGGTGGCGAATATCCTTTCAATCAATCTCTCCTGATAACTTATAAACAGTGTGAATACGCCCCTAATGACGGAGAAGAGAACACAGTTCGGCTCAAGTTCTCGAGAGGTTTGACCAGCTACGAAGTGAGAGAACAAATCATCCGCTTTGCAATGAACACCAAAATTGCTCCTTTGGAGGAGGAAGATCCTTGCATAGTGGGCAGATCCCATTGCGGTGTTCATAGCTCGTGCATCGTCGAAGGTGACGACTATAAGTGTGTCTGTAATCCTGGGTAAGATTGATTAATTGTCCGCGCAATGGCAATGACGAGTAATCTTTGAGCCATTAGATTGATTCGTGACAAGTCACGGTTTCATTTCAACCCCTTTCTCCAACAGCTATCAATATCTGTACGAAAGAGACAGCAGTGCAAATTGCGTCGATGTGAACGAGTGCACATCGGGTACCCACGCGTGTTCTCGGGATGCGTTGTGCATAAACAACGAGGGTGGCCACACGTGTCGGTGTTTAGATGGATTCTATGGGGATGGCCGCACTTGCGAGAGTATGAATAATATTCCATCCAGTCCGTTCAACACTCGAAAAACAATCCAACAGTAAATCGAATTTTCCAGAATTACCATCCTGCGAGGACACCGACTGTGGTGATTACTCCGAGTGTAATATGATCGACGGAACACCAGCCTGCTCCTGCGCTTGGGGCTTTGAACATACGGAACAAGGCTGCTACCCCAGCAGAGAACGTAAGTTCAACTCTCAATAAACTCCGTTATAAAACAACGCAATCCCATGTCAACTTTCAACTTTACATTCATAAAACTCGCACGGTTCTCTTCCAGTAAACTGCGAAGATAAGGTCTGCTCTCCGTACGGTCATTGTGCTGAGAACCCGGCTCAAGGTGGTTCCGACTGCGTGTGTGACCAAGGATTTGTAGGTAATTAGCGTCATGTCTCTCTCAAATTACGTGGGAATTGATAAACTCTATTACTATGATGTCTTTTGAACAATGTCGTGAAGATTGGAAGTTTCTGCAGCCTTCGTATCTATTTTTATAGGGGACGGATTCAACTGTGAACCCGAATCAAATTTCGCACCAACAACACAATCGTCGCAAGCTGAAGAGCCGCCGATTCCGCAGTGTCTTTTAAACCAATGCTGGTGCCCGGTTGATGGATGGGAATACCAAGGTACTGGCTGCGTCCAGATCAACCCTGGGAGTAGCACTACGGCACCTGAAGAAGAATGGACCTACAATGAGACCAGTTCGACAGATCACGATGGGATTGGAGAGTGTGAGTAGAAACTGATCATGGGTATAAAACGACGTATAGTTTCTCCCTTTTTTTCGATTTCCGCCTAATTCACGATATGAATCTTTGAACAATTTCGCGCTAAACTTGAATCAGATGAAGTTTTAAACGACTTAAGATGACGGATTCTAAACTCTTGAATGAAACATTAATTAGTAGCCGCAGTTGGTCAGCAAGAGACAACTGCAGGGATAATTCAACGTATGAGTTGCATATGTTTATATTATGGCGCACGATATGTTGGTAGAGCATGGCAAAGCACGATAATGTAGAAAAAATATGGATTGCAAATACCCATTTCCCCGTGAACGATCTATCCTATCCAAAATACGGCCGTAAATTTTAGTATCGCCACGACCGCAACCCGAATGCCTTAAGGAGACTGGTAGCTGTATTTGCCCCTGGGGATATGCCTTCGATCGTTGGAAGCGTATTTGTGTTCCTCAGCCTGGATTCAACCACGAGACGATGGGTCCGTCCGGAACCCAATGTACGAATTAGTCATGCTTTCTTCTCTTTCTCATTTTGCTCTTCTCAAACCAAATAAACTGACATATTCATTAAATGGCTGTATCGGTTTATACACTAACGCTTTCACTGTATTCGTAAGTCCTGCTCCTCGTGTAAGCCTCTGTGATTGCTAGTATTCTGTTTTCCGAAATGTGCTAACAGAACTAACCAGTGGCATCTCTAAACCTTTTGACAAGAAAGAGATTAACCTTTGCATGCTCTATTTTTTGGAAAACAGATCCACGGTTATACTAGGTTAGAGGCAGATCACGTCTTTTGCCAACCTTCAATCAGGTACCAAAACACATAGGATATACTAACGCATCTGACTGTATAATGAAGGCAGAAAATTCATGGAAATGTAACTACGTCACGCTGCTTTCTACTAAAAACGTATTTTAACATCTTTGCAAATGCGTCCACAGTTTCCTGTAATGTCATGAATATCTGCCATCCTTACGCACAATGTGTCTTCATACCTGAAGGCCAGGGCATCTACGTGTGCCAGTGCAGCCCCGGGTACGAAGGCGACGGTATCGAGTGCAGCAAGACCGGTACGTATTGCTTTTGTAGCTTCAAGAGCAGTTCATAATTTTTTGGACGAATTATGAAACCTTTTTCGTGTGAAATATGCAGAATTTTATTCAGAAGAAAAATATTGAAATATTCTTGATTGTACTTACTGGCTCAACAGACATGCTCATGCCCGGCCTGAACAGAATGTTACGTTATATACCTACACATAGAAAATCGTCATTTTAACCAAATACACGTGATCGCTACACAAGCATATTTGCACGTTTTTTCAACAGAAGTTACCTGCCTAGAAGAAGACATCTGCGATCGCAATGCGTCCTGCCGTCCGGCGGAGCCTTCGGGAGCTAAGTGCATCTGCAATCCAGGATTCGAGGGCGATGGAATGACTTGCACGCCAATCGGTGCTTAAATCTTTGCTTTTTTTATAAAATCTTGACATTTTATTCGTGGAACAATCAAGAGGTTTTAGATTTTTTTCAAACATTCCTATACACGGATAAACAAATGAGATTCCAACCTGATTCCAATCTGATTTTTTATCTCTACAAGAACTACAACTCATAGGGAGAAGAATCAGGACTTTTTTTCCGATCCTGGAGGTTTTGAAAGAAATAAAAAATACATCGTTTTTCATAAATTATAATCAATGCATCATTGATTTAGACGAGTGCAGAGTACACACGGATTGTGGCAGCAACGAACAGTGCCAATACAATTCGATTTCAATGCGGTACACGTGCGCCTGTTTATCGGGCTACAATCGTGTAAACGATTACTGCGTCGTCGCCGATTGTTCGACAGACCCAGCCCAATGTGACGCAAACGCACAGTGCGTATCGACAACTGACGGTGGTTACACTTGCGCTTGTATAACCGGCTACAGCGGTGACGGTGTCCATGAGTGCCTCCTAGATCACGTTGGATGCAACGTAATCAACAGCTGCGGACGCAACGCTATCTGCGGCTATAATCCAGCCGCCGCTAATTACGCCTGCCAATGCAAACCGGTACTATTCTCTCTTTAAAAAAATTTGACGATGTTTCATTTCTTCTAATTCATCGACTGCATTTTTTTGTCTTTCGCGTGAGACTTGAATGTGAAATGGACGTGGATTTTTTTGCGCCATTTCCTCCGAACGTCTCTTGCTTCTTTATGTAATTCGATTTATGGGGCTGTTTCGGATTTTCAGGGTTACTACGGAGATGGTTTTACCTGCCTACCCGAATCCACCTGCAAAAGAAACCCAAGTCTCTGTTCAGTGGATGCGACTTGCGTCCCAACCGGAGAGAGCCAATTCGCTTGTATCTGCAACGCAGGTTTTACTGGGGACGGTGCAGACTGCAGGTCTATTCCTCAATATGATTCTAACATACTTCTGATAAACCAGGGAATGGCGACCTTAAGGATACCGTTTTTCCCAAATGCCGATAATCCTGGAAGTCCCATCTCGATAACTTACTCACAGATGGCCATCGGACTGGACATTGATTGTACCCGAGGAAGAGTTTACTGGAGCGACATCACAGGTGAAGACTTTTGAGAAAATAATCATCATCAAATCAATCATCAAATTTCAAGTCCTAGTCATTACCATTATTCTACGGAATTGGGATTTGTTGTCACAAGGCATTTCCGATTTCAGGAAACCAAATTGGTTCAATGACATACAACGGCTCGGATCCTAAGGTATTCGTAACAGACGTGACCGCCTCCGAAGGACTCGCGATTGACTGGGTATCAAGAAACGTCTTTTGGACGGATTCGAACAAGGGAACTGTGGAAGTAGCGAACCTGGAAACTCAGAAAAGAAAAGTCCTGGTCTCGGACGGACTCGTCAATCCCAGGGGAATAACTGCTCACCCTTACCGAGGGTAAAAATTCATGTTCCTCTATAACAATTCCTAGTGATCTGTGACTGCAAATTGCGTGGTGTAGAACCATCTCATTCTTTTGGTTGCAAATTCGTTTCCGTTGAAATTCGACCCGGTATTTTCTAGAAAAATATTCTGGTCTGATTGGAATCGCGCATCCCCTAAACTGGAGTGGGCCAACGAGGACGGATCGCAGCGTGGAATTTTCTTACAGAACGATCACGTCAAACTGCCGAATTCTTTAGCGATTGATTGGTCGACTGACGAACTGTGTTGGGCGGATGCTGGCATCCTTGCCATAAGTAAGTAGCCATCAATCCTACCCCGAATTGGAAAGGATTCCTTGCTGAGAAAATGTTCATTATTTATTTCAGACTGCGCCAATATCGATACCCGCGCAGTGCGTGTCATAGCAAGTAACTTATCTTATCCTTTCGGCTTGGCCATTTCCCAAAATCATTACTATTGGACAGACTGGAAAACGTGAGTAATGCCGGAGCTGGAGATACCTCAGAGCATGCATAACAAAATCCCGAAATTTAAAAATACTAAGAAACGATTTTATTCTGCAGACAAAAGATTGAAATCGCGTCGAAGAACTCTGGCGAGAGAAACAAGCCTCTAGAAATTCCTCCGGGTGGAAGTGGCAAACTCTACGGAATTGTCGCAGTCCCAGATTTCTGCCCCAGAGGTAAAGATTGGGTGTTTAAAATCGACGTTTTCTTGAGATTCAAACAATCGAAATTTCACTGTTTTCTTCTTACAGTTTCGAACGTTTGCCAATACGATCTCGGCGGTTGCAGCGCGGACCAGCTCTGTCTTCCGGATGGCCAAGGCGGAAGGACTTGTGCCTGTGCAGACAATATTTCGGATCCGTGTACCGACGAGTATCAAGCCAGGTAGATGACTTCTGGTTTGTAATTTCTGTCTAAAAATCTTTCTGCTCTTGCAAAATCGGCGTAAGAATTAAGGAAAATTTTTGCCTCGCTGTATTTGACTGACATAACTTTTCATCTTTACTGTATACGCAAGTGAATATGCGTGGCAAGAATTGCGAAAAATGATCGGCTTTTAATCAAAATATCGAAAAGACAGCCAAATATGTAAACTCATATCAAATTAACATCACCAGGTAGACTAGGTCGAATATAACTTATAATATTTTTAATATAACGTTATCAAATATATAATTTTATACTCCAGCTCGCACTGTGTAAAATAGACTCTTAAACATGTATGTATTTAGTGTTATTTAATAAAAATATAAACAATTATGATGTATAATCGTTTTTTTTTTTTTTTTGTTGTTGTTGTTATTACTTCACTGATATAGAGCAAGTGGGTTAATATGGACCGGCGCAGATTGGTCAACTGCGGAGTTTTTTCTATTCGTTCTTGCTGAAAAGATTTGAAACCTCGTGAATTATTGGTATTTACTATTTGGTGCAATGTGCAAGAAAGTATAAAGATTGATTAAATCTTTAATTCTGATATTTTATCTCATAGTTACAGCATTTTACAATTCAAACGATTCTCGAAGTTCAAGCACATGAGTGCTTTACAAAATTCATGACAGAGTCAATTTTGAGGTTTCGAAATTTCCGTTTGCTATCAGAAGACCGAAAATTTTATAAGGCGAAAGATGCCGCTAAACCAGAGTCCATTTCACATCCCATTTCAGCTGATATGTGGACCTTAAAAGTCGCTGATATAGATCATCTCTTTTTCCTTTAAATTATGATCCACATATACTTATAGTGAAATTTTGTGGAAATTTCACTATGGTAGCCGGACTCGGGTAATTCTAAAAAATCCACTTTTCTTTTGCGAACTTACACACCCAACATCCGATAATTTCAGCAAAGTAAAATAAGACGCCTGTTGAGATATCAGTTCTAGCTGATCTCCGAACTTGAAAGATTACCTAGTTTTCAGAGACATAGGTAATATATTATACGTATTATATCATGTGGGTTTGAAATCATTAAGTTGGCGCATGAGGTGACAAATGGTATTACCATCTCGCGGTGAATTAACGAACTACTTGTGCCGCGAGAATAGTTGCCCTATATCATATGCAATTCGCACGTCGACATTGTTTAGTAAGTTGCATATGATGAGGCGTACGTATCTTCGCGGTAAAAGTAGTTTATTTGTTGATTCAATCGTGGGATGGCGATACCAATTCACACCCCGTGCGCCAGGCAAGTAGGAGCAAACATAAACTTACAATTTGTCATGGGCTCAGTGGACCTCATGGCGTCCACGGATTCGCACAGTAGCTGTGATAACCAGATACAAGTCTGAGTTGTGACAGGCATCCCAATAGAAATAGGTACTCCGGACACAGCAGAAGAGTTCTCACGGAGTGAAATACTTATTCTCGAAGAAAGATTCTTCTTATCTGGTTTTGAAAGCAATCTATTAGATGATATTATGAGACATGTCTTTCTGTTACATTTAAAAGCACTTTCCACGGAGACCAAACATGTCCAACCAGCACGGATTCTGTTTCAATTGCAACGAACGAGTGTTTATACAACTTAGCCTTTGTGAAATTAGTTAGATTAGCTACTGTATCATTGTAATACAAATGTGATTCAGATTATGATAACTTATAGGTCAAAAAGCGAATAAAGAGACTCAATCAGTCCCAATATACAACAATATTCGTGTTAAGAAACAATTATAAATTGTACATAATTTTGACTATATCGATTCTGCACCAATAAATGGCCATATATACCAATTATCAACTGCTCTGTAATTTTCCACTCTGCCTTTCCTGCAACTCATCGTTAGTTTAAGTATTAACCAAGTATCTATTAGCTAGCGGCGTATGCATGCTTGTACACTGACTTCTTTCCGCCAAAAATTTTAGCACACCTCCTCGGGTCAGATGTTCTCCTGATACGAGGAGTAGAAATTTTTCGAGTTAGAATTTTTCTAACTCCAAAAAATGCTAGTATAAATGGATATACTTCGACCAAAAACATCGTTACGTCGCATTATTTTGTTTAAAGCAAATAGTTTGAATTTCTTTTGTCCATCGCCTCTGAAATATACATTAACAAGTACCGTCATGCAATTATTACTGCTTCTCAATAATGTCTCGTGACACGATTGACCGACACTTCTTTATCGAAACTCACAGAATGATCTCGTGACTGTAATATAATCTATATAACATATATACATAATTTATTGATCATCGGTCATCCGCCTTTAGCCTCGTATTCCACTTCTCTGGACTGAATATATAACAACAATAAGGCCCGATTAAACACATGCTCAATTATTTACATCCATGCATGGCTTATCTGTTTGCTATGCCTTCGAATAAGAATTGTTCTAATATTCGTTCATCACGATTGTTAGAGTAAGATGAAATTGTGACAATTATTTCAACAATTACTAAAAAAAAAGTACGATATCTACGTATCCATCAAATCCGTGGGTAAATAATTACGAATAAAATAAAACTGATTGGTTCGGTCCCATATTTCTAATTTCTTGATTCACCGATCAATTTTTGTCTGCTGAGTATGTCTAATCGTCTTATTTGTTGAAAGGAACCTGTGATGTTGAATGTAAACAATTTTAATGTATGATGTGCAGTGTAAATTATATTCAAGGCTATGACACGCCTTTGTCATGTAAGTATAAGTCATCAACGGTGTACTTTAACCACTGAGCAACTGAACTCATGCCTCATGTCGTTGACGAATTACCAAACGTCAGCAACCACGAAACCTAAATGAATTCAATCAAGATTTTATTTAAAGCTTGAAATTTGATCGATGTATGCAATTTTTTGAGTATCGTGCAGGCGATTTTATCTTCATTCAAATCTTCATCTACGTTAAAGATCCCAACAGTATCTGTAGAGCATCTGTTGCAGCTGGTTGCCTGTTTTTGAGTCATAGTACATACAAATGCCGACGCCCTCAGCTTTTAACCATCGGTAGGAATTCCCTAGCTTGTAGATTACGCCGTATTCAGTTATTCAATCCCAAAGCTGGCTATTCTCGATTTGGCAAGGAGTGGGGATACGCCTTCTCCGTCTATGAAGCGCGTACATCTGCGCTAAACAAAGAGCGCATATACCGACCTGCTTCCCTCTCTCTAGCAAACTAGCTCGAGTTCTCGACGGCTTCCTGAACGACTTTTCACGTCGCAGGTAGGGACAGTCGTTGAAATATCTCGATGTATTATAAAACGAGCTACTAGTAGTCTAAGCTGTCGCGTCTTATATAGTCGATCACAAAACTCCTTTTACGAGATGTTATCTACTCGCAATTTTCTGATATTATTTTTGCTATCAACAGTGCTTCAGCTCGCATATGGCCTTAGGTAAGTTTTATTGCCAGCGTTATAGAACGCATGTAGCTGATCGAGTTACTACAATTCAACACACGACAGTTTATTAATGGTTCCAACAAGTGTAATAAAGTGAACATGAGTTTATATCTCTACCGGGAATATACGTGGAAACGCTCCATAAAAGAGTAAAAACCGCCTGCATACAGGCAGCCCAAACATCAAACGATTAAGTTTTATTTTTTACGTAGCCAATGGGCATGCGCTATGCGTAACACGCACATATCTTTTGATTGTTGTACTGGTTCCCTATGCTGCGCTTCCCCGACTATTTCTAGTATGTTTCTAAACACCTCTGAATCCTGGCAGAAAGTTTGATGTTCATAAAGACATATGATATCATAATATTTGATCGTAGTAACAATTATAAGATTATTGTATATTATGTATATTGTAGAGGTTGTTTCGTGTATAACATAAAACATGATATATCTACCGAAATATGGTCTGATTTTTTGGAAAAGTTCAAAAGAGTAGTATAATAAAATGAGATGATAAAAGCTGGATAGAGAAAAACTTGTTTATTATTTCTTTTTTATGTGAAATTCCGTAACGTCAATTTCATAGCTTCTACAATCTTAAAGAAGCATCTGAATCAGGGAGTGAAGATTTCGATGTAATAATATTCACCCAACACTGGCCAGAGACCGTTTGTTTCCAATGGAAAGAGAAGGTTCCATCTCATAGGTGCCTCTTACCAAGACGTGAAGAATGGACTATACATGGAATTTGGCCGACTCAATTCCACAAAATCGGTCCAACATTTTGTAACAAGTCTCTGCCCTTCGATCAATCCGCTTTATCACCAATAATACAACAATTAGATGAAAAATGGATAAACATTGAAGATGGTACACCACACTTTTCATTCTGGAAACACGAATGGGAAAAACACGGAACTTGTGCGGCCGTTCTTCCGGAATTGAATACAGAGATAAAATATTTCCGCAAAGGATTAGATTTGTTAAATGAATATGACATGACTCGTGTACTTTCAAGAGCGAATATTTCACCTGGGCAAAATTATGCTGTACAAGAGATCATCGATGGAGTACAAAAAATTTTGGGAAAAAATGTTCAAGTTGAATGCATCACGAATCCGGTAAGATAATCTTCTGTTATCCGACTCGAAGAACAAGTATACCTCATAACCGCGTAATAAATTGAATTTTAATTCAGATGTTCATTTCAGAGCCAAAACCTCGTCGGTTAATTATGACGGCGATATTAATTATCCTCGGTTCATTATCGTTACAGAAAACGCACGAGTCTTACATATTTGAGATAAGGATTTGCTTTGACAAAAGCCTGAAACTGACTGATTGTGACGGGATATCTGGCTTCCCGACGAATTGTAATCGCAAAAAGGCTGTGAACTACCCAGGCACTACACCATCTGTATTTAACGTTATTTTAATATAATGAGAGAACTGATAATTTACTCAATTAGGCAAATTTGTAATAATATTTCATGACTCTAATAAGAATTCACATAATCTGTAACGCGTTGATCACAGCGCGTTAGGAATGTATAAATAGAATATGCATCGAGCCTTTTTATACGAGAATTGTGATCACTTAACGAAAATTATACAGTAATTTTATAAGTGTCATTATATCTGTGTCTTTTGCATGAAAATTTACACCACACCATAATACGCGTTGTATTTTAATTAAAATGCATGGCGAATGCGAAAGTGAACAATAATAGCACTGGAAATGCAGGAGAATTTGAATTCTTTAAATTCCTATTCGGAGTGGCCGTGAACTAGGTAAGCGCTAGGTATTCTGGAAGAGGATGGGTGAGTTCTACCTCAGTATGATACAGGTCATTGAAAAAGTTGCGCCAGCGCCTGCGTGAAGGCAGCCAACCACACAGAGGCGAACGCTGAGTATACTATCATTACTCTGCACGTATAATTTATATCATTATACATGTTTAATAGCACATTAGGAATATTTATTTATGACAATATTAAACCTTTTTATACGAGAATCTCGATAGATGGAGAAAAATATTCAGCTATTTTAATAAGCATCATATATTGCGTTAAAATAAAATGTACATTATACAATCATACTCGTTTTATTTCCCTGTATCACAAGTATGCAATGAAAACTGGTAAAATACATAACAAAAACAGTTGGAAATATAGGGTCACTTTACGAGATGATTGACAATCAATGTATAACTTACGATTAGTTATTAGACCTCTGTGAATTCTGTATAAGACAAATTTCTTTCCATAAAAATATCCGATCAGCATATATATTATTTTTATCCTCTGAGCGACCTAAACCGATGATCCGGATTCGTGCCGAGTCTTGAGAATAGTAGGGATAAAAAGTGAAATGAAGATCTAGCATAGTCGCGTTTATTTCTATTAAATTATAAAAATCTCAAGCCGAGATGTCGACCTCTCGCACTTTTGTTGAACTCTTTTTATTCGTAATAGTGTTTCAAGTTGCGGATAGCAGGTAAATTTAAATATACATACATAAATCCCTCGGTTTCTGTATGTTCACAATAATGCATTACGATACGAGTGTGGTAAAACTTTTTCTGACGAGTGTGAGCAGTGTGTGAGTGTTGCAATAACACGAGATCAGAAGAAGTTTTTACGTCGAGTATTGAACATAATTTCCGAACGATTTTTTATCTCGTATTTCGTAAGCATCGTATAAATATTGAAATGTTTCTGCGTGAAAATAAAATTTACACTGCGTACGTATAGTCATTATTCTCGTTTGATTTTCATTTCGTACAGGTCTATTTGTTAGGCCCGATAGTAGACAACACCACGATAAAAGGTAATCACGTCATGATGACCCACACATAATCAAGATCACGGGGTATCATGAATATTAGGAAGCCAAGATCTTTCCAAGTCTTCTATATATCCCGAAAATATTATCAACCATTGATGATTTTGAATTAAATCGTAAGCTTGAAATTAGAAAACAATAAACTTTATAAGACCTGTTATAATGCGTCTTGCAAAAAATAACCCTTAAACTGCAAAACTGCACTAGTGAAAATTTGCACCTGTAATTAAAAGTTTCATCGTTAACCGCTCGAAACGGTGAAAAACTGGTTGCCAGCTGTTTACCCGCTGAACGGAAGAAAATGCTTAGAACCTTCCCAGGTATGAGGTAGGTATCACTGGGTCTTCTGTTACTTGTAGCCACTTGTACCCTGAACACGGAACTAGACACGTTAAAAGTAGCTCCTAGTACGAATTCATATCGGTATGGAAACAAGGGTTGTGGCGTCTAAAATCGAGTAGCTTTCAGATTTCGTGAGATTCTTATTGTTTTTCGTTTAAGGTAAAATTATTCCTTTTTAAAATCTCTCATTCGACTTTTCATTTGATTGAATATAAACGGAAACGTGAATTTTCGGAAAAAAAAACTTATACTCATCTTCTGGTAATCAATTCCGAAAAAAAAGCTTCTTGGACCGTTTTGGCGACCTAGTTGCCGAAACCAACGATTCTGTTCCGTTATTACAACTCATAACGTAGTACGGACAAAAATCAAAACCAAGATTTAGTATACTCGCATTTGTTCCATTTTATCATCAAAATCTCCGGGTGAGATGTTGACCTCACTTGTGTTCTTTTTAATTTTAATAGTGTCCCAGCCTAGGTGTGGCCGGTAAGTGTGAATACAGTTGTATTTGCGTAAGTCCAGTCTCTATATGTTCATAAACATCATCAACCTGGTACTAAAACGTGAATCAATATTTATAAAAAAAATCCTATTGTATCTACAAATAATTCTAAATTCTATGATTCTAATTTTCGGCAATTATTCATCATAAATGAATGACATCAAACTACGGAAAACAGAACTTGCTATGTTCTTCCTTACGTATAATTCAGCACATTCAAATTTTGTAGCTCCCACGAAGATGAAAAAGCAGCCGAATTAGGGAATCATGATTTTGACTTTTTAATGTTCGCCCAAAACTGGCCAGTGTCAGTTTGCGTGGACCGTAAAGAAATAATGGTTCCATCTCTTGACTGCTTTTTATCTAAAAACGAAGAATGGCACATACACGGAATTTGGCCAAAAAAATTCAATAAATGGGGTCCATCATATTGTAACAAGACTCTACAATTGAATGAATCTGCTCTTTACCCGATAGTACCTCAGTTAAAGGAAAAATGGAGAGATCTCGAAAGCCGTACACTAAGCTTTTCATTCTGGAAACATGAATGGCAGAAGCACGGAACTTGTGCAGTTGTTTTGCCAGAATTTAATACGGAGCTAAAATATTTCCAAAAAGCATTAGATTTACAGAGTAGATATGACATGAACCATATACTTGCTAAAGCTGGGATTTTTCCCGGACGAGATTATTCCTTACAAGAGATCATCGATGGAGTTCAAAAAATCATGGAAACAACTGTTCAGATATGTTGTACCAAGAATGTGGTGAGATATTTGCTTCTCATTTTTACAAAGTGCAATAATTCGGTTTACGTAATCGGAATCGAAGATCAAATATACCTCAAAGTCATTTGTTTAATTTTCATTCCTCAACACCGTCGGCCGTGACACACTCCGTATCAATAACAATAACTATAAAGACCATAATTTAATTCCAGTTTAGATCTTCACTTACCTTTTTGTTACAGAAAATGCAGAAATCCTACTTGATGGACATAAATATTTGCCTAGATAAAAGCTTGAAACTGATCGGTTGTGAGACGCATACTTTCTCGACGGATTGTGATTGCAAGATGCCTGTAAACTATCCAAATACTACACCATCCTTAAGTAGATTATAGTTTTAAAGCAGATTAAGAACACCTGAGTATCACAAGCTAAACTTCGTATTAGGAGAATGACGATGAATTATGAAAATTTTTCAGCTACTCCATTAGCATTATATTTGTATATTTTACTGCGTAAAAATAAAATTTACACTGCATAGTCATTCACGTTTTATTTCCATTCCGTACGTACTAATTGTTAGGCCTGAGTTAACAGGCCCACGATAAAATGCAATCATTACTCTTAACTCGTGATGATCGACACATAATCATACAAGATATCACGAGGCACCAAAAATAATGGAGATAAAAGACTTTCTGATAATTATCAATTGATTATTAGACAGAATTCAAACTCAGTCAAATGATTGCATCCATGCATAGCAGACCCCAAAAATGGACTATGAATGAATAACAATTCGATAGTATGAAAGTGATTTAATTTACATAATCTTATAGTATTATTATTTGTATAATTGTAACAGCTTGTAGTAGCTTGTAAATCGATTGAGACCAAGTTCATTTCTGCTATTGTAATTCAACTTTCTTCTGTACTATGACCACAGCTGTTGGGACCAATCCTAGAAAAACACAGAAATAAAAGAACAAAAATACAGATGAAATTATGACACGGAAATCCATTTCACCATATAAATGAAGATTCACCCTCACCTAGAATGTCCAGCGGTTTTTCATAGTCTTCCTCCGTAAAGATTTTCCTAGGAAATGTAGTCATTAAATTGAATGAACCGGAACCATCAGTTCTGTTCATTTCAACATACAATCGTACAGCAGAGAGTTGTTCCTTGCATCCAAAAGTCTGGGTCAAGGCTTGGCCATTCGTTAATCTGATCTAGAAAACATGGGATTCATTCGATTCGATTCAAGAGTTGAATTTCTCAATTATATTCATCAAGCGTTTCTCAGATCTTATTCCAGCTCCAAATTTGAATAAACAGGGTATTCAATTACCTGCAATTTTGTTTCGCTGTAATCTTTCGCAACGGCTGTAACCACTGGAGTTGATGTCAAAACTGAAGGTACGGGGGAGATCGGGACTTGGCCTGCTTGCGAGGCCGCTTTAGCTCGCCTTGCCGCTTTGTCCGATTCAATCTGCTCCCTGACCCTCTGTTTAGCTAATTTCTCTTCCTCCTTCTCCCTCTTCCTCTGCTCCAATATCTTCTTCATTTCCAAATCCTCAAGCCTTTGAAGAAATGAGATTCGAGTAAATAAAAAAAAAGGCAAGTTGCTGACATTCTGAACCAGTTATGATATTATTATTATCCAAAATTCTTCGATAAATGTTTATAGATAAATTCTGACTTTTTCTTAGCTTCGACCATCTCTTTGCCGGAACGTATCCTCAATTTCTCTTTTTCGTGGGCTTCTTTCTTCTCCAGTTCCTCTCGCTCTTTTCTTTTCTGCCTCATTTTTTCCTCTAACAATCTCAACTGCTCTTTCTTCTCCTCCTCAGTAAGAGGCTTCTTCTCCTCTGTACTTTCTGAGAAACTATCATGCCCTGATTTGGTAGCGTGGAATTCGACCTCTAAATTAGATTTGAACAACTTCCCACACCTGGAAGAAAATGAAAATCATTATATCCTAAAAGAAAAATGGAAGAAAAATGGAAAAGCATAATTTCCATAGAACAGTGAAAGTTCACCATCAAATCTTACAGTTTTCAAAGAGAACACAACAATACCTGAAATCTTAATAATAAATTTACATTCTCATTACTTACACTTCGCATTTTATCGACTTTGCCACTGCTCCAGACGAATCTGTGTTGCTTGCGCTAGCAGAGCTCTCCTGGGAGGGTGCAATTTCTGGTGTGGGTGAAGTTGGAGGATTTTGAGCCACAGGATCAGGTGGAAGTTCAGCTTCGTCGGAGTGGGCAAGAAGCCTAAAGAAAATTGCAAATATTCATCAGAGTGATGTAAATAAAGGAGCTTTATGTATTCTTACCATTCCATGGCTGGCTCGACGCCCTTGTTTCCTGTAACCTGCAAAGCTCTTTCCCTGAAACAAAAATATTCGCAATTTTCTCTGTACGCGATTAAATTATTTAGATTATTCCGGCTCTTTGAGAGGTTAGGAATATCTTGTTAATTAGTTTTATCAATACTCACGCTTTTGCTTGGCTGAAACCCATGTCTATAAGCATAGACACATCTGACGAAGACATTGCGCACTCTTTGATTCTCGAATAAACGTTCGATAAATTGTTGCTAAGACAATTAGAACGGAAAATCAAATGTCACGTCAAACGGACGCTTCGACATGCAACCACTACTGGAGTAGTCTGCTACTACTTTCAACTTCGAGCAGTTTCGACCTTCGAGATCAGAAACGGAAACAGCCGTATCTCGAGTCGATGATTAGGCATCAAATTCGAAAATAATTTGTTTTCAAACATATTTAGAATTGAATAATAAAAACTAGGTATACTTAACACAATAATATTAGTGATTTTCGATAAGTCATTTTCTTATTCAGTCCAAATCACTTACAAGGTCGTAAGTTGATAAATAGAAGACGCTATGACTTTTCAGCGTCAACAAATTTTGAAATGATCATTTTTTCGTCAACTTTGATTGAACCTAAATATAGACAAATGATTATGACGCTTTTAAGTGATTTTTGAAAATTTCAAATTGAATCGAATTCAAAGTAATCAAAATTTACATCAATTTCAATTTGAAATTTAACGAAATGCATATCCTAGCGATTTCTATCAACAATTTCAACCAATTCGTTGAGAAGTAGGCAGGCAAATGAGCCAGTAATATAAATAATGGGAAAATAAGAGGACAAAATTTTGTAATATGATAAGGCGTTACGGCCGTTTAATTATTACCTTCGAAATATTCACATATCCAAGTTTAACAAAAGAATTTACAACTCTCAGAACAGACAAATTCTCTGAATCATGTTTCACTCCAAAGGCAATAAACGATACATTGTTCAGTTATAAATATAAAACACAATATTGAAATGTAATAAAAAACACACAAACTAATTCTAGCACGACAAGCAAAAATCTCATATTTAGGAGATGCTATTTTCATACGTATTTTGTTTGTTACAATAGAAATAAAAACCTTACATGAGCCTTAATTCACCCCTCCCCTAACATAAACATGAAATTTTTATTCCCCTTTAATTCGAAAATACTTGTATGTTTCATTTTTCACACAACAAAATGTCGAAATAAATTGTCAAGTTTGAAAACAGAAAATAAAACGTATATGTTCATGTCGGCGCAATAGTAGGTTGATAATGTTAATTTAGTATTCTTGGGATGCCTTGTCGCCTTTTCCAGATCCGCCGCCGCTTCCAGTCTTCTTAGGCAACAAAACTGCTTGAATATTTGGTAGAACACCACCCTGAGCAATTGTCACTCCTGAGAGTAATTTGTTCAATTCTTCGTCATTACGAATTGCCAATTGCAAATGACGTGGAATTATTCTGTAAAATAAAATCGACCAAAGTTTCAAAACTCAGCCAGATCTAAGCTTTGCAACTTAGCGTTAGCGAATATTTCCTTCATAGTTCAGCCAACATAGACATATGAAACTTAACGATAAAAGCAAATGATTTGAAATTCTTGTACCAATTTTCGAAAATATCATCAAGCTTTTGAACCTATTTGTTATTTACGATTAGTGTGTATGACTTTGTATACGTTTGTGAGAAAAGTTCGTTTACCTTGTTCCACAATTCAAAAGCGAATGCCCCGAATTTCCGATATATTATAAATTATAATATTCTGTGTCATTTATATTATTCAACTTGTTTATTCTAACAATTATTTTGTAATAATATATATTCATTGAATGAAATATATCTAACGGAATTCTGTGAGAATCAAATTCGGAAGGCTCCATTTTGTGTGTACAAAATAGCCAACGTATTTTCGAAGGAGATAAATAAGGACAAAAAAACTTAAGACAACATGATTCTGTCTATAGGTTTGATAATCCAAAATATAGACTGGATTTCCGTTAACTGGAAACAAAAGAGCCAGTAATCGAGGTAAAATTAACTCGAATGTTTTTTCGAAACAATCGTAGTTAATGTGAATGAAAACTGAAACTAGTTTCCAATGAAACAGGAGTCGTAAGAATTACACATGAGGTTGTAGAAGACTAACCTAGTTTTTTTGTTGTCTCTCGCGGCATTGCCAGCCAACTCAAGAACTTCAGCAGCTAGATATTCCATCACAGCAGCTAAATAGACTGGGGCACCTGCTCCAACGCGTTCGGCATAATTTCCTTTTCTTAAAAGTCGATGAATACGACCCACGGGAAATTGCAGCCCTGCCCTGCTGCTACGAGTCTTCGCCTTTCCCTTAGTCTTACCTTTGAAATCAATAAATTTTAATACGCCCAGTTTTTTTAACACTATTAAATCCGAGACAAGATTCGAATACTCACCTCCCTTACCACGGCCAGACATTTCTCACGATTTACAATAGACGAACGCTGACAAAATCACAAAAACAACCTCTCTCTGACGCGACTGAACAGCGAATGATGTCGGACGTCACGTATTTTGCCGCCGGGTGTTTCGTTAACGCTCGTTTGCGCGGGAAAAACTATAGACGTCGGTGGCTGTGGAATTAGTGTGACTTTGGTCCGATAGAAAGCATTAGCAGTCTTGGCGGCTTCTGTTCAAAATTTATCTAAACTAGCGAAAAAATATGTTAAAAGATATTTTCTCTTTCACAGATCAACTAGGAATTTAAGATTAAGATTTTTGTCTCGAACTTGTCCTCAAGAATTTCTCTATTAGCACTAATAACGAATCCAATATATTGTATTTTATAATAAAATGGATATATATGTATATTATGAGCTTGCAAAATATTTCAGTAAAAAATCAATGACTAAATATTCGGAGTAAGAGAAATATCCTCGTCTTCTCGGAATATAGACAATGACTGAGGTTTATATAAAATAATAATATTGTAACAGATTTTTAATGTAATATTTTTATATATTATATAGTAAGTAAAGGTAGGTAATTGATGGAGATAAATGACACAGGTAGATTGTTTTCGAACAGTTTACTTTTAGGCTCTCGTTCTGGCCAGATAGGTGCCTGCAGATTTTGCAGACTCCTATTATTACACAATACATAAAAATAATGATATTTACAAATGTAGGCACTCAATGAACAAAACATTGAAAACACAGACAAAATTGACTTGCAGGCTATAGGGATGATGTTATACGGGTCAATTAGTTGATAAATTTAGAGAGCACAATGAGACATAAACTAATGTGCCAAGAAAAAAAAATCTAATAAAATATGAAACATAAATTAAATAAAACAGGATTTAGAATGAATATCTATGAATTATACAATTCAAACTATGACATACCAAAAATTAAAAAATATTAAGAGAAAAATGTTATTCATGTTTTTTCTTTCCTTTTATTTTTTTGTTTCTTTTCTTTTTCAAATATTTTTCGGTCCGATCAATATGGATGTGGAATGTTAAAGGTTTGGGTAAGAAGCATTTCATGGAATGTACTCACGCAGATTCAACTTTAAAAGTTAAGTGGTTTTTTTTTTCCTTTTAAGTACCTCAACATCATCTCTCTCATTTCTTTGAATTCACTGGCCATTGAATTAATTATTGTGATTGTTCAACATAGAAGTGAAGGATTTTCTAAGTCATCAACAATAATTTTATTGATACTGCACTTTCCATTAATTTTCAATCAAACCCAAATTGAGTTACCCTGCGAGAATTCGGTTTTTTTGTAAAACGAACCGCCGCTGCCTCGAAAATAGGTGATCGAAGGTCCGAGATTATGTATTACATATTTTAGATAAGAATCCAATGTTTCTTTCTCTTCCTATAAACTGCTATGCATGTTCATTACAAAATCATTCTTGTTAAAGTTCTAAGTAGGCACCTAGCACTTCGACAGTATGAAATCTCAAAGATGTCTCTGTCCTTTCTAAGAATTATAAATTTATATATATTTTTTATTTTTTTTATTTATTTTCTTTTCATAAAAAGAAGCGACTGTTCCGAGATAATATACTTTACAGGAATTATAAGTATATTTCGCGTCTTTATGAGCCGCGGATATTATTGATAAAAAAAATGTCCCTTCGATGCAAGAGATATTCTATTTACATTAACGTTATAGATTTGTTATAGGTTTTTTGAGATCCTTCTCTTCTATGTTTTATACTTACTTATCAATAGATATAATTAATCAGTAAACATGCGAATCGTGTTATAGAATATTATCGTTTCGTATGTTTAAATATTACAAGTCCACATTACGGGGAATAAAATAAGTTACATGAGTGTTCTTTCTATTTTCAATAAGATATCATACAAATTACATATATTTATTTTACCTTGGGTTAAAGAGCCGCCAGTAGAAATTATAAAATACTAAGAGTTTCTTATTTATTGGTAAGAAATTTGTATTTTGATTGTTTTTACAATTTATTTTTACATGTGTATCATACTGATATGATTACTTACAACATTTTAAATACCTACTAATATTCTGTCTTCGTATAAAACATCCAACATTCTTTTTTAAACAGCATTAATTACTTGGACTTGGTTCTTTTTTTTTCTTTCCTTCTACTTTTTTTTCAAGAACGGATTACAAATAATTAAGACACGTTCAAATTCCAGATAATAATTGCTATATTGTTTTCAAAAAATCGATAAATATTCAAGAACTAAGATCCTGGCTATAGAAAACCACCATTATTTATTCGTTCATTAAAGAGAAAATAAAACTTTAATGTAAGACTAAAAAAAAAAATGCTGTACATTTGGTCAATGTATAAATCTTACGTTTACTTATCTAAAAATGGCTAAAAATTTTAATTTTCCAGCTATTTAAATACACCAACGGCTCTTAACCCGTCGATAATATCACAGATGAATGAGTTTCCGTGTTGTGCGTCGCGTATTGCTACCTTAGAGTCCTTAAAAGGGCATTTATTCTCTCGATTTTCTCGCTAAGAGATCGCCTTTCTGTTTCAAGAGCCGAACAGCTTGATAATAAATCGTTTCTTCTTCTTTCTAATTGCATTGCCTCTGATCTCAGATTATTCGACCTCGATGCTAATTTTGCTGTCTGTGCTGCCAACACTTTTCTCTCCAATACTTTTTCTACAATCAACAAATGAAGAATAATATTATATAATGAATCGCATAAAAGATTCAATTCATTCTTAATATTGTAATCAAAGTGAGTTGAAATCGTCACGAGATACGAACCTTTAGAATATTCCATGTATGCAAACATGATATCTTCGATACCGTTCCACCTAGACTGCTTATCTCTATCATCTCCATCGATTTCATCTTTAGTTTTGCAAATCTCTTCAATTTTACAATGTTGTTTAACACCATTTTCGCCAGGTATAGGTAGGACGGAGTAAAATGTTGATGAAATATTTTGAACTAGAGGTGGTAACGGCGGCGGTCGTTCTGGTACTGGTTTTTGTTTGACTCTGTCTAAGAGCCGCATTTTTTGTGGTGGTTTTGGCAACAGCGGTGGATTCCTTGAGTAGGCTTTAGCAATCCTCTCGCAATAAGCGGTCACTGTATTCACGCTTTTCCGTTTCTTACGATCTTGGAGTATGTACTGCCAGCTTACTTCAGCTTCTGTAATATCAAATGTGATTATGTGTTGATAAAGAGAAACGCAATTTTTTCCTACAGCTGCGGGCATGAGATATCATTAGTCAATAGTGCGAGAGTACATACATTCCATGATAACCAAATATTTCTCAAAAAATGGACAATGCATGAAAATTCTGCCACTGTTGTGAATTTATTTGTGCAATTAATTTTATTCTCGAATAAGTCGATGTAAGGAAATACAGCTGAGATCTAGTGATAAACCAGCAGTGGATCTGATTTTATACAGATGTTAGCAAAGATAAAGTAAATTACCGTCTCTTCTCGATGGTGGCATAACATCGAGGCCGATAGTTTTGAGGAATCCAACTTTAGGCATGAAATCTGGAGTTTGAAGAAGCACATCAGGATGTTCTCGTGGAATAGGTAACAGAGATTCTACAACAGGATCAGAATCCAAAGGTGGGTCAGGGGGCTCAGGATTGAGCTTGTACCGCTTTTCTACTTTGGACAGTTCCATTTCTGTGAACAAATTTTTTAACATATGTACATCTTTGCTCAGATTGTTTCATTTTTCTTGATTTGGAAACAGTACTAATGTGATAACTCCCATGAGCTTGCTAATTTAAGATTACCAAAGGTTTTCAGTTCAAAGTATAATGCTAAGAGAGATCTTTATGCGTAAAGCAGGTTTTTAAATATGATTTGAATAACATTCTATCAAGATTCCTTCTCACCATTCCTAGTGCTGAGAGTAGTCAGCCCGAACATAGCCAGGAAAGAAAGTTTATTGGCTGGGCACTGAAGCTTGGAAGGTGGCCCTTTTGTAATCCACAGGTCTGAGTCTTTGACATCCTCTTCACCCTCGGAGTCCGAACTGATGCTGACACCGACACTTTTCTCTCTTTTTCGTTTTCTCCGCTTTTCGGCAAGGTCCAACGTCGATGTCAACTCCTTTGGTTTGTCAGGCATCAGAAACGAGTTGTCGTTAAGTATTTCTTGCTTCACTAAGGCCTTACTGAGATCAGGCACATTTAACACAGCTGATTCACACTTCACGGAAATCTCAGTCAAATTATTGCACTTGTCGGTAAAGCAAAATGCAGACTTGAATTCGTTATTTGAAAAATTCAATAGTTTTTCTTGAAATTTAGGTATTTGCAGTAGAACATTGGATACGTTTTGACACGTGCGCAGAACTTCCTCAGATTTGATGCTCTGCATCAGTTGAGCAGTATCAATAGGCTTTTGCGCAATGTCGTTTAAACTGAACTTGACGACTGGTTGAAATGGTAATGTGGACATAATAATGCTTTGATCAACCTGGGGTTTAATATCGATATCAGACTTGCAATCTTTATCGTTTGCATTTAAACTTAAGGGTTGAAAACTAGGCCCTTTATTATGCTCGTAAGCTAAATGCGGAATTACAGGTTTCTCCGCCAATGAATTAATGGTCGAATGATTTTGGGTGGACAGTAGTGTCTGTCGCGATTCATTCTCGCCTTCGTTCTTTTCATTGTTTGCTATTCTCTGGTCTCGCAGGACGTTTTCTGAATTATTTTTGTAGTTCCGACTAATAGCTTTAATATGATTATTGTAGTAATTAGCATTCGCAGGAGGTTTATCATTAGTAATACAGTTATTGTTAATATTTATTTGGACATCGTTTCGCTGAAGGCTGCCTGTCGACGGCTGTGCCTCTGTTACATGGTGCGTTGGCAGTTTCGTACTAATCGAATTATTACTAATATTTGTAGAATGATTAATGCTTAGATTAGGAATATTTAACTTAGTAGAAGGATGTTGTTGATGATGTGGAGATGGCGGGGTAAAATGAGGTGGCTTGTACAAGCTAGGTACATGGGATACGGGAATATGAGGATGATGATACTGTGGCGTTGAATACGGGACTGTTTGCGGGGGAGTTTGATGATTAGTAGAAATCATCGAAGACTTATTGACATTCTCCGACGACGTATCTTCGGCTGACTGCGTTGTGACCGGTTGGGTCGTTGAACACAAACTGGACAACGACTTGACTACTGACTCTTGATGATTCATTTGGTTGGGGATATTTTGATTATGACTATTGAGGACTGGTCTCAATTGTGGTTTAGAAGTAGCGCGAAATGAGTCCTCAAATGGCCTAACGAACGCAGGTTGAGGCGTCGCTGCAACCTGTCCCAGGACATCTTTATTTCTACAACTATGATTACTATTGGACAAGGGAGGAGATTTATGAATATTAGGTAATTGGTTTGTTGGATTTAACTGCGGCTGAACTGCACTCGGGGTTGTTAGCGTATGCGTCGCATGGGTTGTCATCGTCCCACTAAAAGATGACGAACTTGTCGTAGTGCAGCCAATAGGATTTGTACGTTGGTACGTTGTAGTAGTTGCGCTGGTTATCGTAGTTGTGTGCTGACTAGAATGAATGGTACTTGACGACGCAGGAGGCAAATGTATTGAAGGTATTGAAATTATCGGCGCCAGAGGCAGACTGAGAGGAGCTGGTGGCCCGATTACGCTGGGAGCTAAGGAAGGTATCGAGGATATTGAGGGAATTTGAGGAGGGGGACCTATACCAGCTGAACTTATAGGCGGAGGTCCCAAAGTTAATGGTGGTAAGGTAGAGCCCAGTGGAGGTGGCATAGGAGTCGAACTGACCGAACAAATAGAAGCAGAGCTGAGCGATGCAGGACCCATTGGTGCTGCGGGACTGGGAAAAGAAGGCAATCTCGAATGGTAAAGAGACGAGGGATCTGTGGGTTGGGGAGGAGGTTCTTCTTTCCTTGTAACGTGATGACCACTATTAACGTTGTTTCCTCTTTCACGATCTCGCTCCCTATCTCTGTCTCTCTCTCGTTCTCTCTCCCTTTCTCGTTCCCGGTCTCGTTCCCGTTCTCTTTCTCTGTCTCGTTCCCGTTCTCTATCTCTGTCTCGTTCTCGTTCTCGTTCTCGTTCTCGTTCTCGGTCACGATCCCGTTCTCTCTCCCGCTCGCTGTGCAACTGAGTCGCTATGGTCGGCTTCCTAGCTGGAACAAATCCCGACACAATGCTTGGTAACACTCTACTACTCTACGGTAAAAATTAATATTATAAATTCGATTCTTTTAGGCATTAATAATGGGCATAGGCTGCTAGTTGCAGTTTATTTGGATTTAGAAAAATAAAAATAAATAATTCATTTTCATACTCGGATATCAATTGATCTACGCTTTTCCATAGCATTTTCTTTGACGACATTTTGAGATACACAAGATTGGCCTAATGATTATCTACCTTTTCATCATATTCTCGTTGCACAATATGTGTACTGATACTTAACGCAGTGTAATTTGTTCCTTCTCCAAATATAAAGCTTTGTACCAGGTATGAAGTAATTGCTTTCAATAAATTTGAATAAAAACACTTTCTCATTGTTTTTTAAGAAACCATTTAAGAAAATTTAGTCCATACTTTACGCCAGTTTTCTTACTTGACTGTGTTTAATTTAAGTAAAATCAGATCTTTTTATGTTTACTGATTAGTAAGAGGTGGATATCGAAACTGTTCATCAAACTATTCTGACTAATCGAAAATCAGTTGGAAAAAGTTAAATTTTTTAAATTTCAAATCGAGTTTCTGAGATACAAATAATTATTCTTTTCTTTTTTTTTCTTTTTCCTTCAAGGGACAGTTGTATTCTGATCTGTGTCGCATGAGTCGAAAAACGGGATTAAAATATTGACAAAAAAAAGTGTCAAATTAAAGACATAAAAATAGTTATCTAGGATTCCGATAGGAAAAGAATTCAGGGCGTACCAAATATGTGTAGTAACAGTTTGAATATAATGAAAAAAGTAGCATTTCGTTTAATTTATGTTCAAGCATACATAATAAGCTATATTGAAACTGTTTAAAATTTGTATAAAAGAGATTTTTCCGAATAAAATTTATCAAATTTATTTTTTGATTTCTACCCAGATGCTATAAAAGGTTCCAAGTCTCTGATTCAAAATATTGTAATATTTATCGTTTTCTCTCTTTACCACACCTTAAATTTTATCCAATACTATTATCTATAATTACATGTTCTTGCTATAAAGTATTGGGGATGATTTCCAGCATAAATGCAATAAAACTAATCTACAAAAATAAAAAAATTAATAATGCACTAACTACTAGTGTGATAAGAATATATATATATATGTATAAAACTATTACGTAATATAATGTAATGTAATATATATATATATATCAAAATCTTCCCCAAAACTGTTTCAGAAAATGTATCGAGGGACAAGAATTTCAAGTCAATCAAAATTTTGATCACTTTTTTTTTTTTTTGCAATATTTATTTTCAGTTATAGTCCAAATATACATGTTTACATAATAAATTATATAAAAATGGTATAATTTTGACGATAATAAAAAAAAAGTAATGAAATAAATAAGAAAAAAAAAAATTGTAAAAAAAAAAAAAACCAAGATGATGACAAATTATGTACATCGGTGCATTCAGTCAGTGGTATTCAGGGGCAGTATTGTTCATTACAATAAGATCAGTATTAATTCAATTTGGTGATTAATACGTGAGTTTCTAAAACAGTTGCGGGAACAACTAATCTAAGAGTGCATTTCACCTGGTGAAAAGATAGATCGATGTTCAATGAGAGGATGAGATAATGAGATTGATGATGATTGTCTAATGACGACGATTTGAATTCAAGTATTGTATGTATTTGAGAATTGTATTTGTAGAGAATTTTGTTTTTCTTTTTTTTTCTAATTAAATAAAGACTAGACATGACAGACCAATTATTCCTGATTATGTAGCCAGTTTATTGATCAAATAAAAAATGACAAAGGTCTGTTAGTTGAGTATTAAGAAAAAAAACCCATATTGTCGAAAAAATTATTTCCAACATATTTAATTCGGGAATAATATAAGAAACAAAAAAAAAAAAAAAACTTCCAAACCACAAAGGCACGGGAAACAGTCTATTCAGAGAGAGAAAAGAAAAAGTCAAGTTATCACATAATTACATGCAAGATTTCAGAATCTCATGAAAATCTTACGAAATATGAGATCACCGGACTCTAAGGTCACACTTTTGAAATAAGCTTCAAGACTTTTCAAAATAGTGCAGCTGCCACTAGCTGGCGTTTTCTTAGACAATAAGAAGGCACATTATTCTAAATGAAGTTTTTTTTTATCAAATTTTTTTTTTCCATCATCATTGATCCAAAGATTTCGTTCCTTAAAAATCAATCGAGACGTTGCGAAGATGAACATACGTAATACTATCCTTTCGCTAAGGCGTTATACACTCTTAAGCCGATCCTGGAATTAAGTATTTGCTTTTCTAGAATGTTAATAATTTTATATAAGTAAACTAGAAAACGAGCCCATATTCATTGTACATAGATTAAAGAGTTCGTGTATCCAATACTATGAAAAATTGTTTGGAACATTAATTAAACCCGAAACTATTGATTGAGTTATTGTACAGAATGTCGGTTTCATCCTAGTACTCTATTGTTCCAACACACCGAACAACTACGAGCCTCAAGGTATTGAATCCCGACGGTAAAATTCCTCACAATAAATTGTGCCTTAAGAAAAAACTTTATCTACGACTTAGGTCTAGTACTGACTTTAGTACTAAAATCTTTTTTTTTTCCAACTAAAAGGAGCTGCCAAACAGTTCACTATCAACAAATAGGGTTTACTATCTAGAAATTATATCTAACTTCATTAGAAGCAATTAATTATGACTATAAGTTTTTTTTTTTTATTATTTCTAGATTAATATTAAAAGCGTAGTTTGTTTTTTCTGTTTTTTTTTTTCATTTTTATTCATTTTTTTTTTTTTTTCATTTTTATTCATTTTTTTTGTCTTTTCTTTTCTTTCTTTTGATTTCTCAATTTGTTTCACAGTCAAGTATGTGTTTGTATGTTTTTTTCCTTTTTTTTTCACCTCTCAACATGTTCCTACTCAGTCTGGGTGTTTAGATACCTAAAAAGAATTGATGGAACCGGCCTGAGAACCGACAATTACATAGTTTTATCCATTTTTACTGATTGTAAAGTGTCCCCTCCCCTCCTCGCCCACACACCCCTCCATTCTTATTATTTACACTTATATACTCAAATAAAAAACGGCCACAATATTTCGTTTACGACATAGCAAGTGAACTTTTTGGGCACTCCTTGGCAATTTACTTCCCTTTCATTAAACAAGAGACACAACTAATGACTCTAAAAACATCAAATAGTTAGAATATATCGATCAATTGAACGGATATAAAAAGAAATGAGATAAAATAAAATAAATAAAAATGAAAATAAGAATGAAAATGTAAATAAAAATAAAAACACTTTGATGTCTGGAACAGCATCGTCGGAAAACAAATTTCATTATATCGTGCTAACTAAAATTCGCTAATAGTGAAACGCAAGGTTTACCAGATAAGCAATATAACAACATTAAACGAAGCTACATAAACATTATTTATACGGTTCATTTCAGTATAACAATAAATACAATTATTTTATAATTTTTTATTGATTCCATAGTTGGTCTATTTTAATAAATCATTCGTGCAAATGAAGGTTTTATTTTTATACGAAAATAATGATAATAAAACAACGCGCAGACAGAATATATGAATAAATCTTCTATATATGTATGGTAAATATGTGTGTATACTTGGATGAAAAAATAATGTAAAAATTAAAACAACCCCTATGCCTATGGCTTTCAGGTACGGCGTTCTCTTCAGGTATATTTGGTTAATGAATTCTAATTCATATTCTATAAAACATTGAAAGGGTCTATTGTGAAGTAGGTATGTGAAATGTGAAACATCTGGTAAACCTTGAAATGATGGTATGCCGATCGCACTCTGAACAATTGGGTTCGGTCAATGGGAGGCAGTGGGGGGTGGAGCGACTCGCTCACCTGCAGTGTCGGCTGAGGCGGGGGCAGGGACGGGAACGGGAGCAGCGGGGGCCGAGCTTCGAGCAACCCTTCTCCTCTCCTCCTCATCTCGTAGCGCAGCCTGTTCCCTGGCTTGTCGAAGTCTATGTTCTTCTTCCAACTTCATTCTGTAACAATGTTTTGTTTCGTCTTAGATTTTATTTCACTTCTATCGTACCAAAAAAATACTTGCCAACATTATCTTATACTAGACGATATAGTAAAATCTCCTTACCGCTCATGCATAACTGGTGACATGAGACCCAGCGACGCAGGTGGCAACATTTCTGGGCTATATCTCAATCCGTAAAGAGGATACGAGGGCAGCGCAGGAAATAACTGCGGTCTCAGCATCCCACACCTTTCCAAGTACAATTGTTCTTCTAACCTGAAGTTTGATGAGAGAAATGAATTAGTCAACGCAGTGATATACACATACAAATAATCTCTGTTCTACAGGGAATAAAGTAGCAATTTTGCATCTCAAAAGGAATGACTGTATCTAGACTGGTAAACGTTTCTTCAATTGATTCATGTAAGTATTGATAATTATCAAGCCCAAAGTACCTATAAGCGTGTTGCAGATGTGCGGGCGGGTAGAGACCATGATGGTAAGGGCTGTAGGTTGGATCCAGAGCGAATGCTGGTGGTGCATGGGCAGGATGATGCTCGGGCCGATATGGCTGGAAACCAGATCTAGCCAGGAGTTCAGAAGCTGCAGCTGTGACACTATGCTTGCTATTTTCAGCCTGACGGGCAGTTGTATATAACGAGGGAATCTCCTCAGGCCTTCGTTCGTGCGTAGAACGTTCCTGAAACAATACAACCGAAGCTTTCAATGTTAGGTGTATAAAACTAATTAATTAATAGCTCGAACTTTTCAACATAACGCAAAGACTGATATTCCATTCATAAAAGATATTTTTTTACCTTAGCAGGCGAAGGTCCTCGTACTAACGGTGGTGGAGCTCGATTTTTGGGACTGGCTCTTGGTTCTTCTTCTTGAGGGGCAGGTCCGGCTTGCTTAGCTAAGTTACGAAGTGCAGCAGCAAAGCTTCTACTGCTTGTTTGTTGGTTTCCGGGTCCAGGGCCGGGCGTATGACCTTGCGGTAATACACCAGAGCTTGGCCTGTGTGATTTACCAATTGAAGTTGGCGGTTGTCCTTTATTACTAGTTGGTTGAAGACCTGTGATCAATTATAAAAGAAAAATGGCGTTACTAAGACTGCAGGTAATTTTAATATAAAGTCAAATTAAAATAATCGAAAAAAAAAAATGAAAAGAAATTGATTGATTGTGTAGTTCAATTTCGATCATTGCGATACTGTGTTATTATTCATCCGAGAATAAATATTCTCTCGGTTTATACATGGGTTCTTAATTCAATTGCTGGAATTCATGAAAAAAAAATTGAAAAGAAGTAGATAATTAATTAAAATACTGAAATCTAAGCTTTCCATGTTGAGATATATATATACGTTCGCTACTTGTGTATCCGAGGTCTTTGTTTAAATGTGCTGTCATCCGGTTAGAAGGGAAAAAAAATGAGTAGTAGACAGAAGAGAAGAGTAAGAAATCCTCTTGTTCTTTTAGGGAGGTTTTCACCCTCCATTCAATTCCTCATCAGGAGAGTGCGCTTTGGCAATGGCAGATCTCATCCTACCCCGAAGTGCTCTACTCGGGAATACTATTTCTTTTCATCTGTATTCGTCCCTTGTAATTTTCTCTTTTATTCTACAGCACTCGAACTTGGATAGTGTTTTATTCATTGTCAGTTTCACAGTATGGTAGTTGAATGAATATAAGATTTTTATACAATTAAAATCTCATTAAATTCCAAGCTAATTGTTAAGTAATTGGTATTAATAATCTAAGATTCTAGACAACATTACCTATAATTATAATATCATGAATAACAATTCTCTCTTTCAATGTACATTTTATAACCATAAAGAAGAATATGGTATTTATTTTTTTTCCGCTTAAAATTAACGATCTAAATACTCTGTAAACCTAATAACTGTTACGTCGAGTGAACAATCGAGTTTATCAAGGTAAATACCATATCTAAATGTAGAAGTGAAATCGTATTGTATTATTAAACGAATTTCCTTCTCAATTGTATTAAAAGATGAATGAGAGAGTAATCAGTCCCTCATAAATTCATTAGAGGTACATAGGGATACGTAGTAAACTATTTTACTTTTCACAGCAACCCCAAAGATAAACCAGAGAGCCACCCGGAGTTGACTCGCTGTTGGGGTGTTAAGCGGCTTACAGTCTGTTACCATGGTAACACCATACCACTAAGACGGTACCTCAATCCCATCCCTATCCAACCCTCCCTTAACCATGGAGGATTATACAGGGTGTCTCGAAATTTGCGCATGTGCTACATACGGGCGGATTCCTTGCGAAGAATGAATACAAAATATCCAAGTAAAAACTTCCGCGAGGACTTAGTTTTCCTGTAAAAGCACTTATTAACGAACCAATCAGCGTTCATCTTTAGAAGACTGTCTAAAATCCGTATCGCCGTACGCCTTATTAGCGCGAGCGAAACAATAATGTGTGGTGTTCCCCGCTCGCTTGTCACAAGGCGCTCGTATACCTGTCTATGTGTCGCGCTCACGTATACGAGCGCGTTGTGACAAGCGAGCGGAGAACACCACACATTATTGTTTCGCTCGCGCTAATAAGGTGGACGGCGATACGGATTTTAGACAGTCTTCTAAAGATGAACGCTGATTGGTTCGTTAATAAGTGCTTTTACAGGAAAACTAGGTCCTCGCGGAGGTTTTTACTTGGATATTCCGTATCCATTCTTCGCAAGGAATCCACCCGTATGTAGCACATGCGCGAATTTCGAGACACCCTGTATACCACAAACTCGGTTTTTATACAAAAGTATTTCCACCCTGTGCCTCAATAAGGCAGAATTCCTCAATATTTCACTTTCGTGTATAATTATTATTTATTATTCATCGAACGGCTAATAATTCAACCGTATATATATATATGAACTGAAAACTTCAGAACTCGAATTACAAGAAAAAAGAAACAAATGTTTCACATGATTTTTTCGTACTATGTGTTGGTGATTAGTTTTTCATTGAATAACTTGGAATGTGTTTTTTTTTCTGTTTTTAGTAACGATTTAAATTCTTATAGAGATTCGAGAACTCCAAATACGAAAGAACAGAGTTCGAAAAAGAAAAAATCGGTTTAATAATAAGTTTCAAAAGTTCTTCAAAATCCGAATGATGAATGCCGCGAAATTCGTGAAATCCATTTAAAACTTGAATGAATTTTTTTCATAGCTGTTAATTATCCAATTAATTAGGCGAAGAGTGAATTAATTTACAGATTAATATTTGCAATGGTGAAACCACTTTACGAGTGGTTGAAATTGGATAAGTGGTAAAGTTGAACGCAAATTGAGGAGAGAAGTGAGAAAAAGAAAAAATCTCGCAACGATTTAATGACTGGATTGCATATTCCTGCAGATTTAATTAAGAATTTCATCTCAAGTTACCCTCAAGCGAGTAGAACCACATCTAAAAGAAAATAAATATGTCCTCATTGAACATTGTAGAGAAGATTATAAAGTATAATAAATAATATATAAATATTATTAAAAATGATGTAATGATTGATTGCGAAGGAATCTTTTGACACTCGTACAAGAAGACCTCTTCGTTATATTTCTGCATGTACTTAGTATAATGAAAATGTTTCATTTCGGTGTGAGCGCAGAGATCGCCTCGTGATCTACGAAATTTATACGAAGCTAAACTTTTTGACACCGGGTAATGTCGAGGGGTAGTATGACAACGAGGTTCGTCGTATTTGACCCCTGAGTAACCGGGTTAAGGGGGTTGAACAAAAAAAAAAAAATGATAAAAAAAAAGAGGCGTAAAGTTGAAACGAGTCGAAACGTCCATCAGGTTGTTATATATATTTAGCAATAATAAAGAACGGTTAAACCCGACTCGCCCCATGACAGTTTTCCCCGCACGTATAAATGAATAATTGATTGACACGGAAATACTGCATCATAGGAGGATGAGAGGAGATAGGAGTGCGAGGGTTGTGAATCGAATTAAAAAGTTACAACCGTGATTTCCGTAGTCTGGTGGAATTAAAAACTCGTTAACGCGCCTCAGCGAATTATTCGCGTACCGACGTTATGTAATCACCCTGTATCACATCGGGTATACATATAGTGGATATATTCCAGGGGCGGGGAAAATTCCGGGTGCTCACCTCACAAATATACCTAACTGGCGCGGTGCCCTGAAAAATCAATGAGCGAAGAGCGACTACGACGAAACTTGGGAGAGAGACGGATAGAGAGATAGAGAGATATAAAGAGAGAGAGAGAGAGAGAAAGAGAGAATCAGTGATACTGCAGGGGAGCAACGGAAATAAAGAGATGGAATATATATGTATAATGTATTACACATAGACAGACATATATACATGCATGAGTATCAAGAGAAGAGAGATCAGTCTGAAAAGAGGAAAGGAAAAATGGAAGGAAAAAAGAATCAAAGTGTGTTGAATTTTCCTCTTCTTCACTTTTTTTTTTTTAATTTTATTTTTATTTTTATTTTTATTTTTATTTTTATTTTTATGGTATTTTTTCTCTTCCTCCTTATCCTTCCTCCCTGTGAATCTTTATTCTTTACATTACTCCGCACCCTCAGTCGCGACGTGAACCGGTGCCAATACGACTGCCGCCTCTGTCTAATTCTACTCGTATACTAATACTAGTACTAGTACTGCTGCTGCTAACGCTGTTGCTGCTTGTTTAGGAGTCGGGAAATTTGTCACTTTAAATGGCACTTAGTACTTCCTGCGTGCAAATATGTTTATTTATATAACCGTGAGGTTTGATCAAGCTGATTTACGATAGGTCAAGTATCCGTCAATCATTTAATAAGAACCTCTAATTTCTCATTACGATATTTATCAAGTTTACTTTTATTCCAAGCACGTTTAATTTAGTCCACAATTTCTTCGATGCGAAATAAGAATATATCGCAGTTTTTAATCAGACCTCGTTTCATCTCGTTAGAATTTTTTTGGTCATGGTTATTTAAGTATTCCGTTGTAATTTCAAATTTGGATTCCAGCTAATTAAAAATCGGAACAGGATGAAAAGTATTCTGTATAAAAATCGTATTCGCATTTAGAACAAAGAAAACATTTGCACGGGACGGTGTTTTCGTTTCGAGACCGAATAGCAGAAGCAGCAGCAGCAGCAGAAGCACTGAATAAATTTCATCTCATTTTAGCCCACGTTATCTCATGTATATTAACAAGAAACGTAGGTAGGTATATAATATGTATGCCAAATTTTCTGGTCTTTGAAAAGGATTCAATATACATAATAATAAATTGACACACCGTCGTCTTCGGAAAAATTCGGTCTCAAATATTTATTCAGAAAATATTGTCTCGTCTATATTTGCATTTGTGAGATATAAAAAAAAAAAAAAAAAAAAAAACGATAGACATATATCTACGAGGGAATATAGGCGAAGGAGAGAACCGAAGCGAGGCAATGTATAGAGCGCAGTAGAGCGAGGGGACAAACCGTTATTAAATTGTAGATTCCAGTCACGTTTCACGATCTAACGAATTAATATGGAAATTCCGAAAGCAGAAAAGCGCCAAAGCGCCAAAGCGCCTTACGCGAGCGAACGAGTCCGTCCCAAGATTCTTCGGACTTTGCCTGGAGTTTGGGGTATCCCCAGGGGAAGCAGCAATTCAGTGGGGGTTAAGGATTTTACCTTCCATCCCTGTGCCATAGGCGCCCAGATCTCGGGATTTATTTTATCTCATCCTATTTCACTTCCTCCCCTCGTCTTGCTTCATTTTCTGCACTTTTTATTTTCCTTTCCCTTCCTTTTTCTTTTTTTTTTTTTTGGCGTTTTGTGAAAACCCGGTTAAGCAATTAACTTCTCGTTTATACCCACCGCTAATTTCTCAGATCTCGAAAAGACACACAGCTAATTAACTACTACATTAAACAAGCTTTATATACCTTTCATCTTTGTTACAGGTATACTCGCAACTAATCTGTCCCTCTCTAATTTAATAATCCCCCATTCCTAACGAACAACGTTAGACTGGAAAACCGTGACAAAAATAATAAACGTGAGCTCAAATGGATATGAAAAATAGATATTTCCATGGAAAAGTGAGTATATAATGTATACATATACTTTTCATCACTTTTTGTTTTATTCAAAAAACGATATCTTCCCGAAAAGTTGAAATATGCATATAATTAGGAATAAACTTTTGTACTTCTCGTATTACTCCGAAGAACAAAGTGCGGGAAGCCGGTAGGCCGACGCCAATGTTGTGCAAAAGGCAAGAAGAAAGACAAGGGGAATCGAAACGAGAGAGAATCTCTCTGAAATGGAAAGAGGGAAGAGGAAAGAGGGAATAGCGAGGGGTAAGAGGGTGGGTCGGCCTGTTGGCGTACTAAAATGAAACGTATATTTGAGGTGAGGGTTGTTCGGAGTTGAGCCCAGCTCGCGGGGTTCAGAGTCGTTTATATGGTGATTCGATGTGGGGTGGTTGGCTAAAATATCAAGGGTATCGTGAGCAGAGTGAGCGAGCAAGCGAGTGAGTGAGCCCAGCTAAGGGTGACCAACAGAGCCGAAGTTTGGCCAGCCTCGTTTTTCCTATTATACATATATCTACCCCTATATACGGTTTTATACGCCCTGCAAACACAGCAGGGAGAAAAGAAAAAGGCAAAAAAAAAAAAACGAGAGAAGAAAAAAGGAGGTAAAGTTAAAACATATGTGAAACGATCGCCGTGGTATAAAACTTCTGCAAAGGACCCCCCAGACCGTTAAATAAAATGGTAACGCCGCGACGTCCTTTGAGATGTTCATAAAATTTCACGATTTATGTATATATGTATATACATAAGTAACTTATGAAAATCGGCGAAAAAAATTGAAAAAAAAAAGGAATGAAATGAAATGAAATGAAATCATGATACTAGACATTTCTGGCAATTTTTTGTTTAACGAATAAAGGGGTGGTAATGGATGAGTGGCTTGCTTGCTTGCTTGCTTGCCACCATCGAGCACCTGTCAGCCTCTGTACAGAGTAAATGAATAACAACAACTCGACACGCACGGTTTACCACTCAACCGTCAACACCCCGTACCTCCACCCATTAACCATCACCCTTTCGGCCGTCGCGATTAAACGAATAAATTAAAGGCTAAATATCGCGAAACAAAGTCATATATGACATTGCAGTCGTCGCTATAGTGTTGGCGATTACTTATACACACGCCCCTGCACCATGAGTCTAGTTGATTGCAATGTAGTCGATATTGGATGGACCGAATCGAACAAATTTTGTTGTTAATTTTTTTTCGGATAGTTTTTTTTATTTTTTCAACTGCTTCTATACGGGTTGTTAATTGGTTTTTTATTTCAATTTTTTTCAACCATCTCTATTCGCAGTTGGGATGAAAAAGCTATAGAACAAAAAGCAATAAGTATATGAAAAGAATAAGTGCGTCTAAAAAAACTCTGAAAAATTGACAATTTTACATCACGAGATGGGAGAAAATTCAGAGGCATTGACTCCATGCGCGAGGGTCGCAGACAATTTTGCTGCCCAATTCTTCATTTGAATAAATAATGAAATTCTTCAAGAGTCATTTCACAGATGAAAGATGGATCCTCATCACTTCTTTCCCCGTATTTTAGATTTCACAGTCAATCTGCGATGAACAGTCCTCAAGGTGAGCTAGCTTTGGGACGAGACTGCACAACGTCGAGAGAATTTTTCTTTCAACGTTCTGAGAATACCATTCCCCGGCTACATCCATGTTGTTCAATTTAAAACCAAGGATAATAAAGCCGCATAAATAACTAGTGAAAAAAATCACCTTAAGAAAACTTCAATAGAAAACGGTAGGAAATTTGAGGATATTTCTAAACCGATTCAGGATCACCATAAACACCCTAAGATGCTGGAAGGCGAGAAAACTAATGAAAGGAAGAAAATTATAATAAAAAAACTATAAAGCACCTCGTACAACAAAAGCGTTAAAAATGATGGTGAATCGATAATAGATAGCGGGGAAAACCTCTGTACCCCGAGCGCAGGGTGGATCGTTGGAGAGTCACCATGGGCTGCTCTCGGGAGGTGGTTCCTCGAACAATAGAAATAAGCTCTAGATTAGGGGTTGATTTGCATGGGGTTCCACTAATTGTCGCCAGAGGGTGCCTGTGCACATATACACACGGAAACACAAGCGAATATATATATTATACACGTCCATTTATATACATATACGAACGCGAATATACAGAGACTCGCCACGTGTCCTGTGGGATGAGAAAATCGTTACGTGGCACTCAACCCTCTCCCGTTTTACCCCTCCTCGCGATCTATCCGCATCCACTGTGATCCCGTGGTTTTCCCTCGGGACCGATGAAAACCGACCTGTTGTCCACCACGCCCGATTTTTCGCTGTATATTTCCGGCTATGCTTATTATTCCATATACATATATATATTTATATATTCGGTATGAAATGATGATTAAATAGCGACAATTAAAATTGCTGAGGTATTAGTATAGTAGGTTGGTTGAAAAAGAAAAAGAAATAATAAAAAGAAATAATTCTTTATTACGCGACAAAACGTAGTTCGCCTTATGACCTCGTTTACTTTTTACTGACCACCATAAATTCGCTCGTTAACCTCAACCCATCCGCAGCAGGCATTCAGTTTGCAGGCGATCGGTGGGTGAAGGTGTGCAAGGTTTTTCCGCACATTAAATGTGATAAATATTTTTAAACGTTGTTATTCGTTATGTTATATGGTCGTTAAATTAGATGAAAGATAGAAACATTTATGATCGGTATATTTTTTTAAGAATAGGTATACGACGCGAATCGCTTCTTTGATTCTTACGTTATAGATCGAATCTCGTTTTTATAACCAGGACGATATTATTACAGCGAAGGCTACAGGTTTTTACTTTTTTTTTTTATCTTTCCACATACACGCCATTTTCGTCATTTCAAATTAGCTAACATCAGTCCGGTGCTAATTAATAATCGAGAATCAATTCCGGGAATTTATTACCCTGACGCATATGACGAGGCGGAAAATATATATTTATCTCGTTTTTATGTCAAGCTGATAAAAACCGCCTGAGATATGTATATTCGAAATTTGAAACGATTAGTAAGAGGCGTGAAAAATTTTTTTTTCACAAACTTTCGACTAATTCTATAAAACCAAATATCCAACGTAGTTCCGCAGTGCAGTTATACGTGGACGTGAGAATTGAACGAAATAAAGCATTCGGTCTACTAGTACTACTGTAGCGGGCAGATGAAACGTAACATATAATGAAAACCATATAGACTAGGTTGCAATGCAACCGGACATTGCGAGTAGCTCGGAGCATAGCGGGGTCAGCTAGAAAACGAGAAAATGAAATTATTTTCCGAGCTTTTCAACTTCCCGACCAATTTTCAAACCGCATTCGCTGCAGGGTTGATTCCAACGTTTCATAAAATATACTTGTTTCGTCTAAAATGAAACGAAAAAAAGAAATAAATGGAAAAAAAAAAAGAAACCAGGCCAATTCGGTTCTAAAAGTCTCGTAAACTTCAATGTTCATATACATGTGGATGCATAATCAGTGAGACTCTCCAGAGCTGAATGGCGGAAATAAAGAAAGAGAAAAATTAAAAATGACAAAACTAGGAAAAGTTTTACCACCGGACCAGAAATATACTGGAAGTGTCTCCGAAATTGTGCCTTTATTTGAGCATATTTTTCGAGCAAAATAATTCCAGACCAAGTCATAGTCGGAATTCAGGATGCATGAGAGGGTCGATTGTCAAATCGCAATGCTCGTTTACTGGAAACGAGAATTTTCGGGTGATGAAAGATACGAAACGTGTGTGGTTCTGCTTCTGCCCACATAGATATAACTTGAATGCGCGATACCGTCTCTGCCATTGCTAAAGCTATAGCTATAGCTATACTGTGTCACAGACGAAAAGAAAGAAAGAAAAAAAACCGGTGGAGGTGGAGATATATTTTCTTGGATTTTATATACGACTGAAATTTCGGTAAACACGATTATCGCCGATCATTTCCAAACTAATAAATAAAGTGAATAAAATAAAATATACCTAATATGGCGAAATTCTGCAGTAAGATTGCAGCGCAAAGCCGTAAAGCGAACACGTGCAGAAAGCAGCTCCTCAGGGCGTGGTAACTACACGGTTTACGACACTCGTATTATACACAAGACAACGCACCGCGGTTAGAGTTGCAGGGACCGTTTCTGTCAGAGATTCGTATTCGGTGAAAATAGCTCTGAGTTTACTTTACGTCTTACGGAAGTCAAAAGCAAACTTTGTTAAAATCAGGTCACTCGAATGAGCCTCAAGGTTTTTTTAAATCAGTTGAAACGTTATGCCGATTCGTTGACTTTTATTTTTCTTCAAACGCGGTTTGATGTATAATTCGGAGTGAAAATTTCACTGAGAGACTGAAGAACCGAAGAATCATAAAGGGGAGAGTTTTTTGTTACAAGAAAACGAAATTTTCGAGGACTGAACAACGGTAGATGATCTTTACTCTCGGAGGTTTGAATTCGCCAAAGACAAGAAGTGAAGCGGTGAAGATGAAAGAGGCAGTATTTCTGAGTGAAGAAGAAAAGGAAGAAAAAAAAAAGAGTATCTAAAGTTAACGATTAAAATCGGCAGGTGCAGTTCGGTAAAAGAAAAAACCATTAAAAACAAGGCCGTTAATTAGAGCACGTGATCTTAAACTCCTAGTAATTCCATCCAAGCACGAAGCGGGACGCGGTAGCTCATACGTATATAAATTCGATTAAACTAAACGTAATTGGTAAGTAAGAGCGATAAAACTGGATCATAATTAATTCTTAAGGTACCTATAATCGGTTGCACGCTTTACCTGGGCCGAAAAAAAAAAGGAAAAAGAAAAGAACCGGTAACGTAACCCGCATGCATCTTAGGCATCGCACAACGCCTGTTACACGCCCAAACCTGTTAACTAGAGTTTGCGTGGTGCAAAAAAGGCCCTCTTGATTCTAAAAGGAAGCGTGTTTCTCTTCCTGTTCATGCTAGGATCAGAAAAGTATTTTCAGCAGGTCAAGCGTGTCGTTTTCTACACAAAAAGATCCGAATCATAGAATTCTAATAGCCTGTGATATCCTTGTGCCCAAAAATCTTGGAATGATTGTGATCGTGATTTATCGTCAGTAAGTTCAAGTTGATGACGCAAATTCCTTATAATACTCGTGTTTTTCCATCGAATTGAAAAATCATATTTTTTCGGCTACCGAATCGTTTCGTTCAGCGATTAGTTTTGGTTCCAGTATATGATTTCGGAGCATTCATTCTCCGAAATATTAATCCCCGCGGCATAATGAAAGAAGCAGAAGTATGGCGTCACCTCAAGACGTTACAAAGGAAAGAACGGTACTCTCGGTGAAACTCGAATACCATAGTTATAGTTATATTTCTGTTTGACAACGGATTGTTATAACTCACAGGCATACCTATAAGAAAGTTTATGTAACTTTGAGACAGTTTCGCGGGATCTGGATACAGGAAATGGTTGGTTAACTATAAACAACAGAGACCCAAGTAAGTCAGTGAGTGCGGACTATTTGCATACATATCTTCCCCTGAAGGATCGCGCAGCATCTGGTTGGAGCAACTGCCGTTGTGTATAGTGTAATAATAGAGTTGAATGGAAGCTCACATATGTGGTTCAAGTAGTGGAGTAACACTGCATACGGACATTGTCTACAAGGCTGCAGTAGCAGAAAGCAACGGAAACGGCGTGCGCGGAGGTATAGATATGGTACGTAATATGTCCATGTTATACGTTGTAGAACAGAACCGAAGTGTAAGCCATTTCGTCTAAACAATAGAAGACAATGAGGGACAATGGAAACGAGATGAAGGGTGTGCACTCCAACCGCAATACTCAAACCTCAAGAGTCCCGTGGGTTGTTCATTCAAGTCACCATATTCTGTTCCACGATTTTCACATTATTACCAAATACCGTAGAAACTGAACCACATATATGTGCTTTACGACCTACCAGTCATTTCTGCGTGGGTGAAGTTACGGTTAGTTATTGCGAGAAGACTTCGTCTGATGTCTCCATCCCGTGGATCGTAGACTTTCATGCAAGAATATTATAAGCAACGTGAAAAAGTTGAAGGAAAAAAAAGAGGAAGATGATCGGAATTGATGATTCTCGAACAGTAGGATTAAGTGTTCCTTTTTTTATTTATTCATTATTATTATTATTATTATTTTAAGAACCTTCACCGCTTGATCAAGGTATTCGATTTCCGGTGGTTAAGCATGACACGAGAGGAACTATACAGTTCTTTAAATCCCTAGTACCGGATGTTGATAAGATCGTGTAGCTGTGATATTTTTTTTAAATTATGGTTTATAATTATACACCAACTCAACTTCCGCGGCTGTACGAGTGGGGACTTTAAACGAAGCGTTTAAAAGGACGGTGTTTGAATTTGGAATATTAAAATGCCCAAGGCTCACATACCGCGTCGAATAAATCCATGTACGTTCAGTCACCATTTCGGTATTTTTTTTATTCTAGAGAAAGTTTTTCGAAACGTAGAAGCACGCTATAGCTTAGACTTCAAGGTTTTGAAGATAAATCTTTCGGCAATCTGCAAACTCCTTTAACCCAAATCGATTCATTACGTGTACAGAGTACTTCGCCCGCCACCATTGACTCGCATTAGCAAACAAATCAAGCGAATACTCGAGAGATCGTGTATTTGCACGTTAAAACTAATAACTCTTTATTTGCAGAAGAGTTTCTTCCTCGTTACATGATTCGATTAACAAATATACTACAGCGAGACTTGAGGAGTGTTGAAAGAGAATTCGTTAAAAATTTGAACAGTAATTGATATACCGAAATCGCATCCGTTTGCAAGCTTGTAAATTTCTAATGGGAAATATTATGAATAAAGCGATAGTCGGGTGGTAGGTACTGTATATACCTACTAGTGTAAAATTATCAGATATTTAGAGGGTTGACATGTCACGGGGTGTAATTAATATTAATGAGGGAGGGCTATACGGTCGAGTGTACAGAGATCGACCCCTGCCGTGACTTCCTGGGGTGAGTTTTGCAGAGACCCGAGGAAACCCGAACCGCAGAAACGGATATTTCGCGCAGCTGCAGGGTCCCAGCAACCCGCCAAAGGCAGACGGTCGTCGAACGTAATCGATATAGGTAGTAGGTACCTACGTTCTTCAGTATTTCATCGTCGATATTTCCGACCCTTCAAATTTTACTACAGAATCCAAATTTCCGCACCATCAAAGCTCGCAAAAAACAAAAAAACAAAAAAAAAAAATACCGTCTCTTCCTCTTTTTTTTATAAATTTTCAAATTCACCGAGCTTATCGATTACGGAAAAAAAATTTACGTGAAGAAAAAAAACCATCAAAAATGAATAAACAACATCAATTTTGCCGCCATATTGAAACCTTATTAACAAGCAAAAATGAATAAAAAAAAAAAAAACGAACATTATTATTCACGAAAACGCGATCGATACTGATCGACGACTAAGCTGGCTTCACGCCCTTTTTAGCTGATAATAAATGAGTCTTCCGTGAAATAGGGTTCGGGACTATGGGGGATCGATAGGGCGCGTGTAGAGTGAGATCCTTGACGGTTGATATGTCGTTTTTTTTATACGCGTTCGTTCCTGCTGGTACAACAGCTGATTTAAAAATAGGCGGAAGTGCCTAAAAGAAGAAGAACCATTTCCTGTAGCGATGAATATCCGACGTAAGACTGAGTGAAGGTAAAAATGCAGGCATATATTTTTTTTATTTTTTTCGTTTTCAGAGTTTATACGTAAAAAAAAAAAAACGAAATGAATAAATAAATAAAAGAAATTATCGGATTTGAGGGATTTTCATTTTCATTTACTTTTTCCTTCTCATTTATTTCGCGCAACATTTATCCGTCTATTTGTATACATAAATTTCCCGCACGTCTTTCAGGGATTTTTTAATAAAGGATCACGACTTGTCCGTTTCCCTCGGGGTGTTTTAGCCTCCCAAAGGGTCTGGAAGAACGGGAAGGAACGGGAAGTAAAGGGAAACGGGGGGCGAGCGGTCCCAGCTGCTCTTTCAATTGTTTCTCGAGCAGCCAACGAGCGACGAGAATGACAAATGAACGACGCGACGCGACGCCTGCAGCAGCTCCGGAAGCGGAACAAAGCCACGAGAATCACGGAGAACGAGCCCTACAGTATAGGTACATACCCACTACCTGCAGAGGGTTGGGAAAACGGGCCAAACCAAGGGAACAAGAATCCCTAACGTATAGAATAAGAGATTATCTCTATAGCAGGCAATCACCAACCGTGTAAGCTATGCGGTTACCGCAATAATTATACCTGCAGCCTGTATATGTATAACTTTACACACTCTCACTCGGCGTTGTTATTAATTAAACGATTACGAGCTTGACGTTAGCCCCGTGTACAAAATATAGCTATACGCGAATCGAACCAGGCGAATCCTGCCGCACCTGTCCATGCAAATTAACAACTGTCTAAATTCGATCTAAGTCTTTGAAAATTTATATAATTATATTATATGTATAACGTTTTTATAACAGTCATCGATAGTTTTTTTTTTTTTTTTTTTTTGTCTTTAGTTTTAACTTACGTTGAAAGAACGTCGAGGCAAATGATCACATACCTGAAACAGAAAGAGAGATTTTCGTTAATTTTTTAATAATGGGCAAAATTTTAGGTTAAAACAACAAGGGGAGTTTGGTGGTGGGAATTGAAAATTCCTCAAATTCGATGACGGGAGGTTTTGATCTCAGGGTTTTTTACCGATACTGTATTAAAGGTGTGCTTATTGCAAACATATGAAAGCCTCGTTTTAAGGTAGCGATTTGATTCGATACGCTTCGTCACAAGACAAAAGATAATAATATATCCCGATCACATTTTTTACTCCAAATCGTACGATTTTTAATTATTTTCTTCAGGCTCAATTTCTACAATATGTATTTATGTAAATGGAGTTCGGGGCAAAATTGATAATATCTCACCCTAAAAGGTCACTCCTATATTGAGGCGGATATACGTTTCATAGTTTCTCAATTTTTGCTAATCAAATTAACGATTACCCAAATAAAAATAGATAAATATATACATTCATGTATGTATAATGTATATGGATACTTTGACATGAAATATATAAACGCGATGTTTACTTCTGTAAATCTTTGAGCATGATATTTCTAATAAATATATATACATGTATTTTATATATAGTTAGTTGGTTAACTAGTGAAAATTGACGTTTTAAATCCGCCCTCCTCAGTTATACCCTGCAGAAGCGAACCGGAAGTGAGATATTTACATGACACGCGTCGAATCGAGTGCCGGGCTTCGTGCGTAGGTAGCTATATTTCTAAATATAGCGTGTGTTACCACAGTACGTTCGTGTTTCAAACCACGTAACGTAACGTAACGTAACGTAACGTAACGTAATGGAACGGAACGCAATGAACGAGCGCAAACGCTGCATCTGTCAAAACACGGTTTCGTTTTCGTGACTGTTGCTGCTGCTGCTGCTGTTGCTGCCCGAAACGTAACTTCTTGCCCGTCTAAATTTTACTATATTTATAACACCAACGCCTTTGGCTTTATTGGCTTATTGGTTTAACTCTGTTTAGACGTGCGGGTTTGTCTTGGTTTCTCTCTATACATGAACCATTTTTTTTTTTTCTTTTGCTTTATATATCTTTGCCGTATATATATTATATATATATAAACATATATACGACGGCAAATGTTCCGTATGAGAAATTTACACATCATCTTCAACTTCAATGGAATTTTTCTTCTTTTTTTTTCTCGTGACTCTATTTATATTTTTAGTCATTTTCATTTTCGCGTGAGAATTGTAGAAAAAAAAAATTTCGTCGAGTTTTTCTTTTTCTTTTTCTTTTTTTTTTATTCCCCCCTGTTTCTGCTAAATACAAATTTCATTCTGTTTTATCAACACTTATAGTATAATACCGTTTCGTTATTAATTTTCCATAAATGAATATCTTTAAACGGTATAATAAGGTTCATATAGCAACGTGTTTTAAGAAGATTATACTTTGGGGCTGAAGCTTCAGCTGTAATTAATGGCAAACAGTCTTTGTATAATAACGTCACGTATACGACGTTATAATATTAGTATCGAACAAAAATAACATACAACCGATATTCCTATAATATAATATACATCAATATTAATTTCTATATATCTTGCAAAGAGTTGCAGCTGACAAAAAACCAACTGATCAAATATCATCGCTTCGCCAACTGCAAAAAAATGCAAGAACTCGAAAATATGTATCAGGGAATTAACGTTAGAACAGATCAAATGTTTTTTTTTCCCCCGTTAATTAAAAAGATTAGAAGAAAAATTTTAAAAAATTAAAAATTAATGCGTGAACAATTAAATTCTTTTCATTCAATATACTTTTTTCAAACTCTTCAATGTAAATATAATATACCATAGTTTTACAGTTTATAATTAGTATACGGCATCTTAAAGGTAGGTAAGCGTGTGGAGAAGAATTAGTAGCAAGCTTTCATAGATATAGACATAGCAGTAAGAGAAGTAAGGAGGGTGGGCCAACGGTGTAAGCCGTCTTAAGCACGGCGTATTCATCGCCGTCACAAAGTAATCTTCGTCTAATCTTGGCCTAATCGTTCTCTCGCTACGCGCCCAACAATCCATCTTTCCCTAACCCCTGGAGCCAAGCTTCTCTGACACTTGGGCGAAGTAGCGTAGCGGCATCGTATTTTCGGAACCGAACTTCCCCTATAATGTTTCTCGCTCGATTTGAGACACGGTCGTCGTCGTCGTCGTCGTCGTATAATTTCCTTGTTTTCTCGCACTTCCTTATATACCTACTTATACTTCCTTCCTCTATACTTTCTATACATGTATTCCTTTTTTATACATAAATACATATATACCTACATTATTCGCTTAGATATTTTTATCACCTTAAAGATAAGAATAAAATATCATTTTAAAAGTGGTCGAAAAATATGACTTCTAATCATTTCAATGAATCCTTACGGCTTCGGTCCTCTACTCAATTCCAAAACAACAGATCAATTAATAATAGATATGTGAGTCTCTCCGTAAAATTAAACCGAATTACCTCTATAACTGGGAGATGAAAAAATATGAGATTTACAGGATTAGCGTGAAAAATTGTGATATATTTTTCAATTAAAAAATTGGCCATTACCAGAAAAAAATCAAATCAAACTTTCGACTGACGAATCACGGTGAACATTTGACTTCCACTGAATAGAATATAGTTTAAAACAGTTTTAAAAAGTTCAGTTTTATCAAAGTCTAGACACTTTTTACCGATGCAACGCGGTTAATATACAAATCTAAAATGATCGTTCAGGCGCGTGATCAAACGAGTTGATGGAATTTACGTGGTTAAAATAAATTCAATGGCAACCGAAGCTGTATAACGAAATTGGTCTCGTATTTTTTTTTTTTTCGTCTAACAAATAGGTAGGTGTAGGTATATAGGTATATGAGAACCGAATCGAGTGCTCGATTGTCGGTTGATTGAGAAGGTAGATGAGTTACCGGAGGCGAGTAGGAGGCATGGTATATATTCTGTATTTCGTATATAATCAAGTTTCCGTATACCAACCGCGCGCTTCCGTTCATCCTCTAGTATAGTTTCCTGAGAACTGTGAAAGGATCTCTTCAGGTTAGTTATACACATAGATATATCTATCTTGCTCTGGGCGCTTTGTTACCTGTAATTGATTTACGTGTCGTCGTTTGATCCACGCTTTCAGAGTATTTGAAGTAAAGAGAAGACGAGATCTTGTACGAAGGAAGAAAACTCAAGAATTACATGTCGACACACGAAAGTCTTAAGAAATTCGAAAAAAAAAACAAAAGAAAAACTTGCAAGAGATGAATAAAAAGAGGGAAAGTAAATATCATTATCGAGAAAAAGTGTTTGGATAAAAAAAGAAACTAAGTTTAAATTTTCGTAAAGAAGTCTTCAATTTTTTTTTTTTTTTTCGATTATATCTCATCGAATTTCTCCAATTGAATTCGAGGAAGATTTATGTGGAAAGAAACTATGTGAATATATTTATTTCGGGTAAGAATTTTTCAACACCGTGTATACGATGAGAAAAAAGACAAAGGATTTTCACAGTTAGTGCATTCCGGTTACCATGGTAACCGGGACCCCAGGGAAAAAGAAGAAGACGAAGAACGAACGAACGGAAAGCTCATGATGGGAGGTTCTGCCTTCTTAGTTCTTATATACATACATATAAATACGAATTTGAACAGAAATGCGACATCTAGTCGAAAGTCTAGCGATATTCGTCGAGAAAACCAATATAAAGAAGGTTTGAGAGGGCATGGGTATAAGAAAAAGATGTAAAGAGTAAAGAAGCGTGAGGAAAACTCTCAGGGGACTATACTCCGATTGTCAGTTTTTTTTTTTTTTTTTTTTTTAGCAGACCGTGTCTTATCATCTGCAGATTTTTCCCTTTTTTTTTTCCAAATTTTATTTCTTCTTTTATTACCTCGGTATGAAAATTCAATTATAAAATGTAACATAATGGAAAATGAAGGTATTTACGATTATTAGTAGATAAAATACTGTTACTGCATACGTAATGCAATACAGACTTATCTTTATCGGATTCAGAAAATTGTTGGACGCAGTGCGGTAAAACGAGAAAAAAAAAAGAAAAAAAAAAGCGCGGAGTGATTCGCTATATTTGAATTTATTATCTAACTGACACTCCGATTCTCTGCACAGTGTCAGTTTTCAGATTCGCTGATTATGTAAAGAATGATAAAATCGATTTGTTGAAATAAAAATAAAAAAATAATGAAACAAAAAATTGTAAATTGCTAACCTAATTTGACTTCATTTCATTTTACAACCGTTCGTCGTTTATCGTTTTCTCCCAGGTAATTCCCAAACGAATAAACGACCCATTAGAAATTTGAATTTCTCAACGGCTCAACGGCAGTTCGTGTCAGCATGTCGTTAAAAGTTTCGCCACATTTAGTTCGTGCAATATATATTATCGTACCACGTAAAGTTAGAGGTTCGTTAGAGAAGTCAGACCCATAGTACATACTACATAATATAGTAAACCGATAGAACCTCGAGTTTTCACCAAATTCACAACCCATGATTATTTTTTTTTCTCACAGATTAGGTAATCACCGCAGTACTATATTCTATACGCGTATTATTATCATACCTTGAGAAATCGAAATATTTGAAAGATTCTTTTTTCTTTCTTTGCCCAATTTCACCTTTTTTTTTTTTTATTTTATTTTTTTTTTATTCAGAAGAATTGAGTATTTATAATTCATATAAATACGCCCGCGTACAAGGTCGTTCGATTATTATAAATTCTCTTTGTCTACGTGACAACGTGGTGGTGTTGTCTGATACAAGAATTAAGGATTCAATGCTGCACCGTCTCGATCGTAGCCTAAGCTTTTCCTATAGAATAAAAGATGAAGCAATCAGCGACAAAAGTTGTAGCGCTTCGTCGACTGAATTTTTGATTAAACCAGCCTAACTTAACCCAATACGTATAGGCTATAGCTAACCATAGACAGAGTTTGGGATGTGAGAAGAGAAGAGGCCCTGGACTATAGCACGCGTGGACGATGCAATCGGAATATAAATAGACGATGGACAATCAATTATTGTGAAACACGAGCTCGCGGTTCATCCGCACAGCCCGAGCTGTCAGTAGCAGCCGGAGAGAAGATAATTACTTCTCTTCAGGATTCGATTAATATCTCGATCCTTGGGCAAGATCAATTCTATACATCCTGTACATGCATCGCGCTAGCGGCTTTGAAACAGCTTATGAAACCGCCTGGATCAAATTGAAGAAAAATAAATAACCGAATGATAAACAAGGGGGTTCTGTTTTATCAACGATATTATTTTCTCACATGATTTAACTGAGAGAATTTCAAAAATTCAATTTCGATCAAATTCTTCAAATTGAAGATAAATCGCCTGAAAGAATCGCGCTCGAGATCCCTGTGCGAAGAGAGGATTTTGAAACAAAAAATTTAAATTAAATAAAAATGTATGATCAAGAAATTCTTCTTTGCCGAAGAACGAGATATATATATGTATATATATATATCCATAAAAAAATACGGTTGATCCAATTTGCGGAAATTGTAAATGAAAACAGTCCCCGTGGTACGAGACTCGAGTCACAGTGAGCGTCGTTTTATCTGCTTTGAAGCCTCGAAATTCCCATTCGCGTCTTTTGTCTCTGCGTGTATTGTTTCTCAGATACTTATACCTACATAGATATAGGTATAGGTATATTACTTGAAAAGGAGTTTTTCTCAAACTCGTATTACAGAGATCGAAAATCTTCAATGAATAAGATGAGGGATCAAAAGAGTCGCTCGTGCGGTACGAAATGAGATATATATATATATATATATACACACATATACCTACACTCACAGGATCTATACCCAACAATTTCATTTATCTGTCGCAATAAACCTTGTCGCAAGGACCCTCGACCCCCCTCCTTATCTCTGCTATGTATCGAAGTGGAATGAATTTTTCTTTCTTTTTTTTTTTTCGTTTCTTCTCCTTTTTCATTGTTTCTTCGAAACGAATTTCCAGACCTCAAACGATACGTCAACATCTCTTCAATCATTTTTTTGTTTTTCATGTCATAAATACATACATATAGATTTATACATATATTATTTTTTTTTTTTTAATTTGAATTGATTTACGTGAGTAAAAAATTTCCCTTTTCTTGGAATAAAACTACTTTCATTTTTATACATTTCTTTTTTCTTTTTTTTTTTCCCCTTAATATTGCTGCTGCTGCTGAAGGGAATGAAATATCTCAGACTCGTAGGACCGCGTACTCTTCTGTGTATGTATAGCTGTTTGTTTTCCAACAGTCTATTGCGTTCGTTTGACGCCGTCGACACCGATGACACGGTTGACCCCAATTGGCATTCGTTGACCCTAACCGTGCGCGTTGTCATGACTCCCAGTCATCAACTTATCTACCAGTTAAGTCTGTTCGCTATCCCTCTCTTTAAAGAGAGTCGGTTGCACGACCTATGACCCACACCGTCCGTTCATTCCCGCGCGTAGTGTAATGGAATAAAAAAAATAAAAAAAACGAAGAAAAAAAAAATTATTCACATCGCATTGGATAGGATATTGAAAAAATTGATTAATTTTTAACGCTTCAAATTCAGATTTTTTTTTTTTTTTTTTTGCCAAAAGGTTTTTACTCCAATTCAAAGACTCTTCAGAGCGGATTTTCATAATTCTGAAACGAAGAACACCAGAGGGTTAAAATTCCGGAAGCTAAAGACGCGAAAGACCGAAATTCCGCAACTTGAAATTCACGCATGCATTCATCCGGTATTTAATAACTCGGGCCTTATTGATTGTATCGAGACCAATAAGTGATCAAATTAATTGATCTTCTTAGGATATATTTTCCGGAATGTAGTTCCAAAATCCTATCAATTAAATCCATGAAATCGAAGTTTTCGATTGAAATAGATAAAACGTGTTTTCGTAAATAGGTTCTCAATTAAAATAAAATATTTTTTGTCTTTGCGAAATTATCGGATCTTTGAGCTTCCGGGTGTCTAGACTTTCGGAGTTTTGAGCAATCTGCATTTCGATTTTGCAGAATTTCAATATTCTAAACCCCAAGGTTTCTGAAAATTCGAAATCGTCTAAAACAAATTCAAAATTTTGACCGTTCGTACCTCTTTAAACAATTCGAAACTTTAACCCAGCCCCACGTGTGGTATACCTACGTATAATTATATATGATCGCGTCTCTCTTTCGCGTCAAAGCAATTACTGTGCAGGACAGCAAAGTGTTCCTGAAGGCAGCCAGGCAGCCACAGGCAGTCAGGGCTTGATGATTTCAGTGTGTTAGCTAGCCCGTCAGAGGCTGAGGCTTCTCTCGTTGGGATCAAGTGAGGCCAATTGACCACCGGGAGTCCACTTGACTTCGGTCGCCCCCACCCCCCTCCCCCCCCTCACTGCTCAAATCTATTACTTACGATCAGGACGAATAATACACGAGTGAGAAACGCTGCACAGAGATACAGGCACGAATAAGATACATACTGAAAGACAGAGATCCGAGACTGAGAAATTTTTCTTTATTTCTTCTTTTTCCTTCATAAGTATATAAATATATTTATATTGTGCATTTTATAATTACAAAAAGGAGGAGAGAGGCTGAAATTTTGTACGTCGGTTTTTCCCGCAGAAAATCGGAGCTACATAAATATATACGAAGAATCATTGCTAAGCGAGGGGCAAAGTATAGTAGTGAAAGCTCGGCTGAAAATTGAAAGATTTATTTTTATTCTTTTGCAGAATTTTCCTCTTTTTTTTTTTTTTTATTCTATTTTTTCAAATTACCGAAAAAAAAAACAAAAGATTTGTGAAAATTTTTGTTTATTTATTAATTTTCAGCTGAGTGCTTACTTTGCTCCGGTTTTCCCTATATATATGCATATAGGTTAATGTATTTATTGAAGTATGAGCCAAAAGCCTTTGAAATTATGTACATACCTTGGAGTAGAGTTACATATCGCTATATTGCAATTTCGACTAGGTACAAAGAGACTAGCTGAGCTATTATAGAGATAGATCCGCAAAGTTCTGATCACCGAGTCTCTCTGATCCTTCGATTTATTGAATAAAAAAATCAACCCGTATCCTTAACTCCATATAGATATAAGGTATAAAATCATACACCTATATATGTTAGGTATATGTATAAGACAGTGTAAAAACGAGGCCCGTGAAATCGTTTCAAGGCTGCTATACGTATGTATATACGTATATTACTGGCTATAGTGTATATAGCGTGCAGCAAGTCAAAGGGGAAAAGATTCAAGGATATAAATCAACGAAGACAACGAACAAGTGCTGCAGTACAAAGATACGGACTATATAGTGAGTCTAGGGGAGCTGGGGTGCTGCTGTTTCTGCTGCAGTTGTAAATTTATATACCTTTAGCGTAGGATTTCATTTGCCCGCGGTGATTACCCCGTGTTTCTTTTCTTTTTTCTTTTCTTCTTTTTTTCTTCCTCAATTACTTTAGATTCTGTTAAAATGACGAGGAAGAAGAAAAAAAAAAAAAAGAAATTGATAATACGCAAAGAGTTGAAAAAAATAACGAAATAAGATTTGTCGTTTTCTTTGTTTTATGTTTATTTGAAGACTCAGTTTTTATCCAGCCACGTACAGCAGCACGTGTCAAATTTTTCGGATTGATAATCTCGCTCCTCTCCTTGATGTTTTTAATTTATTTTCCCTTCTCTCTAATTAATAATCTTGAAAATTCATCAGCGAATCGTTTGATCTGATTTGACATAAAAGAGATGTCGGATAAAGAGAGAAAGACGATAACAAAAAAAATAAAAATAAAAAATACCTTAATGTATCGGCGAAAGGCCCGATATCCAATACACGGTAACTTTTGACCGTGACAACTCGAGTCGATTCGAAGACTCGAATATAACAAAGCGAAATCCCTCCTATACTTTTCGCATTCATTCGTTCGTGTAGTACCCATACCGCGCGTAGCTACTGGCATATATAGAGATCCCGAGTTTTCCGTTTGTCGTTTCTTTTTACCCGCTTTATTCGTTTTATCGGCTCGATTCTGGGGAACCTTCTGCATTCCATGAATATTTTAAGAATAAACGAGCCGAGAACCAGCCATGGCAATGTCCCACGCTTTATCTCACTATATACCGCCTCACCAAAAAGTTCGGCTGCCTTTCTTCCTATTGGTGTCTACCGTTGGCTCGCAATTCAGGAAATATCTTAGTCAATATATACCCTTATATATTTGCGCTTCGAATTTTCGTTTTCGTTTTCGTTTTCTTTTTCTTTTCTCCCCTTTATTCATACTTTTAGCAACCCTCGTTTATGCCTATATCCTACGTGTACCAGACTACTTATATGTTCTCTCGTCGTGCTGCTGCACTGCGGCATCTTGCACCATAACTGCAAGTTTGCGCCAATTTTTACAACGCATATGTTACAGATATACTCGAGCAGAAAATTGCATACGTGTTTTATTCTACGTTATTTTCCGACTTGGATAGATTAGGTATAAATAACGATTTTTAATTCCATTATTCTGCTTTGAATTTGGTGAAAAAAAAAAAATAATAATGACTTCTATCAAAAAAACGAAAACTACGAGATGAAAAATATTATGAAATTTACAGGATTTTGCTTTCAAATGATATGCACAAAAAATTGCCTGTCGTTCTTATCTAACGGAAAAAAAAAAAATAATATAAAAATTCAACGTTCAATTTTTTACCGACACTTGACAGCATTTCGTGTTTAAAAAAAAAAATGAAAAAAATAGTACTATTTTTTGTTTTCACACTCAGAGGTGATTTTACTTGAATAAATATCGTTTGTATGATAGCGTGAGATGCGATAATTTAAATAGATGAATAAAGTTGTAATAAAAAGAGAGAGAAAGAGAAGAAAAAAAAAAGAAAAAGATAAAAGAGGAGAGAGGCAAGGTTGAGTCACGAATTATAAACATGATGTCGTGTCGTTTTCTCACGCATCTCTACGCGCATCAATTCATCTTCCCTCGTTATCTAGCCACGCTCTTTCGACCCTAGAATCGCCTGGGATTCCCCTGGGGTCTTGGCGGCTGGTGGTATCCCTCCTCCACCGCCTATTCTGGCGTCTGATAAATGCGAGAACACCTTGCCAGGGCGCCCTCGCGTGTCAAGTGTCACCCGTACGACCGAGGGTAAATTCCAGACGCGACTGGACCGGAATAGAGATACGCTTTCACTACTGTTCCTTTTTTTTTCCTCTTTTTCTCCCTCTCTTGTTTTCTATCAATATTTTATCTTTCCGGTCAAAAAAAAAAGGAAAAAAAAACAAAAAGAACATGTCGATAGACGAGACGATACATAAAATAAAAATTAGGTTAATCATTATGTTAATCGAATGCGACATAAAATCGTTTAGCGATAGCGGCGTTTTTTTTTCTTTCTACAATTCAAAAAAAAAAAAAAAATTGTCTTATACTTCGAAGACAAGAAACTTTTTTGGTAAGAATTCGTCGAGTGATAAAAAAGAAAAATTTAATAACAATAATAATAATAATTGATGGACTAAAATGCCTGGGCATTTGCAGAGGGACCGATAAACGATGAAAGATGAAAGATGTGTTAGACAAGCTTGAACTCTTTCGCCTTGGAATTTGGTTTGGAATTTTTCAGGTCACGTTGATCGTTGCGGTTCTTCTTTCATTTGGCGAGTAGCCATAGCCTTCGAGTGGCCTAAGAACGGATATAACTTCATATAAGATAAAAAAGAATGTTCGATCTTTCATATGTATATATATTTTACGCGGTGTGGGTACAGATCGAACAGAGTCAAATGGTCATCGCTAAAGTTATATACGATGAGAAATTCATTTCACGCATATTTATTCAAATTATAATTATTATTTATTATTTTTTACAAAATAAATCGCATTAATAAGAAATCATTTTATCTATATCTTAAAACGCTTGATTTTCAGCCTTGACGATTAAACATTTACATTTTAATGCTGCAGAATAGTTGAAAAAATATGATAATTATCAAGTATTTAAAAAAAAAAAAATAATATAACATTATGGAACAGTCGCGGTATTTAATACGCAATTAGCTAATGATCACACATGTTTTTATTTTTCTATTCAAATATATACGCGACATGGTATACGACGATATATTAATAGATATATACATTAAAATGTCTTCTGTCGCCTTTTGCAATCAATTTTTTCTTTTCTCTCCTTTTTCATACAATATATCATAGAATCGCACCCGTTGCGTAAACATTTTAGTCAATAGATATAACGTATGTACGTAGCTAAACAAATTAGAATTTTCAATATTAATCAGGAGTTAATCAAACGGCATATATATATATACGGTCGCAATATTAAAATGAATATTTGCACAGTTTTCCCTACCGCATGACAAGTAACGAAGTTATAATGAAAATGAAATAAAAGTTCTCGAAATAGTATGAAAAAAAAAGGAAAAAATAAATATGAATAAAATGTATAGACATACTTGAATTATTAGCAAATTTAATAACCTTCCTAAATAAATTTCGGTTCATTACCTCGCAATCGGGAAATTCAATTTCGACCATGGCGATGCTAATGACAACAATCATAATGATAACTATAATAATAATCATGATAATGGCGCAAGTTTATGGAGAAAGAAAATTATCACTTATACGTGAAACTCTGTCATTTTTCACGCAAATAGTCGATGCATTATTTATTCCATTTCGTATGTACCCATATGTATAAGTATATGTGTAGGTATACGTGGTCAATACTGCTGTCAGAATTTTACGACTATTTTATTTCCAGGTCGATATAATCGCTTGTCCATATAATTTTCATTATTATTATATTAATTTGTACTTCAACGATGTTACGATAGATAAGATGTATACTGGATTATATCGTACATACGAACGAATATAAATTGATTGAATTTTTTCTCTCTTTAACTCTCTCTCTCTCTCTGTCTTCCTTCCTTTCGAGTAAAGCAATAAGAATGCGAGAAGAAAAGAAAATTGAAAAATTTAAAGCGAAAAAATAAAAATATAAATCCTAACAAACGATCGGCACGTATATATACGTTCCGTCAGTTAAATATTTACAACTGCACCAGCATCTAGAAGAACCAAGGATAAAGGGTGTTTCAAAAATAGTACTTGGACAAACGACAAGACCCTGCAGCATATATAAATAGTTAGATTCTAGTTAGCATCGTCGACGAAGTAATTAGACCCATCGAGTTAGCCAACCCGGGCGCTAATTCGATGTCTTCGAAGTAACACGCCCCTCTTACTTCTCTACTCCTTTTCACAGAACGGCGTCAAAGTAGAGAATGAGATGCGGGGATTAAGGAGAGAAAATTGTATTCCTTAAAGCCGGGCTTCTTCTCTTAACTCAAGGCGCAAGGGGGGGGGGGGGGGGGGGGGGAGTAAAAAAAAAATGTGTACAAAAAAATTTCAGAAGAAATTTTTTTTTCTTTCTTTTATCATCAATTCTTAGCCAATGTGTTAACTTCACCTTAGCAGTTCTCTTCTACATCTTTGTATATTAAAATAATGAAGATGAGTGGCGAAAAAATTTCTCGTTAATAGGAAAAACAATCGTATAATTGTATAAGTAAGTAAAGTATTTTGAATCGGTACAACTCGTAGAGTTTTATTACTTCTTTCATAATCCATGCAGTCGAAGTAGAAGGCGATTATGTAATTCTTTGAGTAGAATGTAGATATGACTACTCCGGTAATAACGGACATAATATAACAATGTCGTGATAAAGCGAGTAACGAGATAAAAAAAATTTCAGCTGGACTTCGGGCCAATTTCTTCCAATAATCTCTATCTCAATAAATAGATACTCGATCTGCTCTTTTTACACGTGGTTCAATGCTCTGTCAGTATAGTACAATATTGTAGGTACTTCAGGGATCTAAGAAATGAATTGAGTTTACCTCTCAACGCGGTTATCAATCAAAAGAAGAAAAACTAAGACAACGAAGCGATAATTAGGAGCAAGATGAATTCGATCGAAAGCCAAAAAGTCCCGCGAAGATATACACAGCAGTATCTTTTACTAGCTTATATATATATAGTATATAAAGAGTTATAAATTAGAAAGAACCCCCGATTTCGATCAAAAAGAAGAAAAAAGAAGAAAGAAAGTCAGAGATATTAAGTTGGGGTTAGCCTTTGCCTCGAGTTCTTGTTCACCTCTGATCTCAACCATATCGATATCTCGCATTACTGCCTTTCTCTCTGGTAAAGAGGTTCAAAGGTTGTATAAATCAAGAAAGTCCTTCTCTTAAAGTCTACGAACGAGCCGAACCGAACCGAAGCGAAGCGCAAACGAACAGGGCTAAAGTCTTCTTTGAAATTAATTTATCAGGCTTACTAAACTCAGCCTTTTATATAGCGTAGGTACACTATAGTGTATAGTATACTGGTATGAATAAAGGATCTCCCTCATCCCCGTTCTACTACCCTCGAGGTTTCCTTCCCATCCCAAAAAAAAAGTTGGCCTCGGACCTTATAGCCACCCTCCTGACTTCGTACCCCGTCCCCCATCTATCGAGCATCGTATATAAAGCCCGCGAAGCTTTCAGGAGAGCTTACGACTTCTTCGCGAACGCTTTGAGCTACCCTTCGGTTACCCCCGTCCTTACCTCTCTCCCCATTTCTCGTTACTTTGATACCCGACTATACGCGCGCGCATTGCAACGGCACCAGCACCAGCACCAGAACCAGCAGGGAGAAATGCGGAGGGTGGAAAAGCGAAGACCTTGTTCTCCGGCTAGCTGGTACGTAACTGAAGTCGTAAAAAGAAAATTGCTCGCGTTTCCCTCGCGTTTCCTCGAATCGTTCTTTCGCCCTCTTTTTACCTCTACTACCCCCTTCATCTTTCGCCCCGTCCCACTTACGACACAACTTTTTTTTCCCTCGTTTCTTTTCCTTTTCTTTTCTTTTATTCTACATTATTTGCTTCCCTTCTTTTCATTCACTCGAATAATGATGATGATGGTGGCGGTGGTGGTGGCGGAAATGTAGAGAGATGGACAAACTGATTTTCCCGAATCTGTACGCGTCTATAACGCCTAAACTTGATCCCAGTATTAAATCGATAGTTACTCGTTACTCCGAATCCCACTTGATCGCAATTCCACCTTTACTCGAACCTGACTGATCAAGTGATTCGATTATTCGATTAAAATGCAGAAATGGTTCAGCTGTTTATGTTAATTATAACCAAGATCTATTTCAATTCTTAAAATACACAAATTCGAATCTTACATAATTTGTTATACATCCTAAAAGACAAAGAAAACCATAGCGTATAGGTACTATGGTTTACATAGCCCCGGGCAGGTGGATACGCGCGCTCATCTTTCTCGGAGAGCCCCTCGCTCTCTATCACAGTAAAAGCAAACTCGTCGGCGAGTCTAAAGGGAGGAGGATTTCATCGATCATTGAGCTGAGCGTTACCGATCACTCGTCCAGCAAGCTATCATTACTGGTCTTTGAATTCATGCTATATAATAACTTCCTATAGATCAAAGGGAATTCATTTTTTAATTAGTGGTTTTGCTTAATGAATGAGAGGAATAAATTTTATTTCTCGCAGCTTTCGTCGTCAGAAATTTGGGTGTTTGTTTCTTTTTTTTTTTTTATAAAACTTTATGACAATCAAATGAATGCGTTCAGTTTACTTTTGAAGTACTTGCGGTTATTTGTTTCTTTATTTTATTAAGAAGCTAATTAAATATTTTTAATCCGATTTTGAAAAGGTTTCTTGTCGAATATATTTCTTTATTTAAATGAGAAAAATTTCCGAGTGTAATATCACAGGGATTTCGGGTCTACAATCCGTGAAAAGTAATATATACTATTTTATTATAAATTATCAACACTCTTGATCAAAATAGAACGAAATTTAAATTCAACTTTATAAAATGTGTTGAAATTGTTAACCTTTCGCGTTCTTCAATTAAAATGCACTTAGAATAAGACGTGAACTGACGATTATATCTGATCTAGAATTAACGAGCTCTCCCCTCCGTTGCGTCGATTCGACGAAGAAACTAGAGTAAATTTTATCGTTTCCTAGATGCCGTAAAGAAAACAGAAATAAATACATGAATAAACAAACGCAAATCGATACAAAACTATTTCCAGATCGTATCTAAACAGACAACAAGGTTTTCAAACTATATTCAGTCATTTCTCAGAAATATGGATAATATAGAGAAGTAAAAAAATAAATAAAAAAATAGAGAGGGAGAAAAATGAAACGAGAAATACAAATTCCTTTACTAAGTCAATTACTGTTTACTTTATTGAACGTTAGAAGAATCACTTATTCGGGTAAAAATCTCTCCATAGAAACTTAATCTACTATTTTCTATACATATATAACTAGCCTGTCCGATGGCTTAAAGAGTGAGGGAACGGCCCTGTCTGAAACCACGAAGCAGCTGACAAATTGCTACCGCGTTAACCACCACTGTCTCTCGGACCTCCGACCTAGACTACTGCGGAAAGCTTTTCGTTACAGTCGCGGTCTATGCGCTTTACGGAAATGGTGCTTCCCTCGTCGTCGGTGGCGAACCACGCACGGATATTACGACCAGGACGTCTGGCTTCCGGTTTACCCCATACCCTGCAATCTCTGCTGCGGTCTACCCTTGCGGAGAAACTTGCGAATAGATAAGCTCTTTGTTATCGAACTATGTGTAGGTGTTCGCGTTTTGAAAAAACCTATCGCGTATTTTGCTTTCACTTATTCCATATTCTATATTAAATTACGGATAATGAGAACGAAACTCTGATACGAGGAGAAAAAAGTGGGCTTATAGTTTTAAATAAAGATATTCAGGGATATACCAGAGTCCGGGTTTTAGTCACTGCGATAAACCACCCTCTCCTTTACACTCTGACCCTACCTTCGCCAAGATAGACGCTCTGACGTCGGGGTATAGAACCTGAAGGTATAGTTATACAGGATCTCACTCCAAAACACACTTCCTCCACTTCCCTGAACGTGTATATTACCCAGGAAGGGCCTCGAAAGAGAGGGAGTGAGAGAGAAGAAGAGGAGAACGTGCCCGGAGAGAAAGAGGGAGCGAAACCTCGTAAGTACAGGAGAATATACAGGGCGTCGTCTCGCAGAATTCTCTTTCCATATAATATGTACGAGGAAAAAAGAAAAGAAAAGAAAAATACGTTCAGGATGAGAAAAACTATTGACAATTTTTACGGAAATGAATAACGTAAAAACGATTTCTCATTTCCAATAGCAGTAAAATTCCACCAAGGTCTTACAGGGTATTTATACAGCTACGTGAAACTCCTCCAAGTTTGTACCTACATGCATTATACAGATACAGCCTTGTAGAATATCCTCGTGTGAACGTTGCGGTACTCTGATATTCACTATTCGCGTTGGTGAAACTTATGGTTATAACCTATACCTATATATTGTATACCTAGGCTAGACAAGGTTCTATAAATCGACAGATGCCAAACAACGGGGTGGTGTACCTACGGCATGGTGCGGTGCGGTGCCGTCGCATGTATAAATACGACTAAAGCAACGAACGATCTTGAGTCTGTTGTGTGTAGAAAAGCCCCGTGCGCGACGTGTTTGTACATGTATGTAATGGGATGAATGGGTCGAGAGACAAGTAGACAAAGGATTGTTCGAACACAGTAGTCCTCTTCGCTCCGCACAGTTTCCCTCCCCATTTCCATTCCATTTTCGCCCTTTGTCGAACGCTATTATACCTTACACAGACGTGGCGAAGAAGGGGCAAACGAAAAATGGAGGAAAAAAAAAAAAAAAAGGTACTAGAATCCGAAATCGTTTGATGAAAGTGAAAATATTCGTCGAAAAAAAACACGCACGGTTTTTACGGATGAATTTACGCACGAAAATTATACCTTCTTTTCTTTTTCTTCAATTATAATTGCAAAAGGTTGATTTTCTTCTTCGGGGTAAATTCGCAATTCGTTGATTTTTATATGGAATGTTGTTATTATTTGGTTTTCATTTTTCATTTTTTTCTTTTTTTTCACTCTGAAACCTTTATTTTTTATCGATTTAACGTGTATTAGACCCTCTACGAAGGGTTGTATTTTGATTAAAAGAGTATGAGGGTACCCTGACAGTTTACGAGTAAAAAATAAAAAGGTATTTGACCATCGTGGAAAAAAAATATACGTATACGATACTACATATACATATTATATGTATATACACACATAGGTGCAAGTACGTTCTTTTATTTACGATGTTACCATGTGGTAGTAGTAATGACAATATTCTCGAGGTGAAAAATGAAATACGATTATATTCCAGAGCTCGGTTATGTTTTTTCATTATTTTTTATTTCTTTTTATTTAATGAAACCGAGTGTTCCACCTGGACTACGGCTAGTAGCTATTCCTGCATTATTTAGTCATGGTGGGTCAAGGGAATTAGCTAAGTTAGGTTGGGTTCAGTTCGGTTGGGTTAGCAGCCGTTATTCCCGACCACCCGATGAAAATTATGGTAGAACTACACACACACACACATGGTTTTGTTAATGAAGTTCAATTCAAAAGTTTCTAAGGTTTACCACCGCGTAGGATGCGAGGTGGGAAATAAAGCGGAAAATTATTATATTGTATTACATTTTCCATTCATTTCCTTCTCTTCTCTTTTCTTTTCTTTTCTTTTCCTGAACGGCAAAAGAAAAAGAATAAATAAATAAATTACGAAGAGAATTAATGAAAAATTTATAACAATTAAATAATAAGATAAGGAGAAAAAGGTGTAGAAGAAAAAAAAGGATACATCTACATGTAAAATACAAATTGCAAGCGAGTGGTAATATCCGTTAGTTCGTTCGTTCGCGAGAATTACTACAGCGGACTGCTCGCATTCAAAATCTACGTCCGCTTTAACGAGGTTTGTCGTTTTTCCGTACGCTTATTTTTTCTTCTTTTTATACGATATCGGCTTACGGGGTAATCTTCTCTGTATAATCGGAACCAGCTCAATGATTTTATCCTCGGATCTAACCTAGCTGCAGACTCGAAAACCACCGAAGGTATATAATACATAGAAAAAGAAGAAAAAAAAATAGAAGGAAAATGGGGAGGAATCTCTCTCGTCTCTCTCTCTTTCGCTTTCGATATCTGAAATCTAAATCGTTTTTCCAATATCTGGTTCGGCGATGATCATTTTTTTTTTTCCTTTCTTTCTTTCTCCCTCTCTCTTTTTGTTTCTTCATAGAATTTAGTACTAACGAGGGAAAAACCTGAAATTCAAGTCTGACGGAAAAAAAAAGAAAAAGAAAACGAATTATTTATTTACTCATTCATTAAATTATATTGTTTTGTCTATTATAACTGACGCTAATTGATCACCTATTATATCCAACGATTTTAATTAGTTCATCAAATTCAAATATACACATCGACTATAGCTTCGTGTGATTGAGTAATTTTTTCATATATATGTAATATATGTTCGATTCTATGTCTCTCGTGTAATATTAACCATCCATATCTGTAACCTTATACGAAAAATGAAGTAAACAGCATTTGCTATCTACTGCAGATAAGTCCATCGACGTGGTATCAATAATGCCATATACATTACTACATTACGATACCTAATACGGCTTAGCCTGCACCTCGAGGCTACGTAATAAAACTACAGTTATCAGTATACCTATATGTGTATTGATATAGTATTACTGTAGCAGGCTTATCGTTGCTAATTTAATTCAATTTCATAAAATATAATTGAAGAAAAAAAAACAAAGGAAAGGAAAAAAATAATAATAATAATAATGATATTTACCTGGATAGTAGTAAGGATGTCCACCGTGCGATGGATGTATCATGGGATGCGGAGCACGAAAATCCATTTTCAATGTTTCAATGTTTATTACTTTCTTTTATCTAATCAATTATTTATTTCTTATCGTATCACTTTTTCACGTATCATCATAATCATCATCACTAAGCACATACACAGGTAGATAAACACGTATCATTAATCGAATGAAAGAAGAAGCCACAGCTATTGAAGATATCCGTCTATCTATTATAAACACCGTGATGAGATTAAGAATACTTTGAAAAAAGAGAATAAAAGAAGAAAAAAAAAAACAGAATCTATACGAATTTTCGTCCTGCCGATAATATCAACGATAATGGTAACAAAGCAATGCAGAACTGAATAAAGAAAAGAAAATAACGAATGAGAAATTTGCCAGGTAAATGCACTCATACGTTGTTTTTTGCTCTTTTTTTTTAACACACCAATCAAGAGTTAATTAACCTTAGCCTTCTGAGCAGCTACGGAACGCGGCAGGTTGCGCCATTAACTGTTAATTGACTGTATGGTTCGTTACCGATAGATAGATAGATAGATATATATTATATCTATTGTATAAATATTGTAAATTCTTGTATCAAATAAAAATAAAAATAAAAGACTCGAAATCGTCGTGTGACATAATAGTTACGCGGATAGCCTATTACTGGCTTGACGCATAAAACGTACGTTGGCTTCGGCAGGACTGATCCAACTACTCACTCCTTGACGCCGCAGTGGGTAGCGCGAACGCGACGGCTGGTTAATCAGCCAAAAGAAACGAGCCTGCGCGTGCGCTTGACAGCGCGTGTCAACTACTACTCTTAGCAACGTCACGTCACGATCAAACACCGATTCGAACGGCGCGTCACTGACGGCGGCTGGCGTTCGACTGAAGGGAAGTGGCCGATCGACGCTTCGTTTGCCTCGCTCTGAATGCCTGCTTGCTTCCCAACCACTCGCCTTCTGCCGCGAACTTCTCTCTTTCTCTCTCTCTCTTTCTCTCTCTCTCTCGTGACCGTGTATAGGTATAGCGTACATATATCCACTATACACTCCCGTTTCGTTTCCCTCTGTTCCTCGCAGCCATCTGGCGTTCAAGCGGCACGCGCGCTTCCACCGGCAAGCCGACTCCCCTCACCCCTCTCTCCTCTTTTCCTCTTTACTCTTTCCTCTTCTATATCCCTTGCGCCGTCGTATAACCAGAAAGAGAGAGAAAGAAAGAGAAAAGGAGAGAGCTGCCGCTAGTCCCCCTAGACCCTTTGGCTTCAAGAATTCCCTACGCCCTGCAGCCCTGCACATTGCGCGACTCGACAAACCCCAGAAGACTAGAGATGAACGTACGAACAGTACGAGCTCCGAACAACACCGGAGGCTCACTGGCAGAGGGAAGGAGGCTCGAACAGGTGGAACAATAGCAAAGTCTGAGTACCGCGATTCGACGTGGACGGAAATTATGAACGGTCCCCGTTGAATGTGAATGGTATGGGTCAATTTTTCCAAATACTTCAAAACGATACGGATTTCTCTCATTTTTGACTAAGCCATACCAAAGTACACTCTAATCTAAAAAGTTCAACAAAAAATGATTTTCAGTAATAAATAACTGGAAAAAAAAAAGAAAAAAGAAAATTAGCTCAACAAAAAAAAGAAAACCAGAAAATAACTGAACGAAAAAATTCTACCGCTCCTCGACTCGGTTTGTGAATACTCGACTCGGTGTTGAGCGCGTGATGCAAAGGGAGGCAGAGGCAGAGGCAGCCAAGCTCTTCTCTCACCTCCCGCCCTTCCGTTCGCCTTGCGCCCTCTTGCCCCCTCTCGCTCTTTTGCCTCCTGGGCCGGGGTCGCGCGGGACAGAGGCTGGTTGGTTCTCGAGCCAAGAGAGCCCAACAGGCGGCTGCTGTCTGTCGGGCAAAATCAATGCGTGGCGGCGACAGAGAACTTGCCTCAACCCCTGGCGTCGGCGTCGCCTACAACCGTGGCCCGCTGCCACCTCCCTTCACCCTCATCCCTTCTTCCTACTCGGCAACTGCTGCTGCTGCTGCTGCTGCTGCTGCCCCTCCAGGCAAACAACGCGCTCGGCCGTACCTCATACCTACTGTGTGCCCCCAGGGGCTAATAAGCTGTATTATTTTTATCACGGCCGAGTGAGGGAGACCTGGCGCTTTGCTCCTACCGGCTGATCCACCCGGACCCTATATGGTTATATCTTGACAGATTTAACGCCGATTTTAACGCTCGACTTATTTTCCCGTCCTTTTTTTATTTATCCAAGGACTATAGAGGATCGATTCCGGCGATTTACGATATTTATCCCAAGATAGGGCGTTCTCTTATTTTCGCTTTTATTTTTCGGGAATGATATAACTGGGAGATTCCTACACTCTTTTCCATTCTGATATAGGATCGTTCTCTATGTAGCCCGAGGGAAATCTTTAATTCTTGAATTAACCAAATTCTATTTCGACTGAATCGTACCCATATCTGCCAAGGAGCGCATATATGTACTGTTGTGCAGAAGGCGAGAAGCCGGGAGCACAGGACGGTAAAACCTCCTTCTCTCCCTCTCTGACTCCTTGGTTAATTATTAAGGCGGGAATAGTAACACGAACCGACCCGACACAAGTATGTGTCGAGCGTTACGGGTATACACCGAGCCAATACATACCTATACCTATATCAACTTTATACGTATATATGTATACACGTAGCGCGTAACAAAAACGTGTAGGGGAAGGTAAGGAGAGGTGGAAGCGGCGACTTACAATATAAGTATATATATCAATGCCGGATTGTATCGTATATATTATAGAATTTCGTATCAAATTTACCAGATTTTAATTTCATATAAATATAAACCAACATCATAGGCCTGTTAGCTTTTAGCTTTGTGTACTTTAGCCGTCGTGTCGCGTCGCGTGTTTAAAAGACGAGCGAAAACGTCAAGGATTTCCCAAAGGAGGCGCGTTGTTGTCCTTCGACGTTGACCTTCGGATATATCGAGTAAATTTTACTCTAGCTGGTACGTGTCACCAATAACACTATTAATACATGTATATACTTGTACCTCGATACATTTTTTACGAACTGCTATATAGGTATATCAGGTATATTATGAACTATAATTTGGTCGTGTCTACTTGAATTCGTTTATTTCACCCCTGACGTGCTTCCCTCGGGACGTTCGCGGACCGTGTTACGAATTTATTAGATATCCCTTATACTATACGTTGTTGAGTAAGAGAGAGAGAGAGAGAGAGAGAGAGAGTGAGTGAGATCGACGATAAATCGAACGGTGAGATTTGCCTGAGATAATGTTCAGCTGTGTCCGTTCGTTAATTTCTTTTTTTCATGTAGATTGATCCGTTGGATTTAGATTGAGTGGTAAGCAATTGAGATAACGATTTATTTATATTCAATTACCTTACTCGATAAATATTCATTTTTTATCAAATTTGTCAACAGGTTTGAGAATCCAAAAAAACCGTGTGACCAGAATTTTATAATCGTGTTATAGGATCCTGTATTATAATTTATACGTATAAAATTTGAGAAAACTGGTTCCACGTTTCTTTAAACTCTGAAAACATTGTCAGCAAATTAAATTACTTTCACGCATCAATTCGTGAGAAACTAGTAAAACAAAAAACACAAAAAAGAAAAAAATTCACCCAAATCTTAATTCCTATAATTATTTTTCATTCTATTCTTGAATGAGCCGAAAGAAAAAGAAGAAAAAATAATAATAATTATCGAAAAGTGCCAATTAAACGCCCAGTCAGCAACAACGGCGGGGGCGATTCGTATAACGGGCAAAACCAGTACCCGATGACGGGGCGATATCGATTACTAAAGAGGGAGAAGTGGCGGGTGGCGGGGTCGAACCACGGGGTTGAAACGGTCGGAGATGACGAGGGTGAGAGATCCCCTAATTCGAATTTAGGTGTCGGTCGGTTGGGTGGAGGACGCAGTGCGGTGTCATGCTGCGGGCTGGCGGTCGAGCTTCTAGTCCTTTTCTTTATTTTCTATACCACCTTGAAGATCGGCAGGCGCCTATAAGAGGTAGCGAAAGACGCGCGTCGTCGCAATTCGCAACACGTCACTAAAATCTACCGCGTGAATATTTCCCACGCGTGCCATTCTAACGGTACATATATACTTTCTAATTTCGGTCAATTGATTGATTAAGAAATTCCCTCATTAATTTCTCGTACAAAATTAAAGACTCGAAAAAAAAAAAGAAAAAAAAAACTGTTATAATATACATATTATACAACTAATTAATAATGATATGTAAATTGGATTAATTTTTGTTTTTACTAATTTTAATTCATTAGGTATAAGTTAAGTGTTAGCATCGTATTCGGTAAAAGGTGTATAAATTCGCCGGCAAAGTTTTCCATACCTATATAGATGTGACGAGGAACATTTATCGGTTAAACTAAACTCGAACATCGGAAACTGGGTTTAAAGGATCAACTCGCGTTAAGCGATTACTGTAGGATATATACAGTGGGACTTCCTGGTATCAAATAAGAAATAGGTAGGTAGAGTACCTAGTGGGTAGGTAAATCGGAGGGAAGTATTAGTGGTACTTTACCGCATATTAAGTGGCCTAGTTTAAACCGGATAAAAAGGTCGGAGGCAAAGGTTATACGTTAGTGGATAAAGCTCTGTCACGTGACCACTTTGCAAAATCTCTCTCACTCTGACTCTCACGTTTTCTTTCTATATATCTCTATCTTTCACTTCAACAATCGCGCGCCGAGTTCAGAGGTGAAAGATTAGCCGCGTGTACAAAAACGCGTTCTTTTCCTTTTTTTTCTTCAGACAATGTATGTATGTATGTATGTATGTATGTATGTATAACGTATAACGAGAAATAATTCTTCTCGTTTACAAATCATTCATTTTCATATATACCGTGTTATACTGTATGTTACCTCTTCATCCATGTACATAATATCATATTTAATTTGAATAAAGAATTTATGCTTTGATTAATTCGTTTATATATCAATTATCTCGTAAAATATTCAAGAATCTATGTACTCCGTAATATGAATGAATTTCTGTATACGTACAACGCGTATGCGGGTATACGTGTACCTGATGATTCTACGTAGGGTATAGCTACATCCCTCGTTGTTTTCGTATACCGGGATAACAACGGAATTATACAAATTGGAGTAGGTATCAGCGTTGGGGGTTCGCTGCGCTGTATACCGGAGTTATAAACGAGGCAAGAAACACGCCTTCCTCATGAAACCGTAATGAGAAGTCATTGGCGTGTTCATCCCCTAAAACCCCATCGTATTGTTGGGAGAAGACAGTGACGACGAAAAGCGGGAAAAAGGCGCGGTATAAAAATGGGAATTCCTGTATCAAAGAAAAATAAGGAATATCCCCAAAATTGTCTCGAGGAAGAGTACTTTTCCTCGTTTTTTTTTTTCTGCTTTTTCTACTCTTTCATCATTTTTATATCAAATTCCGGAACGAATCTCTGACAGCGAAAGAACGACTCATGTTACTTAGATGAAAATATAGGGGAATCTCAAACAGAGTGGATACCTCGGTTGAAAATTGATAAACTTTATTTTTTTTTTCCACAAAAGTATTTTTTCTTAGAGAGAAAAAAAAAAAAAAAAAAACTTAAAAGATTTTTGTTTTAAGGAAAAACCTTTCACTTCGCCCCACAAATTTACAAAATATTCGGAATCTACTACTCAATAAAATTTTCAAGTATAGGTACGCTATACCGTTGCATATAGATAGTCAGGCATCTCTTTGATGGTTGACTGAACAAAGCTGTTAAAGCTTATAGTTATACCAGGTACTGCATCCGACAAGGTTCTTTGTCTATCATTTTTGCGGGTACTGCTGCAGTTGCAAGTTAATTTTCCCTGCTGCTCTTAGATATATTTTTAATAATCTTTCAGTAGAAAGAAGCATCTTCCAGTATCTTACTCCGGGGAAATAAATTGATCAATTAACATCCCAGGATATTAAATACGAAATATGTGTACATATAGAATTATGTATATATATACACAAGTATGAATTATAGATCTATATATCTTCGAGAGGGAATTTGAATGTTTAATGATTATTACGAAAGCATAGGTGTTGGAGAGATTCGAAAGGTATTTCCCCGTAAAATGTATGAGGGTAGAAAATAGGGTAAAGGAATTAGTAATTTACATGTAAGAAGTATATCATCTTAGAGTTGGCAAGTATCTTCGAATAATATAACCGCATGGGGGGGGGGGGTCGTAGATGGGGGAATATATAGGTATACGGTAGCCGAAACTCTCCCATGGGATAGAGAACGGCGCGGTTTGTCGAGGCTGAAAACGAAGGAGAACAGAAGAGAAGAGAAGCCTCTAAAGTCTAAAGTGTGGGCAATGTGGCTGGAACGAACAGATAGCGCTGAAATACGGGCAGATAACCCAGAGACTGGCAAATATTAGACCTTCCGAGATTTTCTCGCGCCTTGAACGCGCTCCACGGTTTGTTCCCTTTCCCTTTCCCTTTCCATTTCCCATTCTCTTTCCTAGTCCCTCCATACCAACAAGGTTCTCTTCTACCCTTACCCGGTTTTCCACTCCACTCGACTCTGCCTCTAAACTTCACTTCACTTCGTTTCTCTTCACTTCACTTCGCTTTACTTCGCTTCGGGAACATTTTAATTTGAAAACTGCGGCGTGTAAAAAATATGCGCCCGATAAAACTTCCCGGGTTAATTTTGTTCGCTCGTAGGTAACCATACGCGCTTATTATATCCGCGCGAAAGTCAAAGGAAGGAAGGAAGGAAAGAGGCAGAAAAGCGGAAAGAAAATTAAAATGCTTATTATATTTTACGGCTCACGATTATTTTGCCGTTGGTAAAAGTTAATAAATCAATATAATTTCACCGGATTTCATATGATATATAGGTATATTTTATTACCTCTTACGACATATATCAGAATTAGGTAACCAGTTTAAACGCAAGTTAGATTAGAAATTTGCGAAAACCGATGAATAATTGGTTAGTGAATGTTCACTTAGAATTCAGAATAATTTATTATCAACGATTTTCAGTGAAATAGTCGCTCGTGAAACTCTGTTTCGTATCATGTCATGTTTCCTTTTTTTATTTTCAGTCGCAATTAATTCTTTTCGTTATTGGAAAAATACGGATATTTTCTCTTCAAGTATTCGGAGAAAAAAATAACAAATACACCCCTGGCAGAATATTTTAAATCAAAAGTAAGATTGCAGCGTCAGGGATGCAGATCGGGAACGACCTTTTTTCATTGTGGAGACAAGAAAATTCATCATATCGATGAGTTTGGGGGTTGAAAATATTTCTTGGTATATTAATAATACACGTATCTAACTTTGAAGAATAATAATTTCTCCGGTGATAAGGAATAAGAAAAAAAATCTCATCCGACTTCCAACTTAAGGATACAATCAAATGTTCAAATATAGAAAAAATGAAAAAGATTGCTTGGGAAAATCGCCGAAGTATAATGGCTAACACGAGTTTTCGAGGGTGGAAATCTTGCAATTATTGAAAATCTATAAATCATATTCTGTGTTTAAAAAAAAATCTTCAAAAACTGGAATTCCATGTTCTATATTTTATTGTATAAAAGAACAGTTCTTGCTGTTAAGGAAATTGACAGTAGACAAGTAGAGTTTTAATGAGATATTTTTCTAGCTATTCTACGTCGAAAAATAGTCGAGATATGAAGAAAAGAAATTAAAGATTTTTTTTCCCATCGATATTTCGTAACGTAAAAGCGAAAAAATTGAACAAATTTAACGCAGCCTGACAGACCCAATCAATAGATAGACCTCCTAAATCGATAGATCATGTTAAAGTTGTATTATAGATAGGCGGAGAAGCCCTTACGATTTATCAAAGAGTTGATAAAGCAACCTACTTCAACGCAATTATATTTAAAGTGTAATTATATAAATATCACGACGTTTGCAGTATACGTCCTTGTGTTTCTTTTTTTCTTATCAAAGTCTCGTACGATATTAAAGTTTCAGCACTTAACTCGAAAAAACACAAGCAAGCAAAAAAAAGAAAAAGAAACATCGAGACCGCAGACTTCGAAGATTATTAAACATGAGAGATTGCGTTTTATCGAGAAAAAAAATTGAAACGAAAAATTCGCCTTTCCATTCCGCATCGCTGGTCATTGAATCGATTCGAATAACCATAATTCTGGCATAACACAGTATCGCTTGATTCAGAATGAAAGAAAAATAAAATCTATACAATTGTTGTTACTTACCTTGATCTTTTTCTGGCAATTTTCCCGGAACTTTCTTGTCTGGTGCCTTGGGTGAACAGTTTTTTCTCGCCGGCCTCGCCGTGAGAGTCGGTGGTACCTGTAACGAGAAATGGTGAAAAATTAAGAAAAAAAAAAATGAATAAAAAGTGTAATCTTGAAAGAATGAAACGTGCTACGAGTGCAGTGAAATTTTCTTTCACCAGGAACCCTGATAAAGATTTATATAAAAACTTCATTTACCACTTTTTCAGATCTTTCCCCCGACGGTAACCTGGCGACTGTCGCATCAGGGCTATTCTCAGGCGGCGGTGGTTGAACGATCCAATTGTATTCTCGTTTTTCAACGGGTAATCCCCACCTCTCATATTCAAGACTCTGGGTTCTCAAAGTCTCGTAACAATCCAGACAAACAACGGCAAAATCCCCGTTTTCCAACAGCAGACTTTTTTCCGGCTGTCTATGGTACCTCAAGAAGGGAAAGTCTTTGACCGGAAGTGCCCTGACCCGTTTCCTATAAGTCGTAATACCGCAGACGTAGCAGCTGTAATCGTGCGTGTTGTACTGCCTCTCTGTCGTGTTGATCTGTTGGCCACCCGACAAACTCTCGTACCTTCGCCACTGGGCGAGTAATGAATGATAACAAAATGTACAGACTAGGGCGGAACCGTCTTCTCTAAGCTGTTCGGCGTTCGGTGGCGACTGATGGCGCAAAAGTTCGGGAAAAAACGGGGCGTTTCTGCCCTGTGGACGACCGTAGAGAACCCTTGCTAAGGTAAGGTCGCTGTGGAGGCCACATAGGAAACAGTAAATTGAACTACTCGACGTTCCAGGATTACTGCCGAACGTTCTCTCCGAACTGGAACTCGGCGGTGTAGCTATTGAACGACTCATATCTCCGTTTGGATGAGGGCTAGGAATATCGTACCTGTAATGACAAGAAATTTATTAATCTTTCGTTAGAATGGCAATTTTACAGGTGGAAACTCAGATTCAACAATTTCCTCAAATAAAAAGAAGCTTGTATTCATATTACAACTTCAAGTTCATCGTCTGAATGAGAAACGACTAGGAAACAGTCACCCGAATAGCATGCAATGCTATATTCTATGTGTACTATTATTTTTTCAAGTCTGTTATCTTATTTTGCTAAAATTCGTTACCAGATCTGGAGATTAATGAAATTATAAAACGTTATTGGAATCAATCTGCTCAAATGAACTGACAAAACTTCTAAATAGCCCGAGCAACGTTTCCCACTAGGTTTTATGATTTTATCAACGTCAGACATACCCGGGGCAGATTTTAGTCAGATTAGATAAATAGAACGGATCAGTTCGTTAATTTTCCATGAAATTAATTCGCTTATTGATTTCAGTCTGTCGGTCAGTTTGAAAGGTTGAAAAATTACCTGCGACGTTCTAAAGGGACCCGTTCAGCATCCATACTTTCCCATTGCTGAGCGAGATGATTAACGCAATGACTACACGCCAACACACGTCCATGACTGTCCATGCAAGCATTTTCGGAAGTCCGAGCCATTCCTCTTAGGCAAGGAAAGTGCATAGCGTGTGAGTTCATTCCTTCGGGACTTGTCGATAACCTGATTGGATGAAAACATGAAGAATCAAAGATTAATACTTGAAATAAGTGACAACCTGTTGTTGCAGTGTAATTATTTGTTTACAATCAACCTTGGATCTTGTTTATTATAATTTATTTGATAAACTGCTAATTGTCGGCCGATATCTTCTTTCCAATAATTGTGAAATTGATATGAAGTGAGTACGGGGATTCAAGTACCATTAGAAGTCAAACGCAGCTACAATCTTATCCAGTACAGACATACTTGAAACTATTTAAGAAAAAGTATCGTATCAACCGTATCAAGTTAGATATAAAAACTGGAATCTTACCATTCCATGTGAATCGCCGGATAAAGTCTTTCGCAAATATAACATCTGTAGTTTTGACCCGGCGCAACAGTCCCATTCTCGGCTGGTCCGTTACTAGGAGAATGTCTCTGGCCCGAAGTCATTCCCTTGATATTTATGCTCCGTTGTTTATTGGCAATAGCAGTTGATTTGTTAAGATCATACGGTTTGAATCGTATGTCACTTCCCGCTGAATTAGCTGGGGATTTTGGCACAGCTGGCCTGGGTGACGGACCTTTAAAAATATTACCTCAACACATTAGACGCACATTCGATTGATAAATTAAAACAATTTTTAGTCATTCGAATGAAATTAAAAAAAAGATATAGAATAAATTTTTAACAAAATTACTCGCCTTGCTGCCTGAGATCAACATTTTGTTGCGTAACTGGTTGTTGTCCCGTGTGATTCTCGCCACCGAAAACTTGTTGTTTTTGTGGAATAGCTTTGTAGCAAATTGAACAAACTTGCACCATTCCCTGAGGACTAATTGGACTTGCGCCCGGAGGAGGCCTCAGGGAACATATGAATGGAAAATAAGCTTCTTTCTCTGGATTCGAACAGCAGTACAACAGTCTAATACTAGATGAGGGATACTCTAGCGCGCAAGTGTAGCATATAAAAGTTGTAGTGTCTACAGCGGGAGCATGACGCTTCCTTAAAGCATAGTTTCTGTCGCCGTGAGGTACACCTTGACGTGTATAAGTCTTCCACTGTAACAGAAGGTGATTCTGGCACGCCGCACAAGCCTGAAAATGTGAAAAAATAATAAACATTGAATTCCATACGCAGTTTGGATTTACAATTTCATCCAGTTTCTTTATTTACCTGAACTCGTCCGGCGCTGTCCATTGGTCGGCTTCTGCTTGGTCTTGGATGTAACATAAGTGATGGAAAAAATGGCGGTGGGCTAGTAGCAGGATGTGGCGGAGTAGGCAATGGCTTTGCCGCTATGTGACTAAGGGAACCCCTCTTGTACTCGTCTCCACAAACGTAGCAGACTTCGGTCACTGAGTTTTTATCAGGCATGGATAAATCCAATATATCAGTACCCACGCTGGACGTCGATCCACCACTGTAGATAGCTGAAAAGAAGAAAAAATACGATATAAATTATGCGTAAACCAACTGAGATATTATGCAGATATAACTAGACTCAGCTTCATTATTATTATTATCAATATTATTGTTGTTGGTATTATTGTTATCATTATGATTGTGGAACAAGACGAAAATAGAAAATGCTATCATTGGCATGCATGCAAGAACTGCATGCCGAGTATCACTATTCGAAACTTATTCTTGCAGTATTTAAATATTTGAAACAATAATTAATTTCTTGTGAAAATATATTGGGAAAAGTATATTATCGTGTTTTATAAACGTTGTTGAAGCTTAAAACGCGAAAAACCTTAAGACTGATGTTATTATCGTGTTAAAAAATTGTATTGAAATTGTATATTTGAATATCAGTTATGTAGTTTCTTGAAGAATGATCCATTATATATATTATAAGCAATACATTTTCTTATCTAATAATAAACTCCGGGTCAAGATCTTTGATTAGTTATTGTATAATTGCTGACCTTTGAATAGGGGTTCGTCTATATATATATCGAGTTAATACAACGTCGTATATACATATAAGACAAAGAAAAATAAATAATAAAATGTAACGGGCTAAGGCCAACCTAGAAAACCGATTTATCAACTGCAGAGATTCTGTGCCAAGGAAATTCGATCGTAGTAATGCAAATATTAATTTTCTTCTTTACTATTTATAGAATGCATATTCATTTTCGGATCAATTCTTATCAATTAATCTTATTTGTGGAGTAATAATTGAATTCACATCGTTCTATGGTGAAATGATAACGTAATTATTTTGTTTTCAGGAGATGTATTCAATTTTGTATTACTTGTGATTGTATAGACGAACTTTGTCGCTCTGGCGATAATGATCTGATGAAATATTGAAAAAAAAAACCATATCTAAATGTGACAAAGAGTTGATGAGATACCAGAGTATTAATAGACCAAACTGAGAATAGGCAATATAAATACATGTACGTTGATAGATAATATTATAATGTTGTGTTATAATTTCACACCAAATCTTTGCTGAACTAAAAACACAAATATGGGCACACAGATTGACGTAACATAGCCATGTACTGGGGTCTAGGTCTTTCTACTTGAATGAAATAAACAAACCACTGTGCTCTACGAAGAATAAGGAAAAGAAAAGAGAGAAAAAAAAAAAATGGTCTGTTTGACCTCAGATAAAGACCCAATAAAAGTGACGAGATCAGTTAAATAAGTGAGAGAATTTTGTGCTGCTCGATATATGTCTGGCTTAACGTTAATCATTTTTTTTTTTTAACTAAACTGGTTTGCAACTGGTTGAGAAGTTTTCTTTAAATCTTTTCTTCAAGGAATAAGTCAGTTTACACAACTACCAGATAACTCTTCTCTCTCTCTTCTAGGGCAATAATCATTTTTTCAAAGAAAAACTAAAACTTTGTTGAAACCGTGCGAATGATAGGCTTGTTAAGTTAGAGAATATCGTAACAGATGCTAGTACCAAGACACATTCATTGCTAACGTCTGTTACAGATATTTCCCTGACATTGCAGACCTTCATCTATACTTTTTTAAGTTTGATATAAGATATTGCATCAGCGTTTACTGTTAAGTGTAAACACAATCTATCACATCCAACGTGTGACTGTCTGTGATGCAAGGTTGTAATGTTCAATAAATATGAATAATTATCGAAGAGAATTGTGTGTTTTTGTCAATAGTACATAAAACATTTATGTACTTATTTCCCACGCATGTAATTATAATGCTAGTAAAATTTTCCCTCACATACCTATCTCAAATATTGAACTTATATACCACCCAATATATTTCTATAATTTATCAAAGTCTTTTCATCTAGAAGCTTATAATTTCAAAATGTTGTAGAGAATTTTCAGACTATGAATTTCCAAATTTCAGGCCTTTTCCAGGATTTGAATCTCTAGGTACCAAAGAGTATGAATTCTAGCCACAGATTTGTTCGTTCAATTTATAACCTGCCCTAATTATTTCCATAATCCAAGTGACATGAAATCACCATATCAATCGATCCCTGAATCAAATCGGATGAATATCTTTCTACAATCCAAGGCTATTTCGGGACCATAAAACCCTTATAAGATTTCCATTCTCTGAAATTGCATATCAATAAAAACCCACCCTTCATCGAGCTATTACCTTGTGGTTGCGGCGGTAGACTAGGTTGCGGTGCGGGTGAGCTTCTCGGGGCATGTCTCAAGTCTAGCGCAGCGTCATTAGAAGCTCTAGTTTCTTCAACAACTTGTCTAGGGCTCTGTAGCCTTTGATGAGGAGACTGTAGCCTCTGATGCGGAGACTCCATAGTCAGTCTTGCTTGTTCCAAATGTCTCGAAGAATCGGCTGTATTCGAATGAGGTCTTGGTAATTCTACAGAATTTGACGGAGGTCTAGATGGCTCGATGCGAGGGGAAGGAGAGCTGGCCGGTAGCCTGGGCGACACACCTGTACCTGGCCGATTTTCTAGTCTAGATTGAGTCGGCTGATCATTACTGAGTCCTATAACTTGGGCGGCGTATTCTCCCTGCAGGGCCATTTCTGCGCCTGTAAAGGGCCCTCCGTCGCAACGTTTCAACCAATAAATCCTCTGGTTGTGGGGCCTGGCATCTCGCTCGTAGCTGTCCCATTGTTGTAATAAAAGAGCGTAGCACAAGCTGCATACTTTGATAGCTCCGCTCCTGATTCCTTCGCCTCTATAGCCGGCTGGTGGTTCGTGGGATTCCAAGAATGGGAAATACGGCTCGCTCGGAGAACCACCTAGACTCGGTTTAACTCTGAGCCAATATTGCTCGTTGTGACCTAAGGTTCCACAGACGAAACAAATCCTAGGACCCCCTCCGTCGTCTGAATTCAGCGATAGGCTAGCCGGGTTTACCAGCGATTGCCCTTCAAGTCCCGGCTCATTTTTAACGTACAACTTACTTTCCATCATGTCAGGAAACCATCGAGTTCCTCTCACTCCTCGCTTATGTTTTCTTTTATGGTAATCAAATACCAGACAACATAGGCTTTCGAGGCTGTAAAATAAAAACGTTATTCTATATTTATTCCCATCCTCTTTGAGAGATATTTCAATCAATTATTATTATCATACTACTTTGATAATCCCGAGCAGAAAATTTGAGAACGGAAAAGAAATGGATAGAGAATTTATTCCGGATATCAAAGAGTGCGTTCTCTCTTAGAAGGGAGAAACAGAATTTGCATATTTTAGTCTCGTATTCGAAGATAAGATAATTGAGGAAGAAGGAGCAGACAAGTGTTTAGAATTTTCTGGATTTGATAATAGGTGGTCGAGGTTTGTCGTGTAAAAGGAGTCTGACATAACCTAGCAAATAAGATGACCGACGCATGATAATTACTCGATCAAAGAAGAGTAAGATCGGTATGGGATCTAAGTATAAAAAAATGGGTATTAATAAGAAGATAAATTTCTTCATCAAACAGATTCAACAAACTATGTACACACGAGGGTGTGATAATTTCTAATGAGTCTCAATTAACACCCAGAGACATCTGAACAAACGAAATGTCAGAGATAGAGATATATAGAGAGAAGTGTATAGAATGTTGCAATAATAAAGTGTGTGTGTGTGTGTGTGTGGAGTTTTCTTTTCTTTTTTTTTTTCATTCTTTTATGTTTCTTTTTCTTTTTTCTTTCTCTTTTTCTCTTTCTCTCTCTTTCTCTCTCTCCCTCTCTCTCCCTCTCTCACTCTCAATCTCTCTCTCTTTCTCTCTCTCTCTCTTTTGTCGTGTGAATTATTCTGTACATAGATATAAATGACTGCGGTATAATTATGTGAAATTGATATTATAAAAGGAGGATCAGATTTCCGCGTAGTTGGGTGGCAGCCGGACTCAACTCCATAACTCTATTTCAAAGTGGCTAGAGGCAGCCAGTCGTCGTCTTATTGTATGCAAATGAGTTTATTTGGGTGCAGCTGTGACCTCATTCCCTGGACGACAGACTGAAAACGAATGGCATTCCGTGTGTTGAAAGAAAAACGCGATCGGCTATGTGCGAGGATAACCTTCTAAAGAGGGGAAGAAGCAGTCGAACTAGAACCGATGAAAACGACAGCGAACTAGTTTGCGATGACACAATGGTGGGAACTTACGATCTTTCTGGTAAGATAGCACGTTTTTAAAGGGGATAATATCATCGGATAATAACCGTGGGTAATGGTCCAAGTTTTGTGGATATTTTCGGGTTTAATATCAGGTTTTAAATGAATGGGGAAAATGAAATTGTTCGACAAGGTACACCCAATGCGGCCGAACACTGGCGGATGGCTTCCGAAATACGCACCCGCATTAGAGGTAGGTCTTTGTTGGGAAGTCTTGACTTACGTTTTTATTGTTCAGACGATTCTACGAGGCACGCACAACATTGTTAATTAGTCCGCGAAGGTTAGGCGATAAACGCAAAACGCTTACGAGAACCGGGGCCCTCTTATCTCGGCCTCTAGTCTTTGCCATACGTTCCCGAACTCCATACAGTATTGCGGGGTGTCACCTTCAACAAACTATTACACACCGATTTATTCATATTTACACTATCGACACACCGTTCTTGTTATGTTTCACGCGTATTTTATCAATTAATACGTGAAAATAATTGTTTAATTGTTACCGAGCCTAAGAAAAACACATTTTCCTAAAGTACAGCACCGCAACTTTGATCTCATTCGGCAGCCATGTTGTAAAATTGCGATTCGCGTCCCATGATGCCACGCAACTCCATCATATGACAGTGCACCGCGTTCGACCAATCAGGATTCACTGCGCATACGCGCGCATACTTCGATTCTATGTGACGCGCGACTTTCAAGCGTGCCCGCGAAACAACAAAATATAATATATGGAAATTGCAGACGTCGCGATATGTTGGGTTTACTTGATATGGCCGATGGGTCACTACGACTCGTTGAGAAACTGGTCGAACGTCTAGTTGGATATCATTCAGGTTTCCAATGCCCTCGCTAACCACTTGGCAAACTCTCAAGCCCCTTTTTGTAAACGTACTTTCTCTCCATCTCTCTCGCTCTCTCTCCCTCTCCCTCTGTCAGTCCTCTCAAGTAGCACGTTTTATTTTGCCAGAGTTGAAATTCCAATCTTAGGTAATCACGATGCATGATTACAATATTTATCGACTTTTTTTTTCACACAGTCAAAGATGTTTTCTTAACTAGCCAATGACGAACGTAGCTTTGCCTTTTTTTTTACTCACTCTGTTCTTCTCTATCTTCTTTCTGTCGTAGTTAAATATGTTAAATTCAAATTTCTTGACTGAAGCTACAGCTATGTTTGGGGAAAAGGTTCATAGGAAATGGTTATACAACATAAATGCATGTCTACAGGCAAGGATAATAAAAATACTCAGTTTATCTTCAATGATAATTGGTATTTAATCATCATTTTAAGACATAGTACACGGCATATTATGCCGTATAATTTGTGTTTCATTAATAATATCCACCATCAAAGTGGTATTTCATATATATGGTAATACTAAAAAATAATTGAAAATACTTTAAAAATACTCTTTGCAAATAATGATCCTGATGAATCTCCGTTTTTACCACTATACAGAGATATAAACTACAATATTATCATTTATCATTTTTTATTATTTTTATCATTATTATTCTTATTTTGTTTTTTTTTGTTTTTTTTTGTTTTTATTTTTAATTTTGTTTTTTTGTTTTTCTTTCTTGCCATTTCAACATATCGTCTATACAGAGATAATCACAATAGAAGTTATTATTTCATATTATTATACCATATGTATTATCATAGTGTTGAATAGACACACAATAGTAGTACAAACATATTTATTCATTTTCATTCTTTACAATTTCAATATTAATCCATTGCAGTTGTATAAAAAATAAAATAAAAAATAAGAAAAAATAAAAAGTAATAATAATAATATCGACAGATCCGTCGAGCTAATTTATTATAGATCACCATCCCATCCAAGGATCTCAAAAAAAAAAAAAAAAAAATAAAATGAAAACTCTCTCAGGTGCAATCCCAAGTTACTCAATAATTAAAAGACCGATAGAATTATACAAGGAACTTGTTCCACACCTAGTGAGATCAGAGGATCCTAGAATTTATTTTTTTTCATTTAGAGCCTGAAAGAATGAATTCTACACAGATGAATACATAGCTATTCTTTTTACAGCAATGGACTAATGATGAATTGTGTTGAAATATTGTAAATTGCAAATATATGATACTTGATACTTAATATACATATATATATATATATTTTTCTTTTATTGTATCGACATGCAAAATTGCTGATATTAAAAAAAGAAAAAGAAATAAAAAATCAAATAAAAAAAACATGATACATTCGTTCGAGTTTTTATACCTCGATTGCATGTTAATGCAAATGAATATTGAACGATATTAACATTATTATTATTATTATTATTACTATTATTATGCCTTATAAATAGTTATAAACTAAGTTTACATTGCATTGATGTATGACTATAACAATTGCCTCGTCTCTCTCTTATTATTTTCTCTCTGTCTCTCGATCATTCGCATTCAAACACACACATATTTTACAAATCGTTCATTTGATATCGGCACAAATCCTTATTCTCTAATCCCTTGAAATGATGCGGTTTAAAGATTAAACAAAAGTTAACTGACACTCCATATATATTTTCTAGCTGTTGGTTATAAACTATAGTTGAAAATTGTATTTGGTCGCAATATATCATTATAATCATCGCGGAATATAAAATGCGAGAAAATTTATCTTTAAATATAAAACACCATTTATTTATTTTTTATTTTCCTTTTCAATTTATTTTGTTTTTCTTTTTCTGTTTCTATCAATTTTAACAAATCAATATCGAATTTCCAGATACAATAATTAGGACTACTATTGACATCGATAACTGCAGATTCTACACCTAACTGCATATTTACGGTCTAGAAAAATTTCATATTTCAATTAACATACGCTCTTTCTATATACGTAATTGTAACGTGCATAATAATTATTGGATCCAATCTGTTGTAATTTTTATTATGTCTTGCTCTTACGATGATATTATCAATCACGGATCAGCCTGGTATAAATCGGATTTGATATTTGGTGAACCTTTGACTTTTACTCGCTTGACCCTATACCGGGTTATCTTGCTACTCATTTATACACATAAACAGATATTATGGTAATAACGCATGCTGTATATTTACGGGATGTTCTACTAATCAATAAAGTCATTAACTCCGCAGTACATTTACAGAAAAAAAAAAAATTGAAATTAAACAAAAAAAAATTTTTCAATAAAAAAAGAAAAATAAATTTAATTGAGCGAAGATTCTTTTATACAAGGATACGACGTTTCAGAATACAACTTTACGAATCTAGTAATGTATATATATATATATATATATATATTTCGCCAGCATGCTAATTGTGTTTATTTAGTGTGATCAAGTATAGAATATGGTATTAAAGCGATGACATTTAAACGACAGGATCTGTGTATTTCAAAACTGTTATCTAAACGCGTATTTCGTTTCGAGATATAAATATTTATTAATAACTAGCGATATATTGCCGTGTATATATATATCTTAGCAGATAATTGGGCAATCCTGAAATCACCGAAATAAAAAAATAAAAAAAATAAAACTGGGGTAAATGAGAAATAAAATTGTTTGAAACAAGATGACCTGTATTAATCTGGAAATTCACTGAAATGATAATTATAAGTTGATAGTGTAATATTTATCACTTGAATACAACTACTATGTCCAAGAGTTTATTAATCATAATATGAGGAGACTATTTCTTTCCTTTTCATTTTTGTCATTATCAAACGTATTGTATAAATAAAGATATGAAATAGGTCGCGATCTCCAACCCCGCGCGACTCCCGTATTACGATTAATATTTGTATACACATATACGAATGCTATATATATATATATGTAGTAAATTTATCAAGGGTCAGTTCCTCCGATAAAACTCCTGACCTCTCGCACCACGGGGTCATGTTCGATTCAGTTCAACAAAATAAAAATAAAAAATAAGAGAAAAAAAAAATTATATGATATGATAAAATAAAGCAAAATATGATAAACAAAAGTAAATTGTAAGTAAGGCCCATATTTCAGGGTATTGAAATGAATTGTAATGTAATTTGTAATTAATAAGAAAACATTGGTCCGTTTATCACTTGAAAATAAGAATCTTAATCCTTAATAACTATGCAATCTTTTTCATTTGTTATTCATTCATTTATTTATTTATTATTTTCTTTGTTATCCTTAAGGTTTTTTTTTTTTTTTTGTTTTTTTGTTTTTTATTTTATCGTATCTTTATCACTGATATATATGTATTAGTTGAATGACTTTTAAAAATACCTCAAGTTCGTTATGTATGATTTTGTGAACTTCACCTTTTTTTTCTTTTGTTTCATCAAACATCCTCTTTGTTCACAGCACTTTTACTAGCCGATTATACGGCTTATACGATTTCTAGAGTCCATGCATGATATGATTACACATCTTGTTTTTCTGACGTCTTGTAAGTTTCGACCTAACATGCGAATTATCTCTTTTTAATTGATAAATCACGAATTTAGAGTATGTATGGTCAACGTTCAAGAGATATTGTCTCCACTTGGGATCAGAAAAAACTTACCGCCAAACTTGAGGGCGGGATCCTCAGACCTTTTGTGTCAAGATAATTATTTGAATAAATTGAGAACGCAAAATAACGTATAATTTTTTCAATAATATAATTCTTTCGATACGAAAAATGAAATGGGAAACTAATCTTCTTTGGTATTTAACATCACTTAATTTTTGATTTTTTTATAGGCGTTATCAAATAATGCCTGGACTCTAAAGTTTGTGAACTTACTTCGAGCAGCCTTTCCTCTTACTCTATATATATGTATAAATCTTAAAAAAATAACTCATTGAATGTAACAAAAAAGAAAGAAGAGAAAAGAAAAGAAAAGAAAAGAAATAAAAAAAAGAAAAAGAAAAATCAATAAAATGCAAAGTTAAAAAGTAAGAGCCATAATATAGACCGTTCATCGAGGTTTCTTCTTAAATCTTCTCAAATAGTCAACGCATGAAATTAGAATATTATATTGATTAAGTGAAAAATTACGTAATAAAGGTAAAATATTGTCATTTTGGATATATATTTGTACAGATTCGATTCAAATTTGATAATCTATAAGACGTAAATGTCTGTCTATGCTTTTTCGAAACTCTTTCTTCAATCTTAGAATAACCTTGCGGCGTTATTCCCAACAATTCTCATCGTTTTTTCTGTCAATCTAGTGCTGCTTACTAGTTACAAACATGTTATGCGGCTTCTGCATTAGGCTAAATGAAATCATAAACGAAACTGGGAATATTCAAAACGACGAATCTACCATTTAGGCTTTTCTTTCCTCCCCAAAAGTCTGAATCTAAATTGACCGCTCGCCTTTAAATTAGAATTTGAATATGGGACGTGCAGAATACCATCCTGCCTTTACATCCTCAATAAATCCTTTCGATTCTACATGTGAAAATTCTAAATATTTTTTGAAAGGCGTTAAATCTCCGCCTTGCCCGGCGTTCTCAAATATTGTTATTATTATTAATGTTATCATCGTTTACGATGATCCTCTCTGTGATTCTTTCTTCGGTGGTTGGTTTGGCGCCTAATTGTTGTCCGTTAACAATTTCAGATGACATTTTAAAGTTGTGTTTATCAACGTGGGTAAGCTCAATAGGAAGATAAATTGTACGACAGTGATCTATGTCTGCTCTACAAAGTGGACAACGTGAGCAACGTCTCGCGCACTCCAGGCAAGCCACGGCATGGCCGCAAGGAAACAATGCTGTGTCCAAACTCCGATCCATGCAAATACGGCATACCATAGCGTCTAGAAGTCTTGACAAACATTCTCGCGATTCCTGTAGAAAAACCATAAATACATAAAATACAATTAGCGTCGCTCAATTCTTGGCAGTGAATTAATTCAATCAATTAGTCGGTCTGAACGGTTTTCTTATTTCTTGAAATTTATTACCTTGCATTTAGGATTGGCACAGTCACCGCAATCGTGCCTATCTATTATCTCGTTCTCTTCAGGCAGAGTGATGTTAGACGCTTCGCAATACAAGGCTCGACGCGCATTGTCATACACCTCTCTACAAGTTCTGCGAATATCGAAGACGTACTTCTTACCAAGAGTTGAATCCTCGTTAAATATAGAGATGATTGTTCCCTGTGAATAGAAAGATAAAAATCATTGCCCATTATGAAGTTGTTACAGATTTCATTTTTCTTTCTCTCAAAAAGTTCTCTTCTATATTTATAGTCTGATGACTACTGTCTTTATCGCTTATTTCGAATTGGTATAAGATTTTGAAAGTACTGCATGTTGAAGATCTTAGATCAATAAATTATTGAGGTACCAATCATACCTTCAAGTCTCTAATGAACTGAGCAGTAACGGCACTTCGGACCGTCTCGCAGCTATAGAAGGCATGTTTCTCGGTGATTGCCCTGTACAATCCGCTCGCCGATTGGCTCGAGTCCAATTTGAAATTCAAAGAGGTTTCAACTCCGTCAAGGGATAAATAAACCAAATGAAACATACGACGTTGAGACATAGCGCTTTGAATCGCTGTGTATGGAATACTGAAACATATAAAAAAGGGATCTTTAATTAGCGAAGAATAATAGACTGATATGAATGCATCGATTAAATATAACGAGTTTAATAAAATGGAAAAAATTAAAAAAGAAATAAAATTAAGATTTCCAAAATTTTAAAATTAAAAAAAAAAATATATATTCTCCGCTATGTTGAAATAAGTCATAAGTATAGTTCAAATCGTACGAAAATTGATTTTTAAAAAAGCCAAGAAACGAAGCAGTCTGCTTTTACCGATTGAACTGTAAGCCGACCAAGAGATGGCAGAGTCGTCGCAATGTACGAGACTGCCTCTGGCGATAGCGGATTAATATGATCGTGCAAAATGTGGCATTGCATGAATGGAGACGTTTTGTATAAGAGAGGAAATAACTAGTTTTAGATTCCTACGAATAATATTAGACCTGGTTCCGCGCGATAATTTCTCCGTCATTGATATGTTATGGAATAACGAGAAATACACACTTTTGAGTCTCCTCATCCGAACCACGGTAAACTGTGATTCCGTGAGGTCCTACACCGATCATAGATACACCGTTGTATGCGAATTTGCTGTGGAACATCTCCTGCCCGAATGTATCTAGGTTCGATACTTCTTTGAGGAGCCAGTACTCAGCGGCTGATGCCTTCATGCCCTAAAAATGACAATACAAACATTCATTAATTTAACGATGTAATTTATAGATTATATCAGATATCGTCGAGCTTGAAACATACGAGAAAAAAAAATAAAAAAATAATTCATATTGCATCGACGCACCATACGAAGACTATCACTTTTAAAAATCTTAGCCACATTTACGTTCTTTACGAAAAAATATCACTTTTTAAAATGAAACAATAAATAAAAATCATGTTTCGAAAGAGCGTGCGTGAAATAGGAATTTCGCGTGAGCTACGCTGCAGTAGAAGAATGAGAACTTTCGTCTACGATTTTCAGGAGTTTCTTCGTACGGTGCATCCATATATTATCGGGGAAAATTACCTTAATGTCTTTGTGTTGCTGTACAATTTGGTGCAGAAAGTCTTGTGGTTTTTGGTCACAGGGTTCGGTGGGTTGTATTTGACAGCATTGTGAGTAAATGGCATGCGGTGGCTTTAAAGCATCATAATCACCGCCTTCAGCCTGCGCGATCAAGGCGACGAGCCATGCTGCTGACGTCCAGTCCGACACCTTTAGACGACCCTCGACAAGTTCTAGTCGAGAATGGAGGTAGAATTGGTGTCTGAAATTGGAAATAATCGTATTTGTTAATCGTTGATAATTGTCAATAAAATATATTCGAAATAATAGCAGAGTTCTTCGCTATTTTCCAGCTTCAATCTTTATCCTGTATAGGAAAATCGATGGGGTAATTTTACTCGGGATCTATATACGATCTGTTGCACATTATTCTTGAATCTTTTGAAAATATTAAACGAGGCGGTTTCGTGTTATTATATTCAATAAATAATCACGATGAAATGAGATGAATAATTTTTGAAGCGTGCACTGCAACGAAGTGAAATGGTACAAAGTATGAACCTATAGGTATAAACGGCCGGAAAATCGGTCTCATCGATTTTCCGTCAAGTCGATTTAAGAGGTAACAATTACTTTAGAAACTGCGCTTCCTCGGTTATACTTTCTTAACAAACTGGGTAAAACTAAACCGCGATGCAGGTTGGTGGGTAATCGATCTTCCACTTCTATTTCCACTTCTACTTCCTTCCTTCCCATTTACAAATGTTTGTGTATTTAGGTATACACCTATATCAGGTACCGTACGTAATACGTATATACTTCGTCGATGAATTCGCGAAACGTGATACCGGGTCATTTGTGAGGTCGAATAACCAGCGTGAGAGGAATAAGACTAAAAGAGTAATAATCGAAGTTTGAAATAGATTCTATAAAGGTATTATACCAAGCAGCCCAGGCAGTCTTCCACTATCGCTAAAACCGCAGTCTGCAAGACTCATTACGTGGAATTAATAATTCAGAATTGCCACTCGGTAATTTCTGTTCTAAGAATTTTTATGAGAAAACTTTTAACAACTCGATCCTAAGGCTAGACGAAATTATAAGTTAAATTTATGCTAGGACTAACCCGAGTATATGTATAAGAATAATTCAAGAGACGTGCTAAGGTTGTATATTTATACACCAGGAACTACCACCGCGTCTAGGTAGTACAGATATAAACTAGATTCACATAAAAACCGAGGAAAAGAGACGAAAAAAAAGAAAGAAAAAAAAAAACTGCTGCTCTAGTTTCGTAAATTACTCGCTAAAGTCAGGGGATAGACTTTCGCCATTTTTTTCATCAAACGCTTCCCAACTTTTGAACCACCCACCAGAGTAGAATTAAGGCTGAAGGGTGCTCGAGACTATATTGAGCTCACTCATCGCCAGGCTTGATTGGTGCCGAAATTTTTTCAGACTTTTCTTCATCATCCAAATGCGATAGGTTTTCGAAGCTTTTCGAGTCTGCAGGGGTTACAGCCCCCTTAGTCTGGGTTATCAGCCATCCAATCAGGAATAGATTGCGCGTAATACGTCTTCGGTTCTTTTTTCTTGTTGCTTTTTAACCAGAAAGATCTTTTTGATAAACCCAGATTAAAATAGGCGTTAATGATCGTCTGTGAAATAAAAATCGTCCATTTGAATCGATTCAACGATTACAGAATTTACTATACGGCAATTCGAACAGTTTACGATTGTCTTAGCGACAGAATTTGAACGCTAATGTAACTCTCCAACTCGTACTAAATCTCCGAATGTTTCCTGTCTCCAGGTCTCACCATTCTACTCAAACTCCATACTCAAGTTAGTGCGCTACTTCTGCATTGTTGCTTTTCGCAATTATACAGAGTTACGAACTTTGCAGGGGCTTCGAAGTTCCTGATGGAATTCGAGCGGTGATGCAGGGATGCATTTTCGGAAAGCCATTACTGTCGCACTCATACCTATACCTACTGTGCAAACGGGCAGCATCAACCCGCATCCTTGTTCGACGCCGATTAACGAAATTGCGAATTCATTAGTGTCGGAAAATCACCAAAAACCGCATTCGAACCTATAGTCGAACTTAAATATCATTGACGATTCGCACGAAATTCATAAATTTCGAATCTAAGAACGGACAACTTTTTTCACTCGCTCTTTCCCTGTCTCTTATTATACCCCGCGCCTATTATTTCCCTGTAATATCGCATAAGCCTATAGTTTGGTATGTAATAATCCGTGTGATATAACTTTCAACGATGAATTATGAATGAATTTTCCCAGTGATTATCCAGACCCAAATGTTTAGGAAACTGTTTTGAATGCCCACGGTTATGAGCACGCAGCTTAGTTTACCCGGCTTATGGTAATTACATATTTAATGAATATTTTATTCTTTTCACTTAGGGATAATCTCTGATTATTTATATTATACGAGAGAGTACAAGTTTCTGAATTGGGTAAACCCTCGCGAAAATTCTTCATCAATTTAAAGTAAAAAAAGAAAAGACGAAAAAAATCACTAAAAAATAAGAAATTAAAATATCAGCAAATTTATCTGAACTAATTATGAATTCCAAAGATATTTTTTTCACCTGATGTTTAAAGCATTTGCAAATAATTTCCCCGGACATTAAAAAGTTAATCGATTTTTCCAACGACCAGCTCGAAAACAGCCCGTATAGATAATATACGTGAAAAAAACTTCAATTTTCGTATTTATAAGGTAAGCGCGGTGAGTTATTAAAATTTGATTAGCAATTAGCATCGCAATACCCTGCTACGACGCGCAATTTAACACGAAGGCTAACAGACTTGCGAAATTATTAAAATGGTGGCTGAAGTAAAGCGTTCGAAAAGTTCACCGTAAAAAGAAATAAAGTAAATTCAGGATACAGCAGATAATTTCATTAGTATTGTACGAAGCAAAGGAAGCACAGGATTATACCACCCTTGTGAAATTTCTCTCTGATCCTATAAGAAGACTAAATAAGGAAATGTGAAATAAACTCTAATCATATAATTCCACAAGTGAAAATGAAACATATCTGTCTATATCTATGTATGTATACGTATAATCTAGTACCTACTTAATTGATGCAAACAGCAACGAAATTTACAGCAAGTTTCTCAATTAATTCGTGAAACCGAGATCCAGGTTAATAAAGTTTATCGAGGAATTTTGTTAATTAAATTTACTCGGCTACATTATACATATGTAAATATAACTAGGTATCTAATACATACATAGGTATCTAAGGCACTTGGTAAGGAGTTATGAAGGGATGTGAGCTTCCCCTATGATATAGACCTGGAGGTATATAGGATTCGTTTGCATAACTACGTTACAATTCTACTTTGTTATCAATATAGGCAGTCGAGATTTCCGCTCGACGATTTTCGAGGATCCTCGCATTGCTCAACCAAATTTAGGGTATATAAGGTATTATAGAGGTATGTACGTAGGTATATATATAACGTACTGGAGGAATATTACAATATTATATTACATTCAATATTATGTCGCAATGCTCATTTGAAATTCAACGAATCGACGCCCTGCAGCGACAGAATCGTTTGTCGACTGCTATACCTGCTCGAACTTTTCTCCTTTTTCATCTTATTTCACGTCTTTCCTTAGATTGTAAAAATAAAACAAGTTTCACGAGAGACAATTCGTCCACAGATGTACATAAATATACGCACGAAATACAAGAGAATATAAAGTCTAACAGGTAGATCGGTACCTGTATACCCTGTTCATATTAAATAATGAATGAGAACGTTCTTCGTATCTCTACTGTCAAACCGTAAAACTTCTGCAGTATAAAAGAAAAAAAAAAAAAAAAAAAGGGAAAAAGAAAAAGAGGTAAAGAAGAAGAAACACTCTTTTCTTATTGTTCTCCACATTTAATATTCACCTGGTAAGTAACGATTTTCTTTTTTTTTTTTATTCTCCGAATTTTAGAACACTTTGAATGTTCCGAATTGAAACGATGGTCTTTTTCTTCAACAGATCGTTAAAATTCGTTCGCAAAGTATGAAAGGGTCGATGAAATTTGATTAATTTGAATGAAAATTGTATCAATTATATTTCTCGTCATTTTATTTCGCGGATATTGAATGAAAGTGTGAAAAAATTTGTCGTTGAAAATATATTACCGTGACCTATGACCAGTCTTAAATGGTTCACCCGGTATAAAGGGAATGGCAAGGCGTGCTGAGAGTGAAAATGGAAGTGTTCGCGGATTTAGTTTCCAACAAAAGTCCTCGTAGGCTAAGGGGGGCGGAAGAAGGGTCTTTGCGAGATGCTCGTGCAACTCACTCACCCCCAGCAGCGAAGAAAGAAGGGCAGAAAAATTCTACGACGTGATTTCGAATAACGAGAGCCGAGGGGCTCCACCTAATAATCTTCGCCGGGTAAGGAAGGACGTGGTGGTGAAAAACGACGGCGCTGACGAGGTGGTCGTACCTTCACTCCGTCACCTTTCACCTTCGACCTCTCGAAGCGTGCCCGTGCGTAAATGTCATTCCATCGACACCCCTTCCTCCGCCGAATTCCCTTCTTCTTCCTCTTCTTATTCGTCTCATTCTCTTCTTATCTTTTCCTTTCCTCGATTTCCTATTTTCTTCCCCTTTTGTTGCCTGATTCTCTTCCGCATCCTCATCTTTCGTCTTTTTAAGCCCGAAGCGCGTTCAAAACATCCCCCAACTCATCCCACTCGAATTTATTCTCATTCGTACACAGTATATCTTAATGGTGATAAATAATGATCTTCCAGAGTTAAAAAATGAACCGCAGAAGCCGCAGCACCCATGGGGTAGGTTGGTACGTAAGTACGCGTATCCTCCAACAGTTATTCTACGTATTTTTTATTTTCATTATTTTTTCTCTTCAAGATTTCTGACCGATTACCATCGCCCGGCTACTTTCTCTCTCCAGGGTGCCTCATCTCAGTTTTTTATAGCACGGATGTATAGGTTCACGGCGAGTATAGCTATGCGATCGCATATATAGCATATATAAGGTCTTTGTACGGAGCCGATCGATCGTGGGCAAGATGTTTCAACGATGAATATAGTTGCAAGATTACATTAAGGATTTTGGGTCTAGTACCCATGGTATATCTCGGTCCTATACCATGCTGAAAACCCTTTTCGGGAAAATCGGCCAACCTAATCTCCCGGTTTAGATCCAGATTAGTTTCTTCTATACAGAGGTATGGCCGGGTTATAGATTTCTCATGATATTATTATATCGACGACGAGAAATCAATGCACGGTTATCGGTAGAAACTGACATGAGACGAAAAACTTGACCATGTAGTTCTTTTCTCCGCACATAATAAATCTTCATTTTTCACATCAGTTTTATATGCTATGTTCATCGACTTCTACTACACCAGACTTTCCAGCTTATTGCAATTAGTTTTCAATCTCATTCAGATTATTATATTAAGTACAAGATCAAACTTTGAGATGCCAGACGTCTCTTAAGGTCATGCAAAGGTTGGAAGACTACAAGTAGAGGAGTCTGGAGGGTTTGACCCTAGCATTCTGAACTCGATTTTACTCCAGTAAAGTTTGAAATTTAGGAACTTCAAACATCTCGTCTAAACTTCGAAACTCGAAAACGGAGACACGTATCGTTCGCAATTCCAGCCCAAAACAATTTTCAGTGTTTTTATTTATTTATTTACTTTTTTTTCTTAATTTTTTTTTCAAGAAATAAGTTGATGAGTTTAGTGGCTCCTTTCTTTTTTTTCGGCTATAAGGCGTAGATGGAAACGACTTTTGGTGAATTTTACAACGATAATAACAGCGATTGTAAAACGCGTAATACCGAACAACAAGGGCGCTGATAATCATGAAAATTGTTCTATTCTATTGGAACAATGGAAACCAGGCAAAGAAAATGAACGCAAAGTAATTACGAAACGACGTCGACGAAAGGAGATCACTTCACTTACTTTAACGATGCAGAACAATGCGCACCGCGATCCAGCGAGCAAGAGACTCGGGGATCTGGGGACGGTGGTAATCTATCTTTAATTAAATTATGTAATTACCGCTCGGCAGTATATGGAAATTGAAAAAATGTCTGCCTTTCGTATCAGTATCGCTATTCAATGCGGAAAACGTCTTTGTTCGCACTTTGATCGCGTAGCTTATGAATTTATCAATCGAAATAAGTTTTTTCGAAGATAGTTTCAGGCTTTCCTCGTATTAAAATTTGAAAAATATGCTTAACAAGGTATAAGTATACATTTTCATAGACAGATAAATGCCCTGTCTTCGGATGACTTACACAATTCGAACGCTTGAGTGCGAGAAAAGTTATTCGGAATTTTCTTTCCGAGTTTTAAAAAGCTTCAGAAACTTGAAACCACGGGAATGGAACTAGCGAAGTAAGGCAAATTTCATCGAGTAATGCGAATAGCATGAAAGATCGCGAGTGTATGCGATTTTTGGAAAACAACTAAAACGAGAAATCCATTCTTCCGCATATAATATAGGTATATGTGTCCGTGAGTTACAGGTACGACTTCACGTAGTCGGCAGTAAACTTTACGAATAACCCAGTGGATCTGCGAGAATTCTGTAGGAACGGATTAATCTGTGAAACAGAAATGCTGATAAATGGACTAAACCCGACAAAAACTGAAGAGAAAAATGTATTTCACGAACGCCCTTCAATCCATTAGCGGAAATTCGAGACGACGAACATTACGTGATCGTTTCCGGGTATATGATACCTACATCAATATCATATATTTGACCATGAATTTTTTCCTCCTCGATTCCTCGGAGTATATGTATATTTCAGATCCCACAACCCTTGCACTCCAGACGTGACCCATAACTCATAAGCCATAACGTAACGCGTCCTTCTTCCTACGGATATAAAAATTGCTATAGCTGGAAGAAGACACGTACTAGAGATCGTGCGATACACGTAGCGACAAGATGTTTCATCAAGGACTGAAATTTCATATCGTAAATCTAAAATCTCCCAGTTATTTGGAGTTTCGCCATCGATTCTATCCCTAGATATTATACGGAAAAAAAAAAATGAAGAATGACACGAACTAAGTATAATATCTCGAAAAGTAATCAAAGAACTTGTTCCACATCGATAACTTATTCCGGTATTATATAGATCCCCATCGAAATATCCATAATTCACGACTTCACAGATCAAAGCACTGCATATATATAGGTGGTGAAGGATGATTGCAATCTTCATACAAATTTGCTTAAGAACATAATACAAAAGCAAAATTATTCTCAATTAGCCACAGGCGACATACCTGATAGGTATAACAACTTGATTAATATTTATTGGATCCACAAGCCGTTTTTGCACTTGACTTATACCTGTCAACGAGGTCGTGGCCTTTGGGATGGCTCACTTGATGTTCTCAAGTTTTTTGACGGATTAGTTTTGAAATATTAGCAAATTTTTTGCGAGATATATTTTATCGACATCTTTAGATGGCTTCAGAGCTGCAGCACTACGGATATTAATAAATAACGAGACAAGAACGAGAATAGAAAAAAAAACCTATGGACAGATAATTAAACGTCAATCTTCTGGGTGATTAAACTCTGTGGAGTATAAATTATTTATCTATTTTTCTTCGGCGAACGAACGAGGAGTTCTTTTCCTTATTATGAAATTCGAAAGAAAATGGAAAAACATCAACGAACTCAGTGCATAGGGAACAGAAATTGTAGAGCAATGAACGTGTTCGATGAATTGAACGAGTATTAGGTATTTGGCAAGGGTAGGATACCGGAAGATTTTCTCCGCAGGTTGAATAGTTGTTATTTTCTTCCTCTATCTTTATCTCTCTCGCTTTTTGCTTGACACACGAATTGGCTCGAGGGAATCTTCGTATCAGGAACTACACAATGGTGAAATATTCTGAAATCCAATATTGAGAATGCATTTCTATTCCTTAGCCAGCGATACTGGCGTACGTCTGTAATAACCTCTGATTTATATCTGAACCCTCTTCCGTTCTCAGTTCTTCGTCCTTCGTCCTTCGTCCTTCGAAAAGTTCTTCGTTCAATCCTCCACACTGCTACCTCAAGTCTCCACCCACCCTTCGACTATCTTTTTCATTTCAGAGTGAATTCGAGTGTTTTTGCTGTCCACCCAGCATATTCCAACCCCTCCTGGCTCTCGGCCTCCGATAAAGATATTCCATTGAATGTCTCTCGACCGCGAGCTTCGAGGAATAGAAAAAGAGAAGAAAATGCGGAAGTGGAGAACTTTGGCTCGCAGCTTTTATCGGGCCAGGATAGAGTCTCGGAAAAATACCACTTATAACTTATGGCTTATGACTTGAAAATATATAATGCAGCTCGCGTTACAGCCCGTTATACCGTTACCAGTATATAGATTGCAAGAATCCCCACGTATATTCTCTAGATATTTCTTTGGGTTTATTCGCATAAGGTAAAAGGTACATACATATCACGCGAAATTTTTATCGGTAGATAGATCAAAGAAGCTTGCCGGTGAACGTCAAGAGTATTACTCGGACAGTAGAGCTAGACGATGTCGACTTTACGCTCCGTCGAAATTCATCATTCGCGATTTTCATACACGCCAAAAGGCTCCGAGGTAGTAAAAGGGCTCTCGTATTACGTACACAGGATCTAATAAAAACCCGACGATTTTTACCAATATTCAAAATTCAACCATAAGTAAACAGAATTCTTTGACGATGGAAAATTTCATCATGTGCCAAATTGCATTTAAAAACACTTTTTTCTGGTATAATTGAATACATTATGCAATGGGGCATGTAGAAGTCAATTTTTCGCATCCACCACAATATAATGTAGGTTTTATTTTAAAATCGAGTCACCCTATATTTGGGTACATAGTTGGCGTAACAGCGTAGTATACATGAAAGATGTGTCAATAAAATTAGGAGCAGTTGGCGTAACCGAGACGATTCTGGTGCGAATTCAAATGCAAATTCGAATTTAAATTCAAATTCAAATTTCCAAGCGAACTGAGAATTGGTTTCTGTCCGCGTGTATAAAGAGGGAGAAATATATAGATTAAATATACTTTGGAATATATGAAAAAGTGATTTACGGAGAGGTTTTATGATCAAATATTTAAGAATATCAACTCTTTTTGTTACTTTTTTTTTTCATTTAAACGTTTATCCATAATTCAAGAGTGAATCACGCGCGTCAATAGTCGGTTGGTCATCCGTGAGGTTCGGGTTGGTTCAGAGAGGATTGAGTTGAATCGTAAAATGAAAGGATGGGAAATGGCCCAAGAGCCCGAGTATTAAAATCGTCATAAAAGCCGCCACCCCGCGCCGTGAGATTAAACCAGAAATGAATTTCAGATTTCGTCACAAACTGAATTTCCATTCTCGCAGCTTTTACCCATATACAGGCGAAGTTCTTCGAAGTGCGAAACTTGGCAGTGAAATAAAATTCAACAATTGTACTATACCGCTCATAGTCGCGGAAGAATGGAACTAAATATCAAAATCTGTGCGTTAGGAGCACAAAAGCTCGTGCAAAGAACGACGAGATTTGAAATTTGCATTTTTCATGGTTGAATACATAAATTTAAACTCTTCGGTGGTTTAATATATTCCTAACGATTATTTGGAATCTATTTTGCTTTTCTCCTTTTTGAATCGCGTGCACACGAGTGGCTTTGTTTCGCATGGGTTAAGTCTGGTGTAACAAGTTAATGCTCGAATAATCAGGACTGAGAAAATTCCTGGAGGTTATACACGAGGCAAAAGCAGTAGAAAGAAAAGCGGAGAAAAGTATAGGAATAAAAGAATAAAAGTCGAATTCCTCTCTGTTCGAATTGCGTCAATTATAAAATCATATGGTCCTGTATAATAGTTCTGAACATTGAAGGTGTATAGGTACGATAAATACGAAGCTACTTAATTTCTAGCAAAATTTAATGTGGTGCAATTGGGCGTGTAATAGTGAAGAGTTCACAGGGCGGTCTTACATCCTGTGAAGATCATTATCTTAGCAACTAGAAGCGCTGGTATAGTCTGCAAAGTTCTGACTTATACCTGACTCCTTTAGTCGTTCTAACTAGTGGCAGTTTCTCCTAAGAGCCATGGGTCGTTTCTGGAGCAACTGTAATGTAATTAAATCTGGCCCCACGTCAGATTAATTTTACACGACCCTGACTTGAACGCTCATCCTGGATCTATCTCTAGCCTTGAAGAGACGAGAGTGTAATTTCGTTAAATTTCACTCACAATCAGAGAAGTTGTATTTGTTTTATCGTACGCGTACCCACACACGTAAAAACCAAAAAGAAAAGAGTGCAGGTTAAAGATAGGGTCAAGTAATTAAATATTATTAATTGTGGGATTCAAACCACTGCGAATTCCGTTCGCCATGGCCACCTAGTCGCTATATTATCCCTTCTTTTTTTAATTAAGAGAAAAAGTAATGATACTTCAAGTTTCAACGGCAAAAGCTGAGTCACTAATGACGTGAGTCCTTATCTAACTTCGTTGTGAACATAATGCAAGGGCGTTTTAAAGTTGGTGTGTGAATTAAAGGGGTATTACTACACCCAGGTGAATAGGCTGATACATAATCAATACAAGAACATTTTCTTGTTTTGTATAAAGAGTATTTATAGTCCTTTTCGTTGGATAGAAAGATCAAGCTTGAATTTTCAAAAGTAGACGCGAGAAAGTACGGGGAAAAAGCAGTCGGTGTAGGATGGAAATGTAATTTCCGTAGTCGTCGTCGTCGTCGTCATGAAGTTAAAGGAAAAGTTCCCTTGCCGTGGACAAGCAAACAAGCCAGGCAATAAAAGATCTGGCATAGCTTGGTCCTCTCTGCGGTAGATTACTTGGTTGAAATTTGACCATCCGAAAGTAAAGCCAATGGAAAGGTTCTTCTTTCCGAGGCAGCGGAAAGCACGATTTTAAATTAGAAGAGAGAAAGGATTCCAAAAAAGCTCGCCGCAGGCCTAAAACTAAATCCGTCTGAAAGACCTCTTCAAATGCCTCTCGGAGTTGTAGTTCGCGCTGTTACCTCTCCAGTTCAAAGTAATCCTCCATCCCCAACCTACCGGATGGTTTTACGAGTGTTTCTCGAGTGGTCTCAGACTGATTGTATGTCTGATAAATCAATAGATGTTTTCTCTAAGAAGCCATCTCTCTCTCTCTCTCTCTGCGTATGGCGACTGCGTGGAGTTAGAAATGACGATTTTATTAACAGGCAACGTTGCTTCATTGATAAACCGAGGCTGAAGATTTTAATCAAGATTTCATAATCTAAAGTACTTCGACGATATACAACAATAAAAAATCTAAGATACTAGAAGTATATGTGGCAGATTGTGCCCTTAAATGGTAACGATAGAAAGCATAAGCCAGGACTTGACAGTGTGAGCTCTGGCTTGTTTCGGTGGGTTGAGAAACTGAAAGGTAACGCGATGATAGATAAAGCGTGTTCCAATTCCTCTCATCCAATCCTCTTAACAAACCAATCAAGACCTCAAGCAACACGAGATGTTTGACGTTGGTTGATTGCTTCTGGTATTTCATTCCCCGTTCAGATCTTCGCTAGGGTATCTACTATACCTCGATCTTGTTATAGCTACTAGATTGATTATAATTTGCATCGAATTGCTGCACGCTATATGTTCATTCAATTTTTCATTCTGTATATTCCTTTCACTCCGCGAATACGATCCGAAGCAAATGAGCATGAAAATTTTCCGCCGCAAATTTATATGGAGTTTCCAGTCTATCGGATTTCCTGCTCGTTACGTGGTTGCTAAAAAATCTGATTTAATTCAAAGTCTGCTCCCATCCCATCCCCTTCTCTTTTTCCTCCGCCTCTCATTTACCCCACGGAGATTGAGGCTAGGGTGAGCGAGTCTGTAAAGTCAAGTCGCGATTTTTCGCTGAAACGAGGCTACCGCTTCATCGCATTTGACGTCATCCGACATAAGAGAATCTCGTCACGCTCTGCTAGTTGGATCTGCCTGATGGATCTCAAGCTCGGTGAAAAAGGAAAAAATTTACCCCGCCTTATAATACCTCGGGATAAAATGACAGGCAACCGCAGAAAAGAAGATCCGGAATGGGTAGCCAATAAAATTCGAACCATTCAGAAGCCTAAGTATACATCCATATAGACAGAAGGGATGATCCTCTCCCATCCCGGCCAGGATATTATACGGATCAAAGATGTGCGCGGGGATCATTTTTCGAAATACTTCTCAGTATCTCAAACAGCACTTCGAAAAAATCCTCCAATTTTACTGCTAAGAAGTTGTTTTATCTCCTTGTTGAAAAGATACTCTGTTATCAGATTCCGAGCTGTTTTCAACGTCCGAAGTACAGAATGAAAATGATACCTTTTTGTCTTTCTATGTTCTTTGTTTCAGCGCGGGAGACGAAATTGCGTTAGGTAAGAGATAGAAGGGCGGAATAACTGACCTCGTCGCTTCTTGTAGCAACAAGTGAGGAGGTACCCAGAATTTGACCCGAAGAGCAAACCTCAGATGAGCGACCCCGCCTCCAGTTTGACGTTCGATCGGATTCCTCAGGTTTAACCACAGCTCTTCGCCCTTGGCACTCTGATGTTTTAGACCAAAGTAGTCGCACTCCTTGCTGATACCCAGACAATCACAGACCTGAAGATAATGAAGAAAAACACAGAAAATTAACTAACAATTTGCGAAAATTATAATCAATAAATATTTTATGTAACATAAAATATAAAAATATATTCAACATAAAATTCAGCCGGGATTTGTCTTTCTTTCTTTCTGTCCTTATTTTCTTTTACTTTTAGGGATTTCCGTAACTCGTCACACCCCTAAGCAATTAACAATTTATCTTATTAATTCGCAGAAAACCGCGGCGAAACGTAGCCTCCAAACAAACGGCTAACAAATTGCTGGTAATAACTTAGAGAAAGTTCGTGGTACAGGGGTAGAGCACGACGGTACGGTTTCGGACGTACGCCGCAACCCCTATCTCAGTAAAAAGATTATCTCGCTCACGGTTCTGGGGGGAGAGAAAAAAAAACAAGATACATGTATACACGTATAGATATATACGATATACACACAAGGGTTCTTCCAAGAGAGAAGAGGGACGGAGGAGCCTTCACCTTGCGTGTTTTCGGGAAGCAAATGAGGCACGTAGGGGAGAAAGAAACGATAAAATAAATACCTGCTTCACGAGCAAACTCCAACCTCCTAATTCCATTTCGCGTTTTTCTTCTTCTCGTGGCTTGTGCGCACCTATGTATGTATATATATATGCGTATGCCTATGTACGTGCATACATTACTATGGCGAGTTACTATATACCTCCCTCTTTGCGTTATTGTTGATACCAGAGAGAGGGATACGTATATATACAGAAATTTCTGTATGTAAAGGTAATATATATTTGCAGACCGACTAACGAAGCCCAGGATAAAGGGAGGAGAGGATCCCCTGCTTCGTTTGATTACTGGAGAACATTTCTACTGCGAAACACAGAAACAAGGAACAAGTTTGTTTCCATTTGTTTACTGAAAATGCAATTCGTTGAGCTCATTTGTGTTTTCTCCTGTTTTAGTATAGGTATAACGCCTTAAATGTAACGCGAAGAACGTGTCTAGCTTAGCAATACAAACAGCTGTCTCTCCGCACCAAATCGTTTATTAGATTTCCATTAGAATAGATTAAACAAGAGAGAAATACACATTATTTCCGTTGCTTTTTTTTTTCTTTTTAAATATTTACCCAAACTCGGCATAACAAAAAAAAAATAAATAAAGGAAGTAGATTTTCCAAAGTTGGAGCATAACCAATGAATAAAAGATGAATTAGCGATGAAAGTGAAGAGACTGGAGGCGCAGCTGGGAAATACTTACGAGTTCTACACATTTATCTATATATACCTCTAAATATATAGATATAGATATATACCCTTTCGGGGAGGGGGGGTGAATTTTCAACTTCATTTTCCTGTTTTTATATGTATGTATTCGAAGGTACACGCGGTGCAGCACAAGTGGCACAGGTCTTCGGGTTCTCTTCTTCGTAAAAGTCAAAAATACTTCATCCTCGTTTTTTTCTCGTTCTTTTTACCCGGTAGGAGAAGAACCCCTAAAGAATCTCTCTCTTGGGGTTATATAGGAGCGAATCTGCTAAGCAGAGTGTTAGGTATGAGAAGGGAGGAGAAGAGAAGAGAAGAGAAGAGATGCCTTCTCGTCAAGATTGAATCGTTTCTTTTTTGATACCAAGACGAAGATACCAGCGGAGACTCCCTACCTACCAGCTCAAGATTTCTATCGAGATTTTATAATAAAATGACGATGCTTTAGTAGCTTGTATACTTCAGGGAATTTTCTTATTAAAGGTTATAGAAGAGACGGCCTTATGGATCTCCAGCGATAAAAATCGGTTTATAAAAATAACATTAACGTGACTATAGGTTTATAATATGAAACTAATCCGTTGAATTAGTAGACATAGAATTCCAGGGTATAATTTACAGTCTCTATAGTACGTCAGGTCTTGTTTCCCTCGAAACGAAAATGAAAAAATAATCAAATTAACTGCGAACTCGCTTTTTGACATGACGAACACGTGTCTGAGCGGAGTGACAGACAGGCGGTGGCAAAAGTCATTTTGTTTCATGAAACTGCAGTCTGGTTCGTGTTCTGTTTTGTCAGGGGACTCCCCTTCTAAAATGTGGTTCACCTTCGTCATCCGGACATTTAGACGCGCCAGCGTTAGCGTTCGCGGGTTTTGCTTTGCCCCAAGCTTCAACCCTCGAACGTGACCGTTTCTCGCAGCCTTCCTTATCGTCGCTTATCCATGACATACTATATACCTGTGTAACTAGAATAGAACGTGCCAGAATAAATCAACAATTCTTTCCAAATTCCGGCCGAAGAAATCTCTGGAATTACGTCAAATCACGAATCTCCCAAAAGGGCAGCGCTGTCATCGAAGTCTGGGAGTTGCTTTAATCCACAATACAGTTTTCCATTTGATTAAAACGCAAAACCTTGCATCGTATTATGTAATACGAAAGTTTGTCTCGGTGCACTCGGGGGTTTTGAGGGTCGCTGGTTTCGAACCTGAGGTCTAAATTCTAAATTCAAAACGGTGAATCCAGTATAAATATTTGAATTATTCAAATATTCAAGATATTACTTGTATGAATGTTTAGAATTTGGAATTTTGGACCTCGGATTCTGAACCAGCCACTCAAAAGTCTCCCGAGCACCAGAACAGACTTCCGTGCTTTTGGTTCAGGTCAAGTTATTTGAACATTGTTAACGACGACGTAAGGTTTTCCGGGTTAGTCAAATAAAAAACCGTATTGTCCGTCGGGGAACCGCTCAGATTTTAATGACAAAACTGCCCTCTTGGGAGGTTCATTATTTGACGTAATTTCAGAGATTTCTGCGGGGTGAGTTTGGAAAAAAAAAGTGTCAATTTGTTTTGGCACACTCTACCAGTATAGAACTGTTTGAAATTTACGTCGTTTGTTATACCGGTAACGAGTTGACCCTTTATGGCTCTATAGTTTAGGACCGAATCGATTTTTATGTACACATACCCAACGCAGCCGTTGACCAGGGGCGCGACGTCGGAGTGAACCGATCTCAAAATTGATTGAATTCGCAGCCACCTTTTTTTCTTCTCTCTCTCTCTCTTTTTCTTTATTTCAAATTAATCTTTTTTTTTTTTTGATTTCCCTGTTTCGTGAAATGGCCGAGCAAAATAGAAAAAAATAACAAAAATATTTTCCGTTGGGTCCGCAGAACGACCGGAAATTAACCTGGAATAATATTTGCTTAGGACTATAACGCCGGTGCCGCATATGTGAAGCTAACAGTCATAGAAGTCTTTGGGGGGGTATTAGGATGTTGGGGAGAAGATGATCCCGTTGCCAGATACCACTCTGAATCGAAAATATTTTCGTTTGCCTTTCGTATGTATATTATCATAACTTTTTTTTCGTCTTTTTGTCGCGAAAGTAGTTATGAATATCAAATTGTGTTTGTCCGTTCATTCACTTTTTTTTTTGGCAACGCTCTATTCGACTTTCAAAATTCATTCCATTCGTATACGAATGTAACGTATGGGTATATTTGTACTGCAGCAACCATAGAGCAAATACGCGTTGAAACTGGGATATTTTTTTTCAAATTTATACTGTTCTATGTGAAGCAGTGAATTTTAGTGAGTAGAGATTGTTATTTGTGAATTTTAAATTGACAAATGACTAAACCATGTTGTACTAGAAATTTTCTCGGTGATTTTCGAAGCGTGAAAACAATGTTGACTATAAAATTTCCGGCGTATAACACTGAGCACAGATTTAGTACTCTCGGATAACCGAATGCAAGGCGTTGTCGACGTTCCCAGTAGAAATTTTACGAGTTTCACGGATGCAAACGGAGTTACTACCCCATAAATACTAAATGACAGATTCCACAGAACTTCGACGACCCTCTAAACACCGCGAGAAACACTTCAATGGTCAACCCCATAGAACGGTACCCGGAAGTTTCTATTCAAGAATCGTTTATTAATACCAATTTTTTTTTGTGGATCGAAAGCGGCCATCGACTCAACCGGTTCCAAGTTAATTTTTTAGAACGGTAAAAATTTCGGATTTGAATACTACCGACACACATTTCTCGAAAACTGAAGATCCGAGAGGCCGGACCTCCGAAACTTGATATTCGTGTCTGCAGGTATTCATTCAATGCTTAATAACTGACGAGCTGTGTTAATCGTATCGAAACCAATTACGTGGTCAAATTAGTCATCTTGAAATGCACTATTTGGAAAAAAGAGTTCAAAAATCCTATCCATTATTCATGACAATGAAGTTATTGATTGAAGTAGATAAGATGGATTCCCGTAAAGAGGGTCTCGATTAGAATAAATTAGTTTTAGTCATCATGTCCGAAGAAATAGACCGAAATTTTCGAACTTTTGAGCCGTCTGCATTTCGACTTCACGGAATCTTAATGTTTGAACTTCAACGACTCTGAATATTGGAAATTGTCTGAAACTAATTCGGAATTTTTGCCGTTCGGAACTTCAATCCGGCCCCTTCACCATTGACGCGTCCCAAAAGGTTTGGGATTCTGTGGTTTTACTTTACAAATAAAATTACCCGCCTATGGCATCTTCCGAATGTAGCAAGTCAGCAATTTCGACGTTGCTAAGTAAGAGTATCCTCGCTTTCTACTGTATTGATATTTGCCAGATTGTAGTCTGAGAAATAGAGATTCTCCCTCTCTGTAGTCTTAGCTCTTCGTATTATTCACCAAGATCAAGTTACACGTCGAAACTCTAGAGGCATAGCGGTTTTCTCAATTATTGTGCTTAGCACCGTGCCTAATTCCACTCGACAATATATATTCGACATCCAGAGAGACAACTGGACGAACGCCTTAATTCCCAAACCGATTAACCCGTTGCAAAGCCTTTAAGCTTCGCAGTAGATTACATCCGTGAAACACGGTGAAATAGAGACTCTTTTAATTGGGAAAATCGCTTAGGTATTTGTCGTCATTTCTTCCTTCTTTTCAATCAACTAATCGAGTGATGATATTGTTTCGAATAATTCCTATTCGCGGTTGAGTAAATGTAGGTAAGAAAATTGATCATATCGTTGACGTTCGTTCATTTTGAAGATAATATTTCAATAAGATCTTGTGAATAATGCCGGGGACCCGGGGATCTCCTTGATATTGCTTTAAATCGGTTGCGTAATGGCGTGCGGAACGACGCCTCCACAAGTTATACCTATACGAGCTATTCAACGTCCCTGGCAATTTCATAGAGGCCTTGATTAACGTCAAAGTGTTAATTACAGACGCGACATTAGATTCTTCCCACACATTCGAGGAGATAATTCGAGGTAGCGAATATACTACGCGGCTTCAAATATTTTAGAATGATGAAAAACGCGTTTTAAGATATTCCATCTTCTCTTATCTTCATCAAAAAACCTGGCTAATTTAAATTCTGTTGATCAGAAAATGTAACCCTGAAAAATGTTCCCTGAAAGAACTTACTAATTTTACCATGCAGAAATCAAGTTGCAAGTTTTTTGCAATTTATTTTTATATAAGAAGAGAAGAGAAGGAAAAAAACAGAAGATAGATTGTATACACGTGTGATCTTGTTCCACTTTGCTCCTTATTTCTTGCGGTTTGTATCCTGCAGTAGAACTCGCGAACATCAAGGCTAAAACGATTGCGTTTTATAAGTACTACATACCTACCTCTTACCTACTGTTGCAGTTGTACACATTTTACGAAGTAGTCGTAACGCGGCATCGACTTCGCGGTAGTTTCTCGTCTTTATAGTCTTCCTCGATGTTTTTGGCATCGTTTTATTCTTGTTCGCCGCCGCGAAAACTCTTCGTTTAAGAAATCAGCCACGAAACTATATTTCAAAGCTATAAGTACGCTCGTATAAAGAGAAAAGTAAGTCCCTTGATAACATCGGCAGGTTTCAGAATGTAAATAAATCTGCATGTTATATAATCCCACGCATAGAAAAAATGGGCAGTAATTTGATCAAACTGAGAGCAATTTAAGAATGAAAATTTCACATTTTCACCAGCCCAAAGATGTCCCGGACTCAAAGATGCGACCCATGACATTAACTTGTGACTAATTATAAGCTTTCTGGTCTCGGGTCAACTGGCCCTGCATCCTGGTCGCAATGTGGCTTCTCGTGGTCCTCTGAATTTCGTCCCATAACAGATGGGATTCGCTGGGCTGTAGCCTAACCCGAGATAAACCCAGTGAATACCCCCGGAAGACGTGGCTTTGGGTATAGCCGAGGTCCTGCTCGTATTCGCAATGCTATTCCGAGGTCGGTCGCGCTGTTTGTCCCGAGTTGGAACTTGGAACGAGCTAATTTGCATTCTCCATGCCGAAATTAATATCGCAAAGGTACAAATTAAATAAACTCGTTAATCCAGCATGGCGTCGAGAACAAACGAGCATCTCTTCTCTCTTATACGTCTCGCTATCCATCTCTAAACATCTCTCTCTATACTGTAGAGACTTTCAAATTTCACCCCTCACTGCAAAGTCGATGCGAATTTAAGCCACGTGCTCCGCCATGAGCTAGACTGATTAATGGATCTAACCAATACGAAAGTTTATACAGATGGAACTAGGTAGTCAAGGTAAGTATAGATAGATAACACCGGAAACATACGGGCCGTATTATCATTAGATATTCAGGCCAATCCAATTTCAAAAGTATTCCATTTTTTGAATCATGAACCTCGAGGATTTTCAAGAGATTCTGTAAGATTTACAGCGAAATCGAGACTCGAATTTTTCTCCAAAAACGACCTCTGCATCGTGAATAGAATTATTGATCCATAGAACTGCATGGAAATTTCACGATAAAAGTAGATTTTTTCTCGCAATTTATGGGTTTCAAGTTATATAGTGAATTGGAAAATAATATATCCCCGAAATTTTGGGACTAAACCCAGAACCATAGGCTGGGGTAAAAACCCATCCCGAGACTATGAGCTGATTTTCATAATGTCTTCGGTCTTTAAATGGGTCTTTACTAACTGAACGTCAATGAAATTTAATTTGCAGAAAACCATTTTCTTGGTCATTAAAAAAGAGATTTATGTACTAACGAGTCCCTTTACTGCTGATAGAAACGATTGTGCGAAGAAGAAATGGGTGGGGTGGATATCTACCCCAGCCTTGTGTTAGGAGGTAAAGAAAATCATACCTACTTGGGTTAAAAATCTCACAAACGTCACAGAAGGGTATTTATCAAGCAGTACTCAAGGGTGGAAAATATTGAAAAATATTCAAGAGTTCGATGGAAGTATCTACCTAATTGGCCCAGTTGACCAAAAGTGTTCCATATATTAATATTATCAAATATATTTGTAAATCATTAATGTAATTGGGTTCGGAGAGGTAAATTGAGAATCATCAGAGTCGCAAAAGAGTGGTTGAAATCATATATATGTATAGAAATACAGGTTACGCGAGACTTTTTACTTCTTTCTTTTTTTTTTTTTTGTTTTTTATATTTAGTTACGCTGATTTCTAGGGACTTTGACATGGTGTAAATCAGATTTCTTTTGTACTCTTAAAATTAGGGGTTGCTCACGGGCGCAAAGGGGAGAAAAAGGGTAGGCGTTTGTTTGTTCACGCATAGCAAACGTCTGGCTGGTTGGTACAAACACGGGAAAATCCCAGTTCTTTATCTTTTATTCCATACATACGTAGGTATATTTTTTTATCTCAATTTTTCGTACCTTTATCCCCTTCTATATTCCACCTGTCTTTTTAGTCCCACGAGCAAACCGCAAATATTGTTTAAAAAAATATAGAAAGAAAGAGAAAAAAATGAGAATGAAGTAAAAACTTAAGAATTATCATCCCATCGGATTTATAAATCGCGGTAATTAAACGCCGGCTAATTAGGTCACGAGGTGCAAATACACGGCAGCATATCACATAAATTTATTCCCCTATCTACCCTTCGGAAAAAAAATTACTTCCGCGAGAGTTGGGAAAAAAAAAATTGTATTCAAGCCGTCCTGATCTCAATTCAAGTGTAGACTCTGCGGAATCCGTTAGCGATTAAAAGCGAGCTCTCGATACTTCAGAACTCTGATCGTGAATACGTACAGAAATCACTCTTTTACAGCCTGAGAGCTGATTATGAATGTATACAGCAGCTGCGCGTACGCGTCGATGGGATTTTACAACTAAAGATACTTCGACTGATCAACAATTCTCTGCGGCTATAAAATATAATAGCCAAGATAGTTGAATCATGAATCAAACCATCCGGTGCAGCACTATTAATTTTATTATACGTATCTCTGCATGCTGGCAATTAATTTGAAAGCGGACAATTAATTAGCTTGAAAGTTTCTATATGTTGTAGTTTTTGAAAAAAATTCACTCAAATTTTATAGAAAAATCGATGGATTTAGGACCAAAACGATGATGATGGGATTCCGGGTTTTACTATTTTTTCTCCAAAGCGATTTCAATATTTTGTCTCAAAGATTTCAACCCAACTTATTGAAAAAAAAAAAATTGTGTCAATTTTTCACCTAGAAATTTTCCAAACAAATAATTCATCATAGGACGTTGTGAAAAATTGGAGAAAAAAATTTCCGCGATTGAAAATCTTTAATCTAGGTTAAAATTATTGAGATGAAATATTGAAATAGCTCCGAGAAAAATGGGAAAAACCGGAATCCTATTAGCGTTTTTGTTTCAAAATTGTCGTTGGAATTTGTTCTTCAAAAATCAGAAAAATGGACTTGGCACGAAAAGCCCCATAAACAAAAGCACGCGGTTTTTCATTTTCTGTAACATATTATACCATACACGCGTATCGGAATTACGTCATTTCCGTCTGTTCCTATATAACGTATGGTAAGCTGTATATATATACCTATATGCTTATCGATATCTTTGTTTATGATACAAATATATTTGTAAATATAGGCGGGTAAAATTTCTCTGGGGGTAATCGAGCACTCAGCATATTTGTTACAATGTCAAATGTCAATTATCGCTGATTGCTGTTGCAATATCAGATAACAGTGGAGAGATTGCTTCGGTATGAGAAAGTTTCATGCTTCATTGTTTTCTACAACATATTCGCATCCTCCTTTCAAAAATTGCAACCTGAATGAAGCAGAGATCCATATCCTGAAGGGTTAATTGATAATCAATAAAATTGATCAATTAGCAAGTATTCATAAGTGATAAGCTCGAGTTCGTTTAGAAATGAGAGTTTTGTAGAAAAAGTTGAGATCCTGAAAGATTTTAGAGCTTCCGTAAAATTCCGGTAGATTCCAGGTCAATTTTTCTGCCAAAATTCTGGAGCCCGAAAATCATGTATGATAATGTTGCCTCAAAAATAAATCGCCGAAATTTTTAGCTTCATAACAAATGGACGTGCTTCTCTGTTTGCGAGGCATCGTCGCTACCTACGACGGAGATCTCAAAACTCTGAGTGATATTTGAGTTTAAAATAAAATAAAAAGTAAAAAAATCACTGTAAAATTTGTGAACGAGTTGAGCGACCGAAGAATCTATTTGAAATCGGATTTAAATTTACTAACTTGTCCGTTCGGGACGAAAATAGAGAGAAATTGGGTGTGTATCAAAGAATGAAGAAGAAATAAATTCTCAACGTCGCACCCTGATGTACATTGATGCATGTATTACGTATATCTATACCGTACAGCACGATATACATCACGAGTAAGAAAAATAACGTAAACCAGCAGCTGTTAGCTGACGTCAGTAATGTTTATACACATGGCGCCAAGGCTTAAGAAAAATATCGTAGTAAGTACCCCTGCCGGAGTTATACTCTCAAGTATACTCAAGCGTTTCAACAATTAACTACAAACAAACATCGCCGTTCGTATATATTTTTCAACTATTATTACACCCACGTAGTCATTCTCACGATATTTAAAATCCGAATTTGAGGAATCAGTCCTGTCGACTTAATGACGTATAGATCGAAATGTCGTCTAATTAGCATAGAATCCTTCCCTCGATTCGTCATGCTGATAGCGAGATAAATGTTCGCGATTTCACACTTCTAAGCGAATTAAAACCGCTTTGGTGCAGCGAAAAGTTGATTAATTTATATCGAGTCCATATGCCGTCGTTGTCGAAGGTCTCGTCGGTCTGCACGTGTCCGTTTCGCTAGCTCAAGGATAAACTGTTGTAACCATCGATCAGAATTGCAGCGAATAATTCAATATTTGACAACCGCGCGTTGATACAAGCGCGAATAGATGTAAGCGTAAAGATTTACGCCCGTAAATTTTCGCCAACATAAACAAGCTTTCCAAGATTTAGGAAACGCCGGACGATATTGGCAAGTTATTGCTCCTACCCCAGGTGCGGGTTATCAATTGTGTATCTAACATAATGTGTTAAGGGGGCACAGGTATCGCGTGCTTCTTATATATCTATCAAAGATTTACCTATACACGGTTTAACGTCGCCGCAGGAGTTTGGATCGGTCTATTCAAGCGCACAGGAAAACGTCAGGACCCCTTAGCCATTCTCACTGTCTAGAGATAAGGTACGGGTGAACAAATATACCGGAGAGAGAATTTGGAATGCTGTACGTTCGGAATAATGTTATTTCGACTGAACTCTTCCTTTATATCTATCTCTATCCCTGCAGCGCCTCTGCTTCTCCTACTTATGCTCTGACCTGTCCAAAGTCCCGTAGCGTAGGTAAGCCGTCTTATAGATTTGCGGAATACGTATAACATGTATAACGTAGATGGCGAAGACCAGATCGGGGCCGGGTTGAAGTTCTCAATTTTTCAAGTTCTGAACGGTCAAAATTCCGCATTTCAATATTACGGATTCACAGTATTCAGAAAGGATATTTTCCCGAAAGTCTACATGGCTGATGTGAAACAGTTACAAACGGAGAACACCAGAGGTTCTAAATTCCAACTATGTATTTCGGATTAGGTCTAGTACGTCGTTTCATGTGATTTTCCAGTTCCTTAGAATCGGCGAGTCAGCGTAGAATAGCCTATATATTTTGTTCGGTAAAATATATGCATTATATAATCATAATGTGCATATAACGCGAGTCTATACCTGTGTTATAACTTTGATATGAATAGCCCCGCTATAGATATTGCATTTGAGGTTTTGCGGGTATGGTGGTAGCTCTGTGGCTATTGGTCTGGAAACGAGAGCATCTCCTGTGTACGTATATACTCGCGTACATATAATAGTTATACGTGTTGTATACTGTGCCGCCGATACCTGCGTCAGAATTTTGGCATGAAATCAATTCGCAACTTTCCCGAAGCTATATACCGCAATCTTCGATTTCACAGACGAAAGGATAAACGATCGTCGCCTGGGATTAACTCCGAAGCTTTTGATCAGAAAAATTAAAAAATGGCCAATTTCTCCTATTCGCGGAAGATTCGTCCGCGATTTTCGGTCGGAATTCGCGCAGCGGAATAATAACACAAATTAATATAATATGAGTATGAGGTATTATATTGGATTGAAACTAAGGAGTGGGAGGATGAGGAAAAAGAATGAAAAAACGAAAAATATGGAGAGGCGAAAGAATGCTGACTCGTTTATCTCCGTCGGTGATTTCATGCCTTGCTAATTTTTAAAGCCTCTTGTAATTAAAGAAAAACAGTATGATTGGCTGTTATTCTTCAATCTCGTAATAGTAAAACGAGGAATTTTTATTCCGTCTAAAGAACGATGATAAAATGACTAGAATTGATCGTGGCGATCGTTACGACGATTTAGTAATACAGAATTTTTATTTTTCGTCAAACTTGATGTGAGTTAATATTACATTCCAATATTATAAACATTTTCAGATCTATTATAGACGTGGAATTCTCGCAGCTGTATATTCAACGAAAAATTAGATACGATATAAGCGATATATTGGATGGAATTTAGACTCTTTCACAATTCTACCGGTCGCAATTATACAAGTAAGACACTCGATCCAAACAGTCAGCCGAGTCAATTTCGCAGCAAATTAGAATAACGAGAGTGTCTGGTCTCAATGATGTCTGGAAAATAAAAACATTGTAAGAAAAATACGGTTTCTTTTCAGCGAAAGACGTAAGGGTGAAAAATTGTAGATAGAATTGAAAAATAAAAATAAGAATGAGAAAAACGAAGGAGGCTTTCAGCGCTAAGATGAAATTCGAGGAAAGAATATAAATAATAATATAAGATAAAAATATCAGTCAAATGTTCAGTTTCTCCATATTTCGGACCATATCATACGTGGCGTCGGATCTGATCCTTCGCGTCTAGTTCGCAGCTTGCGTAAAAACCAAGAGCTCATTACGATAGAAGAGAAACCCCGGCGCAGCGAGGAATAAAAGTGAAGTGGGCGAGTGCGAAGAAGGAAGGGATCGTCCATATCGTGGATAAGAAAAATCTGAGGAAAGTAGTCGCGGGCCGTAGCGAAGCATCGGAGCATACATCCAAACCACTCGTATAAACGAAGCCTGATCTCACCAGCGTACATACATAGACGTACGTAGGATACGTAGATACGTACCAGCTGCGGGAACAGCGACTGTTAGGCGTCGCGTTCGACGTACGGTGCCGGTGCACTGGCCTCTTCGAAGGTCAATTTTGTTTACAGCGTTTGCCAAGTCGTGGGAGGAATCTCGCTCCTTTTCTCCTGCTCAGTTTTTCTCGCTCGAAGTAAGTGAGCGAGCGAGTCACTTTCCGTCTTTATTCTTTCTTTCCCTCTTTCTCTCCCGCTCAATCTCTTGCCAAGTCGCTATTTCCTCTCGGTGTCTGTACACCTATTTGCGCCAACACTATATTTGCTCCAGTGGTTAGAGTTTCTCGAGATGCACGCGCGTCTCACGTGCTCGAGGCATGAACCAAGAGCCGGGAGGTGAAGCTTGGCTAGGCTGCCTACCTCTATCTTGCGACTCACGGGCGGCCGTGGATCGCGAAAGTCGCGTTCACCTCTTACGCTGGCGCAGCGCAACGCCTCCGTCTATACTAGCTAGTATAATCACTATAGTTACGAAACGTGTATACACAATCGAAACGAACTATTAATATACTAAGTTTACGTAAGATTTCGGGCGCCGCTATTGTTCTATATACTTATACGTATCCTTGCATATATACGATTTCGCGCGTAGTTAACAGACGGAAAGTCGCCCCGAATACTATCGTCTATATCGGCGAGGAAATTTATTTGGAATTGTATCGTTTTTATTTGTTGATTAATCGAAATGATTAGAATCGGCGTGATGAGTGTCTGATAGTGAATGGATATGTTTAATATCTATCAAAAAATGATAATATGTAAGGGGATAAGAGAGCGAAGGAGGGAGATTAAACTCCTCCGGGTCTTGTCGCGGACGATTTTCTTGAGAGAAAACTTCCCCAAGGACTTCTGTATCTATATGTAATGTACCCACCTACATCCTATACACGTATGCAATCCGGCGTTTGTATACTTAGATAGAAGAAGTTCTTTGTCTGGTGCAAACCAGTTTTCTAGTGAAGTTACTCCGCGTCGCGTCGCCGGAACAATGTGGAGAACCGAATACCATCAGACCTTATTTACTCTACGTCTTTTTATTCCCCTTCAGGTTCCGTCCATTTTTTCATTATAACAATAATGACGAAGATTTGGTCATTATATCTGCGGTAATTGAAAGGTTGTAGAAATTTTCGTCAAAGTTTTACTTCCTATTATAGTTTGCTTCCATCGTCGTCGCACCCTCTTCTTGGATTTTCCGTTCTTCTCGCTATTTTTCATTTTATTTTATTTTATTTTATTTTATTTTATTTTATTTTATTTTATTTTATTTTATTTTATTTCATGGAGAGTCTGCGGAAGGGATCGCGTCACGTAGACCATGTACTATAAAAGGCTTTTAAGAGTTTATGACGGTGGAAAAAGCGCTGTTTTCGACCAACCTTCACGTTATACACGCTGTAGAATTTAATTAAAAAACATCGCTCGAGTAATAGAATAATTAAACATCGGATTAAAGTTTTTTTTTTACAACATACCCGGCATACTGTATTATAGATATATTCTATATAGACAGTTAAGAATCCTATAATGGCGCGATTTAAAACCTTCAACGTTATCGATTATCGCATATAGGACACTATAAGATACGAAGAAATCGAAAAAAAAAGGAAAGAAAGAATGAGTAGAAAATTTTTCATCAATGACGTAAGTTTTTGTTCCTTAGAATTTTTTGTAAAAAAAAAAAATGAAAATGTAGGAATGAAAAAGCTAGGTCGTAGGTATTTAAAGCGCGTGAGACGGATTCCGAAATATAAATATTTGAATAATTTTTTAGTAAAAATAAAGCCGTTATCGTGTTTTATGAAATTGGTATTTGATATACGAGGTTAAGTTCGTGTTGACGAATATAATTTGATAAGCAAGCGATGTAAAGTATAGCGGAAAGTTTTGAGTAGAAAGTGAATTCTTCAATTACTTAAATTCAGCGAAAATATTCGAGTCTCGAAACGTATACTAGCTACGTATATACGTTTATATTCCAGTCGTAAAAGATAAGGTAGAATTTTTACCCACCAGCACGAGCTACAAGACTGGAGAAAAAGAATTTCTACTTGTACTGCAAGTTCGCGTAGTTAATTAGCAAGGGAAAATACAGCTCGTCAAGTGTTTCATTTAATTCTCATCAAGCAGATGATCATCTGGCGTAATTTGGTCCGCGATAAAACGATCAAAAGATGGAAGAAGGAGAGAGAGAGAGAGAAGGGGGAATTAAAAGGGCAAGGTAGTGAAAAAAAGAAAAGAAAAAGTAGAGGAAAAAAAGACCAGTCCAGCTACAGCAGATTTTTTAATGCGGCTTACGATTAGCTTGCGAATTCACACCAGTCTGCCAAGGCCTTGCATATGCCTGATCTCTGCGTTCGCAATAGTACCTACCATAAAATCTCTAATTTACTAGCGGAATTTATCCGATAATATCTTGGGACTATAAAAATGAAACGCCAATCAAGAAAACTATTTATCACAAGGCATAAGACTACTGCAGCTGCGATAGCGTTGAATAGTTCAAGAGATTTTATTCACTCTCAGAACAGCGTTTTTTCGATCTATTCAAATTCTTTTTTATCAGAGCTGTATACTTATACTGAATAATAAAAAAAAAAGATTATCTCCAGTTGATAATCTAAGTCTGACATACTATCTAATGATCTAATGTTGATTCGGCTGAAGCTGTAGACCTGAGCTTATCTAAAAATGAGTAAGATATAATCGGACAGAAGATCTTATGAGGGAAAATGTGAAAAAGATTATTTTTTTAATCAGTAAACTGTTGGAAATGAGTGATTTTTTTTTCTCAATTCAATATAAGACCTACTTGTTCTTATAAGTAGAAGGAAATAGTGTTATTAAAATTACTAGAAAAGGCGGGTAGATGTTTGAACGTTAAATTTTTTATCGATAGTTCAATAATAGGAGAATATATTGGATATGAGTTCCGCGAATTATCGAAAGACTTTAGAAATTCCATGTAAAATAATAAGCTGCTAATGTTATTCAAATATTATTCACAAAGTGGTATTCAAGTGGGTTCGAGAAAATTTGTTTTCTTCGGATGAAATTAAGACGAATCAAACGATACGCGATTATACTTACGTTTGTATAAATTTATCGGTAACCAATCTACTGTACAGCGATTCTTGGCAGCTGATAGACAGAGTAAATGGTTGGACATTGAGACGCAGATAGCTGATAATAAATTGATCAATAAAATGATAAGTTATCGTTATATACCAACGACCGGTGTTGGTATTTTAGAATTTTTTTACTACAGAAAAAAAGCGTATCAACTCGTACGTAATACATCTAATAAAAAAAATTTGTTGCGTAGTTTGATTATCTAATCAAAAGAAATTTCATTCAATTTTTTTTTCTGCAACGATTTCCGATCGTGAGAAAATAGAAAAAAAAAAACACTTTCATCTAAATGACGATCGATATTTGTTACCCTGTCTTTAATTAGTCTGCAACCTTTTAACTCAAAAAAAAAAAAATGTATTTCTTTAATCCAAATTCGAATAAAAATATTTTCATGCCGAAAGGAAGAAATGAGAGTCTTGATAATGTGATGGAAGCAGCGATCACGGAAAAATGTATAAAAATAAAAGGTGTCGATCCTGAGGCGTGTTCTCGACTCCCGTATCCCAGGAGAAAAATCTGAATTCATAAAGCGGAAATCTTGAAATATAATATTTAAGGATCTGGCGGACGGGTGCAGGGTCTCGGTTTAAAGATAGCATGAAGAGACTTACGAGCGACAATTTCGATTGGGCAAATAACGATTGACCAAATAATTCGCGAATATTGAGAAATTGGTTATAGGTAAAAGTCTGCAGGTTTAATCTGCGGAAGACAACAAAGCAGAGAGAAAACGTGAACGAAAAAGGGAAACGATAAATTCGGAGATATGACCGCGGCAGGAATGGACCTATGAAATAAAAGGAGTATAGAGCACATCGGGGTGAAGTTGGCTTTATAGAACCGATTTACTAAATCCAAAGTCGATATTTATTGAATTTAGAACCCTGCAGCGATATCATCATATTTTTCAGTACCTGCAATGTGAAACTGCACTTTTCCCTACTGCAGCACGAACGTATACTCAGCGATATGCTCACACGTAAAAATGAATATGCAAATCCTTAGCTAAGTGGTCGGCGTGCTAAAGTATCGAATAAAATCTAAACATCTTTAAAGTTTGATTATATGATGCTGAATAATCGTAAACTATATAGGTTTACGTATATAAAGGCATATGCGGATGGCTGACGTGTGCATGGCATTATACGACCTCTAGAATCTCGGTTCTCTTATCGTCCTGAAGAAAAGCTATTCGCGAACTAACTTTAAGCTATAATTTTTAATGTTACGATGATCACCTGGCTAAAAGCTGATAGCGTAAAGGCAGCAGCATTGTCAAGAATGAATAAATGGAGGGAAAGGATAGATCAAGCAAAAATTTGTAGGATGCAGTTTCGTTGCCTTCTTCTCTTTCCTTTCCTTTCCGTTTCTATTTTCTTCTTTTTCCTTCTTTTACGAGACCCAAGCTTTCGCGTGGTAATAATTCTTCGTGCTTTTCGCCTTTTCGTTGAAAAATAAGGTGTCAAGTCGTCGGAATCACGGAGACATGAAAACAGGAAAGAGGGGCGTGAAAAGTGTGGAAAAAAAGAAGCTTCGAAACGTTGAATTCACACCAAAATGATCGCGTAAGAAATTGTTTCCTTTGCAGACAAAATCCCGCTACAATCTTCCGTCTCGATTCGTGACCCTAGCGACTCTTTGGCGCCCGGATTCGCCCTCTTTCCATCTTTGACAGTTTGATTCACGCGATTCTTTCCCGATTTAAATTTCTTCTAACGTAGGTAAAACACATCGATGTCAAAGGGTTCCCTAGAGAATGAACGGCATTTAGATCCATCCGATTCTCACATCTCGATTAAACCCAATCTTAAACATTGACTAGTCTGCGACACGCGTACATAACTTAATTTAATTAACAACCTAGATCTCCCGACTTACTCGAAAGCTCCTAACTTTACATTAATTAATATTCCGTATATAACTAATTAGCCGAGATATTTCGGTGCAGGCATCACGAATATATCTTATATTATATACATACATATATGTAGTTCAACTCATGATGAGATTCCAGTTCACTAAGCTGAGTGTTTACCTAAACGAGTTTCTCCATCGGCCCTGAGATTTTGCGGTTCCGAAATTTTTGGTGTATTTAAAAAATATCCGCCATATAGAAATGGCCTATAGATATATCAATGTATACGTATGTAGAGTTATACGTGGTCATAAGTCGGCTGAGAATCCTCTTTTGTACGTGCATAGAATACCGCGTTGGATAAGGCATGTGATAATCGTGGAGATTAGGAGGATTTATTATTCATTTTGCGGCAAATAACAGAGCGTAATGCTTTAACCTTTTTTCCGACGTAGGTGTAGGTACATCGTAAAGCTCTGCGTGTTGCAGTTTGAGAGAAGGGATGAAAAAGTATAGATAAAGAGGGAGAAAGTGGACTGTAGTATACGGTGGAGTAGAGTAGAGTTCGTGGAATGGATAATGGGACCGAGGGAACAGACAGGTTGCATAGAAATGTAGGTTACGATCCCCAAGTGGCTCATAATATTTTTTACACCCCCTAATAGCACTAATAAATTTAGCAGGTTGCTCATAGCAACCCCGTCGACATACTATGTGGTGTCTCGTGTTGTGCAAATAGTCTGACGCGTGTTTAGTTTCGAAATTGATGTTCGTCCTGGTAAGTAATGGATAGATATAGAAATAATGGCAATGTTCGTGCATCGCATACGCGAAGGAAGAACCGTTTTTAAGGGATGCGATAGGCGTAAGAATATAAACTGGAAGAGACGTATCAAGTTGAGTAATAATTAATAATAAAAAAGTGGTTAATAATTTCAGTCTCATTAAAAATCTGCTCAGGTATAACATTGTCAGAGAAATAGTCTACCAAGGTTTCGTATTCCAAGTTGCGGTTGGTCATGATCTTCTTGGTACAGAGACCCTCATAATCTCATTGTCAGTGGAAAAGCTCTCCCGTCTGACCTCACGAATTTATGAATCCATATCATGCCCGTGGTTAAGCTCGTCTTACTGGTTTAACCAGAGCTTTTAGTCGCTCGGTGAAAAAGGAAAATAGAAAAGCGTAGGAATGTAACTAATTGTAAGACGAACAGATTTATAACAGACATTACCTACGTGTGTTAAACCGAGGTTACAGCTACACGTATACAGTTCCATAATTACTCCTGCAGATGCAAGAGTTCGCTAACCCAGCTTCGCGAAATAAGATCATTTAGTCATTGCGGTATTTATATACCGCGCCAATAGTCGATTAATTCAATGATTAAGTCTGTTGGGTTAATGGGGATGTTTTGGAAGACTGGCATATATCGAAATTGTTTCTTAATCATCCAGTTTTATAAGACATAATCGAGTAAAAGTTAGGAGTTGTAAGTCATAGGATCTCAGAGTTAGATGCAGTCAAAATAAAAGCTCCTTGTGCAAGGATTTGGATCATCAGATAAGATCATCAGACACTGCTTAGATTTTATATATTTGAGTCTCTAATTTGTTCAGAAAACAAAGCTCTGTTCGATGTAACCTGACTGATGTAGTAAATTATTGTTCGCCAGATATTCAAGTTGAGAAATTTCTCTTTGTTTTCACTGTTCGTCAATTTTCTAGAGCAAAAATCAACGTATGAAAATTCTAGAAGTTCGATTTCTGAACAATCAAAGACTTGAATATCAAAGTGGTTGATCCAAGTCATTGCATTAAATGCTTTTACTCTGACTGCATCTAATTTAAAAACCTCAGGACTGTTATCTTTTACTTTCCTACGCTTCAAAAGACTATTAAACTTTTTGTGATAAAACTGGTTCGTTGGGAAAAATTTGGACGCGTGCTAGTCCCCCCTAAATACTCCGATTCAAGGTGTGAATCCCCTTGACCAAATGAAGCATGATCTGATCTAATGAGTAGAAGATTATTAACAAATTTGTTACTAACGCAGAGGAATTTATTCGTCAAACACGCGACACCTGAATCGTATTATTGAAAATGTAATTTTGGAAATTCGGCATACCCTAATTGCGGTGTACCATGTTGATACTCGATATCGGAGGGACACGTGATATTGGATAATCGATAATCGATAATTTAAAATTACATTACACAGCGCACGCTAGGCGTTCGGAATAATTGATGAATTGTAACGAAGCTCCATTCCTGTGCACTTAAAATTAATTGCTAATTCCCCATGGAAACGTCGAAATAGTAAATTGTCTTTCTATATGCTCCGAGCTTCTTCGCCTTATTCAGGATAATCTAATATAATAAATGTTAGATGAATACAGACGGTTTTGGGTTTGGGAAGATTAATTACTCGACAATTTTATCTACGAAGTATAAGCCAGTTTTGCAGATTTCGGCTAGTTTCTTATACGTGCGAGGGCAAGGTGAGGGATTTGACGATAGCTCTTAATGACTTTATAATGGTGCGAGAAATAAAGATCATTAAGGAGTAAAGGCGCGGAAATTGAAACGGAAGAATCACGTCTCGTGAATTTTGTCGCGACATTAGCGACTCCCTAATGAGGGTCAAAAGGATAACAGAATAAAACCGAGAAATGAGGGACGAAGACTGCTTCATTCAAGAACAAACGACCCTTTCGAAAGAACAATTATAACCTGGCGGAGCTGAAGTTCGAAGTTCGCGTACTTCGGGTTTATAAATATATATATAATGTACATTGAGTTCGGAATTGTTTGAAAAGATATATAGTCTGGAAAGTGTAGGGGAACGTGACTATTGAATTAAAGGATTAATCGTTGGTAAGGGGATTGAATTGGAGTGAAGTGCTAAAACCGTTTCATCAATGTCGTAAAGTTTTTCTATTCAGTTTTGTATTGGGTTGAAATTTTGACAGGCGTTTTAAAGCCCTGACTAGTCCGATTTACATCGTATTGGCTTCCGGCTGCGGAGTTGGTCCATTGCTACTCTTGGTAGGATTCTGAGTGGGATTCTGTGTTGGCAACGAGCTCGAAACTCTTACTTTGCTCCGAAACCTCAAATAATACATTTGCCGAGTCCTGAGTCCTGAGGCCTTCGACTCGAACTCGAACTCCTTGAAACGTTGTCAAGAATGAAGAAGGTATGTTCTACTTGCAAACGTCTGTGTGCAAGTTTCTTCATGTGTCATATACGTATATGTACATCTATTTCAATCGGAGCTTAAATCTAGGAAAACGAAAAAGCGAATTATTTATTATCTGGCGTACATCCAGTCCAATCGAAATTCTCATAGATATAAAATAAATGGACAATACATAAGGAGCTCCACGTTCATTCGTTTCGACGACAAAATACTAAGGATAAAGCAGATCACCGAACCGAATTGATCGTCGGTTATTTTTATTCAGAATCCAATCCATCTTTTCGTCATTTCCATCAGGAGCAGCTCAACTCGTATATACATGGGATCGATCTAATCTATAAAAAATCACTTTCCCAATCTCGAATGCGCAATTATTCACTGATTGAAATAGCTATAAAAATAAAATTTCCTACAAAAAAAAACCCCCGAGTTGAAATAAAAATTCTAGTTTCATGCTACAAGTTCTCACCGACGACTTGGAGATTGAAACTATAATTTGCGGGTGTGATTGTGCATGTAATGAAATTCTGATTTACACTTCAAAGTGAGATAGCTATGTCCGTTTTGAGGAAGTTTAGGCGAGAGCCAGACTTGGAATTCCATTCGGAGTTCTGGATCCTAGAATTTAGAGAAACTGCGGGGTTCTGATTCCGTCCTATAGCTCTTTGATCTTCAATAAAGCGTTTTGTGAACTAGTTTACGAAACAATTCTTATTCAGAAATAAAATTTCAGAATATCGAAAAAACAGGATTTTTCAAGCATACTTTTTTTTTTCAAAATTCTGAAAACGGGAATCTTGGAGTTTTTATTTATTTTATATTTTGGAGTTTTCCTTGTATCATTTTTTTTTTGTCTTTTTTTTTCATCTTAGCGAAATGTATACAGGCGTAGTGTTCTTCTCCATCAACTTCACTTCGTGCAGCACTTTAATCTGTGAGTTCGAAGTGCCGGATGAGATATGTACCGTATACTGCGTATAGATATAAGTCTAGAGAGGCCGCATGCGGAGTGGCCATTCAAAGTTTAAATAAAATATTTAATGCTGGAAGATGACGAGGAGGCTGGGTTCTGACCCAACCTAGATTTTCATGGATCGTAAAACGTGGGAAATGTGAAAATGTTGCCAGATAACGGCCGTTCCCTGCCAACGCTTCATTTGGATACGTTCTTATCGTTTTGAATTCTTTCCACAAGCTTGACTGCAGTACATTTGGTATAGAGCCGTTCAACTCTGTTCATACATATATACTTGTTCATCTACATTTTTCTTATCTCATAATAGATAAGAGAAAATGATGAATAAGCCATAAGCCTAATAGAAAATTGAATGAAACGTTATTTTCTGACAGGAAACGGCAGAACAAAAAAATCTATATCCGTAGGTATATGTATGGATTTCCCCGCAGGTATGAGAAAAAAGATCGTGTATCGAGATATTTTACGCACGAGTGGATATACCTTTCGATCGTTTGACGATGTCGTTTTTTCCTTCTCCGAGGCAAAGGCGGTCAAACGAATCGAAAGAAAACGCACTTAAATATCGAAAAAGCTTTTGAGGGATAAAATATCGCGAAAGGAACTTTACGTCGGCGTCACTACGTTACAGAAAAATGTGGAAGTCGATATTTGGGATTTGATGAACTATACGAGCGGGGCCAGGCGCGAAAAAATATACGGACGTTGAAATCCGGCGAATTTCTCAATTCTATTCCTCTCAGAAAATCGTGGGAACTTCTCTAATACCGCAGCATTCGCAGTAGGTGTTTTTGCTACTTCCACTGCCCGCTGCTTCGAGAAAGATATTCCCTTATCATAACCGTGAAAAATAGAGCTGATTCTTGAAGTTTTACAACGTAACTACCCGCCGCTTGTTTCAACCACTATTTCTTTTTCTCTTTTCATTTTCGTCTGTGCACCTCAAGTACAGAGAGATTTTTTTTCTTCCATTTAGGTGACTTTTTATAACTCTTTGACCCAGCGTTGGGTTTGTTTGACTTTAATTACTCTCTCGAATTATTTACCTTAACGTTTTCAGAAGATATTCTGAACTCGTTGAAAAATGAGAAAAATATTTATTCATTTTCCCGCAAATAGCACGAAAAGAGCAAATACTTTATACGTAAGTATATCTTGTGTTACTATACGCGATTCTCCTAACGGCAACAATATTCTTTTGAATTTGGGAAATGTGAAAGAAATTCGGAATCTAAATTTGACCAAATCTCGTTGCCTAAAGGAATTCTTTTTTCTTTCCATCTTGAACGTCACTTGGATAAAACGATGCATCGTTTACCTCATGGGATAAAAACACGCTCCATTAGACACCGGTATCAAGTTTATACCGAAATGGTTCAACCGAAGGAAGATGAACCTTTTATTGTCTTTAAAACGAGGGAAAGAAATTGTCAGTTTACTTATTCTCTTTTATTTTTCAGCCCATCTTCGTATTATCGGATTTCAACGAACGTATACATTGATCGCCGAACATTCCGAATGAAGCGTATGATTGTAATCAAGATATTGAAATAACTCGAATCTGCTGTATACTCGAGGATGACATTTTTCGAGGATTATAATAGACGGATAAAAGAGGAATAAAAGGGTCAAAAATTTATACCGTTGAAAACAAGCTACCCACCCTCTTCTTTTCCGTCAATTTTTCCATCTTTCTACAGCCCGTACTCTCTTCTCGCGGTCCTTTAATGCTCCTTTTATTAGAGGAATGGATCTCGCGCACTCTTCCCTCATCTGTATAGCCCCTCTCTACTTTGCTTTGCCCCGGGTCTTTTGTCTCTCGCTAAAAGCATTTTTCCAAAAAAAAAATATCCCCCAGACGTTATACGAGAAAAATATTTATAAAATAAATTCACAAGCCGAGCCCACGTACAGAGGTTTTCTGTCGAGGTTAAACGTCTACCTAACATCCTCCAGGCATTTTTAATCTGCAAATCTCTTCTCATACAGTTTATAGAAAATGACAAAACTGCAGTTATAAATTAAACTATAACAATGATAAAAAAAATTCTCAAAGATTTCACGATGAAGTTTCATGCACGACGTTTAAATTCTTCCTTTTAATTTTCGCTATGAAACTTCGGTCACTTTGACACACAGCGTTACTGGGGTAATAAGATAACGACGAGGCACTTAGGTGTTTTGGCCCTAATTTTGAACGTACTTTTTTATATCTTAATGTTCAATATTTATAATCGAAACACTATTACTATCTCCGAATATCTTATGGCTTGTGTCTTTCGCATTGAATGTCCTTTACTTATAGTTCGAGGTTCTGTACAGTATCGTAAGTTATTCATATAACTTGGTCTTCTTCACCCCCAGCGAGTGTGAGTTATCAGACTTCGCGAAAAAGCACGTACATGCTTAACCAAACGAATATATTATCGAGTCAGTTTTGTCTTCCAACTCATTTTCCATAAAGCAGCGGCATACGACTGGTCCATATCTTATCCCCGGTGTATATCTGAGACTTAGGAATATCCAGCCGTATTTCACCTGATATTTTGTTTCACCCACAGATACGGGTTATGTTGAATTTTTTTAGATCCGTTTCAATTTTCTGCGGTCGTACTACGACGTAGGGTTGAATGAAATGGGAATTTTATCCGATAAATTATATCGACAAAAAAAGGTATTCATCTTATTTTTAGAAATATAAACTATTTACTTGTACATCTGACGTGAGGACGAGTAATACTCGGACTTTTTTCATTGGGATGTATCGACCTACCTGAAACACAAAAAGATACGAAAATATTAGAATCGTTGATTCAGGTGTTTGAAAAGAGTTTGACAGTCCGCCGAATTGTTAACTCCAACCCTTCCCACAGTTTATATCTGCATATAGGTAAACGTATCGCGTTTCATTTCGCATTTATGATCATCGCTCAGAATTCGGACGTTTAGCGGTTTCGTGACCGTAATATCACTCAGTCCAGCTGATGTATTAAAATTCTATGGTTATAATATGAACAAAAACAAGTCGACAATTTCACAATTTTATTGTGCTGCAGACGCTAGCTAATATTTCATCGTACGTCGCGTTTGACGACAGATAATAGGGGATGTGGATGGACAGTTGGATGAATTATGGGATAGCGAAGTTTATATAACGTCACGTGGGAATGGAAGATAAAAAGAATATATAGGATATACATGTAAAAAATAAGAACGAAAAAAATAAAAATAAATGAATAAAAAAATAATAAGGAGAATGGCTAAAAAAATACAAGCAATTTGTATAATTAAAAACATCATGTACCTATACAGGGGGGAAAAAGAAATGAAAAATAAAAACGGTAGCAATTTGAGTAATTGGAATATTATCAGCACCTAGCGTAAATGTACATGTATAGTTCCATATAGCTGCCTTTAACAATTATTATACTCCGAGGGTGGCAATTGTACTGCAATTAGCGAGATTGGTTTTGGCAAAGCTGTCACTGTTTCGGCGACTCACTTATATTTTCTTCATATCTTGTTTTCTTTTTTTTTTTCACGCGAAAATGATTATCGCCAAACTATTGATGTATCCTGCAACGAAGGCATTCGGGACAATGATGAGCACTTTTCTAATTACAACGATTGGAATTGGCCCAGAGATAGACTCACGTCAAATATGCCCTACGGAAATTCACCATACATTATAGAATTGCGAAAGTGGTTGTATGTGATTCGAGCGGCTGTATAAACGAGCTGATAATTTTCCGAAGGGTGTGGAAAAAAAATTCAAATAAAACAAAAAAAAAAAAAAAGACGAACGTGTAGAAAGTATGGAATATAAATTGAAACGGGCGTTTTCGGAGCGGGATGAAGTTCTTGTGGTTAAAATTCAATCTTTGTGGTTTTTTAAAAATAGGATACTTGGCGAACCAATTTAGATATGATAAAATACGAATTTGCGAAAGAGAGAAACGAGGTTTGATTTTCATTTGTTTATAAATCGTAAAGTACTTTCATAGTCGGGTATCCTTTGTGAAGAAAAGAACAGAAATTCTGTAGCATTACACATCCAGCGTTAAAAGTAATTTCGTCAAACCTTCGTCAGAATTCGTAGTCGTTCAAGTTTTGTTATAATTTAATGAATAATGGTATGATAAATCCAGAGAGCCAGTCCGAGGAAATAATCTTCGTAATTGTTATTGTTGTGAGAAAAATCTCTTCTAAAGCTGTAAACTTTAACCAGTAAATAAACTCCTGTCACTGCGGGAGACTATTCTAGTTAGCTTTACTCTCAACTTTTACTACTCTTATATACTTTTCCAGCATTCACCCTGAATATAAGTTTCTTTGAAACTAGTTTAAACCTAATTTCGACCTTATTCGAACCCGCCCAAGAACTGAAGAAAAATAGAAAGAACTGAACACAAGGTGTTCTCTAATGGGTTGAAATAAATGTCTTCAAATGCGATGCAATAGGGCAAATCTAGCTTAGATATGCATTTATTGCATTAATCTGAAGGATGATTTACGAGAACACAGAGTCCGAAGGACCTTCGAACTGAGCCTATAAACTCGATTCTTTCAAGACGTTATAATTCACATAAATTGTAAATCATGAGATTAAATATTATTCGGCTGAGTTTCAGGCAATGGTATGTTTTCACCTGACGAGCCTATACCTAGGGTATGCCAATTTTTTTCTCCAGATGTGACTGGGAATGATTGTGACCGGTGCTAAATCAAATATTCGATCGTGTTAAACAATGTTTGTGAATTATATATCGGATAGCGTCTATACCCTCGCATTCGGAAAAGCTGGGGTGGATTTGTGCGTTCAAATCCGCGTTTTATGAAGATGAACAATGCAAATTGTGCGCGAATCCTTATTTTTTTAAAACTCGTGTGGCGAACGGCAGAGCTTTTCGGCGTAGTTTTTCTTTTTGAAGTTTAAAAACCAGTGAATAGCGACCCCGAAGGTTTTTTTTTAGTATCGTACAACCGTTCGATATACGCAGAACTCACTTGATTCTGCAAACGAAATTCAGCAGAAACGTCGAAATGGTTTCGAGAATCGGGTTACACTATACGAAAGGGAAGAATCCACTGGCAGCTGCAGCTTCCCTTCTTTAATATTCTAAGAGGTTTGCAAGTTTTCAGTTTCGCCAAAGAACCCGCTAAGTCTTCACTCAATTTATATTCAAATTTCCGAATAACAACTCTCATATTTCACATAATTATCAAAATATTACGACATTTCTAATAGTAAGTTATGCTGTATTTTATTCACACAGAGGGCTATTTCTTATCTACCATAAAAACTAACAGATTTTTTCATCCCTCATTAAATAACTCGATCTCCCATTCAAACAAAAGCACTAATTGCTCAAACTGGGAATCTTAATTAGTCGTTAGTTACTCTCGCTCGGTTAGCAGCAGCAGTAGCAGTAGCAGCCTAATTAATCGCGATTGAGGGAAGTATAATTGTGAAAAAAAAAAATCTGTTGATATATTATAGGGTTGAAATTTGCCAGGAGAGAAAGAGGGAATTTGATAAAGCCGAAATTCGTTCGAAATTGGCAAATTTTAATTGCACACAGTTAATCTAACGACTGTGTGTGAGTATGGGATGTGTAGTTCACATTTACGCTTTTATACGCACTAGCTCACAGACCGGATATATTTCCACTGCTTTTGAAAAGCCCGAATGTTTCGCGTGTTGAATTTTATTGAAACTGGTCGCAACACCATTCGCCCATCTGGAATTCAAACGTGCTAAATTTCAGTAAATCACTGAGTGAGCAACGGGCTAAAATCAACTGAAAGGTTCAAGGTTCGGGGTGCATGACGGAAGTAGGTTTCGACTTTTCGAACGTACGATCAAAGGGGCGGATATCAATTATTGAGAAAAAGAAAAATGAGAGGGTCGGAAGTCAGGGGGATGAAGATATCGGTCAGTATTACGGTCATTTCTAGTCTGGATTCCAACTAACTAAATTTTTTTGGTAAAAAAAAAGAAAAAAAAATGGATAAAAAAAAAAACTATCAACTATCGTTCGTTATTGATTGTAAAATCGCGTAGATCGAAGATTGATCATAAAACTTTGAACAAAGCGTGATACGATTAATCAGAGTCAACTCTAAAATATTTTAACCGATCGAAAAATGTGCAGATGCCATGGTTCCAGGTGTTTTGTAATCTGCCAGATATTATAGGGTCATGTTTGTATATATATTTGCGAATAAGAGAGGGGACAGGCGACTATAATAAATTAGACATAAACCAGGGATTTAAATTTACCTCGTAAAATATACCAGCTTATTCAACGAGCCTATTAAATAGAAGTTTAATTATAAAACTGATTAACAAGTCAATTTAGCCAAGAGATTGCAAAGCAATTAATAATATAATGTAATAAAGCAGAGTGCCAAATATATTCAAAGATTTTTTACTCATTGTTATTACATAAATAGTTATAATTATAAATATATTATACATCTACACTGTACTTTAATTATAATACTTTGATGCAGTATAATTAGATTTTTTTTTTCATCGTTCACATTGCTATTAGATTCATAAATAACACCTGGTATCAATTACGGATAATTATAGAAGCGGGGTAATTTATGAACATTAATAAACTTTGCCAGAATAATACGAGTTTCATTATAATTATTAAAACCGTGTCGCATATATATATATATATATATCTATTAAACACATCTATGTGGTGAAATTATTTACACTCGTATGGCTAATAGATGCATTAAACGTGATGATTTATCAATTTCAATTACACAATATTGCATAGTAACCATAATCCCAAAATTATTGGAAATTTTTTCTATCTGGAACGTAGTACATACATAATGCACCTGACAAATAATCTCAATATTGAAACTGAATTTGTAATTATACCGTTTTGGCTATCAGGAAGACATACACGAAAAAATTGCTCACATTGATGGTGAATAATTTTCCCCGCGTAAAAATTTTGCTCCAAATAACGTTGAACCTATCCTAATTGAACCGATAAAATATTCCTCCAAACGTAGGTATTTCTGAAAATCTAATAAATTGCAAATCAATTTGAAATAACCATTAGAAAATATCCGTAATGAGACTATCATGTATAAATTAAATAGTGGATAAGCGATAACCCGGATAGTGATAACTGGATGTTATAAAACGTCTGCGAATTCGGTGATAAATCATTCGATTCTTTCTCTCCGATCTAATATGATCGTTGTGGGTCAAGATTGCAGTCCGCAAGAAGTAATAAAAATATGCAAATCTCACGTAGCAAGTTGTGAGTTGAACTTGACTCCGTATACTCTTCGACGTTATCTATTAACTTCTTAGTTAGTTATAGTCGCGAGAGTTCCGCGTATAAATAAATTAGGTTCACGGTCATTAGAGTAGAACTAATCCTCACTCCGTGTAGTCGTATTATATTTTATCCCGTACCGTAGGTATACCATACCGTTCCGAATCGTTTCATTTTATTTAATTTCCACTCGGTTTTAACGCAGTAATTTCTCTCCCTCGGAGCCTGACTTTTGGAGAGGAAAAAGCAACCCTTATGGAACGGTCAATCACACGCGTTGCGTTGCGTTGCGCCGCTGGTCACTGCGATACCCTATGGTATATACATATACTATAATATATATATATATATATAGGATATATTATGTTCCAAAAGATTTTTCGAGATTATCAACTTTAATAAACGAGCCGCGTTGAACAATCTCACAGCTATCATATATATATATAGCTCGACTTACGACCCTCGTTCCAATTTCCAGACAGAATTTCTAATATGTATATGTAATTATAATATCAGCGTCTGTGAAACCAATCAACGTTACTAATGTTCGTATAACTGGTCGAAAGTCTGTCTTAGGGCTCGTGGGTCTTTTGGATTGCTGATTCCGAATCTGAGGTCTGAAATTCCAAATTCCAAACATTTATATAACTAATTTCTTGAATACTTGAATTATTCAAATCTTCAGATTGGATCTGCCGTTTCGAATTCGGAATTTTAGACCTCAGATTCGGAATCAGCCACCCAAAAAACACCCGAGTACCAAGATAGACTTTCGTATTACTTATTACTCGAAATAGGTTTTACTTCAGACTTTAAAAACAGCACGTCTTGGGAGATTTGTCACTTGACATTATTTTATAACATTTTTTTATCTGGGGATTCGAAAGAAAGTGTCGATTAGCTTCGCCACGCCGTAATGTGTATGAAATTTCAGCTCCAACAATTCGTTCGAATAATTTAAAGGAACAAGTTTTTTCAGAGTGAAATTCGCATGAATAAATCAAACGAAGCTATCCTCAATCTTTGTCCTGCACCGAAGAAAAGAATGAAGACAAAAGAAGAAGGAGTGGTATTTTGCGAAGAATTCTGCTCCAGTGTGTGTCGAGCAATCCAGCTTGATGCACATTTAATGCAAGTGGTAAATGTGCACACGCCTCTTATCGTTAGCGTAGTTTCTCCTTCTTTTTACGTCTTAAGACGGTGAGACAAGCTGCTCCTCGACGAAACTCGGCATTTATTTTTCACAGCTTGCTGCAGCTGCAGTGTCACTGCATTTCCGTTCTTATATATACGAAGAAAACTTATTCAAAGTTTCTTTTAATAAAGAAAAGTCTTTAGTTATGGGGTTGAAGTGGGTACAGGTAGTACATACCTACTTGAATTACATCTTCTACTTACTTACAACGATTTTCTAACACACCATTTCCATTAAGACACGTGGAAACAGATGGAAAAGTTTTGGCTTATCATCAAAGATGAACAAAATTATGTAGAAACATTTTCAAGCCACGAGTAAGTAGTGAAAATTAATTTTCATGCTCTTGAAACTTTTGAGCAAATAAAAAAAAAAATGCAGATCAAGCCGTATATAATATAAGAAAAAAGTGTATAAACGGGATCGATATATTCCGTAGAATTAATTGCAATGAGGAACTTGGAATGTTGATTTATTCAAGACTGTATAGGCTGGCTTTAATATTTCTCGTCTTTGAAAGTAATCTATGGACATTACGACTTGATACAGAACCAGTATCGCTAACAAGAATTTCAGCGAACGTATAAATCATTGACAATGTACGTCGTTTGCAGAGATTATGATTCTGGAAATGAAGTGTCGGAATGAAGAATTATAATAAATCTTAGACAAGTTGTGGTAATAATTGCCTAATTGCAAAAACTTGATAAATCTATATATATACGCTCGTAAGTAGATTGGAGTGCTATTAATATAAGTATGATCAAATTTGAAACGTGAATTGAAGTTTGAAATGAAGAAATTAAATCAAAGTTGAGAAGAATAAAAACAAAATTTATAATTCATTTTCCAATTGAAACCGAAGAAGTACCCAACTGTTTTCATTAACTTAAACTATAGACATGGGTGGGAAAGGTATTCGAAATTGAAGAAAAACGATTCTTCAAGAACGACTGGAGACGCAACTACTTCAATTTAAAATGCAATTATAAAGTCGAGCAGGACAATCAACGGTACTAGCCATATCTAATTGCATCTATTAAAGTCGATTGCTGTATTAAATTAATTTCTCTACAATACGAGACCAGCTATACCTATCATACTAGTAGCTAAAATTCAGACGAAATATCGGCTAGTTTTATCACATGTCAATGTGGATCTTTAGACATTTAAATCTCTCGGTGACGAAGTGTTAGCATTCAAAGTGGGGAAAACAACATTTTTTTGATTCTGAAAAATAAGAATCATGTAATATTAACCACTACGTTTCGAAATTCTCGTATTGTTTCCTATCGCGTCTGGTAAAATCACAAGATTAAATATTGATTTTTCTCTGTCACTTTCGTTAAAGGAATCCGCAACACGTCTGGCGTCCAAAGATGTCGAAGTCACTTGCTTGCCAAGACACGCGCGGGTGTATGAGCAACCCAACTTGGCACAAAGCATAAGAGCTTCCTTTTATGTGTATACATATAGGTTTCTCTACCGGTGGCGTTCATCCGCATGGACGTTTTTATCGAATCTACTACCGAGACCAAAGCAGACACCCAAAATCTACCGCAGTATCGAAATAAAATGAGAGACAAAGAGGGAAATAGAAGAACGAGAGAAAAAAAAAAGAAAGAAATACAATAAACCGTACGATTCGATCAGGGATCAAATTAATCAACAATCAGCATCTGCTACCATCATATATCAGATCGTGTGTAGGTCGATGAAGGGTAAGCCACTCCAAATTCGCAAAAGTAAAAAATTGACAAAAAAAAACAAAAAAAAAACAGGAAGCAAGCCGAAATGAACGGCAGAAAATTCTGTTCAATTTTATTTTTATTTTTTTATTTTCAGTTGGATATTTCAGCGATCGAGAGTCTTTGATTTTTCTGTTCTGTCGTTTTTTTTTTGTATTTTATATTATTTTTAGTTTATACGTATTTATATATTATGAGATAACAAATACACACAAATTTGTGAAAAATTTCTGGCTCTGTCATGTGTGGTATTCACTGGCGGGGTTCGGTTTCCCCTCTGGAGCGACTTCGCCAGTAGCAAGCAATTTAGAATGACCCTCAACAAATGATAATATCAAAGGGGAATGTAACGCTTTTATGCGGTTGTTATTATATCTGAAATTTTTTTAAACAATAAAAATCACGAAGGGTGAATTTCCCTGTTACGCTATAAATAACTTTGACGAAATATTTTCATTTTTTTTTTTTTTTCAACTTTTATTATACGACTACGATAATTCGAGCAGAAATTTCTACGATAATGATAGACTTTTGACATTCAATATTATTCACTCAGTTGAAAATCTTTCGATTTCTATTTCGAATGATTAATTGCAAATCTCATCTTGCGATTCGAAAATTGAATGAAATTAAAAAACGAAAAATTCGACGTTTGCAATAATGCCAATATGTGAAAGATGATATCACATAATTGACTACCGAAGAACCCTACATGATGTTACTAATAAATGTCAGTATCGTGGGACGAGTATATTTCATCGCAATATATCTACGTATACAATATTACCAAAACGGTAGAGTAAAATGAAAATGTATTATAATATTTGTCGGTGAATGATAAACGGGGATGATATCCCCGCGTGGGTAGGAATCTCATTAGCGACTACCACGAAGTTGAAATTTCGGAGCAACTTTGACGTATTTCGCAAATGACAGGCGGCTTTTTCCACTCGGTCCGGAAATCTGACAGGAAGGAAATCTGGAGACGGTTCACTGCTCGCTTCAATACCTTATACAACCAAACTCATGTCTTCTTGTATCACTCCGATATTTGAAATTTTTAATTCCGATATACCCTACGTACAGTTCGGTCGATAACAAAACGTCGAAGAAAAGCGATTAATTCCTAATCGTACCTCAACACAAAAAGATATTGACTCTATCTCTTCTTTCCCTCCTGGAAAACAATGAATTGAGTATACCTCCCCCCAGAGAACCCGAGTAAAAAATTCCGTTCAGTTTTACCCGTGTAATATGAAATAAATAAAATCGGAAAATCATAATGCGTATATATCCCAGGTTTTTCTAACCACGTATATGTGTGCGGGTATCATTTTTCTTCGTATACTTTATACCTCGCTTTACTTTTAAAATCTCCAACTTTTTTCTTTACTTTTTATTTTATTTTTTACTCTCTTCTCTCTTCACTCATCTTGATCGTATCTTGCGCTCAATTTTTCTACGCTATACCTACCACCCATGCCCTCCCACACAGCATCTTGCTTCTCCTCGCTTCGCCACTCGCAACTCCAGCGAATCCATTTTCTCGCAATTTTAAACTGAAACTTTTTCCGCTCAACTTAAGTGACTGTAAAATCTCGCGTCTCCTGCCCACAAAAGTAGCTAAGGTTTCACTGCGAACAGTGAGATGCTTAACCGATATATAGATGTATATCTGTATGTGTGTGGCTATGTGCTGCCGCAGTTTTACGAGTGAGTATGTCACGTGACTGCATTACCTCGCTTCTGGTAGGTACGAGGTAAACTACGAAGAAAAATCATCTCCCAGAATAAAGAGTGGATCCGAAGGAATGAAAAGGCGCTAAAAGCATTGCATCGGTCCTAGAATTTCCCGATTCTCGAATTCAGACCTTAAGAGCTTCGTCGCCCGCCTTGAACACAGCTGTTGCATTGGTTTCAGATTTTCACCAGATTTGGCTACGTGAATAGAACGTGCTACGTTGATTACTGTCCCACTCGCCAAATCCGGTGTTGTCTATTAATAGATTTAATTGCCGGTACGTAATTCCGTTCCATAGGACGCAAAGTGAATTGAAACATTAGAGGGGCGACGATCATTTACCGAATGAAAACCGTGCGTGTAGAATTTCACGCAAAAGTCAACATTCTTCATTGCTATTGGAAATGAATAAAAATAAAATCGAGAATTCAGTGTGAGCGAAAAAACTGTTGTATCACGTTACGTCAGAAGGGTTTTCTGGACTTCCATATCACGCTTTTCCGACATTTTACAAAACGAAGATATTTTTGGACGAAATTCTTCAACAGTTGTATACTACGTACATATTGCGGTTTCAGACATCCGTTCAAACTGTAACCTCATTTCCGTTGTGTTATCACTGTAGCAAACGACAAACGCAGAGACACTTATCGGGCAGCTGTCAGTCAAAATAATGCAAGCTTATTCATATTCGAACAGAGACTCGTATCCCAGCGGATATAAAACCCAGTTGGAAATTTGGATGGCTTAGAGCAGTAAAATGGATGAAATATAAATAAATTTGAAAAAAAAAAATCGTACAGACCGGATAAAGAAGAGATAACGGGAAAATTGAATTTTTCTAATCGAATGCTTGAAAAAAATTTGAGCATTCTTGTTTTTTTTTCTCCATTCCCGACAAAAATCGAATATACGCGACTGCATCGGGCAGCGTTACCGCGTTAGAAACTTTTCAATTATAAGTCCTCGCAACTCTTTTGACGAGTAACGAACGGTGGAATTTTGCTGATTTAATCTCTGCACGGTACAGTACTGCAAAGTCTGCAATCAGTAGCGACGGCGACCTCGAGATCACAGAGATCAAAAATTAACTCGAGCAGATTCGACGGCCTTTCTGTACTATTTTCCAATAAATTTTCGAATTAAACATAGAGAAAAGGAAAATGTTTATATAATTTTTTCCATTTAATAAACCATCTCGAATTTCGAGAGGAACGAATCGCCATGTTTGAAATTCTGGTTGCATGATGTTAATAAAGATAGCAGAGTTGCAGCACTGCCATGTGCTCTTCGGTCCAATTAAAAATACTTACTTTGAGGCTGGCTGTAATGTCAATAAAAATAATTTTCCAGCTTTCATCTGGTTCTACCTTCTATACGTCGACTTTGCGTCTCTCTAAATACCCGACAGAAGATAAAAATCCAAATATTATCCGTTACCTTCACCATAAACTACCTAATGCAAAAACTTGACCATAAAGACTGTGCTGCAAATCTGAGAAATTCGATTAGTGTCAAATAAATTAACTAAATATGTAAAGAGTATAGACGGAGAGCTACTGACCAAAAAGGTCAGGTAATTTTAGCGTCAATGAAACTCAGGGAGATACCTACCTATTATTGGAGAAGAAGTACTTTTCACCGTAATCTTCATTTATTACCTTGCAAACCCATCCAATCGCGGGAAATACTATTGAGTATGTGAATAAGTAAAATTTTTGTTGCGAAAACTTATATACAGTTTACTTGTCAGTAAGGTTTTCAAATAAGATAATATTAGAAATTTTTGGGACAGGGCGGTTTCGCACCGCCCGCCCTACAAATTGCGGGTAGGAGGTAATACGTGAGTTTTGGTATAGATGTATGGTGTAAGGTCGAAGTCTAGTCTTCCACGTGCCTTGGGTATAAGTGTCGTTGTAACGTTGGAACGTTGAACCTTTTCCTGATCATAACTCTGGTCGTGGCGCAGACACCTGACCCACTTTCAGGCTTAAAGCTTTTAAGTAAAACTCTACCGCCACTACCGCGACGACCATTCTTAGGGACGGTGAATCGTTCCTTCGTTCCTTCTTTCCTTCGTTTTGTCGTTTTCTAGCAAACCGCTCGTCGCCCCGTCGCATCGTTAGAATCTGAATCGCTCTTATATACACGAGGTTCTATATCTTCGATTCAGCAGCCCTAATCAACCCTTCGGAGCTCATGTATCTAGATTTTGAATAAATCATTAGCTGTTAAAAAAATTGAGTCAATAAAAAATTTCCTCGGAAGGGGTAGATAGCAGAGATTTGATAAACAATTATCTCCAACTATGAAATAGCATATCGTGTCGTTTATTCAAATTCAAGATATTCTATCGCGGAATTGAAGAGCAGAATCTAATTCCCTCTGCATACTCTGCCTCGTATTTCGCGTATGTACATATCTACTCCGGGGTTTCTATGCTCTTGAATCTACTTGAAGATGTCTGGTCTCAGAATCGGCTGACATATTAGGTAAATTGATGCACGTTATACATTATTGAAGCACAGTTATACGTGTGTGCATATGCGCCCACAAATCATTTTGCTTCTTTATAAATGCTATGGTGAAGATGAAAAATAAAGAAAAATGAGAAATCGACTCGATTTTCTCGAGACTCGAAAAATCCCTAAAGCCTATAGCTACTCATGTTATTTTAACTCGGAAACGACTATTATCTCAGAAGTAAATTAGCCATTGGATGTTTCACGTAAATTCTCAAAAGCGATTTCAGGTTTTAATTTAGGTACTTACTTTCTACCGAGCTTTCAACTCTTCTATGTATGTTCTAAAAATATAATTATAGAGGTAAATAGCAGCAGGGGGCAGAAATTTTTCTGAATTGTAAGAAGGTTTATCCTAGCAATTGAAGAATACAAAAAAAAAAAAAATAGAAAAAAGAATAAAAATTACCGACGAAACGCAGGGGTAAAATATAAACGTAATATTCTGGGGAATTATATTCGAATAACGCGAGCTATATATGTGGCATTTATATCGTTAACGTTTAATCGAGCGTGGGTAATACTCCCCAGTTTGGAAAATGGAAAATTGGGGGATGAAAATGTTCCCAAAGTGTATAATAACAATAATTAAAAGGGTTCTCGTATAAATCCTTCGTATCCTGTCCGGGACGTGTTTCAAAGTTTTCGGAATACTCGAAGTTTTCCTGTTATAATTTCATACCGGTTTCCCAGTGGATATGGAATAAACTATACGAACGAAAAATAAGAAAGAAGAAGAGAATCGAGCCTCCCGAATCAACTCCGTAACAAAGCTGAAACTTTTATTTCTCTAAATTTTTAGTCTCTCTTCTCTTTTCATCCATCCGGTTCCTCGTTTGTTCAAATTTTTCTTCAACGATTTGGCAAAGTGCGCAGGTTAAGTTACAATGAAATTTCGACAATGAAATTCGTCGAAAAAATATCCAGACTAAAGGAGAAAATCGATTTCAATTTCATTCTTTCAAATTAGACAATCTGCACGTTTAGGAGATACTCGTGACGAAGTACAAGCATCATTTTAACGGGGTAAAAAAAAAAAAGGAAAAGAAAAGACTGACGGAGAAGTGTCTCGTAGCAAGACAGTCATCGAAAACGGGTAGGGAAAAACTCTTCTTCATTTTTTTTTGGAGTGGGAGTTCGAATTAGTGCGAACGGCCGGTTTGTTCCATTTCCCTGTCGTTCTTTTATACTATTTACTATTTTTTTCCATTTCTTTTTCTCCGTTTCTCCCACTTTATTTTTCCGGAAAACGGTATTACGCTAAAGTACGTCGGATCGAGTCAAGGGAATCAAGAGAAATGGTTGAGCATCTGGCACCGGCGGACAGGGCATTTCGTTATCATATATATTTTTCTTTTCTATTTCCTTTTCGTCTATTTATCTTCTTTTATACCCAGACGGGTGAATTCCCAGTAGTATAGTTCTTCTATTATAATTAACTTTCTTGCGCGTTCATTTTAGAAATTACCTTATTTTTCTATTCAATTATTTCTTCATTCATTGAAATTTCATCCTTGTTTTTTTTTTTTTTTTCTTCCTTCCATACTCCGATATTCCAGAAAAATTTCGAACCAAAAAATCTAAAAATATTTTCTCGAGCTTATATGCGAATCCGATCTTTTCCCAAAACGAAATTACGTTCAGGATTTCAGAGGCTGACCCGAGCATTAACGTTCCTAGTCCTTATCGAAGATTTCCAACTTTTTCCTCATCCTAAAGCGTCCATTTAGTTGAAGTTCAGTCAGGTTCAGTTAAGTAGGTATAGTAGCTAATAGCACAGTAGCTGGAGACAATCGATATCGGCGAAAGATAGGGTCGAGTTCGTAGTAAAAAGAAAATCGATAAGAAAGATAGTGAATTAGGTATAAGTACATAATAACAATGTTCTAATACCGAAAAAGTATTTCAGATCTGATTATTTAAAAAGTTGAAAAAAAAAAGCAAAAGAGTCGACACAATGAATTGTATGAATAAATCAGCAGATAAATACTTTTTTTCAACGACAAAACGTGACGGGGTAGAAAAAAGAGAAAGAAAAAAGAAAATGGTAACCGGGCGTAATTTGAAACGAAAAAAAAAAAGAAATTAGAGAACAATGAGGCTAATTTAAACCGTGTACCTAGCCAACACAACACGGTGAAAATTAAAGATAAAACAAAAGAGTACTAGCGCCTGCAGTAATCCATCATACTTTCAATTGCTATTCTATTTTTCTATTTACGTGTATTCGGTAGTTTTCTCTATTTTGAATCTGGTCAAATTTCATTAGCTATACATGTTAGATACATGGGTGCATGCATATAGATATTACATAGAATTATACATAGCCAAATGGTTAATCTAACTGAGCTTCTCCACAAACACGTGACCTCGCAGGTCGAAGTTAGTTCGACCTCCCTTATATACCCTTTTGTAACTAACTTAAGCCAGACCGATGGTGAATCCTTGCAAGAAAGGGGTTGGTCGCTCGCTTTGTTAAGAGGAAATCCTCGTCCTGAGACAAAGAGGTCACCTCACTTATATCCCAGGGGAATAAGTGGAGACAGTCCAGTGCATCAATAGACAGTTTTCTGTATAATTAAATATCAACGTTTTCTGAAAATGAAAAAAAACTATGAAATTTTTCTGCTAAATTAAGATTTTTATCAAAGTATGTATAGAAAACGGTGAAGAAAATGCGGCAAGATTTATTCGTCTCGGTGTATGAAACATCTCCTCAATATATTCTTATAAAGAAAGCAATATTATATTCGGAATATCATTTCCCAGATTTAATGGCCTACGGTTATGAGACAATGCAGTGAATATGAGGTAGAATGTAGTAGCGTGTGTAAAACGAGACCCGGACTTCCGTATTTCTAGGACAGGGTCCATCTGTGAAGGAGGTGAATCTACCGCTTGTTTCGGGGAGAGCTATTGTTGCAAGTTTCTAAGGATTTCCTTCCCGTAGGATGTATAGTACCATTATCTTTCACATAATGTGCGAAAAGACATGCCCGATATCGTAACGTCTGTGACAATTAAACAAGAATGGAGGGTATGTAGTTCAGAGTGATAATTGCTGAAGAAAAAATTATCGGATAATTCCAGAATTGGGATTTTGTCGATCGATTAATCGATAAAAACCAAATAACTTTCGGATATAAGAGAAAATGAACGTTCTCAGATTCTCTAGCCGCAGGGCGAAGCTATACTAATTTTAGAAAATAGGTCGAATCCGAATAATCCTTCAGAAACTAGATGGAGCTTTTCTATTTTCGTCTATCGTTCCAGCGGGCTTTTGTTGCCGCTGGCGAACCACGGCTATTCCGTGCACCGTTACCAAACATTTTTAATAATTGAATACTGAATTTCGTAACTTCGGAGTTTAATCCCCGGTGCTTTAGTCGTTTGGACTCTAGAGGCAAGCACGTCCGTTTACATTTTCCCACAACTTTTAGCAGAGTTATTATATTTAAGGAAAATGATAAAACTCATCTGTTCTTTTTTCTTTTTCTTTTTTATTCAGATTAGATTAGATTGGATTAGATGAGATTAAATGGGATTAGATTGATACAGAGAATCCAGGAACACGTTAGCAGGTGGTAAAACATGAGATTTATCTTCCAACCCTGCGAGCTACGTGTACCCATGTACCTACATATAGATATTTGTCTCCATCAATCATTTTTAATGGTTTTCTTGCTAATGCTTAATGTGTTACTCCTTGCTCAGGGCGAATCCTGGCACTGTTGAAACTTGATGAAATGTCCTTAGGGGAATACGATGTATTTTATTGATTACTCGGTCAATATCGAGTTTTAGAAAATTATTATAACGAGAAAAATTGCTTTCATTTCACAGCTAGATATTGGGAGCACGGATGATCGCTTAGATATTTATAAAAACAACAGATTCGAGGCTTACAGAATTAGAATATCACTGAACATGAGCATTTGGCTGATATAAGCCAAATGAAAAACAAGGCGAAAAGAAAAAGCTGTTTTTTAAAAAGTCACTGTTCGTCGTGGAACAGATAAAATAAAAATTTGCAATGTAAATTTTAATCAGAATTGACAAAAATAATTTGCAATTCCTCGTTTAGTCGTATATTCGATTTGCCTTAATTTTCATCGCCAAAATATCGAAACCAAAACGTATTACGTACATTTTTTGGAAAACTTCGAAAAAGATTTACTAAAGCCATGATTTACACCGTATAAATCGTATTGTACTCCGATTGCGTCAGCACTCGTCATTTTTCATGCATATTTACTTTTCGCATACTGCATTGTAGTCGCGGGCATGACTATACGTATAACATTCAACCGACAATTGCTATCGAGCGAGTCAGAAACATCGCGAACAATCCGGCTCATCCGGTATTATGCAAACGTCACGACGTCGATCGATTATTACATAAGTATCATAAACAGGCATTAAATTCGAACGCTAATTAAAGTTATAATCAAAAATATCAATCATACAAATTTATTGCCAATCGCTTCTCTCCGGGTTAAATTTTATTAAATTTAACATTTTTCGAAATTATCAATCTTTAGCTTGTTCAGATACAAATATATAGCTAAAAAAAAAATCCCATCCTTTCTCCCAGTCCGTTCATCAAGTAGCATAAATCGAGTGTTTCAGATACACAGAACCAATTTCCAAAACTGTAACTGTATAGAAAATGACATACTATCAGAGAGTCTACTCGATATATTATTTCCCATTCTACCATGTGACGATAGAACGTGACAGTAGGCACGTACACATGCATTGAAACGTCAGTGGGAACGCAGTATGCGAGGAATCTGAATCGATTAGTATCCGTGCAGGAACAGGACCGCAAAATTGACTCATCGATCGTTGGATGCAGCTGATGCTGGACCAGACGGATTTTTTACCGTGCAATAGCGAAATTGCGATTTGCTGACGATGAATTGAAAATAAAACACGTTTCAAATGAAATATTGTATGAAAAAAAAAAACTCTTAAAATCGTCGCAGTACGTAGATCCAAGTTGAATTCCGAAATAAAAATAATAGCGATAATTATATACATAGATCTGTGGAGATGAGGTATAAAATGTGGCTAACGATTTCCTACAATCTGAGATAAAACGTGCTTATAAAACTAGCGAGTAGGTATACATAGAGAATAATGGAAGCCCTGGGACAGAACAAACTTGAGAAGCTAAATCTAAGGTAAGAGGCAAGATAACTCCCTGAGGGGTTTGCACAGATTTCAGCAGATTTCACTAGAGTATAACTAACTCCGTTGGTTGGGTGCAAAGACCTAAGCTGGGCTATCTAGTAACTCACCTATATGTCCCAATTATGGTTGTCAGCTTGTCAATGTTTAGGCAGCATTTCTCTACCTTAACTTCGAGTAGATAAGCTATTACGCAATAGCTGGAACGACTCGTAACGACCTTTTACAGATCGGCGTAATTAGTTTCTCGCCAATAAATGAAGACTGCAAAACGCGTTTATCTACGATTTGTCAAAGTCAAAGCGACACATCTTCCGATTGAAGGGATCAAAATTTTCTTGGATCATACGAAACGAGGTGAAAAAAAAGATCTGATAACGTTTCCTTTCTTCAAGGATCAATTTTCTTCAGAGAACCTATAGCGTATACTTTTTCAATTTCGAACCATTAGTGGGCCCAAATCCACTGGTACCTACATGGATTCGAGTTTCTGAATACAACTGGTACAATATTCTCACTTCTATGTCTCGTGGCTCACGTGGCACCTGGCTTCGAACATGGGGTGAACCAGGTGGCAGTTAGAGTCACGTTGTACCACGACATCATCGTAATATGAGGCGTGGGTATAACCCGAGCAACGTCTTACGTCACGAATGTCTGTAATGCAACTCAATAACGTAAAATTGAATTTAGTTGCCTGACAATATCTGCGCAATTTCATAGAAAAATAGTGTATTGAAAATTTCGTCCTCTTCCTCCTTTATCCTATTTTTTTTTCTTACGTTCTATCAGCGAGCCGAGAAACGGCTAGCGCTACTACCTCCGTGATTAATATTTAGATTGAAACAGGAAAAGATGATTCGTTATTCTACACCTCGATCAGGTTCGTAAGGCTAAATCAAAGACGAGAACTATAAATGCGTTTATTCTTCACTGAGAAAAGTTATCAGAATGCAGTGTTAGCTGTAACCATTACGATTTCCGGTGCAACAACTACGTGTACAGCTTTTCAGATTCAACAGCTAATAACATTTGAATAAGCCGAGAACGTCGATGACTATTTTTCCCTTGGAATTGATTTGAATTTTTATGATAAGAAGTACTTTTGTATTCCTTATTAGTTATGAAATAAATAATTGGATATACTTTCTAAAAATGTATTAAAAATCGGCGAGGGCATGTAATCGACATCTAATTACATCGAGAGTTCGTCATCTTAACGAAGAAGAAAGTTGATACAATCTCCGTTATAAGTCCGGAGTCGTTAATTCTTCGTTGTAAGACTGTTTTACGTTTTACGGTATGTTCGCGTGCAGGATCATCATCAGGGACTTTATTACGAAGAGAATTTGAGGGAAACTGTTAACGAGGAACACTGAAAGCTTAATTAATTCCGAGTATCTAAGGGCCTACCGCCTCTTCCTCCCCGACTTTCATCGAGCTTATTGATGAAAGAATCAATTACAACTTTCAACATTTTCACTGTATAGATTCTTCTCTGCCGTAAGGGGCGCTCTCGCCCTCGAGGCATATAACCTTTCAATATCAAACGACTACTTTTTCTAATTAATATTTCCAAGAAAAGAAACGCCCGCTGATGAAGCAGAACCAATCCATCGATCCTCGGAATTTTGCACCTTATCTTCCGAGGATACAGGAGAAGGGATAAACTCTGTTCATGTATTTCGAGTAATTGTAACAGAGCCTCGTCTCATATTCATATATGATTCTAAACCGAAAGGAACTAATTTGCCAATGAATTTATTTATTTCTTTCGAAGTCGAGACGGTATAAAACTCGCGTTTCATCGTCAGTGATAAGACGTAGACTTTAGGGGTAGTATCGATACAAAGAAAGACTGTTTTCAGTATAACTTCTGGATTCGTAATTTGAAAGCTGATACAAGTTTTCGGGGCTTACGTTTCTCGCCATATTTGTTTAACCGTTTAGTAAACCGTTCTAGCGTGAACGTCGCAGGGGTGGAGAGTTCATGAAAAGTTAAAAGAAAAATAAGGTCAGATTTAGCCCCGGCTGAAAAGGGTCGTTTAAGCCATAAGGGAAGTAGCGTATATCCGTTCGTGAAGCTCGACCACTAAAGCACACGTCCTGGATTTTGACCGCGTTAATTGGCCCTCGTCAACCCGACGACAAATTAAAACTACCTTTTGACCTGCCTTGCCATCTATTTGCGCAAAGATTTAATCATTTACATCAAAGTTGTTCTGATCTTTGTAAAAAACGAAATTTATTTTCCTCAAATTTCCTTTGTTCAATCTTCCTTTGAAATTTGCCTGTTTTAATGATGGTTCACATCGGACCTACAAATTCCGCCGACGTTTCACCTCCGGACTTGAGCGAGATGCTTTACTTTGCGGGTTCAACTGTAGTTATAGTTTGCTTTTTGGTCTCGGGTATGGGCGCAGAAGCTAGAAGTCGTTATCGGGCTCAGAAACCAACCTGTATAATAGCCGCGAATGTTAAGACTTATAGTTCGAACGTGAGGGTCGACTATATAGCCCAAGGTCATTGAAAATTCTTTACGAAACGTTAATTAACGACCATAATGGGCTATTGCCAAGCAATTATATACGTTTATAGTTCTGAAGCGTTTTGATGCTTAAAACGATTAATCTTTTATAAAAATATCCACAAGATTCATCAAAGGCTGGTACGCGGCTTAAAAAACGCTAATTTTCGTCCGTTTTCTTTGAATGAAATGAAAAATTAATTAACGATACCGATCTGCTCGTTATAACTGATTTTGGTATAACATTATACAAATGATATCATAGGCTGCTAATCTTCGAAATCTGCTTTATTATAATATTAAAATCATGGAGAAATCTGTGCGCGTCAAGTTGAGTTGCAATTCAGCATAAGAGGGGATATTGCAATCGTTGAATCCGGTTTTTTCATTCCGATTCGCAGAGTTCTAAAATAAATTATTAGCGTTATTTTTCTTATGGTCGCATAAATGTTAACATTTACTTCTGGCCTTTGGTCAAATTGGGAGTTGGTATCTATAGCACAAGAAGTATAGTCTAAAAGTAAGTATTTCTGATTTTCATACGAAACCTGAAAAAAGTCGTATGTACAACGTACGTTATTTCATTAACAGTCAGGGTCAATTTAACCTTTTTTTTTCTTCTTTTGCCCAACCCACATGTGTTTCTACTCTTTACTCAACGAAGCTATGAAATTAATCCCAGTAGACGTTACATTGGAAATTACTATCCCTTGGGGCTCTTCTCGACAATATCCACACACGCAAACACCATCAACACGGCGTTGGTTTACATGTAGGTACATATACTACCTATACCTTGGACAATCGCCATTAATTTTTATTAGCCCATTTTATTTAGCCCATACAGGGCCGTAAACAAAAACCTTATCCTCTTTATTCTCGTCCTATATTTTTTCCCGCGAAATTAATGACTCTCCCCCATCTCTCTCCTCCCTCGTTTTTCGATTACCTATAAAATGGGAGGAAAAAAGACTTCGGGCACGAACATTTTTAACTACCCTTTTACCTATTAATTTAAACCCCGGGGCAAGAAGGGAAGATAATGATTCCGATGAGTAGAATTTTGAATTCACCCATGGGTACAGACTATAGGTAGTTGCTGCAGGTGAGCAAACGACCAAACTCAATTTGGCTTCTCAAACGATATTACTTGTAGTTATATAACGTCGTTATAGTTTGTACCAACTGTTTAAGCTTTGTTTCAGACATACCTAGCCCGTTATGTGACGCCATTAAAACTTTCCCAAGGAGGGGTTCTCCCAAGACAAAGTCTAGTCGTTGAAATATATAGGATTTCGGTTATAACAATATCGAATTATAAGAGTTATACGGCGAAGTGTGTGAGTCGATCATTTCTCTATTTTTTTTTCTTTCTCAATTTTTGGATCAAGTATTAGAGGCAAAGATATCACGATATGATGGGAGTTAAATCGATAAATATGAATAGAATCGTAGGCCCTCCAGACCTGACTGACTGATTCTCAAAACCGTGACTGCGGAGAGGAAAGTCCTATCAAAAGCAGGGTAACCCGACCGATTAAACTTTCCAGTACGATAACTGCTAGTCAGACAGCTCCTCCTTCCCTTCTCTCCTCTGTACTCTGAGACCTGTACGAAAATCCGCACAGATCGTGAGTTTCCTGTCACTTTAGCCACCCTCTGAGAACCCTAAGTCAAATCGAACGTCTGGATTCTGAATCTTGAGCATTTATTGAACCTTGAATGTACTAACCCCGGATGTATTCAAGGATTGGGTTGGTTTAATACGACCTTTGAACTGCTAGGGTTGTAACATGCCTTTCAATTGACAAAAGGAACGAGAGAGAACAGCCGTAAAATAACTATATAACGATAATTAACGTATCGATCTTAAATCTCGATTCAAAGACTTCCAGGTTTAAATCTATGGAACAAAGGTTTCCTCAAAGTTCCTTCATTGTCAGTTGAGAATGATTCGCAGATAAAACGAGTGAAAGGTCGGTCAATTATTATAATTAATAAATAATTTGTTTGCACGAGGCAAACGAGAGACTATGAATGAGATGCAGTTCAGCCCGGGAGTTTGAGCAATTAGATAATTCTTCATAGTCAGAGGATTCGTATATTCATGAACCGTGGAGTGCAGAGCGAGTTATTAGCTAATAGGGAAACTTTTGCCTTAGCGAATAGCTGATGGTATAAGGTTTTTTCTTTATCGACGAGTCGTCGTCTACTGGTGGTTAAGTTTCGAAAATCTTTTCGACAATTTGTAATGGAGAAACGTCTCGGCAGTGCAGATAACTTAATACGATTACCAATATGAATAATGAATGAATTTCCTCCTCGTAATTCACTCGTATATCGTATGCTATACAAAGTTGAGCAGACGTGATCGTCGTTAAAATTTGAAGATAGTTATATCCCATCCTTATGCCTCACAGCACGCGAGGTAACTCGGAAATTTCAAGTTATCGATTTCAAACCAATCAATAAGAACCTTATACCTGATCTCAGCCCATATCGAAAGCAGTTGCGCCCTTAAATCCGGGACGGATCTTCTCCGGTCTTTGAAGCTTCATTAGAGTCAAATAATAATAATAATATAATAATATAACAATAAAATCGCTAGCCGACAAATAGTTTTCTGTATTTTACTCATATAGGAAGAAAAGATAGATTATTTTAAATTATTCAAAGAGATATACGCATCGGAATTTTCTGAATAAAATTCTCCCCGTATAAAGTGAGACGTCAAATGTCAAACGGCGATAGAAATTGGTACAGAATTATATCTATGGTAGAAAATTCAAGCTATATACCTTTATCGAGTATCGTGATATTCGATATAAATATTTAAATGGTTTGAGCAAGAGAAAGAAACAACGAAATTAGTGGGTTAAGGTAAAATTAATTGGGAGTGATCATAAAGAAGAATATCAATCTCCCGATGAATCTGGGATACGATTGTATACATTGATGAAATAGACATGAAACGAAAGCTTTGGATCTCGCGAATAAAAATGTCGTATCCCATGGTCGTAGCCTTCGATTTCTTTTTCACTAATACAGTAGGTATGCTTGGTGCAATTTATATTCAATAGTACGTATGTTTGTCAAATGTCCTCCTCATGGCGGATATTTTCCGACATAGTTCGCGTATTAATTAATTCGAAGACTTGTTGTAAGAATGATTCGTCGAAACGATGAAAATTTCAATATCTTGATCAAGCACAGATCGAATGAAACCTATAAGATGTGTTCAAAATTAGCATATTCTTACTAACTGCGTAGGTATACCTGAACTTTGTACTTATATATTACGTTTGTGGGTTCATTCGACGCACGAACGACGCCGATGCAATGGCAAAATCGAATATTGCATCAATCAAGATGAGCTTACAAATGTCAAAGGTATATAGGATGCACCGGGACGTGTCCTGTTCACAAAGGCCAGGTTTCCGTTAGATCAGGCCTTTGTCACGAGACCTAATTTCACGAGACGTGACTCTAGCGGTCCACCCAACTGGATTAAACGGAGTAGCAGACCACAGAGGGTGGTATCAAGGGAAAGAGATTCCCGGATTGCCCTGAATTGTCCTCCTTGTCCTCAGCCTTTCACCTAACTAAAAAAACTTTCGAAGAAATCAAGGAAAATTTTTTTTCAGCTCGCCAGACCTTGCACAAAAATTCTTTCGAGGATCATGCTGCACCGTTAACAACAGCGGACATAAACCAACCCTCATGTTCAACGAGAAATACAACCACCATGCTTCACACAGCGAATCCCCCAAGGATCAACCACTACGAACTCCCCTTGCATCCACCAACCGCAACATGTCCTGTTCCCTGTGCAGCTCAGGCCCATATACTATACACAGAATCCTGCAGGATCACCATCACCATGAATTAACTGGAGAATGACTAGATTCTGTACACACCTGTGTAATGTATGTAGGTAGACGATGAGCCATTATGAGATCCCGTTTACGTGATTTTAGATAAAATAGATTTAACGAGTTTCTAGAAAGCGTATTGCAAATTGAAAAATTCTTTGATGAAATTCGTCAGGTTTATTACGTAAGGGATATTTTGACGAAGGAATTGCTCGTTACTGAGATTGGAACGAAGTTCATACTGCGTCTTTGTAAGACTTAGGGGTAGGTAGTAAATGTAGATGAGTTTCTTTTGACGTGTAAACGAGGTATATTGTCATTCCATCCCGTGTTTTTACAGGGGAAAATGATTGTCGGTAAGTTCTTCAATTCCACAACGCATCCTCGAGAATATCGCAGTCGCGCGGATTGCTTTGCTTGCTTTAAATGCGCATATAGCTTCTGTTTTTTCTTTGGTATCTAGGCGACTGCATTTCACATGTTTAGAATTTCACGCATGAAATTCAGGCACTTTGGTGAATCGCAATCGTAATTTCCGGTGTCCAATATCGAGCAAGGAGTCGATGAAGGTGTAATGTTCGAAGAAACGAAGACCACATAGACGAAGGTTTGTTTCAGTTGATTTCCGGCTTTCTTGTAAGATCCTGCTATATTCGGAATTTGAATATACCCAAAACCTGAAGTATAGGTATAGGTATGTCACAAAAGGAACCTCGTCAGCCGTTTCAAATTCTCCGTTGAAATACCAGTAATTAATTTGATCAAGCGACCATGAAGCGTATAACTTGCTTCAGAATAATAGAACAAAGGTGGTAATCATGCTTTGTGACACAAGACCGCGTATAAAAGCTAACTAAATATTTGATGCTCCTAATGAAAGGGAGGCGGGCAGGTTACGCGTATAAATTTTAGAATTTATTCATTATTTAATACCGTCGATTTTAGCCTGGGGAGCGTATAATCGTGTCGCGAAAAATCAATACAAATATTATTTCAGTAACAGACCATTAGGTTCTTATGCTTGCCTCGCTGTGACACGGTAAGAAGAAAGTAACTTTGATCAAAAAGGGGGAAAAACGCAAGGAAACGATTCGCTCTCGGTTTCACTCTTTGCAGAGAGCAGGAAAAAAAGGAGACGAAACTCTATTGAATATGTATAAACCTCGGGATAGAAACTTTAAAGTGCATTGGCACGGTTTGAATCTACTCGGAAACACAAAGCCCTAATCTTTAAGCGAATGAAGACTGGGCTTAGGGTTTGTCGAGCGGAAAAAATCGCGAGAGTTTCGCGTTATTTTTTCAACATATAATATGCGCAATTCTATGGCAGCCGCTCACCGAGCTGGTCAATTTCCACTATGCACACATTTCGCTCCGGTCAGAGAACAGATATAACTACACACGGCGCGAGGATCGGGTGTTTATTTATTTAGGGAATGGACAAGATAATCCTAAAACGAAACAATCCTATCCATACGAGCCAAAAATTCGGAACAGCAAACGCGGTGATATACCTAGCGCCTAGCGGAGAGTAGCGAGACCGTGGCTTTCCGCGATTTTCCAACGTTTCTGTGTTTGCTTATCGAGGCATGTGATAGGCATCGCACTATGCACACACCTTATCAAAGGTAGTGAGAAGCCACGAGTGAAGGTAATTTCACAGCATGATCGTTGTAAATGCAGGGGAAAAAAAAAGATTGAATGAATAAATGAACAGATGAAGTCAAACACGCGACATTCTGTTTGTGGAAATCACTAATTCACTTTCACTCGATTCTCCTACAGTATATGCCCACCAAAATACAATATTTCAAGGTCGGATGTATAGGCTTGTGTGGGGCATTCCCAATTCATATGCATCAAGTATATGAGGATATAATTAAAGCCAGAGGCTAATATGCGCGCGGTTGGACTTTGAGCCGAGGAAGAGATGAAGGTGAAGATATGGCGTCATCAGCCACGTGACAGCCACGTGCAAGGCACCAGTATGACAAATCGTGAGATAGATCAGACTGGAGGAAGTGGTAATTTCGTTGTAGCTATACGCGACTGGGTTTTAAGTTGATGCCATGCCGTTCTCGTGCTTTTTTATCGGGGCTAGATTGAAATTTAAAATTTTAAAGGCTCAGAACGGTCAGAATTCCGATTTTGTTTCAGACGTGTTTGAATTTTTAGAAACTTTGAAACTCAGAACATTGACATTCCGAAAAGACGGAATGCTCAAAACTCCGAAAATTCCATGAAGACAAAGAATAGTTCATTCTAATCGAGAACCCTTTTACGAAAACTCGACTTTTGAGGGAATACCCAAACAAAAAGGAATTTTTCCAAATATTCTTATTCCGTGGCATGATTTTTTTAGTTCCATGAAAACCGACGAGTACGACATGAGCTTAACGTATGAATGTGAACCGATGCTGATCAAGAAATGATCTTCACGTTTTATAGCAAAAAACTTACGAGGCTTGATCCTCGGACGTGGCTTGGACTCGGTTCTTTTTGTCTTGTCATCTCAATTCACATTGAAGGAGTTTTGATGTGTCGATCAAAGGGGAGTCCGTTACACGTTCCACATACAGAATCACTTTTAAACTAGTTTTTAATACAAGTCGACGACCGTTTGCAGTGAAGGTTGGGGAAAAAAAACCTTCGAACATTTTCATTACCGCCATAACGACTGTCGAGGTTCAAGTCACGCCTTGCGAGACTCCGCAAGTTTAATTTCTGTGACGATATAAATTTGGAAATGAAATATAGGGGAATTTGAAATCTGAAAATGAATTTTCATCAAATACCAAGTAGCTTATTAAACAATCTTAGGACCTCACAATCAAAGAAACTTCGCAGACAACGAGAAAACACGGAAATCTCGTTCCGCCGGATACCACGAAGGAAAGTTGAAACTCTTGAAGACGTCTAATTGTAAGCAAACTGAAAACAGGGCAGTGGGACTCGACTCGACTCGATTCGGCTTACAATTATTAGGAACTTGTCCCAGGAAATCCTTTAGAATTTCAAGTAGGCATTGGGGTACGGAATGTATATCATATAATTTCTAAGTAAGAGAGGAGACAATCTCTCTTTGGTAAAATTGAACCAAGCTTCTCTAATTTCTCAACAAGGTTTGTCCAACTTTCCTTATACCCGCTTGATCTTTCGGTTCGAAGAATAAGCGTATAAACGCTGACAAAGGGACGGAATGGACAGCCGGAAAAATCAATGACGGAAGTAATTAGCTTTGGAAAACAAAGCGAGGCAAAGAATTGATGGAGAATAATTATCCGAATGGAATTTCAGGGAAGATATAACGAGAAGAAGAATTATTACGGTAGGTACCTAAGGAAAGATGAACATCTGCGAGAACAAATAATGGCTCGTAAATAATAATAATAATAATAATCATTATTATTACAATATTACCAGCTTAAGAACGATCAGACAACAAGATCAAAGCTGCCTTCTAAGACACAGACTGATGATAAAAAGAGAGAAAAAATTAGAAATTTTTCGCTCTACCATTCTTGATATAGAGAATTCTTTGGTCGTGATTGTCTTACGCGATTTGAAGATAAGACCTTAGCTCCTGAGTCGTTGTTGGTTAAATTTTTCTACGATATGAGGTAGATAGGTAGATTTTTGGTATACTATCACGGAGAGGATAGCGACATGATGAAAAGAGATTCTCGATGAAATTTAAAGGCTGTTTATCGCGATCATTAACCAGGTGAATAGCATTCTACGCGGTCGTTATCTGCTCGATTTCTTCCTTGGCAGCAAGCCTTGGCGAGAAGGAAATTTAACATATTTTTCGGGTCGATTAATCTACATAATCCTCGCGGTAATAGTAGTTAAAAAAACGCGACTTACTTCGAGTGAAGAATTTGCACTTGAAAAATGATTTAAAAAAATTGAAAAAAAAAAAAGAAGAAGTCTAAGGAAATGAATTTATGGATAATGATTCGCACCGGCTATTTCATATAATTAATTGTTCTAATATTCAGACATCCGTAGGTTCGGAGATTAATATATCGCATGACGTGTGGATGCCGTGAAATATTATAGACCCATAATAAAACAGCTACTGAAGTATACAATATACTATACATATGCGTTAACAAATGCCATTCGCATTGTTGGACGAATTCACCATCACACCCTTGTCGTCGTGTATAACGTAATTAATTACAGAGAGGACACATTAATTCACATATCTCTTCTCCGTCCGACGAAATACCATCGGTTTATGGTATACAGCGAGAATTTCACAGAGCTATGGGTCTAGCATACATTCGCATCTAGGTACGAATCTATTCACGTAAAGGTAACCATCGTGTACCTACGGACCTACATTGTTAAATCTATCGCATAGCATATAATATTATACAAATATCATTGATATTGATATTGACATACCTGTAATAACATGTAACAGGAATGAAATCACGAAATTATATTGGAGTCGAAACGCGATCCAATTTTAACTGACCGAACCACCTCACATAGAACGAGACACGCTTTTTATGCAATAATTAAACCCTAAAAGTTCCGAACGGTAAGAATTCCGAATTTTCATATTATATCGATTCACAGTTTGCAGGAAGGGTATTTCGGAAAGATTTCAAAAAGTTTCAGACGAAGAGCTGCACCAAAGGTTCAAAGTTCCGAAAGCTAAAGATTCGAAAGCTAAAGGTAAATGTCTACATTCCACCTTTCGCAATTTTCATGTCTTAAGATTCAACGTTTTTCAAAATAAGAAATCGTCTCAAACGAAATTGGAATTTTAAACAATCAGAACTTCAACCTGGCCTCACGATTTGACTATTATAATCTCCAATAACTTTGTGTAATTTCGGGTCATGTGCGTGTACAAAATCAATCAGGTTTCGGAATCGTCATTTTCATATGAAATAAAAGAAAACTATCGGCTCTACGTGCAGTTAGTAAAATCTCATTTGTAACGGGGCGAAATAAAACGTTTGCGAAAGTGAATTTTCGAAGAGCTACCTAGTCGAGCACGAAGGTTCCCTAAATCTAAACATCACGTGCTGAATCTCGCCTAGAGACCCACTGTTTTTCTCATCCTGTGGCTGGTATAACCGCTATGTGGAGGAGGCTCGGAGGCTCCGACCACCAGAGTGTGTAAATATATTCATAGCCTCCTTCTTGCGCTGTGTGCAGTGGCGTGGATCGTATTTGCGTGGATTTACTCTAGTGTATCGAGGCGGGTAGGTACGGCCAAGGGAACTGAAATATGTATCTATACTATTTTTGCAGGATAAAACGGCACCTCCTTAACTTCGCCCTGCCTGACGCGACGCGCTTGGTGTTTACGCATTTACTGGATGGGCGAAGAAAAATCAGGATCGACGAAGGAAAGTGGAAATAATTTGAATAAAGATTCGCGTTCAATTTCTATAAGACATAAAACTAGGATAAAAAGCGATTCAAAATTTCTTTTCCCAGCATTTCCTATACTATAAGTTTCCGACCTTTTTAGTTTTTCTATCAAGACATCGGAGTTGAGATTTTTGTTGCCTTTTTTTAGGGCACGATATATTTAGTTCTTCTTTCTTTTTTTCTTATTCATGCGCTAAAAATCCGCAGGGATTCAAGCCGAATCTAACCGTATCTAATGAAGTATCACTACGACGTGTCTAGAAAGTTGGATCAACCCTCAAAGCACAAGAAGCAAAGGATAGCGTGACTCACGATTACCTTCGCTTGACTGCGCAATGGATCAAAGTTACATTCGACGAAGTGGCAAATTAGCAGAGTTACTACATAGGAGGTGATTTTATAAACACGTATATAGGTACACTCATGTCACCTACCTAACTAGATTCATTCCATTTACATTATACCCACATAATCAAGTTTTATATCAAGGCGTGCCGGAGCAAATCGACATTTCCTCTATTCCAGATCTCATCGTAAAAATCTCTAGAATGACGTCAAATAACCAACCTCTCCAAAGGAAAATGTTATCATTGAAGTCCAAGTGGTGTCTCAATCGACAATTCTATTGGATTAACTCGCAAGACCTTTTATCGCATTATATAGGATGTAGGATTTTGCGTGTTAATTAAATGGAAAACCTTATTGTCGATTAAAGAACTACTTAATGAACGTTGATGACCTTCTTGAGAGGTTCATTATTTTACGTAATTTTAGATTTTTGACGATGGATCTTGGAAAAAATTGTCAATTTCCTTCAGCACATCGTATTTTGTACTTTTATACCTCGACTTTGATTTAATTTGCGAAGTTCAAACACCTCAGTCTCTCTTTCACATTGCTACTGATTATTTTTCAGGCTTGTCGGCACTTGAGACGAGTCTGGATAGTACAATCGGTATTGAAACGCCCACCTCCGCGAGTGAAACTTTGTTCTTTGAACGGAAACATGTCTATAGTTTGATTCCGCTTTGTTTGAAAAGTTTTTGTCATTCGAAAATAGCATCGATAAGTCAAAGATCGCAATAGTTTAAACGTAATTAGAAACACTGATACGAAACCACAATCGGATGAATGAAAGCGCGAGGTGAAATTCTTGAAATCAAATTGGTCGGAATTTGGTTTACTCGTGTATTGCGTAACGCGATAGAACCACAAATCGTATACCCGTTCGTTCGGTCTGCGGTTACGCGGTGGGTAATTCGTGAATACATAGATTCGACCTTTGAGGAAAATCCCGAGGATTTTTTCTCCCTATCAATCATCGACACGTGATTAATGCTCAACGTATAATAGAAGATGAAAGAAATATTCTCTGCTTTATTTCCACATCGGAAAATATTTCATAGAAATATATATATATGTATCCCGAGGGAAGAAAGGAATGAGTATAGGAAGAAAACGGGAAAAGAAAACCGTTCAATTCTAGATTTCGAATCGCGCTTGAATATGAGAAAAAAAAACTCTGTAGCAACCTGCAGATATCGACACGCTGTTTCATTCCATCTTCCATCTTGTTCCATTCCTCTGTCGAATTGTATTTTTTTTCTTTCATTCTTTCATTCTTTCATTCCTTCATTCTTTCACTCTTTCGTTATTTCTTTTTTTTTTCCGTTTCCTCGCTGATTAGATCCGTAACGCGTGGCCCACGATCCTGCTTAGCTCGGGGCTGATTCGCGGCGAGTTGGTAAAAGTGGGAATGCCTTAGACTCGAGTAAAAAAGAAACAAATGAGTTACGTAATGGGAGACCGGAACCAGAAAACAACATTTTTCGTGCCTCGTAGAACTAGCGGAAATTTTTTTGTCCTACGTATTAAGAGGAAGTGGATATAGCCTGAGAATTCGAGGCAAGCAATTACTCCAGGGAATTATGAGGGTTAATCTCAATTTCTATCATCTCAAACAGCTTGGATCTCTTTCTGCTGCTATAAATTATGAGACGACAAGGTCAACGTTGAATGTAACCATCCGTAAGCAACAACTTCAATTAGCTATAATTAAAAACGTTATCAAATTAAGATAATCTAGCCTTACGTATGGTATAAATATATATACAAGAAAGAGTAAAAGGTCCTTTGAGTTTATCAAAGAAGGAGAGGAAAATTCAAATGATTATATAATCTGCAGTATAAATTTCGTTTAATTTAATCTTAAGAAAATCTTCAAGATTTTAATTCGTTTGAGACGGTTGTAGCTTCGTTGCGACGTTAGTGGCCGTCCATTTATTACGTAAGACGTTTCATGACGAGGGGGTACTCCGGAGGCATTTTACGTAAGATTTTTATTTTATTCTTAATCAAAAATCACCTCCAAACACAACAATTACTTAAAGCTGATTAGCCCTTCGACAAAAGATTAAATCAATCATAAATCCAAAATTTTCTAGAATTTCTTGTATATCTTCTTCTTCACTTCTGTTAAACGATCTTACCCTCTGCGATTCTTATAAGTTTTCTCGATAACATCATCATCAACGCTAGAGTGGATGATGTAGAATTCCTATTTCTAATTTTTATAATCACTTTTAATATTTCAAGTATTTATTCAATCTTACTCAAGATTTCCTGCAGGGGTGAGGGGGGCAAAAATGGCCAAAAATCGTCTCACGTAATAAATTGTAGACTCCTTCGTTTGCCATCGATATTGTTTCTGCCCCTTCGTTTTTGTTAGGTTTCTTTCTTTATTTCTTTATTTTCTTTTTTTTCTCAATTTCGAGTTAAAAAGTCTGACAGACTTTCACGTTCTGCAGTGTTGATAAGTGCGTCGAACCAAAAACTTTTTAAATCGCGGAAAATAAGAGAAAAAAAAGTTTCTATAGGTGAAAATTGGTTCGTTCGAAAATATATAGATGAAAGTGTCTTTACTGATATTCATCGATCTTGTCTTATTTTTTTTCAATTTTTTCTCATAGATTAGCGGAGAGTTTTATCATAGCAATGGCGTTAAGTTAATTACCTTCGATTTTTTTGGTCACGACTTATTATAGTTGTTGCGAAGGCCTCTTACCTGTAAAAATAGAAAAGTAAAATTGCGGTTATATATCTACTTTTAAATTACTCTTTAATTAAACTGACCTATAAATCCTATAGGCGAGGTGTTTGACCATTACAAAACTAAAAGTGGATTACACAACTTCGAGGAGTTTATGCTAGAATCGTATGCATGTCTATCAAGCATGGAACACCAGGCATCGATGGGGGAATAATAAGACAGTGTCGAATATTTTTGGAAATAAAAAACTCAAATAGCCGCGTGAGGGAAAGAGAGGCGGAATATTATTTACCGGAAAATCGCTGCTTTAAAGTCTTTCCTTGATATTTGCAGCGGCTGTTTCGCCACCCAGCCTGCCATTCCCATTGCAAATTATAGTTATAGAGATACCACGTAAGTCCGATTTTTCTCACACTTTATCTTCTTTATTACCGTGTTATTGCACCCCTCACGTTGAGAATACGAATAGCTTCGTTTCGTTTCGGTGTTTAGAATTTAAAAATCAAAAAATTGTGCTTCAATCAATATAAGTTTGATTAATCGATTTCTATAAGTCTATAGAATTTGTTATTAGCTTATAACAGAGGATGCATTATAGCATACGAACTACTGTCATCAAAGATGCCAAGATAATTGTTTTGACGAAAATCAGCAGCCTAATCAAGATCCAAAGTCCAAAGATACGCGAAATGATAATAAAATCGCTTCCTTTTCACTAATATTATCGCTTTCTTAGAATCCGTTGAAACATAGCCCAAAATTTTTGCAAATATTTTAAACATTAGTCTTATATAATATAGAAAAGTAAAACACCCCAATCGTATGAGCCTTAGAATTTAATCAGCGTATTGCCTCGTGGGAATGAAAAATTTGTCGAAAAAAACAGAAAAAAGAATACAACTTAAAAAAAAATTGAATCGCGTGTCAGATTAAAACGTGCGATAAAAAATTATTTACGTCACCCTGTACGTATAGAAAACGAACTTAACACGCGAAGTGCGACGCAATATCCGGTCTACACGCACTCTCGCGGTATAAAGAGAGGGGTGTAGATTGTCGTGGAGTTAAGGGTGGCGGTTTCCTTCGCAAATAAAGCCTCGGGAAGCTTTTAGCCGCAACAGCTGGACGAGGTGGAAGGAAACGCCTAAAATGGGAAAAACGATATTAACGTTCAGTAGGGCAACTATATTTCGGCATGAAACCTCGTCTATTATATCATACTGACACAAGTGTTACGGTAGATTCGTGTACCTGCACACTGCTTATAATTACGCCTCACGCAATATCGCGTGTCTAAATTCTCCGACATCACCAACTCGTTTCAGAAACAAGAAAAAAAAAACAAAAAAAAAAAAAAAAACATTGTTCGTCGCAATTTTTGCGTATTTTATAAATTTACGATCCGCAATTTCGTTCTACATACAAGCATTCATCGTACGTGCGTGAATACGTAAAACAGTTTTTTCCTTCTTACTCGCATTGCGCCCGATGAAATCCAGTCGATAAATCGAAATTTTGTTGTTATATTATGGCACTCATACATCATTTATACTTCTCGTATGATAAAATCTCTGCCACATGCACCCCGAAATTTTTCACCTCTTCCCCTATACTCGCGTCTTTTGTATACGGGATCAAAGTGCTTATAGTAGTCAACAATTTTACTGCCACGTCAGTCACGTTTGACTGCTGATATCCAACACCGAATTTTTTGGTATACATACCTGTATACAGCAATATATAGGCTCAGACAGTCAAATATATCTGACAGTTTATTGACGGTGATGATGAACGTGAAAGAAGAGAGAAAAAAAAAAGTCAAAAAATCGCTAAATTTAAATGGCGAATTGTTAATACGACAACGAATATATCTTGGGATATAAAATACATCTGATTTTCTTTTTCTGCGTGGTTTTTCGAAATTGAGAAATAATTACGTGAAGCCAGATTTCGACGAGAATTATTGACGAAAATGTTGGATGTTATGACTAGCTAATAATTCATTGTCCTTTCTTATTATGTAAAACCGTTTAGGTATTCAGATATGAGGTAAATTTGGTAGTTACATATATCGTTGCGGTTTTAACAATAAATCGAGGAAAGTCAATACAGGTATATAATACTGGAGAGGATTTGTTGGCGGAGGGAGATGAGAGAGTTGAAAATTAATTAATTACAAATTGAAAGCAAGTGGGCTAATTGGAGCCCCGCTTAAGGGCTGTAAATATACGGTGAAATTGAAGCGATCCTCGCACCTTGGTGTTAAATTCCCAGAACACCCAAGGAATATACCTATACGATAAAGACGACTACGACAAGACTGAGACTGAGACGATCTGATGTTTTCATTAGCAAAACCTCACCTATCTAGGTATAAAACGTCGACAAGTTAGTTCGTTCGCTCATCCTGCACGCAGGATCATTTTCAATACCCAAGAAATCCCTAGGCAACCTGATGGCGCCTAGGCTGACATTACCAAAGGATTTTGGGCAAATTAAAGCTCCTTACTTATATAGAGCAGCCATTAGAAGGCCCTCTTCCAGTCAGTCATGTCATTTGATTCAGTGTTGGTTTAGATCGAGAAATGATTTTTCCGAATTTCACCAAAATTTGACCTCTTTGGGCTTCTAGAATCCGAAAAACTGATCGAACGGAAGATAAAAGGGCAAGAAAAGAGTCTTCAAAATTTACAGGAATTTATATTGAGATGATAGGCAGAAAAAATTGCCAAATCTGTTGAATTTAAATGTTTACTTCCCGCGGAAGTAGGATAAGATTAGTCTTTTAATTTTCGATTGAAAATCAATGGTATTTTCAGTAGTTAGATGATTTTCTAAGGTGTTGCACAAAGCAGCGTAAAAAGTGCTTATTTCACGTATTGTTTTATTTATATTTCTACTCAAGTATAAGTAACTAAGTCAGAAAAAAACTTTAGTCCAAAGTCACATAAGCCAAGTAAGAAAATTAAGTCACACTCGTGATTCCACCAAAGACTATAAGTATAGACAAAGAAGAAGAAGAATTCAAACAAAAGAATAAAAATATCTCTGATCCATCCACGCGATAGCGACGAATCTTCTCAGTTCTCTCCCTCATCCACGTGTTCCCGACACTTACAATTAGATATAAAGTATATGTACAATGTACAAACATACGTGTCTCTTCCTCTTCCCTCTCTTCTGCCTCTTAAGTTGTCACAGTGGCTAAGAGACAGGGAAAAGTAAAGAAAAATCTCTTCCTTATTGACGACTACTACGATCATAGGACACACAGTCTGCACATGTAATAAAGACACTCTCCCGTTACACGAAGCAAGAAGAAAAAGCCTCGGCTAGGGGTAAGGTATATAAGGTATAGAAAGCTAATGGCATTACACGCCACGTGCAAAGGAAAAGTTATTGCTTGTTAGGGTGGAAGGAAGTGTTGGGTACGAGGGGATTGCGGTATATAGGTAGTCGGTTTACCCAGGGGAATTCATTCTGTGACGTATTATATTGATTTTCCAACTTGCTACATCAGTCCGTTCGTTTCTGGAACTAACAAGGTATAGGTGCCTAAGCCCGCAGGTCAAATCTACGGACTCCCAAACTCTTAAGTCGTTGGCTTATAATAATCGGTTTTAGCAGCTCCTTCGGCGAATAAAACAAGTCGAGGAGGTAAGCCTCATGCTATAATGATTATCGTACGTAGGCAATATAAGATGGTTAAATACGCGTGTAGAAGAGGAACAGAAGATAACCTGTTTGTAAAATATTCCACATTTTTTAATAACATCATCGTTTCGTTCGGTTATTATACAGAGAATTGAACAGTTCTTTCATTCGATTTTCCTTAATTGAATAATCTGCGGAAAATTACACTGCGTCCATTTTCGTATAACTATCTGTACTTCGATGAATGTATTGAGTCGATAAAAGAACGATTAGATACAGGGAAAAACTGCGGGCCGATTCACGATTATTGCAATTAGTGAACTGCGAGTAGGTATTTAAGTATCCGATGAAAAGTAAAAAGAAAAAAGAAAAAAAGTAAATCGAATGGAAATAAAACTCGTATGCATCGAAGTTTCGAATTTCGAATCTCCCGAGCAATAAAAATTCCAAATTTTAATATTACTGACTCACAGTTATTGGAAATGATATTTTCCCGAATGTATGTAGCTAATCGTCTCAATAACGAATTCGGTATTCTTTTTTATGGTACCGGCTCATCCTAATCGCTCTTATAGCTCTTCTCATTGCCTTCCACTTACATGCGATCAAACGAGAGAAAAACCTCGGCTTTAAAAATTCACGTAAAACAGTGACAACTTAATTAAAACGAAATTGCTTATAAGAGCTTTATAAACGTGAGATTCGTAGTGTGTACTAAAAAAAAAAAAAAAAAAAAAAAATGGGATTTAAAAAAACAAAAACAATATAACGTAATAAAATGTCCAGGGGAGAAGCATTTTATATACCTATGGTGTGACTCGCTGAGGGTGCCATATATTTCCCGCAAAGTATTTTAAATTGTATTTTAGTATATAGGTGTACATATATGTGTATATATATATTGTACGTTTAAATTTACCTCAGCAAGTCCTCTATGCCATACTGGTATTGCTGCTACTGCTGCTGCAGAGTACCTACCCAAAAACCGGAAGATAAAATGGTCCTGAACCCAAATAACCTCTCCTGGTTATCTCATAAAAGTAAATTTTCAAACTGTCTTTTCCGCGAGCGAGACCGTTTTACCCTGACTCCAACGATTTATATAGGCACACATGTATCGTACACACGTGTATCTGCTAGCTATTCTTAGGTATTTCTCCTTTTTTTTCTTCTTCTTCAAATTCGCACCGTGCGTACTACACGTGACAAAAATAATTTCATCTACTACGTCTGCTAGGTGTAGAAGCTGATAATAAAAAAAAAAAGGATTCCTTAAAAATGGAGAAAAATAATGTTTCAAAGCGTCGTTATTCAAACACGAAAATTATTATTGTTCAGAATTCCAACTTTTCATTTTTCACAAGTCGTCGATGTCAGGTATAATATTTTTAATAATAATATTTTTTGCACCACGCGACTTTGGGAAAAAATAAATGAATAAATAAAATTAAAAAAAAGGAGGGAATTCTGAAAAGCGAGCTTTTCCGGATATGTGTATATAAACTATACATATATATATATATCAACCGATCCACCTATCTTCTCAGAAAATTGAATAGAGTGGAGTGGAAAAAAAAGAAGGAAAAAAGAAAAAAAAAAAAAATCAGCCTATAGATTGGACTGTGTAGAAGTGGGAAAGGGATGATACCGAATTCGCAAACGACCGCAGCAAGGTTTGAATTCGAAATTCGAGACTCTGTTATAGCTACCCCCCAGTATCCATTCTGGGGGAATTCAACGTATAATGGGTAACATAACAGGCTATACGTAATTGTAAACAAGTGTTTACAGATATGGTAATTGGTTTGGTCGTTAGTTGAAATCCGTTGTGCTTTCGCGCTGTTAACAGAACCTCAGTAAGTATACGTTTCGTACATCTCCCGTAGCAGGTCAAATTTTAGCTAACGAATTGCTGATCGAACATTTATCGATTGTCGGCTATATCCCGTTATAATTTTTGCGCTCGTCTGTTTGGTTTTTCCGTTCATTATTCCAATCAGCGATTCTTCGATTTTCATTAAAATACAACGCGTTTCTTTGTTTTTTTTTCCTTTCTTTTTCCTTACATACCGCGATTCCACGCGATTGGGACTGGAACATTTTTGCTTCGAGACAACCTTGACACGTGTATATGAACGTACGTTGTATGACTACAAAGTATGCTAATTCATGCAAGTCAGAGATTCTCCATGTTCTGGTCTTTGATACAATCGTCACGCACGAGGCGCTTTATTCTGTTCATTTGCAAAAGAGCAGAAAAAAGAAACAACAAAATGAAAAGAAAAAAGACTCATTTGCAAGATCTTTGTTTAGAAATCTTAATACTGATCGCTGATTTTTATCGCTTCAATTACCAATAAATTAACCCCGCGTCTTGATGATTAACGAAATTAAGAATTGGCTTTGGGCATAGAAATGATGGAGAAATAATCGAAATAATATCTGCCTGATGTTCGATCGATATATTTTATAATATGTCAAAACAATTTCATTAAATTTTTTTATTTTAACTTTTCAGCATTCGTTGTCACCGATTTTCAAATTCACCTCAATACGACTTTGACTACTGCATCAGCGAAGTGAAATATTTTTCTTTCGTGCGAGTAGATGTATGTGCATATATCTACCTAAAATAAATTTGTACAGTACATTACAGTACGCGTAATGACTAGCAAAGACAGACAGCCTCGCGCTTTCGCATCGGTCATTCAACTTTTGACGGATCAACAAAGATATATGGCAGCGCGATAAAATGCGATTGCAAAAAAATGATAGGTAGATATACATACGTACATGTGGGGTATGTATTATCTGAGTTTAATTTACGCAATCATTAAACGATAGGAATATATTATCACTGTTTTATAAAGTGTTGACAATGCGCGTGACTAAGGAAATTTATAATTGATTTTTTTGAAGAACCTTCAGGCCTTATTGAGCAGCGATAATTAATTCTGTTTTTTTTTTTTTTATATTCAGAGTTAACGTGAAAAATTAATTTCTCAAATAAAAGGCTTCGTTTTCTCTTCAATATTATTTTCTTTCTTTTTATATTCAATTTATATGAAACATTTGAGACTCATAATAATCTACGCACATCAAAGAACGATAAGTAATTACCTACGGTTTTTATCAGCGACATTTATTCTCGACTTTGTACGCACCATTTCATCATTTATGCGAATTTATTATCACGTCATATTCAGGTTGCGACTAATTTCATTTCGCAGATTTCTACACCTTGACGTTGAACTTTGACAGAAAAAATAAGGATTTTTTATTTACAAGATAAGTCTGATGCGAGCACGTATCTCGGAATAAATAAACAGATGAAATCCTGCAGGATTTGGCTTATACCTTGTCTTCACTTTTCCGTTTTTCAACTCTCTATTTTCTCGGTTAAAAAATGTTCAACTTCGTTCAAAATTATCATAACTTAACTTTATTCGTCGATTATCAGCAATTTTGAACATTGAAAGTATATCCATAACAATAATCTTATACATCGTTTGAATAATTGAAAGAATACCTATAGAATCGGTGTAAAGGCAGTATAAAAAAAAAGTCTTGTGAATCATAAACGAATCCGCCGAAGTTTTCCAGTAATTTAAACATTCAGGACTCCGCTTTTCCCCTATTCCTTACACCCTCGCCACTTCTGCAGGCAAGCTTTCGTATTCTCACTTCATGCAAATCAACCAACCATCAATTTTTTAAATTCTTACCCTCTGACGGCCATAAGAAAGCGCCTTTCATATATTTAAAATAAAGAAGAAAAAAAAGGGGGAAAAAAATAACAGTTCTGCAGTCTTCGGAGTTTATATTTTATATACATTTATTCATATATAATTGCACATAAATATATATTTTTCTACTCTCTTTTTAGGTATACGAAAGAAAACGTTGATCGCTTGGAAATTTTCGGAATCTAAATAAATTTGTAACTTTTATACAATTATTATAAGTTTCAAAATAATTTCTCCAGCTTTTTTCTAGCTTCGAAATATAAAACCAGCTCATGCAATTCCTTCGATTCGACGTTCTCTATCAGAAAAAAATAATCGTTGAAAATTGGTAATTCCGTTTAATAAATTACGGACTGTTTTGAATTTTGTACACTGATTACGAGAAAAAAAAAAAAAAGAAAATATTTTCGTACTTTTAATTGAAATTTCAGACACTTGTAAAAATAAAAGATTTCTCCAATTTTTTTCCCCAGCTTTCAGTCTTCGGATGTAGTTTTTCATCTAAATAACTAAAACATCAGCCGAATTTTTGTTCCAAGTTTGAAAAAAAAAAAAAATTGGTATGAAATTGATTCGTCGCACAAGTGGTTTAGGTCGTTACGCTCGTATTTTTCCCCGTTTTCAAGATTCGATTGGTACATAAGTGCTGCAGAGATGCCCTGAAGCGTTTCCCTAAACAAATTTATTTCAGAGAAGATCGTTCTTGTCAGACTTCAGGTCAGACGGTCTTTGCAGAGTAAATGGAAGAAACATGTAAGAAAATGCGACATTTTCGTATATTTCTCGCGGGCACATATGTACATAGTTATGTATATAAATATATAAACATATAAACGTATAAATATATAAATATATAAACCAGAATATACGTAAAGGCCATCTATAGCAGGGCGAGTAGATGAATGACTTCAATTTATTTATAGAGCGATGCACCTGCTGTACCATTCCGTTTTGGAATTGCTTTCCGTTTCGTATAGAACCAATTCTCTCGTAAATACAGTTTCATATACCTATCTCGAAATAATGGAATTTTCAAACTGGATCCCTGTTTACCCTCAACAGTTTGTTCTACGCGATTTCCCTATACAGTCTTTATTTCTACCCCGAATTCCAGATATAAGATATAAATGATATGAACACGGTGAAATTCTCCTCTCTCTTTAGTTATTTTCGATTTTTTTTTTTTTTTTTCAAAATAAGTAAAAAAAAGATTGTATTAAGAAAAAAAAAAGAAAGAAAAAGAAACGAACGTGTAAAGAGAAACGTTGCAGTGACAAACTACGTATGACACCGGAAGTTTGAATCAAACATCGATTATGGAAACCCTGAAGGTGTGAAAATAGGAAAGAAAGGAATCCATTGGAAATACAAATCTGTCCTCAATCCGCGACAAATCAGATGAAATAATTAACGACTTTTTCAAGTCTTTTCAACCCGCAGGAGTTGTATATATAAATAATGAATAGAAAATCTTGTATGTAGGTATTTAAAACTATTTGATGTATAATTTGTACGATTTAAAAAAATAAGCTAACATTGGCTGCTGACTATTGAAAATAAATTCAAAGAGGTTTAAAATGCTTCTGCAAATATAGACGCAATTAAGCTGCACATGGTAGGTAAAAACGGCAATCAGTACGATCAGCGTAATTAGCGAATCGTAAAATCTGCAAACGTTGATTTGAAGCCGAAATTGAATAAATGTATGAAGAACGAGGCTACGACTATGAACCTAGTGGAATTAAATAGGAAAGAAAAAAGATCATTCAATTGATCGATGAACCTCTTGATTTTCCGCAAACGACTAATAGCCATGACTTTGAAGTCGAGATACTTATGTATAGAAAATAACGTTTCTGTGGATATGTTGTTCGAAGTATAAAGTAGCTGTGCGTAAAGTCAAACTGAGAGATAATAAAAAAGAAATAAAAAATAGATCTAGTTTGTAAAAGTAGAAGAAAAAAAAGACAAATAAAAGTTTGTGTAAACGGATCCTCAAGTTAGATTGGTGACTGATAAAATACTGATAAAACTAACCAAACCGAGGAAACTTCGTAGATATACTATGTATATGTTGCAGTGAGGAGGATTAGGGAAGAGACGAGAGGACGGTTTTTAAGAAGGAATCCAGACAGGTAGAAAAATCCCTAGCCGCACCCCTGAGTCAGGAATCTCGACAGAACTGGATATAGAAGGACTTGAGTTCAAAAGTTTCAAATTTACGATTGTCGCCTAGCTCTATCCTGTTTCTGTCTAAAGGAGAAAAAAAAACAAGATAAGAAGGAAAAATATTTTTCGGAATGATCTACAGTCTTTGACTATATTTAGCATTCCCTTTTTTTCTGAGGATAACCATATGCATGCTGCGAGAAGGATGTTGATAAGAAGTAATTTCGATGAATATAGTTTCGATTAAAATTTCACTGATGAAAAATTCGTACTTCAAAATGTTACATTATATTTTTTAAAATTCGATGTAAGTTTGACAAATTTTTTGCTCATCTGCTCTTCGTTCATTTAAATCGGACGATTCCCCGAAAGAAAAATTTGTTCTACGGAATATTTTACCGGTCGTATGATTTTCCGATTTTCCGAAATCGATGTAAAAGCACGGAGGTGTACAACTAGGTATAACGGCATACAATACATGAACCAAACTACTTTGACTCGTGTTATAGAAATAAATAAGTATATCGATGAATATGCAGAAGAAGGATGACTTGTACTTTCTACAAATGAACTTGCGTTAAATTACTTCGGTCTCAATTTATGCACATATACGTATGTATATCTATATATATATCATGTATCAAAGAATATTAATAATCGCGTCAGTATCGCGTAAATCATTAGAAGTATGTGATAAGTACCACTACGTTGATTCGGGTCAATTGAACGACTTGGGAAATAACTCCAAACAAAATTTGGCTACGCCAATTCTTATAATATCACGATATTTCGCTACTTACGTATAGCATAAACCTGACGCCGCTCAAAAATGTCCAAAGATATTTATGCGTGGGTGTGACATCGCCGCGGCGCTTCGCTATATCGACAATTTATTTTCGAATAATTTATTCACTCCATGCCTCTTTTTTTGTTTTTTTATAGGAATTATTTGTGACTGAACCGCGTCTAGCCATACGTTGAAATATTGCTATTGACAAGACTGTTCAGTGTTTTTTTTTTTTCTTACTCATTATGTAGTATAAGTAGAAAGATATTTATATAAAAGATGAATAGGTATGAGTGTACAAGGGTATAAAGTTGGTTTAAATTTTTATTTTTATTTTTATTTTCTTCGTTCTGTTTCAGAATATATCCCTTTGAGGTATTTTTTGAATTCAGTACAAAGAGCTGAGTGAGTACCCCCCTATAAAAGCATACCGTCTGTGATAAGATAACCGAAGCTGAACTGCATGACAACGAGATAAAGATATTTATTTACAAAACGACAAAGCCGGTCGTATTATTATACCCAGCTGAGGTAGATTGGTGGTATACGCACACAGAAATATCAGAGAGTTTGGTATAATGATCAGAAAACCAATCTGAATATATACCTCGCCGTGATCCAAGAAATAAGAGAAATACAAATTTCCACGAATTTCAAATTAGTACAATACTTCATCTAAGTAGTTTGATCACTTTTCAGGAATTCTCTAGTTTACGTGTAAAATCGTTATTTGCGATTTTTTTGCAGCAGCGATTCGATTTCATTTTTTTTTTTTTTTGCAATATCCGTTCGGAAAGTATCATTTTTGATGCATGTGAAGCGTGCGGAAAGTACGCATTTTCAAATCTTCCTTCACGGGACTTGCTCGCCTTCGGCTCATATTGCAAACCTCATACTCGTACCGGTAGGGATGCAGCGACAGCCGAAGGCTCAACCTTAAAACGTGTCAGGAATCGCGTACTTTCCGCACTTGTCATAAAATATACTATTTACCGTTAATTTTGGGTGAAAATAAGACCATTTCATCTTGGGTTCAAAATTTATTGGTTAAATGTTCGTTGCCTATGGGCAAATATTGTCGCAAATATCATATGTACGCGATTTAACTTTGCTTGCTGAATGTCTGCTGTGTACCTTGCAGCTTCACTGTTTAAGTTGTTGATTGAGCCTCCTCGTGATATATATATATACCAAGACGTTGAGTAAACTTTAGAATCGTATCAAAAACAAATAGATAGGATATATATGTGGTATATAAATATGTATAGAGCGTGTATATTGAAATGACGATAAAATATTCAAAATAAAACAGTGACGTCTTTATACATATGTATAGGTATACTTATTGTTAGTTGTATATACTATATAGTGGATATAAAGTCTATTTTCAAAAAAACTGCTTTTGTTTTTTCGCCTTGACTAATATACCTACTCGTGACCCGGTGTACGTGTGAATTTGATATCAAATTTATTCATTTCTCTATCAAGAAGAAGGTTTTTATTTTATTTCTTGCATAAAATAGACAATAGATGAATACTAAAGCATGTCTATACGAAATAGAAAATATATAAAAACTTATAAAAAGCAGGCGAGCAAGAAAGAAAAGAAATCAATGAAATTCAAAACGTAGAAGAATCAATGAACTAATAACTGAAACTTTTTGCGTTTCTGCTGCTGCTGCTGCTGCTGCAAAAAAAAAAAAAAACTAGCAATACTAGCCAAGAGATAGAAAAATTGAGAAAAGAATTCTACAGACTTGTGCTTTCCGATCTAACAATGATGGGCCATCCATAAAGATGTTGGACGTTCTCAAATTTTCATGACTTTTTGACTCCCCCCTCCAATAAGGCCCCTATAAATAGGTATCTAACTACCCTGAGAAATACAGAAATGTTTTTTCTTTTCTCTTTTTTTTATGGCTGAAACAGAATCTGTTCCTTATGATAATAGCGACAGCAAGAAGAGAATTGCGAAGTAGATAATTTTTCAAATAGTGTGATACGGTGCCTAAAAAGGCTTGAAACTCGATTAACATGAGAGGATCTCCTCTGGATCTGGAGACCATGAAAAATCCGGTTTACACTGCTACTAATATGTGAAGGTACACATATTATCTTTATAAGCCCGAAAGTCGTTGGTGTAAGTAGAATGTAGACAGGCAAAGAGCCAAAAAATATATTTATAGATGAGAAAGCGTGTATGCATAGTGTGCGTGTATGTGAACTAGAAAAAAATCACTATTGAAGAAACGATCGATGTGCGATTTAATAATGTCGTAAATATAATATGAGAAAAATTTCATTAAAACTGCTTATTTGTTTCCATGGCTATTTTTTTCCCAATAAATCATACAAATATGTACATACATATATATACATGTATGTACATTCAATTATTGTGTAACTGAATAAAGACACGATGACGATAATAAAACAGAGTTTAATAATACGAATTTATATACCTACTATGTGTATTATGTATTTTTAATTGAGGTCATAGATCGAACAAAGCTTTGAATAAATTTTAAGGTCTCAACAACTTCATCGGGTCTCTGAACTTTCCGGGATGAATTTAGAACCACAAATACGTTTTCACTTGTGGTCAAAAGTGAAAACTGGCCATTGGTAGGTATGTATGTGAAACTCTTCGCTTCGGAAACTAAGAGGTGTTTTTTTAGTTACCGTCAATAATTTATTCGTATCAGATTAAAACACGAAGTACATATTCCGGTATGTTGAATTATTGATGGACAATAAAAAAAAAAATGAAATAAAAAAACAAGTAAAAAAAGAATCGACTGAAAATAAAATGTATAACTTAGCTGGGGCTTTATTTTCGGGAAAAAAAGCATCGAAAGTCGAACGTTTCGATTTTTGATCAAATTTAAAACGGAGGGAAACAGACAGCTTCTGACAATTGTTACGAGGAAAAAGAATGACGGTACATATATTCGAAAGATAAACGAGTAAAAATTAGTATTCGTATACCGTTTGCTCGTGGGGACATAAGTACTGTATAAACTAACAAAGTACTGGTCGGGGAATAAAGTTCGACAGTCTTGAGCAAACTCTTGGGTAAATGTCAAAGTTCCCTGTGTGCATGAAACGGATATAATTCTTATTTACAAAGTTTCAACTTACAAGTCTAAAGAAGTAAAAATAAAACGCTATAATATAGACCGAGGAAAGTATGGTATCGATAAATCGTAACTCGGTGAGCAAATATTTACAAGGAAATTTACCAGACTTTGACCCAGATACTATAAGACTTTTTATGTGGGAGATGCGTATGCGAACCCACGACGTTGCTCACATTGATTGGCAAAATTTCGTTCATTTATAAATTAAATTCGCAAATTGTACCATTTCTCTCAATAGGATTCTAATTTTTTTCCCCACGTTTTATGAGCTAAACTTTGAAGAACAGATTGACTGATTTTCGATAAGAAGAAATAGAAATCGCGGAAAAACGATTTTCGCATAAAATACACCGTTGCAATTTCCCCCATTCGCAAATTATGTAGGTAGGTACATTGTTTTTCTCGCGATACCGCGATATGCAGGAATGCCGTTAAAATCATGTAGGAATATGAAATCCACCCTGAATTTTGCCCGCAGGGATGATAGGAAACCAGCAGCTCGACGCTGTACCGAAACCGGAAAAAGAAGAGCCACCAGATCGTTATAGTCTTCCTGAAACTTCGCAGTATATTTTTACTACGTACACCGTTTCTCTTCCTTGTTGTTTTTACTTTTATTTCTATTCCATGTCTACCTTCAATCTACAAACTAGAAAATCCCATTTCGCATAACGTCCTATACACACACAGTCATCTCAATATTTTTGGGTTTCGTCTATTCGTCGCGAAAGAGTCTCTCTTTCAAAAAAATATATTAATTAAGTCTCTTTGCTGTTCCCTAATTTTTATTTTTTATTTTTTATTTATTTCTTTATTTCTCTCGAATCTAAACAAAATTTTAAATTGACTTAATTTTACTACAAATTTGAAATTCTCTTGGGATTTGCGGTTTTTTTTTTTCTTACGAAGAAACTAAATCTCAGAATTACAGATTTTATAATTTTTTTTAATTTTTTTTTTTTTTCGGATCGTAGACCCTGTGTTTATCGCGAACCAAAGTTTGAAGAATGGAAAAAAAAGGACGAAATTAATTCCAGGACACTCTTGCAGGTTGTATGAACAATACATTATATACATGAGAATGAGAGGCCGTCGAGTTCTCATCTGGGATGACAGAAGTTGAAAATAAATGAGGAAACAGGAAGAAGAAGAATGTACAATTTTCACAAAATTAGAATTTAGACAGAAGAAGAATTTGCAATTTCCAAGAATACAATTTTCTTCTTCTTTTTATCGGATGATTTCCTTGATCCGTGCCATTTCCCTCGATCGCAACAAATTATAATATAAGAGATTTTGTGCGGATCGTTTTATCCGATTTTCACATTCATATATCTCCTCTTTCACATTTATATATTTACGATATAACACGGTATCCACGAAGCGATTGGCGAAAAATCATACATACATCTTTAAGCACTCAGTATAAAATTCTGTATAGGGTTGAGGTACGTATTTATCTATACGTTATATACCTATATTTGCTTCTAGTAGGATGAAATATTCCAGGTATTGAAAAATCCCGCTCTTCAAAGCAAGAGTCGTAAATCTCGCGATAGATTCTGGGCTGCCTTGGACCTATACTATTCTATTACCACGTGAAAGAAATAAATCCCAGATACGCACGAGGCAAACCCTATTCACTCCATTTAAAAAAAAAAAAAAAAATTCTCATATCGAAACGAAATTTTTAATTTATTTGCTACACAAACACCCGAGTTTAGATACTTTTTTTTTTCAACAAATATCGATGAGTATGTGTTCAGTGATTGAATCTTATACATTAGGAATATTGTCGATTATAATTTGAATGAATTTTTCTCCAAGTAATTATTACGTTGTATAATATCCATAAATAAAAATATAGCGGCACGATATGTAACCGAAGATTAATTAGTTTATCACTTAATTGGGGCGCGTAATAAAAACCGGTAGTCAACAATTGTGGCTGACAGTTAAATTGACATGGTGATTTATTTAAATTGGTCAAAATTCCCAACTTCCTACTTAGCACCAACTTATATATTTCAGTTTATACTATTCGACTAATTTATAAGTCTAATTATTTCAGTGTTATTAACGTATTCAATTTTGATCGCAACAAATCAATCTTCATTTTCTGTTCGGATAATCTGTTTTTCTTCTTTTCTTTTTTTTTTTCTTCTCCGTTCTCCGGTTACTTTCCCCGAAAAGTTTTACCGAATTCCAAAGATTTCCAGTATACCTAACTAACCTATCTAAAACCCGAAGAAAGCAATTAACGTCCGAACGATAAAATTGCAAAGTTACCGAAAACTTGAAGAATGGAAGAACTTTTCACCGATAACCTCTCCAACGACAAACTTGTGTATATATATACTACAGATAAAAATTGTGTTATCAGTATATTTTTTTCTTCTCTTTACTACCTAGCGTTATTATCATCAGCTTGTAGAACTATAGTCAAGCTGCTGAAGAAGCGGAGTGATAGTGAAAGGGAAAGGGAAAGTTAGTGGTATATCATATCATTGACGTCAATTTCAGATAAAACAACAGTTTATAAATAAGACTATATTAATGTCAGATCGACGAGATAAGGCAGCTGACTTGATCGAGACAATCTTTTTACACGCTATGTAACCGCAGTATGAATTAAATGAAGATAAAAAAAAAAAATGAGAGGAATAAAGAATCGCTGTCGAAACTTCACGAGGTATTATCGGATATCCATCAAGATTATCAGAAACTCATAATTGTTCAATTAGAACAAGATTATACTGTAAGTAGTACTCGCCAGTTATTAATTATGTACCGCATATATACTTCGTGGAAACAAAGCTAACGCCGTTAAAATGAAGAAAATTTTCGAGTAAAGACATTTTTTTCGATAACTAATTTAGAATTAAAGAGTCAAATTTGAACCACTGGAATTATTGACTGAGATGTAGAAAAAGCACGATTTGAGAGGAACGTAAATGCAAAAAATTTCCGTTAGGGTCGGGATGAGTTTATCCAGTTTCAATCTTTTTGTAAAACGAAAGCACAGTTTCAACTTCAAGCGCGTTTTTTGATAGCCAGAAATTGTATTTTCGAAAATCTAACCATACGGCTTTACAGTTGAATAAACTCGCCATAAAAAACGTCTGAAAGTTTTTACCGAAAAAAAAAGTGTATAGTTTTCAAGATATTTAAAATCAAAAATCGTATTCGGACTTTAAAATTCGCTACAGTGATGTGCTACTCGGAGGGTTAACTGTATAATTCATGCGAAGACATGAAGTTATTTGCGAATCGCAAATATTAGGTATATAATAACAGACATGGGGTTTTAATGAACTGGGTAAAGATACCGTAACATTATTATCAGTGAAACCATAACGTAGCTCTGCATTTTTCTTTGAGAAAATTTTCTCAAAGTATACGAAGAAGGATAATTTCCGAGTAATGCAAAGTCAGCAGTTGGGTAACGAGGCGTTTTAAATGCGGATTTTATATCAGCGAAAAAAATATAGAAGCCTCTAATGTTAGGGAATGCATATTATATAAGTAAATTTAGAACTAATAACGAGGCATTTAACTTGAGGAGTTATTCGCGGTTTGATTCTATAGTCATAGTATAAATAACCGCAGACTCTGAAGTTTCCAATTTTATAAGAATAACTTGACCCGAATAAAATCTCGCAGAAAGGCCAACCCATCATCCCGTGCGAATATAGGTAAATGCAATTTTCGAAGGGTTTAGGGGAAAAATAGTTAAATAAATTGAAAATTTCGAAAGCTAAAGATGCAAATGGACAACTTGAAAAACTTGGAATCCACGCATGTATTCATTCCGTGTTTGATAATTCGGGCTGTATTGATCGTATCGAATTAATCGTCTTGAGATTTAATTTTATGAAAAAAAAAACTTTCAAAATCTTATCAACAATTTATGATATCGACGTATTATGGATGGAAATACATATAGTTAAAATGAGTTGCCGCAAAGAGGGTCTATTTTTTGTCTTTACGTCCTGAGAAACAAACCAAAATTTACAGATTTTTGGGCTTTCCGGGGGTCTAGACTCTCTGAGATTTGACCTGTCTAAAAAAGGTGATATAAAAGATAAGAAAAAAAAGCTGTAGGTACGAATGAACATATGATATACACGTTCATGGTGTACATAAATAAACTGGCAAGAAGTGGTTATAATCGACTGTATAAATACAGCAAAAAAATAAAGTGACACGCGATAATATGTAGCCGTATATATAGATATAACGCAATAATGGCATAAAGAAAGAGGAAAAAAATGAGACGAAACCTTAGCCTGTTTATTGCTCGTAAAATATGTAACTTCCACTTTCGTTCATTGTCAGACAATCTATCTATCTATATATATATAGACCTCTTATTATCGATAATATTTTACGACCATGACGGAGCAATATTCGAGAACGTCTAGCCAGTAAAAAAAAAAGCATTCAAAGCCAACCAGCTGCGAGAAACGTAGGAGGTAAATTTCGACTGGAATACAGAAAACAAAAAAAAAAAACAAATGAGACGTAAGAAAAAAAAAGAAATATTAAAAAAAAGCTACTTTTCTTTAAAGCCATGCCACGTATCGTGGAAAGATATTCTATATTTCGAGTGAACGGCTCATTTCTCTCGGTCAACTGCTATCCGTTATACTTGACACGGGAGTCAGTAATTTAACGCCCTTTTGAAATAACCCTTCGGAATTCCTGGGCTCGCAGCATGGGCATGCAGACGTCGGAGGGTTAGGAAATTCGAAAATAAAAAATGGGTTGTCTCATTTTTGTCTAAACGTATATGCATTACCTATACGCTTGAAAAATAGTATATCGTTATCATCTAAATTCAGAGATAAATATATCACATCAAGTTGTTAATAAGCAACAGATGCCAGTACCTACGCATACAGGTATACAGATGTTAGAGCTAATGTAAATTACGTATGATTATACTTGGGTACGCATATAGGCAAGCATATTACGTGGAGCAACGAAATGTTTGAAGTTCTAACGCGACACATGATCATATACAGTCTAATTATATATTGTCATAAGAATTAGACTCGCTCTAATAATTAGTAATATAAATATCAGGATATGCTTACGTTATCTTATCACGTTATTTGTGGATTTTTCAGTCAAAACGTACCTAAAACAGAAAGAAAGAAGAAAAGTTTCATTATTACTGATTGATTAGAAGACATAAATTTCTGCGGATCAGAATTTTCGATTCCTTTCGTTACGAAAAGTGTAAATGTAAGGAAAAGAAAATGAAAATAATAAAAATAAAAATAGTTGAATAATTGTTCTGCATGATGATAATAATAATAATAATAATAATAATAATAATAACGGGGTGATTGAATGTTGAATTGATGTAAGTTTAAAGTGGATGGCGATTGTGGTGGTTTAAGTTGCGGAGTCGAAGAAGGAAGAGTTGCAGGGGTAATGTCCCAGCGATCAGTTCATTTCCGGTCTCGCTGCTATACCATCCTCGAAGCCCAGCCACTGATTTAATGTATTTCACTCAATTTCCGGTCGAATGTCAAGAGTAGAATTGCCTCAATTTCTGCTCGCTATTCGCTAGACGCTATTCCAGTTTCCATGCGACTTTGCTCTCGTTCGCGGATACGAGGAGTGCGAGGGTGCAAGAAGAGGAAATTGTCCTGGTTCTTTACGTGTAGGTATACGTAACCATTCACATTCGCGTTTACACTTGTATTGGTAAATGTATAATATATACACCGTATATATACGTATAGGTATTGGAAAAATGTCAAGGCATTGATATCTTTCAGAGAATTCTAGCTTTTCAATTCGCCAACGCCCGCAGTTTTTATAACATACCTTGCAAATCGTTAATTTTTAATTCGAGCTTCAGGATTTTTTTCGTTGAAAATTCGATTTAAAAATTGTCCATTTTTTTCAAATTTATTATTCCTTCATTTTTAACTTCCGTTTATCAATTTTCGAATTAAATGGAGATTATATCTCGGAGAATATACAAATCTAGTAAAAAAAAAAAAAAAAAACAACCGCTTAGACTTTGGATAGCATAAATTGAATCAAATAAATCACCGCCAGTCTCTCGACCTTCGAACAAAACTCCAAAGTTTCACTTATATTTATTTATGAAAAAGATCAAAGGTTGAAATGGTGATTCACTAATACGGTCTAAACATGAGGACGTACACTACCCATAGCTATAAAAGTATTGCAATAAATTTTCGAGCAAGATATTCAGCTTCTATACCAATGGCTTGGCGTTTAATTATTCTGTCCTTATACATTATTCCATTTTTTTTTTTTTTTTTTTTTATATCGACTACAGAATTCTGAACAGGTATATCAGAGACGATATAATATAATTAAAGTAAAAAGTTACTTTTTTGTTTTAATTTTTATCATTCGACGATTGGAGAATGTTTTATCTGAAATTATAATCTCTCGTAAAAACACATGTTAGATATAATATCTGGTAAAAGTATACGTTTGTTATCTGTTTGAATTTAAACAAGTGATAATATTATCAATGATCTTACTATATTTATTCCTACGCGGTAGCGATCATCATAATCGTATCCGCTAGCATATGTAATCATTTTTAATGCCGATAATAACATATTTAGAAAATATAAGTTTACTGAAAGTATCCAAGTCGGAAACACGCCGAAAATTCAAACTACGTCTCACGAGTCGTAAGCAGTCGACGTGGGAAGAAGAATAAGAATACGAAGAATAAGAATACGAGAAAGAGGAAGAGAGGAGGAGACGCGACGTGCTTAACTTAAACCAAAGTTTTCGGGGAGTTTCTTCCGGTAGTTACCGGAAGTCTGATATTACGCAGCTCGTTAACTTTTTACACCAAATTGAATAATTGGATTCTAAAATCGTACAATGCACCCTACCATCGTACAGTCGTCGAGATTCGTCGAGTCTGACGCCTTGAAACTTTTCATTCATTTTCTTAATAGATCAGGAATTGAATTTTGTTTTTTTTTTTACCTTAGTTAGTTTCTTTCTTTCTTACTTTCTTTTTCTAAATTTCGATTAAACCGAATGGTTTTTATACTCTAAAGTTGAACTAAGTCTGAAGAATTTTGAGTAAAGTTTATACGGTGTTTAATTAGACGGACAAAAGACATAGATACGATTTTACACTCACTCGCGAGTCAACCTCATTTCAACTTTAGCCATTTTAAATTCCATGCATCCTCAAACACGTTCAGAGTCTCTGCTGCTGCTGGCTGCTGCAACGGTTCCTCAAATTATATACTATGTACCTACGTAGATACCTATGATATACTCTTTCGGAATTATGCGGAAATGAAAAAAAAATCCCGGCTGCACTTACCTCTTGAATAATTTCAAAGAGCCGCCCAGGCAAATTCTTTTCTCTCAGCTTCTCGCCTCACGCTTTTCTTCTATTCATCTTTTTTTTCTTTCTTTTCTTATTCTCTTTAGTTTTTTCTTTTTTTTCTTTTTTTACTTAAAGCTTTTATTATCGTCGCCGCTTATTTAACAAAACAAATAGACGAATTTTCATTTGCATTTAATCATTAGAAAAATTATAACCGCATGCAGCGTCGCCTATTCACTTCAGTGGTATGTATGCCAATTTTATCTCCTCCTTTTTCCGTACTATATCTTCGAAACAGCAGCTCGTATCTCGAAGCATATAGCTACGTAATTCGCCACTTATAATAAACCACGTAAAGATATTGATTATAGATTTTATACGGGGCGATATCTAATAATTATAACCGATCAAGCCGTGTCATTACGGTTACTGCCTTTTAAGAGTCTCTTATTACAAGTCCAGACTTTGAACGTGCGAATTTATGAACTTTAAACTAATTTTCGTCTTGTCATAAAATACGTCTATACATCCACGTCGACATCCAATTCGAACTTCCACCGAAAAAATATGAAAAATCTCCCCGAGAGTTGGAATTTTTTATCATTTTTCTTTTTTCTTCAATTTTTTAGTCAGTTTATAAGGAAATGAACGTTGGGTAATATTTCGTGGGTATGACAAAAATTTCGTGTCTGAGTCTTAGTGACAGATAGATTATACTCATGATGCATAAGTCAAGAAATCACGGTGTATTAGACGACGAGTGGGTGTATCTAGGCGGCTGTAAAGTTCGTATGGACTATAGAGCGAAGATTGAAGAAGTTATAGTGACGAAACCACTTTGTTAATTGGACAACATCAAGGCGTGGGTTACTATATGATATTAGAAGAAGTTTTCTACGCATACACAGTGCAGCAATAACACTCCTTTGCCAGATGTGTGATGCATACGATGCGATGGTCAATGACCTCGAAATAGACATCGTATTCTTTGCAACATAGGCACCTATACTGAACGTACCTATCGTCAAAGTATAAGTAGCACACGTATTATAAATCTATAAAACAAAAAATGTACGTAGATTCGTCTGCTATATATATATTAACAGCTGGAGTATATTAAAACGAAAATTTCGGTACGAATTTCAAAGTACGGATTATCAATTACGAAACATAATATGACTAGCAAAGGTAGGTGTATACTTTCACGTCCAAAGTCCAAATTTCACCCATTTTTCCTCTTTTTTTTAATAACTTTATCGATGATATAGGTACATATATATATGTATATGACGTGAGTTAGATATTTGATATACCTATATCAAGCTACTATTTCCATAATCCATGCTCTGCTTATATACCCATCTATGTATGTATGCATGTGTGTAAGAATTTACAGAAAATACGGAAATCGATATTGGAAATTATCTACTTATCTCAACGCGAGAGTATAGGTGGTATAGGTATGTCGTGATGTGATCGTTGGTAGAGATCACCTGGTGATGGGTGAAAAATTGAAGACAACTCTTTTTTTATACTTTTGGAAGAAAATAGTTTCCTACGTTGACGTATTACATCACGATATATTCAACGATATATTATAAACATGCATAGACTGATGATTCACGAGTTTTATGATTGATGTAGTTTTTCAGTTTTTATCTACGGCAATAAACTGTTGCGCATGAATCGGGAAGACACGATTTACACTGCAGGGGTTAATCTCAACTTTTTCTTAAATTATGATATATACATGTTCCAGTCTTCGAAATTAATGAAATAAAAGCTTTGAAATAACTTCCGAGATTCAAGCCTTATTATAGGATGAAACTATGCAAAGTTATGTAAATAATTTTCCCCGCGCATTCTGATTATTCAATAATATGAAGAAAAACACGAGCTTTTGCTTCTAATCTTTTTCGCTTTTCATCCGGTCTCGTAGTTTTCAGCGAGCTTTTCAATAGCACATACAGAAAAACATAGAAATAATCTGCATTCCGCCAGTTATAAAACCCTGCGTTCATTTCAAGTTTTGAATATCTCACGGAAATCGTTCGAGTTGAAGAATAAGCCCAGCAAATTCAACAGCGAGTTTGAAATATACTGAATTGACGGGAGAAAAAACTGATTGAAATTAAAAAGGATAAATAAAAAGAGACTAAAACTAAAATAAAAACAAAAACAATTCTCTCCAACGCTGATGCATATATGCATATCTGCGTTGCCGCTGCAGTCTACGCGTACTTTATAAACCCTGTTCCAGGCTTATTGTTAGTTACATCCGCTGCACGTTGGTGTTATAGCATTTGTTCCCCGACGGCTTTGTTAAAACAAACTTTAACTTTATATGCGAACCACTTTTCTATATACCCGATATACGGTGCATTGAATTTCTGCAGCAATGCAGCTGAATAAGATAATAGTTTGCCTTCGTATATTATGTATCTTGCACATGCATGCATGTGGATTCTATAGGTAAGTATGTGTATCATATCTAATACGAGACCTAATTTCTATTACATCTTTCAAGTTATTTGAGAATTAACTCTCTTATTTTCACTGTCCATATACTTACTCCAAATGATAAGATTTTTATAAAATGAGTAGCTACTCCGAAAGGGAAAGGCCTGTGGCTCAATTTGAATTCTAGAACGCTAGACGACGCGACGAGCGAAAAACTGTGTTTTCTGCTAATTTTGATAATTTCTCGATCTTTGAATGGGGTCTCTCACTAATTAAACTTCTATGAAGTTGAACTTGCCGCTCACTCGGCTTTTCCTTAATAAAAATCAAAGAGATTTATGCACTAGGTAACTTCTTTACTGCTGATAGAAACGATTGTGCGAACAAAAACTACGTTTAAACGACATTTCTATTTCTTTTATAGAATTAACGAAAAAGAATCAGAACATTTTTACGATAATGAAAAAGATTGTAAGCTGGCTAAAAATTAAGATAACGAGTTTGTTTTGGGTTCATTTTTGAGAAAAATGATTGTGCTATACATAAAACAAAAAATAATTGTACTTCAAGATGCCCTGGAAGCGGAATTGGTCCAGGGTGCAAAAGTGTTTGAAGCTTTATCTTCAAACCCACTCATTTTTCTTTTATAAATATATCTATAAATCCTCCCTTTTCGAAATGAGCCGAAAACGAACATGAGATCATATCTTAATTTTTAGCAAAGTTTTAATTTATTCCCCCATCTCATAATTATACAGAAAATAGAAATATCTTTCAAGTGAGTATTTTAAATATTCAGAAGCTACTTTACATAAAATAAAAAAAAATCAAAACTATCATTCGGAGTATCTGCGGCGTAGAAATAAAATAAAAAAATGTTCATTTTCGACATGCCCGCTAGTACTTATCTACAAAATAAATATAAAAATGAGCCAACCCATGTATATACATATTACATAGCACATTTTATAATATACATACTGCATGTGGCTGCAGCGTACCTACATATCTACCTATATACAATAAGTGTAGATACCGTATACCATCTACCTCACATACACAGAGTTCTCATTTTTAATAAAATCCAAACAGATGTTGTAAGTGAGTGTATAGGTAGGTATATATATATATAATCAAGTGAACGATACTCTCATGTGTTTTTGGCATGAGTTCCTGTGAAACTCCTTGAAAATTTTTATTCGTTATAAAAATCTATGTATTAGCTACGTGCGTATACGTGGTTATACACTATCCTGTTTATATGTAAGTACTACGACCTCGGTAGCAGTATATATGATCTTACCGGGTGCCTGCAACGCGCGTCTACACCGCACACCACGTAACCCCTGATCGTTGAAAAGCATGCATGCACGACGAGCTCTATAAGTAGAATTTTGCGAGCGTTTTGTCCCCTCAGCTTTTGTTCCCTTTTATTTTGAACGAATACTATAACCTGCCCTGGGAATATTTATATACCTGTACACGGGATGATTCAGGTTGAGCGAGCCATATTTTCAAGGTATAGATGCGTCGTGAAATTCCAAGACTAAATTTCCTTCGTCAAAAATTCGTGGCTCCCATAGTCTCCGAACTACGTAAGATCTTAGTTGACCAATCACAGAACTTATAGGTGTCGCAGACGGGGCTGCAAGCCACGAGCGGAAGCTGCGCAGTGCCCCGTCTACGCGACGTATACGCTCTGCGATTGGTTAACTAAATTGTTCTGTAACTTGGAAAGTATTGGTCCCACAAATTTTCGGCAAAGGAAATTTAGTCTTCAATTTTCACGGTGAATCTACTCGCGGAAATACGGCCAGATGAACCTGAATGACCTTGTATAGTTATATCTAAAGAAGTATAATACATCAACGGTAAATATTTCAGTCGGATTTCAACCGCCACCGAGGCCGTTGTAAGTGCCTACCTACCTTCTCTACTTCGCGTAAGACGCGCGTTCGCTCGTTAACAAGAGTAGGTATAGGTATAGGTATCAGATGAAGAGGACGAAATTAGTTTCCTAATTAGCCGAGCAAAGTAAGGTATTATACCAATATGTATAGTACGCTGATGGTGCTTTGCTACAGATGGTTATTATGCAATAAATTATTACGTAACGTATCAAATTTTATTATCGATTCATGTCTATATCTAGTCATTACTATTTTTTGTTTGTTTTTCGTTTTAAGAAGTTTTTCTATATATTACAGTATATTTCATATAATAATAATAATAACAATAATAATGAGTTAAAAAAAAAAGAAAGAAAAAGTCGTGTGGATCTAATTTGAATGAGATATTTAAGATAATAGATATTATACGGATTTAGACCTACTAGGTCCGATCAACCAACGGTAATTGAATCCGAGTTTCGGGTTTATATACACATGTATTATATATATACGGGGTGCTGAAAATTTGTGTAGACGGAAGATTGCGGGGGATGACGGGGTATAAACGTTAAGTTAAACAGTGGACCGTTAAACGCTTTAACAAACAATAGAACGACACCTTGAATAACTTTTCCTCTGTACACTAGGGGTCGGAGTCTTCATCAGCTTTAAGCGTGCGGGGTACAGGAAGAAAAATAGAAACAAAAAGAAAGAACAAAAAAAAAAAAGGAGAAAAGTAGAGAGAAGAACGGAAACGACACTTTCGTCCGCACGCTTGAGCGAAGATAAAAGTTAATTTTGTGAAATAACGTTGAAATGTAAATCCAAGTTTCCTTTGCCTGTATAGAAGAGAGTAGCGTGTATATCAACTCGGCCCATCCATACCGTCCCTGTTGCTAAACGCAATATAAAAATCCCTGTCCTCGCTACGGTCATTTATATTTAAAATGCAAATTATAGTATTTAATGTATTCTCACGCGGAATATGCATGTATAAGTACGATATATACATAGGTATATCAACACCTACAATCTACAACTTTACGCGAAAGTTAAAGATTTAATATTCTACGAAAGATTGATGTTGGTCCATTATCGCAAGAAGAGTTAATTATTTTTTCCCTTTTTTTCTCTTCTTCTTATTCGTTTCTTACTTCTTCTTCCAGCTGTATTATATCACAGATTTAAATCAAATTGGTTAATTAATTCAATCAACTATGTATTCCAATTATGAAAAAAAATGTGTCTCCTTCTTTGTCTTTTCTTCCCTTTCTTTTCTTTTTCCTTCTGTTTTATAAACAATTCGTACAATCGCTATGACGAACGAAATATTTTCTTATAATAAAACTGCAGTGCGAATATCATCTTCATATATGAAAATGACTAGCAATTCTCATGTCTGAAAAGAAACTGGCAATCTATTCTGACAAGATTGAGCTTTAACGACGATCCAAATCGCGCGCTTCTAGTGGTGCTAACGTCCTCGACGTCGTAGAATAAGGCTACCCTCACGTGGTAACAAGGACTTTAGGGATATATCCGCATAAAAAACTGAACTGCAAGATATCCGATTGGAACGAGCCAGATAAACTTTAGCGCGAAAATACGTGCTCGAAAAGGTTCACCTCATTGCTGTTCCCAGTTTCCCCAGATCCTCATCATCGTCCTCCAACTTTTTCCTTCGGCAGAGAATCCCGTTGTTTTTTTTTTCCTATATATATTTATCGATATGCAACTAAAAAAAAAAAAAAAAAAATGAAATCAATTCGTTGTCCTCATTAATTTTCAGTTAATATTCCGATTTGTAAATAGAAAGCCGTAGTTTTTTTACTTGTTTAAAACTCCTCAGAAATCTCATGAGAGTTGTGTAAAAGAAGATAAAAAAAATTCAATAAAAAGTTACGCAAAAACGAAGGAAAACGAAAACTAGGGGCGGGGTCAAAGTTCCGAATTTTAATATTATAGACTCACAGTTTCTAGAAAGGGTAGGTATTACTCTAAAGGATTACATGGTCGATTTCAAAAACTGCGAAACGAGGAACAACGAAGCCTCAAAATTCCGAAAGCTAAAGATCCGAAAAGCCAAATCTGCGAAACTTGAAATTCACGCATATACCGATCATTAAGTGTTTAATTAATAACTCGGGCTGCATTAATCGTATCTAAACCAATCAGTGGTCAAATTAATTGCCTCGAGATGTACTTTGAGGAAAAAAAAGTTTTACAATCCTATCGATCATAGACATTGAAGTTACCGATTGAAGTGGATAAAATGGATTTCCGTAAAGATAAGGGTTTCGATTAGAATAAACTATTCTTTGTCTCATCACATCCTGAGAAATAGACAAAAATTTCCAGATTGTAGGGATTCCGGAGTTTCCAAGATGTCTCATTGTCAAACTAATTCGGTATTTCAACCCGATCTGAAAACTGATTTCATTAGTTGTCCGTATAATACCTATATTACGATAAAACGACAATTCCACTGAATCTCGTGATTCTCAATAATACCACCACATGATACTAAAAATATACGCATCTCATCCAGTCGGCAATCAACTCAATTTGCTCAGTGATCGCCTCTGTACGTATACCGTCCCGGAAAGACCGAGTAGATTTCGCGATTATTTATTCGTGATGCAACTGCATCGAAGCTAGGGGATTTCCCGGTACGACTCGTGGTCTGAATCCACCAGTGCAGTATCGCAGCGGGATTGCTGCAATCTATCTACATATACAATAGTATGGGTATATATAGGTAGGTATAGTACAGGTAAATCCTAACGACCAACAAATGAAAAATAGAGGAATTTTCCTAATAAAACATTGTGTGTACTGGTGTAAACAACATTCTCGTTGCTGGGTAGGGGTGGATAGATAGATAGGAGGTAGAGGAACGGCAGTGGCAGCAGCTACCATGCAAATGCTGACCCCTGGACTTCTGATTGCTATGCGACCTCGGGCAAGCGCGGACTGCACGAATGAACGGAGTGTGCTTCCTGGCTTTGAAACTTTACAGAAGCTAAAAATCCGCACCTTTGTTACACATTCTAAAGGTATACGTGGCATATACCTATATCTGCAAGGAATTGCAATTGAAATAGCAGCGGGTGTTCAATAATCGATAAAAATCTGCTAGAGCTGGGAATTTAATTTTCTCAATCCACGTGTTATTCCGCGATAGTTTTCCTCCGTTCCATTCTACGTTACATTAATATTATTATTATTATTATTGTTAATAATAATATTACTCTCTACAATCATCATTTTTACGGAATATTTAACTGTATAAATTCTTTCGCAGGTAGATTTTCATAATTCGAGGTAAAATTTTGTGCATTAAATAGAATCGCATTGATAACAGGAGAATAAAAGAAGAGGGAAAAAAAATCGAAAAGAGCGGGTATATCGTTTACGAGAAATGTGGCGATCGTCCTGCGGGTTTCTTTGAGACACGTAAATGCGGCGAGGACCCGGACCATTTCCTATCAACTGTATATGTACCCACTACCCGCGCGCGTTTCGTCGTGTATGACAGACTTCCGCACTCTCCACAATTACGGGGATGGTGCCTGGTATCATCTACCCGGGTTATTTTTCGGTCCGTTTCGCATTTTGTATGAAGATAGAGGCGCCCCGCTTTACGATAGAGTATATTATTATCTATATATAGTATATATAATACAACATACGTTGTATATATGTACGTGTATGTCAAGGCATCGTATAGGTATCCATAAAGTTAGTAAAAAAGGAAATTTTGTTTCAGAATATGTATACCTACGTAATAAGAGTTCGTGAGAATGTTCATTTGAATATATATTTATCGCGTGAAATAAATATTGAAAAAATCATACGTTATGAGACATACGTATAATGAAAGGAGATAAAATTGATGATACATATTTCAGATCGTATTATATGAACATATTTTCGGGGAAAAAAAAAATGATAATCTGTTTAAGGCACGATGTTAAATTTCTAGACTTTTCTTAGTTCACTGCGGCGTCATGTGTTAACCCTTCGTGCCCTGTATGCTAATTCAGCTACTTATACTAAACTGAATTCATGGTAAGTAGAAAAGATAAAATAAGAAAATAAAATAAAAATGTTGATATTAATTATTTCAGGAACAGCTGCAGCGAGAGGAAAGAAAAGTGGTCGAACTAAAACATCGTAGAAGCTAGTTTATTATTTCATTTTATTTCTATAATAATTCGACTTTCCTTGAAAAAAGATTGATAAAAGAATGTAAAAAATTAAAAATTCCCAACAAGATAAAATCCGTAGTTTATGGTTCTCGTGTATTTATATACGCTGGTAGATGTAATAATTCAACGTGTGAAAGTTTACTCCATCCAATACCAAAGATCGAGTAGTATAAACGTATGAGAGGTATTGGTATAAGAAATATAGGTACGCAGAGTAAACTCGCATTCTATACTATATAAATAAGGTTTCTGGGCCATCGTTATAAGTGTATACAAATAAACGGATTATGTGCAATAACAAGATCAGGATGCAGTGCAGCGGAATAGTGCACATGTTATCTCGGAGATCTCCGAGCGTAAGCTAACGTTTGAATTGAAGAAGATTTCGCAAAAAGGGAAAAAAAAAAGAAAAATTAAAAATGAAATTGCAATAACAATGAGGTGAATGAAAATCGTATTTCTTCAGAACGAATAAAAGTTGACAAAATCGTTCTAACAAATTCCAACAAATCTTTCATAAAAATATGTAATTTTATCCAATTTTGGGATTGGAATAAAATAAAAAAAATTCATTTTACATGCAAACTTTGTTGTACATAAAAATTATTATCCTCATCCCCCTCCGTGTTTTTCTATAGGTAAAACAACAATGTTTAATCAACTTTCGGCGTGCTTCAACAGCCTTTGTTACCTGGAGCTAATTGCAGTTGTTATAAATATTGGAAATCTCGTGAAAATATTACGTACAACGTCATAACATGTTACATGCTATGAAATACGTGTGCCTAAATATTAATAACAAATCTTTCCACTCCTCGGAAATCCTGAAAGTATTTATTTTATCTTTTTCCAACACAAGTAAATGAGATAGGTATTTTAAAATGCTAAAGCTTTACAGTTTGTATTTATCCTCGTATTTATCTATCTCGTAGGTACGTGCTGCCGCACAGAATACATGGAACGAGAAACGTACGCGTTATTTCACGACAGGCCATAGAGACGAGATGTATAGGTGGCAATTTAAATAATGGAAAAATATTTTCTCTACTGATAATATAGCGTCAGATACCTCTGCGTTATACCTTTGATCTGCGGAATACACGGTACGACATATATAGATATCCGAATTTATAATAAATAAAAACACACATTTACAAATAATAATATTCTCGATTAAAAATATGCGCATAGATGTAGCGTTTAGCTGAAATTCAAACTTAGAGAAATAAAATAAAAAGCGTCAAGTAAGACTGCTGAAATTAAACTTTGCACCAACAGGTTCTCTTTGAAGAGAAATTTGAATTAAAACTGAGTTTGTTTCAAATTATGAGAATTTATAACGTAAGAAATAAAATAAATTAAGGTAAGAAAAAGATCAACTTCGAACGCTTTGCATGAATTGTTGTAATGTAATATTTCCATTCGAGCGAATTCGTATTAAAAAAAATTGCACAGTTCTTATTTCTGCGTGTAAAAAATCGTACGAGGACAATTCAACTTGAAGTTTATAAACGCGGCGATCAACTTTTAGCTGAATCAATTATTTAGTAGTAAGCAAAATTTATCATCGTCGCTTTTATACATATAAGCGGATTATTCTCGCATACAGAAAACGGATACGGAAGTTTAACCTGTTATCCATTACAGATTTATCTTCATCCTGCCCTATATAGTTTATACAATGAATGTTTACTGTATAATAACAGCCGCAACGATTCAGGAGAAGCTACTCTACTGTAAACGCAAATTAGATCTCGGAAACGATCAGTTGATAGGATAGGCGTCTATCGCAGAAAAGCGATAAATTCAATTTCTCAAGATCGAATTCTAGCCAATTCTATACAATTTTTACCCTATTTCACATCGATCAATACACAGGATTTAGATTGTTAAAATAAAGAGGAAGAAACAGAAGAGAGAAGACTACACGTAAAATAAAAAGTCATGCCTATCTAGATATATTTTAAAGGATCTATCAAATCGCGAGAGACAACATTATTCAGCAATCAATCTGCATCGGTGTACATGGAAATAAGATACCTTATTCATACCCTCGACATCTCTGTTTTTATTTATTGTTAAAATACATCGGAAATAGGCGTCTTTGCCGCGGAGCTGTGTGTCGATTCTATTCCATGCTCAGTCATTTGTGAGAAATGGTAAGAAACGTATAGATAGTAAATAGTAAATGCTGAACGGTAAGTAAATATGCTACAGATACAAAAGCATCGATTTCCTCGACACGAAGATAGACGTCGAGGTAAAATTGCACCGAGATGATTATTCGGTGTGTTTTCTAAGCAATCAAAGTCGTATTCTTGATTAAATTGAAAAGAGAGATATTGAAGTTCATACGTTGTCATAATATTTCCATTTAATGACTTTTAGTGTATTCGGCTTCATTTTTCTACCCAATTGCATCGTATGGACATTGAAAATGAAATACATATTGTATAAAAAGTTTGTCCAATTAGCTTGAAATATTTCTTTATTACCTGTATAATATGGTCACGGTATAGAGTCGAGATGAAAGAATGACGCAAAACTGTTGTACGATCGTGTTGAATTTTACTTTTTATAAAATTAATGTATTTTTAGAACGGTAGAAATAATATTATGAAGTTTTATCAAGCATGATGCATCGGCGTGCGTGTATCAACTGTAACAACCTCCTTATATACCGACCCCATGTTGCAAATATGAATGATAACTATTACTATACTACACCAAAACATTGAAGATAAGCTTCCAAATATGTTGACATAATTAGGCCCGCAATTACACGTTGTACACTATACGTAGTATGAAGCTAAATGAAATGAGGATGTTTTATAAGCTCGGTATTTCAAACAGGATTTAAATTTCAAGCCACGTTGACGAGTTTCAACTTTCAAAGCATCTGTTGCGCGTACGAGTTATGACCTCAAAAGCACCTTTTCTACCAACGTTGCGCGAAGTTTGTTCGTACGATGGTATGTTATAGGCAGTAGGAAGTTCGAACTTGGGATATAGTTTAGGCGATTATTACGTAGATTTGAGATAATCGTTTCACACTTGTTTGGACCGAAGAAAGAACACCGAGTTTTGACATGTGATGAGGTAATTGATTCAACTTTGATAAAAAGGATATTTTCAACGCTGACTCTCCGGCGAATTGATAAAGATAAACTAACCTTTTCCAAGCATTCCTGGCCGATCGCTTTCGGATCCACTTGAACCTCAAGGATGATGGAATTCGGCTGACACACTAGGCACCACATATTTGTTTTTATTATGTCACACGACTCGATCTTAATTATAGAATAAAAGCAAACACAGGCCAGCCACGTAGATCGTCTAAATTAAGTTCCCCATTCGCGATCGGATATTAATATGTTGATATCATTTAATAACAGGTTAAGATATTAACCTAATCACAGCTGTCATAACGTCACTCCCGATATACGGCAACGTGTTCTCACTTGAACTCTTTAAAAGCGTCTCGGCAACTTCCATTTCTCAGTGCGGAATGGCACGGACTGCGATTAGTTCGCAAAATTGAATACAGTTTTTATCGAATGGCGCTGCCCGCGCGGACGACCTGCCAAACACAAAACCCGACTCACGAATCGAGGGGAAAATCTTCAGTCCTCACAGCTGATTTCTCCCACCCAAACGCTAAGGTATGACGCGTCTATTCCACAGCCTTTCAAATCCCCGAATATCAGACACGAATACTTACGTATTGTCGGTAAGGTAGAGCGGCGGATTCAAATCTCCTATGCTACATCAACAGAAATATGGAAATAGTTATGTAATGATTCACAGCCTTCGACTGTTTTATGAATATTATTATACGATGAAATTATGTGATTTTGACTAATAAGCAGAGCAAGGTCATCGAAACTGAACCGTAGATTTGTAGCGACTTATGTATTGGTCGCTACAATGATTTTCGAACTTTATGTTGATGTCGATGTTCAACGTCAACGGCATTTATAGAATTATAAATCTTTTATAACTCTTAATTATGATCTCAATATTGTGAATAAAACGAAAATTCAGATTCCCACGAGTTTATTTTATCGCAGCCCCGCATCAATTCTGATCATCAAGTCTCATTCAATACTACCACAATCTTGCTTATAACGATAAAACTGCAAATTATACTCTAAGTCGTAAAGAAATAAGTATTGATAAATAAATGTATATCTTCTTTTTTTTTGGCGTATTTTTTATTATTATATTGAACACTAATACTGTACAGACAGCCAGCCAGCTTACAACAGAGATAAAGGTGTAGATTTGAGGTAGGGACTCTACTATTCTCTTATACGCGATGAAGTTTAAAAGGCTAAAATAATCGATATAATTAAGCGTCGTACATCGTCGCAGAGATCCAATCATTTAGTTGGGAGCAAACTTTACTTAGGGTCTCCGAGAGGCTGTACTTAGCTGTTGAAATTTAATTTTTTTTTTCTTTTTCTTGTTTTCTTTTTTTTTTTTAGTCCTCGGGGTGACAGAAACATGGAATGACATCTACTACGATTAACGATAAATTAGCCACCACCTTATTTCGATTTCTTTAAATCTTACGTTTCTAATGTCTTAAACCTTTCCCGGCTAGGCCTTGCCGTCAGAGGTTCAGACTTTTATACATTTAACTATTTCATTTCGTTTCACTTCGTTTCATTTCATTACATTACAATACAATACACCTACAGCGATTCTCAAACTGTTGAAACAAAAAATGATTAAAACGAACGGCTCAGCAAATATGATTAACAATACAACGCAGTTATTACTTATTGTCGATTCGACCAGTACATACATAGGATTATGGCTGTAACATGTATTATTAATATTAGTATTATTATTTTCTTTCTCTAGACTTTTGCTTTTTTTCTTTTCTTCCGTTTCTTCTTCTTCAAGTTTGAGTATCACCATCTAAAGCTAAACAGTAAACTGTTTCTCATTTAAATACAATAGAATGACCGATTGATAGATAGATACATTATGTAAGATATATGCGAATATATATGGATATATCTCTATGTATTATGTATATATATAATAATAATATTTAATGTACATGTATATCATAGAATATAGTATTTATAATTATTGGATGTGGGAGTTTATTTAGTTTAGGCTTCCTTGCGGAAATTCTTATGCAACTCCGGCTTGATGTCATATACCAACTCCAAAATCTTCAGCATTACCTAGTGGAGATTAAAATTCACAAAAATTATAGTGCATATTCCGATAGTTAGTGAGTTTCTTGCTTTTCGAATTAATGAATCTCGTTGGATGTTAAATCATTGTATAAAAATAAATCTTTATTTATTTACAATATTAAATGTGTTCGTTCAAAATTTTTTGTTTCAAATATCAGCATTTCCAGCTAGTATAGAAATCCAAGATAAAAAAATTATATTACAGTTATTCCAGCGTGTTGAAAAACATTTCTATAAATTAGATTTTTTTTTGGTATAAAGATTGGAAAATTCTTGAAAAATGAATCAATCACATAATACAACTATATTTTATTCTACGAGACAAACAAATTCTGTTCATAATTATGCGAAAGAACTTACCGGATCCTTGTGGATTTTGACGGCCTGATTCATCTCTTCAATCTTGATTTTAGTGTCAGCTTCGATGCGAGCAGCTACGTCTTCTTTAGAGCCCATGTGCTATAAAATGAGATAAAAATGTATTTAGATCGTCTATTTAAAACGGGATGAACTAAATTCACCAAAACTCTAAATCGTAAATATCTAAGGTCTGAATCATGTCAGGAAAGTGGAAAAAAAAAAACACAAAGTTATGAGACACAGCCAGCGTCGAAGAGACACACCCACTTTTTTCTACACCATTTTATTTGTTAGCGGTTTAAAATTTATTTGCAGTAAATAAAATCAGACTCTGGGCTCACCTTGGCCTCGAATTCACGGAACTGCTTCTCGCGTTCCTGCCTGTATTTTTCTATCTCATCTTGAGCCTCTTCCTTAGCCTGTTTCAGCCTGCGAGCCTTGCCTAAGGAAATACACGTTTTTTAACCACTTTAAAAATCGCTTATCTCCAACTGGTCACGAACTATGAACAACGGAGTAAATTCAAGATTCAACATTAAGCCTCAATTCTAAATCTACAATAAGCAATATTCATCAAATACGTACCCCTATGTGCAACAAATTAAATATAGGTATGACCAGTGGTGGGGAGTGGAGAAATTTTACGACCAAAAAACAGACTTCAATGTTATATCGAGACTAAATTCTGGGTTGGAGGATTAAAATAGCTTTATAGATCACGGAATATCTTATTTGGAGAGAAATATGAACTTTGCATATTTTTAATAAAGAATATGGCTCAGGTATAAAATTCTGTACAAGTTATTCGTATTATTTGGCTAATTTTCTGACGAGGAATAATACATTTTTTTTTTGGTCGTTGTATCAGGAATATATTTTCGAGACATTCACGCATAATGGATCGCGACACGGAGGTCTTATTAAAAGGGTAGATGTTATTGCATATAGGCTGTGTCTGTTGGTTACACCCACCCAAAACGGGTCATACGAAATACTCGTTTAAGGAACGGGAATTATGGGCTGGTTCATAGATCTGGTTATAGACATTATCGTAAGGATTAAAACTCACGTTTTCTTGCATCGGATACTTTCTCTGCGGCACGTTTTTCGGCCGCTAAAAGCTGCTGAATTCCCTGCGTCTGGCTGGCCATCTTTGCGACGAACGATGAGGTGATCTCGCCTCGGAATCGATCATATGACTTGGAAATTGCGCATGTTGCACCAGTTTCTCGTATACCGAAAACGATGGCGCTGTTGTAGACCTCGTGGTGGTCACGTGGACACTGCCTTCTAGATCATGAATTTCCCTTCGCAAATTTGAAATTCATTCTCAACTCGATCGAAATGAATTCATTAGCATTAATTTTCTAGGCAATTCATGAAATCAGCAAACCCACATTTACTTTTAATCTTTTGGGCAAATGAAAAACGTATCTTACACATGCCTCTTCATCAATATTAGTAGAATATTATTCATTATAGAGCTCCAGTTTTTGATCGTAGCTGAATTACGAGATATCGGAAACCTTTTTGTCAACGAATATCTGAAATAAAGAAAGTTTCCTTCGTATGTTTAAAACAGACGGAGAAAAGTAGGGGGTGGGATTTTATGGTAGAAACATAATTTTATTAATAATATTAGATAATATTTGTATCGTTACAGTTTTGTAAATAAAATCGTATATTGATGATTGCTCGTAGTTGAATGATCTTCACAATATTCTGTTGCCTTGGATGTTGTTTTTGTTGTTAAGAATTATTTTCTCTTGACGTTTCTTCTCCTCCTTGAAAGCTTCGATGTTAGCTTTTCGCTCCATTCTTCTTTCCTGTTCAAAAATAATAAACAGTTGCGATGTTTTCATTTAAATGAATCAGCTAATCATACGAACGAGTTCGCATACCTTTCTATAATCTTTGAGGGCCTTTTTTCTTTCTTTTCTGTCCTCTGGCGATTCATCTTTCGGTCTTATGCTCAAGGTGGTCAAGGTAGATCTCATAGTTTCCGCTACAGATTGCGGACCTCTACTTCCACCATTTTCATTCTCCAAGTCGAATTTGGCTAACGCTTTTGCAGTCAATTTTCCACCAGGTGAATCCAAGACATCTTTCGGAATCCCCGTCCTTGGATTGATTCTTATTTTCCCAGGGCCCTGAAATCGGCGATCAAATAATCTCATGGCACATTTCCTATCCTGATTTCAGCCACTTTTTACTTTTGAGTGAGGAGTCTAGCATCTTGATTCTTCTTCTTGCATTGAAATGTTTGTTTCTGTACTTATTTATGAAAAACAACAAAAATATTTGACTTCAAATTCACCTTGGGCTCTGATATGAGTTTGGGATGATTGTAAATGTTGCTGTAGGTAGATAGTATGCTTTCACAATCCCATTTGTCCCTTTCTCTTGGATCGACTACAAGTTTTTCCAAATCATCTTCACTCTCAGAGCTTGATTCTTCTTTGTTGATAATTTTCAGTCTCTCTGCCATTAATTTCGCCACGTTTTCCGTCTTGAGAAACAATACGTTAAAGGAAAAATATTGAATAAAACCTCATGAGGATAAGTACATCATAAATAACAACATTATTTCAACTCTTACATCTTCTTTTTTCTTCTTTTCAAATTCGTCAGCATATTGTAGAAGAATATCTGAGTCTGGAGCGACGTGCCCTTCGATCTCTTCGCAGTCCAACGCTCCGATTTCAAGATCGTCATAACCGGCATACATCTATGAAATCCAAAATAAAGAAGATTATATTAAATCAATAGATATTTCGATTCTTTGTGAAACTGTAATAACAACAGTCTTTTCAATCTATACTCACTTTGTCGAATCTATTATCAAGCAAAGTCAATTGCTCGTTACGCCGCATAACACTACTACTCATTGAGTAATCAGTGAATTGAGATTTTGTTTCGGCATCATGAAACGGGAATTGTCGTCCGTTTAAACTTGCCACCTCATCTCTTTCCTCATCCGAAAGTTCCATATGACCTTCCGAAGATATATCTGAGTCTTCTTCGCCGCTATCATCAGTTTCATATTCTATAAAATATTCATCTTCTTTTTATCAAACGGTAAAACATACTGGCATCATATTACATTGGCATACCATTTAAAATTCCACGACTTCTCCCCACTTCTAAATAACAAAATTCAATTTTTTCCCTGACCATTCATAGCAATTTACATGAATTATCAAATGTGATAGCTAATTTTTAAGGTTTTGGCTTTTAGATTTATTCATGCCATTTATCAATCCCTTCGATGAAAAATAAAATCCGTTGAATTCACCCCAATACTAGATTACATAGCGGCAGACCAGTCCCCGAAAGATATTCTCACCATCCTCATCATTTTCGTCGAATTCATCGTCACTGCCTTCTGCGTTAGCCAGTTCCAGGAAATTATCTTCTAACTGGTTGTCAGGATCATCAAAATTAAAGTCCTCGTCCATTGCAGCTACAATATCCGGATCAACATCGAGCCTCAGGCCAGAAACTGGCGCCGCCTTATTGAGAAGCCCGATGTCTTCTTCGACCTCTGAGGCAAATACAGATGAAGGTAGACTAATTTTTGGCGCTGTTTTATCATTGCTGTTTTCTCTCCTATTTTTCTGAGGATCTTCGACGGTCTCCCATTCAACAGAGAGCTTGTTGGCGTCCCGCAAGTGTTGCAAATAATCGTAATCATCGTCGAAGAATATTCCATACTTCCGCTCTTCTTCCTTCTTCTTCACAACTTCTGGACCACTTTTTTTGTCCGATTTATTAGCTTGTACTTCTCCAGCTGGTATTAATACTCGCTGCGGTGCTGTCTCGTCCGCGGCTAGAGGATCTTGTTGTGAACGATGAACGAGGTGAAACGTTACCGCATTCTTTTTGTCGATGAATTTTTTACCCTTTCCCTTAGGCTGTTAATAATTAATGAGAATTATTTCATGAAACAAAATCCTGTCCTTGATTCTTCGACAATGTTTGATAAAATATTTTGGTCAATCTTGGAGTATATTAAAATACGTAGTTTAAAGATTTTTACAGGGACCTTTAACTTAACCTAAAAATATGAGAATTTTGATGGTTAACAAAAGCCAGAATTACCATGATTATATAGATACCGCTGTCGACCAGGAGAGAGATTAAAGTTGCTGTAAAATCACTGTAATCTTGTATTAAATCGTGCAAATTTATTTATTCAATTTCACAGGTCAAACACTGAACATGTGTTTGATACTTTCCGACAGGATACTTTCTAGGATTGTGGTCGGTCAAGAAGGATAGCAATATGATCGCCTTACATCTTTTGATTCGACGATAGTTTAGGATCCACCCACATGCGTCGTGGCGGCGTTAATGTCGTGTCACGCTATGGCGCTACTTCTGATTATTGATATTCGATAGACACGTAAGCTTTTTAGGAAAGCAACTGGAAAATGGGGTTGTTTGATCGTTTGGCGAGCATATTAGGTCTGAGGAAAAAAGAAGTGAACGTATTAGTTGTTGGACTTAATAACAGTGGTAAGTCGACGGTTATAAATCATTTCAAACACGAGGAAGAGCGGTGCGTTGATATTGTGCCTACTGTTGGGTTCAATGTCGAAAAGTTTGCATGTAAGTTACATGTAGAAATATTTCAAGACATTCGATGTCACGATAATAGAAGATTTATCCAAATTTAGAATATATTTCGACTTCACTGCACCTGCGTATCTCTGTATGTAATTTCAAAAAATAACAATCAATATTTCACTATTTCGCGTATTATCTATAAGCGTGCGAAATCTACGCTTATATATATACAAACAATCAGAAATAGTTTAATGCCATATATTTTCGTTTAACGATTACTTGATTTTAATTTTTGTTTCTATTGTAATTTATCGCGACTGAAATTTTGTCTACATATATACACTAGCTGCCTGAATATGCATATATAATATATATGTATAGATGATTGAATTTTGAATTCTAGTGACTGATCGAGTAGTTTAAATTTTTGAATTTGGTCTCTAGAGAGTTTATTTTTTTACATTCATAGGCTCAGTTGTTTACTCCTGTTGAATTATTCCACGCTTTGTTACAGTCAAAAATGTGAGCTTTACCGCTTTTGATATGTCCGGTCACGACCGCTACAGATCACTGTGGGAACATTATTACAAAGATTGTCAGGGAATTATATTTTTGATAGACAGTAGCGATAAGCTAAGATTAGTCGTAGCCAAAGAGGAATTGAACATGCTTCTCCAACATCCAGATATAATCGGTAAATTGAAGAACACAATGTGTCGCAGACAGATTATGAAGCATCCCGCATGTACAAAAATTTGCTAAACATGAATGATAATATAGATTGATAATTGATACAGTAGATAAGATGATAAATCATCTTCTCTTTGTTTTATAGGACGCAAGATTCCTATTCTTTTTCTAGCAAATAAAATGGATCTGCCAGATTCTTTAACTACGGTAAAATTGATCGCCGGATTGGGACTTGATAGAATTCTGGACAAGCCCTGGCATATTAAAGCAACAAATGCTGTGAATGGCGAAGGATTACAACCAGCTATTGAATGGCTAACTGACCAAATAAGAGATATTTATATAAATAAGAGATAACACTATTTATATTATCATTTACATTTGACGTCGTATTTTACTGACGAAAAATTGCATCGCCTTATATTATATGCCATATCATTATATTGTAATGAGGACACGAGCTGAATAGCATATAAAAATTCGTTCAAAAAATATTTATACACATTTTAAAAAACACGCACTTAAAAGAAATATAATTTTGTTATATTTCCTCTAGCATATATAATTATATATTCTACATTATATTTAGGCATACAATACGAGCTCAATCTCGCCTTGTAGAACAGTGATACATTATATATATAAATGAGATTTAATATAAATATTGTAAGTATATTTATCGATCTGTCCAAATTGAAGAGTATATTATATTATACATCGTTAAAGTGTAATACAAACGCGCAACTGAGAAAATAAATTCTATTCAATAATTAATCCCGTAATAATATCTCCATGCCGTTGACTATTATTTATCTAACCACATACAATACAAAAGCATTTCATACTACGTGTCGTAATATAATAAACAACGATATCATTTCATCGAATGAGTTTTAATAATCTATTGAGTCTTTTGAAAGCGCGCGATAAGCTTTCCTTCTTCTTCCATTGTTTGACTGTATTTCTCCTTACGCGATAAGCTTTTCAAAATACGTCGCGATTCCAGTGCCACATGTGGCAAGAAAATAAACTACCGATGATGTATTTTTCAGCCGACTATCTAGCCTCTCTAAAATCAGTGGCTTATGCTATCGACCTGTCGTTCGCCGAACTGACAGTCTGACAGGTGGCTGGGCAAGTGCAAGTGTAAGGTGGTATAAGGTGCTGGCTGGAAACTTAAAAATCAGTATATCTTCAATACGTGCATAGTTGACGTGTCGATAAATCTCAACAATTAGTTAAAATGAAAGGAAAACACTTGTTTATGTTCTACGTCTTATCTGTAACAGCTGTAACAATATCGCATGGTTACGGGATCGAAAAGTATTCCTTGCTTATGCCAAATGTCAGGCCTAACACTGTAAGTATAACGACTACACAATGAGCAAACGAGATCCGTGCGATGGGTCACGTACATGATTCAAAAACATCATTTCACGTATTTAAACATCTCGTCATAATTCTATATTTCCCTAATACCGCCGTTCCATATGTATACGTTCTTTTTACGCCGTAAATAAATGTCAAACATCAGACTGATTGAAAATTGCAATATTTTCTGGATTTATCTATATTTCTGTATTCAATGAAAATTCGACATCGCTACTATTGCCGCGATGTTTGTTTCAACGCGATGTTTTGCAATCTGTTTCATTATTTTCAGCCTGAACTGTACCTTTGTACACCGATAAAAGTTGACTCAGCAAAGAATTACTACATTGTTGGATTTGAACCAAATGCAACAATGGCAACTGCTCATCACATGTTACTTTACGGCTGTGCAAAGCCCGGCAGTAGTAAGCCTGTTTGGAATTGTGGGGAAATGGCAAATTCCATGGCACTTGGTCGCACCGAGACTGCAAGTCCGTGCAGCGAAGGTTCCCAGGTAATTTTCAGAGCTTTCATCTTTCATCAGTCACTGAACCTTTTTAGAAGTTTGAAAATTCTCATCTTTTCTAAATCTAGATAATATACGCATGGGCCAGAGACGCTCCAAAACTGATCCTCCCCGATGGAGTTGGTTTCAAAGTCGGCGGTGATTCACAGATCAAATATTTAGTACTGCAAGTACACTATGCGCACATTGATGAATTCGCAGATGGAAGTACGGACGACTCTGGGATATTTTTGCACTATACTTTAAGACCGCATAAAAAATTGGCCGGTGTTTTACTGTTGGGGACTGGCGGTAAAATTCCCCCCAAAAGCACGGAGTTCATGGAGACTGCGTGTACCTTGAGCGAGAATAAGACGGTGTATCCAATCGCTTATAGAACGCATACTCACAGTCTGGGCAAAGTCGTGTCGGGATACGTAATAAAATCTGACAACCAGTGGATAGAATTGGGGAAAAGAGATCCTCTGACGCCTCAGATGTTCTACCCAGTTGAAAATAAATCACCAATTACCATCGGGGATACTTTAGCGGCGAGATGCACCATGCAGAGTAATCGAACCACTTGGACATTTATCGGCGCTACTAACGCCGATGAAATGTGCAATTTTTATCTCATGTATTACGTTGATAATGAAGAACCTCTGGAGACTAAGTACTGCTTTACTAGCGGACCGCCGAATTACTATTGGCAGAAATCTGGACTCAGTGATATCCCGGAGCTGGAAGCGTCGACCTTATAATGACAATTGCCAAGGAGTAGGGTGTGAGGGATATATGATTGAAAATTGCGGCTCCTGAATGCATAATTATTTACATTTTCTCATTAGTTCCTGACTTCCAAGGCGTACTTTTATAAGTACTTAATTTATTTCGTGATATAGACGCAAAGAGATGTAGTTTTAATGTACAAAATGTGTCTGAGATACTTATCTATTTTTAATGCTATATATTTCACATCACAATCTCAAGTTCTTGCGTTTATACTTTAGTAATACTATGTATGGGTTCGAATCACCCCCAAGGGAACAAGGTGTAGTTCAAATAGCAAATTCGATAGTAACTACTATGGCATAGAACATTGTTTCTCATCAGAATAATCTTTCTTAATGCATAGTTGTACTGAGCTTGCTACCAATTACCTAAACGGATCTATTTTATGGAAACTGATAGATTTACTCGATCATTTAAGGATCATTTTAAACTCTTAGGTCGTTGCTATGAAATATGCGTTATAGTCGCGTATTAATAGCGGCAGTGCATTAACGCGAGATCAATTACGGTGAACAAAATAGTTTCTTGTCAATATAATTTATCCATGAATCTTCAGCTCAGCAGGTGTCGCAAAAAGCATAAATTTACTGACGAATTGTACTCTATTTCTACGCACCGTTGTTGTGACTAGAGTGTTGAATGATCTGTCGTCTAGTTTCAGTAGATAATAAGTTGTTTAATTTATCATTCACCTATAGCAGGTCTAGAGTCGAAATCTCATTCAACAGAATTGGGTTTAGTTGATCGATTGAAAATTTTACCAAAACTGAAAACACAAATATACCAGTTATGTAGATAAGATTCAGAACCCGACTTGTTTGGCCTATTAATCAGTAACTGAAATGCTACTAATAAACATCTTTTTTCATTCATGAACTCTGATCCTATTTGATATACAGAGGAGTGACAATTTCAGTTCGTCTAAATGGGGAGAGTTCACTTATGGCGCTGTTACTAGTTTTGTCATTTTTATGGTCTAAAAAAGTCTGGGTAGTATCTTAAGTAATTCTATTAATTGACCAAGTAAAGATTTCGGGCCGGGTTCAACTTGAAATTCGTTCATCAACTTATTTTTATGCATATAAAGAGGGATATGAGTCTACAGTATTTTATACCTGTGAGATATGCAAGGCTTTGTGTAGACTTATAACTACAGTTTTAATTATTGACTGTTCAATAATTGTCTATGCTGATAATCAAATTTTTGAATATAATTTTCATCTATTTTCACTTAGGAAACTTCTTTTGGAATTGTATAATACCTTTCTCAGTTACGAAAAATATGTTGGTGCTACAAAGATTTAATATCATATCAAATTTTCCGTAAGTATAACAGATGTTTATATAGATATATACAAACACTAATTTGGTATAGGTATAGAAGCGAAAAATTGTGAGCTGCTATACCGTGTATTTTCAACATTACATCTCTGTATTCAATTTCCAAATGTAAGCGAAAGGTACAAATCTATGATTCTTATATATTCATATAGTCTATCGATGTGTACATGTGTGTTAAATTGAATGAAATCAATATATCATGGTCGTCGGTGTTGAAAAATACCAGAAATTGAATATCATCCACTCTTTTTGTGACCGTATACTATATGTATGTTATATATTTGTCTATTTTACGAAACGTATCTATAGACGAAAGGACCAGGGGTAAAACAAAATTAAAGAGGGAGGTACTCAATCTTGAAACTTGTCTCGTTGTCAGTACTTACAATTAGTATTGTTATTAAGTACGTTTATTCATGTTACGGATGGTTTACATATGAAAAGAGGATTGTATATTATATTCATTACACCGATATAATGTCATAATAAAGTACTGATACATGATAATCCCAGGCTGGTCTTATACGTTAATTTTGAGATACATCTTTTGTGACCCCATACCCATATGATACTGTATTCTAACTTTCAGAATTTTATATCTTTGATCACATATTGCCACGTTCTTATCTAACAGTTTCAGACAATGCACTCCTATAACTTTCGAAATTAAAAAATCCGAATATTTACAGCGAAATTTGGCCACGTCGTAGGAAATTAAACAAAAATTCAAAACTATAAATCGACAATATCATGATACTTGAATAAGCTGTTTAACATTCGTTATCTCTGATACTATTATAGCAGCGTTGGTATAGTAAATCAAAGAGTATTAGTAAATATCGATGTGTTTCTGAGTCAATAATTTCAATGTGAGGCCTGATCGATGGCCTATTGCTTCTTGATAAACTTAACAGATTTTCAAAGCTTTTTTAAAGTTTACTAGCATAAAATTCAAAGTTTTGAGATTTAGACGGACGTGTAGATGATTCTTGCTTTCAAAGCGTGATTTTCTGTGTAGGTATAATTCGAATGATATGCTTATGCTAGGTTCTATGAATTTTGCATCACAGTGCTTCTATATCATCCATTCCTAGGTACTGCAGCAGTAGTTTTTTCTTTATATGCAGCCTTCGTGAGTTGGTCTTTCAAGCTACTCGCGGCTTCATAGTGTTACTAGGAATTACTAGTATTTTGCAAGATACAAGTTTGTTATCTCAATTGATAATTGCGGACTTTTTATAATTACTTTGTTATTGATGAAATTAAATACTACAAGAAATAACATTCACTGCCACCAAGTATCGTTTCCGCACACTAATGGTCATCTCAGCTAGGTAAGTAAGTTCATATTACTCTGCATTATAAAAAGCAGGCCTGGATTTAGGGGGGGGCTACAGGGGCTATAGCCCCGGGCCCCGCATGCTCAGGGGCCCCCAAAAGTGCCACTTGCATTAAAAAAAAAATTTGAAGGCTTCTTTAAAACGAATTACTGAATGAAATTCCTATGCAGGGCCCCGAAAAATGTGTGTAGCCCCAGGCCCCTTACACGTTAAATCCGGCCCTGATAAAAAGCATTAATTAACTACCGAAAGGTTGTTCGTAAAATCAAAATTATACTCTTCTACATCAGAAAATGTATGGAAGGAACCGACGTACATCCAGAAGAAGCTATAGGGAGGCGCAATTTCCTCTTCCACCAGGAGTCGTTTCCGCACAATAATGGCCATCGCAGCAAGGAAAATAGTTTTTATGGCACTGCAATAAGAAAACTGTGTAATTACCAACCGAAACGTTTCTTGGAAAATCAAAATTTTACTCTTTTACGTGAGAAAGTGTATGAAAGAAGCATATGCATATACCTAGCTTGGTAATACTAACTTTACATATTACGGAAAAATATATTCTGGCATCGATTATCAACTATGATTTTACAACTATATTTTGTTCATAGCGGCCAAATTTTTTAATACATACTGAGGCTCCAATTGGTTGACACCCATCTGCTATGGTCGTGAGAAAACATATCAACCCAACGAGGAAAATTAGCATAGCTTTCGACATCCTCGGTCTGGATATGATTTAAGTGGGCAACTGCAAGAATTATATTAATTTTTATTTCATCTCGATGACAGTAAAATTTGAACATTGTAAAGTGTAAAAATTATATTCTCTCCAGGAATCACAAGATTTTTACGAAAATGAGATCAATGCTATTCGTTATAGAAATTGTAACTGGTCTTGAATCCAACGGTTCAACAATTTTTCTCGATTTTTTAGAAATTCTCCGGACTACGAAACACTTATTCATTGCAAAATCTATTATACTCACCTGATCACGGTATACGAGAGTGACGTTGCAATATATTATGGAAGATTCTTCTGATTGTGAGTCGGACCGCGTCGTCGGTTTACTACTGCTTCTGTCTAGCGCATTCTCCTATTTTATATCAACCGTACGTCCGGGCTTCCAATTGGTTCTATCAGAAGAATACGCCTACAACTTGTTTTTCCATATTTGCGCCTGGGTGGAAAGTCTATCTACGAGTCTGTTGATAATCTGATCATATACCCAGTGAACTGTCTTAAATGCGGATATCCATAACAATACTATACGATAATAAATCAAAAGCAGGAGTCCTTTCAATGTGTAGAACAACTAATGGTATCAGACAAAAAGTACTCACTGAATACCTAACACATGAAATACAATTAGCACCTACTCGGTATTGAACCACGTACTTGGTCATGTTTTTTGGGTGTACGAAAACATTAGTATTTTCTGAAGCCCATCTGCTATTGCTCCGGAGCCTGACGTATGCAAAAAGCACTGTGCATTTGATCCGGAGCATACTTTGGAACTATTTTTCCACGAGTAAAGGAAAGTCGCCATAATCCGAATTGGTACCAGGGAAAATCGAGCAGCGGTGTCTGTTGTCACCGCTGCTCGATAAATAATAATATGAGCCTGTTGGTGTACATATAATTATATTTTAGAAGATTATTCCTCGAGTTCGAAGCGGGGCGCTCTAAATATGATATGGTAAACTGATGATAAGTGAAAGATAAGACACAAACACCGTTTCAACAACGATTGCCTTAAAAAGCGGTAATACTTTCTAGAAGAATTATCGAATTGGTGGTACATGAGCATTTTTAGCAAGAGCTCATTTTTGGCAGTATTTCTACCTAGTATCTTCTACCAATTTTTAGAAATGATTACTGATTGCCAGTTCGTCTGGGATGTGGATGGAAACCGTACAGAAAGTGGTCGGATTTTACTATTGCCGAGAGAAGCTTGTAACTGTTGCTGTAATCTATCTGTGATATGCGGTCTATAGAGTTCGAAATTCTGCTGGGCATCATTATATACCGGACAATCACTCGCTTTAGTAAATGCGTATTCGAAATTGAAGTAAATGTAATATGCTATTCAGTACTTTCGCAAATGTTGCTATAGGTATAAGTAACAGGAATTACTGTATCAGCATGAGAATGATTATGTACAATTTTTATCGATAATTAATACCATTCAATGTAAAAATTCTTACGAGTTCTGACTTTAACAGCGCAACAATTTTTCTAAACTTCTCACAAGTTCTCCGAATAAACATTGAAGTAAAATATCCAAATTTTCGTTAACAATAAGACTGAATAACACCGGCCACTACTTATTCATTATAAAGAACGTACATTGAACTACTTACACAAAAACGGTGTACATGTATGACGCTGCAATATAGTACGGAAGATGTTTATGAAAAGTGCTGCGTGGGAATCACGTTATTAACTGCTGCTACTGTCGAATTAGGACATTGTAAGGAATTCTTCATCGGAGGGCGTGAGGGACACTTCTAGTCCAGCCGTGACCCGGACCGCACCTAGGCTTACGCCTCTCTTTTGCTTATGTCTGATTATACGTCTATATCGGCATATTGTGTTCTAATAACGTACCGACATCATTTTGTACAATAAACATTGCTTACTGGCAATTGTGGTGTATTGAGTTCTTAACATTATAGATTATCTTCCGAATTCATATTCCAAGAAATTTTCACATGAGCGAAGGTACATAGTGATTTCTGTCAATCTGAAGATGGAAGGCAATCAATAACTTGCTATCATTATAATCAGGTGATCTTGACTTGAATCTTGACTTTAGGTGAAAGTAATGTTGATCTATATTATTGGTATGCATCGATTCGGGCCAAAGTTACAAGGAGAAATGCAGGTAGTTATAGTAAAACTATTTTCCAATATATAGGTAAGCTCTTTATTTTGCAAGATACATGTCAATCATTATGCAATTATCAGTGCGGACTTCTTATGGTCACAGTGTTACACACAAGTTCCTCCTTGTACTGAGTTCGTGCAGCGAGACCCCCAACAGCAGAAATCGTAATCCCAACCGCACTGTAATAAGAAAAGCACTAATTACCGACCGCAACGTTTCTTTAAAAATCAAAATTATACTCTTCTGAATTAGAAAATGTATGAAAGAAGCATGCGTATAGTTAGCTCGGTGATACTAACTATACGTATGTACATGTGCCGAAAAAATATATTCTAGCTTTTATCATGTAATATGATTCTCTCGATGATTCTGCAACTATATTTTATTAATAGTGGACAAATTTTCTCTATACATACTGCAAGTCCTTTCCGCCTGCACCCCTCGACCATGGTCGCGAGGGCACACAGCAATAGAACGGTGAAAATTAGCAAAGCTTTTGACATCTTTGGTCCTGATATGATTCAAGTGGTCAACTGCAACAATTATGTTAATTGGATTTATATTATCTCGGTGACAATAAAATTTGAACTTTGTAGAGTACAATTTCATGAAGTCATCATTAAAATTGTATTTACTTTACGGATGATTACTCGCTTTAGTAAACGCGTATTTGAAAAGCAGGTAATTACAATTTGCTATTGAATACTTTCGCGAATGTTACTATAGGTAGGTATATAAGCAAGAGGAACTACTGTACCCGTTTAAGGATGATTATGAGCAATTTTCATCAATGCTATTCGTCATAGAAATTGAAACTCGTCTTGAATCCAACAGTTTAATCATTTTTCTAGAGTTTTCAGAAATTCTCCAGAATATTAGACACTTATTCATTGCAAAACCTATTATACTCACCTGAAGACGGTATATACGAGTGACGCTGCAGTATATTATGGAAGATGCTTCTGTGTCGAATGCTCCGTGAGTTTACTACTGCTTCTGTCGGGCGCCTTCTCCTATTTTATATACCAAACGTCCTGGTTACTAATTGGTTCTAGATAAAACTCGGTTTCGGCAGCGAATCACGTTCACGTATTTTATCTCATACATATAGCGGGAATCAAAATCTTCCATCGTAACCTCACCACGATTTTCTGGCATCTTCACAGATAATTTTTTTGGTTTCGAAGATGTGCATTTAAGTACCACGAGCAGTTTTTGGAATCACGTGTGAATCAGCATAACTTGTTTTTCTGTACTTGCGCCCAGGTCGAAAGTCTATCTACGAGTCCATTGATAACCTGATCACATGTCCAGCGAACTGTCTTAAAAGCTGATATCCACCACAATTTAGAAGATATATGTCGGCACGTCAGACAACAGGCATCCAAATCGTCACTATATTTAAGCTTAGTATAAGAAATCAGTATCTAGAGTTTTTCTGTTGTTTTGAATTTTGTGTTATCACAAAGGGGTAGGTAAGGTATCCCCTCTCTACTGGCTTAGAGAGTTTACCTTGTCAGAGTCGAGGTGTGATTAGATCACTTGTGTTTAGAGCTCGGAACTGACACGACCTATTACCCAAATTAAAAATAGTCTTATATCCGAATTACGCTCGCGAGACACCCACACTTAAAAAAGAACGTCTGCAAGACCACGGGGTCATGGGTGAGCCGAATCATCACCCCGTGTATCCTCCGAACCCAGGATCCCCGGGTTCTCCGACATCAGAAGTGGGATCCTTGCGAGCACCACCAGAGGAACAGGAGCGTTCAGACGGAAACGAACGCGGACCCGAACAACGATGGCAAGCGCTTTTTGAAGCACAAAACCGCAACATGTTGGAACTCATTCAAACAATGAGGAGTTCGGCACCGCCGACACCTACAAAAGTAGTTCTACCGCAATTCAACCCAGACACGGAAGAAACGGACGCGCGAGCTTGGTGTAATACAGCTGATCTGTGCATGCGTGAGCGACCCCTGCAAGGCAGTGCACTGGTCATAGCTATCAGTCAGGCACTAAAAGGGTCCGCAGCTGCCTGGTTTTCGCAAATCTGTTATTCCGGCATGACTTGGCCGCAGCTACGAGAGATTTTCCTGTCACGCTATGATACTGTCGAAACATCTGCCGCGACACTTGTTCGGATCCACAAGAGTCGCCCGAAGGAAGATGAGTGTATAGCAGCATATGCTGGTAGAATTATGACCACGCTCATGTCACGCTGGCAGTCGATGCCCATAGAGCAAATTGCGGTTGCGACCGTGATGGCCCATTGTGCTAAAATCGAACCGAATCTGGAACGTTTAGCCTTCACCACTGAGTTGACGTCCAGACACAAGATGCAACAAGAACTAATGGCGTTTGCATATCGAAAGAGGTCTGCACCCGATAGAGACTCAACCAATAAAGATTCCAAGAACGGGCCAACCGACGCCAAACGACCCAGAACAAACAACCCTATGAAATGCTTCGCATGTGGAAAGATTGGGCACAAGGCTAAAGATTGCCGTAGTAAAGGAAACCAGGACCATCGTCCAAGAAAGACGCAAGCTGGCCACAGCTCAAGAGGACCATCGTCGTCGAAAAAGCCCCCAGTCACCTGCTTCAAATGCGGCGAAGTCGGCCACATTTCTCCGCAGTGCACTGCGCCTAACACAGGCGGTGGATCATCTAAGATCGAGCGTCGAGTGGATATTTGCAGCATTAAGCCGGCATCCGCCCAATTGACCCACTCCGGTGAGTCGTTTCCATTTTTTTTTGATTCAGGAGCAGAGTGCTCTCTTATTAGAGAAAAGATAGCTAATAAATTTGCCGGCAAACGGACCCAATCGCTAGTGACATTATTGGGGATCGGAAAGACGAATGTGCATAGTACTTTTCAAGTCTCGTCGGAAGTTACTATTAACGAACATGTAGTCGAGTTACTTTTTCACGTACTACCCGATTCTCATCTTAGTAGTGATATTCTAATCGGTCGCGATTTACTTGCCTTGGGATTTGTTGTAGAAATTTCGTCCGATGATTTTATTCTAAAACGAAAGTTAATTGCGAACAGTTGCAAGGTAGTTGCAAATATTTTGGATTTGGCTAATGTGGATACCGATGTTGGAAATAGAGACAGGGCCGAGCTCCTTGCGCTCTTGAAGGAATTTTCACAATCTTTTATAGAGGGTGCACCTTCAGGTAGGGTGACTACAGGTGAACTAGAGATTAGATTGTTAGACCCGAATCGGACGGTACAGCGACGACCTTATCGCCTTGGTCCCGATGAGCGGCAGGTCGTTCGCGACAAAGTTGATGAACTTTTAAAAGCGAGTATCATCAGGCCGAGTTGCTCACCCTTTTCGAGCCCAATAATTTTGGTTAAAAAGAAAGACGGTTCCGACCGACTGTGCGTCGACTATCGCGAGTTGAACAACAACACGGTACCCGACCGATACCCGTTGCCGCTTATAGCCGATCAAGTGCAGAGATTGAACGGTGCAAATTGCTTTACAACACTTGATATGGCCTCCGGTTTCCACCAGATTCCCATACGAGAAGATTCGATAGAACGTACAGCCTTTATCACCCCGGACGGACAATACGAGTACCTCTCTATGCCGTTTGGTTTAAGAAACGCGCCTTCAGTTTTCCAACGCGCAATTAATAAGGCCCTCGGCGAATTAGCCAATACGTTCGCTGTCTGTTATTTGGATGACATAATCATCCCCGCACGCTCTGTTTCCGAAGGCCTACAACGACTGCGCGTAGTTTTAGAAGCACTAACTAAGGCCGGATTCCTTCTCAAAATAATGAAATGTTCCTTCCTAAAAACCGAAGTTCGGTACCTTGGCTACGTGGTGACAGCGGGAAAAATAAAACCAAACCCGGAAAAAATCGAGGCTTTGACACGATTGCCTCCGCCTAAAACGGTCACCCAAGTGAGACAGTTTATCGGTCTTGCGTCTTATTTCCGTCAATTCATTCCTCGGTTTTCTCAAATCTCTAGCCCGCTATATCGGTTGACGTCGGGTAAAGGCAACGTCGAATGGAGACCACGTCACGAAGAAATTCGCCAAGAGATAATTTCGCATCTAACTAAAGCCCCAGTCTTAATGCTATTTGATCCAAACTTCCCCATAGAGTTGCATACGGATGCAAGTGCAGACGGTTACGGCGCGATCCTAATGCAAAAAGTCGATAACAAACCTCACGTCGTCGCTTACTATAGCAAAAGAACGACAAGCCCGGAATCGCGCTATCACTCCTATGAGCTCGAGACCCTCGCTGTAGTAAATGCCGTCAAACATTTCAAACACTTTCTGCAGGGAAGAAAGTTTGTTGTAGTCACAGACTGCAATTCTCTTAAAGCCTCGCGTACAAAGATAGACTTGACACCACGAGTGCATAGGTGGTGGGCTTTCCTTCAAGCCTTTGATTTTGACGTGACCTATCGCGAAGGAAAACGTATGCTTCACGCCGACTTCTTTTCGCGAAATCACTTGCCTGAACGAAGCGCATGTGATAAGGCGCCGCAAAAGCAAATTAATCTAACTGAGGTTTCTCATAATTGGCTGTTAGCCGAACAACAACGCGACGATAATATTCGCGATATAGCTTCCAAATTAGAGAACGGAGAACTTCAATCAGATGTTGGAAAAACTTATGAAGTCAGAGCTGGTGTACTTTACCGAAAAATCCAACGTAACGGTCGCAGTAGGTTTTTGCCAATCGTACCTAAAGCATTTCAATGGTCAGTGATAAATCACGTCCACGAGTCCGTTATGCACTTGGGCTGGGAAAAGACTTTAGAGAAGGCCTTCCAGCATTATTGGTTTCCAAATATGACGAAATACGTGCGAAAGTTTGTTGATAGTTGCATCACTTGCAAAGTTTCTAAGTCCACCTCCGGTAGAGTACAGGTTGAGCTACACCCTATCCCAAAAGTCCTTGTTCCGTGGCACACCATACATATAGACGCAACGGGAAAATTAAGCGGAAAAAGCGACGTTAAGGAATATGTCTTCGTGCTAATCGATGCTTTTACAAAATTCGTCCTGCTCCACCATACTTTACGCATCGACTCTGCCAGTGCCATAAGCGCTCTTAAATTCGCGGTTACACTCTTTGGCGCACCCACTCGAGTTATCGCTGATCAGGGTAGGTGTTTCGCGAGTAAAGACTTTAGAGATTTCTGTAACTCGCACAATGTAAATCTTCACCTAATAGCAACGGGCAGTTGCCGCGCTAACGGACAGGTCGAACGCGTTATGAGCACTTTGAAAAATATGCTCACTTCCGTCGAAAGTGGTAAGGATAGATCTTGGCAGGACGCGTTGGGCGACGTACAATTAGCACTTAATTGTACTACGAGTCGCGTCACTAAAGCTAGCCCATTAGAGCTATTGATCGGTAAAATCGCTAGGCCACTCGATTTGATGACTCTGAGTGACAATACAGAGGAAGTTAATATCTCCGAAATTAGAGAGCAAGCACTCAAATCTATCGAGTGTAACGCTCAAAAAGACAAGGAAAGATTTGATAGTACCAAAGCTAAAATTTCAAAGTTCTCAGTTGGTGATTTTGTTTTACTTGAGAACCACGAACGTAACCAAACTAAGTTGGACCCAAAGTTCAAAGGTCCATTCGAAATCACCGAAGTGTTAGCCGGTGACAGATACAACTTAAAAGCACTGGATAGTAACAGAACATACAAATACGCACATGATCGCTTGCGGCCTATGCCTGTGTGCGATGTTCCCAAAGAGGTTAATCCCTGCTTATCAGAACAAATTGTAGAGCCTGTAGAGGCACAGTCAGGAGATGCCAGTGTCGGCACGAACGATTGCTGATTACGCAAGTCGTTGGTACTCAATCGCCCCGCTTATTAGTCGTAAGTCACAAAAATCCTACCCCACAGTTGTGGGCGGAGACGGTGCGATGCAACGGCGGGCGATGAGAGTGATAATCGCATGGTCGATTGATAACTGCATGGGCAGAGAAATGAGTGTGATGATCGCATGGTCGATCGGTCGCTGCGTAGACAGTGACGTGTGAAATGATCGCATGGGCGATCGGTAGCTATATAGACAGCTACAATTGCATTTCGTAGAAATGTCTTGAGTGAATCGATAATCGATTAAGTAAATTTTTGGTTTGTCAAAATGTGACACTATACTTATTTGGGAACATGGCAGTCCGCTGGAACGATTTTTTTTTGTGTGTTTATTGGAGTCAGGATAATCGAGCGGTAACACTGGTTCCCTATCTTTCAGGTGATGGTAAATGAGGCCAATAGCACCCGAGGACGTGTGACGAGTCAGGACGGCCGTGTCGGCACGTCAGACAACAGGCATCCAAATCGTCACTATATTTAAGCTTAGTATAAGAAATCAGTATCTAGAGTTTTTCTGTTGTTTTGAATTTTGTGTTATCACAAAGGGGTAGGTAAGGTATCCCCTCTCTACTGGCTTAGAGAGTTTACCTTGTCAGAGTCGAGGTGTGATTAGATCACTTGTGTTTAGAGCTCGGAACTGACACGACCTATTACCCAAATTAAAAATAGTCTTATATCCGAATTACGCTCGCGAGACACCCACACTTAAAAAAGAACGTCTGCAAGACCACGGGGTCATGGGTGAGCCGAATCATCACCCCGTGTATCCTCCGAACCCAGGATCCCCGGGTTCTCCGACATATATTATACGGTGTTATGCTGTACGCATATATATTATCCCCTATTTAACAAATAAGCCATGATCAGTACACATCCTATTATTAAACTTGCACATTTTCATAATCTAAATGAACTTTGACTGGAAGTACCAAGGCATTGCAGGGCTGGCGGTGCAGCTGAGGGTGTGAGGGCCACACTTCTAGGCCAGCCAAATCACGGACAGCATCTTGGCTTTTTCCTCTTTTGCATATGTTCAATTATACGCCTGTATATCGACATATTGTATCTTAACAACGTACTAATATCATTTTGTACGATGAACAATTCTGGCGTGTCGAGTTCTTTACATTTGAAGCCTGCCGTTGCTTTTTGATCAGATGGCGACCTTTGACAGTGATGGATCAGGTCATTTGAATTCATATTTCAGATATTCAGCTCCATAGTCCGTTTATATATACGATATGACGAGACGGCGATTTTTTCATCACGAGCAGAAAAAAGTGATCATATCTATGTCAATAACGATGATGTTGAGAGCTGAACATATTGGGCAGAAGATTGTGTCAACTTTTTCGATAATTTTTAGAATTTATTTAATTATACAAGGAAAAAATTGAATTACTATATGAATAGGTTTAACGGTGATAACTGCAGTGTACATAGACCGCAGAAAATGATTTGTTCATAATGAAAAGAGATCTCTCAACTTTCCGCTAAAGTCAAAATTTCGTGCGTCATCATCGTCAACGATCATAATCAGCTCGTTTTTGCATAAAATGTGTGATTCGTTGAAAAATACACCGACTCAATCATAACTTGTCTATAGCATAGGTACATTTTAGATTATTCTCTCAAACTCAAACTTTCACGCATAGGATGAATGGCTATGGCTTACAACGCAGATGTGGGCAGTATGACTGGCGACAGAACGGGAAACACTGGAAAAATAAAGGCACTGATTAACAACCAAAATTTTTTTTACAAAATCAAAGCCAAAAGCTTACGCGAATCGGGTTATATGTTCACCCTTTACATAATGCAGAAAAATATGTTTTGGCATATATCTTCTTCTGCGTATATGATTTTACGGTTTTATCTTATTTGTCATAGACTATCTATTTTCATACACACCAACGTCCCCGTGTTATCAATCTATATGGTCTCTTTTTCGATATGTCATGTGTCGCGACAACACGCAGCAGTTCGACGAAAATAACACGAAGAACCTTTGACATCTTAGGCGTAAATAAATAATAGTATCATTTCAGCGTTGATTATAAATAAATTTGAGCTGCGCAAAGTATAATAAAATGGAGCTATCATTGGAATCGTACTATGACAGATGATAAGGGATGCTGAGGTTTTGTTTGAAATGAGATTTCAGTGCGTTTACAGTGTGTTTACAGTTAACAATGAAGAAAACGGTTAAACTTGAAATATCAGCTTGAAAAAAAAACACATCCTTTACTGATACATGTAATAATAAAATGCTTACTCTAACAAATGTGATCGCTTCTGATTTCCTCATGTAGACTTTTTTCGTTGTTCTTAAGTGGAAGTATGATACAGAATATGCTGACTATAAGAGACTGCATCGCGTCGTAGGGACTACGATATTATAATGGCTTCGTCTATAAGCCAACCGTCTACTGGTTTTATATCGAACATCCTGAAATGGTACTTTTCGATACAAGTGCGAAAGGGTCGAATCTCGGTGAAGTGTGAAGTTTTCCGCTCGACCGAAGCGAGGGTGAGAATCACACGAGTCGAGAATCATCTTTCGCACGTGTATTGGACTTTGTTTTTCGATACAACGTGTGTTAAGTTGGATTTTATGCACGCGCAGCGTGCGCAAAATCGAACTTTGCGCACGCCTTGTGGATAACACATTGTTGTGATATAAAAGCCTCTTTGCATGTGCAATTCATATGCGTCTAGATTCGCTGCAGCGAATCGCAATCAAGTACCTTATATTTTACATCGAGAGGTTCTGAGCTTTGGCAACCATACCGGCCGTTTACCGTATAATTTAGATTCCCTACACTGATAGAAGGATTTAGTACGGACTAATAAACTGGTTTAGTAACGAAATTTTCAGTCATTTATTTGGGAGAAATAAATATTTTGTACTCATCAATATTATTTGTTACAGCTTAATAAATCAGTTATTTATCTCAACTAAATCATATTAATACAAACAAAGCCTTATTATCTCGAAATAAATATTTGTTTGCACCATGGTAAATATTGTTGGTATAGATGGCTGTGCTGGAATTAAAAACTGCATATGAATTTATGCATCTCATCTGTTTGACATACTGTCAAATGGCTTGAATGTCATTTCTCAGCGCAGTTTAATTTAAAATTATCAGTCTGTGTATTATTTATATATTAATATCTTATTTAATTTGAAATTTGATGTATGTCTTGAATAAAAAATGATTTCACGAAATTTTTTGCTTTATAATTCATTATATTTTTAATTGAAATTATTAATTTTAATTATTTTAATTTATTTTTGAGTATAAAAATACTAATAAACCATTCATTAAATGATAATAAACCATTTATTGAATACTAATAAATATTTATTTGGTGGAAATAAATGGACTTTGATAAATGATTTAGTACCTATTACTAAATATTTATTAATGAAAGGTTCGTTACTGAATCATTTAGTAAATATTACTAAATCTTATTAAATAGAACTAAATCCTTCTATCAGTGTATCCACTCCGTGGATCATTTTTTAAATGGCGAAGAAGTAGATATGATACAGGTAATTCTTGAAACGAGAGACAACCGGAGTTCTTTTTGTATGATCTTGTCCCAAAGACAACCTACGAATTGTCTGATACCGATGTAATTTAAGATCGCCTGCACCTATACGTAAATCATATAACCAGCAACCTGTTCGAAGTGAGATTATTGATGGTGAATGAGTTATTCATGTTCAATATGGGCCACATTCTAACCATTTTAACCGTTATTTGATATTTACTAAGGGTGTGCGGGTACCCGAGTTACTCCACGTAGTGGACAGGATGTATCAGATTCCGACATCTTTGCCAAGATCATTCGTATGACGGTAGATCTAGACCTCTTCCCAAGCTCGACGTTACATAGATTTACAAATACAACATTGATATTAGTTTAACCTAACATTTTTGTAAAATTTTTTGTAAATTTATATAATATTTTGATGTATGTGGCGCGGATCGATAGACGACGAACTTTATTCCATCGTACTGGATGAAAAGAGCTGCGTACAACTCGTGAGTTATTGGCCCATATAATTTTAATAATTTTAATAATTCAAACTGTTTTCAAAATTCAAGCATGGGTCCTAAACAATTCGTGATTGAATTTATTTTTCGTTTCGCAATTCCTGATTCTATCAATTCGAAGAAAAATGAGACTGATCGATAATTAATTTTCCAAGTAATTCTCTAAAAGCCGTAGAAATTCAGGTTGCCTCTGCACTTCATTATCGGATGATCATTAATTCTCTCACGCCCGCGCCGAGTGTTTGGCTGCAGTCTGCATCATCACAAGCGAGCACAGAAGTTCCATTTCCCTAACAATTGAATGAATTTCAAAAATTGGACCAAAAGTTGTATTATCTTCTTGTCCCAGATTATGAATGCATGCTACAAGAAATTTTCACATAAGTAAAGGTTCACAGTGATTTCTGTCAATCCGAAAATGGAAGGCGATGAAGAAATTGCTATCATAACAATCTGGTAATCTAGACTGATTTTAATTAAAAATAATGTTGATCTATATTATTGGTATGTGTATTTCAGAGTTCCGAAATTACTCTGAGAAATGGGGCATTAGTTTTAGGAAAAGAAAAAAGGAAAACTAAGCGTGTAGGTAATTACAGTAAAACTATTTTTTGATATATAGGTATAAGTTCTTTATTTTTCAAGATACATGTCGGTTATTTCAATCAACGGTGCGGACTTCTTATGGTCACATTGTTATTTACAAACTCCTCCTTGTACTGAGTTCGTGCAACGAGATCCCCAGCAACAGAAATCGTAATTCCAACCGCACTGCGATAAGAAAAGCACTAATTAGCGACCGTAACGTTTCTTCAAAAATCAAAATTATACTCTTCTTGATCAGAAAATGTATGAAAGAAGCATACGTATGGCTAGCTCGGTGATACTAACTATACATACATATCGCGAAAAAATGTATTCTGGCTTTTATCGTGTATTATGATTCTGCAATTATATTTTATTAATAGCGGACAAATTTTGTCTATACATACTCGGTGTCCTTTCTGCTCGCACCCCTCGACCATGGTCGCGAGGACACACAGCAATACAACGACGAAAATCAGCAAAGCTTTTGACATCTTCGGTCTGGATATGATTCAAGTGGTCAACTGCAAGAATTATATTAATTTTTATTTCATCTCGATGACAATACGTAGGCAAAGGATTAGTCGAGTCAAGTGATATTCATTTGATTCAATAAAATATTGTGCTCAAATGCTGCGAATGCAATATAAACTTGATTCAAAAAAATATTCTTGTTGAATACAGTTTTTGGGACAATCCTATTGTTAGATACAATTGATGAAAGCCATTGAATAATTATGATAACTTAATCCGTACAAAACCACATCCGAATGTCACGTCGAATCAACACTTTTTTATTTGAGAGAAAACGGGTCTTTTCTTGAGTGAAGATGTTCGATTGACTAAATAATTTCGTCAAAGTAATCAAATCGAAATTTCTAAGCTGAAGCAGCGGTATTTGCGAGAAGCAATAAAGTATAGGTACTAGAATGAATAAATTTGCCCGAGACAAGATATGTTTAGTTGTTTTAATGTTTCCTTTCCCTCCGTAAATAAATTGAACTTATTGTAAAATATAATTTCGTGAATAATTTATCATTGAAATTGTATTTTCTTCAGGGATTATTAGGTGTTTTTTTTTTTCTTTTTAAATGCAATGTCAGGGTAGAATAAAGAAAATGGCGAGCTTTTGACTATTGCCAGTCGCTGGCGTCAGTAGGTACTGTCTACTCAACATAGCTGACCGTGAATGATATCAGGGAAAAGGGAATATTAATATGATGGGCGATTAAGAAAAGATGAGATAAAGAGCGATAAGACAAGACAAAAAGACCGCACGGAGTGAACGTTTCAGGAACGATTTCCCCAAAAAGTCGTAGTCGGTTTTTTAGTAATAGTTAATTTCTACGAATAGCGATAGCTCCTAGCCATGTTTGGGAAAGATGACCGATTTGTCTAGGATCTGGATAGGGATCGTACAGAAGTGGTCAGTTTTCACTATTGCCGAGCGAGGAACTGTTACTGTAATCTGTCTAGGATATAGTCTATAGAGTTTAAAACTCTACTGGGGATCAATATTATACCCGATAATCTCTAGCTTCAGTGAATTTGTATTTGAAATTGAAGTCAATATAATATACTCAATACTTTCGCGAATCTTACTATATAAGGTATGAGCGACAGAATTTACGATATCGACGTGAGAATGATTATACTAACATGAAGAAGAAGAGGGTACACGAAAGTCACGAAGATACTTTCAAGCTGGGTTTACTACTGCTTCTTTCCAGCGTTCTCCGATTTTATACTAAACATTCTGATTTCCGATTGGTTCTGAAAAAAATTATTGGGACGTGAATATTTTCGGCAGCAAATCACTTTTAAGTAACTTATCTCATAGACATAGAGCAATGAAAATCTGCCGCCTTACTCTTTCTACGATTCTTCAATATTTCTTTTTTTATTGAAAAGATGCCTTGCGAAAACAACAAGCATTGTCTGTTTCCGCGCATAGATCGGAATGACTTGTTTTTCGATATTTTCGCCTATTCGCAAGGCCACCGATAACTACCCTAAAAGCGAATGTTTACGATAATTTGAAATATAATACATAGATTTTGGCTATCGTAAGCTAATTAAAACTTGATGTTGCTTCTTGATGAGATGGTGACCCGTGACAGCGATAAATCAGGTCATCCGAATATATACCTAGTTTAGCTGTTTCTTCTTCAAAATAAGTTTATAAATATACAATATGACGAAACAACGATTTCGCCATCACTAGTAGAAGAAAATGATCGAATCTATCTATGTCAACAGCGGTAATATTGATAGCTGAATACATTGAGCAGAAGATTGTGTAAACTTTTTCGATGATTTTTGGAATTCTTTCAATTGTGAGGAAAAAATTGAATTACTATGGCTCACGGTGAAAACTGTATACCTAGATTGCAGAAAATGATTTCATAATGAACCGAGATCTTTGAAATTTCTGCTACGTTCCGAAGAAGTATACTGGCTGATGATGAGTCTGACTTTTAAAATATATCATTCACTCTAAAGTCGAAATTTCATGCGTTTTTCTAATTGTAAGAATAACGAACGGTTTAATTAATTGGGCTAACCGTGGAAAGTAGTGAAAACTCAACTTTATATTTTCGTGGTGATTACAATAAGTCTTTTCTTCTTCTTTGAGAACAGAGAAACGGAACATTAAAAATCACTATAAGCTCGTTTTTTTTTTTTAAATGAAATGTGTGATTCGTTAAAAGATACACCGAATCAATAATAATTTGTCTAGTATAGGTACAAAAAATATATGGCATATAGGTAGGTATGTTCTTTTGCGTCTTACGTAATTTTACGATTTTATTTTATTTGTCATCGACCTTTTTTTCATATGCATGTCAACGTCCACGTGTTATCAATCTATGCTGTTTTTCTAGATATGTCATGTGTCACGACAACATAATATTATGTAGCAGTCTAACGAGAATAACACAGAGAACCTTTGACATGTTAAGTCTGAATCCGATAAAAATGGTTAACTGCTACAAGTAATAATAGAATTAGATCAGCTCCGATTATAAATAAATTTGAGCTGTGCAAATTATAATAAAATGGAGTTATCATTGAAATCGTAAGTTATGACTGGTGATCAGGGAGTATGAGGTTTTGTTTAAAACGAGACTGATGTGATGGTCACAGTTAACAATGAAGAAAACAGTTCGCTTCTTCTTTCCTCGCGTAGACTTTTTCCGTTGCCGTTGGAAAATTAGATATGGTAGAAGCAATACTAGTCACAGTACTCAATTTAGCGTAAGAGAGATTATTCATGGTAAATGAGTTGTCTGCGCTCAGTATCGGCCATATTAATTCAAGGAAAAAAGAGAAAAATTCTGACAGGTCGAATGTAAATTTCAACCGTCATTCGTTATTTCCTATATTAGGTAGAAAAGTCCATTTTGGACGTAGCCGACATTGGAAATTGACATCTTGATTGTCTAACGGTCTTCCTTAGCCCGGGCGATAGTTCGAGAAGAAAATCTTACAAACTATGAATTGTCCCCTACTTCTGGTTTTCAATTTACTATCGTATCGTGTATTTGAAATTGTCGTGAATATGCTGTCTCGATGAAGATTGCTGAGCACATCCATCTCCGTCTTGGTCTTAAATTGCAGGATGTACGAATATGGAACTGCATTTGTGGTTGAATTTTGGAGCGATATAACGCACAAAGAATTTCTTTCGCGTTTTGTATCTGAAATTTACTTGTAGCATATCCATTTCTTTGACACATAAGTGACTTACGGGTACGGTAGGGAATGCATACTACGCAGAAAACGGGGGTACGGCTGTAAAGCTGATAACCTCTGGGAATAATATAAAGTACTTTGCTAGCATTCGCTACCGCGAATTTTGTCGCAATCGATCTATCAATCTTCAGTATTGCAACCAATGAAATTCCAGGACATTCAGTATAAAACTGGCCGAGACGCCTAGTTAGAAGCAGCAGTTGAAATAACATATAGTCCCTAAGCAGCATCTTTTGTCCCATACTCCTACTCAGCAGAAACGAAGGCAGTCTACAAGGCAGAATAAGTTATCACAGCTATTTTAGTAAGCATTTTAATACTATTTTATGTTTTAATCAAAGACAATATTTTTGGTCGAATCGATGAGGCGATTTGGGTCCACGCCACGTCCGGATCTATACCGTTTTTCACATAGATCGGACTTGATATTTAATTTGAAGAATGAGGCTGATCTTTGCGACGCGATGCACTGCTCTCCATTTATCTGATACATATACCTAACTCTGCGGTAAATTGCTATGCTCGTATCGGACACCTTTCTTTATTACATTCACTTTACTCATTATAGAAATTTAAACTCTTTGGATTCAGTGTATATATCGTCAACGCTTTTTTTTTATATATCTTTGGATAATTCTCAGACGAAGAGTTTTCATTAACTATCTTCGTACGTCCGACGGCTTTGAAGATTTTTTTAAAAATAAAAAACAAAACAGATACCCACACAATACAGGACATGATTGAGTTAACGAAATATCAAAAACTTAGTCAGGGACCCAATAACAAATTGTTCATCTTGTCCTAATGAATGCCATTTATTTTTTCATCGTTTCACTGCTACTGTAGTGATTTCAAAATTACGAAAACCTAATAAATCCTAAAGAATAATAATAATAATCAAACTAAATTCAATTATTAATAATTCTAGTTGACCATTCGAAACATATCCAAACCGAAGATGTCGAAAGTAACGCTGATCGTTCTCCTTGGATTGTTGTGTGTTTTTGGGACGATTATGGATAGTGTGAATGCGGGCTCATGTGTTCCACACGGAGGTTCAGTATGTATACAAAAATAAAGATAGACCTTCATCAACAAAGTCATATTGTCAAATAATAAAAAAAAATGTGCAGAACAACATATACGTAACCCAAAGTAAATTTCTTTCGCATTATGTAAAACGAGCACCAGTACGTAATTCACTCATGCTTTTAGCATACACTTTTTTACGTAGAACAGTAAAGCTTAGGTTCTGCAAGGAACATTATATCTTTAATTAATGCTTCGTTTATTACAGTGTGGAACAGTAGGCACGCCTGCTCCCTGCTGCGCTGGCCTTCATTGCATTGCACTCGTGCTGGGTCTGGCTGGATGGTGTTGGTAATTTATCTAATCGATGGTGGAGGTATATTTATCTAATCATTAACGATGTAACTGGAAGAATTTTCCAGTGAAAATTAAGAGACTTTACATCCAAATGATGGACATAAACAATAAATTGCCTTATTTCGTTGATTTTGAACATTCACTTTATATTGAGCCCCACCTATCACCACCCGACAGGGTGACATAGTTAGCGGAAACACCCCGTATGAAAGGGGGAATTCGATGCCAGCTGATCAATTCAATTGCACAGATTTGCAAAAAGAAGTTGATGAAATTGATCAGCAGGATACATAGGTACTTAAAAAAAATATTTAAAAAATATTATCTCGAAGTTTTGTCACTTGATCTTCACAGTTGGTTCTTGATTCTGAGTCTAAAAGTGCAATTTCCAGAATGACTGTATGTCTTGATTGAAAATGACGAGTGAATGCTAAAAATTCCTCGCTACTTTATAATATATAATTTTGCATTAAATTTGAGTTAAATTGAAAACAGCTGTCACGAATCTACGCATGTGAACAAAACTACATGCACGAGAACCGGAGGATGTATACGCGAAGGAGTTTGTGTGAAACTTTTACTCAATAGAAAATTATTTATTTTTTAAGATACAAGTTCATTGGTTTTATTGACGCTGCGATTTTCTCATGGTCCCATTGTTATTACGCGCAAACAGCAGCGACGAGAGGAATGATCGGCTTACAACGCAGATGTGAGCAACATGACTTGCGAAAGAAGGGTGAACACTGCAATAACAAAAGCACTGATTAACGACCAGAATTTCTCTTGAAAGACATCAAAGTTATACTCTTTAACATAAGAAAATGCATTTCAAAAGCATTCGTAAGAGTTGGGTCATACTCGTTTCATGGATGCTAAAAAATAAATAACTAATAATTATGCATATATTTTCTTCTGCCCATGTGATTTGACAAGTTCATTTTATACGTATAGAAGAGTTTCTTTTTTTCATACATACCGACAGTCCCCATGTTATACAATCTCCGTCGCCACTGACATATGTCATGGCTGCAAGAACACACAACAATCCAACGAGTATAATCAGCGTCACCTTTGACATCTTCGGTCTGGATTGAGTTATACAAACAGTCAACTGCAACAATTAAGGGGTAACACCTGCACTGAAACAGCCTAAAAAAGCGGGTTTTTCACCATTTTTTTCGGATTGAAGAATAAGTAATAGAATAATAATTTTCGAGGAAGTTATCAAGCATATATTTAAGTATTGAACGAAAAATTATCATCGACAAATATGATAATGAAGTGGTGAGCAACTGCAGAGGAATATAAAAATAGGATTGATTTCTTTGAATTTTGACATTTTCAAAATTCTTAAGCGACCTCTACAAACTTTTTAATTGAGCTGAAATTTGGAGAGGGCTCTTAAAATGCATCGAACTGATAAATTTTCATGTGAGCCTTAAAAAAAAAAAAAAAGATAGAAGTCGAAAAATATTGCCACCTTAATATACATGTAATAATGTCAAAATGCTTACTTTTGTTTCTGTTGAGTAAAAATATGGCAAAGTATATGCTTACTAAGGACTGCCTCGTAGGGACTACGTTATAATAATGGTGGCTTCTAGCAAAACGTCGTTTGATTTTATATGAAAAATCCTGAATGTGCATTGGTCGTGATACAGAAACTTTTTTGCATGTGTAAATCATAAGCGACAAGATTCGCGACAGCGAATCGCAAGTAAGTGCATTTCACACCGAGAGGTTATCAGCTTCTGCTACCTACGAGGAGAGGGGTATGGTTCTACAGAGTTCATTTCTACAGAGTACCGTTTCTACAGAATGATTTTTAGACGATTCTATACAACTATCTTAGAAATTCCTTTCTACAGAGAAATTATTTCAGATTGTCCGTTTCTACAGAATTAAGACGCGATTGTTTGTTTCTACAGAATTTGAACACGGATATCTGTTGAACTTTCATTATGTAGGACTTATTACTGTAGGATCGACCTCCTTCGCTTAATTCTGTAGAAACGGACACCCGCGTCTTAATTCCGTAGAAACGAACAATCGCGTCCGAATTCTGTAGAAACGGATAATCTGAAATAATTTCTCTGTAGAAACGAACTCTGTAGAACCGTACCCCTCTCCTGATAATTATATATACACATGTTGCGACAGTCGTAATGATTTCAAATTAAACGAAACGCAAATATTTATTTCTGATAACCATAATGGCCGGTTTCATCAACGACGAATTACTTTTATTCGTTGAATACTTTTATTCAGTGATTTAGGAATTGCATTTTTATACCGAAAACATAGTTTTATCAGGCAAATATATGTACACCTTTTACATAACGCAGAAAAATATGTGTTGGCATATATTTTCTTCTGTGTATATGATTTTACGGTTTTATCTTATTTGTCATAGACTATCTATTTCCATACACATCAACGTCCCCGTGTTATCAATCTATATGGTCTTTTTTTTCGATATGTCATGTGTCGCCACAACACACAGCAGTTCGATGAAAATAACACTAAGAACCTTTGACATCTTAGGCGCAAATAAATAATACTATTATTTCAGCCTTGATTATAAATAAATTTGTGCTGCGCAGAGTATAATAAAATGGAGCTATCATTGGAATCGTACTACGACAGATGATAAGGGATGCTGAGGTTTTGTTTAAAATGAGATTTCAGTAATGGTTACAGTTAACAACGAAGAAGATGGTTAAACTTGAAATATCAGCTTGAAAAAAAACACATCCTTTACTGATACATGTAATAATAAAATGCTTACTCTAACAAATGTGATCGCTTCTGATTTCCTCATGTAAACTTTTTCCGTTGTTCTTAAGTGGAAGTATGATACAGAATATGCTGACTATTAGAGACCGCATCGCGTCGTAGGGACTACGATATTATAACGGCTTCGTCTATAAGCCAACCGTCTACTGGTTTTATATCGAACATCCTGAAAACATATTGTTTGTGACACATAAGCTTCTTTACGTGTGCAATTCATATGCATATACCGTATAGTTTAGATTCCCTATCCACTCCGTGGATCATTTTTTAAATGGCGAAGAAGTAGATATGATACAGGTAATTCTTGAAACGAGAGACAACCGGAGTTCGTTTTGTATGATCTTGTCCCAAAGACAACCTACGAATAGTTTGATACCGATGTAATTTAAGATCGCCTGCACATAAACGTAAATCATATAACCACCAACCTTTTCGAAGTGAGATTATTGATGGTGAACGAGTTATTTACGTTCAATATGGGCCACATTTTAACCATTTTAACCGTTATTTGATATTTACTAAGGGTGTGCGGGTACCCGAGTTACTCCACGTAGTGGACAGGATGTATCAGATTCCGACATCTTTGCCAAGATCATTCGCATGACGGTAGATCTAGACCTTTTCCCAAGCTCGACGTTACATAGATTCACAAATACAACATTGATATTAGTTTAACCTAACATTTTTGTCAAATTTTTTGTAAATTTATATGATATTTTGATGTATGTGGCGCGGATCGATAGACGACGAACTTTATTCGATCGTACTGGATGAAAAGAGCTGCGTACAACTCGTGAGTTATTGGCCCATATAATTTTAATAATTTTAATAATTCAAACTGTTTTCAAAATTCAAGCATGGGGTCCTGAACAATTCGTGATTGAATTTATTTTTCGTTTCGCAATTCCTGATTCTATCAATTCGAAGAAAAATGAGACTGATCGATAATTAATTTTCCACGTAATTCTCTAAAAGCCGTGGAAATTCAGGTTGCCTCTGCACTTCATTATCGGATGATCATTAATTCCCTCACGCCCGCGCCGAGTGTTTGGTGCAGTCTGCATCATCACCAGCGAGCACAGAAGTTCCATTTTCCTAACAATTGAATGATTTTCAGAAATTGGACCAAAAGTTGTATCTATTATTTTTTTGTCTTAGATTATAAATGTAAGCTACAAGAAATTTTCACATAAGTAAAGGTTCGCATTGATTTCTGTCAATTCGAAGATGAAAGGCGATGAAGAAATTGCTATCGTAACAATCTGGTAATCTCGACTGACTTTAATTAAAAATAATGTTGATCTATATTATTGGTATGTGTATCTTAAAGTTCCGAAATTATTCTGAGAAATGGGGCATTAATTTTAGGAAAATAAGACCTAAAGGAAAACTAAGCGTGTAGGTAATTATAGTAAAACTATTTTCCGCTATATAGGTAAGCTCTTTATTTTGCAAGATACATGTTGGTTATGTCAATCAACAGTGCGGACTTCTTATGGTCACATTGTTACACACAAGTTCCTCCTTGTACTGAGTTCGTGCAGCGAGACCCCCAGCAGCAGAAATCGTGATTCCAACCGCACTGAAATAAGAAAAGCACTAATTACCGACCGGAACGTTCCTTGAAAAATCAAAATTATACTCTTCTCAATCAGAAAATGCATGAAAGAAGCATACGTATGGCTAGCTCGGTGATACTAACTATACGTAGGTATGTATATGTGGCGAAAAAATATATTCTAGCTTTTATCATGTATTATGATTTCCTCGATGATTCTGCAACTATATTTTATTAAAAGTGGACAAATTTTCTCTATACATACTGCGTTTCCCTTCCGCTCACACCCCTCGACCATGGTCGCGAGGACACACAGCAATACAACGGCGAAAATCAGCAAAGCTTTTGACATCTTTGGTCCTGATATGATTCAAGTGGTCAACTGCAACAATTATAGTAATCAAATTTATTCCACCTTGATGAGAACAAAATTAGAATTTGGTAAGATATAATTTCTTGAAGTTATCACTGATGACGTGATGAGGTCATAGTGAAGATTAAAGAAAATGGTGAACTTTTCACCAGTGCCGGTGTCAGTATTCAGCACTGCCCAATGGATATAACTAACTAATACCAGAAAAGATGGAATATTAATATGATGGACGATTACTGTTCGAGCTTAAAGTGAGATGCTTCAAATATAATATGTTATAATGATAATGCGCGAGAGGCTAAACAGACAGAGGCTGTTTCAGCTACGATCGCTCCAAAAAATCATACTCGTTTCTAGAAAACTTATCGAATCACATATGAACATTTTTGTCAACCGTTCAATTATTTCTAGAAAGTAATAGCTTCTAGCGATGTTCGGAAATGAGTACCATTTCGTCCGGACACTGGGCCAATATAATAGGGATCGTAAAGAAAGTGGGCAGTTTTCACTATTATATCGAGTGAAGAACTGTTAGTATGTAATCCGTTTCAAAAATGGTCTATACAGCTTGAAACTCGGCTGGGCATCATTGTTACACCTAACAATCACTCGCTCTTGTGAATGGGTGTTCGAAATTAGTTTGCGAATGTTAGTATAGGTATAAGCAAGAGGAATTACTGTATAAGCATATGAGAATGATTACGAACGATTTTCAACAATGACAAATACTATTCGTCAAAGAAATTGTTACTGGTCTTGCTTCGAATATTTCAACAATTTTTTCAGATTTCTCAAAAGTTTTCCGAAATACTAAACAGCTAGGTCAAATATCTAAGTTTTTATTGATACTAAATAATAGTATTAAAAAGTGAATAATATTCATTGCAAAGAACCTTATATGGAACTACTTACACGAAGACGGTGTCCGTGAGTAACACTGCAATACTTCCGCTGAAGTGTCTTCTAAATTTATACTAAGCTTCCTGTTTTCCGATTGGTTCTGAAAAGCACTGTCCGTACGTGTACATGCAACAAGATTGTCGGCAACGAATCAGCTTTGGGTACTTTATCTATTATACACTAATTAGCGGGAAGCAAATTCCGCCACAAAATCGAGTGCTTAATGTTTATTTTCCACTGCGATACCTTGATCTCTTTCTATACAACTTTCTGGAATTCGAAGAAATGGATTGGCTGTAAATAAGTTCCGAAAACAATGGATCGAAATAACTTCTTTTCACATAATTTTCACAGAGGTCCATGATCCACCTATACGAGCAATTTAATACCTCTGCGGATTCTGTGAAAGATCAACGCACAGATCATATTTGAATTTTCGCAAAATCTTATGGTGAATTTTTCTCGCAAATTCAGTCATCTCTGCGAAAGAGATACATGAGCTAATTGAATAGTTAGTTGCGAGAGATTGATCATTGGATATAGATATATATAATATATATATATACACCTACAGCATCTCACATCAGAGTAGCATACGTGGAATAGTGGAAAAACTTTTGAATACTTCACGTCAACTTGAAATTGCGTTTTTATCAGTCTGTCGACCTGAGATTACGAGGTACAGAATTTTAATGAACTAACATTTAAATATCGTTGATGAATACATCATCCTAATGATGGAAAGCTACTTTCGGGAATGAATTGATAATCGTATCACTCATTGCCTTTTATGAGCAGTTACGCTGTTTCTTTAATGGTGGAAAAGTCGTCAAGTTTGATATATTTTCAATTTTTCCTCGTGGATGATAACGACTCCAGTCATCTCCAGTGATTTTTCGACATTAGATTTGAAACGTAGTTATATTCTTAATCGTAATCTTACTCTCTATTGTTGTTGTCGCGTTTTTACAAAAAGAAATCCGGGTCAAAAACATCTGGAATGTAAAAAAAATCGCCAAGTACCCAAATTATCTTACAATGAAAATTCACGAGAAACTTATCGTCAGTCTCTGTCAAGATCTCAGGAAAGCCTGCAAAGCACTACAATTTTCCCGCAAGTATAAGGCATGAAATCGGATCTCGCTGTTTGCTGTGGTGATATCGAAACATCATTCCAATAGCTACGTACTTTGCGAGCATAGTTTTTTTTTCCCCCCACCTGTATCAATTCACTATTTCTCTTTCCTTCAAGAAATACTTTCAAAGCAGAGTTCCTAATAATTGGACTAATAATTGTACCGATCATAATCCGTATACAACTAATGCGACACTCTTGACGTTAGAAACATGGATCTGGATCGGTCGGAGAGTTGTCGCAGGTTCGGAACTTGACTGTGTCTCATAAAAAGATCAACCACATACCAAATGGAACTTTCAACAGAACTCTGCTACCTGAATTGACGGTATTAATCTATTTGTGCGTATAAAGTAAATTGGTGAACGGCTCACGGTGAACTTAAATTCATAATTCTATCTACAATGTTCTATGAAATAATGAGAAACTACTAGAAATGCAAACAAGTTGTGTAATTATATGAATCATAGAATTTTTTCACGATAATTGGGAGGGAATTGGGAGCTTTAACCAAGGATTTGTTCGAATGTATATATGATTCCTTATATAGGGTGGATACGAGGGTATACTTATAGAAATGATGAAATTCGAAAGCGATAATCTGTGTTGATTTTTTCATAAAATTTTTATTGTACTCTGAACTTGTATTTCCTTATAACATAGCTTAACAAGCCAAATTATGTAAATTGAAGGGCGCACTGATGCACGAGGATTGGCGTGTGAGATGAATTTTACTGGATTATAAGGATATCCCACCATCACCCATTTACGGCCAGTCTATTCCCATTACCCACAGATCTTACCGCGAAGTAGACTTTCATAGCAGTTTCTCGAGCAACAATCGCTGTGCCTGGTACACTGAAACGATATGATATAGGCTACCTTAGATACATGGGACAAAGCTTTTTCTGGGAGGTAAAGAATTGTGAAACTGTCCGAAACCAATGGAGCTGCAGGTTTTAAACATTATTTTTCAAGTTAGAGTTAATATATAGAAGTTAATATTTATACTGACTCCTCCCCAGCCCCTCCCGAGGCAAGCATCAGCGGTTCCCGTCAATGCCAATATAACGGCGACTACGAGAGCCATGATAAATATGTTCATCATCAATTTGGCCATTGTGCGTGTAGGGTCTAATCTGAAATTCCGACATTGAAAACAGGGCTTAGAGAATTCATCGTGTTAAGGATGTATCGGAGACACAATCAGAGACCAAAGTACAAATAACTTTGATTAAATGAATATCCTAGTTATTTTGGCATTAAAATGAACAAACTTATAGTCAGAAAGTTATATTTTACGCAAAACCACTGTACTTATATAATCTGTTTTGTTTTTATCTAATTTTCGAGTAAAATTATTGGTACTTTCAATCGTGCATGAATAACTTTTACCTGCGAAAATGCCTTGAATCTACCTCCAAATAATAAAATATATAATTTCTCTTATTTGTGAAATAAATGTTGAAGAGCATTTCAAAGTACTTCAAAGTACAAAGTACTATTCGCGATGTTTGATAGACGACCGTTTATTTATAAAAATTAAAACAAAGTCTCCTGACACGATACTCAATGCTTTCGTAAATCTGAGTACATACAAGTATAAGCGACAGAAATTACTGTATCAGCCTCGGTATCAGCATTAGAATGATTATGAACCGTTTCTTCCAATAATCAATACTATTCGTTACTAGTTTAACTTCAACAATTCAACGATTTTTCTATATTTTTCGGAAATTCTCCGGAATATTGGACATCCAAGTAGAAAGTTAAAGGTTATATTAATACCGAAGAATGGTGACTACTTATATATTACAAAGATTTTATTATACGCACCTGAAGACGGTATACGAGAGCGACGAAGATGCTTCTGAGATCTAATCCGTAGGTTTACTACTGATTCGGCGGAGCGGTTCCTGATTTTATACTAAACGTTCTGATTTCTGATTGGTTCTGGAAAAAATATAGGCCCGTGAACCTTTTTGGGGAGCAAATCTCTTCTAAGTACCTTATCTCATAGACATAACGCCCCATACCCTCGCTACGAGTCCTTGACGTTTTCACAGATAAGTTTTTCTCGAGTACAAAGATGCGATGAACAACAACAAGTAGTGTCGCAATAACTTCTTTTGACAAATTCTCGCGCAGTTACGAAGTCGACCTACGAGATTTTTGATAACCCGCAATCGCATGGCCAGCAAACCGTCCTAATAGTGAATATTTACGACAATTCAAAATACGCTGTACGATATTAATAAGTCAGAAATTAGATATTTTTCATACGATATTGTAGGAACTCCCATATCACAAGCATGTCCCTTAAGTACAATACTTTATGACAATTATTACTATATTTTTTTTACGAACGACACCTATAAAATTTTCCCCGTGTACTAGATCTACAAACCTTTAGTTTTTTGTAGGTCCTGTCTTCAAAAAAGTTGAACAATTTCTCAGTTCAAGATTACATTCAATTAAGGACGGTCTATGATTGGCCCGATTATTATAATTAATAAAACAATGTTGTGCGAGTATAGTATATAAGTACATCCTTGGTTTTTTAAGGGGACCAGTATGTCGTGATCGGAAAAATTGAACATAGTCCAAAGTCAATTTATTTCTTTACCGAAGTTCATCTCGCATCAAGGTGATCGTCTAATCTCAAAATCCCGGCTGCACGAATTGAGGCACACTCTTGGTCCGATTCGACGTGTCTAGGTTCAAAATTGTTCGAGACACGGGCCGTCAGAGAATAGATAAAGGAGATTTGAACATTTCATTTTCTGGCCGCGTAATTTGTCAATGAGTGAAAAGCAAATGTTAAATTTTCGGAAAGTCGACCATATTTTCTATGATAAATTTTTCTATTCAATTTCCCTCAATCATTCTATGACGGCGTGGCTTTGGAACATTTATATGAATCTAGAAAAGTCGAATCGGATCAACAGTATGCCTGGAGTCGTGCAGCGGGTCTTTTGAGATGCGACGATCATAATAACGTGAAGTGAACTTTGGTGAAGAACAAAATCGATTTTGGACGATGTTTAATTTTTCAAACCGCGTCATTCTGGTCCCCATAAGTTCTGTTCATCTGAAACTTGTGCCATTTTCTAGTTTGAGCGGTACAAGCTATTGACGCTCGTCACATTAGCGAATATCTAATCGAGATTGTCATCGCTATCACGAAACATGTTTAACTAAAGCCAAGTACTAAAAGAATTTGATGACTAATGATCGTGTACAGACGAAGGATTAGTATCTTCGACGTTGAACGAATTAATTGCATTTATTTTTCAACATATCATCCCCTGGCTTACAATATTTGCTAGGGGGTCGATGCGATTCGGTGCCTTTCAAGCGAAGCTTCAATTCAATGCTACAAATACTATACACATATAATATGCTTATAATATAAATATATACTGATAATACAAAGAAAGAATCCAACACGAAACGATCGCATCTTCACGGGGTATCAGCTCCTCGGTCTAATAAATATCTAACAATATCTGACTTGCCGTTGAGAAGAGCTGCGTAGAGAGGCGTCACGCCTTTGCGCTTTGGCGATTGAAAATTAATGTTGACACCCTTGTCGAGCAGATACTTAACCACTTCCATTCTTCCTTCTTTGGCAGCTGCATGGAGTGGTGTGCAGCCATCGTTTGATATCGAATTTATATTGGCACCTTTTTTTATCAAATATTTTACCACGTCCAATTTCCCATTCATAGCAGCTATTTCTAGTGGCGTCCAGCCATCGTTCATTGGAGAATCGACACAGGCTCCCTTACCCAGCAAACATTGCACAACTTCCAATTGACCCTCTTGAGCAGCCGCGTACAGCGGCGTCACACGGTCCCTCGTTTGGCAATTGACATTTCCTCCCTTGTCCAGGAAATATTTCACCACATTGAGTTGACCGTACTGAGCAGCTCCGTGCAGAGGAGTATTACCATTGTCCGATTGAGCATTCACGTTGGCTCCCATTTTTATCATATACTTCACTACTGCCAATTTCCCTTCCTGAGCAGCTATGTACAGCGGAGTAGAGCCACGGATCGATCGAGAATGGAGATCGGCTTTTTGGGCTATCAAATATTTCGCTATTTCCAAATGTCCTTCTTGAGCAGCTATGTGCAACGGAGTCGCGCCGATACGTTGATTGGCATTGATATTGGCTCCCTTGTCTAGCAGATGCTTAACTATGTCTAAATTTCCAGTCATGACAGCCACGTGTAGCGGTGTCCAGCCACACGACGATTGGCAATTGACATTCGCTCCCTTATCCAGCAAATACTTTACTAGATCCAATTTGCTAGAGAATAATGGCTTACACAGCAGCCTCATCATCAGTGCTTCTTTTATTTGCGAGTTCAAAAAGTGAGGTAAATGCTTCAACACTGCGTCCAAGTTAACAACGACAACAGCCAAATGCAGCGGCGTAAAGTCAGCGTTCGACTTGGAATTGACATTGGCTCCCTTCTCCACCAAATACTTGGCTACGTCCAATCTGCCAGACATAGCAGCTAAATGTAGAAGCGTTTCACCCTCAACATTTTTAGAATTTATTTCAAACCTTGTCTGTTCTGCCAGCAAGTCTAGTTCGTCTGGATGTTCGTATTCGACTGCTAGGTGTATCGCTGTCTGGCCATAATGGTTCCTCTCGTGGACGAGGGCCTCTCGATCTCGATTCAGAAAGAGTTTGATGATACGACCATTGCCTTCTCTGGCTGCTATATGAAGGACGGTTTCATTCAACAAATTTCGATTTTTATTCAGATAAGATGTCCAAAATTTACTCTTGAACGCATTACTTTGTTCGCTTGACACTAGCGAGTCCATAAACGCCCGCGTATTTCTGTAATCCTTCTTGAGTAAAATATCTCCTAGCAAGATTTTGAATATTGATTGATTCACATCGCCTTTTTTTAACATCTCTGTTAAAAACATCGCGGCGAAATACTCGGCGAAAGTTCGATGCTCAAAGTGTAGCTGGCCATCCATAATGTAAGTAATAATCCCGGCCCAGGCTTCAGTGATGCCAGGTTCGATTCGCTGAGAAAGCAACACCTCTTTCACTGTATCTTTGTCAAATAGTGCATACAGAGCCAGCGTTTCGTGTATTTTTACGAATGTATGGTAATGGAGATTTCTGTCTAGGATCGTGTAGCTCGCAACGTTATTTTCGACGAAAAACGTGTGGAATTCCTTTTCCACAAACTGTCCATACAAATAGATGAGCTCAATTCTACCCGGCAGTTTCGGTTGGTCAGTTTTCGAGTCTATAAATTCTTCGCACGAATCAAAATTTCTTTCTTTTCCGTCGTTGTGATTTTCAAAAACCTCTGCCACCAGTCTTGTCTGCAGCGGATTACCAGTAAGTTTATTCCTGTAATCTTCTATTGAATCGGCCAGTGTCTTCGATATAGCCTTGGAATACTTTCCTATACGGTCCTCCATCTCTTTCGTCAAATCGTGGCGTGAGCCTAATCTAACTGTCAAAAACTTGGTTAGAAGACCTTCTCGATCATCTCCAGACAATCGCTGCATCTGGTAAGAGAACACGTTCAATCTCGTCTCCAATCTTTCCAGGGCATATGGTCTAGTAGTTACTATCAATTTCTTGATGCCATGATTTGTGAGTGTTAGTAGGAATTCTGTCACGATATCCCGATGAGTTGGACTAATTTCGTTAAATCCATCGAATACGAGTGCCACTTTGCCTTGCTTTTCGATGATTCTCTTGTAAACCTTCCTCGCCAGGTCAGACTCATTTCTCAAGAGTTCCTTGACCAGAAATTGTATCGCTTGTTCAGTAATACTTAGATCGTAACTTGACTTCTCCCTTAATTCTGCCAAGACAATTGCATGGTGGTTCAAATTGATTTTCAACACCAACATGTCAGGGCTCGTTTCCTTTATCTTTTGTGCTAAATAAGTCAACGTAGTAGACTTGCCCATTCCAGCCGTATCAGAAATAATCACCGGCTTTGAATGAGCTGCGAGTTCACTTTCGGACAAATATGTCACATCAGTCCTATCATTGCTATCATCAATCTCATTGTCGGTCGTATACCTGTGTTGAAGTAAATGAATGATGCCCCCTCGAGACTGCTTCCATATGTATCCTCCGGATTTCTTCTTCAACCAATGGATGTTGCGGTGTACGTTCTTCGCACACAGGGATTTGAATTGTTCCTCTTCCTTTGTACCCTCTAGGACAATACAGTTCGTCAGATTTCGTTCCATTTGTGAAGTTCTTCCTACTCGTTCCAACATTTCTGAGGGTTCGCTGCCAATGCCACTGATTGCGAACAAATCAGGTATTTTTCGGTCTTTGAGAATACCATTTTTTATAACCACACGCTGAGAAATAACGCGATTTATGTAGTAATCTTGAATCTTACCCAGCCCTTCCAAGCTATTCCCAATTTGTATGTCGTCCCTACGAATCAGCTCAACTAACGTATCTGAATCTATTATTTCTGAGAGATCTTCTAATTCGTCTGTACTAAGGTTATCGAAGTCACAGATGCCTAGCAATTCACCCAAACTACTTTTGATTTCGTACCCTTGAAATTTACTGACCTGTTTTCCTAACAGTGTTTTTCGCGAATCGTCCGTGAGATTGTCAAAGCTGCCCTCATCATTTTCTTCTATGCAAGATTCAGGATCAATTTTAAATTTAACCTTTAACCTGTGACCTTTAATACTTATGATAATGATTTTAATCTTATTGATTTTTCTTATGATGTTGAATAATGGATCCCACAATGTGTCTTCCAGCACTCCTTCATATGACCCGAAGTCAATGATTAACAAATCAGGATAATCCGGTGATTCGAAAGTTGATTTTACTCGATCCATTATCTTCGGTAGTATCAAGTCTTCGGAATGGATGAAGACAAAACTATTCGGCTTTGCGTACTTTGGTATTTTCTGCAATGTATTATAAACTCTTAGACCGCATAGGAAAGTTTCTTCGGAACTAGCCACCACGTCCATGAATCGAGGAGAACGAGAATCAAATCTCTCCATATTCACGAATTTCTTTACTTCTTCAATGTCGGATTTGAAATATATTTCATAGGCCTTCATTTTTTCGAAATATGATGCCTTTGTTTCTGAAATTGCACAAGAACTGATATTGTCTTCCCTGTCATCCTTTGTAGAAGGTTCTTGATTGTCTGTCACTGATAGAAAATCACTTGCATCATGTTCCTTCAATATGGTCTCGATATCTTTTCTTCCCAGAGTTTCGGCGAGTGTTATCGCCGTATAACCCTGGTGGTTAGGAATATCAATCCTTGCTTTTTTAACTCGAAGAAATTCCACAATTCGTCGGTAATCCCGTTTGACCGCAACGTGCAAAACTGTGTTACCATTTCTGTCCTGTGCATTTATTCTTGCTCCTTCAACTAGGCAGAGCTTTATACGAGAAAGTCTGAATCCCTCTGGATCTTCTTCTGATTTTCCCACTTTTTGAGCAATAGCATTGATCAATTCTTCATCCCAATTCTCTAGGTCATCATCACTAACAGATATGCGCTCTTTTCTCGACGACGATTCCGGATTATATTCCAGCATTTTAGAAATCTATTGAAAAGTTATTTCTCCATTGAGTATTGATCAGCTACACTATAGTTGTGGCAGTTCTTGAATTAAGACGTCTCAAATTCTGAAACAAGATTGAAATATTTTCATTTTCATGGATCTATGTAAGATTTTTTAAAGGTGCAGAAAAGGTCCAATTATACAGATGGCTCAGAATGAAGTGCTATGATAATTCTTATAGGGAATAATGTCTGTAATCATTTTTAATGAAATTTCGTGGAATTTTGACCTAGTCGAAAAGTTGTGGAATAGATATGCACAGATATTATTAGAAAATATAACGAATCTGGAAAACCAATGAGAAGTATTCGTCCACTTACCCGCGAAACTTGTAAAAGTTACACCAGTTGCAGGTCCGAATTTTTCTGGCTGTCAGTGGAATGACTGAATGACTCAGTGATCAAGCCAACACCCATACCCACGGGCCGGAAATCACATGCGTCGATGATACAAGATAACGCACCGAAGTCAACGAGAAGCGTCTCGATCCTGAAAAATTTTCAGTATTCAGAATTGATGATGCAAACAAATTTGATAACGGCTTAAATTAGGCATAATAAATTTTTGACTTATGCGTTATCAAGACTGAGTTGTCCCTAATATATCGCTCAAATTTTCTCAGTGTGTGTTTCGGTAATGAATCAAAATTCGACGCCAAAGTAATTTATTAAAATTCGATAACACTATACAGATAATGATTATGAATCTAGAATTATCAGGTGCAAGTTGTTCTAATAATTGATTCAAAGTGCTGAAATATTATTAAAGTAAATTTGAACGAAGTAAATGAGTCTAGTCAAATCATATGAAAGAGCGTAAGTGCAGTACTTAGTGAAAGAACTGGCAGTAGAATTGTGCACTCGAAGACAGTTCCCTGTGGCGTCTGATTTTGCAATTAGTTACTCCAATTTAGCTAACTCAAATATGTACATAGAAAAGGGAAATGGAAATGGGTTATCCGTATCGTGGGAGTACCGAATGAAACAATCAAAAAAGGCCGTTACGGGTTTCTTCGACCACGCGGTTCCGGGAAGGCTGCAACTCACATTTGACGACCAACTGCATGTTGTAAATTCGTAAAACCTCGAACCAGAATTGGTGGAATATCCATCGCCTATTGTATTATTGTTCGAAAGCATGGTTATAGTCTAAGGAAACGTCGCGAAATGCGGGTAGGTATATCTATTGTCTTGCCATGTGCGATCGCATGTGCCGGAACACGTAGTCAGAATTGACCTGGCCTGGATTTTTCCTCCCTGGCAGATGTGAGGGAATTCCCACGGTTTTGCTAGGTCGCTTCGTAGAAAATTGATTTAAGCTATGACAAAATATACAATGTCTAAGCTTAAGTATATGGCGTGTATAAGACGGACACTGACAGCAGTGGACGTAGGGCGACTAGGCACAGCCTATATTCAATCCCAAGTACGGTCAGGTTCACTGTACCGAAATTTGTTTCGAAAAACAAAACGCTCCAAACAAGCTTGTTCGAAAATGAAGAGTTATTACAGAGCTGTCGAAAAACGGAAATTTGGAACACTATGAAGAAAATTGAAACTGAAAAACCGGAAAATTCTGTAAATGGAATGAATATTTTTACTATCTCCGGAGGGGAGGTCGAACGAATTCATTATTCTTTCGGATACTTACAATTAGACGTTGGGCCACTGAAGTAAACCACTATAAGATTTTTGTGCAAGTTTCTTGCTACCACAGAAATTATTGTCTCTTATTTTACTATTTTATTCACAATTTGTTGGAGTGCAAGTTCGCAATAAACTCCTGAGGGAATAGTTTCAGACTTGACTAAACTTGAAAACTGGCAATTTGTGTTCTATCACGCCATCTTATACCATTATATAGGTCGCTTATATACCAGAAAGCCTATACCTTGTTTCGGGGGTGAAAGGCGTGTCCTTACATTGGCGGGGAGGCAATCAGTATTTTAAATATTATTAATTAGTTTACATATGAAAATACCGTATAAGCGTAGCTCTAATGGAGAAACTCGTGAACTGAAGAAGACTGACGTGAGGGGCATTAGTAGTAATGAGTTATTTTCATCGTAGGATTAGGATACTTTCGTTTTAACGAGTAATGGCAAATAAAGAATTGGTAATAACTGAAGAACGCAAAAATTAAATAACAGCATGCATATATATGAACTTTGGTAAAGCTGCTTATTATGTGTATTACTGACTGTCGTTAGTTGATAAACTTATAAGTTCTTGCAGTGCCGGATTGTCGCCGAGGCCGACAACTCTACATTTTCTACTAATAGCGGTGCATTTCTATTCCACAACGTAGCGACTAGGTCAAAATGCCAACCGATTTCGGTGAAAATGATTATAGACATTATTCGTTATAAGAATTATCACAGCATATTGTGCTCACGCATCTGTGTGATTAAATTAAGACTCAAGAGGGATCTACCGAGGCTACTTCCCTCACGCCTGGGTCATGCGGGTGGAGGACCGTCAGGCTGATAAGTACATACATACATACCTATATCGAACAAATTATTATTCAATCGGTATATCTTTCAACGAATTACATATTTTATACAAAAAAGGACTTATTATATGATTTTCGATTCGCCATTGAGCCATTCAGCTATTCGGCATCGGAGTAACCTTATATACAGACTTCTTACTATTCCCACGGGCATATAAATGTTTGAGAAGTATGTAAAGTTTCTCGTATGTATCAGTAAAAGCACGCTAATTGGTCCAGGTAGATGTGGTACACAATGTGCATGAGTTGAGCCTACAGCTGTTTTTCAGCGAGCAGACAGGGTAAATTTTTAGCGGATACTAATTATGGTTGATTGATCGAAATTTCGTAGCTAGATTCGTAGGTGTCCAGGGCAACTACGCGAATGTCTTCAGGATTTTCGTCGCTCTCCCACATGCAGATATTTGATATTGTCTGCCACGAGAACCGAGCGTTTGGCCATGCCAACAAACGTCGCAGACCGGCTCCATGCAAATTGCACGCACCGAAAATTTTGACTTTTTTTCTTAAGAACAAAAAATAAGCTATCATCCATGTTTTTTTTTTATCTTTTCTTGTAAGCTTCTACACACTCCAAGGATTATGTGTGCATCTTTATAAATTTTTTCTCTTTCTCAGGATTGGGATGTCGAGTAGTTTTTATGCCTGTTTCATAACGAACCTTTTTACAATCTTTTGATGAATCGTGTAAAATAAAGAACTTATGTTAAAAAGCAGTTGTTAAAAGGCAGCTATATCGAAAAGTTAATTAGTTGGGATAAACTTTATCCAGTGCCGGCGTTAGGGTAGGGCGACCCGGGCGATTGCCCGGGGCGCCAAATTTTTAGGGGCGCTGCTGCCTGCGTGGTTAAAAAACTAGATTTTGCTGGCCTGGTTGAAGTATTTGCGGACCAAAAGGCCCGAAAAGTCAAGTTCAACTAAACTTACGTTATTTAGTTTCATAGTTGAATCTAAATCCAGTAAAAATGAACAAATACAAAAAATGCAGTAAAGTACGAATAAAAAATAAATAAATGAAAAACATAAAAATAACAAAAAAAGGCCAAAAAAAAACAAAACAAAGGAACTACAAAACTTTCTACGCCCACGTCGTTAGCTCTGGGTAACGCGTTTGGGGGGGGGGGGGGGGGGGGAGTTGATCGTTTGTTACGGTCCGTTACATGGGGGAGGGGGGAGTCAAAAATGGCCCAAAATCGGGTTACGTAATATGTGGACGCCCCCTAAAGGAAAGTTCCCAGAACTCAGAATTCTCATAATCATATGCGTTTATTTATTTACACCTATTCAGATTCTTCAAGCAGAAAGTTGCTGAATGATATTTGTGCTCTTAAGTGGGCGCCACGTTTAAATCTTGCCCGGGGTGCTAGTGTTGCTAGCGCCGGCGCTGACTTTATCTTTTATGTATTGATCATGTAATGACTATATATTGATTACCCGAATCAACAAATTTATCTCTATAATTGAGTGGTAGGATTTTATAACAATTAAGCTATACCGTAGAAGCAGATTTTTGCAACAGAGTTTTTTACGTCTGTTAAGTGATCGTTAAGAAAATTAAAGGTCATATTTCTAATAGGGATAAGACTAGGACGTTTTAAATTTTCAAATCAAAAGACGTATCGTCAAAGTTTTTCGCTCAATAATCAAATAACAATGATATTTTTGCCAATTTTTACAGACTTGCTATAATTTGAGATCATGCGAACTAGCGCGAAATTCGAATTTTTAAATTTATATTCGTCGTTCAATGGTTAACAGAGTTATATGACGTAGTGTAAATCGCTCATTTCCGGCGTCAGAATGGAAAGGAACCTTGTTTTAATTGACGAGAGCGACGCTAGGTGAGAGATGAATGAACGAAACGAGACGAAACGGAACGCCTTTGAGGAACGCTAGGAACGCTAGGAATATGGTCGGAATATGAACGGAACTTGAGTGTGTGTGGCTTCACCGAAATAATATGTCGGATGTACGGCGCCGTAGAAAATCTCATAATTCCGGAGGTTCGGAGGATCTTTCCGACTCCTACGACGAGTTGAATATAACTAAGGAAACCCAGGTGAGTTTCGTAATTAATAATCGTTGAACAAATAACATTTTTAAACATCTTCGGGCGTTGTTTTCCTCATCTCTTAACCGTTCCTCGATATGATGGTGATTGCAACTAAGAAATGAGGTCGAAAGTTCAAAGATTTTATGCCTAATATCGAGCATATCATATCAACGATTACACAACATTGAAAACAACCTTTGTTCTACTATTCAAAAAAAAAAAATCCATCCGCTAGTATTACACGCAGGTTATTAGTCCCTGCGCACACTTATGTACGCTCAATTCCGCGGTTTAGAATCTCTTGTCATGCGTGCCAATTGGTATATCTATGTACATCTACATCACCTACATACTTAACATCTTCTAGAAGAGTTTTAGAAATCTCTCATTGACCCATCGATAATTTTGAGAATCTGAAAAGTGTCATTTCGATCCTCAACAACCGTCGTAATCATCGGCATTTCGCTTTGCCGAAACGGCGAGATGATTTTTCTTAGATTTTCTTCGTTTATTCTCTTGTGGTAGTTTCAAGCAAGAATCACATTATTTCATAAAACTTGCGGCTCGGTCTATTCGATGGCAACAACAGATGTAAACAGAGTATCTTCAATACGTGAAAACGTGCGTCAGATCTCTGAATTCACGTCTATTAACGGATTACAAAAGAATTTCACGAAATGCTAGATAAAATACTTGCTCGCTAGATTGCAGAATTTTCATTATATTAACGGTGTTAACGACTTGTTGATAATTATTACTATGGTCACATGTCGTAGATATCAAGTTTCTACTCACCAAGCGTAGTTTAATACTTATTTTCTTATTGCATATAGGACATTGACCTTGTTACATTTTCTGCAAATGAGAATTGGACCGGCTGCTTGCCTTTCACCCAGATTCATAACTGTACCTTATTTATTTATGAATTACTGTTATTATAGCTACTCTATCTGTAATCCAATCAATTGGGTTACCCATTTACAAAAATCCATCTATGTCTAGCTTTTTACCTGTAATAGTTAATTCACTTGAGGCTCGATCTATACGAACAAAAAAAAAAGAAAAACATTCCTTTTTCTGTGTACCTCAACTTTGATCTTAAAAGAATTTAAATAAAAACAAAAAACCCTCAGAAATCAGAATTTATGTACAATAAACACATTTTTTGTTTCCTTCATTGTCAAATATTGATAAAAAACTATGAAAATATATGATTTTTTTAATCATTTTCTTAATTTAACAGAGTAGCGAAGTGACGGAGGTCGAAGAGCCGCATGACTCTGAGTATGACACAGGTGAAAGTGGGTCTGAAGCAGACTCACAAGAAGGAGAATTAAGGGAGAGTGGCGATGGCCAAGAGGAGGACAAGCCGCAAAGAAAGCTAGATGACGATGAAGACAGGCGTAATCCTCAGTATATTCCGAAACGAGGAACCTTCTATGAACATGACGATAGAACAACGGAGGAAGTCGCCGAAGAAAACGTCGAAACTCCCAACGAAAGAGAAGCAAAGGAGAAAAAAGTCTGGAAAGACAAGGAAGACAAGTGGGATCACGACAGGTATAACGACGACGAACAAGCTCCCAAGAGCCACGATGAATTAGTCGCAGTTTATGGATACGACATAAGAAACGAGGAAGGACCACCCAGGGCCAGACGGAGAAGAAGATACGGGTAAAATAATTTAATAATAATCCGTTAACTCTATAAGATTTACTAATTGGTTTAAAAAGGCGAAGTATGTCAATCCTCGGTATCTTATTAGCAACGAGAAGCTTGGAGAAAGCTGAAGCAGCTTCAATCTTACTTATTTAATGAAATTATTAATCACATCAACAGCCGTGGACCAAATAAATACACTCGCAACTGGGAGGATGAAGATGCTTATGGAAAGCCAGGCGGTCCTCCTGCCCCTGGTCGAGGCGGTGCTAGAAAACCTAACAGAGGTGGGGAGGAGTTCCCTGCGCTAGGAGGCAGCAATAATGTAAGAAATTATCGATTTATCGATATCCGAACTCTGCATTTACATGTTTGCAGAAAATAACTTGAAATTTTCGGGAGATGTGCACAGGAGATACACTTTTGCAGAAATTTATCTGTTCTTCAACAGTAAGAAATTCCTCGCTCTATTCATTGACGTATCTTTCCTTTTGTAGGATGAATCATCAGCTACTTCAGAAGAACCAGTTATTTCATCGGCTTGGTACAGTAACAAAAACAAATCTCAACCTAGAGCACCAAACTTTCCACCTCTTAATCCGCAGCAGCATGAAACCCAAAACTCTAAGCCATCTACTACGAACAATTCTACACCTGCGTAAGTATCAGTTAATTGTGTCTCTAGTAATGATGTCGCTTTTTATCAGCATATGGATGGAACTGGATGTACGTTTCTTCTAAGAATCAGGAAATACTCGTGATTTGAAATGAAAATTCGTTATATTTCCTACAAAATAGCGCACGAGGAGCAAATAAAATTTTTTCCCATGTTTGTCGCTAATATTGAGTAGATTTTGATGATTTCCAGATTTTTTGTATGTCTAGGATTTGAAAAACAAAAAATTATAAACCAAAATATGCCAAAATCCCACGTTATTTTGATCGACGAAAGTTCATGTTTACAGGCAAACCTTCTCCTTGGAATAGACAGCTCTGGTTGTGCTCACAATTTTTTTTCTATTTATTTGGAAGCAAATTAGGGGGCGAATGAAAAACAAAAGTTGTCTTAAGAGGCAGTCTATTGAGTATTAAATTTAGTCAGAATCAGAATTATAGAAGATTGCTGAAGAATTCATTCAGTCTTATTTCATTCAATTTCAGAAATGAAAACAAGACTCCAAGCGAGCCGACTAACCCAGCTTGGAAAAAGGAGTTGAAAAATAACACGCAGAATGAAAGCCCGAATAGAAGTGGTGGCGGAGATGCTGATAAATCTATCAACCACAAGCCCTCACCTCGAGATCTAAACAAGAGACAAGTCCAAGAGAGCGTAAGTCTGGCAGCGAGTAGGGCCAGAGGTCGAGGATTCAAAGGAACTGGTAATACTAACAACGTGGGTACCAACAGATTGGAATATAAATCTAAAGGGCGTGGATCCGGGTCGGTTCTTCTCGATAACAGGAGGAATAATAGCGATAATAACCACAGCGACGATCAACCACTGATTAACGACTTAAAACAAATGAATGTTAACGAAGGGGGATCGTTTCAACAGAGTAATAGACAGAATAGTAAGTATTTAAGATATGTTCACTAGAATGAATCTCGGGATTATGTAATTGGGTCCTTCAAAGGACAGGAAAAAAAACTTGAGGAACCTGAGGAAATCTCAGGAAATTTTGCTAATTATTTTCTTACTCTCTCTTTGAAATTGCAGAAAATTTCTATCCTCAATCCCCAGGTCAAGTTAGACCAGGTACTGTCCCTCCGCGTATGCAACAACAACAGCAGCCTCCCCAGCAACAGTCGGCACGACAACAGCAGCACGACCCAGCTGGGAATCGACCCAAACGTTATTCAAGCCTACGCCAGCGTCCAGCTGTTCCTGAAGGTCCTGGGCAACAAGGTTATCAGCCACAGCATGGGCAACATGGCTATTACCCTCAAGGTATTAGGTTTCTTATGCCTCGTTGACTTCTCATATTATTATCACGAAAATGTTCTTTTATTCATGGAATAAGTTTATAGAAATTGATGCATATCTTCTTACTAAGCGGCTTAAAGATCACTCTCAATTAATCTAACTGGAGCATAATTACCAACTTAGTTCCATTTATCTTTCTATTAATATAGAATTTCTATTCACATTTTCTTAGCTGGAAACTCGAGACCCGTTCTAGATACACAAGGTAAGATTGAGGAAACGATCGAGTAGCCTTGATTTGTTGTGTGCTTGCTGTTTGTCTTTTTGTCGTGTTTCTCCTGTCCCTTGATTTACTCTATCAGTGGTGTTAAAATAACCGACTATGTCTCTTGCTTGAATCAGTAGAATTAGTTGTATATTAGAATAAGAACTCAATAATCGTTATTTATCTTCCAATGAGTGAAATATTCTCTTACATCATCTCCGTAGTCATCAGTATACAAAACGACTTGCGTGCTATTTAAAAACTCGTTAATATAAAACCGCAACTTTACCACACACTTTGTTTTTTCCTCATTAATTTTACATAATTAAGATATAGAAACGCCTTGGTTATCTAGATTCAGCCTTGTTTTTGTCACGTATTCGATGCACGTTTTTTGAAAATTCAAGTTCCTTGTGGAAATTTCATGAAAATATTGCTTGAGGCCTTTGAATAATCATTTTTCAATAATTTTTATCGCATTTACCCGCTATACGTCTAAAAATGTCGAATCTTTTCTTGAGATTGAGCGTAAAATTTTTCACATTATGAAATTATTACAAACTATTTTTCGCATCCTTTCAGGATATCCTCCGGGTCATTTTGATCAGGCGGCACCAGTTGCTACTCCTGCAGCTCCACTGGCTGGACAGCCCGTACTTCCTTTACCTCCAGGTGGTCAGGCGGCCAATTTTGCTCCTCCACCTTTCTTGGTACCTCCTCCCCAATTTTTACCACCTCAAAGCGCGCCTCCCAGCATGATTAACTATGTTCAAGGACCTAATGGGCCTGCTTTTCAACCCAACTTTCAAGGATATCAAGGCTTCAGTCCTCCTGTACAGGTGGGTTCATATTTTGATCTGTTTAATAGGCTTTTGTGTCTCGAAGTAGCTTTTATAATCTATTCATTATTATTATTCCTAAAACATGTTATTGTCGCTTTTTCGAATACGAAATTGATTGGAACATTGAATTGCTCTGGACACAGTCACGAATGAAATAAATCCTAATGTTTATAACAGAAGGGAAATGAAATTTTGTTTTTGAAAAGCTTTATGTTGTTTAATTGCGTGTTATTTTCAGCCTCAAGGGCCACCGCCACCTCAAGAACTGTTTCAACCTCAAGGCTGTACTTATTACAGTCCAGCCCAACAGCAGCAGCACGCAGTTCCTATGAGAAGACCGAAGGCTGCGATTCCCATACTTCCACCACCTGATAATCAACAACATATGAATAGTCGTGGCAGAGGCAGAACCACACAACAACAAATACTCCCATTACCCGGTGGTGGTATGCAAAGATCTCACATGGAAGGTAAGAACATGGGTTTAGAAAATGAGGCGAAATTTATACAGGGACAATTTGCTAGCGTACAATCGGAGAAGCAGGTTGTTGTTGATCATTTTATTCCGAATGATAATGTTAACAACGAAGTGGCAATAACTTACGCTGACAATGGGGATAGGAATTCGTCTAATAATGAAATTGACAATAGTTCGAAAACTTCTAAGGAATTAAAGGTGAGCTTGGATGTTGTTGTTGTGAAAGAGCAACCCCAGCGTTTTGTAGAAAGCGATGATATTTCTGGCAAACCGTTGGAACAAATGATCAATAAAGCAGAGCCTGAATTATCCAAAATAGAAAATACGGTCGTGGAAAGTCCCGCGATCGAAGAAACTGCTGCCTAGTTATTTGTAATTAGATTTTTTATCCTACAATTTCTGATGATCGTGGAATCATTATGAATCGAATAAAGTTAGAGAACTATTATCGACGATTAAACTTCACTCAATTTCGCATATATGGATATATGCAACTGCAAAAGACACGATCATGCAATCAATTCAAAGACTCGGCTAGGCACAGAATTTATCGCAAATCGTTGCTCTGCCGCGTTCCGACATCGGGTACTGTAAATTATATACTTAATAGGTATTACTAACTCGGGCTGGTATCATGTTTCACCACTTTAGTCGCTTGTAAATTAAAGAGAAAAGAAAAGAGGGGGATTAAATGATCAGATCTATATTCTAACTGAATTTTGGGGCAGCATTAGCCGTGAATAATTTCAATTCGTAATGAAATATCAGTAACGAGGACTGTAGCATCGTATCTTGCTGGATCCTGGAATCATAAATTGTACATTTTTAATTTATGGTATGTAAAGAGCCAGCATGAGAAGATTTTTCTTTGAAGTTTTTACACAGTGGTTTGTTTGATGAGACGATTTACGACGTTTGAAAACACAGAAATAAATAAGTAAATATTATATAATTGAAGATAAGAAACAGAAGGAAAAAATCAATCGATCAATAGATTGTACAATCGTAAAATTTGTATTGTAATAATTATTGAGTTAGTATAAACTTATAAGGTTCATGAAATTGTAAAAATAGTAAAAGAAAAAAAGAAAAAAAACAACAACTTGGATTATATTATGTAATAAAAGGAACATCTTCACAGTTTAATCACCTGACTTTAATTGCTTACGAGTACGTGCATACATAATTGGATTTGAAATATGTAGGAAATTTATCTAAATTATAATATATCTATTCTAATAAATATATTTTTATTCTATAGTTTAAATAAAAACTTGTTGATTATTTCGAAAGTATAATCGTTTTAGACAAGATATTAAGTTTCATTTTTTTTATTTTTATTTTTTATCCTATAATGATATGAAAATTTATTCACTACTTATTCAATTCCTTAAATTTCGTAATAGTTCATTAAAAGAAAGAAAAAAAAATCAACAATTTCATCGAATCATCGAATAATTTCTATTATGTATACCTTGAATATTAGTGCAACAATCTTACTTATTTCTGCATCTAATTAACTAAATAATAAATAAATGTCGTGAAAGTTTAACGAAAATCTTTCGAGTCTAAATAACAGATTGTTAAGAAACTCAATCGTGAAGATTTATTCCGAACAGAATATTAATCACAGTTGAATATTGTTACCAATGCTAATTTGTGAAGGACAAACAATATTATCGAATTGAAAGGCTTTTCTTTTACTTCCACGACATATTCTTCTGAGACAACTTTGTTTGAAATACATGTGTATCCAGAAGTATAAACTTTCTGGGTGACAGAGTAAGTAGAATCCGTATTTCCGATCTATTATGTGTTAGATCAGTTATCAAAAAATGACACATTGTGGAAGAGATCATGTTACCTCTTCCACTTAAAAAAAAAAAAAAAAGAAAGGAAACAAAAAAAAAATATCAAAAGCTCGAAAATTTATAAGAACGATTGTTGTATGTAAAACAGATATACCTGCCTTTATAATATTGAATATAATAATAACTCATGAAATAAAATAACGAGAATTATCTTGCCAGTTCTATACAGTTTGGTGAGAAATATCAAGCTAAATAAATGCTTAGAAGAAAATATGTTAATATTATGTATCGATGTAACATTACTGTTTTCTGCTTGTTGTATAGACGAAAAATGAACATCAGCGGGATCTTATCAATTTTTAAATCATTTGCCATTGTAAAAACAATGTCAGACAAAAGAAATTTCAATTGAAAAACAAAAGAAAAAAAAAAAAAACATCCAGTATTAAATTCTTATCAATATCGTAATTTATAATAACGAAATAATTTCAATTTTTTTATTTTTTTCTGATTCGTGAGTAGACATACTTATAATGGCTTGAGAAAAAATGATTATTCCCACACTTTGCATGTCTAACGTTAGGAGTTCATCCCACTGTTTAAAATTATTATCATTATCATTATTACTATGATTATTATTTTCCTTTAGGGATGAAAATATACATACGTCTTTAATATCTACTAACACATTTGTTACACAAGTTGAATTTTACACAAATGTTAACTAATACTTAATTTATTTATTATACACATATAAGAACTAAGAAATCATGTTTAAGTTTAAGGGGACAGAAAAACGTTTAAAACGAGGAAGAAGAAGAAGAAGAACAAAAACAAAAAAAAAAACAGAACGAAAACAATTTATGACATTATCGAGTGACAGTTATTTCTATTTTTTATTTTTATTTTTATTTTATTTCTTGTTTTTTTTTTTTTACTTGGTTAATTTTCGTATCATGAAATCAATACGCAGCATATTTTATGTTCACATTTTGTATCCTAGAAAATTATTCATACATAATTATTATATAATTATAAAAATTGTTAATTTTATACGACTAAAGATGGTTTGAATAACAATAATGAATGTTTTGAGGCTGAAATTAAATACTCTATCAATACCCAAATTATAAATATTTTTTTCTTTCTTTTATCATCAATACGAAACCCCTTATTGTATTTATATTAACTTAATTTTCGATGGGTTTTTGAGATCACTGAAATCACGTTCGTTTCTCGGATAAATTTTTATCCCTACGAAATTTGATTAAGTTCATAAAATATCTATTTGAGTTTTGAGGAAATTATCGAAAGACCGGACATAACGGAATCGCAATACGAAACAGAGAGATTCTTAAAGTGCACGAATTCGTTTATTCGCATGTTATCGATTAATTTCTACTTCTTTATTTCTTTTTTTTTTACAGGAAAATATATTTGGGGAGAATCAAGTAGTTTAATTTGAAAATTCTTACAACACGACGTAACATGATACACCTTACTTTTTTTACTTTCGTTCAATTTTAGTTAAATCATATAAGAAATAGTCAAAAATAATTCAAACGTATGATTGGTATATAATTAGTTTGTGCTCCATTTATGGTGTAATACATACATACATGCGTATACACATATAATTTGTTTTTCAGATAAGTAGTTATTCCTTTTCTATTTTTTTTTTTTTTTTTCATATTTGTGATTTTTTTTTTAAACATTTAATTTATACATTTAATTTGAAATAGAATAAAATAAATTACTCTAATTTTAAGTCCAATTCAAGACCGACTATCGTTATAGTTCACTTGATATTATATTGACCGTAACGATTACATCGAATTTCATGGTTCAATGATTCCTTGCTCTTGGATTTCTCTCTACTATACTTCATGTACATTATAGCAACGGAGGTCATATATATTATTGTTATGTGCATCGGAAATTATGGAGAAAAGATTAATAAATTCAATTCATGAAACGAAATGTAAGTATTATACAGTTATTTTCAGTGCTTAATTTTTTTTTTTTTGTCAAATACACGAAATACTCCATTGCAGTTCTAACAACGTTGAATTAATTGTATTTCTATTACACAAAGCATGTATATAGCCGAATTTGAGAAAGAGACAATACCTACTCCATCAGCATTCACAGCTTGTTTCTGGATTGACAATTAATCATTAAAATATATTATTACTGAGATACATAAATATTAAATGTAAACGAAGTAGGAAAGTTTATCCTCAATAAATTATAGGACTTGATTATATAACGTGAATGGAATACAGGTGTTGCCCATATTCGCGTGGTCAATGGTCATGCTTGTCCGTATAGGTTTGTAATTTATTTACCTACGTTGTTTCATGTTTGTTCAATTTAATCGGCATAATACGGAACCCATATTCATCACGGGCAGTAACTGCGCGTTCGTGCTTGCGGATCATGCGTATACACAATACCAATTCAATCTGGACTGAATTCAAAATTTTTAATTGTTTGGCACGCGGTAGACGTTGAAAAATTCTATAAATATCATGCATTTTGAAAACTGATATCGTGCTCGATTGCAGATCTATACCTCTGATCGTAGATAAAAAGGATCGCGGAACTATTACTGCGATCTTTGCGTCTTAGTTTCTCAGTATTATTATAACAAATAGAAAATTCGAAGAATATTTCAACATAATATGCAGGTAAAACTGCACCATCTATCTTTGGACGTGTTACCGATTGATCGACTAATTAATCATGGCTTTTATAACTCAGAAAACACGATTCCTTGGTCTCAAGATACTTGTAATCGATAGGGAGTGAGCTGAAAGTTCTCGTAATTATGAAGATTAACAATTTATGTAAATCATACGATTTGGCAATATAATTATAGAGACATATTTACATTTACACCATTTATAACTGCACAAAGTATATATAATATGTATGTACTACATAAAAGAGTAGAAGTAGTGATTACGATTTATTGGATGAACTGTATATAATTCATCACCAGGTAAAAAAAATTATTCAAAAGTATCGTTAAGTAGAAAAATTCGATGATCAGAATTATTACAATATTCATTTTTTTTTTTTTTTTAAGTATAGTAGGTAGCTTATGTAAAATTCTATTCTGGTATGATTCTTTAAAAAAAAGGGTATAGGTATAAGTAAGCTTCAGTTTCAGCATCAGTCCTTGAACCGAGTTTGCGAGATGTATCCGTGTTATTTTACGATCAAAATTTATTCCGACTGAAATTTGAAGCTCTCTCTAAACTTTCCACGATTTCTACCAAGAGAAGTTAACAACGTTTTTAGTTGAAAACTTGGAAAGTTACCTAACTGGAAAATCCAAGTTCGAGTGTAACTCAGTCAGACTTATTATTATTCCCCATCTTCCATGCTTACAGCTCCAGATACTATCAAAATTATCCACAAATACAAAACACAACAGAAAATGATGATTATAATACGCAGGGACCATGATGTAATCAAAAAGCTCATTATGTATGATAGTACTATAATCTATGAAGCATTTATGATAAGCATCATTATCTTTTATAGGTATACATATTACATAGTAATGGTTTCGTGTAGATAACACGTATGAAATGATATTTAGATGGCAAAATTTCGTGAATATCTATAATTTAATCCTTTTATCAAATTATCATTTATCATTATAATCTATATAGCTATACGTGATAATGAAAGCATTATTTTCCCTGTATTGAATATAATTTTTTAAACCCTTCTTAGTCATATTTTTTATTTTATTTTGTATAATTTCTTTTCTTATACCTCGCGTTATCGTAAAAGATTGTCAAATTTTTCGATTGTTTTATGCGTTTACAATTAAAGCGTGCTTGATATGATAAGGGACGTTTTTATCGATCACGTTTCAACGTTTGTTGGGAAATTATCACACCGCTCAACGGTATCACCTCAGTACTTTGTTGAATATTGTTGTTGTTGTTACTGTTGCTCGTCGGATGGGATGGAGTATTGTTAGTATTTGATCTTCGAGTACCCGGAACGCTACCACCTCTAGCCATTTTGTAAGCTCCACGTCCGCCTGAAGCAACTCCACGAGGACAGCAGAACGTCCTTCTGAACTCCTTGCGAAATTTTCCTGTAACATTAAATTAAACGGATTTTACTACTACCGGCACGTATCGGAAGACCGGAAATTCGAACAATTGTTAACGTAGTAGGTATTGAGAGAACACCGAGGGCTGAAAATTTTTGAGAGCGAGGTATAATATTATGTATATTCAATCCAAAATTTATACAAAATTTTCGGGGGTATTGTTCAGGACCGAGAGAGACCGAGTTTGTCAGAAATCATTCGGCACGGAATAAAGGGAAACATTTTTTATTTGTATTGTCTGATTCTTTGGCCCGAACGGAATTGATATGCCATAACAATTTGCACATGACGCTTGATGTAGGTATACGAGCCGAAATTGAATAGGGATGAAAATAACGTATACTGGCTCCGCGTGTATACGAGATTTTTGTGAAATTTTTGTCAATATTTGAAAGATTTAGAGAGACAGATGCGTTATGAATATGCATGTAGTGTACCACATCTGCATGCTGTTATATCTATGTAAGCACGTGTTATTTTCAGAAGTTGTTATACATATACAGCCATACATACAAGAAGCTCAAGTAGAAGGTTTTGAAGTTTCTTTTTCGTTTTTGTTTTTTTTTTTGTCTTTTATAACGCCAAGTTACTTCGAAGCATTTTATTCATCCAAGATATAGCAATAGCACATAAGTCTATTTAACATCAAACATATCAGTTTTACATCGAAAGAATTTCCGTCAAGAGATTATTAATAATGATTGAATTTCGTATGAATTCATTTCATAAGATGTTACTGAACAGTGAGTCGTTTCATCTTGTTAATATCATTCTATGAAGGGCTGGTGAAAAAAATAATCGCTCACAATCAGTGAGTGTCTAATACATTACATCTTGCTTTAAATTAGTTATAATATCGTATACCGTCTCAGTAACATTGAAAGAGTTAGATGACGTGATTTTTATTATACCTTAGCGTAATACTTCCCCTTGGTTTTTGTACAAGATTAAAATTATATATAATATGTATATTGTACATATTGGTACACCACATTAGTATACCAGATTAATGATATTATTTTATTTCATTATTTTTACTAAGGTATAAGTACACAGTATTCATAAATCGGGGATTATCTTATAGTATAATATCTATAGTTTTATTTTTATAATCATTAGAATAATCGATAGACAATTTACTAAAATTTCATCTAGTTTAATTGATAAAAAAGCTATTCTTATGAATTAATCAGCATATATAAAATTATCTTCACTTTCATCGTTTCTGAAATGGTATGTAGCTTGTTGGTGGGTGATAATTTATATTAGTAGATAAGTTATACAAAATATTATATTATATATTTCTCAATGAAAATTCAAAAGCAGCGGCCTCATATTTCGATAAAATATTCTAATTAGAATAATAGTCGTTGTGAAGATTAATTATGATAAACTTTCTTCAGTTATTCTTTTTTTTTTCTTTTCTTCTCTATCTTTATAACTGGTAATTAGTGTCACAAATATAATAATGAATAGCATGAATACGACAAGGTATAATTAACTTAATTTATGAGTAGAATTATATGTCCCTATACATGTGTACGTTTCATTGATACAATACGTAAACTCTAATCCTCTCAATTCTATGGTCGGAATTTTCAACATTGAAATACCACGAAGCCGACTTTTCATACCTTGTAGAAAACCAGGTCCGTGGAGCCAGTCAGGAATATACCCGAAGAGACCGTTAACAAATATTCAACCAATAATTATTCTATACTTTAGTTTTTCTTTTTTTGCATGCCGTATAAAGAGTAGCGTTATATATCTTTTCAGAAGAAATGCATGTCAATTTACAATTAACACAAGTCACATACTCAGATAAACGAACCGTGATTCGAGGTCTATGAAGTATTCTATTTTCTCATCGAATAGACTCCATTATTCCAAATTTGACATACATGCATGTAATTATATGTATATCCAGGTATCTATTTACAACTGCGCGTATATTTCGTTGAAAAACACACACGAGTGTTGAAATCGGTGTTTATAAATTTGCCTACAGAGATTTGGAGCAATTAAGCCGCAAGTGACGTAAATCGTCAATAATTTGGGGACAGCTCAGGTATAGGATCTGTAGCTACATTCTATTCTACATGTACCAACGCCAGTGGATCCTGCATTCTCTTCTGTAGTTTCAGCTTCCATCCTGCTCTCGAAGGATCGTTTTGCCCAAGTGACCCGTCGTACCGAGGGTCAAAGGTCACGACGATTTTGCGCGAGGTGATAACCGCTCGGAATTGTTGGCCGACGACTAACACCTCTGATCTCGTTGTTAGCTGAACAGTCCAGGAAAGTACGACGAAACTCCTGCCGGAACTTACCTGGAAACGAATCAGAAATCCATCGTCGTCAGCACCGTTGATTTATTCACGCTTATCGTTTTTTTTTTTTCTTTTGTTTCATTTTCACACACGCGTATTCATAGGTATAATACCGTAATCGAGGCAGATTATCATTTTTTCAAAACTGATATCACAATTATATCAAATTTCGTATCAAATGATCCGAAATAATAGGGCGGACCCTTTTTTTATTACGCAGGGTGAGGTATCAAACATTAATACCAGTACACGCATTGATCTTAACGAGCCTAATGATAAATTCATTTTGAGCTCCTGATTTCTGTAAATGATGGGAAGAAACGCTATCAGAGTTACTATTCGAATGTTATTAGTTTCTATTAGTACTCGATAGTTCTTTTTTTTTTCTTTTGTCTGTTTCAACGATGAGGGTGGAGCACCTAATGATATCGGAGCATCTTCTGTGGACTTTATCTTGAAATAAATTTCTTTCTCTCTTTCGTAGGTTTTCTCGAGATATAGAATTCCATTAGTCACTTTCAAGACCTACTCGCGAAAGGAGAATAAAAGCTTTCCCACAGCTTCCACTCGAGATCTAGCTGATTAGATAAAGTATCTTCGTGGAAAATTCGGAATGACAACTAAAAAGTGATGAAAAGTTATAACTATACAAGTCGAAAATAACGGGGTGAGTGATATCGTACTAAGCGCGCATTCTGGACAATATATTTACGCGAGTTGAAACTGGAATTTGTTTTCGAATTACCGCAATACATTATCTAGATGTGGATCAAATTAGTCTAGTTGATAAACTAAATAGACCAAATAATATTGCCAGATTCACTTTGAGCTTTTAGTGGGCTATTTGCAAGTCCTTTCTTAAAGCTGACCATCGCTTCAAGATTATTCAAGGACAGATAAGAAGAATAAAGGCAAACCACGAAATCCACAAGACGTCAAGATGATTCGGTCTCCCAAAAATCTCAAGAGTTAAAAAAAAAGCTGGAGTTTTTTCATTTCGGTATGAACAACAGCAGGATGCAAATGAGGCAAGGGCCACAGATCTAATCCTGGATAATGGATTATTGTTAGACAATGGTGGAAAATAAATGAGGACACGCTATGGTAAAAAGAAATTAATGATGACTTGAAAAACTCATTACTTTTTCCCCTCATTATCAGTTGGACGTAAATTACGTCCTGAGTGATTCGCCTTCTAGAATCTAGATTCTAGATCTTCCTCGCGAGGGACGAGTATATTGGAAAATAAATGAACATTATAATGTACAATCTTCGAATGAATATGAAAACATTGAAGATTGCGGATCTTCGCAATGTTGGCACTATACCTACTCCCCTCGGCTGAATTTAACGATATTGTGTTGACCAATATACATGAAAGTCGATAAATGTGTGGATCTTGTTTGTTGACCGATATTTTCTCTTCAGACGAATAGAACATCTTTAATACATTTTCTTTCAGCTATGTTCATAAATATCCATACTCGTAAAACTTCGCCTTTGTATCTATTAATATCCTCACTTTATTAGATCTTGTTAGTAACATGCCAGAATAAAACCACATGTAAAACACAGCACTTGGGCGGTTGAGTGATATGTGTTTGAGTGCCAATCAATTCGACATAACATGCGTCCACAAATTTGTTATTTATTATTAGTCATTTTCCATTTTCCACCCACATAGATCATTTCCACTTCCGTGATAACATGAGCTACAAGACTATACGTGATTTACTTACCGCTCATAAAATTGTAGATCAGAGGGTTTACTGCACTGTTCGCATAGCAGAGCCAGTGGGCCAATAGGCTGACCGTTTTCGTTGTCTGGTTCGCTTTGATTGCAACTGTATACCTGCAGAAAGAGATAAAAAATCAAATTTGTACAGTTGAAGGGTAGCAGGAAATAGTGAAAATAGAGATAGGGAAGAAAATTCCATCAGTTTACGACAGCGAGATGTCTGAAACGCGAAAACTATTCTCATGAAGGTAAGTTGAATTGAATTTTTCTCACGCGGTTGCAGGTAGAAAATTGTTTGCAGAACAGTTTTCCCGGTTTATTTCATACCGTAGATCAGTATATACATATAGAAGCTTGAAACTTTTTTAACGCTCGATCATTTTCAATTAGATGAAGTACGCCGGCTGTCTTGCAAACCAGTGCAGAAATTTTAATTAATTTCCTGAAAGGATGTAGCTGGTGTACGGGCATAGACGTCGAAATGTCCTTTGATGAATATAACTGGGAAGTAGTAAAGTAGTGTATGCCGGTCATAAGGGTAGGAACTGTCTTGTGAGAAGAGAAGCTTAGCGACGACCCCTGGGAGAATATAGGCTATTTGAGAACACATTCAATGCTCCTCGGTATATCTACCTCAAAATGGACAGCAAATGAACTGGAAAGTAGCAGACGGCGAACATCAGTACAACGGCTACAAGCATTTTCGCAGCCTTTCTTCTCGACCGTAGCTGACCCTCGAGATTACCAGGGTTGTTGGTGGTTGCGATTACGTGACTTCCTCTACTTGAAACTGAAAATGAAATAACGTTTCGTTATAACTTATCCTATCTGGTGTACTGACCGAGAACACCCACCCATTTTCACCGATCGTTAACTCACCCTCGATCATTTTAGCACGTACGTAACACACGCGGTGTTCGCAGGAAACGTTTTTCAATAAATTTTTGTCGAATTCATTCTTCTGCGTATAGTAAAAATAATCAACGAAACTAGAAAACGACATTCAAATTACCGAAATTCTATAGATACATTTTGCTACCAATTATAACGGCGTCGTGGCGGATAGGGTGATTGGCGAAGCCTTTGATGGGGTAGATTTGAAACTGCCTAACCTAACTCCAAGCAAACTCCAAATCTTGTAACACCCTCGAAATTGTGACGAAGTAGCGAAATATCCTGCCTAGTATCGATTGCAAAATATGAATTTCACTCGCAGAGGGATTTCGTATATCAAGACCGTGCTTTGTAGGATCAATATAGTTTCACGTAGTAGCTAATATTTGCATATTTATTTATAGAAGTGAGCGAAAAAAGCCAACTGCGAACATTAGGGTGGGAATAGAGGGTGCGTCTTCTGACACGCTGAAGAACCTTAATTGCAATATCGAACTCTACTTTGCTTAATTAACTATATAACGATCGAGATTGACTCCGTAACAGGGACTTCTGTTCCCTTCAAACTACGATGCTTGATTTACAAAGCCCTCGAATGTACTGTCAGATACGTACTAATTGCCTTGGAGAAAACACCACCGCATAATTACTAGTTTTATTTTACAGCCGTCCGACGATCGGACCTTTGCTACATTTTATGTTTAACATCGGTTTTATGCATCGTTCGAATCATTAATTCGCCTTGGCACGCATGCAACGATAATATCCGCATTGGTGTTGGTGCTGGCGTACCTATATCGTTTACGATTACCGGTTGCAGCAGTCAGTATATGAATTGATGACTGAGTTAGCCTGGTCTATTCTACAGTTGAAAAACATGCATTTCTAACCCCCGACCTCTGGTCTAGATGTATCATTAGGCACGTATGTGACCCTGCTCGTGAATAGATTCCGATGGACTTATATTTAAGCTCTGTTTGTTATTCTCTGAGTACTAGCACAGATTGCAAGTCAGATTACCATAAACCACTTCGTTTCCATATGTACCATGTTTTGTTATGTATTATATTTCGCATATCTGATGCTCTGGGTTACACTATACATACCTCGATTCATATATTAAACGTATATAATAGATTCGTAGGGACATACAGAGTGTCCCACCGTAATATCACCGTGGGAATATCAAATATCTCTACCTTCGAACACGAAAATTCGAATGACATCGGTGGTAATTGTACTTTTCTAAAGAGCAACTTGCCTTTTAGTGAGAGCAAAGTTGTTGGGTGGTTAATCCAGCTGGAATCAACAACTGCCTATAAAGTTTCATTGTGAGTTACCGGTTTCCAAATAAAAATTGACTAAATTCATGGCACACGCGATATACTTGTTTTAAAAACTGCCCAGAGTGGAGACTTTAGCGATGGTTGGTTGCAGTACTTGATGAAATATTACAATTGTTTCCGTGAAAAGACAAATCGAGGTACTTTCGAATTCAGGGCGAAATTTGGAGCATCGGAAATGTGGAATTTAAGGAAAATCTCATCGCATTTTATAAGCTCTTTGCTAAACTACTTTTCTTCTATTTTTTCTTCCCCCTAGTAATAGAGATATAAAAGATTAAAATGAGACACCTTGTATGCACATACGATTACCAGCTCAAAAGCTCTCCGGAGAGGCTAATAGGGGTGCGTGCCTACCACGGAGAGAAATTTTCCAGAGAATTTCTAACTCGGGACGGATATGTTATGTCGATAGGTATTGTGACAAGTCATTGGGCAGAAATTTTCTGTCGTACTGTTTACCTTAGAGTACTGAAATGCCGATGTCAAACTTTTAGGTACGTTTGTCGCGATATTTAGAACGTAACAATCAAACGAGCACTCGCATTTCTTTTGTCACCTAAGTGTATGTCTTTTTCTTCAACGTTTTTCCTGTTGAAACAACCTAAGTTCATCAAATTAATCGACCTTTCATCGTCTTAAGTGGATTTGAGGGGCATTTCAATTCCATTAGAGTACACGAAGTGAGGGGGCGAATAAAAGAGAAATGAAAACACTCGACGGGATGTACGTGCTTTCTATCACGAAACATAAAAAATTGATAGTAATTTACAATCAAAAAGTGAAAATCCATTTCTGCTATTCTCTCCAGATATTGGCGCTGCAAAATTTTCATTCGATAGATATTTTTCTCTGACTGTATATTCGCAGTACAACGTTGATAAAAATCAATCATCCTCGCGGTTAGGGTGAAATTGGGTATCGGGGAAATAGATTGCGGAGGGTCACTCACATGTGTGTCCTGGGATGTCACTCCTCCAGAGTACACGTACGATTTGCCAGTAGGCGATGCTCATGAAGAGAAGGGGTGCAGTGTACAAAAGGATCAACTTGATGATGGTAAACGTTGCCTCACTTTGTTGACTCCAGGAAGGAGCGCACTGAGTGAAAAATATCGTTTCCACCCTGAGTTTACGGTGGACCGTTTGTAGCACCATCAAATCAGGAACATCTGTACGAAAATAGGAATCTAGATTGACTGGATATATAACGTGCTTTAGTAAATATCTCTATACGCATAAGATAGCTTATCATGCGGGTTTACATAGCCCAGCTTTTATACTTTGAAACTTCTCAGATCGATGGATTTTTCTTTCTTCCTTTTTTTATCTGTTTACTTACCGAAAAAGAGAGCGACTACCCAGATTACGATGATGGCAGTTTTTGCTCTGCCCGTTGTAGACTTGAACTTCAGAGGGAAACATATGGCGTACCAACGATCGATTGAGATGAATGTCAGTGTCAGGATGCTCACGCTTACTGAGACCGTCTGAAACACGAGTTCGGCAAGTTTTACACCTTTGTTTCTTAACATATTTCATCTAATAGGAAAAACCCATATTTCCTACGCCCTGATTCCAGAACGTATCAAAACATGTGCTGGGTCTGGTTTTTGTCAAAGTATTCCTGATCTGTCGTCATTGTAATTTTCAGACCAGAGGATATCGACACTTTCCGTGTGTCAATTGCATCACCGTCAACGTGACTTGAGGAGAATTCAGCTACGCGGTTCAGCATGAATCCGTCAGATAATCCTTCCAAAAGAGAAATTCCGTATATGGTTGTATAAGAATTCACGGAATTCGAGTGTATATTTTGACATGCCACTACTATTGGATTTTCGGTGACAGCCATCCATGCTCTGCTATCCCATAAGCATCGGAATTTGCCACATTTTCTTTTCCTTGGCACTTTTTATTTATAGGACCATTCAATGCAAATGTTGTCCCTGCCCGTGTGTTTGCTGATATGTTGCGATCGATGGAGGTACACACAGGTACTAAAACCTGAGGTGTTTACCTGAGACGATCATTAGTAATTATGGCATTTGGTCTAGATAATTGAACCCTCGAGTTTTATGTATACCTAGAAGTAAAGTGCAGAAAATTGCTAATTGTAGTAAGGATACGTGTAGGTAGATGAATACTGTACTTATATCCCAATTATCGAAAAGCCTTTGTATTCGTCGCAGAATCGAGTCTCTTTTCCCCCTTTATTCTGCGATTTGCTATAGCGGATCGGGATTTAGTTTCAGGAGATAAGAGAGTAGCAAATTTGGGATAAACTTTTGGCATTTGAAAACGGGGCATTGGGGTGAAGATCGATTAAGTGTAGAACCGCTCCAACCCATTGCTAGTTTATTGTTATCGGTTTTCTTCACTCCCCAAGCCCTCCTCTGCGACGCACCCTCAATTACAATCTCCGTGTTTTTTCGGATATGCGCGAAACCCTTATCGGCTCAGAGATTTCCTGGAAATTGTCACTCCCCAGTTATCTTTGCCCTACTTCTGTCTTTCTTTCCCTTCGAATTGTCATGTATTTCTAGCCTCGTACAATACACTGATAAAACAAAATAAAATGAGATGTTAGATCTACCGATTCCCAATCATTTTTTTTCACACGAGAATGTGAAAGTTTTCGCAATTATCCGAAAGTGAAAATCATTCAGAAGGATGAAACGATTGATGAAGTAGCTCTTATTCGAAAAATTATATCGTCCGTGCTTTGGAAAATTGGTCATCTTTCATATGCACTTGTGTGTAGGCTTTCCACACGAGGATATATATTGAATATTATGTACAAGGAAGCTTGGAGTAAATAATGTGGTTAGTGGTAGGTAATGGTATTACGGGTGCCTTGTCACGGGTAGCAGTAACGGTGTTGGGTATAACGAGTCAAATTAAGGCACGTGTATCCCATCTCTTTGACGACGATAAATGGATTCGATTAAAGATGGCCAAATTATGTCTTCCGCACGATCAGAGGCGAATACTAACGAAAAAATGTATTTGATGAGGCAAATATACTTTTGAAATCAAAACTCGTCGTGACTAATTATTATGCTAACGTCAAGTCTGACAACGAACTACTGGCGCCAAATTTTAAGCTTAATTTATAGTCATTAGACGTCGTCGTCGGTGTTCGTGACAATATGGAAGACGCCTTGTTGTATCAATTTGAAAGTTTTAATCAGTACATCGGAATCAATGGAATAATTGTGTCCGGAGTTTTTCTATTTTTCCTAATACTGTGAAAGACGGGAAAGATCCGGTATGATAAAAGCGAAGTAAAGATAAAGTGATGAAGACGTTGAGCAAAAAAGTTCTATTTCAAAGGACAGTAAAGGTAAACGCCGCGAGTATTTTCCATAAATAGGATCCCTTGAAGCTGGAAATTCCGCCGCATTTACCGTGAGATATTTTATTTGCCAATTTATTCACGACTGGCGTTGATACGTAACGAATTAGCAATCTATATCATAATCTCAAAACTGAAACGTCGGTTGTGGGCGTACAACTTTGAGCTCGAGGTAATTCGGATTTGAGAGATAAAGCTTTTGAGAACTCCCGGGACTAGGAAATTAATTTATCCCCATCAACCGTTTGAAACGAAAATCTATTTTACGAAAACATTTTTATGTGAGTTACAACACTGTAAGTGAATATGGGAACTTTGACGTCGAATTTTTACTCCAAATCCCTCACAATTTCTAATTGTTCTTATTTGCGTTGCTTTACACTGAAGTCTGAAAATAACCGATTTTTTCTATTTTTTCGCTTAAAAAATGGGGAGGGTTTCGGAATAAAAACTTGACGTGGAATTCCCAATATATTTTTTCTCGACTACGGAGTATAGTATCTACACAATGCGTGCTTGTATTTTAATTCATGATTCACTCTCAAGTCTCAAATGATGTGAATTGTATTATGTGATAAATGACTCGAAGGTGATGTATTTTCTCCCCAACACAAGCATCTTTCATAAACCTTAATTGAGGATTTAAGAGCCTTCCTTTGAACCACGACCTGCAAGGGTTGATTGAATCTTGTCTGATATTTTGGCCTCAAGGGTACCTGAGTTACAAATTACGTTTCTTTGATTCTCGATTTCTGGTTTTCTCTGTGTTCAAATAGTTTTAGTAAAAAAAAAAGACGTGATAAAGAAATATCTTCTATCAGGGTAGTCCTTAATTTAATCATTTTTCACTTTCAATGCTCCTATGGACCAAAACACATCCAAATATGTACAAAAAAATGTAGCCGAAACCCTAGGTTCCTATCTCAACTCTAAGTATCTCCCCAAAAACTTCAAGGTACTTAAAATTGAGATAAGAACCTGGAGTTTTGGCTACTTTTTTTCGTATATATTTGGAGGCGTTCTGGCCCATGGAAGCATTGAAATTTGAATATGACCAAATTAAAAACCACCCTATTATGCATATTCGAATTAAATGGCACCCTGGATGGTTATTTGATGGTTCTTTTTTTTTTTGAAAGAAGCAATATACGAAATTGTTGAGAGTCTCCACAATTGTTAATTTTGAGACGAACGGTTTTCTGTCGAGGTACATGTGTGCCGTTGAATAACGGTATGTAGATAGCGACTGGTACTATACGTATGAAACATGGCAACAAATAAATTCAGGGTATACCCACAGCAACGATGGAAATTACTTTACTTTAAGCGAGGATAAAAGTTGCCAATTCATGACGGATTAAATTTCGTAAAACGAATTTTGAATGGTCTTTGTAGGTACTGAGCTTGTAACTTAACTTAATAGACGTATTTGATTAAGTTTTTGAACCAAGTCGTCGATTACATTTACTTTGATCCCGGCAGGTGAAAAGCTAGAAAACGGCGTTCATCAAATATTTTCAACCACCGCTCAGCCATTTTAAGCCGGGTTCATACCAGTTTAAAGTAGAGGCCATTCCAGACTCATTTTTTTCCCCCGATTTCGTACGGAAATGACTATAACATTAAGAAAATCGCCGAGATAAACGCGTCGGGTTATCAAGGGGTAGCTACTTGGTTGCCAGGTTCCATAGCTGTTTGAAGTTTTTTAATTTCGCACAGATGCCACCAAAGTCTCACAATTCTGCAGCCTCGTAAAACTTTACCCTCTGCTATATTTAATTAATTTTGCATCTGCAGGGCGCAACGAAGGCTATATAGTTCTTCCTCGAGACTATATGTGCGTATCCAATTAATCACGCTCACATATCTATGCATATCTATATACCTATATGTGGATACGCTTGTTATTCCGTTCATAGAAAAAGAATGAAAAAAAAAAACACATTACGGTAAATCGGAAAGGGTATGAACATTTTTTTCGTCACTGCGTGGTTGTGTAATAATTTCAGTCTGGTTGCTGAGTCTCAGCGATTAATTCTAACGTATCATCGTGTCTGGGGAAATCTAATTTCTTTTTCAGAAACAACGAGTCTTCGTTGTACATCCTTGCGACTCAACCATGTAGGTGTTTTTTCTGCTTTAGTGTAGGTATTCCTTCGTGTAAAGCTCCACGTCTTTGAAGTATCTCGCTCTTTTTTTTATATACTTAGCTCTGTAAAATGAGTTGGGAATTTGAGTATCCCTATGGGAGACTTCTCTTCTCATCAAAAGGATTATCTTTGTATTCGAGTCTTTGAAGTAATTCGTTTTTTTTCGCGGCATTGATCGTCTTCTGAAACCCATTTGTTATCGCAATTTATTTCAGAACTTTGGAGATGTATAGGAAGCACACCTGTTATTGCGAAGCCTGATCGCAACCTCGAGAAATAGTTCAGATTAGTTTTCTGAGATAACAGTCTGGGCGATATTTTCATACTAGAGTGGGAATTCTCGTATTATGTGATAAAATAAAGAATATATATATTTAAAAATAAAAAACTTTACACTACAATATAGATTTTGACCATGAAGCCGACGTTTAAATTTTTATTTAAATAAATAAATAAATAAAAATTTACTCAGTTCATTTTTAATGAAGTTGAGGTAGATGTGAGATATAATAATTTATGTATGTCGGAGAACCCGGGGATCCTGGGTTCGGAGGATACACGGGGTGATGATTCGGCTCACCCATGACCCCGTGGTCTTGCAGACGTTCTTTTTTAAGTGTGGGTGTCTCGCGAGCGTAATTCGGATATAAGACTATTTTTAATTTGGGTAATAGGTCGTGTCAGTTCCGAGCTCTAAACACAAGTGATCTAATCACACCTCGACTCTGACAAGGTAAACTCTCTAAGCCAGTAGAGAGGGGATACCTTACCTACCCCTTTGTGATAACACAAAATTCAAAACAACAGAAAAACTCTAGATACTGATTTCTTATACTAAGCTTAAATATAGTGACGATTTGGATGCCTGTTGTCTGACGTGCCGACATGTATGATAAATTTCCATATTATTTCAGATTTACGACGTTATTGACGTGTTACTATAGAAGTTTCGTTTGCCTTATTCGCAAAGCATAAAGTTGAACAAAGGATTTGAGTGACTGCGCTAACTCAGTCATATTGTAGGTATATGATGAATTGGTTGTCTGCGAGTCAATTTAGGGGATCCAATTTTGTGTCTGAAAAATTCTTCTTCCCAGTAGGAGTTCTTGTATCCTTTGTTCATAACGTCACAAGCGTATCATTCTGACAATAGGAAATATATAGATGATACATTGCCATATTCGTCGATTTGAATTGAAATTCGTTTTTTTTTTTTTTTTCTGAACGTGCGAGGGCGTAAAGGCGTGGAATGCTGTGTGCGAAACGGTAGAAAACCTCAACCCAACTGGAAAAAAATTGCTTCAAATCGGATAATAAACTTATCCCATGCGTGGCTATATTGGCTTATGGTTTAGAGTAAGGGGCGCATGTCTTATGCATGGCAGTTTATACCACCCTCGAAGAAAACGTTTTTCAAAGTAGCTGCGATCAAAATCTCCTTTAAAAACTGTGGGGTATAATATATGTCATGCTGACGAGGATATTTGTTGAAGATAACAAAAAATTCTATGAAAAACTCTCGGGCCAGTCTTTTTTACCGCGATCGACTGTTACACCTACTAAAAATTTCCCTCCCACCTGTTTTATTCTCCCCAATTTTTATTTTTGTCAATTTGCGAAATAAAAATTCGCCAAACTTATACACACGGAGTGCCAGTTTCATTTCGTTTCGTAATATTTTCGAAGATGTGAAATCATTTTTGAGTTCAGTAAGAGATAATGAAATTTAGACTCTAGATATATGTGGATCCGGCGAAGACGAGCCAATTATTTTGGGCCACAGATGTTGAACCAATTTTCAGAAACTGGTATGGAAGAAATGATATGTCATTTTCAGATAAATTCAATCCCTTCTACACGACTTAATCGAATTAAATGGCCTAAATCAATTTCACGTCATAAAATTCAAAGTCTACTTTCTCCACGGTCAAAGATATTCACCCAGGGACTAGAATTCGCAAAGGCACAGCTCGACAGATTGCAAGATGCTGTGATTTTGGCATCAGGTGGACAGACGGACAAAGAGTGAACAAATTTCTAAAGAAATCCCATTATAGAATTCAGTTCACTTTCTGTCTACCTGCGAACGTGTTCTGTTCAGTATTCACCGAAACAGATATAAGAGCGTCTTTATTCGGCTTGAGATTAATCGCAGCATCGATATCAATGCAAATATATTCCCTCTGCTGGATTCACTGAGTGTGTATTGGCATTAGCTTCAATACAGGGCTCGAGGTTTCGGTGAATTCATTGTCTGTGACGCTGTGAATGTGTCTGACAGCTGAGTCTGGATATTCAAATTCTTGGGAAACGAGGAGGATTTCTCACAAATTGGAAGACAATATCAATCAAAGTTATGTTGTGACCACATTTGCAGCTTCAAACAGATCCATATTGGGTACTAGAGATTGAGAAATCCGAGGAGAAATCTAATCAAATGTCATTAATCATCATCCCTTGTGTAATGTGTATAATACTCGCATTTAAGACATAGATATGTGTACATATTAGTGAGATGATACGCATTACACACGCATATATTGAAATGGCACATTGAATCGGAAACGAGCTTGTCCCAAGAGAGCCGTTGAACATTGTGGATCCGTGATATCGCTGTTGGTTCGAAATTGAAGTTTAAGCTGAAAGCAAAGGGTGCTTTACCGCTATTTCGTATGCGAGACGTTACGTATATCTAATTCGACCCTGTTCGCTAATCGCCAGTTTACCTAATTATAATCCTAATTATAATCGAGCCCATACGTGGGCCTAGTAATTATCTTTTAGATTGTACCCAAACCTATATACTTATACTCATGTATGAATACATGCAGAAGATCACTTTCTGATGATAGAACGGAAAAAGTATCCCAAATTTTCAGGATCTTGAAATAAAGTAGAACTTTATTCTGCACGATCATGCGAACGAAAATGTATAGACGGACGTAGCATTGTAGCAGTCATGTAAAAGAGCTTTTAGTATATTGGTAATACGAACGGGGAACGTATGAATATGAAAACATATCCGACCAGCTACCTGCAGCCGATATTTTATCGCCATTTGTCAATGGAGGATACTTTGTAAAATCGAGGCACGTGCGATGTTTTCTCACCATAATTCACATACGGAATCAATTTGAATCCCCGATTGAAAAATGACAGAAAATTGCATCGAACTATACACAACGTACGGGAAATGTCGTTTTTCTACTTTCTTTGAAAAAGTTATTTCGTTAGGATTTGCGATAGGGAAATCTCATTGGACAATGACATCACACGTTCCAGTCCCAATTGGATCCGTACCGCAATTAAGCATTCTCTCAAACGCTTGTGCGTGGGAGTAAATGAACATTTGAGACATTCATCCTAATTGTCCTCGCCCGTTGTCGACACCCCGCTGCATGGTTCTAGTAGGCTTTTGAGCTTGAATCGACAGAGACAAGGGTCACCGAACGTTAACGACATCAGACCCATTTTCTCCACCCTCGATCCGTCAGCCTACGTACGAATGGATATATAACTACATTTTCTCCACAGGGGGTGAAATTCCTTCACAGCTAAGTTTCCATGCCTTTGTCGTTATACTTACAAGGCCATGCATGATCAAAGGACAAGTTTCACGGATTTGTTGATCATAATATATTGCGGTCATGAACATCATACCCCCCTGTGAGGTGAAGATTAAACGAGTGTAGTTCAATGCTAGCTGGTATTCTATGAACATATTGGACCATTGATTTGCCTGTTTGGTTGTTTATTGAAAGAATAAATGGTTGTTTTTCATTTTTTAGTAAGTACTCTTGTATGTTCTCTTAAATACATACCAAAAACCCTTTATGCCTTGAACACATCCGGATTATAAAACCGATTTTCATGGCTGGAATGTTTTTGTGCAATACAAAAAAACGGGCTTATAATGCTAGACGGGGTTCGAAAATACACATAACCAAAAAATACGTGCAAACAAACGATGAGGGAAACAAACAGACACTCAAAGAACAAACATACTGTTGACTCAAAGCGGGCGTGACATTTTTGTCAGTTTGGTAATCTATTTTCATTATTCACATCATATTTTCTGATCCTGATGCCTGGATCAACGGGATACACAATAACTTTTATTTTTCCTTTATTAATCATCCGTATTATTATAAATAATTAACGACAGCATCAAAGTGCAATGTCCACTTGGTGATAAAAAAAAGTTCAAAAGACAAAAGTACTTTATTCACAATCGTGAAACATCCTGCAATAAAATTTGCTGAATTTTGTTATAGGTGGGAATGTTGTAGGTGTACATATGTGTAGATAATTCACCCCCTTGCACTTCGAGGATGATTCTTTTATATCTGACGGAATAACTTCATCGGTGTATGAGACCAAGCCGGATGTTTCATGCATACTAAATTTGTAATAAATTCTAGACGTTGGATCCGGAAAAAAAAGAAAAAAAGAACAAAAAAAAGAAACAGGTTCTGGGGTAATTTACATTGAAGACGTACAGCCTTACAGATCGTTGAAACGTGGTACAGTAACTCATATCTTTGTATCGCACTCTGAAGTGATGAGTTCTGTTCTCTCCACAAGCGAATGAAATATCGATAAAATGAGAGGAAAATAAAAGAGAAAATACTAAATAGAAAAACGTTCATATACAGTTTTTTTCTTATGAAAAAATTTTTTCGAATATATAATACAACTGCGAAAACCTTGGACATATTGATAAAATATTTCAAAGACTCACAAGTCTTCTTCAGATTATTCATAGTTTAGGTGATATATCTAATCAATTTTTAAAAAATTTTTTTGCGTTTACTATTATTCTTACGAGCTATTCGTCGAATTGCTTTTGCCTCTACACAGTAGTCTGTCGTTGGAACAGCTGTTAGAAGTAGTTAGAATCAAGCCATGTGAAATCTTATAGTTTGTTCATCTTGTCCGAAACTCGAACGAACCAGACAGCCGCTAACTGTCCATAGGCTTTTCCTAAAAGTTATTTACCCGCCCTGAGTAAATTAGTGGAACATGTGGCGAACTTTCGTTCAACATGTACATGTAGATGTATAAAGGTACACATCATCGGGGCACAAGGGAAGCCCCATATATAAATCTAGTTATATCAAATTCAGTTCAGAAAGTTGGGTTTAAAGTTTGATTCTGAAGTGAAATAGTAATGTGGTAAAGGTTCGCTGAGCGATATATAGGCCTTTGTTAATACGTAATGGAAAGACGTTGGATAATTTCGGCAGCCACAGTGGTGATGTTTCGAAACTATGTTGATTTGCGAGTTTAAATGCCACGAAGAAAGCCCTAAATCCAGAAAGATTCATCATAAGATACGTCGATTGAGTTTCATGCTCACATAGTAAAGCCCAGAGTTCAAATGCGTTAAAGCCACCGCAGATTTGTAACTTCATTCATTACTTCATGAATGAATTCGATGAAAAAAAAAGTTCTGCAAGGGTGAGACACCCCTTCATTTTGAACGTGCAGAATTTTCCTCTCTAAGCGCTCATGTAATTTTAATAAAAATTGAAGCTTTTATAGCGAAGTGGTAATTTCAGAATTTATTCTCTACGTAACATTACTTCATTCTAATTCATTTATCAGCCCAGAATAAGGTGGATAATGAACTTTAACAAATAATACGAGAGCATGTAGGTCGCTGTTTTCATTAAAAACTTGTTAGCGAAGACGTGATTATATACTTTACCGTTCCAGCCGCAGGCAGCATATTTATCAAAATGATTGCAATTTCATAATATCCTTTTCTCGTATGGTACAGCTGTACCTATATGATACGTGTATAGTGTATACTATAGTTTTACGCGTAAATTATAATTAGACGAAAATCCTGACCCGAGTCACGTATATCGGCCAGCTTATGAAACTGAAATACCTACATACTGCTTTTTAATATTTATTCAATATGATCTGACTTTTGTGTCTACTGCGAAATTGATTTTTAAAACAACAACTTGGGTCTCGGTAAAGCCCAAAAAATATCTTGAAACTTTCCATCGTCGGTGAAAAGAGGTTGTTCGAAGAAAATTTTCACAGTATTTCAACCCATAGCGTGTGAAATTTTTTTCACGCGGATTATATTTATCACATTTTCTTTTGTGGTCAAATTTGGAAGAGTTGTCACTCGATAATTTCCTCCCAATCCGATTTGATTTTATACTTTTAAATTTTATACGTTTTTTGTAAGGCGAGACTTCATCACGTGGCAATTATAACGCGAGTGACAAATTTTCAGGTTTGATAAGTTGTACGAATATTATTATAAAACCTGAGAAAATAATTTTTTTTATTCTCTTAGTAAACAGCTGTAAAGCTCTGTTAAAAAGCTTCCAAAGTCAGAAGAAACTGCTACCCTGACTAAAAGGTGCGTATATAAAGAACTGCATAAGAAAAAAATTTCTTTTAGACAACCTGGTAATTCATCAACGTGGAACGGTGTGAACTCACCGATATTTTCAATTAACTTGGAAAAAAAGTGTCGTGGGCAGGCGGCCTTCCTGATATAATTGCTTCTGGCCGAACGGTGGAGTGAATGTTAATTACCATCGTTGAGTAAACACTGGGGTACCATGACTAATGGAAAACTGAAGAGGTTGGTTGGACCAAATTATAAGGTCTGCTATTCGAGGTTTAAGAATTCCATGATTGTCGGAAAAATGAATTGTTAGGTTGAGAGAAACGTTCAAAGGACCGGACGCCAGGTGAAATGTGTTTGATTTCATTCATCGACAGCCTAACAACGCGAGAATTTAATTCTGGTTAATAATTGTTGCGGGGTTGATGAAGTCTAGTTAGTTGAAAAAATTAGCCATCTCTGACGAAAAGTTGAATCCGAAATACTGACAATGAGGTCAAAAGTAAATGCCTGCAGGCAACAACCGTCTAAACCATACGCTATTTCCAACTTTAGATAATTAACGTGAAAAGTTTCACGAAGAAAACGGTACACATAGATAATCCGTAAGTATCCTCGTCGGTCGCGAATTTCCGCACAAACTTGTGTACATACCAGTACATAAGCATATGTATAAATCTTTCTGTGCCACCGAGAGGAAGGCCGAGGGTTAACCTAAAGTATCTTGGATTACAAATTGCTCGGGATAAATTGTTAGTGAATGGTTTTAGGTTGCAGAATACGTTATCCGGCTTGAAGTAGTTCAGCCTCTTCGCAGATTCAGTTCAGCATAGTATGAGTTGATAGTTAGATAGTTAAACGTATGAAAACCATCATTGTTACATCCTTCGCGCTTTATTGTCTCAAGCAGCGAGCTACTTAAAATCGCTTGTTCGTTTTGCAGTTGTTATTCTTGTTTTGATAGTTATGATAGTTATCAGGCACTTTAAGTGACACGTTGCACACTTCGCAATGTTTGAACCATTGCCAAAGAGGAACAGGCAGCCATGCAGTGAATCGAAAAGACACAAGACGCAAGACAAGACGCGATTCTAGCGATATTTTCGGATGGCTATAGTCGTAGCCTTTGATCTGCAAATTTTACGATGAATAGCAGATAATATGAGGCGCGTTGTTTCTCGCATAAAGTTCATTTGCGCCAGAAAGGTTCAGTTGATCAGTAGATTCTTTATTTTTTCTGCCGAAATAATGGCTTTTTCGAATACCCAAATTACAGGGCTGGTAGATTTCGATAGCCTCATTCGTCTTCATGGGGGTTGATTTCTGAAAATATCCGAATTAGCTGATAGCGAAGAGCAATTTGAGCATATTTCTTCTTTCTATTTATGAAACCGAATCCTCGGCTTCCATTTTCATCGAGTTTGGGCCAGTGATTCTATTATTCATTAGGTAAAGCCAGTGATTTATTATGAATTGGGTAAATTGTGAACACGCCCACGCCAGAAGCTCCAGTATACCATCGATGATTCAATACAGCTCATTATTCTTGTCTTACATTAATACCGTCAGAATTCCTTACAGCAGAATCTGCAATAGCTGGATGGTCGGCATGAAGGTATTAGTGACATTTTCAGAAATTCATGAAGCAAATTCTCTACCCAAGTTTAAGCCCTGTATAGTTACGATATTTTCAAATAAAATTCGAGTCATTTATTAAGGCATCATCTTATAAAGTCGAAAATATAATAAATATTATTTATTTCTTATTATTACTTAAAGAATGATTTGATCAAATATCCTTCTTTTAATATTTCTTGTACGAAACAATGGTGAAATTATTAGAAAATTCAAATATTTGTATTTTTTAGTATAGGGACTTTAAAAATCCGAGAATGTATGAAAAATTAAATAATATTTGATAATCCTAGTCTACGCTAAGAATTACATCAGTGTCGAGTCGGCTCACCAAGCCAAATATAGTTTGGATAAAAATTTACCTTGAAATTAAATCAACCGTTAATCGGTGTCATTTTTATACGGCTCACTTTTATCTATGATATCTGTGTATTATTTTTACGTCATCTTTGAAAGTGTATATAATTTTGTCATCCTGAACAAACATGTCCCCCCTCAACTGATTAGTAATTTGTGTAGGTATGTAAAGGTCAACGTGTGATGAAAGTTGTATAGGTATACTGATCAGAAAAAGCGGCGAGAATCTATAGACTAAATTGCGATCCAACACGTGCTGTGAATCACCATATTCGTGTAATTTTATCTCGAGGTTGGGTAGATGACCCCTTTCGGTTTTATTTTCGCAATGAATGGATGGATGTTATAAATGAACCTTGTAGTTCGCATGATTAATGGCTGATGATGAGCCAAACGAAACGGTGTAAGTCTGACTATGAGTTGAAAGCACAGATTGCTTTTGAGTAAGTAAGTAGTACGGGAGTAAGTCCATCAAACCAAATGAGTTGTTATTTAAATAATTCCTGTTATTTGGCCATCCCTAATCACGGGCCATTGGCACAAGCTAGAAATCCATCAACGTCGATGGATCAGTGAACGGAACATGATTGTTATATTTTTGCATCAAGGTTGTATCCCCGACGCCGTCGAAGCGTAAATCAGCCTATTTGTTGCTTAAATAAATTTTCGATTGTGTTCTGTCGATATATTATATAATGTGATTTTTTCATTATTCCCTCACATTTTTTCTTCGGAAGTTCGACTTTAAGCCTCGTTTTCATTCCAATTTTTTTTCATTGTAGGCAGTGTCTGTTGCCGAACTCGAGAACTCGAGGGTTCTGAACAAAATATGATATAGACACAAGGCAAAATGAAATAAGGTTTTCCTTTTACGAATTCAAATATCTTCTCGACTTTGGAAATAAATTATTCCTTATTTTCAGTATCACTTTACTGCAGTCTCTGGTAATTTGATTTTATTAAATTTGTATTCGACACCAGCGTATTTTTTCTCTTTCTCTTTTTTTTTTTTTAATCAGAGCAAAGATGCGAATCTTCCTCCCTATCCAGCGAAAATAATATTCACATCATTTTTTCCGTGTCTGCAGTACATCGATTATTCCTTGTACATACCTATGGATAACGACCAATACTCGGGACTCGATGTGAGTAAATTTAGCTAAGCTAATTGGAATACAAATAGCAAATATGCTAACCGGAAGTGCGTAAAGTTAGGCGGGCTATTCCAAATGGTGAATAATGCGATGTTGGAGTTTGTGAACGTGCAGGTTACGAGGAATTGTTGTTTTGTGTGCCATTTCCTCTTTGGCTTGGCTGAAATTAGGCTCTAAGTTTACGATGTCTTGCTTTCAGACTTTGACCTGAAATCAAGCTGAGATATTTGCCTTATAGCTGACGTGAGTTGAATTTCAGTCTTAACAAGACTTTTACCTATTGAATATTTCTTTCGCCTTTTGATGGAAGAAATTTCATTCAATCTCTAGAAGACCATTATGAAGCGATGCTTACGTATAAAATTCGTGAATTTCATGTCTCGTTAGAAATTCTTATCTAATATCACGAATGAGTAATTCAGGGCTTTGGGACATATAGACGTGGTTGAATTAAATCACACCTGCATAAGTAGATGATCATGAAACGGGAATTCCTCCTATTCCGTAATTTACTTGACGGTGTACTCACACGTCATATATGAGCTCTTTCGTAATAGTTTAATTCCGTTGGGGCAAATTGCTCCTGAGGTTTTTAATCTAATAGAAATACACGCCAGGATTTTCTGCTACATCCTCTGAGCGTTTCGCTTTATTAATATACTGCCATACGTATGCATAGATAATTTAATTCAATTTCTCGGGCTGCTAGACAAATATTTCCTATTTGCTTCCAGAACAATAGAGTAAACACAGAGACAGCAATTGTTACACTGGTTAAACACTGGTTAAAGCCTCTAGAGACTAATTCCTTCCAGATATTAACAGTACAGCTTTTCATCCCTCACGATTCCAACTTCTTGGATCTCCTAATTATCTCCGAGACACGGAATTTAATCGATAGGATCAAAATCGTCTGTAAATTATCGAACAATTTCTGTTCAGTATCTAATTCTTATAATAAGAAGTTACCGTCGAAATTTTATGGCATCGAAAAAACTCGTTTGAAAGTTAGTGAAATTAAAATGAAGGTCTTTGCAGAGCTCTTAGAAGAATATATTATATATGTGCAATTTTCCAAAACTCTTCTAACTTCTGAAAGAGTTTTCGAAATTTCGAGAAACTTTTAAACCAATTTTATAATATTGTTACTATGCAAGGTGAATTTTTCAATATCTTTATCTTTATTTGTAAAGTATTCAGTCAATGATGTACATACGAAGAGTTTCGATTGAGGTTCCGTGTTTAATCGGTTGATAAAAGTAAATATATTTTTTTGAAACGGTCTGCAGTAACGATTGAATTAATTTCCTCAACCGATAGATCGTAAAATATCTGCAAGATTTTTACTGCGCGTTTTCCCCTACCAACGTAACTATTAATCGCAGGATTCACCCGACTCTTAGAGGGTAGCGATTTGGCGATTGAGAATGAAGAACCGATTGATGTGAGTAGATGCAGGAGGGTCGTTGAATAAATAATGTCTTGAGGCCAGGTAAAAGACAGTTGTTGATGTATCGACTAGCTGAATAGGGTGAAAAAAAAGATATAAGAGATAAGAAAGAAGAGCGAGATACCTACTCCATATGCAGAGTCAATAATGTCATGAAAATTGAGATTAATCGAGCAAAAGCTGTTGTATAGATACTGTCAGATGCAACCAACGAGAAAATAGGTTACGCGTTTTGTATCGTTCAAAGGCTGACTTATTTTTGGTTAGATAAATTTCGGTTTATACCCCATGAGAATACACCGCAGCTATCATTTCCCAAGTGCGAAACCACCTGCTTCCAAGTTGACAGTTGACGAAGGGGATAATATTTTCAAAAACAAATCACGTTCCATTTATATTTTCACCTTGTGAAGAAAATATTCTATATCATCATATTATACCTGAAATATTTTACGCGTCAAAGATTCGGAGGAAAGACGAATTCAAGTTTATAAAATACACAGAATGATAAATCATACTATTTTCTTATATATTATTGATCAAAAATCATCAACTCAAGCGATCATTACAATAATCTATCGATCCTCGATTAATTAATCGGTCAATCCATCTCAGTCATTAATTCTTGCTCACCAATTCGACAAGTGATACGATATCGACAGGTGTAATGCTGAAGTAATTGTCCACATATATTCAAACGGCGTTTCCAATTTGTTATAATAAACGGTGAAAGGGTGTGAATTTGACAGAATATAAATAGGTAAGTCAATCCCCCGAAATCTTTAGATCCGTAGCATGGAAGGTCTCAATTAATAAATAAAGCGTATCTAATCATATTATGTTTTCTTTACTCGAAAATTTTCACAGTATTAGGTAAACAAGCTTCGGATTATCCGAGTAAATTGAATTAACAGAGAACCTCAATCTGCGTTTTACTCTTATCATAAGCTATAGTCGGATTTTTCCTTGGCGTTCAATACATGTGAGCAATTAATCAGTTTATCTTGGGACATGCTTAGCCACTGTGGTCATCGGGACCTAAAAATTTTCATGCATTTGTCGGTAATAAGTTGAAGTTTATTAACAAGGCGTTCCCAAGATACCTGAGAAATTTCTCAGAGACTTGGGATTCCCTGACCTTTATGTGCCAATATTTGCTATTCTGGCATTCAAACTTGTCAGTAAACTTACGCATATCAGAATTACCGCGAAATTCACGTTGAATAGTTTACGAAGCTACAAGATTATTACGCGGGGTATGAACAGGTATTGTAGTTGGATTTTCGTGCTTGTCGAAATCAGATGTATTTCACTCCGAATTACGTTTCAGCCATTTTTTCGTTTTCGTGAACGCAAGCCAACGTCAGATGATGCGATATATTCCTATAAATATATTCTGCAATCGTTCGCGAATTCCTAAGAAAACAGGTAGGAGCGTTTGCCTTAGGAAGTAAATTTATCGCGAACAAGTATATAGATCGACTATCATTCTTTTTTCGGTCATAATATTTACCCATACGAAACTACGCTTCGAATTACGAAACGAGCTCACGCGTTTCTTCGCGTTTCTCGTTTTCTCGGCCAAGGCTAGTTTCATATAATCAGTTCCGCCGTTGCGAACAATTTCCGCGATTCATCACGCCTCGCGTACCATGCCCTGATCACGTTTGTTAATCAACAGCTCTTCTCGCATAGAATTCCAATCTTTACAGGATCAGTAGTTCGCCAAGCCTAATATGAAAGTCTGAAAAAAAACGATTGAGTTTCACCGAGATGATCTATTGCCACTGTAATCTCTAGTGATATTTATTACCGAATGTTAATTAACGGAATAAAATATGAGATAATAATCCGTAGAAATCTTCTCGATTTTCAAAGAAATATTTTATACAAAATACTTACATCGAGCCCGTATCTTGAAAGATATTTTTCAATTGTTATGTTAACTTGAAGAAAATGGAAAGAAAAGAAATGGAACATTTTTCATACATATCAATCTCTCGTAGGATGTGTTAGAAAAATGTTGGCAAAAATTTGACTTTCATGATCAACATAAACGTGCTAAAAAAAATAGACAATAAAACGATCACAGAAAAGTTCAACGAACATCGTTCGAGTTCGCTTCTGTCATGACACCGTTTCAACAATTTATTTTATTTCAACTTCGCTGATAAGCTGTTAATTTGAATGTTGGAAAGTGAACTTCGGCATTTAATCGTCAATTGTCATATCGCATGCGAATTTGCGGAGGGATAATACTTGAAATAACTTCGGACTTACTTTTACTTCGGAAATCTTAATTTTACTGATATCTATATTATTTTTATATGATTATTGAAGGAGGAAAAGCTCTGGGATTCATTCAACGTATAGGTTTCAAAGTGACAGAAAAAGCTTTGTTTGCCACTAGACATCGTGACGATGAACGTAGGCACGAACAGAAATAACTAGAAACAAAATAAACTGTGAAAAACTTACGAGAACTAAAAGTCAAATTTATTTCTCTTACATTAGGTAACGTAAGCAATAGCTATACGAAACGAAAGTACCATACGTAAAAAAAGTGAGGTAATCAAGCTACCTACTGGTTCGCGTTAAACTAAAGAAAATTTATGGGGGCACAGAGATATACACCTTGAAACAAATTTTTTTTCAAATCACTGCTACTCTTTGTAGAAATATTCTATGGACTCAATTTTTCAACAGGTAATCGCTTGTATTTTAAGATATCATTCAAAATTTTTTGCGATTTTATGGACTCTGCCTTGCATGATTGACTTTACTAAAGAAAAAAATGGTTGTTGTAGGGTATAATCCGCGCATAGTTCATCGAATCTTTTTGAAATTCGGTTTATATATTGTCAAATGATATGATTTTCTGGCAAACCAGTGATATTGAACGTTGACAAACACAGTATGGGTTGAATCGAATATTTTTCTTACCCAAAAATTAAATTCATGATATATCATTAGTTTGATCCATAATTAGATCAATGTAGAATATTTCCTCGAAATTTGAACAAGTTTCGACGAACGATGCAGCCTGTACTCTAAAACAACCACTTTTTCTTCGATGCAATCAATCTATACGAGACAAAGTCCATAAAATCTGAAATAATTTTCAATTCTAGCTCGAAGTACTAGTAATTAACTGTGAAAAGACCGAGACAATGGGATATTCTTTAGCAGCGTATCCCAGTGATGTAAAAGATGAAATTATTTCCCTCAAGCTCATCAACGTGACTTGTCAAATCAGATTTAGAATTATTGTTTTTAGTCATTGCTTTGCACAGAAATTCATTGAAGTAAATTCTATACTATTTGTTGTGAATTTATTGTAGCAGATAGAAGCTGCGAATAGGATTCTCGTTAACTCCAAATTTCCCAAAGGCATGAGCCCTGAGGCCCGAATAATAGGATTTAATCGTATCCCGGGTCGTTCCATAAGCGGATTGTTTTTCGTCTTACAAGGGATGGTTCTCATAAAAAAGTCGAAAGCTCAGAAGTACGCGATATCTTGTTTTGTAGGTCTTATATTCAACATTTCGACTCATTCTTTCGAAAGCTCGCGAGACTAAACGCGTATATGACAGACGACGAAAAATAAAATCTTCTTTGCCCCTTGCAAGGATTCTTTCACAAAAAAAAAACTCGCGGGTCTCACGCAGGGTGGTGAAAGGTAAGAACCTTTCTGCCTTTCAGTATATCCTCCTTTTTTTGAGCAAGACGGAAATAATACTTCCGATGTTGGTGTGATAGAGAAGCCGAGACAATTGACAGTTTGAAAGGCAAGTTGAAAATATTATTCTGGAGTTTTATTTTTCTTTTTTTTTTTCTCTTTCTTTTTGATCGTTTTCTTTTATTTTTTCTTTTTTTGTACAAAAGTTTGCTTCTATTCTAGGGTACGACCCGTCCTGGGGTGAATCGTAACTTAGTCCCTCTGTTTTCACGTCGTAAATTTGAGCCTGTGTTTCGAGAATCGTAGAGGTGTAATCTTCAACCCTCAGCGAACTCCTTATACCTTACGGCATCTTATAATAAAATATTTATTAGACAGGGAAAAAAAATTTACAATATTTTATATAAAACGTGCGATATATGTAACGACGTGCTCAAAATCTAAGCGTGAGTTTACACTAAAGAAAATAGACAACTTTTACGTATTGAAAATCACGTTTCTCGAAGTACCAGCTTGCAGCTGACAGAGTGGAGATTGTTATTCTTGCGTGTACAAGATAATCGCTTTATCTCGCTAGCAGCAGTCCTTATAACTTGCGCTCAAATTCAATTTACTCTTAATCAGTCAAGCCACCGTCACTCAAGCTGGCCGAGAGAACAAAGCGGAAGTATTTATATAATATCAAATTTGCAGCAGCAGCAGCAGCATAATAATCTCAAATTTTTTCCGAACTCTTTTGGTTGGACTTTTTTATTTCAACTAATTGATCCCTATCCAAAAATACCTGACGTGAGATTAGATATTGAAAAAGTAATGCAAAGTATGATAAATCTGGAAGATGATCCTCTTTATTTCGCTTCTCATTAATCAAGACAAATCAATCAGTACGAATTTCGTTGTAAAAAAACAGAAGAGCTCTATAACCGGAAGAAGAGCTAAATTCAATCAAAATTTTGTTTATTACTCCGTGATCAGAGACGATAATTCCTAACCGAGACTCTATCTCGCTCTCTTCCATTGTCTCTGCCGCCAATATTAACCTTTGAAAGGACTCTCCCTAACCAAACGGATAAAGTTCGTCATCGACGTTTGTAATATGTTTTAATTAGATATTGGAGGCGTCGGTGCTAAAATGGCAGCCAACAGCCCCGCGTTTACAAAAATTACGTACTGGGTATGTCTTGATAGCCATACCCCGCTAGTTCTAATACGAACCAACGCGCCATTGAAGTGGCGAGCACCCTTTTTAAACCGAGACATCTAGCTGCGGGAGTATAAGCCAGAGCGGGGATGTTTTACTCGTGAGAAAATCTACGGCATTATCCATCTAGCGGAGGCCGCTCGAAGCTTAGATAAATCTGCCCACGCGACCGTGTTGCGTAAGATACTAGGTATATAGTCGAATAAAAGCTGTGCGAATACTAGCTGAAAAACTTATCGTCGATCATGTAAAGTCATGTATGATAGAAAAGCGAGTAATCGCATAGATTTTAGAATGCAGGATGCTTCGGTCTCTCCGTTTATATTCTATATTCGTTTTGGAAAGACACAATTTGAATTTATAATGAAAATTTTACATTCATTATATACAGTTGATTAAAACTTGTGTTGATCCTTTTGGGAAGTGTGTAGGTATACGAGAGGCTGTTCAAACTAGATAAACAGATTACTTAGTTCTCAGTTGAGCTTCTTTTGAAAGTTACAAAACGTGAAGTGCAGCGACAATTTGAATTCTAAGGGAAGTAGCCCTTGCAGAGAAAAATATTGCACGTTTTCTCAATAAGTATGATTGACAGCAGAAGAGCCAGTATTGCTGTGTTATCTGTTCGGCAGAAAAATTATTGACTCTTTTTCCGTAATAGTTATCAAATATACACCCAGGGTTAAATCGCTCGTATAAAACGCGCGCGTAACTATAGATATACATATATGCATACATATGCTGCGAATATGCACGCATAATCTGAAATCCTCACGCGATAACTTTCAGCCAATATTTTCAACGAATTTTCTCATCCATGGGCCATAATCTATGTTTCATGTGTACAGATCTAATTGGTTTACTTTTTACCCGACTATCAGCTGCTTTTTTTATCGCTTTACAAACTGACATTTTGTTACCAGAGTACATATTGCTTAAATTCTTTAACCAGTTACGCGATCGTTCGCTAGTGTCAAATGTGTCGGTATAAGGAGAAGAAATTTCGGAGGAATTACTCGAAATTTGGAAAACTATTCAACTTCATATTTTTTTACTATTTAATGAATTGTCGATGGACGACCCTGCGTGTCGTCGCTTTTGGAATTACCCTATTCGGTTAACTCCGACGCTTTAATTACATGGCAGTCAAAAGGGAAAAAAATTTCCTTTTAGAAAACCAATTTTCGCGATAATTAATCTGCTAGAATATAGAAAGAGCATCAAACGTAGCTGTGATCGAGTTAGTTAAGCGATTTGCTAATGTCGTTATACCTATACTCCATGGACCAAGATACGACACAGCTTTACTCGATATTAAAGTTGAACAATTTTCATACTTTTTCTAAGTAATAAGAGGGAGGTAAATTATATCGTTGAAAATTTGAAATTCGAAACGATTAATTTCATAGATCTTTGCGTGACTTTCAAATTGACCAAGATAACAGGGCTTAATGCTCTTAGAAACTTCGAAAACTTCTTCCCTCGGAGCTTTCATCTCCAAATGTTCCATCGTGTTAGGCTCTCTTCTAATTAGTCATTACTCTGATAATGAGGCATCATTATCCTCGCAAGTAATTCTCGAATTACTTCCTATCAGCTATTCACACGTCGTTAATATTTGAACACGCTTCAACCTACATTATTGCATTCGAATACACACTATAGAATAGTAAATAGTGAATTTGATTGCCCACCTATTTTACTTTACCTCGCATTTACTTTCGACTAAGCCTTATCTCGGGGCTTATGAAAGTTCGAGTAGGCATATCAAAAAATATTGGAACTCTTTGGAAAAGTTCTTAGCTCAGGTGAGCCTTGAGAATCTTGTTTTACACTAGAAGTTTGGAAATACTAACGAGGTTCCGAACCTTAAATAACACGTGAGCTTTGATCCATAGCTCGTCAAATCTTTTTACTGATCTTTATCGTCAATAAAATTTCACTATCGAGTGCATACATTCAGCTGATTCACGTAGCTGCAGTTCCGATTATATAACGAGGAAAAACAACGTATTTGTATGTTTGCAGATCGTTTATTCCTGATTTAAACAATATATAAAATCTAGAATTCTAGATAAAAAGTTTTCCTCAAATAGCGTGCTTTCAGTAGTTGCTTTATCGTTCTATTTTTTTTGCTCTATAAATATACTGCAAGCACATAGCGTACTAGTAGCTTTCATCAATCTCGAAAGAGTAGAAAACAATAGTGACGTTGGGGGCGAAGCTGTGCAGAGGAATTAACTATAGTGTTAAACTTTTATTGAATATAGCTTTAGATTCGATGGCTAATTCACTACTTCTACCTATATCACAAACAGTTGCACTCGATAATCGCTGACTCCCACAGTTGCACGCTTATTTACACTCGCTCTTTACAACTCGTATTTTTTGCTTTGAGATTCTACCGCAAAAAGCTTCAGAATTACGCCAAATAATCAACCCCTCAAAGGGCAGCTTTGCCATTAAAGTCTAAGCGATACTCGAATCGACTGTGAGGATTTCCATTTGGTTAACCCGCAAAACCCCACATCGCGTTGCTAATGTTTCCGTAACTTGTCCGAAACAAGTAGTACGAAAGTCTGTTTCAATGCTCGGGGGTTTTAGGGTCGCTGATTCTGAATCTGAGGTCTAAAATCCCAGATTACAAACAGTATACAATCAATATCTTGAACATTTAAATAATTCAAATATTTAGATTGCAGAATCTGCCGTTTTGAATTCGGAATTTCAGATCTCAGCTTTAGAATTCCCGTACCTCAAAACAGATGTCCAAATTCGTTTGATGATCTAATTTATACATCGCTTAAAATTGCTTCTTGACTGAATATGACAGATGATAAACTAAGTTCAATATTTTATCAATATTATAATTTATTGTATTTAAAGATCATCGGACCAGAGTTGGCAACAAATTAACAATTAGGATGGAATCTGAATGGAATTAGAGCTTTTGGAACAAGCTCAGTTCCACAATTAAGTAATTAATTCGTTATCATTCGAAGGACAAATCCTAGACGTAACACGATTGAATAACTATATAGAGTGTAAGTTTTTAGATTAGGATCGAGTCCTGTTTATTAAACAAACATAGGTAGAATTTTAAGAAGCGTTATATAAGTTTTTCTGTATTGTCTCCACGTTTTCACATATAGGACAGGAGTCTAGGCACGAGTCGGTTCTCCCTGAACTTGTTTGAGGGAGAAGTTATCCACCTTAGGAAACAGTCTTAGTGTTTCGGCTGGTCGTGAAACTCTTCACCCTTATTTTATAACGCGGATGAGCAGGATAAGCTTTCTAAATCGTTACAAATTTCGTGACTAAATTCACAACGAGATTGTGCGTATAACTTTTCTAAATTGAATAGTGGGATAAGAAGTGTTATAAATTTTCTAAAAATTTTTCATCCTTACTCGGATTACACGCTGGCAGGATAAAAACCGTTTAGCAGACTACAATATAGAGTCGTAAAGCTTTTGAGTCAACATTTCATTTCCAATAGATTCAAGATGAAAACTCAACTTTTCCTCCTTCATAGCTTTTGGACATTCTATATATCCACGGAACTTTTATCAAATCGATGTCACGACGGAGGCGGTAAAAATTTTCTCTAAGGTAACGGAAGTCGAATATACGATCCAATTTGAACGAATGACAACCTGAATTGCCCTTCGTTTACGAGCTTCTGAATTCCGTGGAACGGACCCCTTGGCAAGGTCTTTCGAAAGCTGGTTTATAAATATAAAAGAGCATTGATCGATCGTAAAACGTTCACCTGATACTAATTGTCAGTATATCTAAACTTGAACAGGTATCTAATGGCAAAATGTAGAAATTGAAAAACGGGAGAGTATAGCTCTATATGTATTCATCGAGTACCTTAGCGGCGATAAAGTTTTAAGTAAGTCTTGGATGAAGAAAATGCGGGTAACTTGGGACGGATAATGATGAATAAATTTATGAGATATTCGGTAATCTAATTAAAAATATGGGCCGTCCCTATAAGTCTTTCAGTCAAACCAGTTTAATACAAACTGGCAAATAACGAGCTCAAGATTAATTTCTCAGGACCAAAGAAAACTTTGAGCCCTTTTCAAAGTCTACTTACCTTACATCTATACCCCCGTTCATATCTCGTATTTTATATTCGCGGGTTTCACTTGCCAAAGAAATGAGATGACTAACTGCGGCTATATATTTGGATAAATTAGCCTGAAAACATGTCGGGTATGATAACTTAATTAAACTTCTCTTACGTTTTGGAAATGATTTATGGAGTTTCTCAAAGTTGGAATAACCGAAAACGGTAGATATGCAGGGATGTATATTATTTGGCTAGTTTTCAAAAATTTCTCCTCTCCAATTGTTGATGCAATTGTTTAAATATGTGGAAACTGAAAATCTGTTATTACACATTCTGTGCTTGTGAGTCACGAGTGGTTCGCGTATTTTCAGACCTCGTTCAACAATATGATATTTCTGGAAGTGTTAACGTTAGTTTTATGTGAAACCATTATACTGGTCATCGACGATAATTATTGGTACTTTCGTACGGCTGTAAGTATTCCAGGATATTTCTTATTCGCGTCTAAACCGCATTAAACCAGTAAGCATCTGGTTATCTCTTGCGTTAAAAAAAAAAAACTATTCGGAAATTACTCACACGTTTAAAATCGATAAAATTTCAAATTCTATTACTTCCAGTCAATTTATTCCCCGCTCTCCTATCGCACCCGAAAATATATTCCCGACAAAACTCTTTGATAAAATATATCGCCACACCTTCAATAGCGCCAAGGTAAATGGAGTAGCAGCTAAATTGTACGATTGAATTGTTAATATACCTACATACATCATCGGCAAACTGAATGAATATAATTTACGTCATGAAATTTTGAAAATAGAAAAAAAGCTTGACTCAGATCCCGAATTTAGTGAACAGTATAGATATGGTGAAATTCTCGAAGAGGAAGAGAACGTGTGGATCAGTTAAGCTCGATATCTACAGCTAGGTAATCAACGACTGGTATAAACTCAATTTCACTAATTTCACAGCTAAGAAATTAAAACAGGATTAAGAGCTGTCAAGCATAATTTGTGTTCAGTGATTAGAACATAATGATACAGATCCAAGTTTCTCAAACGTGGTGTGAAATTTAAATTAGATTTAGAATTTGCACTGGTGCTTTGTAACAAGTTTTCAGTGATATTTAAACAGCCTCCAATCACAAAGTTCTGTGTGTACCCGCTTTCAAACGTAAAGCTACGAAACAAAAGTCTCTGGGGCTCGTTAAGAGTTCTATTCCCCTGCAATTGTACCTCGTCAATTAAAGTTCACTACCAATTAATTCACCCAAGAGGCCAGGCCTAAATTTGACTTGAATGAATCTCTCATTTTCCTCCAGGGCTCACTTTTTTTCTAAAAAGCTCAAGTGAGATTAATTTCTTAGACTCGTTGAAAAAAAAGGATAGTAAGGCTCAGCTTTGTTGAAGGTGAATCGAGAAATTCATAGGATTAGGACCAACAATGATGAAATTGAAAATTGTTTTGAGTTCCCATAAAAAAAAAAGGTTGCGGTTTATCATCGGCCCATAATCCTCTTTCCATCCCTTAACTAAAATCCTCTTTTCAGCTTTGAACCTAAGCTGATGCTGCTTGATCTATTACTTTCAAATATATAATTTCCGACATTCTAACGCTTGCGGGTAAAATAATATGATAACACCGAAAATAAGAAAATAATATAGTAGCACAGTGGCATAGTAGCATTAGGAGTAATTGCGACACCTCGCATAGGCATAGGTACATGGTTTACGTTTCGGCGTAGAGCAATAATTTCAAATATACTGTAAAGTGTAACTCATATTAACTCTTGAGTTACCATGGGGCAGGATTTCCTAATTACCCTACGCGTACCAACTGCTGTCAGTTACTTATGATCCTGGGTCAACCCTTAGCCCTTTCATATGCATATCTGACCATAAATTTTCGCGCTTTCACATTACTTGTCTCGCTAACGTCACGCGATGCTGTCATATTTCTGGAACCATTGCGTAAGGTATATATTGCGCGAAATAAACTTATTCTGATAGAAACGAGGTGACGGAAGTGGCAGAGAAAAGTACACATTTTTTTCGTTCTGAGGAAAATCAATACTAGAAAATCGATTACAATACCGAATTCTTTTTACATAAGTAGCGGAGATCGCAGGACGAAATGGGATACCGGGTTAGAAAGTCTCATATTCACCGCTATGTTACCCTCGTAAGTATAGAAGTAAATAAAAAAGGGTTGACATGAATGACGTTCGTCCCAAGAGTCTGAAGGGATTTTCTACGAGGCGATGAACTCGTTACGACTATTTATGTATGAGAAAATCTTCTGTCGATGTAAAGTGGCCGTACATAGACTTTAAATATTCGCATTTGTTCATGCATTCAGTTTATAGAGCGTTCGTAAAACTTTTAAGCCCCAATTTATCGCACTTTGTCGCTTATTCTCGTCAAGATGATGCGGAGCGATGTGGAGGAATCATTTCGTTATTGTCTTGTTGGAATAGCGTAACTTGAATAGACTTTGGTAACGAACATTGCTAGCTATTCGCTTGATTAAATTATAGACAAGACTGTTGCACGCTTCGAAAGTTTACCTTAATCCAGCTTTGCCATGCTAATCGATGGACCTGTATTTAGTTTTCAAGCTCATCTTCTTTGAAAGAGTAGATTTTCAATCCCTTTGAGTTTCTATAGTCCTTCTTTTTGTCCATCATTATTATCACACGTTTCCTTTCCTGCTTTTATATGTGAATCAATGCAGGCATAATTCTGAAAACTCCTCGATCTGCATCTGTACATGAATATTCTGGATTTCAATAAAACTAAATTTCCGAAAAGTTATCTCGGGTTGAATTCGACAACTCCTTGGAATATTTTCTTTTAGTATTACGGTTGTTAAAAAACTGGCTCCATTTAAGTTTACAACGTAGCACGGAAACAAGCAAAGAAAAGGAGCTTTTCTTGGGGAGAAACACACTTTAATCCAGGGTCACGAAAGAGCCGCACAATATTGCTGACAATAACAAGAATCGTGGCAATTAGATGCCTATGCCTGACTACCGGCTGCAAGAAAATCGAGCAGCGTGAAACGACGCGAACCAGGCTTAGGGCGTATACATTTTTCGACTAAACAATTCAAGGAAGCGATGAGGAAATATACAAAGAGGAAAAAGACGTATTCTACATTCGAATGGTGATTCAGAAACGTTGCCAAGGGCCAAGGGATCGCAAGGGACTTATCCACGTCCTTTTTTTCGGCTGGCTGCCTAATGTAAGCTTAAGCACCTTAGTACCCATACAAGCACGTTGCATGTAGAAGTAACTCACAATCAGTTGATACGCACTCGCCTGAGTCAGAGCAGAAATATAGGTTTTCTTTTGAAAGTTTCCAAGCGAGAGATGGAGGTGCAAACTAGAATTCGAGGGTAGGATTGATAAAAGTGAGAGTTGTGTCCGTTATGGGCAAGTTTGGGCGCAAACTAGACTTTTGAGATTTTATTTCGGAACTCTGAATTCCAGAATTCAGAGACTTTATGATTCTGACTTCGGTTGTTAATGAAACTTTTTGTGAACTTTGATTTTAATTCAAGTCCAAAATGAAATTGATTATTGAACTGATTTTTCGCAGACTTTTGAGGGTCTGAGTAGAATTTGAAAATCTGGTGGTATATAGCTAATTCAATTTAACATCAATCCAAACCATTTCGACTACAGACATTCGTGTTACACGGAAATTCTCCTCAGGTGAAGTTCGTGACGAAACAAACCAAGCAACCCACCCATCTCTTACGGAAAATAAAGTTTCTTTAACTGAAATTGTCAACCTGCCTATTATTCGCCAGAATGAACTAGCTATTACAAGGAAAGGGGAACAAAAAAACATTCAGAAAGTTTTTCCAGTTCTCCTATGAAAACTCAGTCGGAAGACGAACAAAAAAAGCAAGTGGGAAACAAAGTAAAAATAATTAAAATCCTCACATAGGATATAATTCCATTTCAACAGAGTTAGATTTTAGATTAGGAAAAATTAAGAACAAAGGAATTGTATTTTCGAAGAATCAGACTATAATTTCTAATCCGAATTTATCATGCTCGGTCGTCACTAATCACTCGGTTTGGAATCGCGAGTAGATAGGCAATTGATAAAGGTTACTGTCTCGTTCTTCACAAGTATCAGTTCTCGTAAAATGACGAGATATGGGGTAAAATTTCCCGATATATAATATAGTACTTATCCACTCATCCAAGTGGTATACAGAGATGATCTGTGGAAAGTTATAAGCCGTGTGGGTATGCAACCGGTGTTTCACTACGAAATGGCAACGTAGTCGATGCGAGAGTCGAATAAGTCGAATGAGTCGAATGACCGTATCTACAGACGACGTAACGGCAGCTGTCATTCTGCGCGGTTATAACCTAATAATGTTAGGTTATAACCTAATAATGTTCGAAATAAACCGATATTGACATCCGCAATTACCTGAATAACCCATTACACTTTCTTAAGAAAGAATATTTACCGTTGTATTAAGGAACTGTGATTACAAAATCTAAATCTGACAATTATTTATAACTCTCATTCTAACCTAACAACATGAGAGCCGCAGAATGACAGCTGCCGTTACGTCGTCTGTAGATACGGTCATTCGACTTATTCGACTCTCGCATCGACAGCGTTGCCATTTCGTAGTGTATCACCGGTTGCCTACCCACACGGCTTATAACTTTCCACAGATCATCTCTGTATATGAGGCAGGACCTCAATCTGAGTCGGGAAGTCTATCTTTCTCAGATTTCTGTGATGCTCTCTATTACTTTTGGCCTCGTTGTTATACTGAGTCGAGCGTTTCATCAATCTCAGGTTTCTTTGCAGAGTTTTCTTACGGGAAACTTTTCTCCGTTTATTGACAGTAGTCGAATGTTTGAATGATTTGTCAATCAAAACGTACGATTCAGCCCGTCCAATATGAATCAATTGGTAGAATATTAGGGGTCTTTTCTCGGTAATTGAATTTTTTGCATTAAACGCCACGTGATCTCCCTGTAATAATCACACGGTTATCAATCTTCATTAAAGATCTTGTAGTTTGAAATTATAATAATTTCTGACACGTCAGACTGATTATTCTAAAATATCTCCAGAATTGCGCGAGGAACCGTCAAGGTATTTTATTTACGTTCAAATTCAGATAATATCAGAACGAATGTACTTCTTCTATCTCGAACGGTCTTCCCCTAAAAAATAATCAGAATCTTTCGGAGCAGAAAAAGTCGAACGAATGATGGCCATTATTGTCTTTATATATCCAACGAACATTCGCGTTATCGCGCAAAATTCTCAACGAGAAATACAACCGATATGGGATGTATAGAAGTACATTTAGGCTGCTGTTTAATGTATGTCGCATCTTAATACGTTGAATTGGCACGCACGCATGACACTTACTAATATGATACATGAATTTGAAAAACGAGTTCGAGTCAATTAATTTAACTGATGCATCGATAGCGGATTCGTATCGATGAATGAACAGTTGAAAATTCGGAAGATAAAATGTGAATAATACTTCGGTGAATCTAGAATTTCTTAACATTGCTCGGGTCTTTTTTTAGTCCCAGTTAGTTGCCCCTTCCCGTACATACGTAGATTTGTTTATTTATGCAAGTGAGAAATTAACGTACTTTAACATACCGTCTGGTTTCTAAAAAAAAAATCCCTCGCCTAATTATAGCCGCTAAATTCTGTTCCGAACATTTAAGCCTCGAGGGGTACAGGACTACCTATAGATACACTTTGCTCTGAGTATTCGTTTATCTTGCGGATTTGTATTTTAAATTTCAACCGTACCTCTCAACGGCTAATGAAGAAAATATCTTCCCAAACTTCGAGGTGAAGAGTAACGTATATATTTTGTTACATTTTTTCCAACCATATTTAACAAACATGTTCCATATTCATATGGTGGTTCATGTGAAATCTAAAAAAATCGTATATACTATGAGTCACGATGTTATAAAGCTTACCTGAAAATATGGCACAGCTTTGCAGAGTTTCAGCCCAAGGAACCACGTCTCGGTAACATCCCATACAACCGTGGGCGGTAGACAAATAAGAATGACTAGTAGATCGGCAACGGCAAGATTGACGATAAAGTAGTTGGTCACAGTACGCATGGAATGATTTCTGTAAACAGCTACACAGACGAGAGCATTTCCCACGAGTCCTGCGACGAATACTACACTATGCATAGCGATCAGGATCCAGTCATTCACATCAGGAAAGATGTGGTTTTCTATAAGCTCGATGTACTCGTCATCCGACATGCAGTAATCCGTACAATTCGCTGTATCATTACCGTCTGATTCTTCAGTCACAGAATCGTCGTACATCGTATCATCGTAATCCGTATCATTGTTCAATGTAACGACCGGATTGATACAAAAAATAATCCATACCATGGCAGAGAGTAGAATAATCGGTTTAGCAGCATCCATTTTGAAAGAATTTTAATCCAAATTCTCCAACGACTATTTGTGCCTTTTATCACTATTGATTGTTAAGCCTGTACTCAGGTTCCTTCTTCTTATTCTTATTTATGCGAAAAATTTATCACTCACATTACTATAGGTATAAGTAAAGTCTTTTCACCATCCTATCAACACGTTAACGTCGAATCGTTGATTGAATAAATTATTCAAAAATTTAACGGTTACCATATTCTTTCCTCTATTTTCACGTCAACACCTTCAATGATCTTTCAATTATCTTATTACCGTTCAATTTCTCGCTATTTCAAACAATTTGTCCGACTAAATTGGATCTTATGACTTCTACTTTGCTGAAGAAAATACGACTTCGATATTCTCCGTTATCCTCCGACTGCAGTAGCACGCTAATGCAATTCCACCTTCTTCATTTTAACACTTTATTTAATCACTGTCAAGTACAGAATCGAAACGCGGTAGATAGGTAGCTATTTCATGTAGATGTATGATTATTCGTACGCCCACGAATCCAATATTTGTAATATTACGGAGTCACTTGCAATTTCGGTTAACTCAGAACCACAACTAATTGGATATCGAGTTCCGATCTTCCCTCGCGCCCTAATCGCCAATGATTACGTACAACTATCTACATTTATCTAGGGGTAAGTGTTCCACGTTATATATAATACGTATAATTACGATTTACATTTCTGTTCGAATGTATTGTGTATTAGTATTATTTTGCTAGAACTATCAGATCCAACGATATATATAGAAATAAGGGACGATATTACTCATTTTCGACTGAACAAAGACATATATATATAATATATATTCCGTTCAAATATGGACGGGAATAATTTTTGTGTGATTCATTCGAAACGAAATCGAAACAAGCCGATGATTAAGAGTGAAATGAGTGGGTTGTACTGCAATGATTGATAAATTCGTTCGGCAATTTAACCTGATAAACATTTTCTACGTGATTTAATATATACGAACGTTGGAGTTAGAAAAAATCTAATTTACTTAAATCATCATTTATTCCGTTTGGGATTATAATCTGGCGTCAAGGATTTTTTCTTTTTTTTTTCTTTTCCTTTTTATATGTAATGAGTAATGTATCGACTCAAATTGCACGGAATACGTTAACGATAACTGATTCCTCTTCGGATTGGTATCGGAATTTTTTTCAAACGGTGGTAGCGTGGATGCATCCAAATGAAGAGTTCACAGTCCAGAGAGTAAGTCGGTCGATCAAATTGACTTAAAATGCTGCAGAAGTCCCTCTGAAATAATGTATGCAAATTGAATTGACAATTGAAAAGAGGATTATCGTCGGAAACACGATTCACAGAGGCGGAGGAATTCGGAGTACAGAATTCAAGGGTATTTTTTACTTTTCAGCCCCCAACGGCAGGCACCGTCCTAATCATTCGCTAATTTATCAATTTTGGCTTATCCAGAGGACACGATTCCTAAATTTCACCAAAACAGACCACTGTAGCTATGACTATACGTACGGTAATTCGGCGCAAAACTTTCTGAGAGAAAATACATGCCTATATATATTTTTTCTATTTTAGTCGTTCAAACAAACGCGGTCGAGGAAATCTAATATTAACTTTATCGGAAAAGCTACTTACACCCTACAAATATATCCCACTGGTACTGCAGGTAGCTTGGGGTCTAAGCCTCGCGGAAACGACACCTCATATACACACAAAAAAAGTATACCAATTGCGTGTTGGCGCAGTCATGTTAAGCGCTTTCCTGAACTAAAGTAACCTAACGAAAAGCCCTATAATTATATAGGAGATTTGGCATAAAAAATGAGAATAGAATATGAAGTTTCGTCGAATTATTCTAACTGAATTTTTATCTCCTGAAAACCGTGTTTGAATCGCGATAGTTTGGAATCGTATAACTTTTATAATGAAAATCAAGCGGCGTTAGAATCGTGAGAATTATCCAGAGAATTTTAGAGCGTGGATATATCTCACAGAAATTTCAAATAGATGGAAAATCGAGAACTCTATATGGCTACGACTATCGGCTATGCTTTACAGGCATTGCTCCGTAAATCCCATATAAATCGACAAACGCAATCGTAGCTACTGCAATCCGTTCAAATGCGGGTCAAAGTTGGCTAAACCTATATCTAGGTATGTGCGAATATACAGCGAAGTTAGAGTAGGTATAGACTTTTGCCTGAGGTAATCCAGGGCTTTTAGTTCTACAACGTATATTAAATAGACATACACGGTACGTGATGCGGGTTGAATTTTACACTTTCGTTCTTTTTATTTAGTCGATTTAGGCTAATGGAAGATTAAAGTTTAGAAAAAATTGCAGATGATTATGAGTCGTAATCCGTGGAATTAGTACATAGTGTAAAAAATTTGAATCTGTATCATCGTGTCGAGACCGTAGTGAATAAAGTTTTTTATAAAAAAAGGAAGAAGGAGTGAAGCAAGAGAGAAAAATTAGACTGTTTTTTAAGAAGGGGGTGAATTTCGTATACCAACTACGAGCGACGTGTATAAAAGTTGAGCTTACACCCGTTGCCAGATTTTGATTCGAGTCGTTTGAGTTCGTATGGATCGTTTCACGCGGTTAGACATGCTTACATTATTTTCTCTATGTATTTCGTGAAGGAAAGAAGAGGACTGGGTCAATTTTAGACAGGTTTTGTGTTGTTTTGTGTGCAATTAATTTTCATCTAAACTTCGCTCAAAGTACTCGTAAAATATGCTAATTTTTGAAGGGTCGCAACGTGACTGGACACCGTGGTTATTCAAATTTAAAAACAAAAATTAGGGGCATGAGACATTGTTGGAATTGTAAACGTGTCACGATTTTCCCAGAGATTCTCTTTCGTTAATTTAACTATAATTATAATGATACACATTGAATCTCGCGGGGATTATATCTTTTCTCAACATCATTTTTACCTCGAAAATTTTACGTATAACCGGTAAAATATATCCGTATTTTGATAAAACTCGCGAGTAATTATAACCGCAAAGATTTCAAGAGGTAGATTTCACCGTTATAACTGGTATAAAAATCTGGCTGTAAAAGTATACTCGTCTACATTTCGCATTTACAACTTTTTTATACATACTTACATTTGCTTTTTTTTTCTTTCTTTACTTTCTTTTTTATCGCTATATATAGTTATCATAACTTCCTTTTGGCGGAAAACGACAAGAACATTGCCCGTTACGGTGTATAACTTTGTCAAGTTTTCGTGCAGTTCTTTGATATATTTGTAAATTGGAGTTCCTACTTTTTGGCAACTATAAGCTGTAAGTCGGAAACGTTGTTCAAGTTGTTATGTTCTCTTTCGTATATCTACTTCGACTTCAGGGGTTGTACTACATTCTAGACTCATACGAAAAGATCAAAGTTTAAAAAACTAAAGCGAAAGTTCATCTCTGTGAATATTTCTTTCCAGGCAATTTTTATTACCGCCAGATATTCGCGGTGAATTTTCATCACGCGCGTGGGATTTTCTCTGGCAACTCGTCTTTTGATAGGCACCAAATTTTCGAGAGGGTTCATATCCAGTTTTATGGGATAAGGGACTAGAGCCAATCGTTCAAGGCTGTTGTGCAGATAGCTCCAAACTGGTCTGGTTACACGGGATGTTCGCTATAATACCGACGATAAAAAAAGGATGACTTAACACTCATAAGGATTTTACAAAACTCAAAATACCGTTAACCATCGCCGGAATAGTGTCGGAAAAAATATATTCAAAGCTTACGAATAAACCAGTAATTAAGAAAAAAAAACTCTGGCTTAATCCGCCTCGAAATACCTACTCCCTCGCAATTAGGTATATACCTAGTTTGATTCGGTTATATGTATATTGATCAAAGTCGAACCGCGAGGAAAGAGAATTGCTGAATATAGGGGCTGAAGACCTTGGATCCTAAATTCATAAACAGTTATGGAATATGCTATTGATCAATTTTCTAATCATAAATTTCACCTGATATCATCATAACCTTTTTCAAATGTAGTAGACCAGCTAATTTGACGAATTTTCTGCTAATTCTACGAAGAATTGAGACCGGAACGAAAAACTGATTAATTGAAAGATATACCGACAGATTCACTCTTGGATGACCGGGAAAAATGGGGCATTTGAGGAAATTTTTTCTTTTTTTTTTTTAGCACATTTCGTGTCCCGCTTTGCCCTAGTGCCCCATTGTACCCCATATCAAAGATCGAGAGTTACGTCCACGATTTGTTATTCCCTGAGCGGAACATAGTTCTCACATTTTTGCTCCGTGGTCGATGTGTCTCCAGAGAATTACGTCCAACACTTAAGTTCGCGGTGGGTTTACGGTATAAAATAGGTGCTTGGGCAGTCGGTGATCAAAGCTATCGTTAGCTCAAAGCTTTTCGGGAAATTCGCCAAGAGAAAAAGAAAAAGAAAAAGAAAGGAAAAATTCGTTGGTATAAATCAACTTATTGTATATATCACTATAGTGATAATTCGAGTTTGAAATCAATTTCAGATCACAGCTCTCGCGAATAGTTGGAGAAGATTTGTTGATTTCAACACGCTATCCATGACTCTAAACGCACCCATCATACATTTTATGTTATATTTATCGATTTCTATATTGCGAATCGTTATTTGAAACTAAACTTTTCGGTTTGTTTGATAAACTAATTTTGCCTCAAGCTCATAAAATAACACGGCGTGTAACATCCTTTGACAAAATTATACATTGAATGTGTTGAGCTTATGGGAATTCCAAGTCGAATTCCAGGCCAGAATATTCTCAAAAATGTAGGAATTTTTTTCTTTTTTTTTTTGGGTTTATTTTCTCCACTTTTTTAAGCCTTAAAAATATCTAGTTTGAAAGAGATGGACTCAGAGTTGAAATGTGACGGAATAAACAGCAGGAAATATAGACATAAAGTAGGTAGCGATATATCTCGGCTTACTTTCAATATCCATTTTCCAACATAGACGCACCAAAATCTATTTCCGATTCTCCGATAGGATCTCCACAAAAGACGACGAGATAGAAACTGAGACGCAAACCAAATGGAAATTCGATAGCCTCGTGTATCCAGTTTTTCGGTTAACGATAAGAAGGAAAAAATTCTAAGCTCAGTAGGCGGAGATTCGCCAGCAATTTCCAAAATTTATACCTCAAATTACCGCTTTCGTTTCAAGGGGTAGTACATAAACATATAATATGTTCAGGGTGTAAAAACTGGACACAATTTCGAGGATTCCTTTCAGTCCAGGTAAATAATACACATATTACCTGTCTTATAGCTTTATCTTGCGTAATTTCACCTACAAATCTCTATGTTAAAGACCCTCGCATCTTATATCACGTAGCCACCAACATAAATTAATGTGAGCTCTGTAAAAATGGCATATGTTAACCGTGGACTTAATTTCATGATAAATTTTAGTCCAAACTAGATCTAGCTTCATGAGCTTATTCAATCCTAATATAATTCCGGCATGGACTAGGGTTATCAAAAAATATTCGATTTTTCATACATGTTCAGATTTTAGAAGTTCGTATACTGAGAAGTACCAAAACTTGGATTTTCTCGAACTATTTGAACAAATATTTTCAAGAACTTCTAGTCTATGTCAGAACTGGGTAAGAGGACTATATGTACAACAAATGATAGATTGATCAGACCAATTGTTAATTATTACCTATGTACATGAATTTTATACACACCCTTGTACTATTTTTATTTTTTATTTTACGAAATCGACGTGGAACTTGACGACGGCCGCCTCATCAAACTGTAGTATTCTTTATTCCCGGATAGACCCAGGGTGAAATAACCCCTACCAGGCCCGGTTCTATCGAATTGGTAAACTTCTTTTATCAAGGTGGAAATCAAAGACTGGTCAAGACTTTCTTATATTTTGTCCCTTCGTCTGTTACGGACTATCGACTTGTTCTCGATCAGTGTGGGGTGGATTCTTAACACGCTGACCAAGGAAACTGGACGAACTAAACCAATGTAGGCCATGGGGCAACACCTGCTGTCATAAATTGAACGCGAATAAGCTGACGCAAGAAAGGAACTCCCTTAACAGTCGTTTCACCAGTGATTGTGATCAGTAACATACGTAACTAGATTTGATAAAGAAATGTACTCGGAACAAAATACCTACTCCATAAGCTAGAATGACGCGCAGTATAGGTAACTGTGTGCTTTAATATACTTTAGGGACTATATCTGCTATTGGTTTTTTTTTTCTCCTGCAAAATCATTCAATAAAGGAATACGTCGAAATTGAGGTAGACGATGTATCGATGTATCGTGGATTCAACAAAAGTTTTGGTCCTCATACAAGGAAAGTTTTTGTGTGATACATAGAACGAAAACGAAGCCAGGCGTTATTTTTACTCCTCGTTAGTCACGTTGATCAAACTTATTGGAAGTATTATTTATATTGTATATACCTTGTTGATATATGTATGCGATACTTATTTATATAGAAATAATATAATGTCCCCGAAATTCATTATACAATAAATAAATGGAGATTTAATGTTCCGTGTAAAGATTCAAAATGACTTTCAAGATTTCTGCATCTACAAAAATGAACTTTAGCAACTTGTACCTTCCGAACGATCATTCTAAGGGCAAAATTCTACTGGAATTTTTCCCTTCGTTTTCAATTACAAGTGCCGGTATTTTTGAGTTTTGTGAGTTTTTTTTTAAAGACCGACGCAAACCCCGCTCGTTGCATCAACTAGTATTTCAGCATGACGTAATTTTGGAATAATAAATTTGAGAGCAAAATTTCACTGGGATTTTTCCTTCCAATTGAAATTGGTATTTCATTTATAGATAATAAGTAAAGCCATGTCGGTATCCCGTTAATTTTTTTGAGTGAAAATCGTGACACTCCCAACTCCATTTAAAAAAGTATGAAGATTTGACTCTTTCTTTCGTTTTTCAATTCGCAAAATTTCTAAAGTATCCCATTGCCCTAGAAGCCCTGAACAAGGGTTGCAAAAGTGCACCTAAGGTGATCGTAGTTAATAATGAAGAGATGAAATATCTCGGAACCTTTTCCTCGTGAGTAAATCACTGCGGGGACTTTAGGGAAGAATGAGTTGTGGCTGAAGAAAAATCTCACAAATAATGATGTATTCCTAACGTATATATATATTTAGTCAAGTAAAAGTGAAGCGTGAAACGCCTGCAACATCTGCTTTATCTCAGCGTCGTGACGTCTTCTCGTGACCCGCGAAGACGTGGGTCGCTTGAAGTACGAAAGTACACTCAGCGTGAGTTTGACATGGAAGGAAAATGACAGACTCTGGTAAGACCTTTCATGATAAAATAAGAAAGCAAAGTTTTAATCAGAGATCAGATTTGTGAAACTCGAAAATAGATCGGGAATCGTCGAATCCTGCGAAAACAGTTAAGACACTGCGAATTCCTGAGAATGAATTCCACTTGGTGGAATTCACTTTTATTTCATTCTAACTTCCCGTACTTCTCGGTATTTTGCCACTGAACAATTTTGGATAGCCAGAGCGTTGAAATCGGCATTCCTAACCGTGGAATTAGGCTCGGATTAATTAACGTTTTAACAGGGTCGATCGTGGCTGTAATGAACTTACGGTATTTCTCAGTTCGCTTGATTAATCGCAGAGACGACGAAACATCGAAAGAAATTATACAAATTTCGTAGCCAAATATAAATTCATGAATTTGAAGTATTTATAAAGCTTCATTAGACACTTATTGATAAATGATGAAAAGAATAGGACGCAAGCTATTTGTTCAATCAATCATAATTATTTAATTTCAAAAGTCAAGCCTGCAGAATTTTTTATATCATATACCATAAAGGATATCAAGCCCTTCTGAATGCCAGCCCAATGAACCCTTTGATGTCTTTTTTTTATCATGCGAACTAGAAATGAAATCTGAACCCATTTGTTGAATCAAAAAGTCAGATTCTTTTGAGAATCAAAGGATATTATTTTCGCAGTCGAATTTCCACAGAACTCTTTGAATATCTTTATAAGGTTTCTTCAAAGTGGTTACAGGGGTTGATTACACGCCTCTCTCAAAGGCAGGCAATTTCATGTGCTTATGCTAAATGAACACCTTTCTAATTATAACAGAGGTTATAAATATGTATACAGACATAAATATAATTATGAATGCGTCATGAATTAGGTACTCAAAGCGATAGGGAAATTATCACTCTTTATTAGACGGAGAAAAAGTCTTAATAAAATTTCAATAGCTACTATCAGAGTTTTAATTGATGCTATATGAAAAATTCTATCTTTCATTTAATATAATAATTTTCAAGGTATTTTATACCCAATTTTATCCCAATTCTCTTTGCACTTTGATGCCAGATTTTTTGCTGTTTCAATGAAAATTAAAAAGGGGAAAACTTGATCGAGTATAAAGCTCGATAATTCTTCCTAAATTAATATTGCAAAGAATAAAGTTGTGCAAGATACTCCAGACGATTATTCGAGCGGAAAATTTGCTGGCATAATTGACCCAGCAGGTCCTAACAATTGGTTATCGAAAAAAAAGTATCGGTAAAATTTTCCCACCATATAGGTATAATGTTATAAATAAAATCAAGATTCGCGATTCGGCTTATCCAACACGTTTTCTACGTCGCGTCGTTCGGTGTCCCGAATCTCGTCCACGTGACAAACTTTCATTAAGATTAAAACCGACCTTGAGACTTGAATTTACGAGTTCCAATTACGCCAGGCATACGTATGCAGTACTCTGTACTCTGTACTGCATAGATGACGTTCGTCCGCGCTACGATTTTGCTGAAAAATTTGAATACGGTCAGAATTAATCGGGAAACTATTTTTATTCGCCATCCATTTTTGCGTATATTACGTATGCTTCACATAGCCTAAATCGGTGAATTTATACCGTCAGAAGAAACGTACATTATTTATAATTGTGGGGCTAAACAAGCGCAGATACTTCCATGAAGTGTGAAACAGAATTTTTCCAACAATTTTATCAGTTTTGCGGAGTTAAGAGTTAATAACGAGAGATATGAACGGATCACTTTATTATACTTCGGGAAGCACGTCATCCCGTGGGGAATCTGAAAGTTCCGAGACTTTTCGAAACGACGAAAAGAGGCATAAAAAGTGAGGAAATAAAGGGCGAAATTACAAATTAGAGTACAACAACTAATATGAAATTGAACTCTGCGAATTTTCTCTTGTCTTCACACCGACCCAATTTTTTATTCAACTGTTCTACTGAGGAATGCAGGAATTTCTGGTAGGTACTTGCTTCTCTCATTACGAGAGAGAAGCTTGCAGTCTGGAATTTCTACATTCGAAATGAAATTATCGTTATACTCGGTCGATTCGTCAAGAAAAGTGGAAACAAACCAATCATCTATCAACCTTGTCAACTTCGTGATAAACTTCTGGACATTTTTACCATGTCCATGATGTGCCAAAGTTTGAATCGGAGAACTTAGATACCGGAATTATAGATCCGATCTCAGTGGCTAAATTACCAAGTTTGCGGTCCATGTCCATCGGGAGTAGAAGGTTCTATGAAAGTGGTCTGACCCTAGGAAAACCGAGCTGGCAGCTTCAATTTTTCATTAGTTAAAATGAGAAGCATAATATTTTTCTACAATTTGGATTTGAAATTGAATACGAAACCTAATTTGTTGGTAACGAAAATGTATTTTCGTGCAAAAGCACGTTTTTCAAATTCGTCAAGAGCTCTTCAACTACACCTGATCATTTAGTTTTGATTTCTCCGGATATATAAAACGCTGGTACTTCCTCCCGCAATATTAATTCGGCCATTCATCTACCGTTAAATCTGTAACTCTCTCGGGAGTTACAATCCATTGAAACTTTTGTCCCAACGTACTTAGCACCCCCTAAGTTGAACGGGTCCACCGCCTTAAGGGAAGATTAATTCTTCCGCGTGAGAATCGTGTTTTAAGTTTAAAATTTCGTTCAACTTACTCGTATAGTTTCGAAAGATAATGTAATGTCATATTTTCATCACTTCACTGGACTGTATATCACGATTCAATAATCACCATTCAGATTTCAATGTTCACCATAGAGACTAAAGAACGAGACTAAAAGTTTTTCGTCGTTCACATAGATCTTGAACTCGTACTTCCACGACTCTTCAGGATGAAGTCTTTCCGATTAGGTAATTGAAAATAATTCATAATTAAGAAGATTCAATTTCATCTAATTTTCTTTCTACTTTCCTTCTAAAAAAATATCGCGAATATCTCGAATTTATTGACTGACAAGTTCACTGTCAGGAAGTGTCTGCACGTATACCATACCCTAACCCTGTTCAAGTCGGCTCGAAGTAAGGGACTGGGGTTACAATTGAACGCTTAAGCGGATCCCACCTGGTTTCGCGCTTCCGTATGCGCGGTATTCGAGTGCGCCTGTGTATCGGATAAAATCATCGCTTTGGTAGCGGGGATCAGAAAACTGGACGTAATCAAATCTGCGTAATCTGTATCCGACAATTGCGTTCTTTAGAGACGCGAACTCCACCGCGGTCTGTGTTCAACTGGAGGCGGTTGCTGTTAGGTACCACCGACGACGACGAACGCGTTCTTTCCGGACGCGTCTCTTGGTTCGATTTCAGGCTGATAACACAATGTGCTCATACCTGCGTGCTTTCTCCAAATTTCAGAGATTTTATAAAGCTTTTTTATTACTTTTCGCTCGACTATTCTTTCCTTTTTCCATTTTTTCATCTTTTTTGCACATTTCTTTCATCGCTTTATCCTGACATCCTATTCCGCTTCGTATTAATATACATCTTTTTTCTCTTCAGCTCACATCTCTCCAAATTCATTTTCCTCTTCATATACGTATCGGTATACAACTTTTTCTCGATTCGTTAAACCCCTGATTGAACGGATTCGATACGATCGTCGAAATTCTAATGTGATTGTTTTAACGGATCTATTTTTGTATTCCAACGCTATAAAGCATAGGAAGGTATGAAATTTTTCCATTGTTACGGGGTAAACGGCACAGATTTTAGTTTACACGCTCGTCACGTACCTACCTCTCGTATTTAATCTGCATATCCTTGAATAGTTGTTCTCGTTAAAGCGCGTTATCATTCATTATTTCTCAAACATTGAAACTCCAGATGTTCGATGTTTCATTTCGCACGACTTAACGAGAAATTTAACTCTGCGTGATCAAAATAACAACAAAAAGAGCAACCAGACACTTCCCTCGGTTGTACTAATTGCCAAATAACAATTAAAGCCTCTCCTCCCGTGCGCCTACCTCATCTCTGAAGTTTATAGCCCGCGGGAAATAATTGCCATGGTCAAAACTTTCCACCCTTTTCACACGGAATAGATTTATTATAACAGTCGAGCGTAACTTTCTTTCGAGTCTGGCTGCAGTGCAAGATTTTTACCTCATTACACGAATCCAGCAAGTGTTCGACTATAGAGTTGATTCAGACCTGGAATATTTCAACATCTTGATTTATTAGAGTTTCACGAAAATTGGATGACAAATTAACAAATTTTTTCATTTATGTATACAACGTTGGTCAGTATTAACAATTTATTTTTATATTCGCAAATTGAAACGAAGGAATCAATATTGAGTTGAATCAGATCACTGCATGGGTACGTATAAAAAATACTAGAATGTATTTTTCGTGCTAGGAATCAGGATAAAAGAACTCGCTGGATTGAATCGAGATCTAAATAAAAAAAAGAGTGGAATCGAAATTGACGAACGATGTTTTAGCGATCGAATTCCGTTGAAAATAATCGAGATTGTCTGTCGCGGACCTCCGAATCCCTGTTACAGGTTTAATTGAAGCTTTTTTCAAACGCTGTGTCACGCCAGAATTCCGTTAAAGGTTGAATTTTTATTGGTCAATTAGTATTCTATTTCGAGATGACATCTTTCGACCGAGCAAACAACTTTTCGCCATAATCTGTAAAGAGTTGGAAGCGAAAGCTTTTGACTTGTAGGAAACGTTATATGCTTCGGCTTGCAATTTTCGAATTTTTAGGAACTAACAGCTTGGCTTGGCTGTTGGTTTGAGATTGGAGATATCGATCTGGGCTTTGAATAATGTTGACGATTCATTTACTTTTAACTCCTAATTAACACGGGCGACGCGATTGACGCAAGCAAGGTACTCTCTTGGTCATTTTATTAGTCAGCCTTCATATTCATAAATCATTAAAACTCGATGCAACGTAATTCACGAACATAAACTCGTCGTGATTATGCGATCCAGGTGACTTAGCTTCACCTATACTGCTGATGAAAAGTAAAATTTATGCGAACGACGTATCGTTCCCTTAAACATCTTCAATCTTAGTCTATGATATTTTCTGGGAAAGTGTGACGTTATTTTATATTAAAGCCTAAAGTACCTCATTGTTATGTGCTTATAGTTATACATTATTCAAACTGTAGACCATCACCAGACAAGCTCAAAGTAGTTCCTTTTTATTCTGTATTTTTGGGGGTCTTATCTGCACACAAGAAACACACTTTATGAAAAACTAGAATTTGAAATGATCCGCGTGATAATATCGGTGACGCATACAAAAGAAAAATAAAACTGTTATATATCTGTACCTACGGTACCGAAAAATTTGACGTAATTTTATGAACTCCGTTTGCACTTTCTCATGTATTAATTTCTGTATTATAACACGTGTGACTTCAAGAGAATCATCCAATGTTAGGACTCTGGAGGATGCAGTGGTCGTTTTATCGATCAGGGCAGATTAAGGGCGAGATATATTTCCTTTGGCTAAAGCTTACACTAAGAAAGTTGCCTAAAAGGGTAATATTTTATAGAGCTTTGACATGTTTTCGACAAAACAACTTCTCTTATAATTATATTATGGAATGGCTATACGATATTACATTGACATCAGCTCCTCATGTAGAATTGCATCAACGCATATCACACGTGCATAGATTCCACATATGGTATACAAGAAATGGCAAGAGCTTCTTATTCGAATTCGATCTGAAACGATATTTTACAGATATGGGAAAGAACTGTCGCTTCGCCTTGTATGTACATCATGCATATCTGCAGCAACGAATGCAATCGCAAAAGAAGCGTACATTTTTTGCACCACATACTCGCGTCATTTCCTCATTAAAACGCCATTAATAAGAACAAAAAATGATTGCAACAAGCACTTAGCAAAGTCTACTTCACTTTCTCTCTAGCTCTTCGAATACCCATGAGCTATAGTTATTATCAGACAAGTGCTAAGAGTATTTATCATACTTAAAATAAGATACTTCGCATAAATTGGTGATTAATTGGGAATGGACTGTCTTCTTTCGCATCTACGATCTTAGTTTTACGTCAATAATGACAAACTCATCTAGTTTCTTAACTACACGACTATAGGCTGTGTTCTGAGTACGTTGGTATAGGTAGGTATACGGTTTATCGTTTATCGATTAAAACGCTTTCAACGTCAGATGATTGGGTTGTGTTTATTTTTTTCGGACCTCGTCAAAATTTGAATGCATCGTAAAGCGTTGAGTCGTAAATACGGAAAGCGTATTTTTTCACGAAATCCCTATCATTCAGGTAGTAGAGCAAAAAAAAAGGAAATTTTTTTCAAGGTCTTGTTTTTTCGAACTTTCCTAAAACTACCTGTAATTTATCTGAAAACATAGACAATAAGACAACAAAAAAAAAATCTTACTCGAAAAGCGTATCCACCCTAATATTTATAAGATCGTTAATCATTACTTAACTTGGCTCCGACGATCTTGCTACCGGATTGATGAACACTAATAAACAAATGGAGCGTCGACATTTTCAATACTTCAATACCATCATCAAGATGATCCTCCTTATTCCAACAAATAAAACGTTGAAACAAATATGTTGTACAACTTTCAGACACGTAATAAAGAATGTTCTTTCGGTATATTTGGCCAGTTTTTATCAACGGATAAAAGTCAGGATAAAAATCCCCATCAACGTATATAAATTTGGTGATGTTTCAGAATATCTGACTTTAAACTCGTTGAACTCGAAACTTTGAAAATGAGGTGTGCGGAAAAATGATCTTCGTATATCCACGTCGTATTATAAAGCTTAACGCGTTTCTCAGTGAAACCTAATAGCCAGTTCAGTTGCCATGCGAAATATCGTATGCTTATTTATACGGTTAACGGCGGTAACAGATGGCCACATGATTCCCAAAAACCATGAGTGGCTATAAACAATTACCTGTCCAAAAGATTTATTATTATTATCGTTAATATTTCCTTATCCATAGAGTCGCCCCCAATAAACGATTACATGGTGTAAATTAGCTTTTTCAAACGTGACCGTACGCTATCATATTAAGCTCGACAAAATTTTCTGTATCTACATCAAACCAGCTGCTGTTGATAATGGAAATATTCTATCGTTTGTATCGCCAGTAAAATTCTTCATTGGCTATTGCCAGAATCTAACAATTGCATTAATCCTTCGAGTCCACACGAATCTTTAACTGCAACTGGGCTCAAATTCGACCCCTCAACGATTTGAAATTTGAAATAACTCGAGAACTATGGAGTTTTTTGAAAAAAATGTTCAAACGTTTGTTGTAGTAAATTTATTCAACTTCAAATCAGCATACTGTGATTTTTGAAAAAAGATATTCTAGTTATAGGAAAACGTGCCTTAATTCGAAGATCTCCCGGACAATACTTCTTTTCAGAAAAAAATATTGGGGTCAGAACGATCCTGCGTACATCCGAATGATTGAATCAAGTAATCATGTTTCTAAATTATATCTCGACGTGATATTCAGAATGGGTAATTGTTGTTTTAGGCTCTACTATAGTGTCAAAACGCCAGCCAATTACTCTGACCTATTCGAGGTGGAAACTCCGACTTCACAGCAGATGGTTTCCTTTTATTAAGGTAAAGCTACACACCGTGACTTCACAAGTAAACAGAATTGCTTACCCTTCAGCGATTTACAATGGTACTCGGTTGCCAAATTGAATTTTTATCATATGACATCTATGCCGGTTAACAGCGAGGTGAAATGTGTACAGAGTTCCAAAGAAGATGTGACTGCTTAAAGCATGAATGAACGTACAGAGAACAGATATTACATTTGATCACAAATTAATTAGTCAAGATAAATTAGACATTGGAAATTACGCTGAGGTTCGCCTGCTTGTCTTGAAACTTATTGTTTGACTTTCGGAAAGCAATTATATGCATAGTACGCCTCGAACTATACGTTTAGGACTCATATCCGGGATATACTAGGGATATTGGCTACTTAAGGTTCGCGCTTGTACATGAAGGATGCATTTTATAATCCGTCGATTTAATTTCGAACGAAATATATGTATAGCCGATTTCATACGTCAGCTATATCTCTTATATCTTTTGATGATTCTTAACTGACGCGAAGGCCTTTTTATGTTTACATGTACATATCCTGTATACACATCACGTGTTGGACATCTGAGTGAAAATATTTATAAAAGTTTTATTTTTACGTGTTAAATTCGACCATTGTCAACGCGATATATATTTCCGAATGAATTCCGAATTTCTTTCCAACTTAAGACTCCATTTCTATATACATATATTATTCAAAGAAGAACACGCGATCTTACAAATTTTCTACGGTTATATTAAGTCGGAATTTCGCAGGTGGGTCAGAGATCGAAATCAGTGGAATAAACTTTGCTTTCGTATAGCCCTTCCATATCAGCACCATAACTGCGTAATTTGTTAAATTTAGAAGACCTACAGGTAGAAACACACATTTATCATAAAAAAGGTGACTCGTTTTAATCGAACTTTGCGATTTATTACCTCGATAATATAATAGTAGCACGTCAAACTGTTTCGAACGATAATGTTAATATTTGGAGCACAGGCCGTAGAGAGACCCAAAGTTCTGATTAATTTTTATTTTTTTAATTTTTTTTACTTCACATACATGGTGATAATTTTTGACATCACGCAATATCCAGTAATCTGTATAATTTCATGTTTTTGAATTATGAATTTTCGATGGTCGTATCGCAGAGGATGCTTGCAGAGCCGATGAAAATTATTCACCCTCTATACAGGAAAGTTACGTTGAAGTGACACCGTTTACGTGCAAAAATCGTCCTACGTGTGATTAGGGTAGATTTTATCGAAATCATTTAACAATATTATTTTTTATATATAATACTTTTATAGCTGCTACTTTGATTCTATCGCACGGACACTGTTAGATTTGTCTTTTGCAAGTACACATACGAATCTACATACGAGTTCACCATACGACGTATCTACACACCTTGCCTTTTTCCGATTTCAATTTTTTTTTTTTATCTCTTTCTCTCTCGGTTTCTCTTTCCAGCCCATTTGTTTGACGCCCTCTGCTCTTCTCACTTGATATACGCAATGCCTACTCTATTTCCTCTCTTCATTCTGTTTATTCCCTTCCATTCCCCATATTTTCTCTTTTATTTCTTTTTCCAAGGTATCCAAAAGCTATTCATAGATTTTCCTCAACCATTTGCCGAGTAGTTATATATACATATATATGAATCGACTAACATTTTTCCACATTTCAACTAGGTTATTGCTCTGGTTAGTATTTCACTGACTATATTCAATTCTCGTTACTATAGTTGAGTATGATATCGATTGGCAATTATGACTAGATAAGGCTTGCGGGTGCCAATAATACTTATCAATCAGTTTAGCCCCATCGATTTTCTCATCGTCACGTCACATTGCTTCCTAATTTAGCGTGAAAAAAGAATAACGACAGGGTGGACTTTGGGTTACATCAATATATTCCACCAAATGTCTCATTTAAGGAACAAAAAGACAGTAATCATCATTTTACACCGAGATAGGTAGTACGTAATGAGAGACTTCCCTTAACGATTCATATTTTTTTCTTTTCCTTTGAATTAGGTTCACTAAAATTCGACCATAATATCGATTGAAAAAATCGTCCGTCTGTAATGAATAAATAATTATTTTCGATCCATTTTGACGGCAACTCGCTTATTGATAGAAGAACCTCCAATATCTCGAAATTTCCAATAACTTTGTTCTTCACTCGTATTATCACGAATGTTAAAAAAAAAAGTTCAATACGTATGCTAGCTATTTAGTATTTGAGAAAGTGAAAAAAAAACATGCCGATGTTAAATTATTGTGTATTTTTTTACGATATTTTATCGATCAAATTATATGAAACTAAGGTAAGATTTTGACTTATTGTTATCAAACGAGGTTTCCACAAATATTGGGTAGAAAGATGAGTCGCAAACTGGCGGCGTGGGAGATACCCTCGGATTATTCCTCTATTAGATTTCCTTTACCTCAGGCATTCTGCTGCCTTTGAACATCGCCTTAAAAAGCGTAGCTTAACATTCAGGTTTCTCCAAGAATTCTAACCTGGGGCTAATGTCTAAACAGCGCCGTTTCTACCCATGGAGCGACTGGAGCGGTCGCTCCGGGCGCCTAAGAGTCAGGGGCGCCATGAGACTTGACCGACAAAAAATTGATGATTATTTCAAAACAAAAATTATTAGGATATGTGAAAATGAGTCGCTCAGCATAGACGCTACACAGCGACCGAGATTTTAGAAGATAATAAAAGCGTGTTAAAAAGAGTATTATCCGTTTGGTGTGCACATGAGTAAGAAGGGGCGCTCGCTTGCTTTTCAGCTTGTGAGCGCCGCGTCGCATCCAGCAAGCGGCCGGGGATATCCCGAGAAGCGTCGCGTTCGGAACAGTTCGGACGTGCTCGTTCAGTGCAGTTTCAGTAACTCAAAATTATAAAAAACTATTTGCGTTCAACCATCAAGACCTCAAGAACGCTTGGTTGGTTTGGCAACGATTTCAATTGAATCGGAAATATGTGAGTCTTTGGATTACAATGACCTCATATCCGAATTCGCCAAAATTAGGGCAGGACAAGTCCAGCTTCAATAGTTTTTCGGGAACTCAAATTCATTATTCAAAAAATAGGGGGGGGGGGGGGGGGGGGGGCAGTAGAATAGTTCGCTCCGGGCGCCATTGGGTCTAGACACGGCGCTGTGTCTAAACGGCTAAGACATCTCCGATATCGAACAGTTACGGATTGATGAAAACAATTTTTTTTATCTTTGCTTGTAACATGTGGGAGTATCAGCTGTGAAATAAAATTATATCCATATTTAGCGATGAAAAATATCACCTCGATTCATACCTAATTCATTTGATAGGTATTCGTTACGTATACGTTCATACTGTTCATTTTGCAGTAACTCATCAGCTGTATTCCAGATTTCGAACAAAAACAACGATTAATATGTAAGGTTTAAATAAAAAGAGAAAATAAAACCAACTAATAAATATTCAAACCACTAAAAATACATTCATAGCTATTTGTGTGCTTATGAAAAGGAATTAGAGGCTTCTGAGTGAGTGCAAAGGTTTTTTGAGTCGAGCAATAGCGTTAAATTTTTTTAGTAGACCACTCGTCTCTACGGCTAAACGATTTTAGAATCATCTAGATTTAGAATAACAGATAAATCCGATAAAGATTCTACTTGTGATCCTCACAGGTTCATTTTTCATCGGTATATACCGAAATTCTCGAAAATCAAATTCATATATGCTAATATATGTCTCGGCTGAGGGGAAAGTTGATATTTTATATGCCATTTTCATTCCGAAGATAACCGATGTAAAAAAGTCATTAAACACGCTATAAAGCCTGCAGCAGTTTGACGTGCAGTTCTTCTTGTTTAACTTATTTTCTTTACATTTATATCCCTGCTATCATAGTCCATCTTCGTGGGAAATGTTGATATCTTATAAAGTCCTTCATCTACCGAAAGATAAATTGAAAGTTTAAATTGAATTCCAGTTTCTCTCCTTAGCCATGTCACCTCTGGATTTCGTTTCATCAATTTTTTAACTATTCATTTCTTCTCTCCCTGTTTTCACCACTTTACGTAATTGACGTTTAAAAATCTTGATGATCGATGATTTTCATAAGCTCATTCGCTCGCGTAATATTAAACAACCACTTTCGAGTCGTGAATACAATTTATAAGCAAAAACTGATCCCGAGTTTCACGCCATGATTTATAACCATGTACAAATTTCAATGATTTCGTCTGCTGGTAATTAATTCAATTATGTCAAATATGAATCGGAATACTGTCATTCCTGGAGCCGTTACAGAAACTAGTTACCTAGACATCTCTCAATTTAGTTATAAAGCAGAGCAGCTTAGATCCCGTTTGTCACGCCAGTGTCACTTTGTCGTCTCGATAAAGTTTCTCAAAATTTTCAGCGAACTTTAATTACCCAAGTCGCGAAGCGTGCGATAAAATGATTATAGACGGCAATCATGACAAAGCAGATGCAATGGGATCATTACGCGCTTTGCTGATCAAAATCCATAAAAACAGTTTCATCTGATTTTCAGTTACGCAAGGCAAGAACATTTGATCTTCTTTTGAATGACTGCTTCGGGATTTCGCGACAAAAACCGATCCATGTATATATTGTTACGCGGGGTGAATTCACCTTTATACACAATCTTCCCGTCTAGTAGTCTGGGAAGATGGAAGGAATATTACTAAAATATAAGACCTTTGGTTGCTGCGTTAACAAATATTATTGTAAAACAAGTCAGTCTAGCTCTAGCTTTAGGTAGTCTAGTGAAGACCTGTATCCAATATATTGAATACAACCCCATTTCATTTGATCAGCTTAATTTTGCATTCAGCTCACTTTAATCCTCTCGAGAATCCACAATATTGTACTTGCAAACTTCTCTTTCAACAATATGTTAAAATTCATACGATGATTCACGACTCGGTTATTACCATGAAAATATCAAAGACGTATCTGTTCAGCTGATCAAGTCGTTATTAAGATTTTTCTAAAGTCACATCCTGATTAAAAATATCAAGATCGTTATGTAAAATTAATTGCGTTATTACCTGTTAGGCATAGACGAACGACTGTCGATCACCAGCCATTCTATAAATCGTGTAAGTAACCTAAAGCGATGACGGTCTGAAATATCGCCCTCACTTCAATTATGGCAAAGCATTATCATTAATAGCCTTGATCTTTTTTTCATCCTGAAGGGTTAATGTATGGAACATAATAGATAGAAGCTTCAAGCTTACGCCTCGCTGAAATGCGAACCCTCTTCAAAGAACTGACGCGATCAATCTAGGCCGGGTTTTGGCATATTCCTAAATAATTGGTAAGTATGATTAATACGAGGATATGTATGTTTGATGTAGGCGGATTTTAGATAACGTTGGAAAGTTAATTGTGGGATGATATCGGATATCAGATTCGTGGGAAAAACTGAAAAATCTTTTTCGTAGACTTGGTACAGCGGAATCACGAATACATCTGAACAATAACGACGGTAATAACAATAACAATGATAGGAAGAACCCTTATAAAACAGGCTTGGATATAGTCCTGTATGAGGCGAAATCTCGGGATTCTCACGACCAAAATATCGATCCTTTAGCCATAAAACGAATAGGTTTATGAATACGTGATCGAAAGGCAAATATACTGAAATAATATTTAATCCTAAGGATATAGAGAACTTTTATCTACACCAGTGGCAACTTGAAGGTATGTAATTGTGATTTAAGAAGATACTTATATTAGGAGTTGTAAATTCGGTCTAGTTTACCGCTCGGCCTACCAAAAGGACTTTTACGAGTTTCGAGGTAAGAGGAAATAAGGATGACCGAAAGAGATGGTTTCGTGAGACCGAAAGATCCACGTCTTAAGGGTTGGCTGGTCAGTCGTTGTCCCTTCGAAGCTCTATTAGGATCAGTAAATTACATATTAGCCAACCCCAAACCACAGCTGCATGGAGCTTGCTCGGGGAATAACTGAGCTTTTAGAAATTCACTGCACGTTTTTCTAATAAAGATAAACTCGTTTTACGTCCAGCATCGAGTTCTTTAAATTAGCTATCACTTTTCAATGAAATGAAGACAGAACGGAATATAAAATTAGAACGATCAACCCAATGCGATAAAATTCAAGGAGATAAATACATCTGGATTTTCTACAGCACTGTTCTCTTCTCTCATTTTTCCGAAAATAAAAATGAACCAATAGATTCATGGTGCCTTATAAATATCTGATTTCATCGATGCCAAAATTATAGCGAGTTTCGATTCCCAACTCCCTCTTCTTTTCCAATTACCTGAATTGTGCTTACGATTATGCCGCCTACAATACGTATCGGTTAACGTTTCACAACGTATTTTCCTCGTATACCATTCATTGAAGTGAGGGTGTTCAATGTAGTAGTTAACGAACCAGTATTGTCGGTATAACATTTCACAGCTATATATAAGCATCACCTGAAACTGACGTCGAAGGTCTACCTTCGTCTCTCTTCCATCTAATGTATGTACGACGTACGATACGAGGGTTGATTAAAAGCCATACGTAAATTACTACGCGACCACAAGAGATACCAGCCACTTACATTTACCGGAGAAAGGGGTGGCAAATCTTAGACATGTGCTACTTAGAGTTTTAGAAATTATTCATTAATACACGTGTATCCTATGCTTATTGCATTACATTATTATTTTTTTTAATATTAAGGTAAAGTCATCAATGACAAGCTCACATGATTTTGTTGGGATTCGTCCAAAGCTCAACTATTTTTTCGAATAAATACTGATGTGAGCCGGATTTGTATACTTTACTAGTTTACTAGAAATAGATTTAGGCTCTTTGTAAATTTCATTCGTCGACTTCCTGCAGCAAAACCCGAGATAATGAAATTTCTCATTTCGAATCAGAGCCATTGGCAGACACCAATATACTTTGAATCTCTGGTGGGATAGAATGAGGAAATTATACTACACTTTTCGAAACTTACTCATCAATTTCTTAACAACTGCTACTATAGTATCCGACTGTGTATTTGAAAATTAGTTTAGGAAGTTCGAAAAGTTTAACACTTCAGAGTAAAAGTAACGCATATTAGTTCGGAGAACTTTTTCAGAGAACTTTCTTCTATAACCACTTTCGCTTTCGGTTCTGAATTCGAAGCGAGAAGATGGAATTGAATAAGAGAAAAAAGGAAAAAAGTAATTTTATTTGGATAAACAAGTGTATGAAATCGCAAGCCAAGTTGATTTATGCAGACGCTATTTACAAAACAACGCTTAATCAGGTCTTAAACGGCAGGGGGTTCCACGCTGCGAATATCTTCCGCCTAAACAGTCGGCGATTAACTGGTGGGAAGAAAAAGTTTATTTGATTCACTGTAAAATAAATATCAGTGCTTCTTTTACGCGAGCACGTATTCACTCGTTTCGAATTTTAACACATGTCGGAATTTTGTTTATATAGTTGAGATTTTTGTTCAACCAAATCTTGGGAAACATCTAGGTACATATGTATATAGTGTGAAATTTACTTTTCATTCTGCTGCATCGATCCAGTCGTTATTCACTTATTACATACATTTATATTATTTTCTTTCATCTATTTTTAATTCAAGTTGATATTTGCAGTAATGTATGTACTTTGATACCAAACGAGTGTCACTATTAAATAATTCACGTAGGTATCTATAGCTAAAATTATTTTTCTATTCATAGATTCGGTAGTAGTTATACAATGCGATCCATAGATGTAGTGTCTCTAAATTTGCTTGGCCTATTTTACAACATGGAGGTAATTATTTCAAATTAATGTTCTCTGCAGACATTATATAGGCATCAGTCAACACATTCGTATAGTTACTGAATTGCATGAGAATGCGGTTAATAGAAGGATATGAATTCATTACTTTATGTTCAATAGTCAACTCGTAGAAGTTAGTTTACCTATACTATTCAGAAATCCCAGAAGGACGCGCCCATAGACCGATAACTAATGAATCGCGCATGGAATTGATCAGTAATCGAGTGACTAAGTTGTGAAAAGCTCATTTGCCGGGACCAATTATGGATCAATCAGTACACTCGCATCTTCCCAATCCTCGTAACGTTTCACGTCATCTGATTAATCAATTTTCTCTTCGTAATCAATTTTTTTGACAACTTTGGAAAACAGAAGCAGATCCATCACATGCCATAAATATACATATAAGGGCATAAATTGTTTCAACGGAAGCTCAAAGCCATGTCTCGCCAACCAAATAAATACACCAGGAAGCTAATCCAAACAAGAAAATCATCAGCGAAATGAAACTAGTCCTGAAGTTGTTTGCAATCGGTATTCGATGGCGAGCTCTGTGCCATTTAGGGTTGATATGAGAATATCCAGCTTTACCTGTTCCTTAGATTTGTAGACTCCAGCGAAATTAATAAAGAAGTGAGCCGTACCCTCGAGGATTTGATATCTGACGAGAGTAGAAAAAGCTAAATATAGACGCTTACTTTGAGCCAAAGTTTCCTGAAGTGATAATAAGTTTTTCTTATCTTTTGACTGAAAATCGTACAACCTATGCAATTTTTGCAGATTAGGACGAAACATGTAGGATGGAACGGCAAACTTTTCCAGTTGGTCTCTGAAATTAATTTTGTTATTGATGCACTGATTTCCCATCTATACGTAGAATTTTGGAGTTTTTGCCAACTCTTCTGTTTGGGCGGAAACGTTCCCTCTGAATAATTCAGATGATAAAAACGCTGTAAGTGTTTTGTTATTTGGTTTACGCATAAAGATGGATCGCATCCATATACATTATACCCAGGATACACTTTCGTGGATTTATCCCACTGATGTTTCCACACAGTCGACGCCAAGCACTGCCACATTAAAGAAAGAAGAATAAGTGGGTATTACTACTTTTCTAATGTTACTATATGGGTAGGCTATTTCCTAGCAAACAGAATTGCAGGTGGAGTTCGTTATAACTTTATAAGAGATATTATTGAATAATGAGAAAAAAATGTACAGCATGATATCAAGGTTGAACTTCGAGTCATGCTGCAGGCTAAAGACTTTCTACCTATGTCAGTCAACTTAATAAGCAAATATAAATCAGTAAAATGAACTTGACCACATTTGCCAAAAGTCATACTAGATTTTGCTCGAGTTATTTGCTCGAACCGACCACTCTCGGCGAGGTCACATTCGACAAGGCAATAAGGCCAACCGAGGGGTTATTTGCTTCTGAAATCATCTGTACACTACAGTTTGAAATCAGTTGAAATTCTTTCGAAGCCAGGCCAAAATCAGATGAAATCGTCCCGAAGGCACGTGGAGTTTAGTATATAAGTATATAACGAATTCCTTCTGAAGTTAATATGAAATCATGTGTTATCGGTTGAAATGGTATAAAATCGTAGGAAATCTCTCGAAGCCAAATCTGCTTAGAATACGCGAAAACATCATCACTGATGGTGCGAATCACGTAATGTACAGCGTTAGGAGGCATTGTGAAATCAACGTCGATATTGTATGCCATTTCAGCATCTTTTTATATTGGAATCGTACCTCGGAAGAACACAATAAAGACACGTGCAGATATCTGATGAGATATCAGATTGAACTATGTCTGATTACATTTTTTGTCCAGGATCTGTTATTCATCGCTACACCAAGAAGATATGAAAAATTACTCACCTTTTTCAGAAGGTATCGTTTCAATGACTATTGTCAGCCAAGAACTTTGTCGTACTTTCGAGTTTTCATCGATAGCCAGTCTCTCCCGAACATAATTCTGCACGATCTGCAGAAACGTATAATACATGGATTTAACCTGAGAACGAAACCACGAGCTTATTGAAAATTTGGAAGAATCGATTCAATCAATACGAACATTATAGATAGATATTCTTACAGGATAATTCGCACGAATTTCTATGCCTTTATAATTTATATACATGGAAGAAAGAACCTTAGCAAATACTTGAGAAAAATGCCACAGAAAGTTCTTGAGCGAAAGGATCGTCGTGATACTAAAATACCGTAATGAGAAATATCACACTTCCAGAACTTTTTAGCTCAATCTTTCTTGACTAAAAAACAAGGTGAAGTCTCGCCGTAGTTTTACTAAGTTAAATTACAAATTTTGAGAAATTTCTCGCCTGCTTGAGATCAAAAGAGTTGTCTGGCATAAGGAACACTCGTTCGACAACAACAGTTGGATAAACTCGTATTTTAGACGAATTTAATTAAGTAGAAATACCAATTAGTCACGCAACACGTCTTTGACAAGTTAAATGGTGGTAATACGTGTAAGTGTAATCTGGGCTTTCTTGGAGCACAGAAAAAAGGACTTGTGTCAAAGTTGTAAACAGTAAACGTTGGGAGATCAATTGTTAAACATTTGTTTTAAGTTTAGAGAGAATCCTCAGCACATTTGAAACGTAGCCGTAAGCCCCTGCAGTTGAGTTCATATTGAGAATCCAACTCTGCTTTCAAATCTATGACACATACAATTATTCCTTGATTATATGGTGAATTTTGTCTGACTTCTAATCTCATTATAATTTGTTTTCTGCTTGATAAGTCATTACATGTTTGATCTCCGAAAAACAGAATATATCAGTCCTGTATGATGATTTAGGACGTATATTTTGAAGATATGATTCAGATCCTCTTTTCCACGAATCCGTACTTAGTCCTTTGATCAATTTTTGCCGAGAATTACTTCATATGCGAATTCCTTGCTGTATCTCAATACACGGATGAGCGGATACACGTTTTTATTGTTCGCTTTCCTTTGTCGATAGACAAGGATGAAAGATATTAGAGCAAAGGTGAATAAGGATTTGAAATTCAAATTCGACCTCGCTCTCAGACTTTGCGATTGGACTACTTTGGATTAGTTTATACTTGAAATTCCGGTACACTCTTCGGATACGCGAAGGTAATACAAGAAATCAAAGAGAACCATCACCTGTATTCCTTAGCGAACCTGTATAGTCGGCATTCACCAACCACTCGTAATTTTGAAAGCAACCATGCGGGAACCATAATGCAGCACCTGGATTTGCCGAGCGAATTTCTTCGGAAACTGCATGATGCCGTGTCTAAATACGTATTCAAATATGACGACTGCCTTGATCGATATGAAAAGGCGATATTTTCATAATGAATCATTGGTTTTGATTGGTTTGATAAAAGCGCAAAATAGCATCGCGCTGAAGGACATTGCAATATATTACATAATTTCATAGGGACATCAAGTCAAATCATTTCCCAGTACAATAAAATCGACCCCTTCATCAGGAAATCATATCAGCTGCGATACATGTTGAGAGTTTGATCAAAAACACGAAGGCGAAGCAAAGCGAATGTCGTGAATATTTTTATACCAGGCGATGTTTAAAACTTGTTATTTGCGCACAGAGCACTTGTGTACTTATTCAGAAGGTATTTAATGTTTTCACAGAATAGAATATCTGCGATTATAACCGCTGTGCAATGATAGTTTAACCTTCCGCGAGGTATGCCAATTTTTGTTTTCATGTTCGCCAGGTTCGTAGAAAATTTATAATCCTCTTAACTGGATCACTTTTGATTAATATTCAGCAGCGATTAGTGCCCGATTACGAATCCAAATTTTGGATAATCGGACCGTAATATATGCGTGTCGGAAAAACGTTTCACCGATATACAATGCCGTATTACCATTTCAATGGTACGTTAAGAATGACATGATAACTACATTACGCGAGCACTAGGTTAGATACCCGGGTTGCAAACATTATTTATTTCTGCTCAAAGGAGGAAAAATGAATTCTGTTTGACAGCAAAACCTATAAATCAAGCTGTATCTGGCCCACTGGCCAATTTGGTGTATTCCAACCCCTGTTACAACATTAGGATTTTAATAATCCAACCTCACGTGGACTTTGTCAAAGAATTTCTTTACATTCATAAAGTTTTTCTCATTTGTCCTTTGACTGAAGTAGCCTCGTGAATTTTTTACTACGCTGATTGATAGCAATAAAATTTGTTATTAACGAGGTTACCAATATTCTCTGGAGTCTTCTGAAACCGTTCAGAGATTGGTACCTACATGTGTACCTTGAGAACGACGTGAAACTAAAAAGCTGCGACACGATACACATGATCATAGTGAGAAAATAGAAGAATGGAAACGTGTGAAGCTAAAACATATAATCGTATATATACTGTAAATATATCAAGATCGACATGTATTTAGAGCAGTTCATACTCTTATTTGGTATTAAGTGTAGATATTTTAATGAAAAACCGTTTGCTTCAATCAATTTTGGAACTATTTGCTTCGAACAATAAAAGCGATAAATGTAATTACTAATCACACCAGGAGACGTAACAATATATGCATGTTTTCTGGTAAATTTAAAAGATTTCCTAGTTAAATAAACTCAACTGTATTTCAGAAAAGTCACATCAGTTTCGGTATGTGCAGATCAGTCTTTCTTTTTGCAAGGAACAAAGATTACATCTACGAAAACGAAAGGATCTTGAACCTTGGAAGCACAACCTTTGCTCGAAGATAGGTAACTCGAATAGACAATCAAGTCGGGTAGTAGTGAAAGATCGACGTCCAGGGTCTCCGGCATTAGCAGATCAGGGATACGGTACGAGCCCTAAAAAACACAATGAGTACATAAATATCCTACACCATTTTTGAATCATTAGAAATATGGACAATTATGATAATACGAGATAGCAAGCAGTCTATAATAATATTTTGAGAATTAACGATTTTTGAGTGAATTCTGCCAAGTTATTTTCTGGTACAGAAAAGCCAGATTTAAATGTAGTTATTCAAAAGATCGTATGATCGAAACATACGCTGCAAGTATGATCAAAACGTATGCTGTAAGTGCGCCGCCATACCTACTATAATGAATAAAAATTATCCACGATGCAAAGTTCACTCACTTTTTTCAAGGGGCACCGCTGATTCCTTAAGCCAAGCGATTCGTCGGGTCTAGGGAAATCAAGATTACTATCAGCCAGATCGAGCAAAGCGCAACACAAATTTCGACAGACTGGACCGTGTATAATACCACCATGGGGTGGCAGTGGAGGACCACCACCATACCCATAGCCACAGATCGTACCGCTCAAGCTGCTGTCGTCATATCTCCATGTCTCACACAGCTGTAAATAAAATGAAATGAATATATAACTGCGAAAGATCAATTTTTGGATATATTGTATCATCATTGCCGTATGGGAAAGTTTTGATCACCTGTATTCCCAGTTCTGATGATATATCTTGCTTGACTTCCAGATATAATTCTAGGCCATCATACAATGATTCATCCCGGAAGGCGAAGTACTCGTTGCTACTGTTGTCGAAATTGATCATGTGAGTTTCCACATCTTCATAGACTGTAGCCTAAATAATGAATCAGAAGAATTATAAAAATACATAAAAATTTGTAATCAAGTGAGCTTTTCGAGACTCGATATAACGTCAAGATAATGAGACATTAAGGGAGTCTTATGTAGAGAAAAAATGGCACCCGCAATATATCATCTACAGTTGCGTCAGAAAATTTGGAATAAATTATCAACCGGGTTGTGTAAGACGAAATTCGAAATTAACTGGTGATACCCATCCTGTGATAGAAGAAAAATCGTCTACTCACCTCGACGTTCCCTAGGACCGCAAAAACTAAAACAATCGTGATCCGTAACATAATTTATTATAAACGTATCTTTGATGCAAAAAATAGTTTCTGCGGTCTAATTTTTGCGATGCACGGCTATATGTGTATAGAAACAGTTCGCATACAAGGATGCAGTAGTAGAGTCCGCTTGTTGTGTCGGCAATTGAATTAATATTTAACTTATACGTTTTTATATATTTATAATTCTATATAAATATACAGCAAAACTGTTTAGAATAAATATCGCAAATATTTTCATAAAAAACGATCTACTCATTCGAAAGATATTCAATGCATTGAAAAACATATATCACCTGCATTAATTTCTGTAAAATGATTACTTAACCTTCTAGGAGGTCTGCTAATTTTATTTTTCTCTTTCTTATATATGGAGTAGATGCGTGCACTGAAAAAAATGGTACTGTTGTCAGCATTGGAACGCGAAGTAGTTGCACGGTTCAAAACCTAAAGTAGACGAGCTTATAACACAAACAATCCTGCAAATAAACTGCAAACAATGTTCAGATGAAAATCTTCTTCACGATGAACAAGATACGTATGGATAAATACTTACTCCGTTCGATTTTTGCGGTGGAAATATTTCTCCGCCATTTATATGCAACATCTTTGAAAAACTGTCCAAAATATTTATTGAGAAAACACCGCAGGAGTGAGAATCCATATTTGTATGTAGATGCCTGCAATTAATTCGTAATCTCGCTGTACGTCATTGCAAAAAGTTTACAAAGAAAAAGCATGAAGAAGAAATTATGAACAGATAAAATCGAAGAAATCGGGAATGGAAGAAATTTTCAATAATTCTTTGAAGCTGTAGCAGCTCACGCGAAGAATAAAATAATAAAAAATATTGTTGAGTAGCATACATATCTCTGTTTGAAAGCACTGGTATGGGCTTGTAATGAGTTGTTCAAAAACTTGCGGTTGAAATTTTTACTTTGATCGTATAGCTTTTCATTTCTGACTAATCAAAGACAGTCTTCGAGCGCCATGTGTAGGTGAGATAATTAAAGGCGAATAGTAAAAAATTGACCGAAAATTGTAATGCCAGGTAATTTATTACTCTGGTCGTAGTTCAAACAGGAATCCAACCGAGTTAGTCAGCCTCCTATAATTGAATATCAAACATGACTCGAAGTTAGTAGGAAGCGAGCCTTGATCTCGTCAAGTGATGCAAATTTATAGCGATTTGATGGGATTTATTTATATTATTATACCCCGTTTGAAATGGTAATTTGACCCTCAATTTCTCTTCGAATATCGACCGAGGCCGATACTCGCAGCCAATGACGATGCCGTCTATACGAAGTGAATTTATTCTCACAACACATTGCTCTAACTCAAAACTTAAATTCAATCGAATTTTTTAGACGATTGGAACTTGAGAATATTTATTCTCTCTGGTATAGTGTTCCGTTGTTCGGTTCTACAAAGTTAGGCAGAAAGAAGCCGGGCAGATGGAAGCCAAAGACTTGCAAAAGCGACATCAACCAACTTTGATAGGAAAGTAGGTAGGTATTATTATCCCTAAGTTGTCTTGTGAAATCTCAGGCAGATGAAACCTCTTAGAATATTTTTCATAATGAATCATAGATCATAATTGGCTGATAGCAAGAATACCTTGGAGTCATAATTAACAACTTTATGAAGGTATAGCTGAGCTTATTTAATTTCCGGTATGAGTAAAAGCTAGGAATCTTCCGCCAGCATATTAATTTCACGGATATATCTGTCAAGAATTTTTTTGCTGTCAATCATGGATTACTTATTCTTGAAAATTGTCGCTTGCCAGCATAAAGATACTCATTCTCAGTCGAATAATGGTTTTGAACATTAATTGTTGACAATGCCTGCCTATTTTATTTATTCAAAATCTTTTAGCGCAAAAGCAGTAGGTAGAAATGGAAACGAGAGACTTTTGTGAAACAGTCATTGTGACAATCACATAGCAGTCATTATTAGCCAGCGATTATGAAGTTGATTAATTGCAACCCAAAAGTTAAATTATAATTGACAAATCTTGAATATTCTGTTACTTTCTATGTATCGTATTACGATCTGAAAAATCCTTCAGTCAGTTCACCAGCCCAAGCATCGTAGAATAGGAGGAAATCCATTACTTCCCTCGCAATAGTTAAAATTCAACTACAGGGCTGCGTGAGTACATGGTTTATTATACAAGCTACCTTGAACAGAGAAGGTCTGACAAAACCGAGGGCAAAATTTATAAGAGGTCGAAATTTCCCCTTAGTTGTGTTTCTCGTCTTCCATCTCTTACCTCAACCCTCGTATCTTCACCCTTACATCTTCCACTACCTGGACCAGTCTGTCTGTCTGTTCGGGTCGTTTTGCACTATCTTGTAAGCATTGTGAGGCAGAAGATATTGTTCTTCACCGGGTAGACAACCCCACAATGTAATTTTCGCCAAAAAGATGAGCTATAGCCAACTATTTGTGGCTAATATGCATCTGACAGCTTGTGTGACTTACATCTGTCTGTTCCGCTACTGTAAGAGTGTCGGAGATTCTTCTACGGTGTATTCAAGAACCCTCTAAGATTGGTTTACCAAATGGAGTGAAACAAATTTGATCTTGATCCTACCTGACTTCCGGTGCCGAAAAACTTCCAGAGAAGAGTAAACGTCGTTTATTATTGTCGTCCTTTGTCCCGTGTTCAGTCAATGGCAAACAAGAGTGGCTAACAATAATACACACAAAGAGATCGAGGGATGAAAATCAACTGAAAGTGAGCAGTATGGAGGGTAGCCTGCATAAGAAGAAGAAGGAGAAAAGTTGGTATACCTAGAGGGAAAGTAGAAAGAGTAGAAGCCGTATCTTCTCTATAATTTGTTTCAACGTCGTTGCCAACTTGGCACTTCCATTCATCGTTGCCAACCCCTATTCAAAGACCTGTTATTCCTACGAACGTTTCAGCACCAAAATTTGCGAGGAAAAAAAGATTTTTCATTATTTTACACTCATTGTTGACTTTCCATTAGCTTTTCAATTATAGATCTCAGATTTGTCAAGCTTTCATGAATTGTATATACAACAAAAACCCTTGACTGTCGGCCCACCCGAACTCAGATCACTCGATGTAACTTATCTCAACAAAAAAGATCAAACGATTATCTTAGAAGAAGAAATAAGGTCTCTACCTACAAGTTAAGCTTTCACGAGCTTTCGGCGAATTACACGAAGACCCATGATGATTGAAACACCGAAATGACAGAACGCTAGGGGTTCGTTGGGGTAACTCGACGTCGTAGTTAGTCCAACTGGCCAAATGAAGGACGCGTTAAATCCCACGAGGGATGAATCTAGATTGTATCGTTTACCTTCGGTTTGACGACAGCCTGCAAAACCGCGACTAAATCTCACGACTAATCGTAAGTTTCCATTCAGGATGATCCAAAACTAATGACAACTAGTTACACAGATTTCATGTCCATTATGTCAACGCTGGATCAAAGTTGGGCCGATAGCATCGTCAACGTCGGCTGCAAGGTAGGGGAGATTACATTCAATATAGTCCGACACTAGAATTATTATTGATCATATAGAATTTCAAAGGCAGGTAATCCCTATAGAATTGCCTCGTCCTACGGGGATGATCCAACTACTCGTGCTTTTACCTCAATTTGACACTAACCTTTCTTTCTATCGTAAGAGTCTCGCTATACCTACCCCCATATAAAGCAAAATACCGCGTTGTGCTAAAGTGGACACATAACATTTTCAATAATTGAGGAAATTAAATTATGAAAAATTGACACAATTTCTGAACATAATATATGAAAATGTGATGAAGCTTCCATACAATATCGTGTTTTAATCAAGCATTCCGCAGTTAATTCACCTAGTTTATTGCAGATAGTGGACTCTATATTTATGCTGCTGATCATTGGAATTGAAAAAATCATTTGTTAAAATGGTTGAAAATTTCTACCTTAAAGCTACCGTTTGTTCTGTGCGGTTTGCAGCTAACTTATTCGCTGTATAAAAGGTATGTACGTATACACTGTTACATACATACCTTTGTGGATTAACGGAAATATATTTAGACCTATACCGAAATACCAAAGCATATTAGTATTTGCGTTATAGTTTGCAAACGAGACGTGAAACAGAGAGAACATAGCAGAGAGGTATCCACTAATAATAATAATAATAATAATAATAATAATAATAATAATAATAATAAAGATCCCACTTTATGAGAAAATGACATACATGGTTCAGGTAATACCAACAATTTGAAAGTATCTCCAGTTGTCTTGGTTCGAGTCCCAAAAACTTTCTTCAAGATTGGTAATTACAGATAATTTAATTACTATATCTACTGCACATATATATATCATGATTGTCACTTCACGTCATCGTCATTATTCCTAATTGGCCTTAGTATCGTATAGACCACGAATTTTCTTTCCTTTCCGTAAGTTATGATACACCTTACAATTAACTAAACGATTCGCGAATTCACTGTCGTTGAAAAGCAATGAATTTTGGAAATATCTATAGACATAAATTGATAGGACCGTGCTGACGAAGGGGCGAATAAAAGCTGTATTAGTCGAGCTGCAGGGGCGCGGGCGGCGCGGGCGTTCCAAAATGAAATTCACTTTATCGTGTACGATATTTCAATTTGGCAAATAGACCGTATTAAGTATTCATACATGTAAACATATTATATACTACATCTCTATTTGCATGTATAACAGCACAGCTGCGAGAGCACAATAACTTACAGTCACAGCCCCATTCCGTCATCTTGTCACATCTCTTCGTCACAGGGTAAGTATAAGGTAATCGTCTTTCCTACCACTTCAAAGCTCCTTTGTCTTGATACTAGCACACACGTCACGTTTCAGAAAAAATACATCACCTAGAAAAGCCTTCTCCAAGTATTCTCTTGATTCTCACTTCGTTCGAAAATACACACCTACACGCTTCACATCGATTATCAGGACACGAGTCGAATACCTTTCGCTGAACTTTCCTACCCGGTATCCCCTATCTGTTAGATGAATTGATGAGTAACACAAAGTAACTATGAAATCTATCGAATACAATAATTATTGTGAAAGAAAAAAAGAATATTATCCAAAAGGAAATAAGACGTCGTCATTTATTATTACACATCAACACTTCTCGGCATAATACTTACAATCAGTCATAAGTATACCGTGTCAGTAAATGCAAAAGTTTCGGTACAGAATTGTCAGGGTAAATTTTTTTTCATCAAGTAGAATTATACGCAGATTTCTTTTCTCTATCATCTGCCATGAAAGGATTCCGTGTAGTTAAAAACGTGACGCGACTAATAATGAGTATTTTGATCCGGTGACTGGCGTCCTGACACTCCGTTCAGACGTCATGCATTAAAGCAATTCCGCGAAAGTTCTAATCTCGTTGGCAAATTGAATTCTAAAAGTGTTCATTTTCAGCACACCCACACAACGTACAGCTGGTTCTGAAATCGCCTTACCAATTCGTATGATTTCACCCTGTTCGCTGAACCGCGAGGGAGAAAAATCCTATCAAATTTTCTTCGGATTCATTTGAGAATAATAATACCTTCACTATATATATAGTATTCAAGAATCGATTTCGATTGAAAATAACGCTTGACATAACATAACCGAATTTCTCTCACCATAGTTTTAGATGAAATACCCTGGCAGAAATCTCTACGACTCCTACGAATTTCTACGAATATTTAAGGAATTTTAAATATTTTATGGATTCCCGGTGGATTTTTGGGAAATTGCGGAAAAATGTTCTTCCATATATACGATCAAAAGTTCTAATGTCCACAATTCTATTTAAAGCACTATTGTCGCTCGAGGAAGCCTCGAAAGTTGATATTTCATCAGCATGGCATACATAACACTTACCTGTGTCGCGAGCATTTTTTCGGTTTCTTTCGTTTTACCCTCCCGTAGGTTCGGGTCTAAGGTCCCTCAAAGGACTCCCGTGAAATTTTCACCAGCGCGCCTGTTTACTACCAAAAACGCCGTCTTAGCTCAGGAGTCCCTCGCTACTCTATAATCCCGTACCGAAAGATCCTAGTGTCGGAGTTAATCGCCACTCACGCAGGCACGTTTAGCCTTTTCGATAATCTCTCTGTTGCCTCTGGTAGTTTGGAAGGAACTCGGCGATTCGCTGCCGCGAATTTTGATATAAAGTTTCTTAGGGAGCTCTCTTTTCTCTCTCTCTCTCTCACCAGAGCACACCTTTTCTTCCGAAAAAGTCCTCTTAAAAAAAAATTACTCACTCCACCATAACTCTTAGAAACTCAAGTCTAAAAAATTGTTAACGTACTCAATTTTTGAAACAGTTTGATTTTGTAAAGCCCCACACAAAGTCTTGCAGCCGGGGGCTCAATCTTTTAATTTATTAGCAACTAATGAAATATCAACTTCTTAGGCTCCCTGAACCGAAAATAGTGCTTCAAATCGAGTTGTGGCCATGAAAACTTTCGATCAGTCTCACATAACGAACGTTTTCCAGTACAATTTCAAAAAATTCCACCGAAACCCGGTTTTCATAATTTTTGTGTGGGGTCTTTTGTAAACTTCGGTAGTCGGTCAAGAGAAATTCTTTGTTTTTGTCAATCAGTCTAGATAATGCCAAAATTTTTCGGGAAAAACTACGAAAAGCTCAAGTTTCCCTAATATTGCCTCAAAATTCGTAGAATTATTCTTGCCAGGAACATGATGCTCATTTGTCACACTTAGATTCCCTGAATTTTAGTCACGAATTAAAAATAACTATCTGCGTAGAGTAGAATCTGGATCATTGCATCGGATGCTGCATTGGTCCAGGGGCGAAATTAGCGTCAAAAGGGTAGCACTTAGGTACCTAATTGAAGGAGAGGAGGAGCCTACCTTGATTACATGATAGTGCTATCTCATGGTTCGCAGTGTCCGAGACGCTTTGAAAGACACAAGGAGGCACTGCATCTAACAGGCATTGTCTGTCAGCTAGACAGGCTCGAATCGAAAAATCGTTACTCTTTTATTGTCCAAAGAAGTGAGAAATAGAATTTGATTTTTGGTGAATTGCTTTCCATAATTCGGTATACAAATCTAGGATCTTGGATTGTCAGGTATAAAACAAAGCCATTATACGAAACCTCGAACGTGTCGAGACGTAATGGATTCTTACACAGAGCGCTTGTATAACCGAATAAAGTAACATAATTTGGCCTTTGCAATTATGTGAAAGCGATTTGGAATCGGGTACAGCATTTTCTGAAGATCAGATTCTCGAAGCTTTATAGTTTAAGTATTATATTCTATACCTATACAGAGTGATATACCTGTTGCTAATTGATCATTCGGACATTAATTCAATTCTATACCGATATTCAAAGATTTGGAGTTGAGATTTAGGCCTCTTTATGGGAAACACGATAAAACTTAACTTGTTTGAATATCTGCTGAAACTGAACTATACTCCTTATACCCTTTTCGCGTTATTGAAATTTTCATCAATTTGAAGATACCTAGTAGTAGAAATCACGTCACAAAAGCAAAGGGATTCCAGTGAGAATCAAGTTTTGAGTCCTCACGGATCATTTAGCATTCAGCATTATCTGTGCGCCGGAGGTTGTTTTACTTATAACTTTTCAATTACTGGTATCAATTAGAGACATGATATATAGCTCTGCATCAAAAACGTATACCATTAGTTGATGAGAAAAGAAGAAATTGGGAATATCAACCTTAGATAACGTGAATTTAGGCTCAGGATTATTCTCATTTGACTAAAATTCTCATTCAATTCATTTAAGATGAAACGTCACCCTAATAAGTGTTACTTATCAGGGTAATTCAAAGTTACACATTTAATAGTTGCAGTAAGGTGAAAAAGATGCCTGTTAAATTATGGGCTATTAATATTAACATTTAGAGGTTCCTCATCCGAATTTTCGATTTCCCATGCATTTAGCATGGGAAAAATTTTGTTTGCTAGTTCTGAATTTTATAACTCGCCAACGGGTGAACATACGGCAATACTCAAGACATATTTTTATTTCAAATTAAACATTCTACAAAAAAGATCCATAGTCATCATATGATAAATCTACTCGTTAAAAAGTTATTTAATATCAAAGTTGAATTTATATAAAATCATACGCTCTAAACATTGTACTTGACATTCTGCTGAATATACCTTCTGTACGTATATGTATGTATTAACGCCGCAACGATTAGTTTGAAGTATGATAATAGTTTCAGTATAGCCTAATTACAGTTCTACCTGATCTCCAAACTTGAAAAATGCGATATATATAGGTGATTATTGAATAACCAATCGTTGAACTATTTTCCCCTATCCTTTCCTTGCCCATAAGTCGAAAATCATGAGAAATTTCTTGTCGGAAAATGCTCCTGACATCAGAAGAGCATCTGACCCGAAGACGTGTGCTCAAAATTTTGGTATGGACAGGCATACGTGTCTTCATGCACGTCTCTATAATATATCCATTTATACTAGCGTTTTTCAGAGTTGGAAAAATTTTAACTCCCAAGATTTCTGCTCCTGGTATCAGGAGAACATCTGACCCGAGGAGGTGGGCTGAAATTTTTGATGTATAGATATAGCCTATTAAAGGGGTGTGGAATAGTACCACCATCTCGCGGTTAAATGAAGGAACCGTGAACATAGGTACGCCTAATAATATATGCAACCTATTAAACAATATTGACATGCGAGTTGCATATGCAAAGGCGCAACTTCGCGGCAAAAGTACATACACAGTTCAATTCAAAATCTGCATGTTATATGCCTCATTCGTCACCGAAATTTTCCGACTAACCGTAAGGCAAGGGAAGTACATATTTAAAACAAATTCACGAAAGCTTAATAAAAATGAGAAATGACCCTGTTTTTTTACCATAGGTTTTTTTATCGAGAGACCTGTAGCGTGTTCGCGATTTAATCTAAGACACCTACCCTCGCACCTACCATCCATCACATATCGTAATATATTTATGCGGTAATTCAGAATACGCAAGAACAGGCAGTTCTACAAGAGAAAATTTGGGATTAGAAAACATTTGAAATATTTTTAAATATATATTTTTCACAGCGTTATTAGCGACGATACAGAATTTTACAATAAGGCAAAACAAAATAGTATAGAAATGATGATTGTTAATACATTAATTATATTAGATAATAATATTAGGGTTTCTTCTATTATATTAATCATATATTTTAGTTTAGTTTTTTTTTTTTTTTTTTATAAAAATTGGAAATGTCTTTTTTTTTTGGTTTCATCCAAAACCGCACAGGCAGGCACGTTTTCTTTTACTGTTTTAGACAAAACCATCTTGTCTTATCTAATCCGTAAATCTAGCAATTTCCTTGCCAATATTGCGTTATGATGTCGTTCAATGCGGCGTCACAACGCAATTATACGAACAAATTACTTTTGTGCCACGTAAAAGTAAAGCTAACTTTGATTTTCACATGATTTTTTTTTTCGCCGTTGCTTTCATTTTTTAGCATCAAACATGCTACATCATTGAATTTTATATACTTTTTTTTGTTTTTTCATTTTTTTTTTTTGTATTTTTTGTTTTTGCAAATGATTTCACGCTGGGCTAAGAGAACCAACCAATATTTACATAATAAATTCTCTTTTCCGCAATAATATTCTTAGCAGTTTACTACTAATTCGAGTTCTTTTCATTGTTTATTTTATGTATTTATTAAAGTTTTTTTTTTATCATTATTTACTTCAGTTTTGAGCAGTCACGTATCTTCGGAAAAAAAATATAAACACAAGATTAATAAAGTTAATCTAAGTATATAGGTATGTATACAAATATTAGCGACAGAACAAAAAAAAAAAATTACAATGGCGTTAAATAACATTCTGTAAATATATTAATATAAAATTAGGAGATATTATTGATATTATAACATTTATTTTATATAAAATAATATCTGGGATAATTATTATATAGATTAAGTTTTGTTAAAGTTAACTCTTCAACGAAGAACGTGAGTGCGCCAGACTTAATTAGTTAATTTGTTAAAATTAATATCCAACGAAATGGTAATGCTATACCGTAAATAGATGAATTTCCGTTAATTAGATGTTTAAATGTTGAATACCCCGAACCAAAACTCTACTCTATTACGGTACAACTATTCACATTTCATGTACTACCTAGCTAACTAATTTTAGTCGAACTTTAAAAATACGCTACTGAGTTGACAAAAATATTCAAAATTGCAATGTAACGATTCTTCATTCCTTTCACTGATCCATCAACTTGACATATATTGTATATGTTCGACCTATGTGTAATGCCATACCATTGCTACTTCAAAATAATGTAAATAGTGTATAAAAACAACAAGGAAAACTATTTCAGAAATCTTAGTGTAAAGGAATTACTTTCAGAACACAACACATCACATGTATTATTATTATTATTTTCCTTCTTATTTTCTCGGTATTCTAAAATAAATAAGAATAACTACTTTAAGCTCGAGTTGTCAAAACCAAAAAAAAAAAATACACGGATTCTTCTTCCATCAAAATAATGAATTATTATCATTTTCAGCAAGGATTCTGCGAAGCTGATACGATATCAATTTGATTAAATAGCAATAGACGAAATGCGCGTTTACCCCAATTACATTTATAATATAATTCACGCAATCATCAATTTTCAATAACGCGGTATTATGCCTCAATATTTATATTTTATAACTATCTAATCTTTGTCATTATCAGCCTAATATTGAATGCCTTGCCGTTTTTACAGTACGTTATTTTCAATTTTTCTTTCTTTTCTTTTTTTTGTCGCAAGTCATTGCCGACAAAGAGTATAAGCAGTTGATGAAATGCTGTAGAGTGATTTTGAATCACTAAATTGGCAAAATTATTTTTTTTTTCTACGGTAGAAAGTCTGTCAGCAATATATTTTCAATCTTTTATGTACTTTAACATTTTCTAGATGCTTAATCTCAAATCGATTCGTTATTTTACATAAATTTCAGACTTTCTACCAAAACAGACTATACAATATATAACTTCGGATAATCAGCAGTATACAATATTTTCTTTTTCTTCTTTTTTTTTCCATATTAAGAGAGCGGGAATAATTAGGTATGTCTTTTATAGCCTGAATGGAGCCCTTTGCTCAATTGGTGTTGGAGCCTTGCCCTTTTTTGTGCCTGGGGTTGATGATACAGACGTATCTGATGCTCCAGATGGTTTTCGACTCAGTTTTGTAGTAGGTGGCAATGGTGTGCTAGACCCGCTCGATGGTGTCCGTGTCCTAAATCATTATTAATGGTATTAAAAATAATTGAAATTTTAAGTCTATAACAATGCATAAAATGATCGTAAAAAATATTAAAGTGTGTTAAACACTAAAAGGTAATCAAAATTAAGAATTCCACAGTATTTAAGTAAAATTTCTTACATACAACTAAACACTCTTTACTATCTTTCAAACGAACATATTTTATGTATAATGTACAAACACAAATTATAGATAAAACGAATAAAGCTGGCAAATATAAAACTTAGTTTTAAATATTTTTCCACACATAGCGAGACTTGTTTCCCAACTTCAAAATGAAAATAAAGCTCCATAGAGCATATGACGAATTTAATAAGTCAAAATTATCAATAACTGTTGAATAAATGATTACCAATAAGTATATTATAGGAATTTCAAATATTTAATTATAGTAAATTGCTATGAGATTGTGAGAGCAATTGAAGCTCATTATGTTATTGAGTTATTTGATGTTTGTAAGCCTTGGTAACATTGATTTCGTCAATTAATCAATATTTCTAGTCTTTACCTAGTCGTTTGTCTGACCGTCGAAGGGATGTTAGTTGCTGAACTTGTACGGATGGAGCTGCTCCTAAGCATTGCGGAAAGAAATTTGTTAAAGTTAATTGAAAGATGTAAGCTAGAAGCGGTAGAGACTTACCCTTATAATTATCTATTCTAAAAATGATTTTTCTATGATGTGGAACATGCAGAATTAAAATAATATGATTCTCAATATTATTTATCATATTTAACTGATCTTTGGTTGTCTACAGTCTATACTTCATAAAAAGCAAAATATCTTCAATTCTATGCAATGAAACAACTCAGAAATAAACTAACTCTTCACATAACAATACAATTCACAATAAACAATGCATGCACTAGATTTCTTGGACCTACTTGAAGCATCAGCTCAGAAAAAAAATCATGTGCAAGTATGATCTCAAAAGATGAGTATGAGGAACTTGATGTAGCATAATCCATTTTTTTGAAATCTACCTATTTAACAGCCTTTCAATTGAATTTAGTTATAATAATAATACAAGCATAACAGTTTGAACAATATTATGTAAATAAGGTATAAGAAATGATAGATAATCACAAATGATATCAATTTTAACAAGTACCCAAGTGGTTTTCCATAAAAATGTATATTTCATGCCTCTGAAACATTTTGAAAATTAAAAGGCTGCATAATGATTATGAAAAACTCTTCAAACAATTCGAGGCAACGAAAATAAAGACAAAAACACTCTAACAAGCAATCGTTTAACAAAAAAAGATTTTTTGTTTATAGACAGACATGCGATCAGGCATACCCAGTGGAATCAGTAGAAATAGTGGATTGGTTGCTTTGTGTTGAATGAGTTGAAATATTGCTGATTGTAGACTGGGGGGATTTTATTTCTGGTCCAACGTAAACCGGAATCCTAGAGCGGCTAAACCATCACCACATTGAAATCAGTTTTCCATTATATATTAGCAATATAAATACATAGTGCACACTAGTCGTATGCAATATTTGAAACGGCTTCATATATTATGATAAGGCATGTGTTGATTAACGTAGGTATATTCTTCTAGAAATAAGAACCATTTGTAAAGCAGTAGAGTAAATTAACAAATAATGCATATGAATGAATGAAGCCATGAATACCACCACCAACACTGTATGCATATAGACCAATAAATTTTCTACAATAAGTGAATTGAAGACATTTACAACGAGTAGATGTTTTCGAAACGTCCCTTAGCTTGGTAATTACACCATTTTGCAAGACACAGTACAAAACCTGAACCCGTGTATAATACATGATGAATAGATTCATCCGTGATAAGTCAGGTAATAATTTATTGTTCATTTTCTTTACCTAATTGGTGTTCCGACACCAGAGAGGGTTGGTATACTCGACGCTCGATGAATCGAGCCAAACCTAAAAAATTTCATTACGCTTCGTGTTAAGATATGTTAATTTATTATTCATGAACCGCTTGTTTATTTATAGCTGGTAGCTAACAAAAATTGGCTATATGTATGATTATATTGATGTATTAAATCCTGTATATATCTATAATTATTTATACTGTCCATATTTATATCGATGACCTTTACAATAATCCTTACATATGTCCGCAACTACAGATTTCAGGCAAGAGCCAAAAAATACATACAGAGAGTGGTGCAGTATAATGATTCATTATTCCAAAAGAAAAAGGTATCCGCAGCAAAATTTTTCCTGTTTCGTAATAATAAATTTATAATTTTATTCGAATGAACTACGTTAAAATTTTTTTCGAAATTCTATGGTCAAGTGTGTCCAATTCTATAGGCGATGTTTTCACACTGAATAGAATTCAGAACTAAAATTAATATCGTTAATTAATATCGATTAATCGTTTTAATCTATTATAAAAAGAGTCCACATGCCTAATTGTGAATTTCAAACGGAATGAAGAAAAAAACTAGTTTTTAAAAAGGACCATTAATTATGAAAGATTGTTATTTTTCGTTTAATATAGGATATGAAGTCAGAACTCCTTGATATGCTTATGCATTAAGTGCAGTTAGCATGTTAAGCAATTAATGCAAGGTAATGCAATGTCTGTTAGTCTGTTTCAAATCGTTGCAGGCCTTCTGGTCTAAACTTTCTAATCACTAATTAAAATAAATGCTCTACAAACCTAGATGCAACACCACCAGCAGGACTGACGAGTCCGGTAGGTGTTCGCGGTCGTGAACTAGAGCCATTAACTGGAGCTCCCAGCCGTCTGCCAGAAATGCTGTTGTGACGACTGGATGTTGGCGTGTTACCTGTGGTACCCACAGTTCTACGTGGAATGCGACTTGGAGTGCCTTCGTCTATAAGAATTCAAAATAATTATCAAGCATTCAAATTTTCCCTGCATTTATCAGTTTTCTAAAATTTTTATGAGTTCCTTGCATGTTTCCGGATGGAATAGTATCATACGCAGGTCAAAAATAGACTGAATCACAAGTTACATTCAAACTTTATTTGATTTTAACTTACCAGTACTGTCCAATGATTGAGTTGATCCATAGCGGCTAGGAGGCTTGCTGCCTTGTCTGGAAACAGGTCTGCTGCTTGGTCTGCTTGCTGGCCTTGATGCTGGTCTACTTGACGGACGACTTCCTCCTACAACAAGAATTTACTGCTTCAAGAATCGCTACATTTGTGACATATTATTTCTAAATGAAAACCAGGCAAGATCGACACGGACTTTATTCTTTTCTAACTATCAACTGACCTGGAGTCAAAGTGCTCCTGTAAGGCGTACTGGTTTTTCGAGCCGGTGGCCTGAAGGAGCTTTCGTTGTCGCTAAGACTGTCAGGTGTTCCAGCACTCAACGAGGATCTTGATGCCCGTGTTTGACCCATGGGCACGCTTCGAGCGCTTCGCTCTCTCACCTAGACGTGGTTTAAAACAGTGTTTAAACAGCAATACTCATTGGAGCTGGAGAGACTATTAGTTAAGCTTTTTACAGCAAAATGAAACAAGGCGTTAAAGAATTATCATTCTAATATTACTCAAGATTTCTTTTTTATGTTTACTGTGGCTGTCATGCTCGATCATGGTATTCAATATTCACAAAATCCGATTTATTTCAATAACTTATAAGTTGAAAAAAAAGAAATTTAACTGTTTCTGTTAACGTAAGTTGCTTGTCAAAATTCAACCATTTAATAATTTGATTTGAAAATTTCAGTGAAGCCGTTTTCATTTACTGGTTAGACAAATTGATTTAATCAGGAACGAACAACTCACTCTTCAACATTATAATATATGACAGTTAAGATACTGAAATTCAAAGCTGTTTTGCATTCGAATCCAAAAACAGTTTTTCTTATACCGAAATGTTCCTGATATCTCCAGTTTTTATTGTTCTGGATGTATTAGTCTTTTGTCAATCGGCTACTATTATCAAAGTTCAGGTACTTATTATTAGTTATTTTTATAGATTTTTAATGATGAAAAAAAGTATAGTAATTAAAAGTGTGTACGTACCGACTGCTCGTACTACTTGACGATTGAATAAACTCAATTTTATTTATGGTATAACTGATAAATAGAATATGTCAAGTAATATTAGTAGTAGTCGTATTAATAACTACGTTCTTTCATTAGCCAAAAAATAGAATATTTACAAAATCATAAAAATAGTAGATATGGAGATTTTACTGCATATATCAACCTACAGTGTTTGTAGTAATTCAGAATAAAAATATGAAAACAGAAAAAAATGTACAACTCTTTACCATAATTAAAACTGAGGATTCTACTAAATACATGCTAACTTACCATAAGGAGCTGGGAGAGATACAGAAGTTTATGGTGATTTGAGGTGTCTCCAATCAACGCCACTATGCACGCATTAATACAGGAGATTGTTACACATATTCAGAAACTATAGAATATTTTCTACTCAATTTATTATTGCATATCATATAGTTATAGACAAGTTTCATGATTGTGGCATATTTAACAATGCAGGAAAAAAACGATCGATATTTCTAAAAGTCGTTAATGATTTTGGGACAAAAGTCAAAGTCCATCTTTTACAATAAATTGAATTTCGTACAGAAATTTTAACCACTGATAAACTTGTCCATTGCACTAAACATGAATACGTTTTCTTGAGAAAGAAGAAAAACTAAATGAAATCAGTCCTGAATTCCTGTATCGCTAAAGGGACATGTCCATGTCAAATGAATACATCGAATTTCTATAATCATTACCTATCCATGCTAGACGTCGAACAATAATTCGTCCGTTGCTCAGGATAGGGATACAAAAAAGGAGAATATTTCGAGGCATTCAAAGAAAGAGTATCAAATCAGGCAAATAATTTCATATAACTGAAAATGATATCCTGAATGAATGCGGTGGTGATACAACATACATTCGACTCTACACTATCAAACAGAATACAACATTATATATGTATCTGAACATAAAATAACTTCAATAATTGATGATACTTTACCAAAGTACTTCTCTTTTTTTATTTCAAGCACAAACCCAAACTCTGGTCGCTACCTTCTTCAGTTTACACGTACACTCGGAAATTTTGTAAAATATTTGTGAAATTTTGTTGATTATGTTCGTTAAAAACGACTATACATATTTTAAGAATATGATTTATTCACGAAACTTGACTGGAAAAGAACTTTGAACATATTAATGTGATACAATAATATGAAGAATTTCAAATTGTCAAAATAAAAATGATTGGGTTTCTTATAAAAAAAAAAAAAAAACAACACTTGACAATACATCGGTAATTAATATCTCACAAACATTCCACAAAATACCCCTAATCTTTTGTGAATAAAGAAAGATACGAAATCCACAAATTATTCACGCTATTTAGTCGGTGCAAATTGCAGGCTCGCACAAACAGCAACACAAAATAAAACAATAAATGATCACAAGGACGATAGAATGGAAGAGAGAATTCATTATTTACCCAGTGGTAAGAGGGTGCGTGCATGTGGAGAGGGTATGAGCACGGGAGATCCTCCTTTTGCCTCAAACTCTCAAATATCGGCATCAGCTGGTTCATGAACTCCTCCGCTGTACCATAAACGAAAAGTTTTACAACGCTGTCTATTTTCTGGCATATCTCTCTGACACTATATCCTTAAAATTTTCGATTTTCTTATCCAGAGCTCAGACCATAATCTATACGTCTGATTTCGATCTGACATAATATAGGCACAATGTGTGACACACTTATTTCTGAATTGCAGAAATCGGCAATCATACTTTCTCTAATATAAACCAAGATCAAATTATCCCATACATTAATAATTACAAACATCAAGTGGTTTGGAACAATACAGACAAAAATTTATGACCAATTGTTACTCACACATTTGATGTTTGACAATTTATTGGGATTCAAGAATTTTCATAGGATACAAACACATTGCAAGATAGTTCAGAAGATCTTGTAATGCCAATCAATATTAGTAAACGTGTTTCTGTTTAACTTTATCTAGTCATTCATACAATTGACGAAAGTGCATCTGTGCCAGTTTATTATATTTCGTGAGACAAATGAAACCTAGTAAATGTCACGCAGAAATCACATCTCCTGAGGTTTTAACGCAATCGAAGGATGAGCGATGTCCTGAAATTGATATTCCAACGAGATTCCTTCCTTACCAGTTTACCCAAAACTCTTGGATTTATCACAAAAATGACATACCCAAGTATAACACAAATCATAACAAGCGACTACGTTCAACTACCAGTATACTTATCAACCGTGCTCATGCAAAGTCATCCTGTAAACTTTTAATCTCCAGAATTTTGTACTTACCAGAAAAATGCTGAAAGCTCTCAGGGCCGAGTACCTCAGTTATAGAGGATGTAGAGATTATGAAAATGCAACGAATATGCAATATGGTGAATGTAACGTAAAGAAAAAATAAAAAAAAATAAAAACTTGGCAAGTAGCTTGATGAGGTTCCAAACTTTTCACTGACGAAAATAATAGAAATACTAATGTTTGTCGCACGTCTAAATATATTCTCTTTAGATTTGACAAATTTTGAGATTCATAAACAAGCTTTACGACTTGCTAAGTTTAATGTGAATGAATAAATTAGCGGTGAGTGAATTGTTCAGAAAAATGTCTTGTTCCTTGAACTCAGACAGTGCTGACACATGAGTATAGCAAATGAATGAAAGGCCATAGATGAGCAGATTTGATTCCTGATGTTTGACTGAGGCGATAGGATACTTCTTGGGTCCGTCAATATTACCTTAGTTATGGGCCCAGCAGAGGATATTGGCGTACGTTGCAGGGTCGAGGTTGGACTCGGTTTGGACCTGAACGCTGTCATAGTCTGGCTGACGCCGTCTGCCAATATGAACTGTTCCCGGAGCTCAATGTTCGTCCTTCCCTTGGCTAGAGTGTGTTGCGTGCACGCAGTTAGTTAGGAAGGCGTTACGGGATGCCAAGGATGGTAGGAGGTGCCGAATATTTTTTGTACAAAGAACAGATAGATAGATAAATAGATAGAGAGAGAGAGATAGAGAGAGAGAGGAATGATTTCAATGATACATAATCGAGTAAAAAGTATTTTGAGAGAATAAAAAGAATAGTATAGTATAGTAGAGATAATTTACAAATTTACAATACCGAACCATGCGAATTGAATAAATGTTGTTTAAATCAAATAGATAAGAGAAAATAAATAGTTTTTAATCATAAAAAGATAGCGTGTAGTGTATGTGTAGTGGTTTGATAAAAGAAAAAAGAAAACAACAAATTTAGAATAAAATAAAGAAAAACTTAATACAATATAAATAATCAAGGAATTTTCAAGAGTTCTTTACCAGTGTGTATTACAATTTCAGTTTTTCAATACTATGTATCCGTATATTTAAGAACTACGTGAAATAACTAGTAATAGAGAATTCTAATTCAACTACTAACTATATTTGTAATACAGACTGATACTATGGGAATGACTACATTACAGCAATCAGTTTGAAACATGAAGGACCTATTATGTGTATTTATTAATTAATGCTGATACTTCATCTGTGAAATTAGATCAAATTCATGTTTCAAAATAATAGCAAAACACTAAAACATAACTGAAAAAAGTCCATTATAAAATCCATATCCAACTCCAACACCATGCTACATAGATTGGTTGGAGAAGAAAAAAAAATCAATTCAATACATAAAATAAAACACAAATCTGGACTTCACAAACCATACCATATGATGAATCAAAACCGGGGCGACTGATCTGGGATCTTGACAAAATCCTCATGACATTATATACTTATACTACGATCACGAAATTGATCGATTAGTTTTAACGAAGACTAGAGCTTACCAGAAATTTCTGAAGGACTAGAATTTACTGATTTCTAATTTCGATTACAAATAAGTATAAAAGTACTATGAAGTTTACTGATGATCTGTAAATAGCTTGCAGTAACAATAATCAGAATGTTACGTAATGTAATTTGTAAACAAATCAATATGATAATGATTTGAATAGACCTTGCATTAGAAAATACTGTTATAGATAGAACATATCACTTTTTACACCGACAGAGAATTAGATCTTTTCATTTTTTGTCAATCAGAAATTAAGCACAAATTTGTATTACGCAATAGGCTGATAGTAATGACAAGATGAACAGGTAGATTGTCTCAACTTAACGAGAAAAATAATCTATACAAATCCGAAACTGAAGACAAGTAATAATTAAAGTAGAACCAACCACTCAACAGACATAAATTTTATTTTCACATGCAACATGGATTTACACCATACTTTCACAGTTGATATGTAAATGAGTTCGAATTATTAAAATGATGAATAGAATCATATAGATTTGATATTCAAAAACTCAGAACTTTCATCCCAGCAATATTCAAGTTTTTCCTTAGACAAATTTTATATCAATCAAGGCAGAATTGATAATCAGTTAATACCATTATCAATTTTGTGAATAAATTCTGTAAATATAACAAGAATCATTCATTTTAAAAAGTGGCAGTGTGCCTATTACTCGCATTGGTGTGTTGCTAATTCAATATTCTCAACAAGTGCATAGATACAAATAAAATCTTGCATTGTTGTGTGATTAAAATTTGCATATCACTTGTGAATAAAATAATAACATGCAAAACAGCCTCACCAAGTGGACACCAGCCTTCGTGCTGTTCCGGTTTGTTAGGATCCGGTATTGGCATTAAAAAAACTGAACCGGTTAATTTTAATGTGATGAAATTAATTCAGTGGAAATGAGTCAGATTTCATGCATTGCAGTCGTTTTCAAGGATACAAAGCAGTGATATTTATACAGATATCAAATCAATTATTAATATTTAGTGATAATTAGGTTCGGGAAGGTGCATGAGGGGTTCAGGAGGGTGGAGTGAGAAAAAGCAATAAAGTTTATGTTAGTATGGGTTCTATCAACGGTATCACAACTAACTACCATTATGTTATAATGTTGTTCGTTCCAAAAGAAGATTTGCCTTAAAATTGCAGTTTTACAAATTTTAATGCAGAAAATTTTGACAGTAGTGATTTAATTTGGAAAAACTTTCTAACTTTACATTCTGGACCAAATTCGCACAAAATTCTTTCGATTGGGTAATAATTCTTTGAACATTCTAATAAGTTTGGTCAATTGTTCACAATCATGGCTGAATATTGGGAAGAGAAAAATAAACCAGAATATACATGAAATAGCAAACGACAAATGAATAAAATTTCAGTAAAAATATCAAGGGATTTATCTTCTTTTGCAATAAATACAATTTTCTATCAACCATAGTTATCCCGGTTAGATAGGAGAATTCAAAACCAAGACTTCAGCGACAAGCTAAGCAAAAGCAAATATAACATACACACACGTTCTTTTTTTTTTTTATGTACCCATTATTTATATTATGAATCTTGATTATTTGTGATTAATAGTAATTATTGTTGTTACCTCAGGAGTTGAGATCATACACACAAACATACTTCAATGTTATTATATTATTATGAGAGCCCAGGCACAAAAACATTTCATATAATGTTAACTGTTCTAACATGTAATTTCTAGTTCACATATTAGTATATATATATAGGTATATATTCAATGAAATATTGTTATAATTGTTAAGAGTTGGCAAAATGTTTTTGTTTTCATACGAGCAGAGCAAATGAATGCTGATGAACCATGAAAAATGTTAAATGTAAAGGAAAACTATTCAATAATTAATTAATTAATTAATCAATTAATTAATAACACATACGGTGTTAAATAATAACTAAATATTTAAACCTGCCTCTTATTACAGGGGATGGGGAATTGTGAACTATTATTATTTCGTTTGTCAAAAGATTACACAGTATATCATGGTATTGTTTGAAATCGTTGTGTCAAAATAAAACTGGATTTAATCTAATCTTAATTTATAAAAAGATAAATATATTGCATGGTTTTTTTTAGCAATTATGGATAGAGAAATGAAAAACATTGCACTCGGCTATACCAGAGCTAAGTCAATCAAAGATAATCTAAAATATATATTCTTTTCCTTATTGCCAAAAATTGAAGTTCATGGATTTCAGATAAGTAATAAAACATTGAAAAAAGTGATATTCACTTTGTAAACAATCATCTTAGTTTTGGTTTAGCATAAATTTCATTTCTCAACATCGTTTGACAACATTATCAAATATTTATGACATTAATACGAGTTTGAGAATAGTTGAAACTGAAGTTATGATGTCCAACCATCACAGATTCAGTTTCAGAACAAATAAATCGACAAGAAAATAAGATAAACGCATATAATATGAAAATGTATGAAAGAAACTCACCGCGGCAAGGGTCATTCTTCACAAGGAACTCATCCAATGCCACCCAACCACCTCCAACTCGTACCATGACAGTAGAGCGAAGGATACGAACGAGACGTAGTTTTTGGCTGTCGCCAAACTGCAGAAAATAAGTTATCAATGTAGAAACTATATGCCAATGCTAAAAAGCATGTCTTAATCAATTGATTATAGATCCAATTAATTTCTATAAAATGTATTGTATTGAAATTATTGAAGTGCATCTAATGGGTAAAAAATATATTGATAATTCATACCCTATATTTCCCTTCACCAACTTGGAAGACTCTGAACTTCTGTCTACAGGTGCAAAGCATCACAAGTCGCTTGACTTCGTCGTGAATTTTGTCAGTGTCGTTTGGAGGTCTTCGATCCTCCCAATCCGGTCGCAGTGCAGCGATGAATTGGTTCCAATCGATTAAACCTTTGCCATGACGATCGAAAAGATCTGCAACTGCGCCCATCTCCAAACGTGAGGTTTCAAATTCTGTGAAAATAATTTTTAAGAATGAGAACAAGGGTGATCTGTTTGTTTTGAGGAGAATGAACAGAAGTACATAATTATACAATAATTTTAGTATATTCTGAGTTTGACAATCCTTGATAATCAAGGCACTTACTAGTATTCATAATCCCTTGAATGAAGTCTTCACGAGGAATTTGGCCGTCGTTATTCTTGTCCATTTTCCTAAACAGATCTGTGAGACGAGATTTCTTGTGGTTCATGAACTTCAGGAACTGTAAGGAAAGATCGATTAAAGATTAAGAATTCTATATCTTAGCCATTGGATTGATAATAATTTGAAATAACAACTCACCCTCTTTCGCCAATCATCCCAGCTGAAGTTTGTGACACGATCAAGTTCCTGAATGTAATTATATTTGTCCTGTAGGCGCCGTTGTCGTTCCCACGCCAACATCCAGACATGTCGCCATCTGTCCCAGAGAAGCTTGACTCTTGGACTTCGGAACTCTGGTTCAGCGCCCTTGCTGCTCATTCGGGACATAATGTAGAAGATATTTAGTCAGCAATAAGTGAGCTTGATGCCTGCTTAGCTCCGTTACATTTTTAATATCATTAAATGCAATTGGTGAAATGGAGTTGATGAGAAGGCATGTATTCCTACTCCTGAGTTGATTAAAAATGTGATCACTTTCCAAATGAAATATCATGTGTACGGCGATGACTTTAAGACATGCACACAATTATATATCACTAATCGCTTTGCAATGTAGTTCAGATTCGTGTGTAGCTAGAAAATGGAACTATTCCTTTGCGTTATTCTGAAACGAGTGGGTCTGGAGGATGGTGAAGGACCAAATCTCAACGAATTCATTCGAATTGAATGAGAATACCGTTCGTCACTATACACAGAGACGAATTTTGATCAGTAAAAATTTCATTCAGACATACTAAACCCAAACCTGGAATCTTAAAGATCCAAAAATGCAGGGGAACACACAACAAATTTTCCACAACCATAACTCTAGGTAAACAATATGCAACTTAAACTATGAGGACTGATGTAATGAATGAATGAATGGATCAATATCCTTTTCTAATCATTTCTAAGAGTAAGATTTGACGAACCTTCCTTTCGGTGGGAAGCGTGGACCAATGTGTGGTAACGAAGGATCTGGTGTTCGCTCGCGACCTGGGCTGGTTCGGCTAAACAAGAACATGCGTCACATCACTCAAAAAACACTACCAAAATTTGTTTGTGAATAAGAGTAGGTGCTTGACGCAGTTCCGTCACAGAACAGTGTTTAAATTGTATATGTGTACTTTCTAAAAATTGTCAACTTATATTAAATAAAACACAATTGTTTAAATGAAAGCCCAGTGTGAATATTGTTCGACCGAAATTCTCAAGCACAAGAAACCTGGAAGATTATTGACCACCATTTTCTATGAGTCCTTTTCTGAAATATTTAGATAAGGTACATCCTGTACTAAAGTTCAATTATTAAACCTTGGAGAATATTGTAGGAATGACTGGACAATTGAAGTTTTATTGATCATCCAATAATTTCGTTGATATTAGTCGTAAATTGATAATTATTTGCTTATTTCTGAGAGTAAATAAAAATCCACGTAAAAAAATTATGAGCTTGATATAAAATAAATGTCAATAAATGATGTGAGAAAATTGTTAGTATTCGTGCAACACGTAACATTTCATATCAAGTTAGAATCTTGGGCAAGGCTGTGCAAAGAAATTATAAATAAAAATGATAAACTCTGTGTGCGATTTGTTTTCTGATCAAGTGAGTGACGGGTGGTGTTGGTGTACTAAATATCAAAACATTAACAGTTCGTCTGAAAGTTAATACCTTCCACGCCTTGTGTTCTGGGCAAGGTCTCTGCTTCCTTTGAAGCTAAAAAGTGGTAGAATAACAAAAAAATTAACACAAGAATAACAAAAAGGCTTATGAAATCAAAGGAACAAGTTATTCTTGTTTAATAAAAATTACAATTAAATATTCGAATGTTAAATATGACGAAATAGACCCATAAGAAATGAATCTAAGACTTTGTTCCTAAAACTTAATGTGTATATTGATAATCTGTAAAGATATTTATCAATCTCAAATGACAATTAATTTCTGATGACAAACCTTTGCTTCCGTAGCGGAATTTGCTCATAATCTTGGTCATAGTAGTGGTCCTTACTGTTGTCGGTAAAGTTAAGCCAGTGCCAAAACAAACACAAAAGAAAAATACATGCAGTATGCACACAAAACATGCAGCAAGCAATTATCCAAATACTAATCTCATGTAATCTTTTGAACAAACTTTCTACTCTAGAATACAAATATAGAATTGTAAACGATTGCATGCTATTTCTATATCAGCACTATTTTTGTCTTACGCTAAATCTATTATTCTTTTTATCATAAAATTATCAGAATCGGGACAATAAATCAAGTTTGATTCCATGATAGGGATAAGAAAATCATTCTAAAAGAGGAATATTCTGATCAAACGGTAAAATATGATAGAAAAAAATCTGGCAAAGTATATTAAACGAGGAATTATACCTTGGTGTGGTAGATTTTGGTCTGGAGAATTTACGACCATCTTTAACAGCTTTTACTTGACGAGCTTTGCAGACACGGTCAACTTCGGTTTGTCTTCTACTTGTATTCTCCATGAATTCCCGATGATCGGTGATCAGCTCTTCTAAAGTTACACGGTCATCAGGAAGCGGTTCGGCTTCCAAGATATTCAATGTATTTTCTAACCCGCCAAGCCACATAAGTAACTCCTCCAAAAGATTGTCCAAATCCTAAAAATATCGTCGGAATAATGTTAAACACAGTCGAATTATGAAGGAAATTTTCTCTTGAATTGCATCTCTTCAGATCGATTTAAAATATAATTCTTCACCTGTAGGCCTTGCATGTGAGTCTCCAGCCTCTGGTTTCTCTGGTGAGCCCAGGTAGCAACTTCCTCCCACCTTGACTGAATGATTGTAATCCAGTGTTTGATAACAGCTGCACCGTCAGGATGTGCTTTAGCAAGAATAACGTGTGCCAGTTCTAACGTAGCGTCTTTTTCAACTTCTTTGAACTGAAGTTCGCGTAGGAACTTCTCATGATCCATTAGTTGGTTTCTACTTTCCTGTTCGTCTTCAGGCAGTTGACCAGCAAATCTGAGTTTCATTTCGGCGTCGCTTAGCCATTCCAAAAGAACGTGAACTGCCTTATGAAGGCGTTCAGCTTCCTTGAGAGCTTCTTCCAAACGAGAAGTCTTGTTTGAAGATAGACGGGTCACATTATCCCAGAGAGCTGTGACTTCTGTTACTTGAGATCTTATGGTAGATGCGTCTTCCTGAGTCGCCTTTGATTCTAGATCATGACCAGTTCTGATTACAGATTCCATTTGCGAAGCACGGGATGCTAGATCTTTTTCAAACGATTTATGTTGATCAAAGAGATTTGTCACTGTGTCAAGATCCCCATGCAATGGTCCTGTGTCGGATAACTGTTTCTCTACCTTTCTAAGCCATTCAAGTAGCGCCTGAATTGCGTCTTTGAATTGTCCTGAGAACAGCAAAGCTTCTTCAAGTTTCCTCTGTCTGTCAACGCTCTTCCCGCAAACAGTTGTCCATTTGTTTTTCAACTCGTTCAAAAGCTCCTTCAAAGCAGCTTCGTCAGACTTTGGTGCTTTGTCTTTCAGGGTCTTGCCATTCTTCATCGTAGAATCATACATGCCTTGCTTACCACTGAGAGCACGTTGCACTTCCCGGTGTTTATTTAGTCGAGACTTTATCTTCTCCGGATCGTTTCCACCAACACCGTCGGCAGCAACTTCGTCCAAAGTCTTCTCGATTTCTTCTAGCCAGTTCATTAGGTTGGACCAGGCGTCGTGGAACTCTCTGGCTTCTTTGTAGCCGTGATCCAAGGCTCTAGTTCTCTCAGCAGATTTTGAAACTACTCTTTCCCATCTATGCTGTACACTGATCAATAGATTTTTAATCAAAATAACGTCTTGTTTTTGTGAGAAATATTTCAGATGAGTTCCTTTCTTGTCAAGATTCAACATAGTTTCACGATGAACGCCGACGTCCTTCTGAAACCCTTTGTGTTCCTCAATCTGGCCAAGAATAGTTTCCATAACCCTCGACACAGGCTTTAAGTTGGTCAGTGTTTTCTCCGCGTTTGTAAGCCAGTCAACAAATGCCTGTAAAGCATCGTGGAACTCAGTCGCCTCCTTCAACGCAATTTCCAATTTAATCTTCTTGTCGCTAGCACGAGCTGTAACGTTGTCCCATCGTTGCTTCAAGGTTCTAAGATTGTGATTCAGTCCGCCAGCGCTTGCTGTACCAGCACGTTTCAGGTACTCCTGTCCTTGTTGGAGAACAGTTTCAACCTTGGGTCGATTTTGTTCTACTTCATTGTACACCTCCATGAATCGCTCCAGCTGCTCTGAAGCCGTCTCTGGCAGCCCACCGACAGGTTTAGAAGCTACAATCATATTATCTACATCTCCTAGCCATGACAGCAAGTCCTGAATCTCAGCTGTGAAAGATTGAGCTTCTCTGAGAGCATCTTCCAGTTCTCTTTGGCGATCAGCTGCTCGTTGTAGCAAATCGCGCCATCGCCTATTCAGAGTTCCCAATTTTTCAGCTGTTGTTGATGCTTCTGCAGTGCCCTTGCCATCTTCAATCAGTTGTCTTCCCGCGTCATTCAGAGTATCCACGCTCGTCTGATGGGCTTGAATATCATTGACGAGAACCTTCAGTTTAGCAAGTTCAACCTCAATTACTTGGGGATCACCGGCTACTGGTTTAAGCTCTTCTAAGGTATAGTCGGTCTTGTCAATCCATACGAGCAGCTCGTCAAGGGCATGCTGGAACTGTCCAAGCCTCAACAATGCGTTTTCAAGCAGCCTTTGCCGCTCAACAACTCCGCGAAGCAGACCGTCCCATCGGCGATTCACAGCACCTAAAGGCTCCTTGATAGCAGCTGCTTGTTCGGATGAAGTTCTTTCAGTGAGTTCTGCGGCTTGCCTAATGTGTAAATAGGATGGTTTTTCATTATTGCGTACTCAGAAAAATGGGTGAAAACCATTCTCAATGATGAAGAAATAGAGAGCACGCGTACATTGAACAAGAAGATGATGTAATTAAATTAATGAACAAGTATTCATTGCTTTAATTACATGTGCAGAGAGGATAAAATAATTTAGCTCAATTTTATCACTGCGACTTTCTGTTTTTCCTGCATATAAATGGTTGGCAGATTTGTCTTCTCCTTTGCAGTGAAACAAGTCCGTTCAAAGCTATCAGAATTTAGCCGCATAGAATGAAATGAAACAAAGTGTACACCGTGCAACGAAAATAATCTCAGGCTAAAAAAGAACATTTTATTGAATGTAAATCTAAGCCATGCTCTAACTACAGCGACGATTTAACACAGAGACATTGACTTGCCTTGTGAGACTTCTGTTTTCAGGAACGCAAAAAAAAAAAATGGTTTTCATTAGATTAATTCTTAAGAGGAATATTTTCATGAACTTGTATAAAATTTCAGTGAAAAAACCACACTATTTTTGGTGAGGGACTCTTTGATACTAAAAAAGAACATTGAATATAAATTAATATGTACCTGTTAAGTGCCTCAACTTTCACCATGTGGGGATCAACTTCTGCTTTGAAAGCAGCGAGCTGTTTAATCTGCTTCTTGACTTCGTCGATATCGCTGCCCAGAGTTCCCATGGCTGCAAATTTGTCTTCAGCTTCCTCCAAGAATTCAAGAAGATTGTGAAGTGTCTCATGGAATTCCATCGCCTTTTCCATAGCATCGATCAAGTTCTCTTCACGTCGTGCATAAAGTGCAGTTACATTGTCCCAAGCCTGATCCAAGTCTTCCATGTGCTTACGCACCTCAGGTTTATCAGGTTCACCGCAAAGACCCATCAGCTCTTGCCCAGAAGCCCTGACTTGTTCAACGTCAGGCTTTGTCTGATCAATTTCTTGCCTGATTTCTTGAAGGGCTACTTGTTGTTGTTGAATAGCAGCCGGTTGAACAGCAGCCGGAGCTTGTGCAGCAAGAGCATCTTGCAATTCCCTTAAGGTAGCCATCACTCCGTTCAACTCGGACCAGAATTTCTCAGCAATAACCAAAGTTTCATCCAAATTTCGTCCACGGTCATTTGTTGCCTTCTGCACTTCAGACCAAAGCCTGTTGAGTTTCTCCAACTTGCGTTTGATGTCTTTGACTGCCGGGTCAGCCCTGTTACCAGCCTTATTGATGACATCGTCAGCAGCCTTTTTGACTGCTGCATAAGCCTCGGATCTCTGGGCAATGTCATCTGCTAAGGCAGCGTTATCATCCATCTGATCACGCAGCCGTGATGGATGGGCGCTCACAGGTTCGGCTCCATTCACTTGATCGGCAGTTGAGGAAAGTGCGCGAAGCATACCCTCCAACTTGTCGGAGAATTGCGAAGACTCTTGTAAAGCTTGTTCGAGTGTTTGCTGACGGCCACGTAACTCGGCACGCAGAGCAGAATAGCGAGCATTATCATTATCCAGAATTTCTTGCACCTTGGCTCCTTCTTCTTCGTTGCATAATTTTATCAGAGCTTCCCCAGTCTTGTTTAGCTTTTCTACAAGAGGTTTGTGCTCGTTTATGCTTTGGATAAGCAGCTCGTTCTTGTCTTGTTGTACAGCAATCAAGTCAGGCCGCAGTGCAGGCATAGGTAACATGGCGACTTGTTGCTCAGCTTCTTCCAGCCAGCTAACAAGTCCAGCATGAGCATCTCTGAGATGTTCAGCAAGTGGTAAAGCTTGTTCCAAGGCGCCGAGTCTGTCGGCTGAAAGGCCGGAAACTATTTCCATAGTCTCGCGCAAGTCTTCCATCTTATCTCTGATTGTTGACGTGTCTTCGTGCTGAGAATTTTCACGGATCACCTTCTTCGCCGTTGATATAACGTCTCTGACTCTGCCCTTCTGGCTGGATATATCGTCGTTCAGAGCTTTATGTTCCTTAAGCTGAACCCTGATTACTTCTGGCTCGCTACTTGGTGGTTCTGCCTCACGCAGTTGACCGTCAACCTCTCTAAACCAGTCGAGAAGATCATCAATGTCGCCGATAACTTCGAGGGATCTCTGTTTGCTGAGTTGAATCCTCTCCGCTTTCCTCTGAATTTGTTCGGCGATAGCATCAAACCTCCTGTTATCTCTAGTCACGAGTCCTTCGATGGTCGCAGCCCCTTCACCGGGTGAAATTTGGCACAGCTGTGGCCCAACGGTGTTGATCTTATCCAGAACCAAGCGGTACTCTGATATCTCCATTTCTAAACGGATAATTTCTTCCTCGTGAGGTTCGGCGGATTGCAGAGCAGACTCGGCTCCTTGCATCCAATCCATAAGTCGGTTGTGATTGTCGTGGAATTGCTGTACCAGTGGCAAAGCTTCTTGCGCGTGTTTGAGAAGATCGGAACCCCGTGTGACTAAATCGTTAAAACGTCGCTGCAGAGAGTCCAGCTTGTCTTTCAACTGAAGAGCTTCGTCGCTAGAGATGTGCTTCATCAGTTCCAGGCCAGAATCAACTGTACTATCGACCTCGGTCTGCCGGGTTGAAACTTCTTCGGTAAGATCGGCGAGATCTTCCATTTGCTGGAGTAGTCGCTCAGTGTGAACAGCCAAGACACGATATTTGGAGAGTCTGAGCTCCATGTTTTCCATCCAAGCCTGTAGGTCTTGATAAGTGAGTACTAGATGTCTCAATCCTTGTCTAGAACGTTGAAGTAGATTTCCGAGCGCTTCGGAACGCTCGACTAAGGCCGCGTATCTATTCGCAGCATCTTGGAGCTTATCTGCTAGCGTGGCAGCTTCATCTTCGCCGACAAGACCCATGAGATTACTCGCGACGTCTGTTAGCTCACTGAAGTCTGGTTTCTTAGATAAAATATCATCATGCAAGACATCGTGTTCCTTAACACGCTGTTGAATCTTTTCTTCGTCAGTCGGCACCAGTTCCATGTCTTTCACTTTCTTCTCGGTCTTGTCTAACCAGATAGCTAGAGGTATCAATTTGTCTTGGAATTCCTTGGCCACAGCCATGGCTTGTTCAAGAGCATCCATTCTCTCGGCGGCGCCGTCAGTCAAATTGTCGAATCTACCCATGAGGTCTTTTAGTTGTTTTTCGATGACTTTACGTTCCTTCGCGTCTGCTCCGCCAGCGACCTCTTGCCCCATGGTGAATAGAGATGACATAGAATTCTGACGATCCATCAACATCTTCTTCAGGAATTTCTGCTCCTGTAGCTGCGCCTTGACGACTTTGTAGTCCGAGGAAGGCGGCTTTTGGTTTGCAACCATTTCTTCAGTGTCAGCAAGCCACTTCTCCAGGCCATCCAAAGCCTCTTGGAATTTACCAGACTGTAGAAGACCCACGTCTAACTTGCGGTCTCGTTCATTCAGCTGCAAATAATAACAGAGTACGATTATAGAGAGATGTTTTTTAAAATTGGGAAAAGAATTTTGAATTTACTTCGTGCCACTGGCGCATTCTGAAATAGAAATTATCCATACTGAAAATAACGAGCTTGAAGCAGCGGTCAAGAGTCAACTAGGCCGATATTACTAAAAGGATTGACTCCGTGCAAGCAATAATAAGATTACTCCTTCTACTTACCTTTCCTTTGAGGTCGTTCCATTTATCATTCATTTTATCCAGATCTTTTTCTACGCTACCAGTGTTGACATCGCGACCCGCACTTTGAACAAGCGATTGTCCAAGCCGATTACAAACGTCAACTGCATGACCTATTGGCTCGATTTTATTGGCTTTTAGATTCCTGAAGTCTTCTTGCTGGGCTCTAATAGTCTCAACTTCTGAGCCTATGGGTTTAAGCTTGCGAACTTCTTCATTAGCGTCGTTGATATCGTCCATCACATCGGCATGGGCATGATAGAACTCCTGGAGTTTGTTCAAAGTGTCGTTTAATTCCTCATCTCTGTTCCTAGCCCGTTCGTCGAGCTTTGCCAGCTGTCGTTTCAACGTTTCAACTTGATCTCTGGTCGCGACAGTATCAGGAGCAAAGCCAGAGTCAACTAATCTCTCTCCAGAACTAACAGCATCAGCAACCTCGTCAGCAGCTTTATTGATCTTGTTAATAAGCTTGCCAACATCTTCTATCTGACTTCTAACAACCTTAATATCTCTGCCAGGTGCTTTCATGGATTCCAATTCCTTCTCGAGATCAGAAAGATCTTGAACTACACCCTTAACTTGATCATTAAACTGAGCAACAGCCGTCGCCGCACTTTGTAATTCGCTACATCTGTCATCTAGTTTAGCTTGCAAATCATCGATGCGATCCGTTACATTGTCGACCTCGTCTTGCAAGTGGGTTGCATCCACTCCCTGCTCACCAGCAGCATTCACCAAATCATTTGCCTGCTGTCTCACAGACTGCAATGGTTTTTTCAAACTTGCAGTCTCCTCTCGCAAATTCTGTGACAAACAAAAAACAGGAAGAATTCCTTAGCTACATTAATTCAGGTAAATTTCAATAAAGAACATGACAAAATTCATGGTTCGTTATTTAAATCGTCAATTCTTAAAGCGTTACCTTAATCCTGTCGAGAAGTTTTGGATCTTTAGATGCCCCGCCAAGGGCGTCATGGGAAGCAAGTTTGTCCTCGCAGCGTTGTAAGCCGTGTTGTAAGTCGCGCAAATTTTCACTGAAGTCAGTGAGATGGCGAGCAGTGTCTTCCAGGGATTGAGTTCTCTCTAGCACATCTGTAGCAAAAATAATTCCGTATTAGTCGTATTTATTTTCGATTTTAAACGACGAAAGGGAATCAGGATTTGAAAGTTACGATTCACAAGTTGCTTACCATTGTTCAACTTGTCCCATCTAGTCTTCATTGCGCTCAGTTCATTCTTTACCACCTCCTTGTCGATGTCACAGGCTCCGACGAAAGTTTCTCCTAGAGTCTTGTTGTTTTCAAATTCACCCGACCGCTTCCATACTTCGTTTCTGAAAGAGGACAGCTCCTTCAGCTGTTTCTCAATATCTTTACGCTTGAACGAAGCGGGCTTAAGGCCGTCGAGCTTATCCTCCGCTTGTCGTAGCCATGGAAGGAATGCGTCTTGAGCTCGGTAATACTTCTTGCAGTGTTCCGCACACGTTTGCAATCTAGTCTGCCTTTCGACTGTATCTTTCTTCAGTCTATCCCATTGCGAGTTCATCTTTTCCAGGTCTCTTTGGAGCGAACGATTCTCCGTCTTTTGGGTTCGCGAAAGCATATCGCGGCCTTTGTTCAACAGCATTATTACCTCGTGTTCTTTGCTCATTACGTTACGATAAACAGGCTAGAAAGAAAGATTTCATCGACATTAAAAATACAGCGAAATTTAAAGTAAATTCAAATAATTTCCAACAGAAAGAAAAGTAGGGACAAACCTCGTGATGATCTAGCTGCTGTTGTAGAATCTCTCGATCGGCAGATACCAGTAGTTTCTCAGACATGTTGCCAAGTTCGTCTGCCAACCATCCCAAAGTTTTGCTGCAAGATGCTTCGAATTGTCTACCGCCCCGCAGGTTTCCTTCAACCTCTGCTTTCCTGTGATCTAATTTCTTCTGCAGATTGTTGTACAGTTTTCCAACGGCAGCGAGTTTCCCTTGAATCTCAGATTTGGAAGCCGGATCACTCAATACTTCGCATAACTGAGCACCAGATGCTTCTGCGTCTGCTAAAAGTGGCCTTTGGCCTTCGAGTTGTCGTTCCAGATTTTCTATCTTCCGCAGTTGTTCTTCCGGGTCTTTATCCAGTGGCAGATCATCCAAATTATCAGAAATTCCTTGAAGAGCATCGCGAAGTCGATTAAGACTTGCGTCAAACTCACGACTCGTGTCAACCGCGTCTCCCAGGCTCTGAGCCCGCTCTTCTAATCTTCCGAGCTGATCAGCCCAGCGTTGTAAAACATTGTTGAGTTTAGTATTGATCTTCTGGCCGTCGGGCGATTCGACGTTAACTCTAGCCAACACATTCTCTCCAACTTGAGCCAGGTGGTCGAGTTGTGGTTGTTGCGTTCTAAATTCCTCACGGAGAACTTGGACCTGTTGAACTTGGCTTGCTACCATTCTAGGATCGGATGAGATCGGGCCTAATGCTCCCAGCATCCTTTCCTTGGCACCCAACCAGGAGTTAAGACCTTCGTAAGTATCATGGAACTCCTTGATGTCCTCCAAGAATTTGATTCTATCCTTGCATCTGTCTGATATAGACTTCCAGCGGCTGGCAACATCTTCCAGTTCGTCGTTGAGCCGGTCTGTTCCTTCGGCGTTATGCTTCCGCCTAACAAGATCGCGGACTTGAGTCCTTGTGCTGTCCAGCAAGGATTGCTTTTCGTACATTTCTTCTATGACTATCTTGATCTGCTTTGCCGTTTTATCGGCCTCTTCTTTTGTCGCCGGTATTATTTCTTTAGGCAATTGACGTTGGATCTAGAATAAAAAGCATTAACATCATGTGTTTGCAAAGATTCGGGATTAATTATGGAAGAGAATCGACTGGCTCACCTTGTCCAAAAATTGCGACAATGTTTTCAAGTTGTCAAGGTGTTTCCTGAGCTCTTCCTTAAGATTATCCAGTTCAGTTTGCCTGTCTGTCAATCTAACGCCGAGCAGACTGTAGCGGTTGTTAATTTCCGACAGTTGTTGTTGAACAGGGGAAAGTTCCTCCAAATGGAAACCATCCTGGCTTGATCGTCTGCTACTGAACCCACTGCTACCACCTGGAGATACCGGACTTTGAGCCGCATAGGACTTAGTAGGGGATGGTGAGCGACCGTCTTGCGACGTACGACGTACTACAAAAATAATAATTAAACAATGATCAAATATGATGTGCAATGACATGAATTTAGTGCAACATAAAAATGGTAGATGATACAAGCAATGATTTGAATAAATGAGAGATGTTAGGATATCGATTTAATTTTTACTCCATGTTTTTACGTCGAACAATACTTACGTGGACTGGTAACACTAGGTCTCTTCGTTGGACTAGTACTTCCGCGTCTCCTCGTTGGGCTTTCGGCTCGTTCTTTGAGCAGACTATCGTAGGAAATTCCGAGATCATTTACCTTATCAATGGTAATACCATAGTCTCTATATTCTTTCTGAATTGGTTTCAACTCATCGCCTTGCTTCTTGAGTTTATCAAGATTGACTGCGACCGGTTGTAATCTCTGTACTTTATTTTCTGTGCTACCGAGCCACTCAATTACTTGATCTCGTAATTTCTCATAAGCATTAAGTTGCTCAGCACGAGACTTGCTAAGCCGTTGCTTCTCGTCCAAGAGACTGTTAAGTTCTTTCCATTGTGACTCTAAAGCCTTGATCTTATCTCTGATTGGCGCTGCGTCAGTTATGTCCTTTTTGCTCACTAGGTTTTTACCGTTTCTAATCAGATCTTCAAAGTTACCACGCTGGTCTTCGCGCTTGTCTATTATCTGAGCCATTCTGCTCTCGTGTCCAGAGACATCTAGCTTACTGAGCTCTCTGGATTCCAGAATTTCAATCATGTGAGAATACCATGCATCAAATTTGGAAATCTGTGCATTAAAATCGCCAAGATTCTGTGCAACTTCGTCAAGGAATTCTCCACGTCGTACAGACTTTTCCATAAGTTTTTCGAACCTGTTCTGAACATCCTTTAGTTTACTTTCGATGCGTTTTGCGACACGGGCATTACTAGAATTGATTAACAAGTCCTGAGCACTCGTAGTTATGGCTTCGACACTCGGACGATGGCTGTCTAAATCAGCTTGAAGAACACGTTGATCCTTTTGCTGCTCTTCGAGTCGTTCTTTCTGGAGACTAGCTGGACGCTGGAGATTTCTGTAAATAAAAGCGTGAATAAATTTCATTTCAAGACGTTGTAAAATTGGCTTAATGATTCTTTATAGGAAATCTTTCTCACTTAAATTGACTCTCAGCGTTGTTGAGCCAAATGACTAGACCATCTAGGGCATCTTGAACTCCTTGACTTTGTACCAAGGCAGTATCTAACTGTTGACATTTATCGGCGAGAGCATTGCCAAGCTGTTTATATTTGTCCTCCAATTCCCTTACTGGTTCTTCAAGTTGGTTTGCTTCAACAGGTGTAAGCTGACCGTCGAGAGATCTGAGTAATGCGGCTAGGCTAGTCTTTGCATTATCTACCAAACGTCCGTTTGCAACAAATTCGTTATTCAATGCCTTAGCTTTGCTGAGTTGATCTTCTACTTGCTTAGGCTCTGCAGCAACAGGCTCTGAAAGTACTTGAAGTATTCTAGGCTCAACTTCTCTCAGCCATTGCCTAGCCTTGTCAAGCGAATCTCTGTAATCACGTTGACGGCCTCCAACTCCGGAAAGTTTATCGGAAAGGGCGTTAGCTCGCGAAAGTAAGTCCTTGTACTGTGCTGTGACGATGGAAACTTCACTCCTAACAGGTGAACTCTGACTGGGAATTGGTTCCTTGTGTGGCAAACGCTGCGGTAAACTGGTTCTGAAGTCATTCAAAACTTGGAGATACTCTTTGCTTTCATCAACAAACTTCTGGGCAGCCATTGTGATGAAACGCAGATCAGCTTGATGAGCTATAACATCGCTAACAAATTCTCGGGTCTGGTCTGCACTGCTGTTCAATTTATTCAAGTTTGAAAGAGATCGTTCCTTGTCTTCGAGGGTTCGTCGTGCCTTGTCTAACCACGTGGAAAAGATGAATATTTCGTTCCTAGAAAAATAATCGTATGTTATTTATAAACGATTGTTTTTTGATACCTCCAGAGATTTCTTGATTCTTGGAAATTATGCTATTCATAAGAAGAGTTTTATTATACTTGAATTTGCTAAGCTCATCGCTGGCTCCTGTAAGACGGCGCAGTAGTCTTTCTGTTCGGTCTGTTGCTCTGTCAAACCTAGTCTTCAGAGCTCGCCCACTTTTCTCAAGAGTAGCAACCTCATCACTTGATAAAACGTCACTACCAGTAAGGACGACTTGTCTGACTTGATCCACGCATGATGATACTGGACGGCTATGAATCTCCAGATCTTCTTTCACTTGCTGAAAAGTTAAAGATGTTATTTTCCTAGTACAAAAAACACAAAGTCTACACTGGCACTTTTTAGGAAGATTGGTAATAAACTACTGCCATACCTTCATGACGTTGATCTGATTTCGCAGATCTTCTATGTCTTCTTTGACTACGTCCTGATTGGCCAATTTGTCTTCGACTTCGGATATCCATTGGAGAAGTTTAGTCAAAGTCTCGTCACAAAGTTTGTATTTTTCTTCAACCGCTTGCTATAATGATGTCAATTTTTTGCGTCAAAAATCGGCAATAGGTATCAAAGAATATGAAGTATATCGAAATTGAGTAAAATAACATAATATATAGTAGAATTGTCAAATAAGATTATCACCATCTTACCAATGATGTTGTTCTTGTATTATCGATAATAGTTTAAAAAAGTAAAAATAAAATAAAATAGATAGCTAGTATATATTTATGAATATAAGAAGCTTAAGGCAAACTCACACATGCAAGCACGAACACACAAAAAACAATACATACAGTAGATATTTTGTGACATAAAATAGGTATACAACAGTGAAAGGGGGTAGCTTTAATTTATCTGCAAGAATTGCATATTGGTACGTATAGTTTTGTCATATGCAATGATAAAGCAATAATAAAAATAGCACAGGCTATGGCTTATATATATACATATATATTATAATATATGCTATGCTGTCGGCAAGATTTTTCATCAAGCAAATAAATTAAAACGCACAATAATGAATGTGTGACAATGAAGGAATTGTATGTAATGTGGTATATATGTTCTCTAAGTAGAACTAAAAAATAAAAAAAAAATTGCAAAGTCTTACTAAAAATATAAAAAGAAACGATATTATTGCCTGAAAAAAGTCAACAATTATAGATGGGTATAGAAATTTGTTTGTTTTTTTTTTTTCCAAGGTGAAAAAAATAATTATTTACGAAGTGTAAAAATTATGTTAATGTGAATAAAACAATAAATTAATATAAAATTTGATAAACAATGTTAAGGACGTTGATTTAAACAATTACAAATAGAAAAACATAGATTTAGACAAATTAAATGTTTGTTAATCATTCAAATCTTTGTGATTCTTTTATCAGCATGCAATAATAACAGATAAGCATTTGAAACTGGGAATTTTCAATTAATCTCGTTGTCAGTGAGAAATCTTTTCTTTCTGAGTTTATGTTATTAATTATAACTTGAATCCTGAATATTGTTGATCAAATATTGTAAAACTTATGTTAACTTCATCTTATCGGTCCGTGATAAAGGCGGTTTAAATTGAATTTTCAAATGATCACAAAACAATAAGATGTCGAGTAATAATAATGTAATTATAAGATATCAAATGATCAAAGATCAAATTAGCTTTGCTGATGCGATAAATAACGATTGCGGATTAATGACTTTTAATCAAAGCGATGTTCAAGGATTTTGTTATGATGTGCGCGATGCTTCGCAAGGCTGTCGACGTGCCAGCAACACTACTTGTCACAGCACAACACAGTTGTTAGTGTCGGGTGGGAGTAGTTGGTCTTTTACTAGCCCCATGTTAAATGATAACAAGCACGGAGGTGTGGGTGACGTATAACATGGGCACACTGTAAAAATGAGACAAAACATGGTAAGCGGGTTTTTGTAATCAATTCTGACAAGGGATGATGTATTATACGAGAAATAAAAAATGAAATAAATCACTCTTATGCTATTCAGCTACTAAAAATTGATGAAAATGATTTTAAAATAAAGACGAAATCTCCTGGATCGAAAAAATTCCTCGATGAAAATATTGAAACAATAACTATTCAGTCATCCCCTGGCAGCCAATTAAAGGTCCATGCAGGACCGTGCCACCAAGCTCCACTAATAATATTGAAAATAAATTTGTGAACTCTATTGTTTATTCTTGTAGACATTAAAACGTGGACATATAATTTTTTAAGCAATGCAATCATCCGTAACCTTCTACCAAGCTGGAATGAATAAATTTTAATGAAAATTGACTTACCCTTGCTTCAGCAGCCAGAATGTATCCCCGTTCCAATGCTTTGACCAAATCTAGACTCTTCCCTTCGGGGCCCTCGATAAACCTGCCTGATATAGGATCTACCCTATCTAAGCTTATCGCTTCTAGGAGACTGGTTATACTCCCGGTTTCGGGATCTTTGATTACGGTCGTCGACGGATCAACTAAACCTGACTCTATAGCCTCGGTTAATGTTAAGCGCTTACGATCTAGTACGGAAGTTATAACAAACGGATCATAAAAGCCACCGGTCGTAGGATTGTAAAGGCCGAATTGCAGCGCTTCGATAAATGATAATCCTTGTTTAGGAGTTGCTAAGAGGCCGCTTTCAACCGCTTTCGGTAACGTGTAGAGCTTGGAGGTGACGGTATCCAATACGTTGCTTTTTTCACTGTCCATAATTCCCTTGCGGAAGGCTTCTGGCAGTTTGATCAATTTCTTTTTCTGTAAATCTTTTATCAGAGCTGAATCTGGGTCTATTATTCCGAGGGTAACAGCTTCCTTGAGCGTCAGGGCCTCGTTAGACTTGGGATCGGTCATCTTCCCAGTCTCAAGAATTAGGTAGCCCTTTTCTACCGCTGTTTCAAAAGACAGAGGTTCGCCAAAGAAGACAATTGTCTCCTCGAATTTAACACATTGGGAAGGTATCCTTCCAGTCTGAGGTTCGAACGTCACTTTCTTCGAGGAGTCGATCACACCTTCTCTAATCGCGATGGTAACGCTAATGAATCTGCCAGTTCTTGGATCTTTGACAACAGAAGTATCCGGATTTAGTAATTCGTATCTGATTGCTTCTTCCAAGGTACATTCCCTTACACCTTTCTCCTTCGGTGAAGTCTTCTGCAATTCTAAAGACGTTCTGCGTTCTGGCTGGTAGATTAACGGCTTATCAACAGTGACCAGCAATCCGCGCTGAAACGCGACGTCGATGTTATAAGCCCGCTTTGTTTTAGGATCAAGCACTCGACCTTTAGAAACGTCGATTGTACCGTCTTCGATTCCTGCTTGGAGGGATTTGATCTGCCCAGTAGTAGCGTCTTTGAGAGCAGTCGTGTCCGGATCGATAAGGCCGACTGCAAGAGCCTGAGGTATTTCATGGAATTCGTTGGCTATAGGGTCGACAAATTTACCGCTATCACCACGGTAAAGACCACACTTAACGGCCTCTTCGACTGTCAGCGGTTTTTTGTAAGGCACAATCAAACCTCTCTTACGTGCCTCTTGTAGATTCATAACTTTACCAATATCAGGAACATTGTAGGTACCGCGAACGGCGTCGATAAGGCCATCGGTAATTGCATTGGCTAAAGGTACATATTTATTTGTCTTGGTACTTTTCACAACGGATATTAAAGGGTTGATAAGTTCTTCTTGGCAAGCTTCAGCCAGAGTGAGTTTCCTCGCATTTGATGGATGCACAAATCGACCTGTTGGAATGTCGTACATGCCCATAAGAATTGCTTCGTATATCCCAAAGCCTGTGCTTTCAATATCGATAATCAAGCCGATCTGCAGAGCGTCGGATAATGAAATGGAACAATTTGCTCCAGGCTCTCTAAAAACGCCAGATCTTCTGTCGATTACACCAGCACGGCATGTTTCCGCAAGTGATAATAGTCGCTCGGCTCGCTTATCCCAATAACAGGCCAGTGTAGGGCTGATCACGCACTTCCGCATAGCTTCGTGCAAAGTAATCGCCCTGCCAGTACTGGGGTCTGTGATTTTTCTTGTCTTGTCATCGTACAGGCCTTGATGAATTGCTCGCTGTAGCGAGACAGCTGCTTTATTGTCAATCAGTAGTCCAGCCTCGTAAGCCTCTTTCAAAGATATTTCCAAATTATCCTGTGTGAAGTCTTTGACACGGCCGGTTATTTGATCGATACAGCCCCGTTGAATGGCTTCGACCAGTGTTATTTTCTTCAAAAATCCAGTTCTCGCATCTTTCACCGTTACCGATTCAGCGTCTATTAAATCTTCCTGAAGTGCTTGAATCAATGTTAAACGAGCACCGCTCTGAGGATCTAGGAAAGTGTCTGTCTCCTCGTCAAGGATTCCTTTGGATATCGCTTCGCTGAGACTCATAGGGCGACGAGCCTCTACTAATAATCCTCGCTCAAACGCCTCGTGGAAATCCACGCTCTGCCCCTTGTCGTTTGTTATAGTTCCCGTCTTCGGATCCACAACAAGCTGTTCTATAGCTTTATTAAAGGTAATTACGTACCCGCTTGGGTCACGGACAATTGCAGATGTGGGATCAATGACACCCTTCTTTATAGCTTGGTCGGTGTACAGTTTCTCGTGGGATTCAAGACTGCTGAATTTACCGGTCTTAGGATCGTAAAAGCCTTTGAAAACCGCTTCGGGAAGAGATATTTTACGCTTTGCAGGCACTATCAAGCCTCTCTCTAGAGCGTCGGTTAGCGTAAGAGAAATTCCAGTTATCGGATCCAACGCAGTTCCACTCTTCGGGTCGATGAGCCCATGAATTATAGCTTCACCAAGAGAAATGATGTTTCCAGTCCTCGGATCTTTAACAGATGGACTGTCGCGGCTGATCACTCCTTTAGCTATTGCTTCCTCTAACGTGAATTTGTCGCTTTCAATAGTGAAGATTCCAGTCTTTTGATCGTAGCACTGATGTGCCAAGGCTTCTTGCAATGTCCACGGCTTTATTGTAGACAAAATATATCCTTTTTCAAAAGCAATATCCAACGTCATAGAATGTGGGACTAGTAAAACACCTTTGTCTAAATCGATAAGATTTTTCTTCGATGCATCCTGCAGAGAAATTACTGTATCGTTTCTGTCGTCTTTAATTTTAATTGTCCTTCCATCCACGTAACCGATAGCTAAAGCTTGTCGAACCGTCAACTCTTCCCCAGTCATGGGATTTAAAACAAGACTAGTCTTGGGGGAATAGTATTCCTGGACAATTACATCGATCAAGGTAGGAACAAATGGTGTAGTTATAATCAAACCTCTGTTCAGTGCTACGTCAAGAGGCACAAGTTCTCCAGCCTTTGTATCACGCAGGCATCCTGAAGCGGAATTTATGATTTTTATAGTGATGGCATCATCCAGAGACATGAACGAGCCGGCCGCTGTGTCTTGGCATTCGGTGATAAATGCGTCAATAATTCCTCTTCGAACTCCTTCTTCGATGTCGATTTGCTGCTTCGTGAGAGGATCCTTAATCTTACCGGATTTCGGGTCATACATACCCTTATGTATAACTGCCTCCAAAGAGATAGGCTTCCTGAGTCCAGGGACGACAAATCCTTTAAGAAAGGCGACTTTTATATCAATTTCCGTCCTCGTTTCAACGTTCACAATCACCCCCCTATTCAGATCTATGATACCAGTTTCGACCGCTTCCCCAAAAGGCAATATTTCATCGGTAGTAGGGTTTCTTATACTAATTGAATCCGCATCAATCAGTCCGGTTTCAACTGCAGCAGCCAATGTCAGCGGTTCTCCTGACCTCGGATCGTGGAGCCCACCGCTTTCTGGATCGCATATGCCAGCTTCGATTGCTTCTTGTAGAGTTAGAGCGAGGCGTTCCTCTTCTATGACTCGTTCGGTCTCTATTATCCAACCAAGTCTGATTGCCTCAAAGAAGGGCACCTTCTTTCCTGACTTAGGATCGACCATATAACCCAAATTCCTGTCAACCAATGGTCGTTCAATCGCTTCTCTTAGTGTTACATACTTTTCTGACCTGCTAGACAGATCTTTGACCCAAACATTTTCAGGGTCGAATATATTCAGTCTAATTACAAACTCGTTGAATGAAATTATGTCCCCAGTTTCAGGGTCCACGAACTTATCTGTATTGAGATCGAACGCTCCTTGCTCAGCGAGAAACTGCGCTGTCAGATCCTTGGATACAGTAACTTTGAACTTAGGTCTCACCGCGACTTGCCTGATCAAAGTTTTGCTAATTATTTCAATGCTTTCGCTCAGCTCGATTCTATGCTGTTCCAATGCCTCTTGAAGGGTGTACGGAACTTCCCGGTCCCCAATAATGATTCTAGTTTCTCTAGGGTCGATCTGATTATTCTCCAGAGCCAATCCAAGCGATGTTTCAACCACTTGGCGTTCACGTTCCGGCGATTTTCTTACTACTTCTATCACTTCGTGAGAAACCTTCATTCCATGTTTCTCGTCGTCGTCCCCTTGTTCATCGGGAGAATTCGTACTATCACGGGTATACTGTTCTTTGGATGGACTAGCTTCTTTCACAGGAGACATTGTTGGTTTCTTCTCACCTTTACGGCTCTTAACTGCATCTATTACAGCTTTTCCTGCAAGAACAGGCGCGGCTACAATTGCCAAGAGACCCAATTTGGCTGCTTCAGTAACTGAAATGGAACCTCCATCCTTGTCTTTCAACTTGCCAGTTTTAGAATCAAGGAGACCTCTTTCAACAGCTTCCTTTGTTGTAACAGACTCTGCCGTTTTGACGTCATAAACTACAGAATCTGGTTCAATGAGTCCAGCTTCTATGGCTTCTGAAAAATTGTACGATTTCTCCGTCATCGGATCTTTGAACTTCCCTGTTTTTTCGTCATAGATTGTTTCCACTGCTTCCAACACAGTGAGACTAGAGTTCACAGATTTCTTCGGAGAGTCTGGAGTGTCGTTTGTTGACGATGTATCCAAGATTCCGACTTCTATGGCCTTAGCAATCGGCATAACATCTCCAGTTCCAGGATCTGTATATGTTCCGGCATTCATGTCAACCAATCCTCTCGCAACTGCGTCACTAAAGGTCATTTTAATGTCTCTAGTTGTAAATTCTTCTTTAGTTTCAGATTCATCCCTCACAATACCTCTCTGCTTAGCTTGTTCCATGGGTATAATTTCCCCCGTGTTTATATCTTGTATCTCATTAGCGCTGAGGAGTATGTAACCCGACAATAGTTCTATAGTCTTAGTAGTAATTGTGTGATAGGAGGTGATAGTTTCCGTCACAGCAGTGATGGTAGATTCGCCTTCGACCTGTGGCTTAATCACAAGCAAGCCAGACTCGACAGCTTCTGAAATTGGAATCGGTGTTCCTGTTGTCGGATGCATAAACACACCTTTATCTTTGTCTATCAACCCGCTTTCCAAAGCCTTCGCTAAGTCTATGCTATCCGGTGCTGCAGGGTACGGAAGTGCCATGATAAAGTTGTGTCTGATAGCTTCTGAGACGGGTACAACCTTGCCGGTGATTGGATGTTTGATTTCTTTTGTATCGGGATCAACAAGGCCTCGTTTCAATGCCACAGGGAAAGTCATTCCAGCTGGTGGCATCTCTGTTCTTCCACTCGGTTCGTGAACTTGGAACAACTTGTTCTCAACAGCTTGAACAAGATTCATATTGCCATCTTTGACCTTAACCAGGGATCTGTCTCCGTCTACAATATCCTTAGCAATCGCTGTCTCCAGGGTTATTTTCTCTCCATTTATATCCGTCAGCTTAGACAACGGGTCGACTATCTCGCATACAATTGCCTCGTGGAGTGTGAGGTGTGCTCCTGTTTCAGGATGTATAACTTTTCCTTCTTCAGGATCGAGTAGACCCTGACCATACAAGCCGGGTAAAGAAAGGCTTCTGGCCAACGGTACAAGGACGTTTGCGCTCTCAGGATCTAGTATACCACGTTCCAAAGCTTCTTTTATTGTCAGTACATCTCCCCTCTGAGGATCTATAATCTTACCACTGCCAGGAACAATTCTATTCAATTCTATAGCTTCAGTCAGTGTGAGTGGCTCGCCACTATCACCAGCAGTATTCACTGTCTTCTCCAGTATTTCTGCAGTCTTAATATCAATTAGGCCACTCTCCACAGCATCTTTCGGCTTCACTATCTTCTTGCGCATTTTCTGCAACACAATTGGTCTCGCTTCACGCTCTGGACTCTGAGACAAAGACCTCGCCTTACCAATAGTGACCTTGTATTTTGGCTCGGTAGTTACCCGACCTCGTGTTTTTTCGCCTAACGATGGCCTCGTATCGTCTGCATCATCTAATGAGATGCTAGTAGTATCTAAAATCTTTACTTTCACCGTTGGATCAGGCACAGCGGATAATTTATGCAATTCTTCAGGCGTTACGATTCCCTTCTCTATTGCCTCATTGACTGGAATTTCCTTGCCTGTTTTCGGGTCCGTGACAACAACAGTAGTAGTGACAATTTCCGTCCTGCTTACAACCTTGTCCGGAGAAACAAGGCCTCGTTCTATAGCAACTTCCCGCGGTATTTTCTCACCTGTTTTCGGATCTTCGACCATAGCTCTTTTCACGGCTTCTACAGCTGCCGCTGCAGCTATCAGCGGCGCACCTAGCACTGCTACAACACCAAATTTGGCAGCATCAGCTATTGATATGCTTCTCCCAGTTTCATCCTTATACACACCCGTGACTGGATCTACAATGCCCTTACCGATAGCTTCTTTGAATCCGATTTCTTTCCCTGTTTGCGGATGCTTGACCACTATGGCATCAGGCTGTACTGAGCCTTCGGTGATAGCGCCTAAGAGAGAAGTGGACTTTCCTGTTTCCGTGAATATTACTAAGGCGGTAGCCGGGTCGTAAATAACACCCTGCGCCACTTGCAGTGGTTCTAGAGTTGATAATTCTTCGGTGCTTCTTATCTCCGTGATATTAGATGGATCGCCGAGCTGAGATACGACAACTTTATCTGGCCCACCAGAGACTTTAGTGATTTGGAATAATCTTTGAGTCGGTGCGTCGATGTCCATCGATCTCTTTTCGAGAATGACCAAATTCTTGGCAATGGCTTCTTTCATTGGAATTTTCGAAGGATGAGTATAATGGCCCGTAGAATCCAGAATATTCTTCTCAAGGCTTCTCAATAGAGATATTTTTCTGCCGTTGTTTGGATCTATGACAAAACCAGAATTAGGACTGATGATCTGTAGCTTGACACACTCTTCGAAAGAAACCAGTCTGTCTGTGCCTGGGATAATGAAGAGGCCTGTGACTGGGTCAAAAAGCTTTTGCTCAATTGCCTCGGACAACATCCATCCGTCGGTTGGTAGTTCAAATACTCTTCTCTCCGTTGATGCCCGTTCATTTTCGATAAATTCCATAGAATGTGTTTTAACCGAGGTACTGCTTAACGTAGGTGAAAGATTGTCCACGTCCATAGGTTCGGAGTAGATAGTTTTTGGTGGCGATTGTGAAGAAGCAAGCCTCTCTTCTTCTCTGCTGGGTTTTCTGTCCACCTTAACAGGAGACGGAGATCTACGCTTTGTGGTTGTACTAACATTGAAGGATGTCTGACCTTTGGCTTTCGTTGGAGATGGAGATCTACTTTTAGCCGGTGACACAGACCACTCTTTTACAGGTGAAGGTGACTTCTCTTTAGAAGAGGAAGAAGACCATTCAGTTGATGTAGTTGAAGTAGATGTAGCGCTGGATGTAATTGTAATACTGCTAGTACTAGTGCTGGCTGGTAAAGGAGTGATTGATTTTGTGACGACTGATATTTTGGTTGGAGATGGCGATCTCTCTTTCGCTGGTGGGTGAATTTCTCTTGTTATAATTGTCGTCGTAGTGCCAGTAGCCTTGCTGGGTGATACACCTCTCGGAGGTCTTACAGGGGCATTTATATTGGCGGTAACTGTACTTTCAAAGGTCATTTGTTTGGCCGGAAAATCTCTGGTTCTTTTAGGAGAAGACCTCGGGCCCTCGTCTGAGTTTGGATTGCTGAGCAGACCCTCCTTGATCGCTTCTTGAATGCTGACTACCTTGCCGTTATCGGGATCTTTGAATTCCCCTGTCTGTTCATTCAACAAGCCTTTGCTCACCGCTTCTCCATATGTTATTTTATAGTCTCTGGTTATAGTTTCACCAGTTTCTGTCACAGTAACATATCTTTTTATAGTTTTTGTTACAGTTTGGGTTGTCACAGTGATGTTTAGCAAACTGGCAAGCAATGCTGCCCCGTCGGGAGTAATAAGGCCACGTTTAATTGCTTCTTCTAAAGGCACTGGCTTCCTGCTTCTAGGATCTAGTAATTGACCCGTCTTTGGATCTAGCAGTCCGAATAATACTGCTTCTAATACGCTAATTTCCCTCCCTTTGTCCATAACACCTATTCCACGATTCAACATTTCTAATACTTCAGGTCTCACATGGCCTTGGTTCATAGCTTCATCCAACGAGACCGTCTTCCCGCTCTTTAAATTGATAACAAAAGATCCACCAGATTTAGGACTGATAAGACCTTTGAGCAGCGCCGTGTTTAAGCTAATAAATTCATCGGATATGGGATCCTTGAACCCATCGATGTCGAATATAGATTTCTGAGCCACAGAGGTGATTAGGCCTCGGTCAACTGCTTCTGGAATGGTAGATTCCTCGCCTGTTAAACTATCCTTGAATTTACCCTCTGGTAAAACAATCCCCTTTGCTAAAGCGTCGGCTAAAGTAAGCAGATCACTTTCTTTAGTGTCTGATACAGATTTGATGTGATCAGCATCCAAAACGCCCCTTGATAGAGCCTCAAGTATGCCTAGTTTAGTCTGATGTGCTGGACTAGCGATTTTGCCTTTATCATCGATGATGTCTAAATCGCAACAATCTTTCAGAGTCATTGGTTTGATGATAAGTTGCCTCCGCCTGGCTTCTTTCAACGGAAGTTTTTCCAAAGATATACTATGCATGTACTTTCCTAATTTCGGATTCAATATACCTTGCGCGATAGCTTCTGAGACAGTGAGTTTAGTGTCGTTCTTTGTATCGACAATCTCCTTGACGTCTGGATCTATTAAACCTCTCTGTATAGCCTCATCCAGGAAATATACCTCCCCCGTGTTTCTGTCGATAATTTGTCCACCTCTTTCGTCTACCAAGCCTTGTGAAATGGCATCAGACAATGCTAATGCACCTCTCTTAATTTTGACCGTTGTATCAATCCTGATCAAATAACCGCGCGAATATGCCTCTTCTATTGTGATCTGTTCGCCACTTAGAGTCACGAACTGACCAGTCTCCGGATCTAGCAAACCCTGTTTCATCGCATCAGCAACGCTAACTCCCGAAGTAGCTATATATGTTACCTTGACTCTGTCGTCCCCTCTTTCCGCGTCGAACAGTTCCCTCTGAATGACTTCGAGGAGAGAAACTTGGCGACCATCTTCGGTGACGCCACACGGACCTAACAGCCTATTTGCAAGATTTGCGTCAATGATATTACTGCGAGCAGCCTCGTCGATAGGCACGCTAATCTTGCCGTCCGGAGAGGTAGCTATCCTGCCAGTTCTAACATCGAGAATTCTTAGACTTATCGCATCTCCTACAGTAAGAATCTCACCAGTTGCTGGATGAACGATCCCCCTAGCTTCGATTATATTATCTGTACCGATTCCCTCTTCTGCCCTATTTATTCTTTTGAGACTCCTAATTTCATTAAATTGCATACTACTGCCGGACCACTGAGACTGAGAAGTCTCAGTCTCCGACGTTTTTGTCGCCGTGTCTCCATTAGTCGTAAAACTATTATTGCCATGCGGCCGTTTAAGAGGCGAAGTTTCTCTAGATGATTTGAGTTGTATTTCATTTGATGAGGTAGTCGCCGTTGACTCATGACGCTCCGATCTGTACCTGTGTTACATTGAAACAAAGTTAGTGAATCTCAGTCAATTTTTGCAGCAGCATAATATCCATATTCTCTCAATTATACTTTGAAAACAAAAAGAGGAGTATAACAATGTGAATGCAGGTTTTGTAAGAAACGTGAAACTCACTGTGATTCCGTGTAATGTGTTGTCGTCGAGGTATAACGCTCCTCGCTAGACGTGCTTTCATAAATGTTGAATTCAGTCCTGAATGTTTTCAGTGGTCGTTGCTCTTGTAGAACACGCTGAAACAGTAACGATAATAGATATGTTACCGTTAACATTTTCAACATAAAATGACAAAAAAATTCATCATAGTTCAAGTCGTTGATTTGAAATAAAATATCCAACAAAGTTTAATTCCATATCTTTGTATATTTTGAACTGGTTAAAAACATAGCAGGCACCACTTCTTGCATTATGCAATTTTTTTAACACTTTACACAGCTATGTCACACAGGTGCATCGTGTCATTCTTATCAGCATTGTGCTTGCTTAAAGAAGCTGAGATTGCATTTTTAGCGCATAAACTTCTTTCGTCAAACGTTTCGCTTGATTAATTCTAAGATAATATAACACAGAAGGAATTCTATTAATGGTCTAGTTAATTATTAACAAGAACAAAACCAATTTCCTTCTTTGAATTAACACTGGTTGTGACAAAGCAACTCTGAAAATGAATATTCAACTATTTGAAACAAGTCTATCAAATGTAAATTAAGTATGTATAGTCCACTCGATTTGAATAGCATAAGATTTTCGTTTCAAATCGTTTAGTTATCGACCACGTTGCCAGCCATTTCAAATATCACTGAGTCAACCTTTGCCAGAGATTTGTTGACGTCGTCATCTTTACCACAATGCAAACTAGATTTCTATTTTATGAAACACAACTGAGTTTTACGAAACTAAACACCAGCTAATTTTAATTTCAAGTTTATTATGAAATTTTATCGCGTATCGCAACACCATTATTTCTTTTCCAGCAATATAATTATATTATTATTCGAATTTTGCAAATTATTCCACTGGCTATGGAAAGTATCAATAGTCACAGCAGGCGCCTGATGTTATGTTTTATTGTAATCGATGGAGACATTGGACGACAATGGTTGAGCATGAAAAACGATCTAGTTCATTCAAATAAACTAATACATATCCCTTTTTTATAGAAATAATACGTCATTGATGATATATAATTGTAGAAAAATAATGCTTTCCATAAATTTGCGTATAACAATTAAGTATCCGTTTCATTGCAATGAAAATTTCATATATATAATTGAAAGTTTCAACTATTCTGTTGCTAAAGTTTTCATCACTATTCGTAACTTGTACACTAAAAAATCTCTGGTAAACTTCAGCAAGGTTTATGGGAGGAAGAAGACAACAATGCACCTGCAGCGATAGTCGATAGCTTATCAAGTTTAAGCACACGACTTAAGTAGCACAAGCAATCTAATTTTGAAACACGAAAGAAATTCACTAGAAAATTTGCTACATCTTTTTGATTCAATAATCTCCCCATAAGACTCACACCACTGTCTTTATTGAAAGCCTATGAAAAACTAAGATGTCCGACGCCATTCATAAAATAATATCTATTTATAATTTCGCCCTGATGCCGACAACCAACTCACGTGGAAACAGAGATCGGCTGACTTTATACATCGATATTTTTAGACCAAGTATGTACGACATCTATAATTTGTTACAGAAGTGATTTTTGAGTTTTGATAACATTTAATCAGACTAAGGGCCAAATTATTAGTCATAAGATCAAACTTGAAATGGAACTTAAGATCGAACTTAAGATCCGACATATTCAAACTTATAAATAAACTTATTGATTAAATTATTATTTATTTATTATAAGTTTATTATCTTAAGTTCGATTTTGAGTTCCATCTCAAGTTTGATCTTATGGCTAATGATTCGGCCCTTACTGTAAGAGATACCGATGAGGTACATTAAGGATCCCTAATTTAATGAAATTATGATAAATTGTTCGCTGAATCATATTGAAATCCACGCGTTAGATCATGAACAAAATTGTTCTCTTAAATCATAGCTAGGACGATTAGTGTAGATATGACCATAAGTGTAGAAGTTAATGGGCCAAATGTAAATAAAGTGATGAAAACTATTTAGTGAAATCAGTCAGGTGCTTGGAATAGCCGGTGACATCATGGCAAACAAGCAACCTGCTCCACTGCCGTGAACTTGGTTCCTAACTCTTACATCACGTTTGGAATCCTGACAGCTCACTTGCGACATCTGAGAGAACTATTTCTAGTGGACTGAATCCAATGCTATTGCTTTTCGCATTATAAATTCCTAGGAATTGTGGTCAACATCATTACTTTGATTAACAACTTGACTGATATTATCCAAGACAATTACCACAGGAGTGAAGTAATTGCATAAAAACAACAATTTCACACAAGATTATAAGCTACGACGTAGAATACTGTTTTGCATTCTCCAAAGTTAAGATATGCAAGATTCAGAGTATTCAAACACTTGAGTAACATATTCTGCTAAGTCTGTCAGTAGGTATAGGTCATCGGGCTACTTGCGATAATGAGACCACAATACATTTCTGTTTGCTTATCAGCAAGAATGTATAATTAAAACCGAAGATTGTTCTTGTCAAATCTTTTGCGAGAATTTAAATGACCGTAGTATAGTTGTTTTAGAGTAAGAATTACCTACATCTATGTCGCAAATCTGTAACTCAATTTCGATTTTGTGTAGAACAGGTCAGGCAAAATATTTCATATTACCTGTTTTACAATCCGTTTATTCGACTGGTTCATATTCATTTCATTTTATAGCTCACAGTGTAAATTGCAATAAGATGTATATTAATTAATAAACAACTCTACTTAGTAGATAGGATATCATATTATGAAATAATTAACACCACGTGGTAACTGAGGACACTTAGTATTTACGTTTTTACACTGTATTTCACATTTCACTGACCTGAGTCAACACTGTTTATTTATACGTATTTGAAAGCATATTTCATTGATATACAGATACGTGTAAGCACAGATATGTATGTTATAACTTGCAGGACAGGCGTGTAAAACAGAATCTTACACTTTTTGCTTTAAACCAATTCAATTATATTCCACGAATGAACAAGCCGATAATTTATTAGCGAGTAACCAGGAGCGATGTGAACAGCACGAGGTTGGTTGTGACACTGAGTTGGAGAGTGGCAGCCGCGCGGTTGGGCAACACCATACCAAGTGTAGGCTTTTAAATTCTATATTATGACTCTCACTCTGTTTCTGAATGAATGGGTGACCTCTTCTTTAGAACACCCAGAAGCCAGCGGTCGTATCGTTACAACTAATATTATGCTTTACTGATAAACGCATTTGATCAACTCATAAATAAGATAGCGTCGCATTGTTATCGTGTATTTTTTTGCCAATAGTATCAACAGTTCAATGTGTATTGTGTCTTCTTATAGAAATGGCTTTGAAGAATTTTTAAGACAACTCTTTTACGTAATATAGTCTCTGAATTTTTCACTTTTATATTATCTTTTGAAATAAGAAGTTGCTTATATATTCGAGGCCTCAATTACCAGAATAATTTACTGCCAGCTTTGTACTTTACAGATATTGATGTAAAAACAGGCTTATCAAATCAATCAATTGTCAATTTCTATTTTGCAGTTCTATTCGCAGTGTCGACAAAGGAATGTATATCATATCGAAAAACGTAAGACCCAATAAGATTCAATATAAACCAATCAAATGATAAAATTGATAATTCCGATATTATTTATCTTATCTACATCTTCCCAGCCTGGTTTGATCCATGGAGAGATATAAACTAATTGTAGACTAAATTTCGTTTTATTTACGAATTTTAATCTGAATGAATCTAATCTGTGTTTGAAAATATTTCTGATTCATTAACAAAGAGAGCTGCTGCAAATGTCTTCACCTAATCATTTGTTATCATCGTTCAACCACTGACTGCTGATTACAGGTCAGCCAGTTTTTCCTCTTTTCTGTTGCAAACTAGCCTGTTTGTAAGACTTGACTGGAAATGGTAGACAAATACGTTATGCAGGAGGTATAGTGTGTATACCTTTCGAAAAATTGCAAGCTGTGACATCAGAAAGCTGTATTTTACACAACCCACGTTTCTGTGATCATTTATGGTAACCCGGTGTGATTAAGTGGTTCTGAGCAAGGACAACTCTGACTGCCCACACAGACACCTACACTGTCTTATAGCTGAACAGCCACCCCACCCACCTACCTACACACCTTCAGCATCTATTGATCCTCTTCGCCGCTTACCCACAATATGAAAACCTTACTTACCATATGGTAAAGACTAAAAGGTCACCAAAATATCAGAAATTAAATTAAAAAATTGAAAAAGATGTTCTGATACAAAAAAAAAAAACGTTTATCAAACATGGCATTGAGATTTTGTCATCTGTGTGAGTAATTCAATTAAATTTTGAATTTGAATGATTGAATTGAGAATGAAAATATACCAACGAAATTGAGTAAAATCCGATCTATCAAAGCTAACTTACAATTAAATATGAAACTATTGAAAGTGACCTTCTTTTCTAGTGAATTATAGTGATGTCATAACTGGGGTCAGTCGTGACCTTTAAAACCAGCATAACGACTGTCAGTAAACGGTATCTATAACTATGAAGTAGTTAAGCATGATATCAAATGAATTTTAAACACTCTACAACCAGGATACCGAAACTAATTCAAGTCGCAGGTTTTGTTGTTTTTTTAATACTTTAATTTGTTAATTAAAAAATTTTCACATTCATTTCGTTTGAAGTCTCACATGTTAATTGAGATAAAGTGGACTGAATTGATAGAAGAAATGTCATAAACTATGAATTGTTTATATGAAAAAAACAAGATAAGACAATGAAAAGTAGAACAGTAACAAACATAAATTTATTAAATAAATTTTAATAAATGCAGAGCTAAAAATGATAAACTATAAATGCTAAACTTTGAAAGAAAGTTTTTTTTGTTTACGAACAATTCTGTTGGAGCCACACATAGGTATAAATTATTTACTAGTGTATAATGCAAATGAGCTTTTTAGGCAATAAGAAAAAGAAGTAGCCTCCGGGAATACTTGCTGTTCGATACGCACAGCATCAGAATAAAAAATATATATGATGTCATGACATAGCTATGAATGTTTCGACGTCACTAATGTTTCAGGAAATAATTACTGTAGTCATACATGTACCGGGGCATATACAAATCTATGTAATGCTACATAAATAATGTATACTATCGAGTATTTTTTTGTTCACCAATTGACGCAGAATAGGATAAAACTACACATCAAGTAGTTGTACCTTTCCTGATTTAATTGGAAAATATCCATCCCGGTGAAAATTTGATTCTATCAAAATTTCTTACATCCTGATTTACACAAAATTAGTGAGAATTTAATTTGAAAGATTTATCACGAATGGCATAATAGCTTACGTAATTCAAATTAGGCTACTTGGGATTCACCTCACTGATTTATTCTATCAGTGTCCCCTGTTCTATCTCGGCAAAGGTTAAATATACTTGAAATAATTCGGGCCTCGAGCATTGTCGGTGATAAAATTTATTTAGTTTGCTGATTTCATCCCATCTTATATGCATAGCTCTAAGATTTTCGAAGCCCACGATATATGCTATGAAGTATTTCGTGTAGGATTCAGTGCCCATATCTTTTATATTGGTAAAGCAAGTTTATAGTAAAATAATGTCATAACAGTGTTCATTTTTGATATTCCTCGAATCTTATAGTCACCTTGAAGATCTATAATATGTCACACAGACATAAACTGGATATCGGGTTTTGTAAAAAGATTATCGACGCATTAAATTTTGTTAATGTGCTAATTGGCTCGGCAGTCCAAGCAGAGATGTGAATAAATTTGCGAAACCAGCATCTCTCCTCCTTTCATGATTATCAACACGAATAAAAATATAAAATAAAAGAAGAAAACTCACCTGGAGAGCCAAATCTTCTGGGAATAGGAGAACCAGCTTCCTAGCCCGTTCTTGAAGCAGGCTGACAAGAGTGCTGTATCTTTTGTTCAGGGTGTCTAATTCACGAACGATGTTCTCTACAGTAGTTGAGTCTCGTCTAGGTCGTTTTACCGAAGCGTCCAGCGACGGGCAAACCTCTTCCAACTGCTCCCTGAATGCTCTTAGCCTCTGGGCGTATATCTATAGGGTTAGGTTAGTCCGTTAGGGTTAGTAAATTAGATTGAGTGGGCCGTCACCGTTAGCCTCCGATCAAGCAAAAGAGAAGAATCAAAATACTCGATAACATAGTATATTGAAAAATAAATAACACAGTGAAGAAGGAATGAAATATGACAAATCGTATACAGATTATTATTGGAAACTCAATGTGGTCTGAGTCGTTAATAAATCCTGGATACAATGTTTCTCAGAAATGAATATATCATATTATTCGTTGATATTCTAATCGCAAGATAAAAATTGACGAATTCGTTCATGAATATGTAATTTAACTATTTAGGTAGATCTCCTGTAAATATTACTGCTATTTAAATAAAAAAATCAGGACATTAAGACTGGGAGGCAAAAAATCTAACGTATAATAGCTGCATGTATATTTATGAGGAACTATTTTCATCAGTTTTAATTGGGAATCAAGCAATTAAATCCGCTCGTGCCAAGAAGAGTCTGCATTTTTGGCAAACAAATTGCCCAAAAATAATATGACAAAAGGTCAGACTTAGGCAACAGTGTTTAACACGCAGACGGCAGGATACTTGGGAAATACTAGTTTCATTTGTCGTGACAAGAAATCAGGGAATAATCGCTAAAGAGGGATAGTTGTAGTTCATGAGTCTCAATACCCACCATTGAGTTTCTGACTGAGACAGTGAAGAAGTGACTATTGCAGTGAAGAAAAAAAGTAAAAAAAAAAAAAGAAAAAGGTATTGAAATCCGCAAGCAATATGAAATCTCCGTCACCTTATGAAGCTCACCATCCTTCACCTCCATTCAACCATGCTACTCATTAATGCTTGCTATTCGAATGATTAGATATCTTATCTGCCTCAGTATGAATAATAATAATAATAATGAAAGAAAAAGGAAAAAAAATTAAATTTTTGATAATACTAGGTCGAAATTTAGTAAAATTTTAGGATAACGAGTTAAAAATGTTTCATTAAAAAGTAGAAAAAAAAAAACAAATATACATAGTTAAAATAGCCGTTAATTGCAATAGAAGAAAGACGTTTGGAGCACATATTGGATTTAGAAAAAAAAATAAGGTCCGAAATTGGGATTTCGGACAATATAATTCAATTGACAATTAGATGATAACTTGTCAATTGAAACAGTAATAATATCAATAAGTAATAATTGTGTGTAGTACGATGCAGAATTGATGATTTGTTGTTCTGCCTTCTGAAGAATTTCCATCGAGTAGTACAAGAGACGAAGAGAATTTGTCGTGTAAGTGAACAAGTGGGATGATGATGAGTATGTACAATGTAGTTCAAATAAAACGGGGTTCCATTCATTCAACAATCACTCAACTAACTTAGGCTATAGATTTTGCTGGGCGTTATAATCCATGAATTCTCCTTACCTTGCCTTCGCGGATTAATCTACCACCGGTTACGTTGACTGCCTCGATTACCGGAGCTCTGTCCACAACCCTGTTCAGCAAATTCTAAAAACAAGACAAGTTGCCGATGCATTGACCAGAAGAAACAATTTGCGAATATTATCCAGTCAATTTTAAGAGAAAATCTTCAATTTCTCATCTTTCCTCAATACCTTAGTAGTTTCAAGCTGCTCGTGAGCTTTGTTGTGGATCGGAGCAAGATTTTCAAGTCTTCCGTACCCCTCATCAACAAAATCGACTTCATTTTGATACGAGTTACTGTACTGTTGAGCGAGACCATAAGCCGTCTCTGCACTACGGAGTCTGTCTACAAGCTGACCACAGATATTTGTCCATCTTGAATTGAGTCTGTTTACTTCGGCGTCTAGTCTGTCCATGTCGCTGTGTGGCCCGCGATGATTAGGTCTTGATTTTTCGACCAATCTTCTAGCATTATGGGCGTCGTCGCCGAGCTGATCGATAAGTATTTGTTGTTGAGATATAGCGTTCTGAAGAATCATCAGATTCTCAAGAACGTGTTGCAGGCCCTTGACATCGGAAGGTAATTCGCTGAACGAAGCCAGTTTGATTTCGAACTCTGATATAGCAGCGGTGTTTTCTTCCAGCCCAGATAGAACTATTTCAACACACTTCAATCGTTCGATATAAAGATTGCTGAGATTCCACAAGTGGTTCCACTTGGTCATTACGTTATCAAGTTTATTCCTCATCGCAGCTGTCTTCAAAGTGATACCCCGGAAGGTTTGTTGGACTTGTTCAATGTCCGGGGCATGACGCTGCAAGTTTTGTTCAAAATCTTTGTGTTCAAGAACCAGATGTTCAAGACTGTCCAGATCTCGAGGCAGTAGAGCAGCTATACGAAGATTGAGAACTCTTTCCGCCTCATCCAGAGCTTGCTGTAGGGCAGAAACTTGCTCGCTGAATATACGCCCTGCGTTCTTTGACTCCTCCTCAGCTCTAGCACGTTTTTCAAAATCGTCAAATAGCCTGTTAACGTCGGCCATCTCTCGCCTCAACCTCCGCAATTGCGGGTCAGCCGGATCGCCTTCGGAAAGCAATTTGTCGGCGTCTTCGTTTAAAGCTTTTCTGATAGCTGTACGTTGGTCTTGACCCATGGCCAAGAACTGTGGCAAGTCCCAGCCCTTGACTACCTTTATTGTAGCAAAGATCATGTTCTGTCTTAATCTCAATTGTTTCCTCTGCCACAAAGCCACGCTTCTGTCGTATTGACGACGTAATCTTTCCGCTGCATCCAGAGCTTCTTTGTCAGGTGGTGGTAAAGTGAAACAAGCCCCAGGGACCGGCGATTCTACACCCTGGGAATTCTTCACGCGCCATTTAACTCGCCCTGAGTTATCGTACAGCGTACATTGCTCGCCCTTTTCAAACGAGATCTGTAAAAGAAGAAAGACAAATAATTATTGAACAGTCTCTGGCGCCGATCTTATTCTCTCTCTTCTGATTTATGCTCACATTGACTTGTTTGTAGGTGCATACAGCAGTGACTTGTATAGGTCTTGAAACAGGCTGTCTGCGCTGTTTCATGGGTACGGTTTCCTTAGACTGATCGACCAATCGTTGTACATGATCGCCGTAATTGTTAAGTTCTTCTCTGAGCTCTTGCATTCCTTTGAGAAGTCGCTCTCCTTCGTCCAAGGAGAAGTCTGACTGTGAATAGACCGTGTTCAAGATTTCGTCGCGGTTTGATATCCACAATTCCGACTGCTGAACTTCCTTGAAAAATGTTTGACTGTGGGCTGCGTGGCGCAGATGGACTTCTAGGCAGAGAGTTAGCTGCAATAACCATGCCCACTGAGTCTGCATAGCCGCCATATAAGCCTCGATTGTTTTAGACGCAGGATGGTGCTGCAGAACTAAAGCTTCGCCACGATCTTGCACAGCCGCAAATTGGATCTCACGTTTCTCCAGATCGCTCATCAAAGACTGCGGATAAAATAAAAAGACAACGTTAGCTTTGATTGTAATTAAAATATGAGGAATCTGGCCTTCGGTAGAATTTTTCACTGTCTAGAAAATCACATTTCCTTTTTACCTCTATTCCTGATCCGTATGTTCGCTTGTAAGAAAGTTCAAAGGTTTGTTTAATTAAAATACTGAGCATTATAATTTCAACTTCTTTTTTGAATGATAAACTTACTTCGTAGTATTGCTCGATGCTTTGCACATTCAAATTTTTGTCGCTCCAATCCCTGGTGACTTCTGTTTCTTCCTTAGCGTTCAGCCAGACGAGTTCTCCGGTAGCGGATTGTATGTAATCTTGTAAAATGTCCAAATCTGAGAGTCTCTTATTAGAAGTAGCCAAAAGTTCGGCGTAAAGTTTTTGCAAGGTACTCAAATGCTGACTATACAAAGCGAGTTCATCGCCGTGAAAGTTGTTCTTAGCTTGGAGGGATTTTTCAACCTTAGAATAAAACTGATCAATATTTTTGTGCTCTCTTTGATGTATATCCAGTTCGTTTTGTATGCTGGGAAGATCTGAGCCATAATCAGCTTCCTGGAGTTGTTTCAGCTTGCTCTTACACCAGTCTATGCAATCGTGAAGATTACGGAAATGCGGATTTGTATCAACCAGACGAGTTTCATGGACGGTAGTGCGGTGCTTTGTGACAACACGTTCTTCAACAGGAAATGAAACGACGGATAGCGGAGCTACCAAGCGTTTATGAAGCAGCGATCTCAGTGCCACCCAGCGTTGATGAAGCTTCTGCACTCTATAATAACACAAAAATTTTATTAAAAGGCTAGAAATTCATCTTAATAAAAAGAACACGAGGTAAAGTAAGAGAATATAATCTTACCTCTTGTGGAGTTCTGGAGCTTGGCTATATCTCCCTTCTGTGAGAGTGTGAATGTCAGTGAATATATTTTGAATCTGTGTTTCTGTGTTTCTTATGTCCTGTTCCAGCAGGTCAACAGCATGTTTAGCTTCCAATGGATGTAGCCGATCAAGACGACGTGCTTCATCTTCGACTCGTCTTTCGAGTTCCTCGAGACGATTATCGGTTGATTTCATTTCTCGATGAACCTTTTCTGCAAGACGTTGCAATCGCTCCAGGCTGTAAATAGTAAAAATGTATAAAAATGTGTAAAAAAATTTACTCCTGAAAAAAAAAAAAAAAAAAAAACACGTTAAAATTTATTAGCCAAAGATTCTCACCGCTTAATTTCATCGAGTATAGCTTGATCTCTTTCCTGATGAAGCATGATCAGCCTGTTCCAATTCTTCTCGATAATTTCAATGTGCAGTTCGGCTTCCATGTCAACTTCGCCGACAGCCTCAAAGTACTTTTGCAGATCTCGGAATATGTGGGCCAATCTCTGTTTGTCTCTATACCTAGGCGGCACTTCTTCATTCTTGAACTTGGCACTATCAGCGGCGAGTTTTTTCATCTCAATGAGCGTCGGGGGGAAAGAACGCTCTTGCATAAGGACCATCTTCTCGCGTATCCATAAGTGAAGAGATGAAGCCAGTTCCCGATATTCGGCGGAACGGCGTTGGGCCTCGGCGTCATACAATGGGTGTATCGGCGGCGGCTCGGGGAACACATCGTAGAGCGACGAGATATACGTTATCAATGACTTCTCGTCCGGTTCGGGGGTATCAACGTCTGAAATTGACGATAAATCATTGAAAAAAAAAGAAGTACTCAGGTATCCGAATTTTATAATCGTGAGGAAGCGTAGCGATAGAATATAGGACTTAAAACAGGTGGATTCTCAAGACTCATTAACCACGAAATTGTGTCGTGATGATTCACGAATCGAGCTCGCCTCTGCAACGAATACAGAATGTCGATGATACCGTATATATTGTTACAGTCAGTGCACTTCCGGTCCACGCCTTGGTGCCTCGGACCTTGTAGAGCCTAGGTCATCGTTACATTCTCGAACGCGATAACTATTGCTATTGGCTGCTGCTATAGTGCAAATAACTGGGAATCGGCGCCGGGTTGAAAATCTGAATTTTGTTAATTGTAAGTTCCGAACGGTAAAAACTCTGAATTCGTTTGCGGGGATTCTCAATTTTCAGAAAGGTTAGAGAATCAGAGCATTGAGATTCTGAAAGGTCGACATGCAGGCAGCTCAAGACTCCGAAAGTCCAGTGCCATAAGAATTCTAGCAATTGCCGATTATTTAAGCATCTGCATAGATTGATCCAGATTTATGGAAGAAAGCAGATAAGTGAATATGCAGAAAAGAGGAGCGGAAAAGAGAGATTTTATTGCTGGTAGACCGTTAAAGAAATGAAAACGTGAAGAAAGAATCGCGGAAGGTGGGTTTTATGCAGAAACAAGTGATTCGGCGAAATGATAAGATATGTATAGAAACTAAAAGAAATCTTGTAGAGTCAAGTGGAAATGTACTACAATACACAATGGAGTTGAGTGGAGTTCGTGCAAGGAGTGGATGCAATTTGTTTTAAAAAGCCAGGAATTCTGGTTCTTGGTCGCAGGAATGCGCCGGAAACAGCTGCAACCACCGTGACAGAAAAAATAAAACGGTTTACAAGAACCCACATCCTCCGAATCCTTCATAGAGCGGTAAAAATTTTTTCTAACAGACGTACGGAGTGGAACTCTGAATTAGTTGAGCGATACGTACCAGAATTATAAGTGTAGATGAAATTTCCGCTTATCTTATTTGAAGAAAAAATAGATAAATAAATGAATGAAATTCGTCTTTGAATCATACCTGTATACGATAATTTCGTTTCATTATTTCGAAGATAAAAGGAACTGGTTTCATTCGCGAAGTTGAATAAACGTTCGAAGTTTATTGTAGTTAAATATTGTAATCTGTTCTATTGACGATTGTTGGATTTTTGTGTCGTAAATCTGTTTTGTTTGATATGGCCATAGAATATACATAGATATGGGTACAGGCTATTATTCGCGGGTCGTTATCGCAGCGTGGATTATAAGAAAAAGCCTCATTGCGACCGGTGAAGGATAGTGGAAAGAGTCAAGGTAACCGGAAGCTCGAAACAAAGAGAAAATTCAAAATAATAAAATGAAAAGGAGTTTTAAAGCCATTCGAAATTATATTGGATGAATATGATACATGGAAAACGACGAGTTTCGCACGTTCCGAAAAGACGAATGAGTACACATATACCTACTCACTTCAATTCACCTTTGTGCGAACAATGAGCGAGGGGAAACAAAGAGATTTCTCGAGATTTCGCGCTCAAATATCAAAGGTTCTAAGCGAGCTTCGAAAACACTTACTGATGTTCGTCATTTTATTATCAAAACGATACAAATCATCTCTAAGATTAGCCGCGCGAAAGAAAGTACGATAAATCTTGATTAATTTTCAACGAACAGACGAAGACATACAAAGATTCGTGACCGTGAATATTTTTCACTGCTCAATCGTGTCTGCACTGTAAATAGTTGTAAAATGATATGAAAATAATAGCGGCGCCCAGTTTGCGACGTTTTTATGCTTCTGAAGCGACAGGGCAATGCCTGGATAGAGATAAACCTTTGCCATCAGGTGAGACATGAAAGTTTCGACCTATTGATCTCGGGTAGACAATTCTAGGACGACACGACATCCATCGTTGAACCCGTTTTCACCGTTCAGGAACATCTCGACTGATGTCCCGTTCTCATTTCCTGGACAATTGAACTATAGGACAACGACTCGAGTCACGATCGCGAATATAACCATTCGATAAAATGGATATAAATTTTCGAACCTAATCGTATAATATAAATAAGACTTTGGCAGATTGCGTTACACGGGTTAAACCGGTGAATAAACGAGAAATTTAGGTAAGAAGAAGAAGAACATAAATGGGTTAAAATCACGAACCACGCGCAGTTAAATTCCGAATAAAATGAAATAATAAAGAAAAAAGGAAAGAAAGAAAAAAAGTGACATGAAATCCTTGAAATGTTAGCCCTAAAGTTTATTAAACTAAATTTACAGCTCTCCTCGCGCGACTTCGCGTGTTACTCGATAATAAGAATCCCTATTTTACGCGTATACTTACATGCGGATAAAACGAGTCAAAGAATAAGAAAGAAAGAAAGTAGAAAAAAGTAAACCACTAAAAATCAAAACCTACTGTCAAACAGTATCAAAGAAACAAATCAACGTGGTAATCCGAGTTCGACGAAGCCGGGAGTATACATTTGTTTCTTATTTCGTCTGTTTTGTATATCATATTACCTTTTATTCGCATCTTTTTTCGTCTTCTCACTTCCTTATCCACATATCCGAATGCGGTTACTACATATTTATACCTGTACTTCTACATTACGTAATCGATGCCTGGGAGACGTTAACCCTGGCCTTGTGCCTCTCGTTATTCATTCAATTTTTTGCACCGTCTAATTCATGTTTGTTATTTGGTTTTCGCGATTATCGATATTTGAATGCGACTTTTTCACGAATAAAAAAATCAACTAAGGATATGAGAATTTTGTCAATTACCTTCGGGATCGAGAAGCCTGGTAACGCCGTACTCGCGCTCAGCGATGTGGAAAACCCTGTCGAGGCGCTCGCGAGCCTGACTTGCCCTGGCATTTCGCCAATCTACAAGGTCCGGTCTGTTTCGATGAAGAAGTGCACTGAAGGCAAGACCGTCTCTCCAGGAGCCGGTGAAGTCCGATACTCGAACTCCTGGGTAACGGGCTGTTGAACGGCGAGCCCATCTCAGCAGAGCTTCGCGTGCTGTTACGTTTTGTTCTTGGCCAACGATGTCGGATATCTGAAATAAGACGAGGAGGACAAATATTTAGAAAAAAGGAGAAAACACATTTTTCATTGCTCGCAAGATCAAAAATCTTATCATTCTCATCATCCTTCTACTTTATTGCTCATGAATCCTTCGATTTTTCACTATTCAATGCTATGCAGCTTTCATGCTTTTACGAGAGAACGCACGTTCCAAATAACGCTAAGCGCACTGCAGATATATGAGTAGAAATCTTCATAGAAGATTCTAAATATGCTTAGGTATGTTCTAAGTGGCGCTAAAATATTTAACCGCAAGAAATCGTGGAGTTATTCGAATTTATTCGAAGTGATGCTGTTCGCTGTAGCTTGTTATACTTTCTTTGTTGTCGTCCTTATTCAAGCTAGCGAAAAATATCCTTCATTCCACGGTGTGAGCATAAAGTACCGTTATAAATTACAAACTTAGTAGCAAGCAGAGGCAAGTCTAACAAAAAAAAAAAAATCTAACCCGTTTCAGTTACAGTTAAGGATTCCCGATGATTAACCAAATTTGACAAATCCCAAAATATGGCGAATCGATGTTCTTATTTTTTGGTAAAATAAAATTCAACGAATAATTCTTCTGTATTCTGGACAATCCGCATGAAGTTAGAATAGAATTTGGAATTAGTTTTAAATGCAAAAATTAAACGGCTACTTAGCATTCGACGAGTATTGGAAATCGAAATAAACAACCCGAACCAACATGTATAGCCGGTATGTATTTTCTCTCGAGGTAAATACTTTTCTAGAGAAACGAGTTCGTGCTTAGGAAGTGCCGATGCAAATTGAACGGCCGGGTAATACTAAGTTTAACCTTTCACGATTTTCTACAGACGACTCTTCTCTCCGGGCTTTAACCGAAAGAACGATTCCGGTACTACGAAGTAAATTTTTTATGTATTTAAATAATTCAATTTGCACATTATTACGCCTAATGATAAGGTGAATGAATTTCAAATAGCTATGGCGGGTAATAATTCAAGGAACCTTAATAACATTTCCTACCGCATTAAATCTAGAAAGAATTTAGCAGCCACGGTACGGTTTGCAGTTTTAACAAACTAGACCGTTCGCTCAATTATCTAAATTCGCAATATCACGGGGACTAAAAGATATGCTGTAAAACTTTCACATGTTCTCGCAGACGTGGCGCAAGTATTACGCAATTTAAAATCCTCTAATGACGAGATGTCTTAAGTCATTTAGCGTAGAAGGCACACATGTGTGTCCAAGTGTATGTGTTTTTTTTTTTTATTATTTTTATTATTTGCCAATAAAAACTGTGCGAATCGAAAGTCAATTGAGTAGGATACGGTGTCGAACCCGATAATGACTCATTTATTAACAATGCTTAATTATGACTTGTTTTAATTCGCTTTCATTTCCACGTCTGCATTGTCTTATGAATAGACAATACAGAATAGAGAAAGACAGAGAGAGAGAGAGAGAAAAAAAAAAGAAAAATTCAACCTGTGCCAAAACTGCAGATTGATTGAATTCCAATGAACCCGGTCTTTTAAAGGTCGCAGCCGTTCGCTACTTTATTTGGTACAAAAGTGCAATGAACCGAGTCGAACAAAGCGAAGTGAAGTTTCGTTTGCCATTAGCCCAGAGGTAAGATCGTTTATTTAGCTCCCCAACTGCAGGACAGTTTAGTTATTGTTTGAAAGTGCTTTACAGCTGGCAGCAGCTGTGGTTTGAATCAATATAGGTAGTAGGAAAGCATCTCGCACAGTTTTCTCGATTCATGTACTAAGCTGAGATTTTATGATCTCAAATGATTTCTTATTTTTATTTTTTCCATCAAACAAAAAGAAAAAAAAAGAAGTACATGCATATAAGAATTCATCGATCTCACTTCAGTGATTAATATTAATTCGAGGAACTTTTACTTTAAATACATGAAAATTTATTGATCGCAAAAATTTGGCTGGCTCAAAAATATTGATGCCGCAATTAAAATTTTTCCGCAGGAAATCTAAATATAATTTTTATTAATTTTACGTTAATTATGTGAGGTAACGCATTCTGTCATCTATCTTCTCACTAATGATTATTAAAACTAATTATAAGATATAACAAGGCCAACTTAATTTGCCAACTCTAAATATAGAGAATATTTTCAAGGGTTTCACTCGCACGCGATACCAAAATTTCGGAGCCAAACTTACAGGCCGCACCATCCATCGATATTTCCTAAGCCGGATTTTTAACAGTGATGTTAGTAATGAAGGGGAAAAAAATAACAAATGTGAGGAACGATTGAAAGAGAATAATTATGAAATTATTTCGCATTCCACAGTCCGATCAATCGAATTTACAAAATCTATGGATATCCGACGGATGTATAGAAGTAATAAGAATAACTTTTGATATGCGGAAAAGAAAATTAAATACATAAAAGCAGGACTATCTCAGACTTTCGGAACGCGGCAGTGTGAAAACCGTATTGAGGTATGGATCAACGAACCAAAGAGGCAATGCAGATCTGTATTCTACATCGGTACGATTATTAGCTATTCTGGCATCTTGGCAAGTATCCAGCGGCAGGATCTGTTCGTACGTCTTTAAAGTCGGGAAAGAATGCGATAACGTAGCTATGCCTGAAATGCATTTGAATCGCATTATAATTGCCCTTTGATGAAGTACTCTCGAGATGATCTCGCAGAACGTTTCATACAGCGATCTATGGTTAGGACGTTAAACAGATATGCCCATGCACTTCGGCATAATATATTACGCGCTCTTGATTGCCCGAGACAGAAATAATGATCTTTCTACCAGAAGACGAGATAGTAATAATGTTTTCACGTTTTTTATCTTCAATTTTGTTAATCTCGAACATCTCAAATATCTAAAGGCCGGTTTAGATTCCGAATTTTCAGAAGCGTCGAAGTTCGGGACATTGAAATTCTAGAAGGTCGGAATGCAGACAGCTCAGAAACGACATAATATGACACGTCAAGTTCAATTGGACGTAAGTACCTTTATAATCTATCGACAAAGATCAGCAAACCTAGTTGATTATTCGTACAACCGCAAAAATAACACGAAAGGAAATTACATTACATAATCCATACATGATTGCATACAGCATTATTATACTGCACAGTGATGTAAAGTTACACAAAACCTCATGTATTGTTAATTACAATTTCATTTCATTACTTCCGTTACAGAAATAGCTGTGACAGTCGAATCAAGAATCGAGATACGCCTTATAGCAGTAAAAATAATTGTATAATTTCAAACTACACAATCATCGTCAGCAAGAACGAGCGTATTACGTACCAGCCTATATAACGGCACTGAAATAGTTAAACTTTATTATTTTTCATCCTTCCTATTTCTCCAAGAAATTTACTCGACCGATTCGCTTCATCTCATTCCTCAATTTATCCTCAAGCAATCGCGTGGTGCGAGTGTATAATTCGATACGAAAATCTCGCTGGTCTATCAGATACACGGGCAAAGAGTGAAGATATTGAAAAGCATGTAATTAGGTATATGAAAAAGCGCAAAATTCTACGTAATCGTAATTGTACCGAAATCATGTCGCAAAGAGAAAAAAAAAAAAAAAAATAGAGACTATATATCCAGCATGTATCTAGAAGATAGAGGGAGAAAGCAGCTGCATCACGGTCATGGAACGGTTGAAAATTAATCTGTACGGTTATAACATAACAGTTTGATACTGCAGCAAGAAGCTTCAATTGGCACGTGTATAATGTCTCCGAAGTAAGTAAATCCCAACAATTTAGCAAGAATTGCTATGTGCGATTCCTACTACCGTATAATGTAATACACATTATGTATGTATATTTCTTGCCCTGTAAGAAACTGGCTACCAACTAACCACGCAGTTATTTATACCGTCGAATAGCTCTGTACGAAGATTGTGCATTTCTCTCGTTTATAAGTAAAAGGTTCAAAATTCTAGATCCGGGTTTGGCGTGCTAGAAAGAGAACCTAAGATTGCACACACTTAGCGTCTACATATATCTATAATATGGGGAATCTTTATACTTAACGTTTAGCAGTCTTTTTACTAGTTTCTTTTCTTTTTTTTTTAATCGATGATTAATAGATCGGCTTTTTAGGCGAAGGTCGTATCCCATTAAAGTAATTACGACTATCTGACCACAGATTTTCAAATACAAAGATTACGCAACGAAAGGATATAGAAAATGGTTGAAGTAAAAAAAAGAAACGAAAGTTTCTTCTGTAAAATAAAAGTGTTTGGCCTCATCGTTAGATGCGAATACTCAAGTCACGCGAGAGGAAGAGAAAGATGAGGTGAGCATAAGGTGTCAGTAAAGAAGAACCGAGAATCGAGTTAGCAGTCATTTTTCGTGAATCAGTGAGCCGATACAACCGTATGTACAGAAACTAATTTTGAAAATGGCTTTCAATCTGTCGGACTTGATTCGCGGTGTATATTTATGGCAATAATTGACGTAGCCGCTGTATGATCTCGACGGGGGTTTAACAGGAATCAATTCTTCACCGTAGGCATGCACGACGTGATGATCGTTTGTATGTACGTAGGTATTGTACTACAATAAGTATCTGCGCTATGGTACGGGCAAGTCGAGAATCCAAGGTTTAAAAGTCGTGAGAGAAACTAGCAGCCTTTCTTACGGATTGTGAATACGGACAAAAAAGTCACTCCAATAAATTCCTAGAGCTTTAAGGAAGTGGTAAGATCCCATAAAATCTCAAATCCCGATACGTCTAATATTCGCTGGTAGAAATCTACGTTCATCATTGGCTGCGTGAGTAATTATTATGTTGGAATAATTGGACGGATTTGAAAGGAGAGCTACGGCTCATTTCATCCCGCGTGGAAAGTAGAAGTAGAATTAAAATTGAGGAAAGTGTGAACCCAGAAGAAGTATAGTTTTTCTGTATTCTTAAGGCGCTGGTATTGCCTCACATTGATCACGTCATACGAACTCTTATGGCAATCTTGCGTAGCCACGGTGGTTGTACTCGGCGAATGTACGTAGGTAGGTTTATATAGTCGTATGTTTCTTGCGCAGATATAAACGAGGCAGAAATAAATCACGTCTTATAAGTAAAGCACACTTCTCGAAATGTATTATTTGGGTTTGAGAACGAAGCCGTATATCTCCATAAGGTAAAATCCATAACGATTATGATACAATAGTTATCACCTTACTGAAAAAACGAAACGAAATTTCAGCCTCAAATATAGGAGAAAAAAAGAAAAGACAATGCTAAATTTTGATGACGTTTAGGGATTGGATCGAATCGATTTCTGTTGGAAATCGTAACGTTGTAACTCTTCGCCAAAACGATAAATATTCAAGGCTGTTTTCCTCTTTCTTTGTCAATACTTAAACGGTATAATAACAAAGTCCTAAAGCGTAGGATGCATGTACGTACTTTAAATTCGCCCACTGGCCCACTACACTATAATATATTTCAACGATCAATGTCAGTTTATTTTTCAATTCCCGTGTGCAGCAGATCAAGTCAATCCATGTCCTCGATTCGGGCGTATATCAACCAGCGAGCGTAGGCAGGCGTGCATATTATATGGAAATCGCGACTTTTTTGGTGCCCACAAGACTCGCTTCATTCTTAGACAGGTACTATGTTGTTTTCTTTTTTTTTTTTTGTCTTTCAAGAGAGGGCAATAATTCCTCCTCATTCGTTTCATAATCTCGTCGCGTTTAAAAGAACTAATCATTCTCAAAAATTTCATCAACTCTCCACTTAGTTCATATTTATAAGACGCAGGTAGGTATATAACGAACAGCATTATCCACTAGAATATATTTCCCCTCTTTTTTCATCGTGCCAAGTAACGTGGTCATACTTTTCCGCCTGATAAAATCAACTTGTAATACGTGAACCTGGAAGTTATCTCCATACACCTATGTACACCCATATCCGAAATTAGAGGCTAATCAAGAGATGAAAATGATGAAACTAGGGCTTAGAAGTAAAGGCAGGTAATAATTACCTGACCGTTAGATAGGTATAGGGTATAAAAGTGGTATCCTGCACTGCACACGTTGGGCAAGATCACCTTGGCCATTTATAGACTCTACCTTTGTATGTCGACTACTTAATATACTGCAGACTAGCACGAAGGAGAGAAAGAGAATAAGAAAGAGAAGGAAAAGGAAAAGGAAAAGGAAAAGGAAGGCTGCAGCACGCGGAGAAGAAAGAGGAGGAGGAAAACTGGACCTGTTGAATCGCGAGAGTGACACATTCGCGAAGGTAGGTGGTTTCGCCGTTCAGAAACCGAGGGCGATGGGTGATATTATACTCTCTGGATCCGATAGGCATGCTGAAGTCACTGTATGAGTCTGCAGGACACGTCGCATAACATTCCTTCTTTTCTTTGACCGAGAGAAATAACTGGTATTTCAACTTTACTCGGTATTTCATTATTTTATTCAATTATTTCCTATCGCCGCTAAACATATGCCTACATTACGATCTTATCAAACGAACGGATAAATTACGAAAGCCTCGAGTCCGAGAAGAAAACTCCAAATTTTCGGATCCTTTTTTTTTCTCAAAAATTTGTTCATTTTTATTACCCGGACAGTTTTTGGTCTTGGTGACTGCACGTGGTGACCGAGAGCTGTCGTGTATCGGGTGTCGTGTAATGCTCTCGGTTGAGCACGCCGTGTTAAATCCTCGGCAACGCTCTTCTCCTCGCCGCGTGTCAGAGTCGTCGTCTTCCTGACGATACGAGTGACGATACGACGGGTTCCATTTTCTCCCCGTTTAGAAGTCTTGGTCGACTCAATCGAAGAGCCTACCGATTTTTTTATTTTTATTTTATTTTATTTTTTCATTTTTTTAAACAAATTTTTCATCGGTTTTTTATTTTTAAATATGTATTTTAGAATAAGGGGCTAGTAGCTTGTTCGATTTTTCGAGTTCGTGATGATTAATTATTACTTGAGACGTCTGTTTTTTTTTTTCTTTTTCTTTTCTTTTTCTGGTTTTTAAAGCCACGACGACGAAAGAGTGAAAATTTCTCGCTATGATAAAATAGACGAATAAATAGCACGCGTTCTGTCATTGCAGCAAATTACATTGCGCGATAAGAGTTCCGAGTAAGCAACGGAACTTGTATAGATAATGAATCTGGAGTCTCTTCAAAGCGGGTAGAAGTTAGGAGATCTTTAAACGTAATGCGATAACGAAGCTAAGTTTCGTGCGTCATTGTGTGGGAATTTTCTTTCAATATAATACACAGGAAAGAAGAAGAAAAAAAGGAGAAAAAAATCCGTACAAACTTTAATGCGCAAGGGTATAATTTGTTTCGTCACGTTGTATCACACCAGGTAATTGAATTTAGGTTCAAAACTAAATGGCAAAAAGCTATTTCAATAGAAAAACCACTCTAATAGTAAGAAGTAGAAATTCTCTTCATGAATCTATTTTCAGAATTTAGAAAAGAATTCATAATGTTGCAAATATGTGAAATAATAATTTCAATCGATGTGTTTTTTTTCTTCAGGCTTGAGATCTTTTGCATGATCCTTCAGAACGAGATGTATGCCATTTAAAGATACGAAAGCGTGGGCAAGATCAAGGCTAATAGTGGGATCAGCTGTTTATTTAAATTTTCTACGAACAACAACGAGAGAAAAACAGGAATACTAATCAATGTTGAATTATGTTGAAATAAATCGATTGAAATTCTTCGTTAATTATGATTACGTAATCGTCAGGAATTCTTTATAATAAATATGTTGAACCTTGTTAAAATTCACGATTAACTCCGTACAAGGAATAAAAGTTTACTTGTCGCGCAAAGGCGCGTTAGACCAAAGATAATTCTAACACCTTACACATATTACGGTACAACATCCGCTCTTCTCTCTATTGTCTCAAGTCTCCTAATTTGTTAAACAAAGCCTCATTTTTCAAGTACTCGATTAATCCCTCGAACTTTTCTCTCAAGTTTCACAAAGCAACGAGCCCCTTATTTATATTTTCTCAATTATTCATTCGTCAATTCGTGAAATCGTCTTCTTTTCTTCCTCCAGTTACCTAAGACCTCGGTAGAAAGTCGTCGTTTCGTGTAAATCGCTTGCAGATCTGCGGCTGCATTTCCGCTCGTATTTGAACCAGCGACGTTGTCTCTGTCGTCCTCTTCTCGGGTTCCTTGGACGAAAAGTCGTCCGCTCTTGCTGAACCGATACATGGACATTTTTTTATTCTTGTTTAAAAAAAATGATAATAATTTTATCTGAGTATTTTCGGATTTATTTTTATCTTTTAAAGTTTTCGTTTTATATTTTATTCCATAAATATTTTCATACTTCGTTTAATTGCTGATTAATTGCACACAATTCTTTTTTTTTTTTTAGCGACTAGGTAAATTTGAAATTGAGTATTCGAGATTCAAGCTTGATCTAACATAAGAGAGATTATAATCATTCGTTAACAACGACTTTAAAGTAAAATTGAAACGTCTGACGTTGCACATTGCAAAGTGTATTTCAGCTGGTCAGAACGCACGTGTAAATAACGATCACGTGCGTTTCGTGTGAGTATAGTTAGAATCAATAATTATTCGAAATTTAAACGTCCGTTCAAAAAATTTATCAAACACAATTTTATTAAGCCACAGTTCACCCTGTGCAGTTGATTATTTATTAATTATCCGTCGTTGATTTCTATTTGCCGAAACATTGACATTATACGAAACACTGTGTAGCCACACTTTGGGTTAAAAAGGAAACAAGTTTAATTGAAAAAAAGTTTTAAAAAATGATAGTAATTAATAATTCACATCACTATATAAAACGGGCGTTAGAGCAAACATTACATTACGCAACTTAAACCGAGTCGTTAGACGATGTACGTAAATTCAAACGAGTATAGATAAGTATTATCAAAAGGTACATAGGCCTTGGAAAGGTTGCGTAAAGGAGAAATAAATAGAAAAATAAAAAATAGAAAATCGGGAAATTTATTAGGATTCACGTCCAAGACGAGAGAAACCCGAAAACTCGCGCGTCAGACAGAATGGAATCGAGTCGTACACGACCGACCGCACGAGCAAGCGGCTCGCAGAGTGACTGTCGAGAGAATGAAACCCGCGGGTCCCCCTTCCACCCACGCAACGGGTCCAATATCAAAGTAGGAGGGCGAGGAAAACACAGGTGAGATACCTACAGCCATACAGGTGTCGCAGTCCCGCTTGGGTGTAGACCGCGCTAGCCGTCTCTTACTTTCTCGTTATCTTTACATCTCGCTTTGACTCGCGAGGCTTCCACATATATCCGTCTCGCTCGTCATCGGTCCTTCTCCAAGCAGAGCCTTTTTCAACTCATCAGAGCTCGACTAAATACGGAAGATCCGACGCCACGCAGCTATCTACGTGTCTATAATTTCTACTTATAGGGTTGATCGATTTGCTAGCTAATTTTAATACATTTGTTTGAATAGATTTAAGGATTTTTTTTTTAGGGGTGGAATCAATTCCTGACAATGAGTTTGATGAGAAACAGCTGTCGGTCTTTTTCATGATATGATTATAATGATGAAATTTTCTCGAAAAAACGGATAAATTTTTGAAAATTTGTAAATAATAACTAGAATAAGTTCTAGCATACCTAAATGTTGTAGAAAATAATTCTATGGATGTGAGTAAATGGTGAAATTAAAGAAAGAAAAAGTTGGATTATACATGCTGGAAAATATTTTCCGTCTATAAACTAAACGGATAAACGTTAAGTATGTGAAACACGCTGTAACAGCTGTTTTTCATTGAGAATCTATAATAACGAGCGTAGGTATAACAACGTCTTGTAAAAAGCTTGTTAAGAACCGTGACACAATTGAGGGAATAATTACACCATGTGGAATAATAATACGCGGACAAACTGCGAATACATGTACAGAAGAATTTTAAGAAAAACAAATATATGTATATATTCAAAGTAGGTAGTAAATGGATTGGTCAATTTCCAGCGGACACAATAAATCCGAATCGTGGGTCAGAATGTATATTATTTAAACAGGTAATTTGTGCATTTTGATAATAAAATTGTCCTCAATTTTGTTGATAAATTTAGGCCGGCGACTAATGGCTGTTTAATATGTTTAATAATAATAAGCATTGAGATGATGACGATGCGCTATTTTTAGATACTGTACTTTAGAGCCTAGATCATATCTGATACTATTAAGATTCATTTCTCTTATTCTACGTACCGGTGCTTTTTACCGGAGCGTATAAAGACGGGGTTTCTTCCTTTCCATGATACTGAATAGGATACAGTTACCCTAATTAATTATCCACGCGTGAGTAATTTACAGTTGCTGCAGGGATAACTCGTAGCCAGGCTATCCTAGTTTCTTCTACATTTTAAATAAAAAAAATTAAAAAAAAAAGTATACTACGAGTAAAACCACAATCCAAGTTCGAGTCTCGATCATAGATTTAACGACGTTTCAAATATTACCTAATACGTAGGAAATCGAACACTCAGCTGAAAAGAAGACTGCAGTGTTTTGTACGGCTACAATACCCGATTACCACGGCATTCGTTGGATTCGTTTCAACATTGCATTACTTCCCCTATAGTAATAAAAAGCCAACAACGTTCCACCTCGTGCTTTCAGATTTCCTGGCTGGTTCCCCCTGCGTCTGTCTTTCTACCCATAAATGACGTATGCATTTCCTCAGACTTTCTCGACTCAAGTTCGCTTTTTATGTCGTTTTACTCTATATGGGAGTCTTTCCTACGCATAGCTACGTGCAGAAATTTAGTCCGAGGGAAATTAATTATCAAATATCGTGTGATTTATATTATGGAAAATGAAATCGAGATATATGTATGTTATTATCTTTTGTCATATTGTGATGAAACGCAGCGAATCGTCTCCACAATAAGCATATCTTTGATAAAGAATCGGACAAAACCCCGAAAGTAGACATTTTTGCCATCGAATTTGAAGAATTTTTCACATCCACCATCAAACTTCCCAGAATGGTTTCGCTATTGCTCAAAGTTAACGTGATAATCAGCCTGGACGGTCTTTCAACGTAATTTTAAACTATAAACCAAAAAAAGGATAGGAAAAAGAAAAAACAATCTATCGCCTCAATCATACGTAACTAATCAGTGAATTAATTAATTAATTAATTAAAAAAGCGATTATTTCTCTTCGTATATAATCATCAACGACAGTAGTAGATAAATTTCAGCATGGCTTCCGTTAATTAATCGACAAGTTTTCACTTTTTCTAGAGACACTTTTATACTTTCGCATCGATCGCTTATGGTTTTCCGGTTTTATTGGAATTTATTAATTCTTGTGATTTTTCGAAGTTTCGACCGATTTGAGTTCCGGGATCGGAATCAAATATCAATTATATTGCGCTTATACAGTCGATGAGCAAATTTTAACGTCTGTCGAATTTAGCAAAGCTCAGACAATGCTTGCAGATCTCTATATCGCCGAAGGTGCGGTCCAGCTTACAATTTGCAAGCCAACAAAAGAATAAGAAAAAATACGTATACATAGAACAGGAAGGTAAATTACAAGTAACGCGGGGAATATAAGACCTGGCGGAAATGGCTTCTGGATTAAACGTCATGGAACAGGATGATTTCATATCCGGCAAAATCCTGAGGCCTATGGCCTACAATCTACAGTTTATTATACCTACTCTTATTAGCACATATATACGCAGCCTGCAGGTGCGTTCCAATTCATCTTTCACCTATATGGTTTATTTTGTGGCTTTTGCAGCCGACTTTTATACTATATATCGTGTGGTCCAGGACAGTTATACGGTATAATTCTCAATTATTATTCTCCGTACCGCAAGTGAGTTCCGAGACTCGTGATTAGAATTTAATCTCGTTAATAAAATGCGTACAATTTCATATTTTATGAATTTATTTCATTATCAACTGAGGAGAATTTATTTCTTGAAAGCCCTGTTCAAAATTAGGTACTTTTCCCGTACTTTCCGTAATTTTAATCTTTGAGAAAATTCGAAGTTTCGAGTGAGTTTGTCGCGAATAGATCAGCCGTAAATAAATCGTTGATTTTACAGCGTCACGTAAACTAATTACAGCCAGGTACATTATACATGCGATTTTACGTATAGCATATAGGATAAATGTACAACTTTACTAACACGTGTTTATCGTTTATTCCGATATACTTAAAAGAGACTAATTTACATTTACCGTATACGTATAACGGTGAAAGATTTTTTTGAATGAAAATACCTCAACAAGATTTCATACGCTGATAAACAGTGAGAAATAAACGTAGGTACCTATGTAACTACATATTTTTCAAAAGATATGCAATTTAATTTACATATGAAGTTATTTTAGTGATTTAGAACGACTCAATAATCAATCTGCCAGAATTAGACAGAGAAGAATTCATTTATCTGAAATTTAGTTTAAGAAAATGAAACTAAAATACCTAAAGGACGTTAATTAATTACACTTTACTACAAGGTCGATGAATAACGTCTCGCCTACGTGATATTTACACCTATGTTATTTTCAAATTTCCAAACGTATGACGACACCGCGTTTTCAACTCTAATTGTGAGAGTTGGGTCCATTTGTTGATTGGCTAGTTAGTTGGCCTAGGTCAAACGCGCAAAGAATCTTGTCCACGATGACGACATAGAGTGACATCATACCTGGCAATAAACTACGTATCTTTTATCTGCTATAATACGATTGAGGTATACCTGCAGGTATAACAACGCATGTAATGAGCAGATATTAACTCTTCTATATCTACATACATATATTATATATATCTTACCATTAACCGACATGATGTTGTGATAAATGGAAACGATTAACGAACAATGGAGATTCAACGATCCGAGGAAGATAAAAAAAAAAAAATGGATATCCACGGAAGAATGGGATTCGAATATCGCATAATGGCGCCACAATATTCTCAAAAATTGATAGATTCATCTTTCGGGGTTATCAGAAATGACTGTTTTATGATTTTTAATATACTTCGGTGTGATTTGTATACTAGGATAAGCCGGGGCTAAATTCTTACCCCGATGAAATTAGCCAAGGAAAATGACTCCGTGAGCTTTTTCTTTTTGATTTTCTACCCGAAGTTAATAAAAAAAAAAAAACATTACGTCGAATTTCTTTCAGTACACCTATATCTTGCCCCTTGTACGTATAATGATTTTTGTGAAAATTAGGTACATCGACGACTGAAGCAGATTTTTATTTAAGAATAATCGACGCGGGATAGGAGAGCGTAACGTGGGCGTCGTCGATTAACTGTGTAGTACGAATAAGAAACGGTACTCCATCCTTAATCTTTGGTGTTTATTTGTACCTATCTATACATCGAAACTCGTTCAACGTTCAAGTTCAACAGTGCATAGCCGATCGTTGCACAGGTTGACTAGATCTCGTATGCCATTTGCACAATAAAATATATGTCCTCATACACCTGTAGTCCATACGACAGGTTAATGTTATTATATACCTATATACAGGTGTAGACGACAATTATATTCAAACGAAGATAATTGGGCAGGATACGAGTTCAATGGAGGTCGTTCCGGCAGTTGGCCACCGGTTACCTTTTGTTCGATCAAACCTATTGAATGCTAATCATTCCTTACATACATTTTAGGTATTATATCGTTGTCACGTAGCGTCTTATCGCGGCAAAAAATCAGCCAGGACTTTTTAGCAGGTTCTATTTCTCCGATCTCTTGCATCCGATTCACGAAGCATTGATCTATCCGATCTATTTTGGGATACAACTAATCCCTGTTTTTATACGAAATTCAAACATTACACAGGTGGATAGGATGTTTTGGCAATTTTTTGCTACACGTTTCGTGTATTTTCGCGATCAAGTCAATTGCCGTTATGCAACCGACTCCTGGAGATTATCTGCACTCGTATCTATATTATATATCTACACTCATATTCATGTAACAAAGAGAATGGAAAAGGTTTGAAAAATCTATGATCGACCGGATTTAATTGACTTAGTATAGCCTCTCTCTTACTTATACCTTCGGTTTTTACGTCTCTCGAGACAAGGGGATTATCGAACATTCGAACCGACGTGCGTAACGCGATACTGTCTAATACCTTAGAGGCATATAATCTCCGGTAGTCTCAGAGTGCGAATGAGATCTGAGAGTCACGTATGGGAAGAGATTTTTTTTAGCCGAAAAACTGAATGAAACCAAATTTCCTATTTTTTTTTTTTTTTTTTTATAGATTAATTGAAGTATGGACAATTTATTGATTTTTTTTTTTTTTTCATCTAAAATCACACGAAAACTGGATTTGTGTAATTTTCTAACACTTCGTAGATTCGTTGGAATTGCTACGATTCAATTTAAGGGATGAAGGATTTTTTTTAAATCATTGTGTGCGAGCCGCGAATTGCGAATCTTATTTATACGTTGGCATAATTTGTCGCTACCGGAAATACATCGTCGATATGAGGCGATTATAATTATCTCGAATTAACATATGTGTAATTATAATAAAAAATGAAATAACGAAAGAAGAATTTTGACGCCTACATCGAACGAATCGCCTACGAGTTGCCATGAGACTATAAAAACCGATCGGACTCGCTCTTGGTATTTGTTATAATTTATATGCATAAAAGATCGCATCGATATCCAGTTTTTTTTTTCCATCTCTTAATTATTCTGAAAGTAAAAAAAAAAATTGTCCAGACCCGAAAAATTGTTTGGCATGTGATGAAGAAAAAAAAAGATAAAAAATTAAGATAAATAAATAAACTAACTAACATTCGTCCGGAATTTAAGAAATTCTTCATGAATAAAATCCACGAATTCGTGCGGGTAAGTATAGGTATATTTGTGTATATTATAGACTAAGCTGCGTATATGAACGATAAATTGCATGCATCGGCACCATTTTATATTTACACAAGTTCATAGATTTACATCCATACAAATCAATCAATTCGTAAATAAGCGAGCCAAATTTTGTTTTTTAAACCTACGAAAGATGCGTTTATATACTCAAAAGCTAGATCGACAATATAAGAATGTGATGTTACAGTTGAAAGATTATAATTTCAGCTAATTTGCGAGAAGATTGAAGTTAAAATTACAAAAAAAAAATAAAAAAAATTTAAAGAAAAAAAAAAAGAATTTAAAAATGAAGCGTATATTATTGTAACATACTGTATAGTATAATTATTTAATTAGGCTACTAAACGAACTGCCTGATATACATATAATTATATGTATGTTGTGCAAATAATAAGAAACTGTCTAACAGTACAAGAGCCGATGTGGCGCAGATCTTGTATTGAGTAGGTACGGGGATCAAGATGAAAAGCGTCGATTCGTTATAGGTAAAAGAATTTGTCAAGTAACTATATATATATATATATATGATGACGACATTTAACTCATTAGGATTGCGTGGCAAGTATTTACTATTCAAGCAACCACCTTGACCAATAAAGGGAATCTATCGCGTTTTATATACTAGTTTAAAATTCAACGCTGCCACTCCTCGCTAAGAGCTTATAGAATCGTAAAGATCTGACTCAAGTTTGAGTTGCAACCTTGACTCTATGTCATTTTTAGCGAATCATCAACATTTTTTAGATACATTTTTTTTTCATTGCTGTTACTTCAATATCGAAAATCTCATTAAATAAGAAAATATCTGAAAGAAATGATAAAATAAAAAATAAATAAATAAATAAAAACAGAAAATCTCGGTCTATTCGTTTTCTGGAAAAAAATAAATCATTTCGTAATTTCGGGACTACGACACCCTAGGTAGGTAAAGCAGGAATAAATTCTCAACGGTTCAGCCTGTGTGTGTGTGTTTATGTCGAAGAAATAGAAGATATTTATACGATACACGCAGCGTCATCCATGCGACGATTTGTAAGCAAGCAAGCGAGCGACAAATTATTTGGCTCTCGTTCGGTAAGGCAGAGAAATACTTTCGGCTGTCGGTAATGCAGGATTTTAATTCCATGTATAATATAGGTATATGTATTTCAGGCATTTAATGGTCAAAGCAAAAATATTACGATAACAATAATAAGTCAACCAAATTATGATGAATTTTTTTTTTTCTTAGATTTTTTTTCTTCCTTTTTTTTTTTCATTACGCTTTTCTACGAGGTAATTGTCAGACTTACCTTGCGTCGCCACCTCTGCGGCGCAAAAGAGACAGAGAGAGAGAATCATCAATTAGAGACGTTGAAAATTAAAAAAGAAAAAAAAATTAAAAAATAATAAAACACAGATATTATTTATTACACGAAAGATAATTCTTATCTAGATTTAATAAGATTCGTAAGAATTCTTTTATTCATTTCTTTTTTCACATTCGATAAGGTTTTTGCCCTGACCATTTTTCTGCCCTTCAGTATTTCTACTTCCTATATAAGTTTTCTCATTTTTGTTCATTTCTTTCGACGTTTTTTTTTTTATTCATACCCATAGAATCTGGAGTTGAAACGATGAATATGATTTCAAGTTTTTCATTCGATAGATAGAAAAATACAAAGACGTGTGTATATGGAAAAAAAAGTGTGCGAATTTAAAGCAATGAAGACAAATTTACGACTAGGAGTTTTTGTTTTCTTTTTATTATTATTTTCTCGTTCGCGTTGACGATGGAATTTAATTCAGAATACAAATTTTGAATGTATGGATGATCGAAAACGAAATTTTCTTCAACTTCGTTATCACGACCACCGACAGTGAGTAATTACGTAGATCCATGACGTCAAAGAAAATCGTCGGCGAGGAAGCTAAACTTCGAATCACATTAACTTGTATGAATGCTACCCTCTCATGAGAAGTTTTACAGCTACTGTTCGCAAATGTACCGCAAAGGCTGATCAAATTATTTGATATAGAAAAGCCTAACAGCCTGTGAGTGAAATTTCTTCTGGTTTAAATAAAGTGCTCGCTACTTGTCTTACGTACTCCACATCTTGAAACTGGCCTGAAATTGACCGGACGTAAAATGAACACAGCCCTCCCTTCATAAATTTCTCTACGCAATTCCGTTTATATAGTTGGTCAACTTTTTGCGTCTGGGCCCTCCCGAGACTTTTCATTTTACGTTCGTATCAATTTTTTTCTCATCTCGTTTTCTCGCGTTGTGCCAAATTTTCCTGTCTCCTCTTTCTTTGCTTATTCAACCTTTTCCTTTTTTCTTTCTTCTACCATTCGTTATACAGTTTCCCCGATTCTCGTCGATGCGTTAAAATCGCAACGAATTATAATGGAATAGATGAAAAGTTTTTTATTTTCATTCATTTTATTCTACAAATTAATTTGTAGAAATTAGAATTTAGGGTAATTAATGCAGCCTCGTGTACCAATCTGTAAAATATTCAAGAGCACTGCAGTCTCGGCACATTGCCAAAGAATTCTTTTTTGACTATTTTCAAATTTTCGGAACGTCTACATAGGTACAAGCGGATAAAAGATACACGTGGCATTTCGTACTTAATATAACAAGAAGATCTCATACTGGTTCTTATAGCAACTAATTTATAAGATAATCAGCTATTCGTCGCCGTTTCCTTGTACGTAAGATTTCTACTAGTAAAATATTCGCAGAGTTATCCTATATCAAACGATTGACTAGTTTCTCCACATAAAACGTCTATCATAGATTCCACGCGTTATCTCAACACACAGATTAAAACTCGAGATGTGGATTGCGATTAAAAAAATTCCAACACATCGCATAAGGCCTTGTCTACGATCAATCGAATTTATTACCTTTAAAGCGATATTACACAACGCGAAAATACCTCAAATCCAATACAATTTTATAGGCGTTTAGTCGCCGCCATATGCAACGAACATCGTACGTACGTTGGAAATAAAATTCGTTGCATGAGTATATAGAATAAGAATTTATCCCCCATTAAGGTAGATGATTCATTTCTATAGAAATAATAGCAATAATACGGAAAGAAAGGTAAAGATTTGGCAAAGTTCGACTTACCTGGAAGTGCAGAATGATGGTCCAGATGAGGCCCAAAGTGAGTTTAGGGTTTCCATCAACGATATCCTCGGCTCTGATATTGACAAGTTTGATTTTCTTGTAGCGCAGAAAGTCGAGTGCCATCTGTACGTTTTGCAGCATATGAAAACGCATTCTTCCTCGTTCTCTCGGCTGAAAAATTGTCGATTTCAAAAATCGGAGTTATCTCATTCGAGAAGAGAGAAAGAGAGAGAGAGAGAGAGAGAAAAAAAAACAGATATCATTTCTTCGCGGAAATAAAAATTGAGCCTCGAATTTATATCATTATACAACTGCATTGATCGTGGGTGGTTAATGGTCAGAAATTATGGAGCAAAACGTTGCGTGATACGTTTTAAGGTCATAAGTCAATCCAGTGTTCAACAAAGCTTGGTATTAGGTGGTGGTATAATCACTAATTCTGACTAATGATTGATTGAAACGTTTCTACTTCTCTCTCTACCTCGAAGTCTTCGTTTAAAATCATTGCATGACAATCTTCTGATACATTAATGAGTAAAATGTGATCAATTTTGTTCAAAAACAGTACATACGTATATACACACATATATATACATACATTTTTTATTTCTTTTTTTTCTATCTCTAAATAAAAGCCGACTAATGATCGGCTAATAATATCCATGGATACCTGTTTCGATACCAATCACCTTGACTCGTTTTAATTCTACTATAAAACTAAGAGTGAGCTGCTGAAATTAATCGGTATAAATCTCGACCCTTGACCTGGCCTCCCTTTGCTTCCCTCTCTCTCTCTCTCTCACTCTTTCTCTCTGTTCCAGACATCAGCTAAGTAATTAGGCAGAGAGCCAACCAGCTTAGAATTTGTAGTGTTTATTTGAGCATCAACTCGCTTATTTTCTGCTCGGTGGATCTTAGCGCGAGCAAAACACGTTAGATCGTAAGATTAGTAGGCACCAAGCACCAAGTTGCAACTTTAATCACCATAGTCCGAGATTATATCCTATCAAATATATTACAACATTGAAGGAAAATATAACAGGGCAATATTGCTTGACGGAAATCAAAAGAGGAGAAGAAAAAAATCTATCGCTATATAATATAAAGTAAATTTGAAAAATCGTCAAGTATTTTTAAATCGTCATCAAATTCATTCTATTTTATTTATTATACCGTTGATATGAATCGTTTTCGACATTTTTTCCCGAACGAAATATAGGTTCAACAATATTTCCAACAACGTGTTTCTCTGACATTTAAACGTACGAAACTTTGCCCATAGTTAATACAGGAAAGGTTAACACAGTTTCGTGACGGGTAATTATTCCTATTCCTATTCCTATCGCTATTGCTATTACATCGCGATTCGTCCAACAGACTTTACTCAATTACAGAATTTTAATGTAATTTGTAAGTGATGATGATTGTGTTCTATCTTTTTTGTTCGTTAATATCATCATGCTGTTATTATAGATAATTAGCGGTATGACTGTTGTTAATAAATGCAACATCTTGTGACCCTATGTGGTACACATTGAATGAAATTGACCTCAAATATATGTTTCTCGGAAATAACGTTGACTGGACCGGTTACAATTAATCCAGGGAATTATCCACGGCTATTTTATAAGCCTTTGGTATTCGAATAACAGTTTATTAATGTCACGTTAGCGAGATAATCTTAAGCCCATAGAAGGAGGCAAAAAACCTGCAAATCTTAGAATTAGTAATTAAATCGATCAAAAGATATTTCCTTTTTTTTCATGCTAAAGTATTCAGTCTTTCCATAAGCAGGCTTAGAGGACTACACCTCGATGAGTGTACGCTGAAGTATGCTGTTCGTAATGTATAGCATTATGATTAGTTCCGGGAACCCAAAGGTGGAAGACGACTCATGTGTCATTTAGAGAGAAAAAGAACGAAAAGAAAAAGAAAAGGAGGAATCTAATACATGTCTACTTACAAGGTGCTCGCCTGAAAGCACTTCCAGGAGTGAAATGAGGTTGTGCCCATCTCGAAGGTCCTCGAATAGATCGCCGACATGTCTGCTTGCCTGAAACATGATTGAAGATCAATTAATTTTTCATTCAATAATGATTTACTGTGCAAGAGAGTTCGAATCAAACGATAGAAACTAGAATAGAACTAGCATTTACAGGATAAAGTAAATTCTGATTAATATTACTTAAACAATACTAAATTACATAAATAAAATACAATTGAAGCAATTCGAATAAACGGTCTACGGATGTACAGTGACGATCATACATAGGTGACTATGCGACATATTCATAAAACAAGAATTTTGGGATCTAGGGATTCAAGGATATGTTTATTTACAGGAGAATAAATTGGGTGAACAAGCAAGGATTTAAATGAGAAAGTAAAGAGGTATTCGTCATCACAATATTTGCACAAACTTTCTGCACCTATTGGGTGAAAATGATTTCCGTATTATAGTTGGAATGGTTGCTTGCTTTTATGAAACTACAGAATGTACATACATACAAAAATCTAAGGCTTGAAGTCCACGATCTAATTTCACGTATGAGAAATCTTAGAAATTTTGGGTTCAAGACGTTAGAAAGTATTTGCGAATTAATTTCGTCTGTCTGAAAAAATTAAATCGTGGACGAGCTAGAAGTCTTTTTTTTTTTTTTTTACTATTACGTTTATGTAAGAGCACAAAAAACACACAACACGCAGTACGTAAAGTAAAATAAAACGTGCAGAAACAGAAAAAAATAAAATTAGAAAATCGAAAGAAAGAAAAAAAAAAAAAAAAAAACAGAAGAGCATCGAGCAGGACCAGAGATGGGGTCACACTTACAGTGGGGGAACAGCATGGTTGATTGTTCACGATGACGCACACGTGGAGACACGTGTAAGTCTGAAAATGGAAAAACCATCACCGTGTTACGACTGAGAAGGCATTAGTCTATCGACGACGTAAAATTAATGGTCTTAGACGAAGTTGCGAGTGAAACAAAGACAAGATAAAAAAATAGTAAAAATAATTTAACAACGTGAAATGACACGAAGAATCAGCGTTAAAATTTCAGGAAGGAAATTTCTCTTTAATTTTTCTTTGACTGGTGTCAATCCTTTTTTTTTTTTTACAAACTTACAAAACAAGGGGAAAAGTTAATAATGTGTAAAAACGTCAAGCAACGTATATAAAAACTAAGCAAAGTGCTTCTCGAAATGTTTTGACCTGTAAACCATAATATCATGTTGCTGCAGTTCGATAATTACAACTTATGTCGTTAGGTATACTCATATATAGTTTAATTCTGACGTAATATGACGAGTCGCAATGTTGAAGAAAAACGAAAGTAGGTAGGTAGGTACAGCAAACGTATAGTGAAACGTCATTTTATTCATTTCACACCAGATACATACCTTGACATATTTCCAATGCTGAGGAAAGCGTGAAAAGTGAAAATAATTCTATAATAAAACAACCATAATCCAGTTTCCATTTTACATACATTTTTTCCAAGATCCAAATCATTAATGCATATAGTATAGTATATGTAATTAAATCATTATCCAATACCAAAAGATAGGATATTTTAATTAGTTATGATCCATTCTATTCACCAGCTCGCGCAGATTTCACTGCAAATATTTTCTCCGCAGATATATCCTCGTGAAAGAAAAAAATCAATTAGCGCAATTCACAAGGTGTGCAAAGCCTCCTACGCACGTTTTGCAACGAGTGATATCACGCTCGGAAAACAACAATCAAAAACTTACAAGTTGCGGAATGAATTTGATGTGAAAAAATTCACACAAAAATATGTATCGCAACTTTCGTTTTTCGATTATTAATAAAAATATCTAAAAAGCAGGAAAAGATAATTTCCACGGGGGGGAAAAAAATTCCAAACCTCGATCGATAAAAGAAATTTTTTATTCAATTCCCTTCTGAAGTCTGTATGATAAAATCGATATGAAAAATATGCGAACAGTCCCATAATTATTTATTTCAGGTAGGGAGTCACGCGTCACTTACGCGAGTCCCACGTAAATATATAAATATATAAAAAAGGAAGAAAACTAATTGTCAGACTCTGGCCGAACTCGGTACAGCCCACATACGAACAAGCGGGTTTTAAACAACGAAGGACAGAGCCAGCCAGCAGGAGAAACTCTCCGAATAAGGTTAGCCGTGCACACGAGGTCCGTGTGGGCGAAGTTCCCTACATGTGGGCGAGGAAGTAGTCAGAACCGTATCGCGGCTCAGCTGACAATGAGAATTAAACTCAGAGATTGAGTTTAAACATGACGAAAAATTAGTTGAGACGTCAATGTCAGTCAGAAATTGAGGTAGGTTCAGTTCGACCACGAAATCTATTCTCGTTAATAAGATCCGAGATTAACATCTCGAGAAAACCCTTCAATATCTATGAATTCAGCATTAAATTCTACTTTTCGGGTGAATTGAAAATATAATTGAAAATAATTAAACGAGGAAGTCGAATGCTGTTAAACATCAGCGCAGTCCTATTGTGAAATTGAGATAGGTAGGGCCACATGGGAGACAGGATTATGTACTTAGAATTCCAACAGTTGATGAAGAATTATTGTAATTTCCGCTGTAAATTATTCACGCATAATAGCACAAGGCTATACGATTTAGGAAATGTAAATGAGTTGAATAACGGCCTGAAGTGTCGATCGACTCAAGTTTTGATACGAATTAAAGCATTAAATTGAATATTGGAAACTAATTCCTCCATCATTATTCAATTCGTTATCAATTTCAATTACGATCTGATTGTGTGTAAATAAATAAATAAATAAATAAATAAATAAATAAATAAATAAAATAAATAGCTGCGTGGTAGGTGGTTAGGGAATTTCTACGAGTTGAATAGAGCAATGGATAAGTAAATGAAGAAAATTGAAAAACTATTTACGAGCTGCGCAAGTGGCGCGAGTCATACGGAGATGGAAAATTGCGAATCGTTAACAAGTTTACGATCGACTAGCTGCAGCAGAATGCTCTTATTTTACGTGAATGCCTTTGAGGCGGAGAAAAGTGTATGCATATTATACCTATATGCGTAATATTACCACACGCATGGAGTGAAACGTCATTTCATTCATTCAGTATACGATAATCAATCGAAAGGATGAATACGCGAAGATATTGATTAGAATCGCGTTTCTTGTATTTCTTTGCTTGAGGTGGTAAAGAATTTATGCAGATCACAGACAGAAGAAAAAGAAGAAGTGGAGAAAAAAAAAAAAAAAAAATGGGGAGAGAACAAGATAAAATGTGTAGCTAAATCCGAGTCATTACATCACATTCTCGGAATACTAAGTCACTAGGCAAGATGACATATGCCATACGTCAATACCTGCAGCATAACTATTTTACGTGAAACGTAAACATTACCATAACAAGCTTCAAAGGAGTTGGAAATATTCGTATCCAGGTAACTGTATAGTAGATATAAGTGTCGACGACGTTATGAGCACATTTTTATTTATTTCATTTTATGTAAGTATATATTTTTTGGATTTTTTTCTTTTCTTATAAGTCACATTTACATACGCCTAAGTGTCGCCAAATGCAGAAATGTGAAAGTTTCCATTTATCGTCATCCTTGGAGCGGCAAATTTTAATCATTTCAAACCAGGTACAGCCTCGTTACTTTTAATCCCTCTTTCATCTTCGTACCTCTCTTCTCTGCACTAATTACGATCGTTGCGATTCAACTTTGAGATAGAATGAGAATAGTGAAATTTGTCTTACTATACCTACATATTATAATATACGCGGAATAGTCGTTTTTCGCAAATCTTATATCATACGAGATCGTTCGAGCTACGCTTTTTACTTTAGACGGAACTTGACGTAAAAATAAATCGAAAAATGATATTTGTAGGTCTTCGAATTTTCGCACATCTATATCTTCAGTTATGCGAACTTCAAATATTAAATAATAAAATTAGCCACGGATATTTGCGCACTAACTATGCCATATGGTATAAATATTCATGTAACACATCCCAAGCTAGCAGTAATTTTTAATGTTTGTTTTTTTTCGGTTCGTTGCACACTTCGAGAATTTTTACCTTATCTGAGTTTTTCGAAATGAAATTATTCTGGTCATTCTGATGGAAATTAGAGCAATAAATGGGGTAAAATTATATTTCCAACCTTTTTTAAAGTAAACTAAAAAATACTTTTCGGGTGATTAAAGCTGCCGATCATGAGAAAGGAATCTCTCGTTGAGGCGTATTAAATTGATTAGATTTTACTGCCTGAGCTAATCAGTCTTTTCCTCTGGCGACTTTATGTCCATTGGATACAGCTGTCTTGCCTTGTTTGGATGTAGACGAGCGTACATACGTCGTCGTCCTTCGTTGATCTAGTCGAGATTAATAAGCCTTGCCGATGCTAATGTCTTTTAATCGGACAGAATCCAGTCGTTAAAAGACTCTTAGACAACGTGAAAGACTTAATTAATTACAACCCCCAGTCGAGTCGATCTAAGTCACGTATTTTTACGTTGTAACGTATTTGTACAAACTTTGAAAAGTTTCCGTAAGCAAAGAAAATACGACAATTATTAACGCAGCTATAAAGTGTCTCCCGATTTCATTTGGAATCCAACTTTATACGTCTATCTATTCCTATTATTTCATAGTGCTGCTGCTGCTGCTGCTGCGACCGACCTCGATACAAGGTTATAAATTATCCAGTTACTTCACGCGCGACGATATCCATAAATGGAATATAAATTGATAAGGCTATAAATATATATAATTAAATTCAAGATCGGAAACTAGAGAAATAAACTTGAAAGAAAAAAAAATGTCCACATAAAAATATTTTGATTTTAGGCGAATCGTTACATGCAGGTTCGTGAAATTATTCGGGCTCAAATATACTTTTTGAAACAAAATTTATAGTTAATTTTTCATCCTCTCATATAGCGGTAAAATTTTCGTTCTGAGACGAAAAAAATGTTGGTCTTCGATTCTGATTAATTCTTGTTTTACTTTCTAATTCAAGATATAAAAATCGAAATTTTCACCCCATTTGGTACTGGAAGTCCGATTTTTTTATTAAAACAATAAATTGCCTCATGTACGTAGGTATAGATTATTCCTCGATAAATCTTTAATTAAACACGAACAAGCTGCTTAACAATAAGAATGTAAAACTTGACCGAGGCAGACAATAACAAACGTGTTTCCTCATCTCTGGTCAGCAACTTTCACTCACGACAAACATACCTATAACAAGATTATACGAAAGTGCAAAGCCGGGCACCGCTGACTAATTGTTCAGAGATAAGTGCGCGATATATTCGATTTAAATTAGAGAAATTTTTTTTTTTTCAAATTTTGTGCAATATATTGCTGACTCTTTACAAAACGAAAAAGTAAAAAATTTAAAAAAAATTAAAAAAAAAAAAGATATGTATAATGAAAAGGGAATCATTTCTGCTCTTTCTCGCATCGTTTGACTGCGGTGCAAAAATCTAACGTCATTGCATGCAGTCTTTGAAGATAAGTAATTTCTTGGGGACAAGACCGCGTTCCTCGAAGATATGACCGCATATGTATAACGACGGTACGATTGTGGACAGGAAACGGGATGATAGATGGTAACTCGAGATAATTCTTTAACGAGATAATTTCATCCATATATGGTCGTGATTTGAAATTATATGTTCCCAGGTCCCTGCAACCATTGTATCCTCGTGACTCAAGCTATATGTATGGTGAGTTCCTTCGTCTATGGTCGCAAGTACGAAGTATCGGTCTGATTCTCCTTCTCTCTATTATCTCATCTTTTCACAAACGACAAGGTGTAATTTATGAATCAACAAATTATGAGAGAAAAAGTGAACGAAAAATATTCAATAAACGTCGTTCTAATCATCAAATGATTTTTATTCACTCAAATTGAATTCTAACAATCAATAAACGTTCGTAAGTCATCGATCTTCACGTCTAACTCATCGTAATAAAATAGAATTACGACACTGATTGTAAAATAATAAAAGTAGACCGTATAATGGATGTTAGGATCTATAAACTAAATAACATTCAATTCCCGGAGATATTTATTTCCGATGGTATTTTATTACTTTCAACGTTTCTAAGACCTAAAATACACGTATAAAACTTGTGTAAGAAAAATTATTAGCTTATCTTATTTATTAAATTTTCAAAAAAAAAAAAAGGTAAAACCTCACTTATATATGGATGTACTTGAAAATTCAAGTTTGTAAATGGCTATGCTGAAGGAAAATAGAGTACGAACGAGATGATAGTTCGGAGAAAAATAAACGACATGGATATCCTATACCTACTCGAGTAAGTTAACCTGTGCAAACATCCTCTTAGGATATGTTTTAGAGTAGTTATAGGTAAGTGTGTATGACTGTATGTATATCGTACGTCGATGAGAAAAAGACGCGTACATCGTAATCTATTATCGACTCGAAGAAGCTTGTAAAAAAGGAAGAAAAAAGTTAGCCGACTGAAAGCAAACAGAAAGAGAAGATAACCAAAGAGCAGAAGAAGAAGAAGAAGAAGAAGAAGATATGCCATTCCGGGGCGACCGCGAGACGCGAAGCAAAATGTTTGTTCAGCCCTCGTCGAGTCGCGTTTTCTGGCAAGTTCAACTATAAAATCATTTCTCGAGGTAGGGTACGCATAAAATTCTTCGGAAGAATAACAAAAACCGTAGAAAAAGAAGCAGCTTGAATTTTTGTCAAAACAGATTTTACAGCGATTTACAGACTTGCGGTTTAAACTACCAATTATGTTATCCTTTTCGAGCCAATTATTGTTCAAACGATGAGAATAGTGGCACAATTGTTATACTATACATTATAACTACGAAATAGTAAAAGTCACCGGGTCGAAATTAATTGCCACGAGTTTTATTGAACAGTCGTTAATTTATTACCGTAACAAATTAAGACGAAAATTTAACAACCGTTATAATATTATGCAAGCCGATGAAAAATAGTGGAAAGACACTCTGCCGCAACGTGCAATTAACAAACCAGTATTCGATATAATATGGTTCTCGGAATTCCTTAATTACTGTTAATTAGGTATTTTCTATTAAATTTATAATCCATTGATTCCAGAAAGTTTTACGATTTTACGATTTTTCGATTACCGGAGCTTTAATACCGCAGGAATATTCCAAAGTTATAGTTGCACGCTTTTTTGGTCAGATGAATAAGAACCGTTCGAAACTTAATTTGACATTTCAATTACGAACTATGCTGGATGGGTATTCAAATGAAACGTGCGATCTCCGTGGGCAGGGATGTTCCAAAATAGGAAATAGAGAACGGTCAAAGATAGACAGCCCCCGCGAATACGTTCTCGGAGCCAAATTTCACAATAGACGATTTTACGAACTATAATAGATTGAATAAATTGGGATAGTGATTAACTATAATTCATAGAAAATTACCATCATTAGATGAGTAGATCAAAGAGATGCTAACAATTATCGTAGACTAATTTAAAACGATAATTTGACGAAAACTTGACTCTCCTCTAATAACTAACCGTATTGTTATACAGTCTGACGAGAAATGAGTTTTTTGAGTAGGTATAGAAAAAGGTTGGAAGTTCCTAGTGAAAAAAATAATCTATAATCTATACACGAATCGATAAAGGTATGGGTATAGCTACAGCTACGCCTATAGATTGCTTGATTGATTGATTAAATGAATGAAGGAATGAATGAATGAATGAATGAATGAAATATCGTGCGTGTCACTTAATCGACATTTCGTGCAATATCTGCAGCGAATATAAAACAGCAAGTAACGAGTAGCGCGAATAGAAGTCGTGTGTAAAACGGGGCTTCGGTTCTACCTTACTTAGTTAGAGACAGGCGTTCGCCTATTATTAATCTATGAATGAAAGTCTCATGGCCTCGTCAGCAAACAGAGTGGAATAACATACTCTACGCCCGTTCGTCTGCACGTATGGCTATTGTTTCTTTTCTATAAAAAAAAAATTAAAATTAAAAAAAAAAAAGGAATAAAATGAATTTCAAGTTCACGCCAGGCTTCTGAACTTTTGAAAAGTGGGCCGAGCTGAAATTTCGAATTCTAATTGTTCGGGAGTTCAACGTTTCTGAAAACTCCGCAATCGACTCAAACGAATTCGGAAGTTTTACCGTATAACGATGATATCTTCTTTTCATTCACCTCAACTACATGAAAATACATTTCAAAAAGTCGTGAGATGTAGAGTTTCGAAATGAAGAAACAAATTTTTAGTTAATGGATTTTTTTCTCAAATCACCGAGAGGTTTCGTATAAACTAACATCGTTTTTATCTCCTCATCTGAAGCAAGTTTCTACAGAAAATGGTAAAGCAGTCAAGTACCAGTTTATTACGTTATCTAGGTGCTGGTGGTGCTACTGACTAGCTTATCGTTAGACACAGTCATTTCTTACTTTCACGCCAAGAGTTGACACGGAAGATTCAGAAAATGGATTTTCCTTTTTCACTGACTGTGTTTCCAGTTCCATTCTTAGATATCACGTAAACATAACCATAACCATCACAGATTTATTTATTTGCGGTGAGAAATCCGGAAAGCTTATAACACAACGCGTGGGTGAGGAGGCATTCCAAAAGCGTCAAATCCTTTACAAACCCACCTTTCCATCTTGGGCAATTTTACGACTGACCGATTCAAATCTCGACGCGAATCTTTCTTTCATTTTTTTTTTTTTAATTTTTAATTTTGTTTTTAAGCTCGTACTCTCAAGAAAAAAAAATAAAAATAAAAATATTTTTAAAAAATCTAGCATCTCAGAGAATTTGAATGAGAAATATGATAAAATAATTGAAAATCGCGTATCGTGAGGTGAAAAAAAAAAGAATAGAATGAGATATATCGGTAGTTAAAAACGGAAAGTGATCCGGGTGCAGCAGAAGCAGTCTTGCGCAGGCCAAAACAGTTGGGCGGTCTTGCATTGTTAACCGCAACGTGAGTCATGACTACCCGTAACTCTGCATTTTTTAAACAAGTCTTTCGTTTTTTATTTTCCCAGTTATTTATAGAGCCGTGCCTTCGTCCACGGAAGGACCTGGTTCTCCTTGAATCGATGGCCCATTTCTGAATCCGCCCCAAGTCCAAAGATCGTTCAACAACCGCTATCGACTCTCGTAAACGTATTTCTACATCAACAATCGTGACGTTACCGTGCGAAAAACTAAATTAGGCATTAAAGTAGGGCAAAGATAGACGAGACCGCAGATGTCAGATAATATTTCCCCAGTCTTTCCTAGCTCAAAAAAAAATATAAAAAATAAAAATAGATAATGCAAAATATGTTTTAAGAAATCGTTCCGTTCTACTTTTGGAACTAGTGAGTTCATATCTTTGTAGAGTTTAACCTGTGTATTGTTTGTGTATACGTTTCTTCAACAATTTCCAGCATCCGTTAAAATTTCGCGATTAAAGACGTCTATCTTCTTTAAAATGATTCATAGAACAACTTTGCTTAATGTATTACAGTGCTAATGTGATTAGAACTGGTCTACCACCCCCGCATATCCTATAATACTGTAACAGGGTGTGTCAGACATTAATCGCATGATCGATTTATGAATTAGATATCGCAGGTAATGGCGATTTTGATCCTCTCAGCCGTGAAGTTGGCATAATTTCATAATTTCCTTTCAAATTTATTACGGTAAAAAGAATCGTGCAATGGCGAGGAATGGGAGAAAGGCTAGACCACTTTTCTAGTTATAGAAGAAATTCCCTGGATTTTTACTATATTTATTAAAGAAATTAAATCTTTTCGTAGTCTTTTTCATAAAAATTCTGTTTCTTTTCTACTTCGATCAAAACAAAAAAAAAAAACGGCGAATTTTTTGCTGAAAATCTATACGCAAAATCTACGAATTTTTCGGGAAAAACCATACAAAAATCTACAATTTTTGGAAACTATGATATCTTACAATTTCCTTTAAAATCCGAAGGATTAAAAATTTTTTAGCAGGGTTCACTCGCATATTACTTCATCGAGTCTTGATTTAATAATTTTTATAATCGATGTAAGTACGACTGTGTTTCGGATTATGGATTTGTCAATAATCGTCTGAGAATATATTTTCGTTTCGTAATGAAACCGGTGCGTGTATTATAGCCGAACCCGCGTCAAGTTGTCCTGGCCAAATAAAGCTGTCTGTAAAAGATCCCCGCGATACAAGAACCGCGAGTTCGCAACTCGCAAACGCACTTCTCGTCCGCCTTGCCTTCGAGAAGTATATAAGATCGTTGCGCTAAAAAGGATTGGACGAAAACTTTCTCTGTACAGAAACGAACGCACTCGTGTTCTTTGCCCCTTCGTTGCGGGTTGGCAAAACGAAATTCGCGAAGAAGTGAATTTTCTAAAATTATAATAAAACGGTAAAAAAAATTTTTTTTAAAATAAAATAAAATCGAGAAGGGAAGATAATTGCTGATCGAAAATATGTTTGGAAATAAATTGAGAAGCTCATACGTATATAGGTACTCATTCCAATGAATACAACTCTATAGAATGACGTTAAAGACACTTGTCGACATTCGGACACGGTCAAGTGCCTCGAAACAATATGTACGATTTAACCTGACACCCTGCGATATATCCGTCGAACATATGGTATAGGTATTATATATATATGTATTGCATTACTTCCAAGGTTAAATTTCCGGTATTAAAGTCACATCATCGAGAACAGCGACTATACGTAACGATACGTTACGTAACAAAAAAAAAAAAAAGAAGAACATCACGGGTTTTAATCCGTCATTTTATATACTAAGGATTTTATCCACGAATAACGACGATGATGATTAATGAAAATAAAAAGGTAGAGTGCAAAAAATTGTACCGTGAAAGAATCATTGATGCGGACGAAGAGATTTTTTTCTTACAATACGAATGCAGGCTGAATGAATGAAAGTGTGATCTATTTACAGCTATTTTTGTAACTGAGATACAGTAATAGTAAAAATAATAGATGTGTTTTTTTTTTCGTTTTTTTTTTGTTTGTTACCGGTAGGCGAAGAATCGCCCACTTGATGAATTAGGCGTGGCTGCAGCCACCTACGGAAAACGCGTTTTGCTAAGGTGACAAAGATTACTTATTTATCGCCCACTCCTTTTCCTGCCTCGTCGACTACCTTCTATAGCCAGTCTGCCTTCTCAATTGCCTCGAGCAAGATCCTGCCTACAACGACGACATACCTCAGCACGTATTTTGCATGCGTTTATTTTTCTGTTCTCTTCTCTCTTTCGAGTAATTATACTCGAACTTTGGACCACGCGATCTTGAGATCCAATATACATGAAAGCGTTATAGCTGATGAATACCTGCACCTCGGTATAGGTACGATACGGCAATGTTGAAGTATCGATTTCCTACCGTATTTAATGAATGAATATACGTATGTCGAGACACGTATAAATCCATGCGTAATGTTCGTCGTGTGATTTCAGGACAGGAGATGAATCGAGAATCTTTACTCTTCAAAGATACAAGAGTAAAAGCCGCGTCTTTGAAAATCGTATCGCCGTAAACCTCGATAAGAACTGATTCAAGCGATATGAGGCAACAGCCGGAAGGGAATCCGCAGGCTTTTATTATGCGGAAATTTCTGTACAAGCAGCACCGACCTCGGCACAGTTATTTTCAACCGCGATAACAACGAGAAGAAGAATAATGTGAAAGATTAGAAATACGTCTTTCTCTCATTCGAAGTATTCTCATCGTCGCAAATTATTCTTCACTGATGTTGTATACCCACCGTAGCGAAAAAGTTTCGGTATAAATTTATTCTCTTCTCATATTGTTTACAATCGCGACAAAGGTCTTCGTTATCGGATGAAACAACGATATAGATCCGATCTAAACCGACCTCTTATCCTTTTCTCATAAGCTATTATATCGATTAATCGCTCATTGTCGATCTGAGTTATACACTAAGATTCGAATCAGAAAAAATCTTTTCTCAATTTCCTATAGGGTCAATTAACGATGGCTCCTATTTATCTTCAGATATCTTCTCCGACTGCAGCAGTTCTAAAGACAAGGATATCGGTTCTTCATTCATTCGTTCATTCGTTCGTTCGTTTACTCATTTGTTTATTCATTCATTAGTCGTTTAAATCAATAACTGGTCAAAGTGTATTGACGAGTTTGAAAGAAAAAAAAAAAAGAAGAAAAAAAAAAACCAAAGATCTTCATTTGTATAATAAAGCTGTACACGCGATGTAGCAGCGTGTTATTTATCTCGAATGTTGAATACGATGAAGAGATTGAATCCCGATAGCGTGCTTGCAAATAGTACAAAGTGGAGTGTATAGGTACGCGATTTACAGGCATAGCTTATATAGACATATAGATATATATATACAGAAGGATGAATAAATTGAGACAATTGAGAGCGTAAGTTTATGCTGCTACTCTCGACTCCGTGAGATGGTAATAATTCTCAAATGTATATCATTTGCTGAATGACTTATAAATAAATCATGTTTTTCTTTATCTCCTTTGCTGCTAAAGCCCAGGCCTTCTAGAGTTTAACCGATTCAGGTACATAAGCTAATCGAAAACCGAGTTTGAACTATACCTACTTATGTACCAAACCTGAACGCATTTCTCAGCAGTCTATGGAAACAACAAGTCAACCTTTCACAACCCACACGTTTCAACCAATACTAGAGTCTGGTACCTACAGCTTTTGTGAGAAAAAGAATAATTTGCATTGAAATAAGTCACATAGGTCATTTTTGCCAACGTTTAAGACACGAATAAAGAAACTGACTGAGTCTTTTCTCGACAATTATTGGTACAATTTATCAAGATTCTATAGACGCGTAGAATTTGGGACTAAATCTGCATAATTTCTTTCACCTCTTTTCTATTCTCCCATTATTCCCTTTCTCCCTATGATACATCATTTGAACAATGTACGTGTCGAGGTACGTTCATAGAAATTCTAAGAGCGATTTATCTCCCTTCTCATTCATTTTAACATCAATTGAGAATCCCATTTTTCTGATTGTCAATTCCTTTCAATACCGCGTATTCTTTCTTCTCAATTATTTCATTCCATTTTTTTCTTCTATTTAATATCTCGCGATTGTCACAGGTATGAATATTTAGTTCGGACTAACAGATGGTTGCGACGTCGACAGGTTTGGAACTCGAAGGTTGGTTGTTGTTCGTACAGTAGTTATACCTACTCAATTTTACGCAACGCATACGACTTCCTACAGTATGTAATAATTTAATAAACATAATAAGCCTATATATATATCGGCACAGTAACTAACAGCTTAATATTCTTCTCTGTTATACAGAAGCTCGAAAGTATATAAATAATAAACCTAAGTAAATATACTAATTCAATTACCTTTTTCAAATGTTTGTTCACCCATTTCGTGAAGGTCTTCTTTTGGATGGCGTCTCGTTCGTCTATAAAATAAGAAAAAAGGAATTACTTACAAAACGATCATCGACACAACTCGCAGCATTTATACCTTTAATAATAATAATAATAATAATAGCAATAAGATAATAATATCTCACTATCTCCAGTGATATTGCACACTGCAGACAATAAGATAAGAATAATCACGATATTTGACTTGCGTCTGAAAATTCCACGTTTGTATTTGCTTTAACGTAACAATAGAAAAATAAACTGTGATAATTATTATGAATATTACAGGTATACAAAGCAGGTATATAAGCAATTATTTTCATACTAAAGAATTTTCTAGGCAACAATAAATTGACATAGTTATAGGCAAGTCCAAGTCTTCGGATGTAACCCTAGCAATGACGTAATTTATATATGTAATCTAATAGCCGTAACGAAGCTAAGGTGGCCACGACTGAGAAAAGTTATAATAGTTGGGTATATATCTAGTAGGTATATCTACATCGTAATATCTAACGATGGGCAACATGCTGTTGCAGAAGTATCAAGCAAGTGAAGCCAAGCCAAGCAACTGTTACGTGACGAATGAAAAATACTATATCATAAGGATATAGTCAGTGTGTGTAATACGGAGATAACTTTTTTGCGGAAATCCAACATTAGAATTTTTTTTTAAATTTTTTTGTTTTTTAAGTTTCCTCATTTTATCTCTAAGTATAATAATATACTAAGTTTGTTAACTGTCTGCTAAATAAGAGGAGGAACATGACCTGCAGGGAATAGAAACGTGGGATGATGATCAATCTCGTTACTTCTTCACTTCCTTTCTGGATACATTTTATCACAGATCCCAACGGTTTGCAAACTACAGCTATACGGTTTAGTAATCAACTCTATAAATTGCAAACTATTTCAAAATCAAACTGAGTAATGCGTTGAAATATTCCGCGGTTAATATATATCTCGTCTCATTTTACCTTGTGCAATGTTATAGAAATATGCAACTCGGAAAGGAAGTACGATTTCAAGACGACGCGGAAAGTCGAATCAAAAGTTTTTTTTTCTAATTTTTTTCTTTTTTTTTTTTTTTAATGTAAGAAAAAAGTTAATCAGTCTCCTTTTCATTATTATTCTCAGTTTTCAGCACTTCCATATTTCGGCAAACGAATAAACCATTTTCTACAGATTTTTTGGGTGAAATTACGTGGGAATAAAAGACGTAATGTTTGCTCATTATGCTTTTCATGAAACGAGGATCAGCAGGAGGGAAAAATTTGGAAGCAAATGCTGAGAAGTACGTAGAGAAATGCGTAGCGGATGCAATGAAATTCTTTATTTATTATAATTATCCATACGTTACGGAGTGAAATTCTCATATCATCATACTTTGAACTGGTATGTGCAATTGTCATAGAACAGAAGTATGACTGTATCGTCTAAGCTTATTCTGTAATAAGTATTGACAGACAACTTCGTAAACGTCGCTTTCTATAATTCCCTGAACGTAATTTCTCTCATAATCGTCATTCTCATAATCATAATCATCAACGTCAACGTCGTTATGTATAATACTTTCGAGCCAGCGATTCGATTTTCTTCCGGTTCAATATCCTCTTAACACTACTGCGATTTATAGCAAGGTAAAAATAAATCATCGAAGATTGATGTATATGGAGATTAATTATTATTTATACATCATACACTTCTCTCGAGATAAATTTATCGAAATATTCATCGTCATTTACCCCCATTCCGAATTGAGTGGTACTCCATTCATATAATGATCGGTGATTGAGATGTCTCAAAAAAAAAAGAAAAAAACGAAAAGGAACAGAAGCTGAGGGTGTAAAAAAAATTATTCTTAATGGATCGACATTTTTGCTGTTTTTCATTTTTCAATGATTGTCCTAAAAGATTTAATTCGGTATATTAGGATGTAAAGAATTTGTCTATGATACTGAAATTCATCAACCCTAAAAACCTATGAATGTAGTAATAGCTGGTATTTTGATGAAAATAAAGAAGAGACTGCAGCTTTGAAATAACAAATTTGACTAAACTGGAATTAAAACGAGCGCGATACGCAGGAAGAGAACTCATTTGCCTCCCACGATTCGTTGCAGTCACGTAATAGTTACGTTATTCGAACGCCGTAACCGTTTGAAATAAATTGAACTTGACCCGGTCTACTACTCTACCAAGTAGCAACGAACGAGAATAAAAGCTAAAAGATCGAGCCAATAACTGGAAGAGAGCTAAATGACCCGGTATTTGTGTGTGTGTAGAATTATAAAGAATTTCGAATAGAAAACAAAATTCCTGCAATCATTTTTTTTTAAATTATATTCCAAAAATTAGTCTTAAACTATGAAGGCTGAAGAGAAGTAACTAATTTTTTGAAATTCAATTTTTAGTTGGCTTCAAAATAGAATACTCCGATTTTAGTGAAAAATTATTCTATCTCGTACAATCGGCAGTTTTTCCGGGCTTATAACCTTTAACACTGAACACGTGACCCCGTGACATGTCAAGAGCCGCTGACATCAAGTGTTAAGTGGTCAACGCCCTCGCATTATAACGTCTCTCCCTTTTTCTCTATGGCCTTCTCTCTGACTAGGTACTCAGGCGTTATTCAAGCTCATCTATACATTACGAATAATAATCAAATAGACCTTATTTTCCCAAGCATTTAAACTTTAAATGGGTAGTCTAATTTTCATACGACTATAATAAATCTCAATCATTGTCCCACTTTGCATTAAAACTAGGACTAAACTGCCGTGTCATCATTTCTGCGCGATAGAAAAAAAAAAAAGATAGAAAAAAAAAAATGACACGTCTCGAGTCTGATGAAAAAGAATAATTTAATGACTTTCGAAATGTCCGTTTCGTACATTAGAGGAAATAAAAATATATATATATTGATGACCTCAAAAAGAATTGTTATTTTCCACGTAAGCAATAAAAAAGAAGAAAGACAACATTGTTTGTACAAAAAAAAAAAAAAATTATAACTTGCTTATAAAATCTCGAAGGATGAAAATTAAGATATTTATGAAAACAATAATTCAACTCTAAGATAAAGCTTGAAATTGCAGATAGCCTGAGAAGAGAAATTAATTCAGGGTGTAAAATTATTCGAAGCTACTGCCTTGCCTTACAAAATGAGCCCAAAAGGAACTCGATATTATAATTTGAAATCAATTTATCATTTTTTTTGTTTTTTGTTTTAGTGAGAATAGTTTTCTCACGCAGTGTCAATTTTATGTGTAATAGAAATCCCGTATTACTGCAGTGAGTGCTTAAAATCGAGGTACATGCCTCCCCTTTCAGGAGAAGGGGACTTTTTACTTTCCATAAAAATCCACCACTTTAAGTGTCAGCAGTGAAATTTCATTTTCATAACATCCTAACGAACAAGTATGCGTAATGTATACGCGATTAAACGTTACGTAGAAATGGTGATGGTTATGGTGAAAAATGTTTAATGACCTGTATACTGTTCACAGCTGCATCGTGCATATCTGGGTCTGGTGCAAGTCTATCGCATGGGAACTGCACGGCGTCGAGGTTTTTAACAGTCATTGTCAGTTACGATGTGTAACTGTTACAGTATATACAGTGTGTCGAAGTAAAGAGGAACTTGGATGACGAATAATGATAATATACGTATGTATAGCCATGTGCCAAGCCTGGGTTCGAGTAGGGTATAGCTGTATGGTTGACTCGACGTATGGGCGCCACAAACATTCTGGATGTCAACGACTTTTCAAGTTCATTGCTTCTCGCTTCGGGGCTTTCGCAATTGAACGTAACGAGCGGAGCTGGACGTAGAAATTTAGAAATACCCTTACATTCGTTCGCTCCCACGTTAAACAGAAGCACAGAATAAGAATAATGAGAAGTCTTTCGTTTTTACAACGTTATTAAATAGAGAAATTTTAAAAAAATGAAGAATACAAAAAAAAAAAAAAACGTATAAACGTCGATGTAGAATCGATCGGTATAACGCGAAGCTATACAAAAGTACGTTGCGAATTTTCCATACATTAGTATTTATACTTTAAACAATGACCGTTGATTCATCTGACAATTAGCGATTTAGTAACTAGTCTGCACTTCGCAGATTTTAGTTTCACGCTCTTTTCATTTCTCAGGATCGTCTAGTCACCGCAAAAATCGTTATTCGTAATTTTATTTCCCCGAAGCAGTGACTAATTGTTTTTAATATCTGAGCTGTGAATTACCTGTATATGTATACTAATGATTTGAACACTAAATTAATTGATTCATGTATTCTTTTGAGAGTTTAGTCAATCCTCAAATTTTATCGCAAAAAAAAAAGAATTGAAAGATAAAAAGTAAAGAAAAAAGGTCTTACTCAGCGACCAAAGTTTGGATTTATTTTTACATAAAAATGTACATGATTCTTTAATACGTTCAAAGTGCAAGTCCATCATAATTCAACGTAAAGCAAAAAAGAACCACTTGATACATTACCAGCGATTAAAACATCCAGCTATACGTAGAAAGAAGAGCCTAGTTCTTTTTTTCGAACGTCCACTGTTCTTCTTAGATGATAACAAAGAAAGAGAGAAGAGAGAAGAAAAACAATATTTCTGAGAGTACATTATGTCGAAAGATAGACAGACAGATCATACGGTACTTGACATAGCCGAGGCATTTATTTCCGTCTCTAGTTCTCTGGCCTAGGCGTTATACAGTTTTTTTTAACAAGATCGGAGGTTACGGCTTAATATATATAATATATATATAAGCTGCAATGTGACAGCGTGAAAAATTTCTGAAGGCATTTTATGATAAGTAGTAACTGTGTGATATCTATATGGGTGTCAATTTCATGTCAAAGAAGTTAACTTTCTTTCACCATTTTTTTTTTTTTAATTTTTTTTTTTTCTCATTAGGTAAATATCTATGCTGTTATATAATCATCATTTTATTAAATAGACAGATCTAATGAATGAATCACTGACTGACTGACTGACAACTACGTCGAAAGACACGAGACGAGAGATAGTTGTAGACAGAAAATTGACAGTCGAACCAGATCAGCAGGTTCTCGTATAGTGAGGCTTTGTTTTGTACATTGCAAAAAAGAAACAAAAAAGAAGTATTTCTGCGATGAATATCATCGCCCCGTTAAAACACTTCTTCTTCGTCTTATTCTTGTTCTTGTTCTTGTTCTTGTTCTGCTCACATGGCGCCAAACGAATGCATCAGAAAGAAGAAAAAAAGAAAAAAGAAAATAAGAAACCCTACAGACTGGCATGTGTGCTATGCTTTTGATTAACGTCACATCTGTCTTTTTTTTTTGCTATTTTTTCATCAAGAATCGTTTTACCTACAAAATAAAGTTCTGGATCGAGTTCACGTTCGTAGATTTCATTCGATTGAGGAGTAAAAATAAAAAAATAAAAAAAACCATTTGTCGATAATGAGACGAAAAAATTGTTACGAAAATTCGCGAAAATTTTATTATTTAAATAAGAATCTTACGAGATGAAGACGAGTTTTGCAGCCTTACTATCTGCTGCAAAAGTGCGAGTTGCAAGTTCAGCTACGAGTATTGGAATACGACGAAGACTTTACGTAAATGGTAGCCCCATCAGTCTGCATTTGAATGAAGTTGTAACGGTGAACAACTGCTAATAAATTCCACAGCTACAATATAGTTTTTTTTTTCTTTTTTTCTTCCTTTTTTCATTTCATTTTTATCCTACCTCTTCTTTCTCTCTCTCTCTCTTTTGTTTTACGTTTGTATTACCATTTCTACTGATCTACCTCCCGTTCTGGTTGTCGTTTGACGTCGATCATGCCATGGACTGAGATTTACGATAACAACCGTTTCGCCCTGAATAAACCTACACGAGAATCTACACGATAGAAATTTGAATGTCTTATACACGCGTTCACCATACGTGCAGGCAATGAATCTGTATATCTATATAGATCGTAAATAAATCAGAATTATAACATACAAATTATTATAATTAATTATATGTATTTAATATCGTATTTAAAAAGATGTTGGAGAATATCTTGCCAAGCATAATAATTACCGCACGGGGGGTGCGGAATTATTCCATTTTACGAAAGGCTCGCGTATAAATCTAATCTGGCCAAAAGTTGGCAGAGGTGTTCGCACTTCTTGGCAAGCTTTAACAGCCGCAACCGTTTTCCGGCATCTTGCGAATCGCGCCGCGGCTACGCCACGAGAGTACTTTGACCTGGAGGTCATCTATGGAGGAGAGAATACATACCTACATACGTACGTAGATTCGCTAGCCACACTATGGCTGTTATATAATTACATAATTCAAAATTTCAAGGATGTCCATTCGAATGAAATAGTTGTCGGAAAATTCCGGATTTTAACTAACTTCTTTTATTATTATATGTATAATTGTATATTTGTACGCAAACTTTTATTGGTGAATAAAATTTAGACTTATATTACATTATTTATTATTTACAAACCAAAAAAAAAAAAAAAACTAATTTTTTTAATTTGAACAGGAACTCTACGATAAGAATAGGAAAAAGTATGAAATTATGTAAATTTCCGTAATAATTAATTTTCAAATTACTAAGAAAAAGAAAAAGAAAAAAAATCATATAAAAATCTCGTGTGCAATTCTTCAGGTCTAAAAAAAATTAAAAATTGTATAAAATTGTAAATAAATGTTGAAAAAGTTTCCTCACGTAACGCCCACGCATATATAAAATATCGTCGGAGGGTCACATAATATGCATAAGAGGTAATACTAGCGTCGGAGGAGCCGTACAAATTGCTCCTTTGTCAAATATTTTCAAGAGTCCGAAACAAAGTGGGTACACACCTTAACTAAGAGTTGATAAAAAAAAAATTCCCTCGAAAATCTATTTTCTGTTATCAACGAATTTTCATAGAAAAGATTTTTTGAGGGAACTTTTTTTCTTCTATCAATTGTGAGCTTGTTCACGTTGGCTTACTGGGTCTTTTCAACGTGATGAACACATCGTAGATTCATTGGGAATGATCATTCTGTCCCATAAATTTACACCTTCACTTAAATATATATTTATAAAAAATAAATAAAAAAAATTTAGAAACTAAGGTATAAGTACAGAGTAGATCTTGAAACTCGCTTTGCGATTTGGCCGAGAGCGCAATTCGATCGGACTGTATTATTTATTCCCGCTTTTACGCGGCGGCTGTTATAAATCTTAAAATTATCGATTGACCCGATCGATGATTGGCGCCTGTCTACCGATTTTCTACTCCCGTGATGAACGATGAGAATTGAAGATAGGTAATTTCACACTTCGAGATTCAATCGCTCCAAACGAGAAAAAAAAAGGAAAGAAATAATGTGTGTGCAGATTTTTTTTTTAACAAATCCAAAAAATTCAGTAAATTTCTATTTTTTATTTATTTATTTTTTTTCTACTAGGAGATAAAAAGGGAAGAATAAAAAAAACCTTCTATATGTGCTCCGCTGCAGCTCGCGTAAATTCTAAACGCATAATAAACCTTTATGTTCTTGTTCTGAAGACCATTCAGTGTACGTAACGAATTGAAAGCGGAAAATAACACGAGTCATAAAGAGAGCTATATTGCTGCTGCAGACACTGAGATGGAAACCGCTATTAGCCAAGTAACCGGGTATTTATAATTATAAATAATTACTAAAAACATTCCGTTAACCGCGACTAGAATATTTTAACATTTATATGGGTATACCCCGGATATACGAGGCGTTCGTATATGAGCGTATATTTCTTAACAATTATGAACAATAAAGATTTCATTAATAAATAACATGAGAAAAAAAAAATGGACAGTTTTCGAACGAATAATTGAAAAGAAAAATATATATTTCAACAATTGAATATTTTATCACGATTTGTAAAACGCGGCTTGAGATACATGATTTGAATTACTCGCGTTGGTAACGAGTACGTAATCAACATAATAACGATTTTATTACACCTATGAGCCTAGGGCATAACCTAGTCACTTAAAATAGTTTAAATTACATGTGGAACTTGAGATGTAAAATTGAATGATATCTTCAAATCGGCCACTTCAAAGGTTTAATTTTATGGTCTGGACGATAAGCCAAGTACTACTTTCGAAGTATAATAACCCGCGAATGCCATCAACAACCAGTCATCCCGTAATATGTTACATATATCTATCTATACATGTATGTACCTCTTGGTAGCCTCTGAATCTTCCAAATTTATCTTTTCGTCAGTGAGAGTGGTCATAATCATAATGAGAGCTCGAAATAAGTAAATAATTAAATTATAACAACGAGAGTCTTGACTTTCTAAAAACAGGCTCTTGTATCATTCAAAAAAAATTTCTCTCCTGTTATGTAATCAAATCTAAACTGCATAAGGTTGACTTTCTGTTTTCTAAAGGCGTTTAGTGTCGTCGAAACGCATGTTGCTAAGTAACCTAACGCGATTCGTTATCAGGTTAAAGTATCGACTGACTCGAACTACGATGATATGTTGATAACTATAGATCGAATATACTATCAACCCGCATGCGGTAATTAGAGTATAAAAATGAGAAACATGGTAGTACAGGCGTTGGATATATTTAGAAATTGAATATCGTTTCAACTGGCTAATTAAAATCGCGAAGAAGATTCAGGGAAGTTAATGTAATCAATCGTCTTCACAGCGACATTTTCCGTAATCTCGATGTCGCAGAATATCGGGGTCACCGAAATTTTGATATTCTGTTAGACCGAAATTACCTGGTTAAAAATTTATAGATTATTTTTAAGAATGATCAATTAACGTTGTCAATTAAAAAAAAATAAAAAAAAGTTATCTTTTTCTTTTTTACGATATAAAAACGACAAAAGTCGTTTTTTTTTTTTTTTTTTTTTTCTAAGTAAACGATGGACGAACAGTTATTTTTCCAATTGTAAAGATTTCTTCGTTGACGTTCAAGCCCTTCCCCTGCACTCCAAACGACCATTGTACGCTGCATAAATAGGTGCATATATATACGAACGTATCATACGCATATAGTATATTATCCGTGATAATGGCGTTTTCGTGTTTCAAACAAAGCGTGCATTCATTGAAACGCGGTATGCGGCACGTGGCTAGCATACGTTTCTTATTTTATCTTTTCCTATTCCCGGTTAGCTTTTATTATGCCGCAAAGTGATATTGTGTATGTATACGTATATAGCTAAGCAACGGCCATACGCACTTGGGTTACCATATGACACATACGCGTTCATAAATACCCAGTATCTTACGATCTACTTAATCGTTAAATTGTTGCGACAAAAATGCGACGAAAAAAAAAGAAACGGTAGAATTTATAATTTCTTGTTTTATTTCCTAGTTATCATAATTAGTTCAAGGAAATCGAATGATTTTTATCAAATTTTTTTCATCATTCGCTCTTAGTTTATCTAAATCAAAACGATACCCCGAAGGTAAAATTTATCACTCAAAGATATTCTCCCCTCGACAAGATTTTCCAACTCGATGGAAACCTTAATTACTCCGATTTTAACAACGCTGCCGCTCATTTCGTGTCTAGTTTCGTCCGATTCCCGGAATGTATTTGAATATTTTTAAGCTAATAATTACAGAATATTTTTCTTTTTATCGCATCGAGCTAATGGATTATAGAAAATTTTGTCCCGAATCATTAACAATGAGTTCATTATTAATTACAAGGGGACGACACTTTAAGTACGGAAATTATATTCTATGCAAATAATAACGCCGTAATAATTCATGTCACGGTTTAAGTACGCGATGTTTTCGAATGACAGTACGCGTACGTTTCGTAGTAAGAAAGACTACCCATAGCCCGAGTCTCTTTCGTTAACTGTAAATTAAGTGTCAATGTAAAAAGCGAATAACAGATACTTTCTCGGGATAAAATCTTACGATCTAATCGTAAAACTGCAGTTAGAAGTCAGAGCGTTATAGTAAAAAAATGGTACAATTTATCATGCATTTTTCTTTTTCAAATTCGTGATTATAAGTTCGGGGAAATATTGAATATCGTCTATTTTTCATTCGAATCATTAAATAACTATTTCATTTTATTTTTTGATTTACTTTTTTTTTACGTCGAATTTTGGTCAAAGCTACTAAGAAGGGGGAGGGATAGCTGCCTATCAGGAAAACACACCTGTTTCCTGTAGATTATTTTACTTCGCTCACAAGCTGCTGACCTGGTTCACCACAACGCTAAATTACAAACGACCACCGTCGGGTATGCTAGGTATGAGGTAGGCAATAGCAATAACAATGGTGATAATAATAACATCGACGAAGATAGCAAAAATAAGAACACCTAACAATTTGCCAAGGTATACAGGTTCGTCGCCAAAGCCTAGGCATGTAGGTATTCCGCGAAATAATCGGAATCGGCGGGTACTGCAATATACAATATGACTATGTAGATTGCAAATTTTTACGAACTTTAATTCAAAGTAGTTTTTCTTATCGCGTTGTATACTTCTGTGTGAAAAATTCTCCTCGAATTCAATTTTTATTTAAAGAAATTATAGAAAACCATACAGAATGTTAATTAATGTGAAAATTGTAAAGTCGAAAGTCTGACTCAAGCCACGCCTAAGAAAACCGTTAATTTCAACCAGTTAAGAGTGAGTCAAAATTCGTTACGGTGAATTCAACCCTTTTCTAAGTTACGATGAGAGAACCGGTTGCTTAGAAAGGTTAATAATATTAATGACGAGGCAAACATTACCTATACGTCTTGGTATTGTTTCGTTGCTTCTTGATCCTTTTCGATTATTTGCCAAAATTGTACATCGAAAAAAGAGAAAGAAGAAAAAAAATCAAGGAAGAGAAATTCATTTATCTGAATTTCTTCCAATTTTCCACATCAAATTTCATACTTTTAATATGCCGAGGATAATAATAATAAAAATTCCTACGAGTTCCAACGTACTGTACGTTGTTTCCGGTTCCCGTGTGACCAACCTGTCCAATGCACTTCTAGGAGAGCCGAAAACCTGCCTTTCTTCGAATTAATACTCAAGGCGAAGGTCCCTACTCATAGTATTATTATTCTTGTTATTATTACTCCGAAAGTAAGAACGAAGGGTTTACGCACCTTCTTGCATACGGCAACGATGCTATGTACCTAGAATGTCCTAGGGCCTAGAATACGATTTTACAAGTCTGTAGAGAGATGGAATCGGGCTAAAACTCATCTAGTATTTCACATGTCTAGCCATTCCTAGATGGATATAAATGAAGTATAAACTACCCGGACAAGAAAGGCTAGTTTAAATTCTAGTCACAGGAATCCGTAGTCTGGAGACTTTCCCTGGTACGCGGTGGCTGGAACGATTTTACGTCGAGCTAAGGTAAGTCGGTAAGTGAGCCAAGTATTCCATGCCTATTTTGTTACATAGAAGATCGCGTAATGAGACGAGAGGTACGAACAGAGAAATCAAAGTGGCGAGGAGAGGTTGAATTACGGAATTACGTCAGATAGAAGAAAAAGAAAAAAAAAAGGTAATATATGTATATACGCGGTGAAGAATTAGGTACAACTTCATTACGCCATATACCTGCTCACCGCGTTAATTAACGATCACTATTTTCCTAGCTTATAGTGTCTTCGAATTCAAACTCTTGTAAAAAACGAGAATCTCGAGTTCTCAGTATCTGGAACGAATAATTTTGTATTTTGTATTTTTTATTTAACGAAATATCGATCCGCGACGAAAGGCAGTACCAACTCATCTCTACTAGCTAACGATATCGCATTATCGGTGTGCCAGGAAATCTATTGTAATAAAAAATCGAATATTAATATGATATAGGCCTGGGAAAAAAAATTTATGAGAAGATGGTTTTTCACAGATTTAGATATGAACTCCAATTTTCCAAACCCAAGCCCATTATAAATCTTTCACTGGGTCTTTTTCGCTCTTATCATCGCATAGGAATTTTTTTTACTACTCAGGTATAATAATCGATCAAATTTCATTATTTAGTACTAAACATGTGTCTAATTTTCTGCGCTGAAAAACAATAATAAGCCACCGAAATTACATTCGATTATGAAATACCGGAGCAAAGTGGTTACATCAGCTGAAATTTGACGAAAAATAGGTTTTTTATTCAAAAAAAAAAAAAAAAAAATGTCATCAATTTCTTAACTGAGGTTGCCCACGTTGCCTCGAATTGTTGAAATTCATCCATTCGATATGCAACTTTGTATCTCATTAAATATAGTATAATAATGAGATTTGCGTTACGTCAACATAATAATGATGATTTGAATAGAGAAAAACTGATTCATCATTCTTACCTAGAGTTATTATTAAAAAAAAATAAAAGAAAGAAAAAAAAAATACAACTAAAAAACACACACGAAAATAGCCTCATTAAGTAGTGCCTTTTTTTTTATATTAGCTTTGTTAAAGAGAGCTAACGATGATGGTTAATAAATGGCTTATTTATAATCTTAAAACTATAAAAGCCGAGTTAACTCGACGATAAGTGTCGCACTGCCGTCTATATATATAGAAATATATATATATAAGCGAACACAAACACACAAAAAAGCTTTCGATGTGTGAAAAAAAAAAGTTCAAATATCTTTTTCAAAATCTTCCCACGTTTTGAAGAATTCTTCAATCTCCAAACTGGCTCTCATCAGACACGTCGCAGTCATTGTAAGTCGTGAAGAAAAATTGCAAGTAATTCTTTGTCAAAAACAAAATAACTTTGAAATATAAAAAACAAAAAATCTGATTAATCAACAAAGTTTCATAATTGTTCTATTAAATTATAGGAAATAAATCAATACTTTGTTTAAATTGAAGATTGCAGTATATAGAATAGAAACAGGAAGGTGATCAACGATCGGGGTATAAATTTCTTCAATTAAGACAGTTGTAACGAAGGACCGTAACAATTACTTTAACTGCTTAATTCGTTATAATTTTTCTTATCTGTATACATACATGTGTATATGGATACGTATTGGTGTATATATAGCGAAGCTTGTTTAGTCCGATTGGTAAAAATAAATGTAACTTTCTCACATCAATGACAGTTTGTTAATCGGTAATTAGAAGATGATGACGATAGGAGAAAAAGAAAAACAAAAAAGAAAAAAAAAGAAAAAAAATTAGAGATATTAGTTTTTAACGACATCGCGACGTCTTGGAGCCAGTCGAAGTTTTTTTTGTAAATTTTCAAACGAACGTGTTTGTACATCGTTTTGTTATATAATTAGTCGTAAGATAAGAAAGATAATAATAACAATAATAATAATGATTATAATTATTATTATAAAATCAACATTTCACACCATGCCGAATTAGAATAAATCGATTGCCTTCGTGTGTTTGGGCTGCGGTTGTTAGAGCTGTTGGTATTTATTGCTTTACTAAATTATTCTTCAATCTGCTGCATCATTCATTAATCTTTGAGGATTGGATACAATGTTCGGAAAAAAAAAGAAAAAAAGAAAAAAAAAAAACAGTTTTCAAAGCTGGAAATAAAATGAAAACGAAATCCCACACGCGTTTATATATCGTATAATATACTAATTTCTGTGTTACTGAAGAAAACGATATAGTTAAAAATTAATCATAAAAGCATCTATGAAATTCTATAACTATATGAGATTCGGATATTTGCCAAATTTATGCGTTCAACTATCTGAAGATAAAAAAAAATTCATATATTTATAATTGATATAAAAAAAAAAAAGAAAAGACTGATGAAATTTCAATATTTTCTAATAAAGCAACGCACCAAACCACTCCATATATATATATATATTATCTATATATTATTGTATAGAGAAAAAGAGAAAAAAATTAATCAAAAATTTTTTTCTTATTTTTTTCTCCTTTTACGGCTGCAACACCTACCGTGGGCTTCGATAAACATGGCCCAACAACCCCAGCAGGCCTGTGAGCTAGCTGGATTTTGTTGGTCCAGTTCTTCGTGAAAAGCTCTCCCCATCCCTCTCCCATTCGCATTTTCATTTCCATTTGAATTTCCGGGAAGACCGTTCTGACCTTTGAACTTAGAGAGTGATTCCTCGTAGCCGTGTTGAGATCGTTGTTCACGATGATGTTCGGCGACAGTATCTGCAGGGTCGAACCCAAGACGTTCCTTGTAATAAGCTTGCGTAGACATTTTCACCACTTTTTCTTTTCCTCCTCGTTTCTTTTATTAGATTCCAAAATTTTTTCACCAAACGATAACGACGCGGAGTCGCCCAGGCGACTATGTACACATCGTTCGTAAATTTCACTCGTCTTCTATCGATACACCGTTCAAATATACGAAGTAAAAAATAAAATTTTTAAGTTTTTTTTTCGGAATTATTTATTATTTGATTATTATTATTAATAATATTATTTTCTCCTTTCGTTTTTATTTTCCTTTTTTTAATTGTTATTAAGCGTTGTCAGTTATATATTTATATATATATATATTTATAATTTTAATACTGCAGTTTTATTTGAAAAATGAGAAGAAAAAAAAAAAAAACAAGCGACAATTTGCGATAATCTTCGTTAGAAATTTTGTGGTAACTTATTAAACCAAAGAAAAAGGAAAAACATAAAATAAGACTCTTTTTATATTTATATATTATATTTATATTTAAACGAGTATTATTATAGGCACTGTATTGTATTAATGAATGATCGTCGATAATAATCACTGAATAGCAGAGAACTGATTTTATTTCTTCGGGGTAATTGAAAATTTCATCAATACTCTACCGTCTCGTTCATTATTATTTATTATTTCATTATTTAACGACGATCTTGTTAATCGATATTCCAACTTAGTTAGTTTATTATTTATAGATTATTTCGAATCTTGGGTTGCCAATAAATAATTATAAACCTTTTCTTCTCTCGGGGTATTGCGGAGAATAATTAAAATCCATGTATCTTACAGCCCAAGTATATCGTCGTTGCTCGTTGTTAATTCGTTAATATTTTTATAAGTCCTTTGTCGTAATATATTCTTTATTACAATTCCGTCGAATCTTTCCAACTTGACTATTATATGTATATAACATATATATATACCTATATATATATGGCACTTTAAATTCACGGTATAGATCCCTCTCTAATTCATTCGGAAATTCTTCTTTATTAACAAATGGAATTTTCAACTTTCTTATCTTCTTCTTAGTATTATTATTCTCATCATCTTCTTTCACTAATCATTCAAATTGGAAAAATCTCCGGTCGATATAACAATAACATAAATAAAGTCTTTGCGATGTGAAGTCTCGACGACGTAACTTCCCAATTATATTCGTCACTTAGAACAATATCATCATATTTCTTTTTTTTTTTCTCTCTCTTCCCTTATAATTTCTTATTCCTCCGTTGAAGCTATGGGTAGGTTCCTTTCTCGTCAGCGATGACGTCTCCGTACACTTCGCACTATTCAAAGAAAATAGTGAAATCGATTCATCAGTATGACGAAATAATTGAACCAGTCAAATTTTGTTAAATCTCTTTCTCTTTCTCTCTTCCTCGCTTAATTTCCCTGATCGATTATCATATTTTTAAGAACGAATTTTCCTTCGGAAAATATTCTCCCCGCGACGAGATTTTCCAATTCGATGGAAACCTTAATTACTTCAATTTTAACAACGCTGCCGCTCATTTCGTGTCTAGTTTCGTCCGATTCCCGGAATGTATTTGAATATTTTTAGGCTAATAATTATATAATGTTTTTCTTTTTATCGTATCGAGCTAATGGATTATAGAAAATTTTGTCCCGAATCATTAACAATGAGTTCATTATTAATTACAAGGGGACGACACTTTGAGTACGGAAATTATATCCTATGCAAATAATAACGCGGTAATAATTCATGTCACGGTTTAAGTACGCGATGTTTTCGAATGACAGTACGCGTACGTATCGTAGTAAGAAAGACTACCTATAGACCGAGTCTCTTTCGTTAACTGTAAACCGAGTGTCAATGTGAAAAGCGAATAATATAGAAGTAGATATTTTCTCGGGATAGATAATAAATGAAATCGAATGATAAAAGTGTGTAACGGAATTACCGCTAGAGAGATCGAAAGAGAAAAGAAAAGTGTACAAGGTAAACGGTCTGAATTAAAATCGGGAAAAACTGACCTGTCGCAATATATCCAAGGGCAGAAATTTGCGGTATTAAAACTGTCCGATTTATTTAATTTCGGCTACTTAATAGAATCGAAAGCATGAGCGGAGATACAGAACGAAATCGCCTCGATGATAACACCGAGAAACGTATATGAATTCTATAGAAATATCGAATCGACTCTGTGACGGAGAACGGAGAACGAATAACAAATAACTGAATATAAAACCGATGATTCTCGAGCGAGGCTCGCCGAGGACTCGCTGAGGACTGGCCGGAGGTCGCGTGGTCGGAACACCCAGAACCGCAGTGGCACACGAGGAGCAGGATCCCCCATATGGTAATACCGAGCGAACGGTGTGTGGGTGCGTTCCGTTAGGGCCGAGAAATTAGCCAATCACAATGCCCGTATAGTCGAGTGACCAGAAGAGTAAGCGGATTCCACGTGGAGAGGGGAGAGATATGGTTTTATTACGCGCACGCAGTTTCCTTCTAACACTTCGACGCGGTGTATAAGATATAAAATACTCGTTGCGAATATATGGAGTTCATTTTTGCCAGATTAGATTTTAACCTGCGACTAATATACGGCTAAGCTAAGATGACGATGACTACTACGAATACGTATACGACGAACAAGACTAAGATGGTAACGTTTTATATGCGGTTAGAACGATTCATCATATGAGTATGGTATATGAAAATATTTATTATCTCATTGGAATGTGGAAATTATTGCCGTTCAAAGTAAGGAATTTTGTTATTACTTCATTCCCAGTTTTAAGACAATTTTTTCTTTCAATTTATTCATGACGTATAACTTTGCCGACAAAAAAAAGAAAAGATTCATTTTAATGAATGAAAAAGTTTGCGTGTTAATTATTTGAATTGCTTTGACGAACGTGGCTTAAAATTGTCTGATATTGGAACTGATATCTTTAAAATATATAATAGTCGATAAAACTGAAATAGAAGTAAAATTAAAGTAGAGAAAATATTGTAATTTTTTTTTTTTTTTTTCTTCAATATATGAGTGAAGCACCGATATATAGGTCAACCGGTATGCAAATTTGAAAAGAAAATAATTCGATTGATTTAAAAACTGTTTTTGCCGTTCGAATATATAAAGGCGTGATAAACGTGCGGATAGGTTCTTAATCGTGGGCTTCTGCGGCTATAAGTTAGCTCCAAGCTACTTTCCTTGGGTTTCTAATAACGAGTTTATTGAGCTTGTATGTAGGTACTATACGTACAAATATATCATAGGTTCTGGCTGATTAAATCATCGTCTGTCGACCGTGTCGAGAAATATGCGAGCAACGACTGACTAGAACCGCAAGTATATAGGTATCTAAACCCGAAGCATAGGAGAGTTTGTTAAAACTGTGAATCCTGAAAATATATATATCACTTGAGAAAAAAGATGGATCAAAAATTGAAAATTAATTAAATGAAAACTTGAACCGAAACGATGAATACGGTACTTATTTTCCACACAATAACCACCGCTCCGGTGGCGAACAAATTGCAGGCCACATTTCGGAGAAATTATTACCGTAGAAGGTAGGTAGGTAGGTAGGTAAGTAAGTAAGTAAGTACTTTGGCTAAGTATGACCTCCTGCCTTCTTTCTCGGAAGGATTTTGCGATCGGAATATACCGAGTCCGACGAACCAAAAAGTGTCATTAGCGAACGCAGGTATATATCCTGCTCCTACCTTCGGCAGGTAGAAATAATTGGCAAAATGAAGGCGAAAATTAACTTTTGGTTTATTTCATTTGTCCGGAATGGCTTAAGTTCGGAGCTAAAATCCACTATTAGGCGTTTACGTTTTATCTGAAGTCGTTTCGAACTCATTTGAACTCTATGGAATCTTTCAGAACTCGCGTGAAAATCCTACCGCACTTTCAAGTGGATTTTTGGTTCAGGTTTCAGTCCAAATGAGACAAGCCTTAGCGCTTGAGAGTGCTGTTGCAGCAATTGAGGTGAAGACGACTGACAGGTTTAGATTACTTGAAATGGTGACTAAAGAAAAATAAATTCAACTACGATTATTCTTTCGTCCGAGAGAAAATAAACTGAAAAATATTTTCTACAAGAGTAATAATTGTGCGGCGAAAAAATGTCTCAAAAAAACATTTCTATGAGTATTACATTCTAATTACGATAAAAATAAAAAATAATCGCAGAGAGAAAGAGAAGAGAGAGAGAGAGAGAGAGAGTTGAATCAATTTATTCTTGGTGCATGCCGTGAAGAATTTAACAATTCTGCAATCTCGTCACCTCAGGAATTTAAATTATTGAGAAATTTCTCTTGTGAATAATTTTTTTTTATTTTTTATTTTTTACCGTACATATAGTTTTGATGAAATATTTCATTGTAATTTAAACCCCAATTTAAATCGTGTCTCTCGTTTCGAGAGTCAAATAGATACGTGGATTCCGCTATTCCTTCCTTCTCTGCGCGATTCTATTTTCTATTCTACACGCGGATAGACAGACGTAGGTACGAATGAACGTATAGAAACGAACAAACGGACAGAGAGACGGACGTAAGTCTTCTTGCATATCTATAGATAGATCTCTGTCAGCATCGCTTTTCACCAGAGTTTGCAGCTCAGGAATTATAATGAAGGTGCGGTTGAAACTTGAAGAGCTAATCGATTTCAACCGCGACGACTCGCCAGAAATCACAATTACGTATTTTATGCGAATAAGGTATAGTTTTGCCTATGAATCTCGTATATCGCAGTTTCCTCCGAATATTCACAATATTTTAAATATTATAAAAATTATAGACTAATTTTTGTATTCGAGTGGAAATGATAAAACTTTGAAAACTGAGACTGAAAACAGTTCTAAATTATATAGGAAGTAAAGTTTTTTCGCGGTCAAACGTCGCGCAATTGAATTTCCATATCGGCAGCTGGGGCACACAGCTGCGTTCCCGTCAGTACAGGCCACGTGCTAGTGGAGAACCAGGTAAACGCAAAAGTATAACGAATGTATGTATGTAGAAAACAAGGTAGATTCGAACGTATATCTAAATTCTCGTCGTACTGGGTGGTCGAGAATACAAGAAATTCCTCTGTATTCCGATGTTATATTCTAAAGGAGTTCAGCGGTTGTTTATAGCTAAGTTACATATAAAGAAGATGAACTCGGTTGGCCCCTAAATGGTGAAATAATCTATCGTTGTACTAATCCTACAGGCACACAACTCTAGTGCCTCGTAATAAAGCTGGAATGAAACTGATCGAAGTTAGAAAAAAGTAAAAATGAAATACAAATCCTAGTCTATTGCCTGTCTGTGTATTCTATCTGTCCAATTGTGTATCGTCGAGAAAAGAGAAAGAAGAAGAAGAAGAAGAAGAAGATCTATCCGTCTCGTTAGAGGTGCTCGAGTAAAGTGTCTCCTGAATACAAGAGCTTACGTATAAAGTGATGCGAAGTAGAATGCCTTGGCCTAGATATTCCGGACTTTATTCTACAGCGTCATGAAGATTGTATGACAATGAGTAAAGGAGTTTAAGTGTTATTCGAAGAATTAAAGGGCTACCGGTAATACCTCCGCCCACGTTCCCTCGGGAATGAGAGCTCAATTTTCGTGATTGTATAATTTCCTGTCGAGGAAAAAAGATTTTTTCTTTTTTGTATTTTGTAGAGAATTTTATGGGAAAAAAAATTCTATATAAAACTGAAATAATACTCCAAATGATTATATATCCTGAAAATAGGCACATTCGCATCACCCGTTACATACCTACTACTCAGTTCTGAGTTAATGAATGAAACTAATTTTTCTACTATTTTTCTTCGCGATATATTTCGAGCACAATAATTGCCAGACGTTACCGTTCCCCGTTCTGAACAGCTAGGGGAGAGTGTACATACGCTTATAACGAGAGTAAAAAGTCTAAAGCGAGCAAAAATATACGTATAAAACTTCAAAACGAAGAACGGAAGAAGAAAATTGAGGCTTTAATTTACGGTAATTAACCAGAACTTCGTCCCCGAAAGACAGAGAGAAAAAAAGGAACAGGAAGGATAGATCCAGGATCTTTGAACGAGATATAAAAAAAAATAAAAATTCAAATAAAAGAAAAAATAAAAAGCAAACCATTTTTTTTTTTTTTTCATGCAATCTCCGATTACGCGACATGAATTAATTCATGGTCTATAAAACTCGATAATAATCTTCTATCCCCGTCAAATAATGATTGAATAGGCAAACGCGTGTGTATATATGTGTATATGTGTATATATATGCCTATATTTGATTAATTTCTGTATTCTTAACGATATAATATTTCGCTAAGTTTTGCACTATGAAAGTAAGTCGCGATGTCACAACAAGATATCGATATCATTTGACCAATTGAATTCCTGCGAGTATCGCCATCCGATAACGTTGACGACAGTGAAACAAAATCTGTTTAACCAAGGCGATACTTGGCGCGCATCGAGAGAGTATAATGTAGGGTGGGTTTAAGTTCCCTTTGCAACAAGTCCCCGGGTCTTGGGGAACCGGTCCCCGATCTCTGTTCTGTCGACGGTTACCTCCTAGACGTACGGCTTGGGCCGGGTCCGGTCCGGTCCGGTCCGGGCATAACGCGGCGTAAGACAAGCAACGGGCCAACGGCATTCTTGGGCTGCATAACGGGTCCAGACCCCGCCAATCTTGAATCATCATACGTGCCGCGAGCCCGGTTTAAGCCGTTGTCAAGACTTCGGTTAAAAATTTCTTTATTTTATCGCCAAAATTTCTATACATATATTTAAGTAAATTCGAAGAAGAGATTTTCGTGCCTTTGAAACGTGCCAAGGCCAGGGTGCAACGTTTACTCTAAAAATACAAATCTTATACTAAGTAGTTGACTTTTTATTTTTATTTTTATTTTTATTCTATTTTTTCATTACCCGTCGATTCTTTTTTTTTTTTTTTCTTCTTTGCCAGAGAATCGCCAACGACAGAAATAAGCCTAAGCGCGTAGCATCGATCGACGAGAATTAGGTTACATTCGTACCGCATTTAGCGTCTCTAAATCTAGAAAGAATCTCACTGCACTAGAAATTGCGAGATAAAAGTAAGTGGGTAGGTACTCGCTAGGTACCGTCCCTAAATATATACAGTTGGACAGATTAATTAGACGATTCTATAAGTGAATTTGCATCTTCGTCTAAAAATAGAAGCGTATCTTATTTTTAATTCTCACGATATCAAACCATTCAGTTTTTTATTAGTTGGGCCAGAAAATACATTCATGTATCTGAAACACATTTCGTAGTTTAAATACGCAGAGCCTCTTTTCCACATTTTATACGAAAATAAAACGAACAATTGCCTCTTTTTGTCTATTCGTTTTTATTGACTGCTGGCACACTGCAGCTGTTGTATTTTTTTTTTTTTTCGTAAAACCGTTTTCTATAAAATTGCTTCGCAGAGATGTATTTCGCCTGGGAAGATAGAAATGATAATCGGTATCCGCGATCTTTACAATTCCGTTTGAAAGTGAGTTGATTTTAATTGAAACAAAGCCCTTGGGCGTTACTTTGAAGGTGTTTCCTTATTTCCTTATTTCTCAGCTTCCTTCTCGGAGATATAGAAAATATCTGTCAATTCTGACTCGCCGATCGATCGTCGGCACGTCCTTCTATGGCGAGCAAAAGATCGCTGTCGTTATACGTATGCGATTAAACACGTGGGTGACAAACCGTATTCGACGAGTTGTTGCGATAGAAAAGTTCAGGTAAATCTACTACCTACGCCCATATCCCATTCAAGCCAGTTCGCCCACAAAGAAGGAATTAATGTAGCCTCCAAGAGTCGAAACTTGAAGAATTTTTGTTTAATTCAACGCTTTCCTCATTATTTTATTATTTATTACTTTAGACTTCTTCTTCTGGGAAACAGATCAATAAAAGTTAGAATTTCACAACGATGGAGTCTTTTAATTTTGACAAAAACGACAAATTGTCATCAGATCTATATCCGAAATGATTATTCAATTAATCTTCATCGTAAGTTCGATCTACGACCTCGAATTTGCGGAAGAGATACAAAAGATGAACTACAGATGCTTGGAGGCTGATAATCAATCAGATTTCTTGCTTGAATAAATTTTCAATTTTCAAAATTGTATAGTCTGGATAAATTTAGCCATTCTTTCACTGTCAGAGTCTGCACCATAAAATCCTTGACTCAAATGTGGTTTTGGCGCGCAGTTGCATAGCTGGCGATAAGATAAAAGAGAATTTACTTCACACAATCGTGTTTGCGGTGGATATGTAACTGTATTAAATATACACACATAAACCCTATAAAGAATTGTGTCACAGATTTGTTAGACTAAGTACAACACGCCGATATATGACGTCACTTGTTACAGTAAACTTCTACATATCTGATCCCGAAGAAATGAATTTTGTAGAAATGAAAAATGGTTGTAAATTCATTCAAGAGCGAAAATTCGGAAAAGTTTTACGGGTGAAATTATTTCAGACCAAATTTTAGATCTAAGAAAATGACGAATGAGCGTATTGCGTCGATTGACGATTGCAGTGGGTCAGTTAGCCAGTGAACTTTGGCAAGGTGTGAAGAAACCGACAATTTTTTCCTCGAATGTGTATAATCTGTTCGAATAACCGCGAATATCCAAATAAGGCGCGAGAGAGCCGAGGCGCGAACGAACACTTTTCCAAATATCGTGACAGAGACGAGATAGAACGATGACGCGACTAACGCCTTCGCGGGAATGCTTGACGAATACGATAAAAAATAAAAAAAAATAAGAAGCAAAAGAAAAAGAAAAATAGAAATAGAAATAGAAAGAGAAAGAGAAAAGACTTTCAAGATAAATTATTTCGTAAGAAAAGAAAACCGCGACCCTCTTGAACGCGATTGCGAATAATTATCCCTACGGAGTTTTGAGAAACGCGGTTCGATCTGAGCCAAGGGCATATCTCCTTGTAATCGTGTCACTCGGCGATTCTCCGTTATGGAGTTTCGCGCAAAGGTTGCTTTTATCTTAAACAGTTTTTGATACGTTTTATTCTGGAAAAACAATGAGAAAGAAACGAATAAAAATAAAAGAGAGAGAGAGAAAGAGAGAAAAAAAGAAAGAAAAACTGAACTAGAACGTCGAATTATACACGAATAAGTCCGTCGTTTACCATTTCTCTTCTCTCCTCCTCTCCTCTCAGAATTTCTCGGTAATGATAAACGCCCTTAATGCACCTGAGTTGACACATAGTTTTGCCACAAATCTACAGGTAAATAGTATCTAACTTGAGCCAAATAGACACAGGGTGTGTCCATATTACATAGACGAGTTTCACATGTTCGTAGTTCTTTCTGTAGGTACATACCTATGTGATACACCTACCTATACATAAAAGCTGTTCCAAAGTATGGATAATTACAGGGACTTTAGACGGTGGAAAAATTCTTGTCTGTGTATATAATATACGTACAGATGAGAATGTGCTATACCTATACGCCCAGGTGTTTGGCTACCTTGCTGACAGTTGTTAACGCCAAAACGAGATCGCATGGTATAAGACAAACAACACCAGCCCCTTTGCGGAGATCTTACGCATGTCTTTTCGCTTAGCAAAGCCTGTACACACCTATAGCCGATTTATATATATGGCTTGTGGTAATGATGACGCAACTGTGATACTTATGATGGGATTGCTTTCTTCTTACTTTACACATTTTCCTTTATATTTCCCGAAACACCGCGGTGCTTACATCACATATTTGAAATCGATTTTTCGAGGAAAGATCGTGTCTCTTCTCACGTCGATATTTCGGTATTTTCTCTCTTCAAATCGGCTGTGAATACCGAAACCTAAATATCGATTCAAAAACTGACATCAAAAATCGGTCACAGAAATCATTTAAATTATTTAAATTATTTTTATTTCACAGAAATATTTAAATAAGATGAAATTTTTCGAATTCATTCAATTAATTAAGTCAAGTGAATTTCTATACTAGCGATCTATAAATACCTGAGTTTATTATTAATAAATAAATATTAATTAACCGTTGAAACTGAGCTCTTCGTCTCACAGTTAGTTTATAATTATACATCTCGACGATGTGCGGTTATAATTAATTCAGAGAATAGTTTGCTCCACATATAATATTACATATGGTAAACACAATATATGCGTATATTACTCGTAGTGATAAATTAATTTTATAAGTATATAACAAGCTTCCTGGTTGAGTATAATATTTATACAACATTATCGTATTAAATTTCAAATCAGTTCGAACTGCAACGCCGCGTGCGTAATTAGGTAAATATCAAACAAATGCGGAAAAGTTTCACTTCTTCTAAAATTGATTAAAATATGAAACCGATAGTAAGAATAAGAATAAAAGTTTTCTACAATAAAATATTTGTTCGAAATAACAAAAAAAAAAAAAAGTAATAAAAAATAACAACCGACTGACATGAAGAAATAATTCGACCCAATGCATAATTTGCAACGATTCTATAGTTCCTAACTATTTTCGAGTATAAATACCTACATCCTTTAACTTTACCCTATCCTACCTTGGCGTGTCTCGAATCACTTGAACTTTGAGGAGAGAAATAATCGCACGCAGTTATACTCGAAGGATATTCGATCGATAACTTTTCTGTTCGCTATATGGATAATATATACTCGCGCTATGTACAGAGATTGTTATAGCGTTTGAAACTGCATTTGAATTATTTATATTTTGACATACATATATGCGATATATACAGCAGTCGAATCTAACAATAAATCTACGTTTTATAAGTTTGAAATTGATAAATTATTTGATATTTCAGCCTAACTTTGGAAAGATATCAGAGTCGCAAGATTAGGAGATATGAACGTTTGATGGTAGACAGGTAGACCCGACGACCGTCAATTCGACACTATGGACATTTTTGTGCGTGTCCATTCCCGACGAATGACGTAATATCCCCGGTACTTTATAGCATTGTTACAATAAGTAAGTAAGTAGGTAGGTAGGTAGGTACTACAACGCAATACAAGAGATTGACTGACGGTTCAAGTTTAACCATACTGCTGCTGTGCCATTTGCGATATGCAACGACAGCACTACTCGACGCTTTGGGAATACATAATGAAAAAAAAAAAAAATGAAATAAACATAAAATAAAGAAAAACCATTAGTATACTTTTTTTTTTGTTGCGAAACTTCATTATTAAATTCATTCTATATACGACGATTAAAATTCCACGGTAGATGAAGACAAGAAAAAAAAAAGACAAAAATGCGAATTTCATTGAAACTTGCGGAAAATTACCCCTGACCCGAAAATGCAAAAAAAAAGAATAATAATAATAATAATAATAATATCATATATTGGAAGGAATATAATTAAAATTGTATGCACGAGCTTCGCTACTGCACACGTATATATGCATGCAGGTATACCCGCACATATGAATAACAATTTTAACATATTTTATCAACATGACTCTAAAATTATCGGTTAATTACACACCGGTAGATTATATTTTATCGTCTAATGACGTGTTAGATTATCAGCTATGTTGCGGTACGGGTTACTTGATCGATACTTTAGAATGAGAAAAAAATAAACCCGTATACGTGTAAGTAAGTATACGTTCTTTTTTTGTTTTTTTCTTTTTCAAATTCCAATTTCCATATTATTAGATAAATATAGATGTAGGAAAAAATTGAAAATTATACAGATCGACATATTTTGTATTCTTTTAATGAATTTTATTGATAAAGAGATCTGTGTAATCAGACTTGAAAAAATTACTGAAAAGATAGGATAAAATAAGCTGATATTCTATATGTCATGAACAAACAATCTTAAATAAATAAATAAATGAATAGATAATTTCTTTCGAACGCATGAAAGAATTTGTGGATTCAAAAGCAGTAAAGCGCGCGTTTGATCATCGTGTTATTGACATATCGCGTGAAATGGCTATCTATATTCCTACTCAATCCGTGACGTCATCAAATAATTTTGTCGCTTACCTCACTAACTACGGCCTTGAAAAAAAAAGAAGGAAAGAAAAGAAAAAAAAACAGTAAAAAAGAAAAAACGTAAGTATATATTAATAAGATTGGCGATATCTTGACGAATGGAAATCCTTTCGATTGATCCATGTTGTATAATTCATAATGATAAAGTTTTATGTGAATGAGAGTGATAATGAAATGAAAATAATAAGATTAATTCAAAGGAACTTTTTTGGACCGACAAAAATCAACTTCTTTGCTTTTCTCGAATTATGTACGTAGAAACACACGAAAAACAAAAAAAAAAAAAAGTATAAATATAATCCAAAGATTAATTCCTTCGGTAAAATAAAAATTTCAGTGCAAATGTAAAATTGTCCGGAAATTCAACAGCAAAGATCATCCCACTCCATAAATATCTACAAATTTATATTAGCAATAAGATTCCCGAGAATTGAGAAATAAATAAATAAGTAAATAAAACTAATTGAAGCTTGAAGTAAAAGAATGATGAGAATAAGACGCGGTATCAAAGTACATACATAACGAAATATTTCGCGTGCATATATACATATACAATTATGTATATAAAATAAAAATCGGATTTCAATTATTTCTTAATACCTCTAATAATAATATTAACAATGAAAATATTCTTATTGTTAATCTTTCGCGTCCGGATGCTAGACGGTACAGAGGGGTCTTCTCATCCTCTCCCAAGAGAGTCTAAACAGCGTGTCCCTGCGGTTTCCGCGAAGACCGGAGCCAAAATAGAAAGCCAAAGCGATTAAAAATAAAAGTTGTCGCTTTCCTCCACCGTCCCACTATCTCGCGTTCTCTTCTACTCTTCTTCTCTCCCTATCTCCGTCTCGTTCTCTCGTTCTCTCTCTCTCTCTCTCTCTCTCTTTCCTTGTCTCTTTGCCTCTCTGCCAACCTATACCGCCTAACTCACTGAAATATCTTCCTCCTTTCTGGCTATACTAGCTCAGGGCTGGATTCCAATAGGCAAAAGACCGAAGCATCCTTCTATTCCACTTCTATTGCAATTTTTTGCTCCCCACTACTGCTATCTCTCTCTTTATCTCTTTATCTCGCTTTCGCACGCCACACGTTACTATAATTTTCTTTTCTTATCTTTTTTTCTTCTTCTTCTTCTTCTTCTATATATCATAACTCTGTTTATTTTCTTCCCGCAAGAAATTCTCTTCGGCTGTTATAGGTATAGATTTCAAGGTGAGATATCAATTAACACTCTTGACCGTTGGACCACGCCAAAACTTCTCACTAACTTCTATACGAATCTTATATTACATATTATATCATCATAATACTACTTTGAGATAATTCAATCGTTATGTCTTCAGTTTCGCGATAATCGACGTACCAAAATTTCCACAAAACAAAACATAAAAGAAAAGAACCGACCAGAGAAAAACTCGTGTGAGAATAATACCTATAACTCTTCAATGAGAATAGGTATGTATAGAATGTAAACGTAGATACGTATCTAGTCGGGATAAGACAACGTGAGAAAGATTGAACGGCCGAAATCAGGTATAAGCATGATATACTTTCTGCCTTGGTTAAAATCGAGGCAGGCTAACAAGTTTAGGCGGTCTCTTACACAGCTGGGATACAACGAACACGGACACGGAGACTGAGCGGTAGCGTTAGGTTAGATATATTATGTGAGTATCGTTTGACGCGAAGAAACGAGTCAGGTGTGCCGCCTATAGCTCGCTCGCTCGGTCAGATAAGTAAGTAAGTAAGTAAGTAAAATAAGTGAGTTGGAATGATACTATAAGGTATAACAGTGCAGTAAAGATTTGAGGAGAGTATATGATTCATATACACTACGTACAACGTTGATAATTGTTATGCGAGACGTGCGGTGATTCACGTCAGTGAAGAACAACTTACAACGTCGATTATGTGTTTCGTTTTCAAACGATTTCCTTTCTCGCTCTTCAATCTAAGAGCTTATCAATAATGATACGAAGACGTCGAGTTCGTCGCTGACACTGGGGAGTTGTTGCCGCTGTGATTTTTCATGGTGCATCGTTTCTGACGCACGCGGTTGATATATACGAGCGGCGTTAAAGATAGATCGAGGGAAAGTGGATTATCTTAAATCGAATGGTAACTCCTTTATCTTTATCTCATTTTTCCTCTTTTATATCTCTTCTATTTTCTGTTTACCCTTCCCTCGTCACCACCAACGGTAGTTAAACACCCGCGCACTACACGCACGATATTTAACACGAGTTTTGAAAGAAAAAGAAGGAAAGAAAAGAAAAGAAAAAAAAAGATACGAGTAGATGGATGGGAGAGTCCGAGACACGCGGATACGTTTTTTGAGGAAAGGTCCGCGACACGCTTTGCCTCTACAGACTACGTCGCCTCACCACCGCCGACTGCCAGGCAGCAATCGACGCCCACCAGTCGACCACAGAGAACGGGAGTGAGACGAGTAACTGTACGAATATATGTCTCACTCTCTCACTCATTCTCTCGCGCTCGACTCAACTCGATTCGAGACCCACCTCCTCTCTAGCACCAAACCGGCAGACCTTCTACTCACATCGGAGCACAGCACTACGACACTGGCTGTATCTATGCATGTATGCCATCACTAGCGAGAGAGGAGGCCATGGGTATACGTATTACATCGCGTGCTACGCGGAGCACGTGCGTTTGTGTGGATGTAGCTGTGCGTGGGATAGAAAAACGTTTTAAATGCCCGAAAAAAAGATACACAATTTTTTTTTCTTTCTTTTGCTTATGAGAATTTCAATTATTTATTCATTATTCTTTTTTATTCAGTGATTACTGATTCATTATGTCGATTTTATATATTTGAAAATACAAATTTACTGCACCCCGGTTTGTTGTTTATACGTATATATTATTTCTATGCAGACGATTAATAACGTCAGTTTGGTACGAATTGCCTTATCCTCTTCTTCTTCTCGCGCTTCTGTTTTGTCTACCCACTTTGATACAGTGGGGTAATTAAAGCTTTAAGAATAAACTAACGACCTTACGTTTACATACAGTATAAGACGTCTATTGCCAGTGACAGTATTCGCCCAACTCTGCACCACGTACACGTAATATAATTATTATTTTACTTATCTTATTACGAAAGTTTCATGATAATTCACCCCAAATCACAGATAATCGATATTTTTATTCTAAATCTATAACATCTTGCTTATTAGAAGATATGTAATATAATTATTATAATATACAAAAATCAATATAATTTTTTCCGCATCGGAAGATTAATTTGTCTTCGAAAGTTATAGTTTTCATGCCGTTTTGACTCGTGCACTGATCGGCCTCTTATATTCTCGCACCAATACTCGTAGTGTACATTATACAATATTGAACGAGCGAGTAGAACATAACACTTTATATCTAATCAGTTTATCTGAAGGATATTGCAGCGGTATCGTAATATGTTTCTGTTATATTTATATATATATATACTGAAACATTTTTTATCTTCGGAATTTTCGATAAAAAGTATGTAAAAACGACGCGGTGACGAATGACGGGATAATATGAATTCCGTTCGATACTTTGATTTGAATGCGAAAATAAACGTGCGAATATATTATATTGAAAGTAAAATATTTTTTTTTAACCACTGACGTATTCTTAGTGACGAGTCAGGAAATAAATATAACTATTCTAAATTTGCAAATTATCAACAATTGCGCGAATCAGACATTGAATAAATCCTCGGAATATATGACGTGTGCAACATCAGCGAGTCGCGTTTCATCGCTAAACTTATATTCGTTTCTACAGCCATTCCACTCATCGACCACTTAACAATGGTGTGACCACCACTTCAACAATACCAATTCAACGCTATATAATATCTCCTGCAGCGGTTCACGGTTACGTCACTCATGTAATTAAGAGCTACATCTGTCCGGAAAGAACCGCGAGCTACTATCGTCCTGACTTTTGTATCCGGTTAGAGGAGTTCGAGATTACGAAACAAAATGTTAAATTAAACTGCTTATAGTCATGTCTCTTGCTAGCCACTGACGAAAAACACTTTATCCCTTATACATTCATGTGACGTCGTAGTTTTACAGCCTGCGATTTCTAATCCGATCTAAGGCACGTATCAAATGTTCGATCTCATTTTATTTCATTTTATTTTATTTTACTTTATTTATTTATTTATGAGTTTATTTTATTCGAATTTTGTACGGTTCCTTTTCGTCATCGGCTTTGCCATATAAGGTGGGTATATGTATACTGAAATGTATCATTATGTAGATAGGAGAAAAGGGAGTAGATATCGTAGAAACTTGGTTGCGAAAGAATTTTAATCCCGCATTCTGCTCGGTCCACGATCAGTTTCGTATGTGGAATCTGGAATCTGGATGGTGGATGTTGGATACTGGAATCTGGAATCTGGTTGGTCTTTAAAGTTCGTTGCACCTTCCTACGGCGGCAATGTTTCTCTGACCGATGCGACATAAGCGTATAGATTTACGTTCGAGTATATGTATATTAGAAATGTGCCGAGGTAAAAAAAATCACATCGGAATTCGAACAGATAAAGAGAAAGAGAAATTTGAACGAGAAAGAAACACGAATCCGTCGTATATTCGTGCTCCGGAAATTTCCTCAACCCGTAAGAGATCAATAAAATTTCTCATACGTCAAAAATTAACGATTTTGCAAAAATAGGCAGAGTATTTTTTTTCGCAAAAAATCGATAGACGATCTTGAGTATTAATTTTGATCAAAAAGTTCTCATTTCTTATACGAAATCTGGCTACTTGTTAATGGTGTTGTTAGATCATTGAGCAATTTCATTATTAAAGACGTATCAAGAGTTTAATAGTATTAATCGAGCAAAATTGCAGACCCTTTATTAATAAAAATGATTCTCATAGCAAGTGCCAATTACGTTAAGATTGCTGTACTTATTATCGTATAAAATTATAGTTCTGATTAGTAATTTACCATTCAAGTCGCCCGTCTCGGCGCAAGAGTTTATATCTACATTATGGTCTCGGTACTCAGTTACGCATAAATGAAATGTGATATCAACATAATATTTTTTCATTATTCTCAAATTATATATGAAAAATTAATTATAATGTCGATCGATTTTATATAGACTCATAAATAAATCATATATATAAATATATTTTTGTAGATACTAAAGAGAAAAAAAAAAAAAATGAAGTTAAAGACTTTTCATGCTTCGAAGAAAAGTCTACTTGTTCGAAGTAAAGTTCACAACCGATCGCAATGTATAAAAATTCTTATCGACGATGAAAAAATTGTTGAATGAAAAGGAAAGCGGAGGCGTAGATTTTAGGATCGATCATTTTGCAACAGAACACGTCTTATAACTACTCTAAAGAATTTGCGTGGCTGGGGGTAAATCGCGCAGGCGCTCGAATTTGAATACTGGAAGAGAACGAAGGTCGTATATCAGTGATTTGTTAATTGCGTCAGGAGCCTTCGCAGCATCCGATAGAAGAGCAAGTTTTTAATGTAGGCGCCGAGACGTGAGAAATTCTTGAACGAAAAGAAGCATAACGAAATCTCGATCTCGGCTTGGAGTGTAGATATTAAAATCAGTAGAATACGTGGCCAGAAAATGAGCGGCTTTAAACCAGTAAACAAAATTTTAATACTACTTTACTTTGGAACAACGAGACGAACTTGTGAATCGCCTTACCTCAAACTGTTCGGAGAATTTTCCGATCGATAATCGAACTTTCATTTCGAAAATTTGGCTCGATAAAATCACAGGATTTTCCACAATAATGATAACTTGCGCGGGTATTCGTAGAGAAAAAGAAAAAACAACACATAACGAACGATGGGTTTATAAAAAAACATAAAATTTGCATAAATGAGATAAACAACAACAAAAACAGCGAGTTTTTAAAGGTCGCCAAAGTTTTTCACGTGTATCAAATTATTCCTGTGTTTAGAATAATTATTAAGTCTCCCTGAAGTTCGGCTATACACGTTTTATATGCCACAAATAATTACTCGGTAAAACTCTAAAAATTGATTCCGACGTTTTTAACTCTTCTTTTTATTACTATTCTTTCTGTAAGAGGTCAATATTTCGATGGACTCGACCACCGATGGTCAATTGAAGATTTGGGATCAGAAGGACACAGGTAATAGAATCGACGAAGGTGGACCAGTCCCGAAGGTTCGACTGTGCTGCTTGAAATATAGTCGACGAAAAATTTCGAAATTGCAAACATTATCCGCATTTGATGGAACCTATGGGCTGAAAAAAATTCAACCCTCTTCCGACACTTGGAAACATAATTTACAGCACTTAGTGAATTTCACAAGTTTTGAAATTCCGTCAAAACAACAAGAACAAAATTTCCGCCAAAGCGTTCGGAAATAGGGCTGAGACCATATTTTATAGAGAAAACTTTTTTTTTGCTGCATAAAAAGTTCTGAAAGTTTATCCACGCCATGATTTATTCGAAAATATTGTTTTTCCGAAAATGAACGTCAAAACAAAGAGATTGAATCGGCAGGTTTAATATTCTGGATATGTAGAAAGTTGGAAATAGTTATTCGAAACTCGGCGGTCCATCTTCGTCCACCTCAGTCGCAAATAAAAAATTTCTCAATCAAGAATCATCGCAGTTATTGATCTCTGCTCGTTCAAGCGAATTAAACACGTATTTTACATAATATCTCGTTGTTGAACCCCGCAATTATAGGATCAATTGTTGTAAATGATCGAAGAAGCCCTGACCCCGGTCAACCAGTTCTATATTTATTGGCTATTAAAAAATTGGCATAGGTATATATAGCGAAGCTATAAAGCAACGCGTGTCAGAATCTCTTCAGTCTGTTACAACTACCGGGAGTATAAAGCTGTGTTGTTAAACTGCAAAGTGCAGTTCAACATTTCGAATTGAATATCATGTAATTGAGCTCGTTTAATAAAACGAAAGGTCGTTCAACCGGAGTTTAAGCCGGAGGATTCTTTTATTGCGAATTTTCTCATTTTTTTTTCTTTTACCTGCTCGAAGAATGTCCGGAATTGAGTAATAAATCGAAGATTGGGGACAGTAGGTGGATAAGTTACTCACCTGAAACATAAGAAAAGAAAAAGGAACTTATTACAGATCGTGAAAAAGGAACAGGAATATACGAATATCAAGAAGAAATCGATAAAAAATTTCGTCCAAATTAATGAAAAATAGACGAACTGGATTAATGAATTACACTAATTGTAAGAGGGTCAACTCGGAGTCAATAGATATTAGATACTGAAATAGAATAATTGACAAATAAATTCAATTATAGAAAAGAAGATAAAATTGCAGGATTATGAAGCCGAGGCATAAATCTATATAACCAGTGTCGTCCCGACGAGAACGTAGCAATTATTAATGCCCTTGTCAGCTGTAACTATTAATAGAAATAATTTTATTAATAGACACACGTTCAGAAAATTATATATACAAATATCTGCAGGAATGTACAATTCAAGTCAAGGGTCGTTGTTCGATGACGTGGCGATCGGATACATGTTTGTCTCAAATTATATAAAATTTACAATTTTTTTTTTTTTATACATATAATTTTTTGGAGTCATAATTTGATTCCGTGTAACATGTAGCTGATAGGTTACATCACTGTTCTCTTTATTGTGAGCAAAGAGACTGTGAAAAAATTTATCACTTATATAGGTATATCGTAAGTTTTAAAAATAGCGAAAAGTTAATTGTCCGACCCGTTAGGTCCCTGCTAGTTGTACAGACATTTACCCAAACTACCAATAATTAGTATAATCCCGCAACGGTTTCAACGTAAATATCTAGACAGGCATATAATTACGGACGTATGAATATTTCAACGAAATCCCACGCAACAATTCGCTATACATAATTTTGGTAGTTGTTCGAATATTATACAATACAACTTATGTGTATATGTATGCATATTTTATTCATAGAATTATAGCCATGACTTCTGTATATGTAGTACTATATAATTATAATAAAAACAATTTTTACTCCTTGTTCTTTGTTTTTCTTTTTCTCCTTATCCACGCCAAATATTTCATTAGATTAGAAATTATGCAAGTATCTGTTCCAAAAAAAAAGAAAAAAATTTCAATCTGTTTGCTGAAAAATTTCCATACTATGTCATCCAATTTTCAGGTAATAGTTTTAATTATCCAACTAAGTGAATCATTACATTAACTATTAGTTCACTAGTGCAATTTTGCTAATCGTGAGATGGTATCAACACTGTCATATCCACGTCAACTTTTGTATAAAACTTCGCATTCCTAACTGTTTGAGCATAGATTTTGGGACTATATAAGAGCCCTTGAACTAGGGTGATTTTTGCCACAGTTAAACTAGACGCGAAAGAAAAATAATGAGTGGTTAAAATTTTCCGCTCAACTTCACAAGTTATTCACGTGAAATCGCGAAATCGCGTCAATTTATTTATTTATTTATCTATTTATTTATTTATTTATAAACTTAATCCATAGACTTAATTAATAATTTAATTTATCTTCAAGTTAGTTACTCATTATAAAAAAAAAACTAGAACAACCTGGTGTAATTCATTTTGTGATAAATAGTTCGGAAATTGAAATTTATGATTTTAATCTAATTGCCACGGTTCAACGTGTCGATAAACTGTGGTAATTTAGAAATAATTTGTTTCACAAGTTGATATCTTAAAATCGTTGTGTAGTGCTTATAATAAAGATCGAGTTCAGTTCTTCGATCTACAAGTAGTTCTTCATCCGGTTTAATAAACTTCTTTGTAATCACCGAGCGACGTGAGTAAAAAAAGAAAAAATACAAAATAAGAAATCAACTAAAAGAACAATTTTCTGTGCCAGGATTGTGCGAAACAAGGTTATAAATTTACCTGCGCAACGATCGAATGTATACAATTATATATCCATGCAGTCTTACGGGTACCTACATGATTAAATAATTCGGCAATAATTTCATCGCGAATAAAAATTCTATACTCAAAATTCACATTACCCCAACGCGTAGTGAATCTTTAATTAAACCAGACATCGCATCATTGTACAATGGCAGGTTTTCAATTAGGTAAGTAGAAACCTGTGGTAAAGACTCGACTTACTTATTTTAATCGAAAGTTAAGAAATCGGGATAAAATGGTCTCAAAAATGTAAAATGTATCGTACTTGTTTTTTTTCTATACTTTGGGCTGATCGTTATTTAAGGACTGAACGAATTTTTATCGAGTCATCCCCAAATTGATTTCAAATGAATGAAAAGAAACCCTTCGATTGATTCAGATTTTTATTTCCATATTTGAAACGAATGGGAGCGGATGTAAAGCCACGGAGATAAAAGACAGCTTTTGCGCGATTATTAATACAGACCTACGTTGCAAAGAATAATATTCACACAGCTCCTACTTTAAGGCCATTTCATCAAATCCTAAACCGGGATGGCTTGAAATTTCTTGCATACTACAAAATTTTTTCGCTACTTAAAATCAGCAAATTCTCATTTCCGTTTATCAGACGTGTTGTATTTCAGTTTTTTCACAATATGCTGCGTTATTTTATTTTATTTTTTGATTGTTATTATTTTTTATGAAGAATATCGTGTCATTAATTTTATAGAAAAAATTATTATTATTTTTTCTTTCTCTCTTTTTTTTTTTTAACTTTTCAAGCTATATTTCTAGTTCCAAAAATTATCCATTACTCTTAGAGCTTTATTCGACGTGGCAACTCCTGCCATCTGAGGGCTAATCCTTCGACTAGGAATAGCCCCATCGCGCTTCTTCATCCCACGCCCCGTCCCGATCGGTAAGTTAGTTTCACCGCGTTAAAGCCAGTTTAACGCAACTAAAACTTTCCGCATAGAAACTGTAGTTATAAAGCTGTACGATCAATAACCATAGACTCTCGAAGTAAACACCGGACTTGCAACCCCTCTAGTCATGTATAAAGACTGGAAACGATCAAAGGCTTGTGATAGGGGGGGAAATAAAAAGATTAGTTCATTCCTCTTTTTATTATAGCAGATATAATCAATTGCTTTTTAGAAAAATCAAAGCTTACCATTCGTTAATTAAAAGTCCAGATTTTTTACCTTCGAAATTCATAGGGAATACTCAATATTCGAGTTTATATATACTCGTTATAATCCAGTAATCAGTGTGGACAGATTAATCCCACGAATCCCCCCCCCCCCCCCCCCCCCCTCGTTTGAGTTCTGATAAGATATAAAAAGAGAAAAAGAAAAATGATTCGTATCAATTAAAAGTCGATTGAAAATCAACTTTGTATAATAATTTCATAATTATTACACAGTCGTATAGCCTATATTATATTCTGAGAACAGACATTCGCCGATTTTTGAAATAGATCCGATTGCATACGACGCGTCTTGGTCTGACGAGGTCCGAATCGCAAAAAACAAAAAGAAAAAAAAAACTTATTTATTATAAATTGAACAAATTTTTGTGACGAATAATTATTCATGAGACGATAATATGCCAAGGAGAGATTGCTATAGGTTCGTAATATGGTACACCCCAGTGTGAACTAAAATTCGATAGTATCTAAGGGTTTTTTTTTTGTTTTTTTTTTCCCCTTTCAACTCGTTGAAAAAAAGTTCAAGTACGGAAAAAGAGAAAAAGAAAAAGAAAAAAAAAACGGGAAGGGCCACGAGAGCCGGGCATCGAACCATGACCCGAAGCACCTGTTGCTGCGCTAACGCGTCTAACCCAACCTGACCTAGGCTCCACCTCGATTCACCTGCACCGAGGTCTTCGGACCGTGATGAAAACACATAGGAAGCAATCTCAATCAGCTACTATTGTATGGATATTAGATCATCGAGACCAATTTTGTTCCACGGCTGCAGATTCTATCGCCCGACAATTAATTGGCTAGATCAATCTACTCCCTAAATTTATTTCTACAAAAAAATAATTCTATTTTAGTCAAGTTTTTCTTTTTTTTTTTCTCATCAAAAACGATTTTGAACGATTTTTTTTTTCATTACGCGACGTTCTGAGATGAGTGGGATGGACTGGGGTCAACCGGTACGTGCTTCGAGCTTAGATTTTCTGGTTCGGAAATGAAACTTCAATCATATAAAGAAAATTAAATGATCAATTTCTTTTTTTTTACCAGATTTTTAATACGTATCGATAAATTTGATTTATAAATAATTTCGTTTAATGTAAAATTACCAAAAAATGAAAATTAACTCACAGCTTCGTTTTCGCGGCAATTAAAGACCGGAAAATCGGAGTAAATACTAGTTTGGAAAACTTACTGTATGAACAATGTCTTCCCACGTTTAAGAGGCGCCGTTATCTTGATCGTTTTTTTTCCCCCCTTTATTTTAATGAGAATTCGAAAGGATTTTTTATCATGGTTTCATACCTGATTTTTCCGCGGACGCGAGTAAGTGTGATTCGAAAGATCGTATAGCGTATAGGAGAGAAGAAATAGCTCAGGACAATTAGGAATCGCCGGTCGTTCGAATTCCAATTTTTTGCATGACGACGAACGGAACAGAACAGAACGTAATTCGTAATTCGTAATTCTTGAGAATCGTAACCATGACGTGGTCTGGGTTTAATTACCGTAGAGTGTAATTAAGTTTATCTATACTATACGCACGTGTATAGGGACGTTGGAAATATGTTGCAAAATGTAAAATGGGTTTTTACCGCATTACGCCATTCTGACGACTGCCTATTAAAAGTAACACGGAATTCTACGATCGAAATATTAATCCGGAAAAAACGGTGACGTTTATCGCGAAGGATAAAAATACGATGCACGATTTAGTGCGCCAATTTTACGTCACTGCACATTTCGAATAACAATCTTGAAGAGTGAAAGTGAACAGAGTTGGATATTCGAAAATACCGTCATATGTTGAGAAATATATACCTACTGTTATCGATAAAATCGATTGCGTGATTTTGTTGCTTCATTTATGTCTGTCTAGTATCCTTGCGTGTTAGTTCTTTATTACCTTCTCATTTTGTAATAAAAATTCTGATCCGGTTCCAGAAGATTTACCTGTAACGGTGAGCAATAAGGAGAGAAAGAGAGTGAGAGAGAAAAAAAAAAGCCTCTACAGTACCCAAATCCTGGTTGATTCATTCATAAGCGTTTGTATTACGGTCAAGTCTCAATAGAAATTTTACCGAACCTTTTTCTTTCCGAGAAGAAATCTTGCCAGAGATATTCCTCGAAGTACTACAATTATTATTATTGCAATCGTCAATCGAACACTTCGATTTCTCCGAAGGACGGCTAGTGGTTCTCTTCAACCTTCGTTTAATTTTTGCACAATAAGAAAAGAGTATAAAATAAAAGAAAAAGTCGAAAAAAGTCCAGTCGAAGATAGTTTAATTAACAGATAAACTTGTCTTGTGGCTATTGGCTTAATGTCTCGAAGATACGATCAATGGAGAAGAATGGGAACAAGCTTTCAATTTCATGATTAAATTTTAAAAATATTTTGTTCATTCAAAACTTGAATGAATCAAGACAATGCAGAGTTTGACACGTTACACTCTGCCATCGATACGTCATTGCTCAAAAATTAATAGCCGAAATGTTGCTTCATGGTGTAAAGTTAATTTCAACATCATTTTGCTCCGGGGCGAAATGAAGCAAAAATATATTTTTGACTTATTACCATCGAGTCTTGAAATACTGGAAAAAAGGGACAGTCAATTAATTATTGAACATACCCTGTATGTAAGTTAATTAATTAATCATCAAGGGAAGATGAATAGTATATAATGTAAGAGACTTTGATCGAGCTAGAAATTATTTTTATTTTCAACTCGTTAGTTCGACTGGCAACTCTTGAATCCAACTTCATCGGTGGACTTGATGATAAACGATAGGCTAAATTCTAGAGAATGATTAATAAAAAATGTATAATCATGATATCGAAGGTAACAGATCCGACTTGTAGACACTAACGAAATTTATTGCTATGAAAGGAAAAAAATACCGATTGTCGATTGATTTCTTTCATTCATAATCATGATTCATGACTAATTATTTTTCCAACCAAATATCTGGAGCTTGAAAATTACGCAAAACTCATCTAAAATCTTACGATATTATATAATCGTGTAAAAATAATGAACATTTTTACCAAGCCGATAAATTTCATGTTTGTAGATCATGAGAATTATAGAAATAAAGTCAATAAAAAGTTTCGGTTGTTAGTCGTAAAATTTTTTATCCGTTAATTTATATGATCTTTTTACACTTCAAGACTCCTTGGGGCATTTGAAATACGTAATAAAACCCGTGACTCGATTCGAGCGACTGACTACTTCAATAGTCTTTATTGAGGATTCCAGATTTTCGAGAAAAATATATACCTATGTCATTTTTTCAGAATGAAAACCAGCAGTATTTTTCAGTTACAAATACAAAATGTGATATTATTTATTCTTCTTACTGACTGATTTTCATTTATACTCGACTATCGGCATAATGTGTGACACAGACTCAAAAAAAAAACATTAGTTTCGTATTTGCATATTCGAATAGGAAATTCCAAATTTTTAATAAATTTAAAGAAATTCTCTAATTCCAGGTTTTTCCTATAGCTGGACAACCTGTGTATATATCGCGTTACTAAAGCCAAAAGGGCGTATCGAAAAGATACGCCCTTCTGGCTTTGTAGAGCCAAAAGGGCGTATCAAAAAAAAAAAAAAAAAATTTTTTTCTCCAATCAACTTAGGAATGTTGAAAACGTAGACATCTATGAGAAAAACGCAAAAAAAAAATATTTTTTCAGATACGCCCTTTTGGCTTTAAGAAAAAAAGATCTTAAAGCCAAAAGGGCGTATCGAAAAAAAAAAAAAAAATTTTTTTTCTCCAATCGACTTGGGAATGTTAAAAACGTGGATATCTATAAGAAAAACGAAAAAAAAAAGTTTTTTTCAGATACGCCCTTTTGGCTTTAAGAAAAAAAGATCTTAAAGCCAAAAGGGCGTATCGAAAAAAAAAAAAAAAATTTTTTTCTCCAATCGACTTGGGAATGTTAAAAACGTGGATATCTATAAGAAAAACGAAAAAAAAAAGTTTTTTTCAGATACGCCCTTTTGGCTTTAAGATCTGTTTTTCTTAAAGCCAAAAGGGCGTATCTGAAAAAAACTTTTTTTTTTCGTTTTTCTTATAGATATCCACGTTTTTAACATTCCCAAGTCGATTGGAGAAAAAATTTTTTTTTTTTTTTTTCGATACGCCCTTTTGGCTCTACAAAGCCAAAAGGGCGTATCGAAAAATTTCTGTTGAGATACGCCCTTTTGGCTTTAGTAACGCGATATATAATATATATATATATATATGTATATATGTAATACGCATCAAAACCTATTTACATATCGACGCATAGATTTTCAGTTCAGGATATTATGCCGTATATAATCATGCAATAAGTTATTAATCCAGATTATTCATTATTCAAAGTTGATAATAAATCATGGACAAGGACATCGCGATACGTTCCATAAGAAGAAAAAACAACAAGACATGGGCATGTCATGTGAATTAAACGACTATATAGATATACAGAAGCAATTGATACTAAAAATCAGAGTCCGCAACACAGTCGCAAAGTAGCTATTGTTCGTGCTTCGATTATAGCCGTCATATAATATATATATAAGTCTCTGATATATTAATATAATATCTTCTATACGCGTTGAGTAAAGAGATGCCTACTCTTCCGCATTGCAAGACTAATATCTTTAACCAGTCGATTGAATTGGCGATAAAAAAAAACCGTATCAATACCAACGACGTCGTCGTGTGCGAGAAGAAAGAAAAAGATACATTCACAGATCTGATACGTATCTGTCCTGCGGCGGTCAATGTGGAATAAAAAGAACAGGCAAATCAAAGAGTGAAGCTATAATTTTTTCACTCACACACATTTGAGAATTATTGAAGATATTATCACAGTTCGTATATGAGATACGTAAGAACCGAACGAGAAACTGAATGAACTTTTATTGTTCGACTATAAGGTATCTGGTTCGGTTATCGACACAAAACGATCAGACTTATTGCTAATCGATTGGGATGGACCAGAACTCTGTACGGTTACACAACGATATAGGAAACTGCGGTGTAACGAATTGCTCGAGGATATGTCAGTAATTGAACGATACTGACCTAGAAACATACGAGTATTGAGAAAAGCGTTGATTTTATTCCCTGAATTTTTTACTTTGACAATAAATTTTTTTTAGGTATTATTAAATGTTTTTTTTTTTTTGCATCCTTCAGCTCTGATGGAAATGAATGAAGAGATGTTTTGCCGCAAGTATATAACCAGTTAATTAACCTAATCAGCAGAGTTAAACCAACAGCCATAAAGTAACACGATAAGAACCGCGTTAGGTAGTAGAGAGTAGCTGGCTGCTCTCAGAGCTTAGAAACAAGAATCGGTAAAGATCGCCACCCCGATTACAGTAAAATTGTATAAAAGGAACCGAAACGAAATTGAAGATACAATTTCTGGCTAGATATTCGCCTTCTATAGACTCTATAAAAATACCGAAATATATTGCTTAATTAATCTCTGCATATATATACAATACATTCTGCCATACTGTTTTTTCTGTTATTCGAAATTTCATTGAACCCAAGAAATTGTGTGTAATAAAATTTTTACTTATACTTCAACTTCGTGTGTAATTAATGCAATTATTGTGTACAGCTGTTCTGACCTAGAACCATATTCAATAATGCATATACGGAATGTCATGATATATATACCTATATATATGTATATTTTATCATATGTAATAAAAAAAACTGTATAAAGTTATGTAGGTCACACCTTGGGCTAATAGTAAATGATATGAGATCGTGACGTTATCTTTTCTCCAATCGTATAGAGCATAGAAGAAATTATGCAATTGTAGATATATAGAAATAGATGTATGGGTTTGTATATTTGTATGCATATGGTGCAAATCGACAACGATTACGAAAATGAAACTAGAACAAAGCAACGCGATGTATCGCTAGTAAAGTTTCTATACAACTAGCTTTTATTAGGTCAAACTTTGTTCAATGAATAATTGAAGCAAATCACGATTTTCAAGGTATCTAAAATAGCATTTCACGCGTCTGAATTAGCTCATCCATCAACTTTCACCCTCTGGCTAACCGCATGCAACGATTATTCAACAAGGTTGAAGAAAAATAAAGCACGAAACTATTCTCGACGATCCTGAAGAAAGGATAAAAGACGATTGGGTGTGATTTTGATCTTTGTAAAAAAAAAGAAAAAAGAAGCGGCTAATCATATTACGTAATTCCTTTTTATTTCAAAATTTGCATAAGTATCTGGAGAGCTTATGTCAGTAGGTCAGTGTCAAACTAGTGTGATCATATTAGTTCAATTTATCTTCAACATCGCCTCGCCTCTCTTGAATCTTATTAAATGTTCGTTGGAGTTTTCCAAGGTTGTAAATCCTCTAGTCGATTTTCTAGTATAGACAGGTAGACACAGATATTATTCATGAAATATCAAGACATCGTATGAACTAACGAGAGAAGTAGAAAAAAAAAAAATAATAATAACAGTGATAAAATACATAATTAATATTGAAATGTAGCCGTAAGAATAAACCTTCGAAAGTTTATCGACAGCCCTGCACACGTATAGTTCGCGCTAGTCTCATAGGCATCGTTTATACGGTAGCATGCTAATTTAATTGCAAACAATTATCCCCTAGGAGTTACGTTTATCGTATACATAAGATCTGGCCATTACACGCAACTAGGACTCACACTAGTTCTAGCTATAGATATAAATACCTTATCCTCATTGTCATAGCTATAAGACTGGCGATGACGTCCAAGTCTGGAGTCTATACCCCATCCCTGTTATACTTGAACAATTACCCGTTACAATGACACAGAATCGGACGACAGATCGGATACTTATGTAATATATCTACCGTTAAAAATGGTTTCCAATTCGATTCATTTGTTTCTTTGACTTCATAGTACAATCTTTATTCGAGTTTATTATAGAAAAAGAAAGAAAGAAAAAAAGAGATATTACAAATTCTACTTATAATCTGTATTCTCTGAATAGTGAAAAAGTTTTTTTACATTTCTATTTTGGCAAAAAAGGCTTGAATTCTTTTCTCTTTTTTCCGCGATAATCTTATCACGCTTGTGCACTTGAAAAACTTGTATATTTACGTATAATTGTAGTTCATGCAGCGCGGCGAATTAATTAGTCAAAATGTATATGATACCTCGCTTCTATACTAGACGCGTACAGCTTATACACACATGCATTAACGTAATTATATCTAAAGGATTAATTTCTCACTCGCTAACCACGTATCGTTAATTATGCTTGAAACAAACTTACTACAAAAAAACAATAAAAAATAAAATACGGTTTAAATACATCCTATTTAATTTTTCAAGCTCAAATTTAGACATTAAAAAACATTTGACCATATAACGTCTATACTAAAACCAGGAACTAAAATTCCATGAAAATTCTATAGATCCATTCGCAGAATTTTTCTGATTTTCTATGCGTATCGAAGATATGATTTGATTCCGCGTTTCATACACGTTGAAATATTTTCTGTCAACGATTTGTTTCTGACAAAATTACGTTTTTCAGAATCGCTAAGTAAGTATTTGTTGATCGCAAAGAAAAATTTTGAAAATATATTTTTTTTCATCTCAAAATTAGTCTTACGAAAAGAGTTACTCTATAATTTGTTAATTCGTGAAAAAAAAAATTTGCAAGATTTTTCAGGTTTCTTCAAAAATATAGAAGACACTCTGTAACACCATACCTGTACGAACAATGAAATAATAATAATAACAGTAATAGGTTGATTGCGAAATCAAAGAAGGCCGCTAATTAAATATACTTTATAAATTATTGACATCCTGCGGTGCCTAATTATAGGCGTTGACTTATCTTGCGACAGGATAATTAATTGCACTTTCCTTTCGGACGGAAAGTCGCTCTCGATTTCTAATCGATCACTTCGCAAAGCCAGAAGGAATGTATGTACAGCGGAGACCGAGACAAAATTAGTATCCTCAGCTGAGAATTGATAGAAAAAATAAAAAATTTCTTAAAAAAAATTTTCATGAGACATATTTTTTTCAATTTATTTTTCTTATTTCATCAATTTTCAACTGAGGTGCCCACTTTGCCGCAAACTCCCCTACTTAGACGATTTCTCATTATTCGTACACAATAGGGAAATATTGTGTAGGTTAAAAGTCACGTCGCTGTACTGAAGAATGAGTTCCTCCTGTTACATGTATGTTTTCTTTCTACCCGGAGTGAAATTTTGCCAAACTTGAACGATAAATTGTTGTTCCAAGAACTGGACCCCCATGGGGTTGAATGAGATTCAAAAAGATCCGATCGAAACCCACCCACGACGTGACCCGGATACTAACGATGCCCTGTTACCACTACCAGCTGCGTTCCGGTTTACTTACATATCAATTAACAACTTCAACGTTTTTTTGTTTTTTCAATATTTTTTTCTCTCCCTCTTATGTAATATCGATGACTAAGTAGGGCCACATTAATATTGATGAAATTTTGCTTTAATACGGTGAATTTTCTTATCATATATCAGAATGTAGTATTATATGATGTGAACAATAATGAGTGGGATTGTTTCCAAAAACTAACGATCGTTGGGATGGAAAAATGAAAAAAGATATTATATCTAGATATATATATTATATAAATAGGTATGGGTCAAATTTCCGGAACTTTAGTGCATGAAAGCACTGAAAGGTTGTTAACGAAGCAATTATTAATTCTCCCTCGTAAATTATTATATTGCTCTAGATTCTCAGCGCGTGTAGTAGATAGTGCCTACGGATAGGTAGATTGAGTAATTTGAAAAGTGATTGTAACATAAGTAAAGATTTATTATTTTATTCCAGGGTGTAATTCAGTCAAATCCAATTAAATCATTAAGCACTACGTGAAAAATAGTAAATGAAGTGATGAATATTTCTTCAATTTCTTTCTTCTAAATTTGTTAAACGAAACATTGAAATTCCGTAAGATCGAAGTGTAAACAGTTCAAAACTCCGAAAGGCCAGACCCCCGAGAACTAAAATACACGAAAATTTCGGTCTGTTTCACAGGATGTGAAGATAAAAAATAGTTGATTTCAGTCAAGACCCTCCCTACGGAAGCCCACTTTATCTATTCCAATCGATATAACTTCGATGTCGAAAATAATTGATAGGATTTTGACATTTTTTCTCCAAAAAGTAAATCTCTGGACGATTATTCTGACGATTTATGGATTTCGATACGACCAATACAGCCCGATTTATTAAAAATTGAATGAATACGTGCGTAAATTTCAAGCCCCATAGATTTATCTTTTCGGATGTCAAATTCTTGGAATTGTTAATCTATTGAACTTTACCCCGGCCTCGGGAGATTTATTAGCTCCTATAAATTCGAAATCGAAAATATTGGAGGGTAGAGGAAACCTTGTCCTAAAAACAAGCAACAATAACCATCGTTTGTTTATTCTATAGGATGAGATTATATCTTCCGCCGTATGTGAGTTCATGGTCTGTCAAGAGACGGAAGGTCCGAAAAAATGAAAGTATATTCAGAGAGCAAGGTCAAACTCGAATATAATTAGTTAAGAAACAAGTTTTTTTTTTTTAAATAAAACTATTGCGAATTAGAACTCCATGCGGCGCGTGGTCTCCCACGGTTTTGATAATTACCACCAAGCATGTAAGCATGTAATATCTACACCGTAAATTCATTGAATAATAGTTAACACGGTCGGAAATTCACAGCCCTGAAAATTTGAAGAAAAAGATAAAAAATAAAAAAAACGTTTTCATTTTGCGCAAAGTGACTGCAGTATTAACGGTAATGAGGGGTTGAGAAAAAAGATGAATAAAAATCAAGGTTTATAAAAGCGGCCTTGACCCTTCGACACGCGTTCGCCTTCGCCAAGTAAAAATAGCATAAGATCGACTAGTGGGTCAAAAGTTGCCGAGACAAAAAAAAGCGCTCGAATAAAGACGGACGGACTTAATTAGTCAACAAGCCATTTCCCGGTTGGCTGTTAATTTTGGTCCTATAATTCCGCGTTATCCCGTCGTTTAGACATTGTCGCCCACAATCTAAACCACGTAACGTAACGAAACTAAACTAAACTAAACTAAAGAACTGGGTACTTTCCGGTCGTATAAAGGTATATCTACGCCGACGTCATCTAATTACATGGCTTCAGAGACTAACGACTGCTGCTGCTATTATATACCGCGGATAAAGCTATTGTCTTTACCTATTTCTTTCAACGATTTATTGCCGGAGTTTTTTCACCATCTACATACCTGTCGCGAAATAGATACTGGATCGGTTGAGGTCGGATGCAATTGTCTGCATGACGATAATTAGCGGTATCGAAAGTCTTGTGATTAGTTTTCATTTTAGTTTCAAAGGGTTGATTCGAAAAAATCGTATGTTTTTATTTTCGTTTAATTTAAATCAGGTCTTTTCGTCGGACAAAAACCAAGAAAAGACAACAAATTTAAATCAATCTTCATCAAATAATTGATAAATGAAATAAGAATCGGATTCTTGAATTAATTTTATTCTCTTCAAATTATACGCTTAACTTTTAAAATAAAAGTTAACTCAGGATTTGAATTCCTTTCAGTCTAATGCCCTCAAAAAAAAAAAAGTTAAAAACACTCGATTTCAATAAGAAAATAATACATGTGCAGATTTCGTTCCGCTGCTCCTCAGTTATGTTTATTCAATTGCGGAATTTTCACTGTTCTTCGGGACTTTCAAAATTCGAAATTTCACCCCAGCTTCTTTCGTAATAGGTAGGTATATACATGCAGAGAATAGAGGCAATAGTAGGTACAGTTCGAGCCTTGTTCGAAGTGCTATTTTTACTCCTCTATATGTATTACGCTTAGACAATGTAGATTTTGTCCGTCTAGACTCTAGAGTTTAGTTTCGAACTGTTACTAAGGTGTACCTTTACCTCGTTCTACTCTAACATTTGCGACGTGCTTCATATATATTTTCTGCATATTTGAATTGTAAATACCCTGTACACTACGCTCCTTGTTTCCCACGGCCTGGAAAGTGACTAAACTTGCCCGCGGAATAGCAAACTACTGTTTTACACAAATACATACATATATAATTATCAAATTCGCATTTGAGTATTCAAAATCACGAATTTTGTATACATTTTTTATTTTTATTCTCTCCTTTGTTCAACGCGTTTTATAATCATGTAATATCATTCATATATGTATGGGTATGCGGGGCAGGCCGGAGCAAAGTGGGAACGTTATCAAAAAAAAAAATTACGGTAAGAAGAATAATTTTTAGGGAAAGAAAAAGAGATTTTTATTATCAATTTTCAGCTGAGGTGCCCACTCTGCCCCGGTCTCTCCTATGTATATGTTATACATATGTGCGAGTATAGATAATCCAAACAGAAAAGATTGGATATATTTATAGCACGCTGATAACCTAAATCAAATAAAACTCCTATAAAAGGAGATTGACTTATCAGCCTCTAATTTCATAATTGGTCACAATGACAGATGACCCTATTGAACTGATTTTTTTTTACCTTTAACCCAATGTAATCAAACTCCGACGTTATTTTATTACATCGCATAATTTACGCTTCACCGATAAAATTCGTAAATTCGAATTATAATATGTGGATGGAAAAAATTAGCTCAAAAGTTTACAGAGTAAAATGGTATATGTGAGTAAGAATTTCGATCCTTTAAAAAGCGGTTTGTGACTGCCGACAGCAGGGGATATTAATCCGGTTGTTTGGAGATTGTTGGGACGCCTGAATGTGACGTGTGTCATGCTAGCAGAGCCATGTTGAAATAGTGGATCGCGGATAGCATCAACATTAGGTGCTCTTTAGGTGCTAATTAGGTGCTGCATTCAAAAATTAGGTGCTCGATTCCTTTTAGGAGAAAAAATCGATTTTTGTGTGTTCTGCTCACTTGGCGTCAAGCTGGCAGAGCACTGCCAGAAAAACAACTAGGGGGTCGTTATTTACGAATGCGGTTTGTGACAAAATTAGGTGCTTTTTAGGTGCTTTTTAGGTGCCCCGTTCAAAATTTTGTTGCTCAATTGTTTTTACGAGAAAATCCATTTAACGTTTTTTTTTCGTTCGAAATTTCGACGCCACAGCAGAGCGCTGTCAACAACGGATGGAAAATCGATTATTGTAGGATTCCGTTCTTGGTAGAATTAGGTGCTCTTTAGGTGCTGTTTAGGTGCTCTGTTCAAAATTTTGGTGCTCCAGTTTTTTTCACGTAATAATTTTATTTTATTTTTCTTCGGCGTTTAGGCGCTAGGCGTCTAGGCGCAGCTGAACGCTGTCACAAACAGACGTGGAATCGATTATTTTTGAATTTCGTTGACGGTGGAGTTAGGTGCTCTTTAGGTGCTTTTTGATTACTTCATTGCAAATTTTGGTGCTCCATATTTTCGCGTGGGAATCTGAAAATCTAGGTACAAAATCGATTATTTTGGAATCTCGTTGACGGTGGAATTAGGTGCTCTTTAGGTGCTTTTTAATTACTTCATTCAAAATTTTGGTGCTCCATTTTTTCGCGTGGGAATCGTAAAATCTAGGTACAAAATCGATTATTTTGGAATCTCGTTGACGGTGGAATTAGGTGCTCTTTAGGTGCTTTTTAATTACTTCATTCAAAATTTTGGTGCTCCATTTTTTCGCGTGGAAATCAGAAAATCTAGGTACAAAATCGATTATTTTGGAATCTCGTTGACGGTGGAATTAGGTGCTCTTTAGGTGCTTTTTAATTACTTTATTCAAATAGTTTTGAAAATATTCGATTTTTTTCCGTACAATTTTCAATGTTAATGCAAGAGTAAAAGAAAAAGTACTTATCTTTCATTAATATGATAAACTTTGGTTACATTCATGTCATAAGTTTATAAAAATATGTAAATAATCGAGATTTGTATTAAAAAGTTGTTCTCAAAAATATTTGTTAAAATTAATATAAAATTGATTATCCATATTAAACTGTTTTAACTTTTGACTTTGACGAAAAAATTATTGTTGTTTCGAATATGGAATATTATTTTATATGATTAAAAATTTGCTAAATATGCATTATTAACAAAATTGAAGCTTAAAAAATTTGAATAAATAATAAATCACCAAATAATAAATTCATTATTTGAGCCCAAAAGTGGTTTTTAATCTGTTCTACTATGGCGTACCTTTTCAAAAAATCTGAAGAAATTATAATGTTGTAGGGTAGTACATATACTTATATAAGGCTTGAAAATATAAATAATTTTATAATTGTGCCAAAATTGTTCCATGGTTAAAAAATGAAATTTGAAAAAAAAAATTTTTTTTCAAAATTCTTACGCAGCGATACAGCTTTTAATTTTTTTTTCTTTTTCAAGAGCTATTATCAGCCGCCAAAACATATTAAATTTTTAGATCAATCGATCGACTCAATCCGGAGAAAATTTTGTTTTTCCGTTTTTCATATATTTCGTTTTTTTCTGGAAAACCAATTGAGTTAGAGATTTCAAGCTTTCAGGATCCTATTATTTTATTAGTACCTACATATCCGCTAAGTATCATTGGAATATCAGAATATCTTTCCGGGGCCGATTCACCATGCTTATACCCCTAGAGCATCTGTCTGGAAAAGTGTGTAAACAGACATAACTATTGCCAGTCTGGCAAATCCCTAATTATTTCTATTTTTTAATTTTTTTATCTTGATCCAATAATTTTTTTGTACGATATATAGGGGGCATTCCATGCCAAACCGACCACTTCTGAACCCTACCCCTTTCGATTTGGCTGAAACTTTTTTTATCTTTTTCTACCCCACTAAAGACGGTCCTCATCATTCTTTCAAATTTTTCTACCCAACCCAAAAAAAGTCGCTCTTTTTTTTTCAAATAGCCATAACTTCTTCGAAAATTGACTAATCGGGACGTTTTGTTTTTTCAAAATTTTCGTTTTGGAATATTCTTTTCAAAAAAAAAAAATACGAATAAACTTTCAGATGTCAAGTTCTATAAAGTATCTGACTTTTTTGAGAAATCATTTCAAACACCTGTATACAGTCCAGTTGTCCCCAAGCGTAAAAACGAGGTTCGAACTCATTTTAACTCACGACAACTCATCCCAATTCATAACAATGTGTATTTTTTTTTGAAAAGGACATTCCAAAACGAAAATTTTGAGGAAAAAAAACGTCCCGATTAGTCAATTTTTGAAGAAGTTATGGCTATTTGAAAAAAAAGAGCGACTTTTTTGAGTTGGGAAAAAAATTTGAAAAAATTATGAGGAACGTGGTTAGTGGGGTAGAAAAAGATAAAAAAAGTTTCAGCCAAATCGAAAGGGGTCGGGTTCAGAAGTGGTCGGTTTGGCATGGAATGCCCCCTATATATCGTACAAAAAAATTATTGGATCAAGATAAAAAAATTAAAAAATAGAAATAATTAGGGATTTGCCAGACTGGCAATAGTTATGTCTGTTTACACACTTTTCCAGACAAATGCTCTAGGGGTATAAGCATGGTGAATCGGCCCCGGAAAGATATTCTGATATTCCAATGATACTTAGCGGATATGTAGGTACTAATAAAATAATAGGATCCTGAAAGCTTGAAATCTCTAACTCAATTGGTTTTCCAGAAAAAAACGAAATATATGAAAAACGGAAAAACAAAATTTTCTCCGGATTGAGTCGATCGATTGATCTAAAAATTTAATATGTTTTGGCGGCTGATAATAGCTCTTGAAAAAGAAAAAAAAATTAAAAGCTGTATCGCTGCGTAAGAATTTTGAAAAAAAATTTTTTTTTTCAAATTTCATTTTTTAACCATGGAACAATTTTGGCACAATTATAAAATTATTTATATTTTCAAGCCTTATATAAGTATATGTACTACCCTACAACATTATAATTTCTTCAGATTTTTTGAAAAGGTACGCCATAGTAGAACAGATTAAAAACCACTTTTGGGCTCAAATAATGAATTTATTATTTGGTGATTTATTATTTATTCAAATTTTTTAAGCTTCAATTTTGTTAATAATGCATATTTAGCAAATTTTTAATCATATAAAATAATATTCCATATTCGAAACAACAATAATTTTTTCGTCAAAGTCAAAAGTTAAAACAGTTTAATATGGATAATCAATTTTATATTAATTTTAACAAATATTTTTGAGAACAACTTTTTAATACAAATCTCGATTATTTACATATTTTTATAAACTTATGACATGAATGTAACCAAAGTTTATCATATTAATGAAAGATAAGTACTTTTTCTTTTACTCTTGCATTAACATTGAAAATTGTACGGAAAAAAATCGAATATTTTCAAAACTATTTGAATAAAGTAATTAAAAAGCACCTAAAGAGCACCTAATTCCACCGTCAACGAGATTCCAAAATAATCGATTTTGTACCTAGATTTTCTGATTTCCACGCGAAAAAATGGAGCACCAAAATTTTGAACAGAGCACCTAAACAGCACCTAAAGAGCACCTAATTCTACCAAGAACGGAATCCTACAATAATCGATTTTCCATCCGTTGTTGACAGCGCTCTGCTGTGGCGTCGAAATTTCGAACGAAAAAAAAACGTTAAATGGATTTTCTCGTAAAAACAATTGAGCAACAAAATTTTGAACGGGGCACCTAAAAAGCACCTAATTTTGTCACAAACCGCATTCGTAAATAACGACCCCTTAGTTGTTTTTCTGGCAGTGCTCTGCCAGCTTGACGCCAAGTGAGCAGAACACACAAAAATCGATTTTTTCTCCTAAAAGGAATCGAGCACCTAATTTTTGAATGCAGCACCTAATTAGCACCTAAAGAGCACCTAATGTTGATGCTATCCGCGATCCACTATTTCAACATGGCTCTGCTAGCATGACACACGTCTGAATGTGAGGTCGACTATTATATCTGGGAGTTAGTATAGTGGGATTAGCGACAAAGTGTTAATTAACCTTGCGTGAACGGCGATGATCACCACCTCCACCTATCTCTCCGAAATGTCATTCTCATTAATTGCAGCCTGACTGGTGACCACGCCTTTCCTAAATATCATCATACTACGTGTTTGGTGAACATATCTCGCGATCACGAAACTAGAATTCATTCTTCAGGCAGAAATATGTAAAACAAAAGTAGATACGAATTGGACCATCACGTTTGGAGAAAAATAATTTTTTTTTTTTAAATAAAACAGGGGTTGTATTGAAGTTCTGAATTTTAGAAACCCCGAACGGTCGAAATTCAGAAATTGAATACTACCGATTCACAGGTTTTTAGAAAAAGTATTTCCCAAGAAATTCAAAATTCCGAAAGCTAAAGATCCGAATAGCCAAAGCTGCGAAATTTGATGTAAGTAATGTGAAAATTTTTAGATTTTTTCGTCGACTATGTTCTACGATATTTTGCGGTCCATCTTTATCAGTGTATGCACTTTGACATACATATTTCTAAACACTCGGTCCTTACAATCCTTCGATTGCAATATATCGACAAATTTATTCATGGATGGAATTAAACCATGAATTGATAGAGTGGAACTGAAAAATGTTTGTGGAAAGGCGGCCGCCACGACGAGTAACATGATCTACGGGGATGAGACAACGGGTCGGATTTCGTGGCGACGTAAGTATGTACGTACACGTCCTGGATGCAGGAGGGAAACGACCCCGGAGGAGAAGAAGGCGAAGGAGGAGGCGTCGAAGAACAGCTCAAGCAATAAGAAAAACCAGATCACTTTTACTTCGCGTATATGAGCTATCATCATTATTATTGTAATTCTAAACACTCGTGTGTCAAGATTGAAACTATATACGTATATTCAAAGGAGGAATAGAAAAGTGTAAGAAGACATCGCATTTTGGTATTATATCAGTTATATCACTGCGTTTTCAATTTATTAATTTATTTCAGAAATTTTATTCAAGCTCTTTTTTTTTTTTTTTTTTATCGAGTGATACTCATAAGTGTGATGCATATATATTCGTAGAATGAAAATATTATTTCTACAAGCCAAGATGCGGGCTTAATCCTTTCATGCAAGCACTAAGGCTCGCGAGAACTATAAGAAGAAAAGTATGAGGATGAAACAACGCGTGTCTTCGTTGAAAAAATTCCGCTGACTATTAGAAACTCGTGTCTGTTGTCTCTAGTTTTCTATTATGTTTTCAGAATAGGCACGTCGAGTCATCCCAGCAGCGTCATTATCATAGTTGAAACAAAAATAGCAAAAAAAAAAAAATTGTCGTAGGCATGAACTGGATATTACAAAATTTAATCATTTCCACAATTTTACGATTTTTTTATATTTTCACGTTAAACCATTCAAATTCTCAGTTTTCTAATTTCATTTTCGGACAATTCAATGAATCAGATCCACGTGTGAGAAGAAACAAAAAAATTACATCAGAGACCTGAAGAATTACACATTAATTAAAAAAAAAAAAAGATAAGTTTCAGCCACAATTTTTAACGTAATACAATGAAATCAACGAAATACGACCCATACATCCGTTTTGATGATTTTTTTGGTGAATTTTATTATTTTCATTTTTAAATTAGTTTGATATTCTCTGTCTAGCCGATGACAAAGCTAAATAAAATCTTAACGTTCGCCGTATAATTATGCAGAATTATAACGAATATTGAAATTAAGTTGATTGAAAAAGAAGAAAAGATACTCGTTAGTAATAGAATAGGTACAATACGAGTCCAAAACAATAGTGTATTCAAACTAATTGGATCTCAATCTGGGTATCATGAACGTTCTGAATTAGTTACAGAGACAGCTAATAGCAACTAATATAAGCAATACGCCAATTAATAATATGTGGGTATGTATTTTCCTAGCTCTCTTTGATTCATTTTTTCGCAATGGAATCGAATTGAAAATAAATTAGATGCGATTATTGCAAACCTAATCAATGAACGGCACAGAATTAGAAAAGCGTATATAAAAGATGTACGAAAATTAGAATTGACGTGAATTCCTACGCAACAGCTTTGACGTCATTTAATCGATTTGAATTGAACAAACATCGTCGAACAAACAGGGTGTAATAAACTAATAACTAATAGCCAATAGACCGTACGAGATCTCCCATCGTGCCGACGTATCAGCAGAGTGAAAGCTAATTAACACAACCATTACTAACCGCTACATTGCACCTGGATGAACTCAGAATTAGTACTACCTGTAATTCACACGTAACGAAACCTGGCAGGAATTCTATACTGCACAGACGAAGAGGTAAATAGCAAAATGCATGGATAATTATTACCGAGTATGCAGAGAGTCTATATTTGTACACCGTGCACTATATATACCGATATGGAGCATTCCGTCTGACTAGGATAAGGTCTTTGACATCGTTGTGAATTTGAAAATCGTAAATTCAAATAAAGGATGGAAAAAAAATTGAATTCTTCATTAGGAAAAATCTATGTTCTTTTGTCTAATTAGTCAACGTCGAGTTTGACTCGGAATCGAATATTAGTTCTTAAATACGATGAGCCGAGTTAATGAAGGTGATTAATAGATACGGCGTAATAATTAGTCTGTTGATTACAGCAGCGAAGAACTTTCCGGGTTTGTATATAGACGTGAACATAGAAATAGGTACGTAGCATATTGGAACAGAATTGAACTTCTGAAGCGAAATTATAGACGATTTCAAGAATAATTTAGGTGTCGTTAATGACTAGACGATCATCAGCGTAAAATAGTTGTGCATTTTAACTACGTAGTTTCGAGAATCGTTTTGAATATCTAATCTCAAGGCTGGCTAGTTCTTCACGGTTTGGCTCAACTGAGGTATGCTACAGGCATGATATTGCTATCCGAAATGTTGACCTTAATAGTCTCAACGATGTACAACTATAATAAATTATAATATAGAATTTATATACAATCTCGATGGTCCCAGAGTCGAACCTTGAGCCGTATTTTGCACACGTGGATGAGAACAGACAAGAAATTTCGAATCAATCGACAAAATCTGCCATAAAATTTTCAATCTTGATTTATTAAAAAATAATAATTTTTCGAAAATTACTTAAACTTGAAATAATCGATGAAGTTTTCTATCGTACATGAAATTGCCGATGAATGAATTTAGTAGAAAATTTATACAATAGATGAGAATGAATTGTGGAAAGTAATATTTATACTGCCGAACCCTAACCGAAGAGAAACACGCATGCAGACAAAAGCACTCACGCACGGAGTTGTACTTTATGGAAGCACCTCGACGCGGTGTGCTCGGTTAATTTAATTTTCACGTAAGTACACATATGAAGGTTCAATTAGCAAATGCTTCGGTAACGAACGACCGGATCATGTTTCTAAACTCACATCACCACGTTTCCGTCTCATTTATCACTGATTAAGAGAAAATTAAGTTTTTCTAACAAAAAAAAGAAAAGAAAAAAGACTTCCAGAATGTCTTTCCTCTGCGCTGTATTTCCGACTTCAACATTTTACCAGATGGGATTTTCTCTCTCACGGTTTCAGAATTTTCATCTTCTCAAAAAATAAATAAATAAATAAACCTTTTATGTTATCTAAGAAATGATCTCAAGAGACTCTCGTCGCGTTCCCAGGCGACTCTCAAGATATTGATAATCAAAATTATGAGAAAAATTATGAAAAACTCGAGTGATCGACGGTTTCTCACATATTTTGAATTTTTCCTAATATTTCTTTTTTCTTCTGATTTGTGAATAAATATTATACGAGCTGCTAGTTCCATTTGTCATACGGTCGCGTGAATTTCAAACGACATTCCAGTATATATCTAGCTGTAAAAATAATATAACTGCGGCAACACCCTACTTTAACTGACGAAAACGACGAGACTTGGGGAGTCGCCCTGAGTGCGGTACACGCTAGCTTTATTCGCTTGGGGAAAATATACCATGCAACACGCAAGGGTAAAACTCCTAGGCCAAAGTTAGGTACTGACACAGAAGAGTGGAGCACACATATATATCCATATATATATATATATATATATATATATATATATATATATATATATATATATCTATATATATATTACGATTTGTAGAAATGTATTGGATAGAATTTACCCCGAGCTCACGAGAACAAGGGTGAATTCATTACCAACACCCGACGCCATAATGATCGTCTATCTGTACGTGTCTAATTTTTGAAAAAATTCATTTTTTTTTTTTAACAGACCTCTGTCTTCTTTCAGAACAGTTTCTTTCTGTTCATTTTCAGTTCTAGCTGTTTAGCGATGAAACTTGATTTCGAACGAATTTTGCCTATAACATTTTAATGATATAATTTTATGAAGAATAATTTCGAAACATAATGATTACTATTTTTTATTTATTTATGTATTTTTATTTTCTTTTAGCTAAGCATTATGTACACACGTATTATATCTTCTCCTTTTCATACACGTGTGTGTTTTTGTCAATTAAGTTAATCCGAGGGCGGTTCTTTATCGTTGGTAATAATTAGTGCGCTGATTTCACTTCAGTTGAGTTTATTTTCGTTCTGAACTAATGTAAGTAGTTAAGTCACTTGCCTTGAGAAATACAGGGGAAATAATTAAGTGCTGCATCGTGTAAAGAAGAATAAAAGTTTTCATTCCATATATATAATATATATTTTTTCTCAATTATTACTGAATTCATTCTGGCGTTTTTTTTTTTTTCAAATTATTGGAGAAATTGTAGTTACGGGTAAAGAAACGCGATAAATAACCGATATTATATTCAGACCGTAAAATTTATCATCACCTAATCATGCAGGTGGAAATTTACTGACTAATTTATGCACCTATATACCTATGCGGTAATAAAACAAGGTTAATGAATTCTCATTTTTTCATCCGTTTTCAAATCCTGTCACGCAGTTATTACATCGTTAATATCGGTACGTAATACTACATATAATTCAGAACTTTGTCGAAAGCTTCATTATTGTCATATTACATATTAATAATTGTTTTCTGTATAATAGAATAGCGGTAATGACTCTCTGACGCGATTGAAGCATGCGACGACTTGATGCTGCACACGTAATTCAATGATTAGATTTGAATAGTTTTTATCAGTTGTTGAGGCATGGCTGAATATATAATGTAAGTCTCGTAATATTGCGAAAAACTATCAATTAACAACTTGAACATTCTATTTTTCCTTGTATTATTTATCAGAAATGAAAATTTCGGTTCCTCTTCAACTATTTCAATTATTCTGTACAGGTATAAGGTCTGAATAGGTATGTAAATAGAACCAATTTAACTTTTCTTCGAAAATAAAGAAAGGCGAAATTTAACACTAGAGGATTACCTCAAATTACTTGAGAAGCACCTGCAGCCAGTTTCCGGTATTAATCAGCGTTATTTCACGCGCTGCGTATACCTGGGTATTGTCTGACAATTAGAACTTTAGAACCGTACATATACAACCTCGAAAATTCTCGGGATTTGAATTTACGAAGAAAATTTCGCATGTTTCTATTTTACAAAATAAAAATAAATAAATAAAAAATAAAAAATCTATTTAGTAGTGATAAAAATTGGTTTCGAAAATTTGAAAAGCTACATTTTCACGAAACACCCCGGAGATGTGAGGAAATATATGTACATACTATATGCATATATACCAAAGAAGGAAGAGGAAACTGAAAGATTTTACGAGCTAACACGCATACAAGCTGAGGCAAACAGGATGTGCACATATTATGTATGTCTAGTATATTATATATAGTTACACTCTATCCTGCCTGATCGTGGTGTTGCTGCTGTTGCTTGGTACCTATACTCGCTTGCTGCAACAACCACTACACCTACCATAAATAATAAGCCTGAGTAGTGGGTACGTTTGTATATTATAACGAACGGAGAACAAAAAAAAAAAAAAAGAAAAATAACCCAGTGGCGCTCAAATGGCGAATAAAAATATTCAAACTTTTAAAAATATTCGGACGAGGATTGAAGCGGCGTTGATATATTTTTATTCTTCAATTAAATAAAACAAAAAAAAAAACGGAGTTCTTGGTCAAATGTGGAAGAACAACACTTGGAGGACCGCGGAGTGACTAGAATTTATTGTTATTGATTTAATTAACACTCGAACTTAACGATTTCAACTGTGAGAGATGTATAAATATCTTTTAATGACGAAAGATATCGTCAACTATTGCATTATAGACTGACGCCGGCGACTAGGTTATAAATACATTAACCTAGTGTCCTCTTATGCTGGAGATGGCCAGGATGACTGATGGGTACTTTATGCAGACATAAAACGTTTGAATTGAAGAGCGTTTATTCGCTCAATGACATCTGTAAGGATCTAAAACGCGAAGAAGGTTGTAAGCCACCAACGAAGTTTAAGAAATGAACAAGAATAGTACCTACCTATAGTTTCATCGAAGCGAAAAGGACTGCATTATAAATAAATAAATAAATAAATAAATAGATTCATAAGTTTGGGTTTATCTTTTCACTATTTTTTCGAGCATATAAAATACGGAACTTAGTACATATGCTCGTATATAAGAAATGTTGAAATAATTGCGGGAAGTTAAACTCCGCGCGATTATGAAATCGGTAGAAAATTTTATCGCAATGTTTTAAAGTGCGAATGAATAGTATCTCAAGGACGTAGACGACGGTTAAACTCTTGTTGTTAACTTATGAGAGACCGTTGCCACGGACGACCATACCCCGCGTGTATATTATATTATGTATCCTTATGATTTATGAATGACTGAAACCGCCAACAGCATGCCGTATCGTATAATGACGACTGACTGACACCTGAGGGGTCTATGACGGATCGGATCATTTTTTATTCTTTCTCTTTTTACCTGTGTACACGCGGCGTTCTTTCGTCTATTATTAACTATAATTCTTGCCTCAAACTTATTTCCCGTCCCCTAGGTGTGCAATAATTAACGCGATAATCAGTCATCGGTGTTTATATTATTATCTTCTAGATAACGTTTCTTTTTTTTTTACCTTCTTTCATTTTTCTTTTCACACAAAGACATAAGAGTTTTGCTTTATTTGTGATTAGGAATCGACGCTAGTTTATTGACTAATTTCTAAAGCGAGAAATTCAGCTTATGGTAGAAATTAGAAAATTCTTAGACTTACGTACCGTTGACTGATATTTTCTAAACACGTTTCCTAAAATCGATTCAATTACATCCAGGAAAGTTTAATCGCCGTAATATACTTCGACGTGCTTAAAACTCATTTTCTTTTCTTTTCCTTTTCTTTACGTAACTCGTTAAACTACCGAAGATATCGATCAGATGTTATTCGGTAGAAGAATTCCCGCCACGAATTGTTCGCTCTTCTTTCGTCAACATCAGATTTTACTATCTCGTCAACTCTCGGCCTCAAACGAACCGCACTGAGAGTAAGTAATACGATGTGAAATAGTAAACAGGGACGTAACATATGTAGTAACAACATTGTAGTATCGATATACTGAAAGTTCGTTGTCTCACGATCAGATACGTACGAAAAGAAATATTTTCTTTCGAGGATTTGTGTGAATTTGAATGAACGAAGAGCTGAGGATGAACAAAAAAAAGAAACAAAAGGGGAGAAAAATTATACAGTTGAATATTCTTCCCGCAGGCGAAATTCATTGTAGTTATTGTTATTTTTGTTATTACAATAATTCAACAAAAATGTACAATGTACTGACCAGTTTTTTTTGGCACAATACAAACGTAATGAAATATATACGTGTATATAGGTATGTCTCAGTTTACGTAATAAAAGAAAAAAGAAATTGCGAACATCCGTCCGACCGAGCCTACAATATAAACAAACAATGCTTGTCCTCGAAACTTGAACGTCCCAAACGTTATTCTATCTACTACCACCTGCTGAATTGAACCGAACGTTACGGGTGAGAAATTGGAATAATTTTATGCCTGGATTTTATCGCTCAATTATTTGTTTCATATCCTATTAATGAAATGAAAGAAAATTTATATCCCATGTCGAATAGACAGATTATAAACGTATATCAGGGATACGTTGAATATTAGTACTTAGTGAGTAGAAAGCAGGATGGAAAAATGATCCTTTATAATCTTGAAACTAAAGGTCAGGTAAGTATTGAAGTGTACATAGTAGACTTACCGGCAATCCTTAGAACAGCTCGGTCTGCTGGATCCAGCTGCAGAATGCTTAACGGCTTATCCTTAGCCCATTCCTTCAAGCTTCCATCCAGCTCGAACTCCATCCTTATAGATATTATTTATCAACGATTAAACAACCACCGAAACACTGAACTGAATATAATCGATCACTCCTGCGCTACGTAATCACTAATCATCTCTAAGGATCACACGCGATCCCGTTAACCTCTGTTCATTCATAGTGCCGGTCGATTAATTTCGACACCTGGCACTACTGCTCCATTAGGTAGAAAGGAAGGAAGGAAGGAAAGAAAATAATTAGGTAGGTTATAACGCCGGCTGACAGAACAGACACAGACTTAACACGGTTAGCAAAATACGATGAATTCAATTTGATTATCGAATGTCACGTGGACGCGATTGGAACGCGTGATATTACAGGTCTTTATTTATTCATCTGTTCATTTGTTTATTTCCTTACTCACTTACTTGCTCGTTTATTAGCAAGAGATTTTGCTATAAACGTTCCAACGAGCCGCAGCCAAAGAACTAAAATGCACTCAACCACCCAGCTAGAGCAGCGCGACTCGTGAGTCGACGTGAGGCGCCTTCTTCCTGGTCCCAACGCAGTTAAGGCTGCGCGTTTGTTTATTGGCCAAACGCCGGCGCGTGGTTTATGAACCGGCCGCTAGTTGCGCTAGAGGTTCTCACGAGGCGCTATCGCTATACATAATACATGCGATGATGCGAGTGCCGCACGTCTTGCGACGATTCTACAGGCGTCACACCGTCGTATGACGGCGACGGCGTTGTTTGTATTTTTTTTTTGAAAATTATTATTATTTTCTTTTTTTATTCAATACTTTTTGAAGCGTTTAGAAACCTGGTTAGAGAGAGAGAGAGAAAGAAAAAACAAGGCTTAATACACGCAGCTGAATTAACTAATAATTTGTTTATTTCTTCTCTTTTGTCATTCATATATAATATATACTTTAGATTTTATACATGATTGCGAGTGGGCGACGATCATTAGATTTAGTTTTTTCAAGTAGGTTAGAGATATGTATACGTGGAGAGCATGCGTTCGAAATAATTACGTCACTGACAGATTCACGGTGCATGTATTGTTGTTACTCGGAGCTCGCGCGACCCACGTACTAAATAATTCTTTCAATTACTCTTTGTTCGTACCGAACCGACCCGTTTCCGTAACCGAACAAATCTGTCGAGAGATAATATGTATAGATTGCGCGAGCGGGTCTTTTGACAATTAGTTCATATACCGCGGTCGACGAAGTCCCGACTTCTCAAAAAATTATTAATCTACAAAAAAATGACACGTCGTCAAGTATCTAGATGCGGATATCATTTCAATCGAATGATTCACACGCGACGGTTTCTCTGATTCACCGAATGTACCATCCTGAATTGTTTTATTTTTTTTATTTTTTTTCAGTTTTAGAAAGGAGAAAAGCTCAAGCATTTATTATTCATGTATAATTTGTTTATTTATAATATATTGCGAGGTGCACCGGTCACTTTGCGAATTACGTAATACATAAGAACCTGTATGTACATACATACCTATAGAACTATTATCTAACGCTGATGCAGCTACCGATATAATTACTACTGCGGTGGCAGTTTTCTTCGATACTCGACGCTATTGATTGAGTGCAAATTGATTCTGCTTCGTTTGTTTTTTCTATCTAATTGCGAATATTGTTGACTGTATAGAGCTTATAGGCTTTAGAAGATGACTACGTGGCTGTCGGAGAATACGATTAGCGGAGAAATATTTCGCATAATAATTTAAGTCAAGATTGACATTAATAGTAAAATAACTAAGAACAGTATTTACAGCGAATAAGAGTTCAATTATTTCTAGTCTATTTGTCAAGCAAGATCTAAGACACTTGGAATAATAATTCCGATGACAAACTCGACGTATAAAGCTTCAATGAGATCGGAGTTATCCGGGTTATCGCTTAGCGTAATTTTAAAGAAGTTGTAAATAGAAACGCAACTGCACGATGACGTTTCGTGACTTGATCATCTGATGGTAGAAAGCAAAAGGAGTAAAAATCAATGTCTACCGGTTCAGCACTTCACGTATATGATCACCATGACCCGTCAACTCGGCCCGGGCTACGTTAAAAAGACACAAATTTATTAACCGCACACTATTTTTCGATTGGGAAATTCCTTATCAGTTATCACAGCAAGTTTTACGTCAGAAATGCGACCCGGTTACTTCTACAGACGACGCGCCTAGCAGACGGCATTTTGGCTCTTACGCGTCGAACAGCCCGATCACCCGACCTCTTCCGGACATTCACGAACTTGAAAGCCGTGTTTACCCAACTAAAATTCGATATATGATTATATGTATGACAGCGGCCTATATTCGTCGCGATTTTTCTCCCCGAATATTTTCTCTTTCAGATTGACATTATTCTATTCATTTTATCAGATTGATACGTATATACTTTAGATCAATGTATTATTATACGACTCAAACGCGCTATAATCTTATCTAACAAATCGACCACATTACGATCTAACGTGGAATTTATATTCTTATCTGAAAACAGTCGCTATACACGCGTCTGTACTATAATGTAACAAGCGTCATATCACGACAGCTGAAAATATAGACGAATGTTAATTAGTTCTACTTCATTGGCACGGAATATATAGAATGAAATAATATATAAGGAACTAAATTTAACTTCGTAATTAAGACTGGACATTCTTTTCTATTTTCAAATGCCCATTCGTGGGTGAAGTTACGACGTTTCCACGACTGTCACGCACTTGTCAGTCGCGCATGGGATCATTAATGTTCAGTTTTATTAGATGGAGGGTTTCTATTACCGTATTAAAAATCGGAAGAAAATATTTCTGGAATTCATTTTCAATTCCAAATATACAATAACATGAGATTAGCCTATGCTTCACTTTTTATCTCAATGTTTCGTGTAAATAGAATGAGATCAGATGATGCGTGCATAATTACCGCGATCATCGAAATAATTCGTAAACATCAAACCGTAAACTGTGTTACGCGGCCACGCAACTCATTGCAAGAATATTGATCATTATTCATTATAATAAGCGAGAATAGCTCAATTATATGTGTAGCTAGCTGTATATATATATGCATTATGTTTTACAAACAAAGCTGCAAATGTTTAAAAATATCGGATAAGATTATTTTACGCACGTGCCTCTCTCCGATAGCAATTTCTTTCTAAACGATCCCAGCTGTACAGAAATTGCATCAAAATCATTTAACGAATGAGTAATGAAGAATAATTAATAATCAACGATGCTTTATCTTTATTTTTCACTAATTTTTTAAACCCCTATATAGTTTTATGACATCAATTTATTTCAAAACATTATAGAAGTTGAATAAAATGTCTTATATCACTCGGAAGATGAATTACGGTCATTTATACTGTGTGCAACGTTTACTTTCCGTGTGCAATTCACCAATAGCTGCATATTACATTTACCGTCGCGTTTCAAGTGCCAATAAGTCCGATGTGAAGAGTTTTGAACCATTTCATCAGAATTGTAATTTACTTTCTCCTATCCCCATTTTATTTTCATTTTTCGTACGTGTTAGTAATTCAAAAAAGCTACAGGTATCTGAGATTGATTATTTCTCGCTAGAACGGCATATTCGTTTCGCAACTCGCGTTTGAAACAATGTTTCGGTCGCAGAATTGCTCAACACGGCATTGACCTTAACGCGCACAATTCGATTTAGGGGCGCGAAGTTTTTAAATATGAAAAGAATTCATTCGACGTCTAAGACTCCACCTACACGATACTCGAAAGAGAATCACAACGAGTTTACAAATTAGTCACGACATCGTGGAACGGATCGACACGACATCAGAGCACGACAAATTGACGGGTGGAATAGACTCGGATCGTGGTCTCAAGCCAAGTTTAATAACACATAGACGTACTTTCTGTACATTTCTATTCCCACGAGACATTCGCGGAGCAAGAAATCTCTGACATCCTTATTGCTGATTGTTACGATTCACAGAGCCGACAGATTGACGATAATGTAATAATTAATAAAAAATCAAAATAAATTAATTGAGAAAAAAGCTTTTTGCTTTATTGCATCATTATTATCATTCACGTATGATAATACGGGAACGGTGATAGCGTTTTCAGGTAAATATACTCGGACGATGAGGTAAAAATCGTAAAATATAACCCAGCTGCGGTTGGTGTGTAAATGAGTGGAAGGTGTGAGATCATATCTATAAAAGGCGCTTTCAACCTTACAAACTATGTATTATTGTGTCCCCTCGGCAATGTCTTGACAACCTTCGTTGGCACTTAATATTGGTTGATGTCACGACTAAAATAAAATATCCTGACACCGTTACCACATCAGATTATTTCCTATTCTAATTTCCGCGTCGTATATCGAATCTCCCTATTAAATATCCGTTTTCATTACGATCAACCATACTCAACAGTATCATATATACGGAATATATTCCCAAGTCCATCAACATACCCTAGTTATCTCCCGTGACACTGATCTTCATATTATTTACACCAAACCGTCAATTATATTAATAGAAATTCATCATTATGCAATGCACAGATTTCCATTTAATTATACCCAAGATTCTGTGAAAACGCTATTACAGAAACGAAGAGAGAAAAAGGGGAAAACATTTTTTTTATCTCAATAAAAAAATTTCAATTTATTTCTTCAATTAAAATATAAAGTTTGTATATATATGTAAATATGGCAGAATGACTAGACGTTATATAACTATTTAGAACTATAATCATCATACTATACAACTAAGGGACGAATTTTTCATGATTTTCTAACACCTTATATAATTTATGGTCCTAAATTCTAAATTCGTTTTCATCAAAAGCGTATATCCGATGAAACGGTAAAATCGCGTCTATTAGAGCTTTAAACTTCATTCAGACAATTTGATATGTCTTAGTTTTGACCAGACGCTAATTTCTTATACTACAAGCTAGATTCTTGTCTTTTGTTTCTTCCCATTTAGCGACCCGCGCTTTTCCTAGTTGCATTACTGAGCGGCGTGATTACCAAAGTATAAGATATCGAACGTAAGATTTTCATCTGAACAGTCTACAGCTAGTTATCGCTAATATCTGCAGGAAAAGCCGAGAAATTCGAGACTAGAAGCCTTTGAGCACTTTATAACAATATCATGTATCACTACGAACTTCTAAAAGTCGTTTTTTCACTCCAGCGACGATAAATAAATCTCTAATCTACGTGTAAATATATTCTACTTGTACCTATGCGCGTTTTATCTCTTCCACACAACGGATAATAACGCGACGAATTCTCTAAGAATAATTATTCAGAGCTAGTACTGATTGAACTTCGATGCTCCACCTTGATTTTTAAATATTGTAAATTTTCGTGTTTTTCAATACATCTTTAACTTTCTTTTCTCCGCTTGTAGCCGCTCGCCATACTAGCTCCAAGTTATCCTGGGTCGCGTATTTTTCTCTCTGAAGTTTGCCTATGACTTCTTCCTTTTGTTTTAGTAATTGCTTGAGACGTTGAAGCTCGCGTTGATATTCTATCTTCATTTGATCCGCACCCACTTCTTGACTTTTTATGTGCTTTTCCACAGTCGCCAGTTGTTCTTTAGCTCCTGCTTGCACGCTCTGAAAATACAAGAATGTGGAAAGATGATCAGGTGCTGATCACAGCGCTTCGAATAACTCGAGTGCGTTATTCGCCATTTTATACCGCACCTTTATTTGGTTTTTCAAGTTCCCCATTCTATGGACGATATTGTCACCTAGAAACTGATAATTTTCGTTTTCTTTTTCCCTCTCCTTCAGAGCGAGTAATAATTCCTGATTTTCTCTCACTAATCTCTCTTGTTCCCTGGCTAATTCTTCACAATATCCAGTCGTTTTATTCAGTTGTCGTTTCAGCGAATCACGAGACACTTGGATGGAGTACATTGAATTTTGCAGATGTTCTAATTTGTGCTGTGCTCGTCTGAAAACAAGAAAAACTCATGAAACCAGAGTGGATCTAATTGTTTCAGATTTGATGCCCAAAATTGGCTTTTCGAATGCATCTAAAACTCAATTTTCAAGACTTCAAACAGAGCGATAAACAACTTGCTTTAAATTCTTTTCCAACGTTTTTGAGGACATTTTCAGCTGATCTCTTTCAGCCGTGATTGTAATCAACTGTTTCTCGTTATCCGGTTGAGTTTCTTCTAAATATTTTATTCTGTTGCTTAGTTTTTGCTTTTCAAGTTCATACTGACTCTTCAGTTCCTCGAATAGTCTCTTGCACTCTTCGACAGCAGCAGTGTGAACAGAAACTGGCATAGTTCGTTCATTGTTGTGTTTCAATTTCTCGTAACCTTCGTATAGAATTTCATATTTCCCTTGAATATTACTAAGCTCTGATTTACAAGCGAGAAAATCTTTGTGTATTTTCTCATTATCTCGCGACATTGATTCAACTTTTTGTTCATAGACCGCATGAATCTCCAATAACTTCTGTTTTTGCAGTGAAACTTGTTTTGCAAGAAGATCATTTTGGTCTTTTACTACTCCAGCATCTTTGCTAATTTCTTCAATCTCTTCAGCTTTCCTCTTCATCTGAAATGAATAAATTGATGAATAGAACCAAGAAGATTATTGAAAGAAAGAGCAACAAAATAGTGCAAATTCCATCTCCATACCTTAAAACTCATCTCCTTTACTTCTTTATGCAACATTTCATTCTCTGTAATCACGTCTTTACACCGTCCTCCAAACTCCTCAATTTCTCTCCCATATTTTTTGATAAGTTCGTCTTTCTCGCTCAAATTTTCTTGATAAGCATCCAGCAAGGGTCCAAGTGCATGGATATTAACTCTGCCCCAAGATTCGACCATTTTTGAATTATCAACATCGTCTTCAACAGCAGTTTCACTTCGTTCTAATCCGTTGCGGTTATCTCTCCTCAATTTATCCTGATATCTTTCAATTTCTACATTCAGTTGATAGACCAAGTTCTTCAACAGCCTCAGGTCTTCCGTGAGCTGCAAGTTCTCAGCTTTCAATTTCTGACTGGCGATTAAAAGCCCGTTTTTCTCCTGCTCTACACCTTGAACAAATTCAGTCAGCTCTTCGTGGTGTATATGCAATTGTCTGTAATCGGTTTCTCTCTGGTTGAAAAGCTCCTTAAGTTTTGCATATTCATTGTTTAATTCTTTGCAGACAGCCTCCATCTTCTGATTCTTATTGCGAAGTTTAATTATCAAAGTTTCTTTGTCCTTCAGGTCTTTAGTCGTACCTGTGGGTCCGAATATCACAGTATTAGACTTTCTAGATGTAATGAATATAAGCAGAATATACAGATAAACGTAAAGGACATCAACTGACTCTGTTGTATACCAGAATCGCCTGCCGATAATTCAAGCTTAGATGCTAAGGTTTGATTTTCTTCTAAAAGACGTTGTATTTCTCTTTGAAGATGCCGTTTGCTTTTGCTTTTTGATATCGTCAGAGCCTTATCATCGTCAGGATTCACCTCCTGCGTATCATTAGACAATATTTTAGACTTCGAATTATATCTAGGTCTAGAAACATGCTTGTGTCGATGTCTGGGTCCGTGGACCGGCTCTAAATCCATAACATCGCAGACAGCCGCTCTGTGTTTACTGTGCTACAAGATGAGTAAAAAATAAAATAAAATTACGGAAAACAAGAAGAGGTCGAAAAAAAGAGATAATAATCATACGATATTATAATAATGAAATTTGAGACTTATTCTGCGTGTAAAACTAAGTTCGATAATCCTAACCTAAAAAAACGCGGCTTTTGTACCTCGATGGCATATCTATGTCATGAATGAACACGAGTTTGATTTTTAGGCTGCATAAATTACTTCATGATAAAGAATCAGAGATCTAAAAGCAGGCTTACCTGTCGCCCGGGACGTTTTTCGGTGGAGACGTCAAAGTTAGTGACAGATGCTCCGTAGAAATATGACATGTTATGATCATCGATAGGAGTTTTATAGAGAGAGATGAAACGTGATTAGAAGTAGTCCAGCTCTGGCTAACTGATATGAGAATTTTGTGTAAAGTATCAGCGTAATTTTAAAAACTTTGAAGTTTCGTTCTATAGGTTAGCAAAGGCTTGACGGGTTTGTTTATGTATTTTGACGTTTCGTATCTCGTAGCTACGCTCGCCGACTGTCGCGCTCATTGGGGGATATCCTGAACTAATTCATGCGCTGACCTATTTGATTTGAATTAATCGTGGTCACGTTCCAATATGTTTGATACTTATGTAAATAAAATGGAATTTTTTTTATCACTTAAGCAATATTGCATTATTCATTGCACTTATCTACCTGCTTCCTGCTACGACAATCCCTCATACTACGTAGTTTGTCTCACAAAAATTGAAAACGACGTTCATCGGAGTTGAATACAAATTACCGCCACATTCTATTTTCATCTTACTGTTTCATTATAAAGGAATTATCGCATGTTCTTTTTTATAGTTATTGATAATTAGATGAATTGTTAGTAGGATATAACTATAATGAAAAGAATTCGAGTATGACCTTAGAGTTTTTAACTTGACCTAAAATCTCGCGATCTATAAGATAGCAAATTGCGTAATTATGATACACCTGTTTTTCTCGAGAATTACTTACATGCAAATATTTGTGGCCTAATTAACACCCAAATTAATACTCTGGGTATTGTAAAGATAAGCTCATAATTTGCAAGTACAACGCCTATATATGTGTTCCTCTGGAATGAGAATAGGTAATTCCATTTGATGTACGAAAATTGAAATTGTAGAGTATCAGATGCTACAATTTTACGGATAGCTTGCAGGTTTGAATAATATGACGGATGTACTTCATCTTTTTGTAACATAGATAGTGCAGAATATCACTACGAGTAATGAAGGAAAAACTGATAACACGTATCGCATATATGTTATATGTACTTGTCATATGACGCAGTTTCCTAATTTGAGAGTCAACCGACCATGCACAAGCACAATCTCCAGTGCAAATAATTTTACGGGTCGGAGTAGAATGCAGAACAAACACAAAAAGTTTTCGGTTATTCGGTGTCGACGCATTTCATGTCATTTACCATCGATTGGGTTGATAGAAAGTTATTTCTATCGATATTGAAATAACACTTCACTTGTGTGTTGATCTATAACGATATAAATAATTTCTTGAATAAAATTTCCGCATATTCTATAAGTTACTACAGGAATTATATATATATATATACTAGAGCCGGAGTGGTAACTATTTTTTCGTATTATCTAAAGTAGGGCTTAACAGGGAATCAGACGTATTTGAATATTTAAATTTTGACGGACCATACGCCTGCGATGACCCAGCTGAGGCTTTCTAAAAATGATTGATCGAAGAATTGTCTTTCTTCGGATAATTGATACGTGAACTAAATTATTCTTTAGTCAATATTGTTGTATGCCTATTCGATCAGAAGGCCGTATTATTGAATTTTTGGTAAACATAATTATGCGATTAATGGTAATTAATGATATGGATCCAGTGCGATCATTATTTAAGCAAAACAATTCGAATTAATTTATCCAAACTAGGTCAGTCGATTCAGCTAACCAGATCCCAAATGGCCCGTTTTTACGGAGCGCGTAATTAGTCGAAGACTATTTTGCAGAAGCCTAGATAATTCCATTTTTTGTCAAAATTGAGTTCATGTTTTTTTAATTAAAACTCAATGATGATCAAGTATTATTTATTTGTTTATTTTTTTTGATTACCCAAAAATTTGCAAAGATTGAATGACCCGGTTATGTTCCGGCACTCACAGTTTGGGGTACACTCTTAAAAGTTACTTGCACATCTCGCAGCGAGATTATTGAATGGAATGAAGAAGAATCGATGATATCTAAAGTAAAAGGTGAACATCCACTCTAGGGACTCGATGTATGACTTCTTAAGTTTGGGTATCGACGTACAAATTGCTTGAGTAGCAATTTATAGCAATTCTTATCTGACGTCGTGGTCTTTGAGTAAAAATAAGAAAAAATCTCGAATCGGAGTTTAATATTAAAGCCGGTTTGTCAAAATGCATTTCCGAGCATTTCTGCGAAGAGGCCAATGACACTTAGCATTTGTTGAATAAAATCATAAAAAACAACTAAGTTTATATCATACTTGCGTCGTCTCGTATTTATCTAATCACGTGCACTGGCAGGTGGGGATCCACATTTTTTCAGACCACTTTTCGAGTGTGGATATTTTTTGCTCGCACCTTATTCGCGGTATTTTAAAGGAGGGCTCTATTATAAAAACATGGACCTATATGCGCAAGTGTTATCAGTGCCTACAGTTTGCATGCTACTCGTATAATATGTACAGGTGTTTCCTGGCTATAAGAACGACGGTGGTATTCAAAACCACGGCAGTCGCGTAAAGTACAACAATATCGTAAGATGAAAAGTGAGTAATTTGTTCTGATAGTTCAAAGAAGTCGACTTAGGATCATTGGAATTGAAAAATATTCCGAACGTTACCTCGATATTTCTATTTTATTTCACATACTCGTCTCGTAAGATATTCTATACAACCCGCTGTGCAGTTTCAAATTGAGAGAAATTCTTCGCGATTGAGTCTATGCATTAGGATAAATCGATTGTTGACTTTGGGTGTGGTTAGAAAAATGAATTATTCATCATCTTAGAACCCAAATTCTAATCGGTGTCATTTCTGTGAGTCGATGAATTCCGTAGTTCCACCGAATCAAAAGGAATTCGTGAGAGTAGAATGTTACATGAACCTTTATAGTAGGTTTAAAATTGTCATTTGAATGTATCGTCAAAGTCATTAAATCCTGCCAACGTGAACCTTGTAAAACAGTTCATTCCTCATATTTTTGTAATCAGTCTAGAATGTTTTGTAACATCAGAAGAACGCCTCGATTTTTAATGATTCATAATTTTCACAGTTACAACATTTATATGATATTTATTTTCCGATGTTTCGCGTGTAGTATATTCGTAGCATCGAGCAGAAATGTTTCGAATTGAGGCTTTTCGAAACATAGCAATTATAACATTTTCAACAATATGCACCAGTGAATATAGGTGAAATATACGTTTTTCCGTCGAGATGAGTGTTTCGTTATAGATTGCACTTGTGAGTTAGGTGTCTATAATTTTTCTGTAATACGAAATCGATTCGAATCCGGGATGCTGTCGGTTGAATTCAATGTTACGGGTCATTATTATACAATCGATAAAAAAAGAACCCATCGCATAGACATTAGAAATGTTAATATTTCAAAAGGGAATGTAACTTTTTTGTCATGTTACGGTAACAACACAGAAATGTGAAAAAATAAGAATTATAAAAATTTGCAAATCGTGCAACGTTACAATTGTGACGTTTTTGTAAAGTTACTGTTATGTTTCAAGTCGTTTAATAATCAACATTGACTGCGGATATTTGTTGACATAATACTGTAGTTTGCAGTTTGCAGTTGCAGTATTATGTTATCAACTATTAATCATTTATGTTGGGCTTCCGAAGCACGACGGTATCATCTTTAATTGTTCAATGAGGATAAATGACTTAAATGCAATGCTGCAGAAATTTTATCGTACATTATATAACAGATGTGAGGTGTTTCTACGCACATTCGTATATATTAGAATAATTAATCAAGTATCCATTTATTTCGAAAATTGGAAAATGAAGAAAAATATGAAAAAAAAAACGCTGAGAACGTTGCACAGCTTTGACATTGGAAAAGACCATTAAACTTGCGTTATATGTAATTGTTTGTGCAGATGGTTGAAGATCGCGAACGCGATTTCAGAAACAAACTACTTTCTTATCTGGCTGGTAAATTGTCAGTAAAGACATATTTATATGTTTGCAAATGCTAATGGCACAGGCAAGACTCCTACACGTGCCTGAAATAATGGCTAACTTTACGTCAGTGTAGCGAATTTCGGTTGACTTCGAAATGGAAATATCATTACATTTCTTTTTACAGAATACTTGATACTCGTGGCCCTTGTGGCTGCCTTGACGAAGACAACCTGGGCTATAGATGCGGGTTGTGACTTCTATCAGGATGTAGTAGCTGGAACCACATACTACGTTTACAATTCCGAATACCCTAACTCCTACACTGGAGCAAGATCGTGTCGATGGTTCGCAAGGAGTACTACAAACGTCAGGCTGAACTGCCAGATCTTTTCACTTCCAGCTGTGAGCATGATTGCCGTTGTTTAAAATTGCAAAAATGTGATCCTGCCCTGCGCACGATCTACCGCAGTAATTTAGCTATCAATAAAATCGATCAATTTTTTTTACTAAGTTTGTATCGCCAGTTTAACCTGGCGCTATAGTAAAATCAAATAAAGTCAGAAAGTAAAGACTGAAAACTGTTCTCCCCGCACAGAGTTCTAATTGCATTAGGGATAGACTCTCCGTCTCTCCTACTGGCAATCTTCAGCTAACTGATGCACAGAACTATTGTGGTACCGGAACGTTTAACATTACATCGACTGGCAATAGTCTGAACATCGTTTTCACGGCACTTAGTGGTACCACCGGAGGTAGATTCCTCTGCAGTCTCCAAGCAACCGCAACCACCGTCCCGACCTGTAATTGCGGATGGAAGAAACAGGTAAAATTGTTGAATTTAAGCTCAGTGGTTGAGTTGCTGATACTTATCATTGTATTCAAATCTATGAGTGTGGAAAAAATTGGAAACCTTGACTGATTATTCACACTGCGTCAATGCTATCTCGACGCACTCATTCCTGTTTAACTTCTATAGCTCAATGATTAATTAAAATTAATCTTAGCCAGTCTTGGTACAAAATCGAAAATCAGTTGACAAGGCATTGAAAATTTATTGATTAGAAAAATTGACTCGTAGACAAGAATCGTGGGTGGCGTGGCCACAGGTGTTAACGAGTATCCCATGATGGCTGGACTTGTCAACGGGCAACAGGGACTCGTGTATTGCGGTGCTACCATTATTTCAACGAAGCATGCTATAAGCGCTGCTCATTGTCAATTGGATATACCTCTCAATCAGATCGGCCTTTTAGTTGGGGATCATGATACTACTACTGGTGAGTATTTTAATGTAAGACTCGATATCCGCGAGTCAGGTGTCTGGCACTTGGATGAAAGTTGGCATTCAGTAATTCATTGAAAAGTCATTGTCAGATTCATCATCCATAGACACAATATTTTTATACTTTAGGGATGCTTATCCCGAGTTTAATATGATAAATTAAACGCGAGAGTTTCGTACTGAAAAACCTAAAAATATGCTTAGGGGTTGATACGGCTGCTACATCACTGCACCGTGTTTCCGGATATCTTACTCATCCATCGTACAACTCTGAGACACAGGCAAATGACATTGCCATCGTAACTGTGGTCGACACCATCGTTTTTACCATGGAGGTTGGTCCGGCCTGTCTTCCGTTCCAATATGCCTCCGCTACCTTTGCTGGGTTGAAAGTTGACGTTTTAGGTAAGTATGAGTGATTTAAATTACAACAATTTTTTGCTCTTCTTCCCAATTGTGTTGATCGATTATGCTCAAATCCAATATCCGATATTCAATTTATTCAACGCATTTCTATACCAAATTTTGTTGCAATGGGTCAACTCCGTTGGAATTTACTCAACGCTACAGCTTTATTTTAACATCAATTACAAAGCTCACACATCGAAGGTTGTAGGCCTGGGCGACTACTTTTCATTGTGAAATTCGATTTTCTTCCAGGCTGGGGAACCCTAGAATTTGCAGGAGCTAAGTCAGATGTCTTACAGAAGGTACAGCTCGACGTGACACAGATTTCTACTTGTCAGCGAGTATTTCCGGCAGTGACAACCAATCAAATGTGTACTTACACCCCCGGAAAAGACGCTTGTCAGGTAAGAACATGATCAGTTTGACCCGACGAATCAACATTTATGGTAAAACTTACATCCCAGTCAGTCAAAATTGGTAAAAATTTAAAAAACTACACACAATGCAATACTCTCATCATTGAAAATTTTTTGAAATCAGACTGAATCACGGACAAGATTAATCCGTTTGATTCTCATCAAATCTATTTCATCGACTCAATTCGCAGAAGTGAATTGAACATCATTTAAAATCGAAGTATTCGATCAACAAGTTGGATTTTTGAAACTAGTTCAGTCTAATTTTTTCAATTTATTACCAGCTTGCCCATTCTGAATGTTGAAGAATGATTCACCTTCTGAAATAAGTCCCTCTATTTGTCTTAAAATCATGTTTTTCCCAATTTTCAATTGCAGTTTGATAGTGGCGGTCCTTTGTTGTGGCAAAATCCAAATACCATGAGACTAGTGTTAAGTGGCATCGTTAGTTACGGAGAGGCTTGCGCTGACACTACGCCCGGTGTCAATACGCGAGTCGGTGCCTACATGAATTGGATTCTATCATCCACACCAGGTAAGATGAAATTCTGAGCATAAATTTTCCTGCTGAAAGATATTTATTCGCTTTTTTTCTTTCAATTTTCTGTCAATTTTTCCACAAACAAAATCAGGTAATTAATCACATTTCGTTGTATTTCAGGTGTCAATTATTGCAGACTTGAGTGAAAAGTCGCTCGTTATCTGCAGCTGCAGTTCCGAAAAACCTGTATGCATCTCAGCTATGGAAGTTGAAAAAAACTTTTCCAACAGTATAAATATATTTTGTGTACATATGAAGAGTTCAATAAAAATCTCTCTTGCCAATAAAATCGCTTTTCCGCCCAATTTTATTCATGCACGTATTCCATGCTAATATTGATACGCCTTGCCGTATGCAACTCGCATTTCAGTCATGTGACTCCCAACTTGAGATTCTGTGTAATAAGGCGGATGTGTTGCCTTGTGTCTTTCGACTCGCCTGATCGAAAAAGCTTCAAAGCTAAAAAGTTTTACCTGTAAAAATGATTTCCTAAAATATTTATTATCTTTATCTCTGTGGGGGATAACACGTTTCTGTAACAAATTCCACCGGCAAAAAAGATGTGATTACAAATTAAATTTCCGCAGCAGCCATCGCCCCATGCAGTACACTGTAATAAGAAAGGTGATAGTAAAACTCAAGGTGATACTCTTCGGTATCAAAAAATGTATCCAAAAATACCCGGGTGTGATCTGATTTTAGAAAATACGAAAAAATATATATTTACGCATTTGTGTTATTCTCGGTTATTCTGCATACATGATTTTATACTGTGATCACCAGCGAGTCCCTCAATTTTTTTTAGATTTAAAGATCAAGCCCGAAGGACACGAAAATCAGTATAGTTCTCGACCCGAATTTTATTCTGTCCACTTTATAACTGGACCTCAAGAATTGTCGAAGATGCATCGGAGTGTGCAGTGAATATTTTCATGACTACTTTTGTATGAAATATATTTTAAAATGAAATTTTGAACTGCAATTTCAATGGAATTGAGAAATGATATTGAGAAATCTTCTAATTCAATAATTTAACTCAAAATATAAATTTGCACAATATGTCTAACGTATTCCACCTTTTTATAACATAAATAATGCAGAATATCAGTACGACTAGTGATGCAGGAACAACTGATAACACTTATCGCATATGTTATATGCACAAATATGTTATACGACATGCAGTTTTTTAATTTGCAAATCAACCGACCATGCACACGCACAAACTTACGGCTGAAAATAATTTTTCATATCGAAGTAGAATTAAAAACAGAAACACAAAATTTTCCGTTTACTTGTCGTCGATGGAAATGCATCAGCAATATGTCATTTACATCGGTCGGCTTAATAGAAAATTATTTTTATCGAGATTGAAATAAAACTTATAGCTTGTGTTCATCTATAATGATGTAAATAATTTCTTGAATAAGACTTCTGCATATTCTCTAAGTTACAACAGGGATTATATACATGGAGTCCCATTTTTTGTTGAAGTGGAGTTCATGTTTTTTTTTTAATGTAAAAACATTGATGATCCGTTTTTTTTTTTGATTACCCGGAAATTTGCGAAAATCGAACTACCAGGTTTTGTTCCGGCACTCTTCCTTTATATGGGATGGTATCCGCTGACAGTTTGGCAAACATTCTCAAAATTCGCTGATACACTTCTCAGCAATTATTATTGAATGAAATGACGAAGACTAACGATTCAATAGAAACAAAATAAAATATGACCAAATGATGCCTTTATAGGTAAAAATCGATGAAATCTGAAGTACAAGATGAATACCCACTCTGTATGATCTGTGTGGACCTAGCTTAAATTCGATATATGACTTCTTGAGTGTGGGTATCGAAGCACAAATTGCTTGAGTAGCAATTCATAGCAATTCTTATCTAACGTCGAGATCGTTGAGTAAAAATAAAAAATCTCGAGTCGGAGTTTAATATTCAAGCCGGTTTGTCAGATGCATTTTAGAGCATTTTTGTGAAAAGGCCAATGGCATTTAGCATTTGTGGAATGAAATCATAAAAGACAACCTCTAGTCTTTACCATATATACTGTGTTGTTTCATGTTTATCTAATCACGTGCATTTCCACGTGGGGATCCGCATTTTTCAGACTACTTTTTAAGCGTCTGAATATTTTTTGCTCATACTATATTTGCGGTATTTTGAAGGAGGGCTCTATTGTAAAAACATGGATCTCTAAAATGCGCCAGTGTTATCAGTGCTTATAGTTTGCATGCTAGTCGTATACGTACAGGTGTTTCCTGGCTATAAGAATGACGGTGCACTTCAAAACCAGGGCAGTCCCGTAAAGTGCAAAGAAATCGCGAGATGACAAGTGAGTAATTTGTCCTGATAGTTAAAAAAAGTTGACTTATGACCATTAACATTGAAAAATATTCCGAACGTTATCTTGATTATTCAACTTTGGTTCGCACATCCGTCGCGTAAAATATTCTATACCACCCCCTGTCGCGTTTCGAATTGGGAGAAATTCTTTGCGATTGAGTCTATGCATTAGGATTTATCGATTACTGACTTTAGGTGTGGTTTGAAAAATAAATTATTCATCATCTTAGAACCCAAATACTATGATCAGTGTAATTTCTATGCGTCGGTAACTCCTTACCGAATTGTAACGGTTCATTTCTCAAATTTTTTCAATCAGTCTAGAATGTTTTGTAACATCAGAAAAACGCCTCGATTTTGAACACAAGTGTGAGACGTTTTTGCGCACACTTGTGTATATTAGAAAAGTTAATTAATTATCCATTTATTAGGATGATTGAAAAACAAGCAAAAAAAATGAATAAATAAAATAACCACTGAGCGCGTTCTTCAGTTTTGACATTGGCAACGAACATTATATATGCGTTATGTATTGTTTGTGCAGGCGGTTGACGATCGCAATCGCGATTACAGAAACAAACTACTTTTTTTTATCTGGCTGGTAAATTGTCGGGAAGGAAATAATTATAAGCTTGCAAAGCTAATGGCACCGGCCATAGCAAAACTCGTACTCGTACTAAAACCAATGGGTAACTTTACGTCAGTGTAGCGTACTTCGGTCTACGCCTAAATTACTGAATGTGAAATATCACTTCTTTTCTGTTTACAGGATACTTGGTGCTCGTGGCCCTCGTGGTCGCCTTGCTAAAGTCAACCTCGGCTATAGATGCGGATTGTGACTTTAAACAATACTTAGATCCCGGGATCACATACTACGTTTACAATTCCGAATACCCTGAATTCTACACTGGAGAAAGATCATGTCGATGGTTTGCAACAAGTGCTACAAACGTCAGGCTCAACTGCCAGATCTTTTCGGTTCCAGCTGTGAGCATGATTGCCGTTATTTAAAATTGCGAAAATGTGGTCCTGGCCTGCGCACAATCTACCGCAGTAATTTAGCAATCGATAAAATCGATCATTTTTTTTTTCAACTTGTTATCACGAGTTAAACCAAGCGCTATAGTAAAATTAAACAAAGTCAGAAAGTAAAGGCTGAAGATTCTTCTGCCCACACAGAGTACTTATTGCGTTAAGGATAGACTCTCCGTCTCTCCTAGTGGCGATCTTCGACTAGCTGATGCGCGGAACTATTGTGGAACCGGGAGATTCAACATCACATCGACTGGCAACAATATGAACATCATTTTCACAGCATTTAATGGTACCTCCGGAGGTAGATTTCTCTGCAGTCTCGAAGCGACCGCGAGCACCGTCCCGAACTGTGACTGTGGATGGAAGAAGCAGGTACAATTCACGGATCTAAGTTCAGGGGCTAAGTTGTTGATACTTACCATTGTCTTCAATTGTGTAAATCGAAAGATATACCGTACTCATACCTATCGAGTGTGAAACAAATTGGAAACCTCGACTGTTTATTCAGACTGTCGTCAATGGTACCTCGGCACACTAATTCCCGTTTAACTTCTATAGCTTAACAATTAATTAAAATTAGTTTCAGCCAGCCTGGACACAATATCGAAAGTAAGTTGACATGGCAATGACCATTTATTGATAAGAAAAATTGACTTGTAGACAAGAATCGTGGGTGGCAAAGCCACAGGTGTTAACGAGTATCCCATGATGGCTGGAATTATCGATGGGGAACTGGGAATGGTGTATTGCGGTGCTACCATTATTTCAACAAAGCATGCTATAACCGCTGCTCATTGTCGATTAAATATACCTCTCGATGAGATTGGCCTTTTAGTTGGGGATTACGATACTAGTACTGGTGGGTATTTTAATGTGATACTCGAAATCGGTGAGGCAAGTAACTGATATACTTCAATGAAAGTTGGCTTACAGTCATCATCTATTAAAAAGTTAGGTTCACTATCCAAAGACATAGTAATGCGAAAGCAATTTCTTTTTTATACCTTCGAGATGCTCATCCCAAGTTTATCATCTTTTGATACAGGTAAATTAAATGTCAGAGTTTCGTACTGAATAATTTCAAAATATTCTTAGGTCGTGATACCAACGCTACGTCAATCCACCTTATTTCCGAATTTATTCTTCATCCATTGTACAACAGTACAGAAAAGGTAAATGACATTGCCATCGTTACTGTAACCGACACCATCATCTTCACCTTAGAGGTCGGTCCAGTCTGTCTTCCGTTCCGGTATGCCTCCGAAACGTTTGCCAAGTCAAAAGTTGACGTTTTAGGTAAGTGTCCGAGTAATTTAAATTTCAATAACTGATTATAGAATCGAGATATTCCTAAAATGAGATCATAAAAGCCAGAGAGTCCACAGTAATCCGAATAGTGTATGAATGTATGGAGTCTCAGTTCCACATATTTTTTCAAATATTTCAAAGAAGGTTCCAAAAAATATCTGTGGTTTATCACTCGGTAAGAATTATGTTATGAAATATGACGTTTATGGTAAAACATGATCCTCAAGTAAACTTTACTGACATTGTTGTAAAGATTATCGGATTCAGGTATATTTCCGTACCAAATTCGATTTCCCAACTATGCTAGGTATACTTGATCTCAACAACTTACCAAGCAACCAAATTTCATCCAATTTGCACAAACGGTTGCGGGAATCTCGATACTTTTTTTAAAACGCAATTTTTCTATCCTTCCCGAATGTCTTGATCGATTCTGCTCAAATCCCTTCTATAATGGGTTCTGTTGGAAGCTCTTCAACACTGCAGATTTAGCATAAGTTACAAAGTTCACACATTGAAGGCTGTGTATAGGACTGGGCTACTTTTTGTCACGAAGCTCGTTTTTCTTCTAGGCTGGGGTACCACTTCATTTGGAGGACCTACGTCGGACGTCTTACAGGAGGTACAGGTTGATGTGATAACGATTCGCGAGTGTCGGGAGGCATATGAGAATGTGACCAACAATCAAATGTGTACTTATGCCCCCAGAAAAGACTCTTGTCAGGTAAGAAAATGATTGATGCGATTTGAAAAATCGCTATGTATGGTATAACTTAGGTAGGTATCTATATCCCAATAAACCGACGTGAATTGAAATAGAGAAAAATGAAATAAAAATATGCCGAATACAGTACCCTGCGACGGTTAAGATTTTTCAGACATCATAATGATTGAGTCAGTAAGAAGATTAATCCTTTTTAATCACATTGAATCTATTTCAGCGACTCAATTCGCGGAGTGAATGCAACATCATACAAAATCGAAGTATTCAATAAACAAGTCGGATTTTCAAAATTAGTTAATTTCTATTTTTTTGTCGATTTATTGTAGTTTGCCAGGATGACCATTATGAATGATAAAAAATGACTCGACCTCTGAAATACTTCTATTTGTGTTAAGTTCATGTTATTCCCAATTTCCAATTGCAGTTAGATAGTGGGGGTCCTCTACTATGGCAAAATCCAACTACTATGAGACTAGTGTCAGCTGGCATCGTGAGTTTTGGCATTGCTTGCGCTGACGCGAACCCTTCTGTCAATACGCGAGTCGGTGCCTACATGGATTGGATTCTATCAGTTACACCGGGTAAAATGAATTCCTAAGCAGAAAATCTAACGCGTTTCGTTGGAGATATTTATTCACTTCTCTTATTTCACTCTTTTGTCCATTTTTGCGGAAACAAAATTAATTAATTAATCACATTTTGTTGTATTTCAGGTGTCAATTATTGCAGACTCGAGTGAAAAGTCACTCGTTATCGGCTGCAGCGCGGAAAAATCTGTATCCGTCTTGGCTATGAAACTGAAAAAGAGCTTTTTCGATAATATATATATGCATATCTATATATGTACCTATATTCTTGCAACGTATGAAGAGTTCAATAAAAACCATGTCAAATTCAATGGGAGATGGTAGTTTTTCATCCCCATCATTCAAACGTAAAGTCCTCTAAACTTCAGATTTTCCGAGATCATCGCGCGAGTTTGTTGGACAGGCCGACCTGTTTTTCGGATTCTAGAGAATCGGGAACGTGAAGATTCGTAGAAATTAGCCAATTCTCTCAATTTATTTGGTATTAAATAAAAATACAAGTTGAAAACTGGGTGGATGAAATATTTATATATTTATTTTATTTGTGTAATTTCAATTACGTCGATAAATAAAAAAAATAAAAAAACATAACGAAAAGTATAATTCAAATCATTTCTACTTTCCTAGGTGCCCAACAAACTGCACCTGTCTGCATGTTGAAAACACATTCCCCACCATCACAGCAGTCCGGCCATAATCCCCCGCACTGGAATAAACGAAGCAAACAAACTTGTATACTTCTAGATCACAAGATGTGTGCCAAAAGCAATAATACTCGATTCACATGTTGTCCAATAAATGTAATTTTTCATTCACTTTTTCTTGCACTTTTGATTTTACAAAATCAATTCATCCACAATTTTTTAAAGCATACCGGTCTTCCAGGTAAGATGCAGCTGTGAACGCCGTCTAACATTGTCGCCAAGACACATAAAATTCCAAAGAGGACGATCAGCATAGCCTTTGACATATTTGGTCTGGATATAGTGCAATCAGTTAATCTGCAACTAATTCATTGGAATATTACTTCACCTTGATGAGATCGTTAGCATACCAATGCAGCGCACTTAATAAATTCCGTATTTTGATAATTCAACTCGAAAAGTTGACTGGAAATGAATATAGAAATAAATACATAATAACATCAAAATGCTTACTAGAACAACTGACAATGAGATCACTTTTTTTGCAGTGTATACTGGAATTGCTTTTCAAAGACGACGTTATTACTGCCGCTGCTTCTGGTGGAGTAACTCGTGCGTTTATATGTTTCATCTGACAGAAAAGCTGTTTGTGCGTGCATTATCTTATATATTGATAAGTTATCAGCTCGAGGTACCGTGCCGGACGTACTGAGAAAAGATGGCAGAAAATATACCCATAGCTTATACTTAGACATAAGATAGAAATAAGTTAGCTCATGTAAACAAGATAAAAGTGCCGATTCGCTATCGTAATTTTCTTTAGCTGTTTGACCCGTGACGTACTTACTGATAAGTGATAACATTACAAACTTTCTCGGCGATACAGTTTAAGTTAAGATTCTTCATTTTACTAACTAAAGCATTGGATCTTAAGACGCGCTTTGTAGAATTTGACTTATTATGTCATATTTTTGGCGAAATTGCAGTAAAATGCTATTTGGGATATCATATACGACTTGTTTTGGACGAAACCTAATGATCACTCTTTGTACCATAAGATATCGTACTGCCGCTGAGAGACGTGTCTCAGAAACGTGTAGCTAGCGTAAGAAAGATATAGTGGGTATGTAAATCTACATTAATAAAAAAATTGACCGTATCAGAAAACAATGTACATATCATATCAGTTTATTAAATATGTATAACTAAGAATAAAGAAATCATAATCTTACATTTTACATAACAATCCCCTAGTCACATTATATTACATATGAAACCCGGGAGTCGTTGTGTTTGCTTACAATTAGTGGCTTATTTGGAAACAACGATTTCTACTAGTTTTTCGGCATTAGAGTATCTCTTAGCTATTAATTTATTTTCGGTTAGTGGCAAAATACAATGAAATGTCAGTGTATCACGAAGTAATTCAGCTTTCTGGAAACGAGGTTTCAATGCAGCTGCTTCTCTTCGGTAATCGTCTTCAGTGAAAAATTCTAAATTCATATTTTCAATATTTTTGTTATTTTGCGCCCACGAAAAAAATTTTTGTGGTGTATCTATTGGTTCCTGCAGGGGTTCTAGACTTGCTTTAGCTGCTAGTCTTTTAAGGGCTCCTCCCAAGCTATTACAAGGCCCCTTTCCATGCGAGGTAGCGAAGAAGTGCCATTCGGCACTAACTCCAAAGTCCTCTTGGTGAAGACACACGTTTAAAAAATTCTTCTTATTTTTATATTGTGCGCTTTCTCCATCGGAGAAGTAAATGATTTTATTTACACCTTGAATTTCTCGTTTCAAGAAGTTCACAAAATTCCTTTGAAAAAGATGGACGGCGACAGCGTCATGTTTTAGACACTCTGAAATCGCAATATAATTCTTATATTTGATCGTGTTGTCTTCGTTGTAGTAAGCCACAAAAGGATGCAACGTGACTTGCCCGTCATTCCAATGTATACCCCGAATCGGGTCTTGATTCACAAATGCATAATTTTCGGAAAAATCGGCTACTACTAAGCATTCCCCTGGTTGTAATCCCTCTTTTCTTTCTAAAAAATAAGCAGACTGCTGCTGAGTAATAAATGCATGCGTGACCAGTCCTTCTAATAGTTCCAGAAGTTTTAATAAGAATTCTTCTACATCTGCTTCAATCGTTTCCAAATATTTTCGATCTCCCGACACCCACTGCTTGTATATCACGGTATCTATGAATTCGGCTTCAAACAACTCTTCTAGTTGATTAGCTAAATCTTCTGTTCCCGGGCAACTCGAACATTGCTTCAAGTGACAATCGGTCGATGGTGGATTACACATCATTCGCGCCAAACAATCCTTGTAATTGTTTATTGGCTGAGACGTGTTGACAGTCAGCTGTGGTATCCTTGCCCCGTCTAACATTAGCTTCACGTTTTCATGCATTGCACAGACGCAAGCAGAATGGGTTCCACCAGCTCCAGGAAGTACGCAATGCTTCGGTCTTAGGTCACAAAATTTTGAAAATCCGACCTTCGGATGTGGATACTTTTCTTTAAAGAGGCGGTACGTTTCCTTCAAATTACTGAGCATCAATCGTTTTTGCTTGTGGATTTTTTCTCCGTTCTCCTTAACCGTAACGCAGTTCTCTTTTCCCGGCATTACATGACTCATAAGGTCAGAAGTATAGAAATCAACGACACGATTCTCCGCAGCTTGATCTAACTTCTTACCCATATTCAAGTTAGGGCTGGATAAAATCCCGTATTCTTCCACCGACTTCTTGGCGACAGTAATCATGCCTTTCGAGGCATCAAAATTCTCCTGAATCTTTTCTAACGACCAATCCTTAAATATTGTTAAAATTTGGATCTTTTTATTCCGGTCATTGGTATTGTGGAACGCTTTCTTCAGTTTGTCGATTATTTCCGATTCACTCTCCTCGCCCCCCTGCGCAACATTTTCTTCATGAGTAAGCTTTGAAGCCAGTGTCTTCTCCAGCTCTTCCGATTTCTCGCCAGTTTCCAATTTCCGTTTATTAACGCGCGTTTCTCCCGACCCGAGTAGGCTTTCGTCGATTGTGAGAATATCAGCCGATCTCTTAGTTGGCGTTGAATCCTCCTCACATTCTGACGATCTCACTGCACTCGTACTGGGTTGCGAGTCCTTGTCAAGCGACGAACTAATACTGCTTTCACCGATTTCAGGCATTCTTCCAATTCGTAACCGGCAATAGTCACAAATCCTCATATCTGTCGTTATCGATTCGACCGTCCGATTTAGTTTTCGCAACATCGTCGGAAGTACCGGTCTCAGGTTTTTCGAAGACTTCCTCGCGTGCTTCTCTAAGTTAAACGGGTTGAAACAATAGTCGTACATTTTTCTTCTTGGAGCCATGATAAAGCTACACGCTCTTGAAATTAGCAATACGAAACCAAGAAAACTATGGACCGGATGTTAACGGAACAAGTTTCAGAACGGTACTGAAATACTTGCGGATAGTAATGAAGAACGACTAAAAAGCGGTGGAGGGGATGGCCGAGGGTTCGGGTCTTTGTGCAAAACTACCTGGACATTGGGACGCAGGTGACGTCACGATACGTGGTAGAATGCACTACGCAGAAGACGTTGGGAATTTATTGCTTGCCGATTTTTCAGAAATTAACGGACATTTTCAATACTACAATAATGAACATTCCAATAATTTCATTGTAGGTTACGGAACAATGAACCAACCTCGCAGAATGTGAAAATAATTGGTAGCATACTGTGACCCCATTTTGATTCTACGTAATTAAATATGGATGCAAATAGCGATGCATTGCTCGAGCGCACGGTGTTAGCGCGCGCCATAATTTATAAATAAATTGTTTCAACATAGTTTCCATCGAAGTTCCATTCTATAATTTTACAATTTTGTAGAGAATTGATCAAGGAATACGCTCATATTTTTTTGGAAATTTTCAAGCGTGGTTCCCGCCTTGAAACCCACGTTTGAACCAACGAAATTGTTCTCTGTCGCAGAATCCAATGACTGTATAATGATAGTGTCATTCAATAGCTTTAAAATGGTTTTTGGGTGAAGTCTGTGGGATACATGGAGCCAAAGATATGACCGTTTGAAGGGGAGAGTGCTTTCGATTTTTGGATCTTCTTCCTGAATTTCCCCCCCGTGTAACTTTGAAAATACGGGGGGAATTTTTTTTTTTCCAATTGTTCACTGAATTTATTTTTTCCATAGAACTCGTTGAAAAAATATTATAGCGAAATCGGAAATATCGAGGTTAATTTTTGAATTATTTTGAATTATTTTGATTCATGCCCCACACCGTCTTTGTGTGAATATGTAATTCTATTTGGGAGTCGGTTTCTTGATAATAAATAAGTGTGCACTGCTAATCCAGTGATACGTAGTATAGCACTTGACATTGAGAATAAGTTAGAATAAAGAAGAAACTAGAAACTGAATAATGTTTCACATATTCACGACAGTCATATTCTGTTTTGTGCAGATTTAACTGGCGAATCTTGAATATACATACCATACTTCTCTCTGCTTCCACTTAGCTTCCATTTTTCGCACAAAAATAATTAATTAATGACTGGTATCGTTACCTTTCCAATTATTGCAGACTCGAGTGAAATATAACTCATTATTGGCAGCAGCTACGAGAGATCTGTATACATTCTGGCTATGAGAGTAGAACAAGTTTACTACTTAGTCTATTTATATTTGAGTTTAATGAAAACCGCCTACAGTCTGAATGATAGTATAATTAAAATTGAAAAATCGTTGAAACGAAGTTTTCAAGTCATCGTGATCGAGGGAGTTATTACTTTTCTGCATTTTATTTTGCATTTACAGATACTTACGGTTTATGCATTGCTTCAACTGGGACATATTAAATCAAAGAAGGCCGATAAAATGAAAGAGCAATTAATGTTCTGAATAGTTCTGATTCCTCGTCGAAAGCTATTTACTCACTTAATTCAAAACTTACCATCGACGGACGAAGTATTTTCTATTTTCCATTTTTCTTCATCACATTTCAATATTGGCTTTTCTGCACATACTTGAAAAACTTCTGAATTGTTTTGTCTTGCACTGAAAATCAGACAAAGAGATGAAATTTGACCGAGGTTAAACAGAGAATAAAAATTCATTCCACGTGGCATAAAAATAGCAGACTCATACAACTAGATATGAATTAATTCACCGGCTTATAAAATTTATTAGTTTCGCTGTTCTATTCAATTTCTTTTGTAGAGAATATGTACGTGAATCATTTCAAAGCCCAGCGAGCAGCTCCGATTCAATATTGTACACATACATCCTTTATAGTCCTTTCGTACATCTTTTATCCTTATTTTGTACCAGTCCGTTCCAACGCACGGATATCAGCGAACGGGTTGAACAACTATAAAAAAAAATAAAAAAAATCACCGAACAATCAATAGTCCCCATAACGACGCATAACCTGTTGTAAGATTATAGTATTGTATGTACGTCACGCGAAAGATTGCACAAATTGGATTGAACTAGTTCTAAGTAATTCACACTATCTACTGGGACATATATAGTATGTGCACACATTCTTTAAAAAAAATCGATACCTAATTCTGTATTGTAATATATTATTATTAAATCATGAAAACTTCGAGGTATTTCAAGGCTGCGCTAGCAAATTCGACTTGCGTAGGTATTTCATATTTCTGAACTATTTCCCGCTGCGCAGCAAAGTGTCTTATGGATACAAATTCGCAAAATGATTAGATAGGAATCCAATACAAACTCCACTGGGATAAAATTATTGAAAGAATTCCGGTTCCACGAATCATTACGTGTTATTGTTTCTCAGAGGACTCGAAGGCTCGAGGCGAAAGAACAGCGAGTTAATCAACCAGGAATTCAAAAACAAAGGGCTTTTCGTTTCAATAGCGAACGGAATATTCCATGGAAAAATTCACGAAAGGATAAAATAAATTTTTTTACCAGTTTCTGCCTCATTCAGACTACGGTAAAATTCGATACAGGATTTATATATTATGATTGGGAAAACAGAATATCAATCAGGCTCTTTTTTATATTCCCCAGAAATCCGCGCGGGATTATTGAAACGAAACACATATTTTATAGGACAACTTTACGGCTACTGCCTAATCTACATGGCGATAATTAGTGATTCATGCAATAATTAAGATGCGTTTAAAAGTGTACTGATGTCGGTATGATCTACATTCAGCTTTATGTACAACAGGCTGTTGTTAAAACGAACAGCGTCCGAATATTGGACAAGCAATTAACAATTATTAATAATTCTACGAATGAGGATGTGACGTTTAAACCTCAACGTAGGGAGTCAGTCTGCTTATGCTTATGCAAACACCTATTCCAGGACAGGAGGATATTTATTCACAATCAGACTTTAGAAGGGAAAATAGCTGTGCTGAAACTGACACAAATCGCGTATATAAAAGCACACGTGCGGATACTGACAATTCTTTGCGAGATCTTCGATAGACCTAGAACTTATACCTGAGTAAATTCAGTACGGAATAGATTTTCCAATATTAAACTGTTAATCGAATAAATTGACTTTTCGGTAGCAAGAAATGCGAATCTCGGATCCTGCCAGCATTGGCAAGTCGACTTTCGACCCGCACCCTGCACGCAGGAAGGATAAAATGTCTCGTCGATTTATGAAGAAAAAATGAAAATTTTTGGTATTTCGATATTACTTACTTTTGGTACTGACATACTTTTGGGTTTATCCTACCGCTAGGTGCTCGTTACTCCATGCCTCCATCACTTTAGATCAATAGACAAGATTGCTGATTTGACGATGTTTATAAGTAGCCTGTGCTACTTTATAGAGGAGTTCGCGATCATCGACTAATTTGAATTTTTTACACTGTCTCAGTTTTCAGATATGCTGGGTCACCAAAGTTAGCCGATATAGAGATTTCCGTACAAGTTCTTCCATAAAAAGACACATTGCAATTTTCTTTACATCTTTACTTAAATTTTGCCAAAGTAAAAGTTTAAATTGACCACTTGACGCACTATAGTTACAGCCTGGACTGAAATCACGCTGTCTTGCTTCGGGGGTTGAAGACATCCCCTTACGCTAATGGGGTACCAATCAGTGCTCTACTTATTGTTTATGACTTCAAATAAAAGAATACCCCGAGCGTGGGCTTTATCGAAGAGGTAGATACCCGAAAAGGGCCCAAAGCAAAGGGAACTGGTAGATTAAGTCCGGTAAAGTGGGAAGAGGGTTTTGCGACTAGTTTTATGATAATATTGAAAGGATTATTGAAAATCGTAGTATTCTGTTATCATATATTAGCTGATTATGATGTTTTCGTTTCGATTAGTAATAGCATATATAAATAATGAGCAATAACTGGATAATGCAATAATAAAACAAGCTATGAGTCGTACATGACACTGCGCCGTATCGCAAGGGTTGACGTCACGGGGGTGTGTTCGACCGTGGTGGAGGTTGGTAATGAAAGAGTTCTGGATATATATGTAGTACACAAATACCTACATACATGTGTATGTGTATATGTATATAATATGGTATATAGCGATAGCTGGTTCTGAGTTCTGTCCCGTACCAGCTGGCGTAACTTGTGGTGGAAGGTGGGGGTGAAACCCCGATTTTCCCGGTACGCCTGCACTCGTCCATCCCCCATCTACATCCCCGTTTCTGTTTTTACCCCCGTTTTTATCCTCACACATATATACATCGAACGCGCCCCCAGCGAGACGGAAATACGTCGCAACGTCACTGGAACCCGCCCCTGCACAAACCGCACCGATCGATGCGAGGGATACTGTTTAAGGGGCTTTCACATCGGGGTGGAAAATTGAGTGGAAAGTTTTGGCAACCCTATGGGTTGTTTTTCTGTCTGCGAGAATTTTCCAGACGTAGCTTACCCAGACATATCAATGGCCATTGTCTTCCAAACCGCATCTAGAATCTAGAGACACGATTATTTTGCGATACATGTTCTCGTTTTTCCTTTTGTCTTTTTTTTCAACTATAGGGTCGTCCTCGTTGCATAGCATATCAAATGAACTGAGGAATATTCTAACACGTGTGAATATTTATTTTTTTAAGATAAAAACTGCTTCTTTGTTCTCATCATTTGTCTTATAGAAGGGAAGTTCGATATACACCCCAGACTAGGGGGATATACATATCTGTAGAAAATAACGGATGGTCATTCCGCAAAGAACGAGGAATAATAAAAAATAACGACAGACGATGGTATGATAAACTATTAGAATTTTGCTGTAAGCCTATATTTCAAAAATCATCCCGGATTTTTTTCTGTGCTGTATAATTACGTTGGAAATCACTGCTTTCTGGGCAATATTATGCAGACACCTGTCTAGGTAACGTAAATTCAAATTTTTATCTACTTGGTGTGAATATACCTTAAAGAGAGCGACGAGGACCATGTAGATATATGCAGTGCTGGAAATACTCAGCTGACCCACGCTTTATTGACAACATCTCGTTTTTTTCACTCAAATATTTTACCCTCAACTGTTGTTCTTTTTTATTTAGTTCATTTACATTGACGAGTTCTTGAACTTGGGTCAATATCGCGTTTCGCGGTTGATAAATTCTAGCTAATTTTTAATCGTCGCATGATAGTTATTGCAAAGAATGAAACACGGATGAAAAAAATCCAAAGAAAATTGCTAAAGACTTAGAAATCACTTCCGATTATGAAAATACAAAGAAAAAGTAGGAAGCAGTAAATTGAAATCATTTAATTGGTCAATGAAATTCGCGAATACTAGCATAATACTGTAAATCCAATTCGATTTTCAATTAATTACATACGTGACAGAGACAAAAGTTATTGATATCGTGATTTATTTCCATTAATAGTGGCAGGGAGGTATATGGTGGGAAATTTTGGAAACATGAACTTTCAGTTATAATAATAACAGTGAAGAATGGCAAATGTCAGCCGGACAAATGAGACTTTTATAATAAATGATCTCATTAATTTCGCCTCCATCCAGGCCGGAATATTTTAAGCCAGGAAAATATTAATTGAAGGCGTTTCGCCATTAATTATTAACCATACCTATTTTTAAACAATACACTTAACTTCTTCCACGGCATATACGTCGTACATTATATCACCTAATATATTACGCGACGATTATAGGTCAACTAGTTTCGTTTTTCTTTTCTTCTTTGTCATTTCACTCAACGTATACGAGCTTTATTCATTTCGTTGTATATAAAACTAGATCGCGGTATTAGAAGGCTTCGGCGTGACAACGATCAGGGAAAAGGTTCGTAGAGGCAAGAGGATGTATTATTTTTCTAATGATTTCGCATAAAGAACCTTCCTTCTCGCGGGTCTGAGATATCGATATACATTTCGCTAATGGTCCAATGTTTTAGGGCCTGCAAAATCGCCGGGTCGTACATATAACGAAGGTTCAATATAATTCACAGCAGTAATTAATGTCCCTTGTCCTCTTTCGCATTGCTCATTAATTATCATTTTCCGACAAGTACAGGGTGGCGTTGAGTACTCTGGTAATCAGCGTTAAAACAAGTCACTTTGGGCCCTGAACCACGAAAAGACAATTTTAGGTTCAAGGTCTGAGATGAGTATGAAGAAAAGTGCCAAGGGTCGCGGGTCGTGACGCAGATGCGAGCGGGTGATTCTAGACAGGGTGAATAAATGATAGAAGAGAAACCTTCGACGTCGCCGAAACCTACTATGATTAAAAAATACCTCACTTTAATTTCTGTTTAATTTTTCAAGGACAAAACCTGACATAAGACCAAAGATTGAATACATACTTATGCGGAAGACAAGGATTTTGCTCGATATCCCACTTTAATACCAAACTATAAAGATTCTATCTGACCTACTACGTACTGCCGCTTATATCTTTGAAAAGAGATCAAGTCTCCAAGAGGATGTAGCGTTCAAAGCTTTTCAAAGACACGCGCGGAAAGTTCCCTCGGCGATATTCTATCATCGAATTTTCGGATCTCAAAAAGTCATTTCTCATGAGGAACGGCGCGATATTTTATTTTCAACTTGTATTCCATCAAAGCTTTGTATTATTTATGAGATAAACGTGTTCCTTTCGATATATGTACGTCAAAATTTAAGGAGCAATAAGGTATAAATTTCGTTAGAAAATAATTCTCGACCTCCCCACCCGAAAGTTTGCAAATTATTAATTAAAATTCTACTTCTTCATGCACGACTTGAAAAACGAACTCTTCATCACTATTTCCACTGTCTAATCTTATCCAAGAAAATTAAACTTTGAGAAATCGAATTTAATTAATCGGCGGACAAGTTTCAAACTTAGAGCTAAGCTCCCTCGGCGATATTCTATCATCGAATTTCCCGATCTGAAAAGCCATTCCTCATACCGAAGGGGGCAATATTTTAATCTCAACTTGTATTCCGTCAAAGTTGTGTATTGTCGGTGCGATAAACTTGGTTCTTTGGACACACGTCGAACTTTCAGAAGCAATAAGATCTTGCTGCGAAGTCACGAGATTGACAATTTTCTTACCAAATAATTTTGGACCCCGGCTCTCCAGCCGAAAGTTTTTTAATTATTAATAAAAATTCTATTTATTCATGCATGACTTGGACGACTAATTTTTCTTCGTTTTCTTCACTGTCTCATCTTCTATAAGAAATAAATTTTTCTCCAGCGCGAATTCTATTTCTGTTTGAACGAAGAAAAAAGGTGCAAAAAAGATCGCTGGCGAGTACCTACTTCTAGCTTCCATATTCTTAATGATTGTTCATATCCTCATCCCCTCGCCGATAAAGAGACGAGGCCAGTGACGTCAGATGTGGCGCACGCGCCGCCTCCACTATCCTGCATTTCTGTTGCGTCGTTGTCCTCCCTGTGTACCTTGGCGTCGTTTTCCCCTCTGTAACCCGCGCGACGCCAATAAGCGCCGCCACCACCACGAGGGGAGTTTGTACAGAGATTCAGTACAATATCGGCGCGCAACTGAGGCGTACACGTAGTTGCAACCCTTTGTTTTTGAGAGTGCGTGGCCTTGGTAAAGGCCTCCAAGAGTTGACCTGCGGCAACAACGATTTTGGTATACATGGGTCCTAAATCAGCTTCCTGCAGACCTGCCAGTATCCACCTCAACCATAACGCCAATTTGCGCAATCTCAAGAGTATCAAGTTCAAGTAATTAGAAGTCCTGCAACGATTCCTACATCAATCGACGTTACGCAATCTCAATAGGACTTCACGATCAGCGGAATTTAGTATCTTCGAGACCGATCAAGATACACGAAGGAATTCATCTCTGAGGCCTTCAATTCGTTCAATTTATAGTGAATTATTAAAATTACTTTGTTCAAACTTCGAGATACCGGCAATTGTCAATATCTGCATAACGGTTGAGAATTAAATCGCTACTACGATCAAAACTCGATCATTATTGATAATCCGCATACCAATTTCGACAATAAGAAACCAATACCTACATCTACAATCATTTTCATTCTATAATTATACATAATTATCGAGCAAACCGTCAGTATTTACAAGACCGTCAATTGCCGAATGAAAAAAGGCAGCCGGTTTACCTAATTGTAGCGAGAAATAACCACACATAACGTTATAGATAATCGGCAATATCGGCTGATGAAAATCGTCTCATAACATAGATCGACAAATTTTAATCGTACAACGCAGACAGCGGAAAATAATCTACATATATAATCGTAATGTCTTCGTCATTAAAGACAATTTAAGAACCGATTTTCAATATCAATCTGTAAATAACCTTTCTCGGTTAATTCTAGTGCTGTTTAAATTGTTATCAGTTTATTCATCGAACTTCCGAAGTATCATGAAGCAATTTTCACCCCTGTACATATAAATTAAATGTTACGATCAAAGGTGGAATTGATAACAATACTCTACAACAATTACGTACACGTAATCGGATTGATTTTTCAAGATACCGATTGACACCCGTTTAAAGTAATCGAGAATTATTTGAGAATCTTCAAAGTGGAAGAAAAAGAACTCAGCAGTTTTTGGCTCCGACCACGTGACTCCAAAACGAAAAACAAGAAAAACAACGTAAGACGTGAGAAGTAGTTTTGAAACATTCGAGGACATCGAGACGTACGAAACGTATTACAAGAATGGTAGTTAAGGCTGAGGGGACGAGGAATGGCCACGAATTGGCACCCTTAAATGGGGAGGGTGGCCAGACCGGTCAAGGTGCAGAACACAACGTCACAATAGTCGTCTGCGGGAATCAGGGTTCAGGGAATCAGAAAGGGAAAGAAGAAAATCGAGCAGCATGGAGTGGAAAGATGCAATTTTTCCTCAGCATTATTGGGTACAGTGTTGGCCTAGGAAATATATGGAGGTTTCCCTATCTGTGCCAGCAAAACGGAGGCGGTAAGTTGGCAAATCGATTCGTCACTCGATTAAACTCGAGCTTGTAACGTTTTCGTTTTTACGTCATACAGCACGTGCTGACCGTCTAAAATTGTTGCGAAAGCGGATTAGAAGCCGGAGGAATACCAGTGGTTGATAAAATCCTGATTTAGAATAGCCGATGTACAGTTACGGCTTACGCATTTGGCGGCTCCGAAAATACTTGTCTAATTTTTTTAACAAGAATAATTATGATTGATATCATTTGCTTAACGTAAATACTGATTACGCCGAGCGGAAGAGAGGCACAATAATGAATTCATTATCAAAGACCAGAAAGTTGAGGGTATAACTGAATGAAATTTACGAAGAAAACTCTTTCCTTAAATAATCGAGAATCGTATCCCTCACAAAAGTAGATATCGATCTAATGAGAGCATAAATTAACTTTTACCTCGACTTTGATTTGAGTTAATCATATATTCCGAATAAAAGCTCGTTCATTTTGCAATCGTGTAATCCTTGGGTGAAAAAAAGTTTCCTATCCCCCAGAAGCACCGACTAAAATAATGCCATAAAAATTGCACAAACGGCTTTGAAGGTAATAATGTTTAATGAAAACTCGTCTTCCCCTGGCCTCGTCAAGCTCTTTGATCAATTTTGCTGAAATTCAAGACGAATTGTTTGAAGTATCTACACCAAATCGAATCAGTCGAGTCATCCGAAAGTTATGGCTTATGGTGGGGTGTCAAACTTCTTGAGACACTGGGAAAAAATCTTTGACCAAACAACCGCCCTCTTTCGATCGTAAATTTTGATTGATAGTTAGAATTCTTTCAAAAAGTACTTCAAGCACAAATGAAAATTCGATAATTTTAAATCCGATGAATTAGCATAATATATTACCGAATGAATGACATTAAATTGATGAAATGAAGCCGAAGTTCATCTGCGGAAAAATCAGAACGAGAATTTCTATCGTGTTATTCTACATGCAACATGAAATGTAATGTTTTTATAACAAAAATTATCTGGGCTTCAATCATCATCACATGCATCCGTATTTCCATCTCTATTTTCCGTGGGTACATCATGGTTTATTCTGCGGTAAAATGAGTTTCCGTTCTAAATCGATCTTCCCGGTTAGTCAAGCAATTCATCTCGCATCCCTAAATCTGACCGAGATTGAAATGCAGGTTGCAGTTTTGGAGGATCGATGGATCCGGGGGAACGGCTAGGCATAGGAACTAGAACGGGGTGACATGCGTATCGATTTGTTTTTGACATAAATTCGCCATCCGCGATGCTGACTCGTCGCTTTTAACTTATTTTCTATCCGCCGCTGATGATCGTCTCACGAATTTTAAAATGAGGAAAATGTGACCATTAATAAAGCCGATTCAATTAATTGATTCCAATAATTGTATCACATCACGTTGCAATAGTTGCATTATATTTATACGGTACCTAATCTTCATCCAATAGGGAAGCTTTGCTGACCCGTACATTCTGCAGACTCGAGTCCTTCGCCAACGGATTGTCGATGCGATGTTCCTCAAAGCGATTGAAGTTGGTAAGCTTCTTTGTTGCGAGTTACAGCAATTATTGTTACGCTATACGTCGCAATTGCGACGTAGCAATATAATATATATCTATTCAAGCACCAGGGTCTCTTGTTTGCATATGCTCATTGTATGGTATGTACAGAACATTGCCGTGCCTACGACAAGACAATATTAAAACGGGTCTATGGGGACCGGAGGTTGTTGAAGGGAGCTAATTGAACTGTCAATAATCAAGGTAGTATGTACCGACTTTTAATTAAATTATATATACCGGACCCTGGTGGGCGATTATAGGGCTAACTAACTCAGAATGAATTAGTCATAAAGCTAGATAGCGACTCGTGGCATTCTAATTAATTGAGGATTTCCTGGAGAGCTTATAGGTACTTTTTGGATTGAAAGATTAATGAAAAGAAGTGGCCAAGGCAGAAGTGGTTTGGGTAGAAATAAATCAGAGAAGAGTAGAAATATCGGTCAATGGTAGCAAGGTTGAATATAATCGAGAGGAAGCCTGGTTGTTTGATATTTCGAACCTTGAAATCAGAGTGGGTTTTCGGTCTTGAAGTCCCAAGATATGAGACACAGTGTTTTTGGCACTTTCGCAGATTTGAAAAAAAAAAACAGACCTGTGACGATCTTCGACGTCCCTGGTCTGCAGACATTCAACGTTTAGTTTTTGAAAGGTTGTTGAATTATTATCGCGCTTATTTGACAATATGATGAAAGTTTGAAACGTGACGTTGATAATGATACGAAAAGGGCTTTTCATCCGGGGACGATTATTAGGTCAAGGTTCAGAAATCTGGGCCACTTCTTCTCCCCTCTGGATTTCCGATACTCGAGAATTTAGACCGGCGCATTGACACGGATAAGGAAGTGGCGTTGTTGATCCGATAAGTTAGTCAATTAAGTTTCACGTCGTACTTGTCGTGTCATCCATTCGCTAATTTCTCGCTTAGGTACAAAGAAGCCAATCTGTCGTAAAATCGTAACTAGCAAATTCCTCCCTCCACCACCGATAATCAACTAGTTGGTTAACTTCTGACATTTCTGCAAGACTTCACTAATAAAACAAATGTGAGAAATGCTGAAGCAATGAAAAGACCAGTCCTGGAAAATAAAATTTCAACACAAGAAACCGGAGACTATAATCACGAATTCAATATTCATAGTCTGATTCCACGGTACGATCCTATTATCATGAATAGAAGAAGAACTATTGATCTACTGCGAAATACAAAGAGGCAGTATAGCTATACGGAAGTTTTTGTGAACTCATCAACCTAATGGTGTCAGAGCTGGATTATATTCATTTTTTTCACATTACGCACGTAGGTAGATATGTACGTCCCATAGGCTGTAAATCCATTTAGGTATGATCTATACGAATTATGCTTCTCCATTCGCATTTACGTCGTGGAATTATACGGCTGGCCATACCTGCGAGACATCCGGTCCTTTATGTATCCCCCTCGCAAAAATCTGCACAATGCATTCTCAGATAAGCTAGCAGCAGCTTTGCTGGCCAGATTGTATGATTGTATTCTTAATTGTTTGCCGTTGCGTATGCTCAGCTGCTTTCGTGTCTCAGACCAATAAATATAAGGCAAAATATGTTCATAATTGTACGAAAATCTGTGAATAGATCTAAATTGCTAGATTACATTTATTCCACAGTTTAACTGATCGCGATTTCATAACTAGAAGTGACCGGTGACTATATTGTCTGTCATACAGTTAAAATTAATTGGTAATATCGATATTATGGTATAATTTGCGAACAAAAATTTATCATCAGCGAAGATTTGTTTGTTAATTTTTATTAAAGAATTTCTTTCTCGTCATTTCGACATCCTTATCAAGTAATTGCTGCTCTGAACAAAGAGAGTGTCTTGCGTTAATGTTTTACTCTAATTTTGTACTTAATTAATAATTTATGACGTGTATCCGGTTCCGTTTTCACTTCAGAATTCCTTTTATGTTTGAATTAATTGGCGTATAAATTTCAAGATATCTCCAGTCTGATTTTATCTTGCGTTTTTCACCACGTTTTCCATCCAGGCTTTATCGTTTTGTCAATTTAATTGGCAGAAAAGCAAAGTATGTATACGTAATTACGCTTTACGGAGGTGTAAGAAATATTTAATGATCACACGAAGCATTACTCTATCCCATATCTCTGAGGACTGTGTCCCCGGGGAATATAGACAGCGCGAACTGGGATATGAATTCGTTGTCATGGTAACGTCCTTTTGATGCCATCAAATATCAGGATTAAAATAAGAATCAACTCGAGGTCTTGGAAATGTTTTACTAAATAATATGTATTCTGAAAATGTTCAACTACGTAAGACGATTATAGCAAAGTTGGTTGAATTATCTTGACCCTATTAAAATTTGACAAAACTTAATTAACGATATTGAAGCGAAGAAAAAAGGATCAAAGGCGTTATCTCTCGTTTAAATACGTCGACAAGTCCACAAGTCATGCAGAATAATTAAGTCAATCAAATGCTTAAACAAATGCCATAAAAAAGTTTCTCAATTTACGCAATCGACTCACATCGTAGCTTTTTCAGTAAAATCACGCATGTCTGAAGCATCAATCGTTTGACTGACAAAAAATAGATTTCGGCGTCGATGAGGGGCTAATTATACACCCTGAAAATCACGGGCAAAAAAATCTACTCTCTTTGTTGTACAAGTACCAAAAACTCTGGGGTAGCTTCGACAATTGGAATACCGTAGTGGCATGGAAAATTCCACGAGGCTCCAACTATTTCGGATCGATAGATTTGGTGCGCGTGACCCGAACGCGTGTACTTACAGAGCATGACCTCAGTACAGGTCCTTATACCGCGTCTTGACGAAATTTGATTTTTTCTCAGAGATTATTCAGAGTTTGGTGAAGAGCTGCTTGACATTTTTTATCTTATCTTAAAATACCTTGATACGTGAGCGAACGCTGGATAGAAAATGTGAGTCGATTAGATTATTTCTCGTCATTTACATCGAATTTTACCATGAAATTTTATGAATAGCAGAGCCCTCGCTTCGCCCACGTCGAAGATTTTGAATATACCTATTTCGATCCGTCGATATAATTGGAACAGTTTAGCGAATCAGTTTGAGTGCTTCAGTTTCTTAGACGTATATTATATAATCATTGATACTCATACAATGAATATTTCATTTCGAAATATACTGCAATATACATAAAGCGAGCGATTGCGTGTGTCGCAGTGTTTTCAGATATAACTTGCGCAATGTTACTATTATAGTCATTATTTGCCATTGCCTTTAGTTATTTGTGTGCTACGACGTAGGCACTGCCTGTTACGTAGAGATGAAGTATTTGGTAAAGGACCATCTATGTCTGCTTATTTTTGGTGTCTCAAGCTTCTTGCGCGTCAAACACGACCACCGCGCCTAAAGCTATCTGACAATGAGCTGTTTGATGAGCAGTTATTTTCGCAGCTAATTGGACACAGGATACGCGGGCCTGTAAATAAAGTAAAAATCGCTCGTTTGGCAGGTTTTCATAGACTAGTGACAGGAAGCAAATAAAAGGTAACGCTAATGGAAGGAAAGAAAAGAAGGACGAAACAGAACCGAATATGATAGAGGCCCAAGGATCAAACTGAACATAGAGACGTGATCATAAATAGAAGAGATTGTGGCCTGAAATAATGAAAGGCGAAGTCCTAGGGGAGCAGAAATTGGACTGTTCAATCTTGCAACCCTTCATTTCGCGTTTCTCTAGAAGTAAATTTTGTACGATATTCAACGTGTTCCGAGGAGCACATCTTGGACTTGCCGTTTCGAGGGACATCGTTACACGCAGTACCGTAGGTGCTGAGGGCCTCTACGGGGATGTAAAAGTGAGAGAGACCCGAGAGGCCGCGAGAGAGAAATAGAGAGGGTAAACGCGATCAATACCAGACACCCTGGCTGCCTAGCTAGAGAGAAGTGGGGAAATTGAGTTGGCTAGGGGTTGAGGGTTGAAGGCTGCTGCCTTAGACGAGCTACGCGTCCACATCCTGTACATCATACTCCTATAGCTGTATGGTGTTCGATCCCATTATACATTGCTTTTAACAAATGATCCATGTGCAAACAGGTTTTACTCATTGATGAGCTCGGGAATTTCATGAAACTTAAAAAGCAGAAGAAACGTAAAAAACAAGAGGGAAATATCGGACCGAGAATTTCTGACACTATTTTATACTCCGTTCGTTGACGACAGACATTCCAACTTATGAGGTAGAATAAACCTTTTATGGTGTAGTAAAAGGGAACTAGACCCATGCTACTTTTATAACACTAGATAATGAGCAATTAAAGTATTCGTGGAACCACCTGTTGCCTTTTAATTTATTTCCCGGATTTTAGTGATGATCAAACCTGCGGAAATTTCGGTGCTCCCTTGAGGAGACAAAGAATTACACAGTTAATCGTGCTTCGCGAAAGCAATTGATTAAATTCTAGTAGATGAAGTTAAAATACTGAGAATACAAACATTATAGAAACTCGGAATCCAAATTCGGAAATCTTTATCAAATCAAACTTTTTGAACATGATCAAGATGCGAATTAATCGTCAAACACGATTCAATGAGAGTCACCACGAGTCTGGAAAATGCTTCAAAATGCACGAAGGGGATGAACAAGGATGAAACATATGGCGAACCATGTCCTTTCCAATATATTTGGGCTAGGCTAAGGGCCAACTGCATAGGCTTAGACTTTAGGGGATGCCAATGTTGCGGTAGGGCATAGGCCATAGCATAAAGAACGACCTCTCGTCGGCGAGGGGCCCCCAGAATTTTGATCCGGGTGCTCGTGGATATAAATGGGGTTTAAATATATAGCGGAAATAAAACGGTTCAATGAATAGCTAAACGAAGGGCTTCTGCGTCTTGTTAGTTAGTGATAAATGCTCTTGAACGTCCAGTGCCCAATCACCCGGCGTCTGTCACAGTACATGACGTCACTAGCGCCCAAACTTTACCATAGATATCAAATCTACCCTCGTTTCGATCCACAAACGCCAATATGTGTGAATAATTTGCGTCAGTTCCAAACGGGTCATTTGAGGATATATATTCACCTAATGGTCAACTGATAGCAGAAAGCTGAGCTATTGGTGTCATTGGTGGTTGATATTCGATCTGTTATGTTAGCTGTAATTGAAAATGTTGTTGAAAGCTTATAGCAGCAATCGTATCACTGTTTGATTGTTCAAATTCTTGTCGATGTAAGATCGTGGGAGATTTTTTGATTATCCTTTTTTTCAGGAGCTTTTCTCATTCCATTCTTCATCATGCTGATCCTGGAAGGAATACCACTGTTCCTGATAGAACTGGGCATAGGGCAACATATGCGGCAAGGATCACTGGGGGTGTGGAACACCATACATCCTTGGCTCGGAGGTATAGGTATTGCCTCCTGCATCGTCACCTTCTTCGTAGCTCTTTACTACAACGTTATCATTGCCTGGTGTTTCTACTACCTCTTGAACTCCTTGCAGGTTCGTTACCGTTCTTTACCCTCTTTAAATGTCGAAAAGTTGTTTGATCTTCGAAAGGGTAGAATTAGACACGTATGTATAGATCGATATCTGATAATTCTAACAATTTAAGAAACTTTTCGACCAACTTGTTCTCTGTCCCTATTTCAAGAACCGGTAAATCTATTCTGAAAGCTTAAATACCAGAACGAGACTTTAGAGAGCTCGGAAACTTACGAGTTCACGAAACAGAGTTTCAGAGATTAGCAACACGAGGAAACTGTTGTAAAGCATTATTAAGTATCTGCCATAGCACAGGTTAACAAGTTTCACAACAAGTATGAACTTGATATAATTATGAACAAGTTAATATTCAGAAATCAAAGTTGAATGCAGTAATTTCTTGAAGTTTACCTAGTTTTACTCGAGTTCCAACGTAGCCTTAACCCAATCTCTTTGTTTCAATCGACTTGGCACAGGCTGTGACGATCAATTTTGGCGTAAGTAAATAAAAAAAAACATTTGCAACGAATGAATAAGGCACGAATCATGCATCGCATCATTGGTTGGAATCATCGCTCTTTGGGATAAATAATTCATTACGTCATCAATTTCTCGTCATACATACAATCACTAAACTCTTGCGACATTCATTTGTAATTATATCATCAACTTCACATTGCTTGTGTATCTGTATAATTCATTCAAAGTTATGACAAACTTCCATATCAGACTGATCAACCTTGTATCTTGACACAAGATTCGTACAACAGAATTTATAATCGTTTGTTTTCGTGACCCGATTAATCATCAGTAATTACACCGCAATTATGCGAATAATTACAGCTGAACCAGTTTATCAAATTCCGTAACCGCATAAACCTAGTAATTTCAACTTCTGACGACAGCGACGTGACTCATAAAATGTGGCGTTCATTATTAATTCTTCATACAATATGTACGAATATGTATAATAGATATAGCTAAACATCTGCTTATGTTTTCAAACCGGAGTTTGCTGTAAATATTAACGCTGGGAAAGCAGAATGAAATTTCTGCCCCAAAGCCAGTTCACTTCTCGACTAGAACGGCGAGCTTTTTTCCCCTAGGAACCGCTACCCTGGGCATCGTGTCCTGTGGTGGACGGAAAGCCGGTCGAAGAATGTACTAAGAGTTCTGAAACAGCATATTTCTGGTACCGAACAACCTTGGATGCTGCACCATCGATCGAAGATGGGCAAGGGTTGAAGTGGTGGATCGTCCTCTGCCTCCTTGCCAGTTGGATTATCGTCTTCTTCATCGTCATGAAGGGAATTCAATCATCAGGAAAGGTGAAGTCCGATTATTTCGTTGATAGAGAGTCCATTATTCTGACAACGGTATTACTTCCAGGTGGTTTACTTCACCTCCATGTTTCCCTATCTGGTACTGACGATTTTCTTCATCAGAGGAATAACACTGGAGGGTGCAAGTGCAGGATTAGTTCACATGTACACTCCGAAGGTATGGACACAGATTTTCCGTAAGAAACTGATCACTTTTCTGAAATACTTCTCTATTCTGATTTTTATTAATTTTCAACTTTTTACAGGTGGAGATGTTGCTGAAGCCAACCGTCTGGCTCGATGCAGCGACTCAAGTATTTTACAGTTTTGGTCTAGCCTTTGGATCCTTGATAGCTTTCGGCAGCTATAACACTCCGGATAACAATTGCGTTCGTGATGTGATTCTTGTTAGCGTTTGCAACGCCTTCACTGCTATCTACGCCAGCGTTGTGATATTCGCAATTCTGGGCTTCAAGGCGATGAGCAACGTTAAAAAATGCATTACCAAGTAAGTCTCTGGTCTTTATACTTTCCAAATATCAATTTCGGAACATCTCATGCGAATTATATTTCATTCTTAAATTTCGCACTTAATCGTACATACGGCTACCGTATTTAATGAACTTCTCTTTTAGCAATAAGGAATTGCTGTTATTGAATGGACTTTTATCAGCTAATTCAACGGATGAACACTACGACGACATCGTGCTAAATTTCAATTCAACAGCTGAAAATTTCACCCTCACAAACTGCAGCATTAGCAAGCAGCTTGACGGGGTAAGTGAATTGTAACAACTGAAAAGCCATCCTGAATGGCTTTGAAAAAACTAGCGACAGAAAAATATGATCGGGCTATCTCACTCACATTTATTTAAATAACGATGATCAGGCTGCCGAAGGAACTGGTCTGGCGTTTATAGTTTTCACTCAAGCCATAGTGGAGCTACCAGGAGCTCCGTTTTGGTCCTGCATCTTTTTCTTGATGTTATTAGCCTTGGGATTAGGATCACAGATTGGAATCCTCGAAGGGATGCTGTGCGTGATCTTCGATATTGATCTCTTTAAAAGGGTTAAGAAACAGTACATCACCGGTAAGTGATTGGTAAGCTCAACTTCCCGAAGCTTTACCGTCTCTCCATACTGCGATTTGTTGATTTCCAATGCCCAACTTCTATTCTACAAAATACTGTTCATATTAATTCCAGCTGTCGTCTGCGTGGTCTGCTTCTTCGTCGGCTTAATATTCTGCACTGGAGCTGGAGAATATTGGCTGAAGATGTTCGACAGTTTCGCTGGTACCATAGGGCTAGTAGTTGTCGGTTTGATGGAAATGGTGGCAGTCATTTACGTCTACGGACACGAAAAGTACCTAAAAATTTTCGTACGATAAAACGTAGAGTCTGATAAGTCAAAATTTACAAAACTGTCGATTGAACTAAAACTATACATCAATTTCTTCAAAGGTTCACCAAGGATATTGAAGACATGACAGGGTATCGTCCAGGATGGTACTGGCAGTTGACGTGGAGATTTTTAGCACCCCTCATCATGGCGAGTATTCTGGTCTCCAGCATCGTCTGTATGTTTATTCAAAAGCCGCAGTACACAGCTTGGGATGCAAAGGAGGTGAGTATGTCATGCTGCTTTCAGCGACTACTGGCAATAAATTGATGTATGATTTTTCGGACTTGACTGATAATATTGTCTTTTTATTATTATTTATTTTCACAGGGGATCGGCGTTCCTAATGACTACCCATCTTGGGTATTAGTAATTGCTGTGATTATTATAACGGCGGGTGTTGCACCAATGCCGATAGTCTTTATCCTAAGAAGATTCCAGTGTGTTAAACTAGACGTGGACATACATCAAGGCAGTATTCGACGTATAGACACGACAGTTTCCACAAAGGAGATGATGGGAGACGTTGACGTAAGTTATACCGTGATGTTAATATCTACTGCACTTCAAATTTTGATTCTCTTTTTTTCTTTTAATAAACTTGTTTTTCGCTCGATGGAAATGCCTGTACAGAAGATCAAATGTCTGCTGAAAAAATGGTTACAATTACAATTATTCATTTTTTGATCAGAATTTTCGTATTCTTTTTTTGAGAATAAACGTCGAACTTCGATTTCGTCAAACAATAATCACAGATCCACGCGTATAGTCGAATTATTCTCATTACCAAATCATGTGATGTGAGAAGTAACCTAAGTTTAGTAAATATGTCTGTAAGTGTATTCGCCAGCACATTATATCCGGGCACAAGAAATCATATGGAAATAGTTAAAAATGTGTAACTGTATTATAAGTAACGTACAGTGAACGCACCACGAGAGGATTAATGATGAATTATTGTTCGTATTATTTATGCATAATTGGTGCATTTGTGAAAAGGTTCAGCGTTTGCCAAGCAAAAATACTTCTCGTGGTGTGAGGACTGTGGCTACTTCGTATTGAATGTCTGATCTGCAGTTATAGGTAAGCCCTTCTCTCTGTGGTAACGTCGATAAACTACCGTAGCTACCTACATATGTGAGTTTGCCCGTCGAAAAGCTGCGAATGCTAATTAGATGCAATGAATAATTATACGCCTTCATTTTCACCGAGCTAAGATTTGACTCGAGTTCAGCTATATATACGAAATCATCACTAACTTCTGCAGCTGCGAAGACATTGAGCTTACGTTTTCTTGAATTCACCAGAATCCGATAAAAATAGAACTCATCTTTACCCTCATTGCCAATTGCAGTTTAATACGCGCATGGCTGCCCTAAATAATAGATGACAACAAAAATTATGAGAACTATATAGATAGATTTAGTGAAGATGATTATAATTGATGGGAATTACCCGACCAAAAGAATAGTAGGCTTTGTCGAGGGCCCCCTACTGCAGCCTTGCAAACTTTAAATGGCTTGAACAGTTAATTACTAAACGGGCAATTATTATTACATGTTATGAAACTACTATAGTAATAGTAAATGAAATTGACTAGTTACCGTTTAATTAAACAGGAGTGATCAAATCTTTCCCGTGTGGACATCGACGTAATGGTCATATCACGTCGCGTCGTTTAGCCGTACTTTATAAATGCGTACGTTTATTAATAGCGAATTTATTACTACTGCACGTGATTGCGACCAAAAAATTGCTTGGCTAAATCATATAATTCTATCTCTGGATCATGGGCATTATATTTCAGCTATAGTAACTAGCATCGTGCTATAGACTTAGAAGAAGCCTAAATTCTAGACTCTAGGGTGCATGAATAAATGACGATGTTAGACATAGCTGTCGCTATAGCTATCAGCTCTATCACTTTTCAGTAAGGATACTGATCGGATGGCTTGAAATAAATCATAGGACTAGAGCATCAGAATTGTTCTAGAGCATGAGAAATATTCAAAATGTAAAGAAAGAAGAAAACAAAAAACAGGAAAGCAAAAAGAATTCAGCTGTGAAATAAATGTGACAAAGACAATGATGCATGAAAAAAAAAAACTCTGGTTGCTGCTTACAATTAGAAACAAACGTTAAAAGTTTGGAATAATTAAAGACTGTTGGAAATCTATAGCCATGTGATTTTTACCAACAGATTTTAATTCTCGAATCCTTCAATTAGGGAATTCAACTGAACGCTAACATAATTATTTCTTCTTGGATAGCTGGACGAGTATCATGATAGATTGGAGGATTTCCCTGAGGAAGAAGAAGACGAAGACGACGATGATAGCGACGACGATAACAACAGTGCACCATCGTCCGCAAAGATGGTAGCGAGTCAAATGAAAGGAAAAGCTTTCAAGATGGAAGTTATGGACTTTTGAATGAAACCCAACGTTTCGCGATGATGGCGCATCCGCTGATCGTCGTGATCTTTTCCCCCAACGATATATTTTAGTATACATATGTAAACTTGACCTTAAAACGCAGAAAACAAACCAGGGTTAAAAGCTTGTGGAATAAAATAGTGCCAGTTTGGCCCATCGTACAGACCGAGTCAGGGCTGTTTATAAATATCATCTACTGGCACGCGATCCCTCAGATTTGTTAGATACACGGATTACGTAACACTTCCGGCACGGACTGACCTCCGATAACTATTTTTTATTTCTTGTTTTAACATGTTAATTAAATAGAATAATTTATTTTTAGTTCTTTCAATCAGACGTAGAGTTCCAGGAGCTTTTAGAACCACCAAAATAAATAAAAAACACCCTAATGTTTTAGGCATAAAAGCCACCCTATGGAAGTTCTACCAAAATTGTTGCGAATTCAACGTTAGTTTGAGACTCTGGTTTCATTGAAGATCAAAAATAGCCTAGAAAGAAAATTTCTCGCGAATTTTCGACAAATTTAGGATCCTCTAGTTTCATTCGGTCGATGTCTCGACTCGAAACGTCGGGCTGTGCTTTGTGTACAAAATATATTCGGAGTTATCTCCACTGTGAATTCAAATCTAATATCGTCGCGTTCATTGACGTAGATTCAGGATAGAAAAGATTGTTTGAATTAAGTAACGAGGAGCACCCGCGATAGGTAAGACTAGTCAACGCGTGGCGACCCTCTCCTCTTGTTCTACAAATTTTATCTATACCAATTTGAGCGTAGATAGTGAAACGGTGGACTCATTACGTTTAAAACAGGTGTTAGAAAATAGGCAGATCGTAAGACCTGAACGACTGTTTCATTTCGTAGTTCGAACGGATTTGATAAATTCGAGAGAATTTTTACTGTATACGTTGTTACATAAGTGCAGTGGTGATCCTCGTGGGAAAAATTAGTGATTTTTATCGGAGTTACAGGTGCTCAGTGCTATAATATACACATATACAAGTGGAGAACGTGCTAAGTCGCATTTTCTGACTTGGAAGAAAATCATACGTAGATCAAAGTTTAAACCAGAGTTTTTATTATTTATTTCATTGTTTCTCTGGCCTCTAATAAGTTTTCTGTGATTCATTGTAAGCAATACTTATACTATGCTATATATTTAACAACGATGTGACAGAGCATGATCTTCTCTTGTAATAAGCTCTATAATCCAGAATCATTCAGTCCCGAAAAAATGGAAGAAAATTTGCTATTTTTCATTGTCGTTACTTCGGTTCGTGAGGTATTTATTTTTTTATACGAGCAATAAACTCCTGCAGCGTTTGCATTTGACATTATTATCATTTTTTCTTTTCCGAACGAAACATTATATAATATTCATAATGCAATAAGACACATAGGCTTGAAAAGTTTCGTAACGAGATGGAAAAGTGAACTTAGGTTGATTCAAATTCTTCATTGAATATCATAGACAAATGTCTTTTAAATTTGATTCGATCGAAGGCCTCCGTAATAATGCCTTATGTAGCAAAAACTATCCAATGAAAGTATAAAACCAAGTGGTAAGCATTGTCTGCCAGTGAATGAGAGCGACGCTCTGAAATCCATGAGTTGCTTCACATTGGGAAATCGTATTATATTGGACTCCATGACAATGCATTTTCTAGATTCGAAAATTAATTAATCTACGATATGCGTTAATTAGCTTTAATTATTGAAGATTAAGCTAGTATACAACTAAACATACTCAGATTGTTACTTGGCTGGTCCAGCTCTTTTTAATAGTCGTATATGTATATGTATACATTTAATATTATTAAGACAAGATTGTCGAATTTTTCAGAATTGGCTTACGAATGTATCTAATCGTAAGTGAAAGAATAATCTATTTTCATTCGATTCTTACTCATTTAATGGAAAGGAAAAAGGAATGCAAAAGAAAACAAGAAATTTTCTCTTTTCGCGAAAATTATATGAGATATGATTATTAAAACGCTGCGGGCGGGGCAATTCAGAGAGAGAGAGAGAGAGAGAGAGAGTAAATATTGAATATTTTTTTTACTTCTAAGTATAAACGTGCCACTGATTGTGACTCGTAAGTATTTGGCAAGATGAAATTAACCATTTGCTATAAATAGGTGGATATAACATCGTATGTGATGATTTTTATTCTGATATATATGTATAATGTGAATTGCATTTTTGTTCCGTATTCATTAAACCATGACAATAGTTGCCGGCATTTGTTTTAGCTGTAAATATGTATTCGAAATAAAGAATAGTCCCAGAAAATCCAGGTGGAATAGGGAGAATTTAAAGTTGGAGTCGAGTGAAGAAGTGAGTGTTTGTTATAGGAGCCCGTATCAGAAACTGAAATAATAATCTTAAACGGTACAGAAGAAAAATATACAAATTCATAAACGAATAAATAAAACTGGGAATAACGAAGAATAGCATATAATTCACGGTACGAACCGAATATTACGATTGCCAATTATGACGTTGTCACATCTATTTAAATTTAACAAATTAACGAAGGAGTTGTTGTATATATTAGAGTATTAAACGGTTGACGGAGTATTCAGATTACTTTGCATCGCAGAATAAATCCCGCGTCGGAAAATCGGTGAAAACTTATTAAACGCGGGATAAACGAAAGAAAAAAATCTGATCCAAATTTGAGAAGGAAATTAAGTGATTCAAGGTGATTCGAATACCCTATAGTATTACGATTGCATAGACTTTCGTTAACTTCCAAGTTTCAAGTTCATCCATTTACAGAAATGACACAAGCCCGATACCTACATGCTGATATACCTATACGCATATGTTACTTTAAAACGAGGAGTATAATGAACTTACAGACTTCTGTTTATACTTTCATGCGACGTATAAGTACATGCTTAGAAGTACGTAAGTAGCGCAATATGAATGGTGTATATAAATGCCATGTAAATTTCAAAGGACGAAAATTCTTTGACCAGGTAAATTTCCTTCTGAAATCAATCGGATCAAAATTAGTGAAATTATTCTAGGAGAATTAATCATACAGTGTTGTTGATCGAATATTAAATTAATGTAATTTGAGAGTATTTTCTAATATCATTGACTTTGCGGCTTTGATTGAGAGATTTGCATTCAACGGTTCTGATTTCTATATATTTTGAAGAGCGAATTCTTCTCGTAAAATTTATTTGAAATCATTAAAAAGGCACCCTTATACTGCACCAATCATTTTTCGCATTTCAATAGAGCTTTTTTTTCGTTACTTCCCGACGACAACAATTTAACATCTAATTTGATTTGATAGGTCTCTTGAATTGATAGGAAACAGTAGATATAATAATAGCGACGCGAGCGCTGACTTATATACGGCTAAATAGATTAAATGCCCGATAGTATTTTACAACAAACCTAATATTGCTTAACCTGAATTAGGTAATTTAAACCGAAAGTTAAAGGTTATCGTTGTACTATAGATATTGATATAGTAAAATAGGTTAAAATAGAGCATATTGTATACAAGAATATAAAGTATTTAAATAAAAGCTTATTTATTGCCGAAAGAGAGAAAGATTTATTCGTAACAAGCATCGCGCTTAGCAGCGGACAATCACCCAGGATTATTTCCCAAATTTGTACAGCGTTCCCTAAATCAACAATATTAAGTTCCATAATCGACACTGCTCACGAGGCTAGCACGTTTTCATATTCGGCGGGAAAACTAGCATGTTTCGATTCTAGTTTCCGCGGTGAAAACCGAAACGTGCTAGTCTTCGCGGTAAAAACCGAAACATGTTAGTCTTCGTAAGCAACGTCGCGATAAAGGCATAAATCTCCGTGTCTGTCTTTCTTGCAAATCATTGCCATATTAACTACCGAAACTGTTTAAAGCTCGGCGAACTTTAGCCCAAGAATGAACACATAGAGAAATTGACTGAAAGGCGTCGATAGTGAAGAATCTATGTGCTCTAAAGTTCATTGTATTAAGTGTCAAGGACGCGGTATAACTTCACGAGCTAAAATTAAGATAAGGGGGCCTTCGCTGGTCGGATTTATCCAGATGTGGGTCGTGTCAATTTAAAAGAGCGCAATTTCTTAAGGCCTCATTTTCATTTTTGGTTGACATTCTCAAGCATTTTCACAGTCTGATTATCGCTGAGTGTTCTATCTGCAAAAACGATCGGAAAATTGATATTATTTTACGAATTAAGTATTCTTACCCTGATTCACTGAAATCTATCCTAAATCCGCTTGAAATAGTTTAAGTCAATGTAAGCGAAAATTTACATTCTGAAATACAGACGCTTGTCACTGCAGATAATAAATATATTATTGCAATCTGGTAAAAATCAAATAGCTACTGTTAGCAGCTGGTAGAGTCTTCTTTCTTATATAGCGAGTGAGAAATTCTGAGATGAGGGTGGTTCTAGTTCGGATTTACGTTTCTTGCATTAAGGCAATGGTTTAGGTATTCGCAGAAATCTAGAACGCAATACTTTGCGGTCGTAATGACGTTTTACGATATTGACAATTGAACTGTGAATAAAAAAAAATAGAGAAATTTTAGGGGCCCGCGTGTCATCGCAGCTCAAAACTAATTTACGTAGCATAAGCGTTGGTCGACCTTTTCATGTCGAATTTTTGAAGCATTTCATAAATTTATCAAATCGGGATGAAAGTGTGTAGCAATGAAATGAATACATCCTCCCTTTCCTTTAATTAGAATCATGAAAATACTCATTTTCCTGTTTCCGCGATGTACCCAGATTTTGATATGAGAAGTAAGCGGAGGCTTCGATTGCCCAATACATTATCTAACTTCGTTCATCTATCGATTGACCTCTCTTTCTCTTTTACTCGAATGTCAATCACTCTTTTGATTGTCATCAGCCATTCATCAATTCCGCGACTTAAATCACATTCAATCCTCATTCCACCACGACACCCAACTGTTACGTTCCTCATATATTATTCAAAAATATCGCACATGGCTTTTGACCCAATAGATATTTTATCGTGTATTTTATGATAAAAGTTGAAATCACGGTTCTAAAATGACGAAGACGCATTTAGTTATACTCTCACAATTCGCCAACTATTAGGATATGACAGTCGCAGAATTGCAGCTTAATTTTTTTATCGGAAATAAACTACGAGAAAGAAAAATTTCCCTACGTTTGGCACTAAGCTTTGATTAAAAGTTGATTTATGGCAACTCCTAAATCACGAGCTTTACGAGGACCCGACTCCTCACGTGTTGAAGGCCCACGCGTGAGTGGGCTCAGTCAGTCATGCAACAATATCTATACCACACTAAACTCCGTGTAAAGAAAGATATCATCATATCGATATTGATAAAAGGCATATGCGATGGACGCAGGGTTCAGTCACGGAAGAGTCTTGCCGGTGAGACAACTTCCAAAAATTTATTTACCAATAGAAGACAGTATTATTCAATTGCGGTGAAACTAGTTACATTAAATTTTTTCAAATTCTTGAAGCACGATATAGTTTGTGATAGCTGATTATTCGTTGTATGTGAAGTGTTGAAATTATTTACAAGGATCGTCCAAGTACAACGAATGGTAACTTAAAATAATCACATTTTGATTTTTTCGGCCTTAGACAATGAATTATAATTTGAATCGCCTTCCCGCCAAACTTCAATCACTTGGTTTTACTTCTTTGCGATGTCTTAGCGAGGCACGAATAGTGTTAACTTTTTGCCGGTTTCGCTATGTTGTCTCTTGATCATAAAAGTCTATCTCAATTTAGTTTGACATAGATTACGAGCGTCACTGTCGTGACGTAATTTGTAGATATAGATTAGTCATTCCTCCTCACGCCCAGTGAATATTTCATTAACGATGTTTTGTCAGAAAAGTAATGAATGATAAATTTTACTTATCTATCTAGTTATTTGTATACATTTTTCTATTATGTTTTTTATTCACCTATATATGATTATTCAACGCATGGATATGAAATATGAATAGGTCATTTTTATTTATACGATGAAATCTGCCATAAAAATAAAAAGCAGTTACGAATTATACACAGTATACATATTAGCAATTTATCAAATCACAAAATTACGTAATTACAAGTACAAAACACCTGTAATCTAATATCTAAGAAATTCTAACGATAAATCGAATATCACGTAGTGAGTAATGAAAGTGAGCCTCTTTGAGCCGTTCGTTTGCATTTATTAAAGGAGTATAAGAATATATTCTTAACCCTAGAACCCTGCCGGTGTTCTCAGCACCCGAAAACCCTGCACATGGGTCGTTCATGTTCATCCCTTATTTTCAAAATCTGAAAAAATTCCTGGGTGTTCTATGAGGTTTGAATTAATAATCAACCAATAGTCATGTTATTAACCTAATTTGGAAATTGTTAAATTTATCGTTGAAAAGAGGCCGAGGTCACAAAATAGTCGATAATCGCAAAACGCCAAGGACGCCAACGACCCATGATCAGGATTCTAGGGTTAAAGAACTGGCACGTGTCCAAATTGTTCTTTAATCAACAAGTTTTATCACAGTAATTCGGTAATCTCTTGGGTCATATTCGAGTAAAATTTAGGAGTTGTAACTAATCCGGTCTCCGAGTTAGATGCAATCACTGGATCGACAGCTATTTCAGTTTAGACACTTTTTGGGTCTCTAATTGTTCAGAAGAAAAAGCTTCATCCTACGGAAAGATGTCTTTTTGATCTGGCTCTGAGACCTTGTAACTTTTTCTTGATCACGATTCAAGAGACCCCTTCAAACGTTCACTTTTCTTATCGTAGCTATATGTGCTGAAAATATACAGATATTTCTGTTTCATTTGATAAGGTATCAAACAGAACAAAAATGCATACGTTCGATGAACGGGAATTATGAGGAAACTGTTAAATATGGCGTTCTAGATTTGTCTAGTAACAATCATTGATTGCAGGGAATAATAAGGAGTTTATTGCATAATAAATTAATAGGACATGACTGTACTAAACGAATACAGACTGAAGTGGAAGTAAATTCTTTGTAATTTCAAACGTACACTCATATTTATATCATCTATTGAACAGAAACAAATTTCGCCTTAAGCTTTCGCGGGATATGAGCACACGTGGGAATTTCACTCATCAGTCGCGTACATGACTTCGCCAATGTAAAATGAAATGTGAAGATTTAGAAAAAATTGATCGCCAAATACAGTCAAATATGGGAAACTTGTCGTTAACTGACCTGGAGACTCTGGCAAGCTCACAATCAGCAGAAGGGGCTGCAACTCGACTAATTCCCGTCACTGGTGAACCAAATGCAGAAGTTCAAGTTCATGCGAATGAAGACAAGCCTGATGATGCGAACGATTTTATAGTAAAGTATAGAGGAAAAAGTTACGACATAAAAAACCTTTTGAAAAAACATCCAGGGGGAAGCAGGATTCTTAAACCCTACCAAGGATTGAATATCGACGAGGCGATGGTTACGAACTCACATTCCATTGCAGCCTTCCATCTCTTTGAGGAGTTCGTTCAAAACCACCAAGAAGCGTATCAAGATATCGAAGTAAGTAGCTTTTGATTATGGCAATTTTCTGATGGCCACATTTGAGCCCCTGAAAACGAAAGTACATTTCTTATCATCGAATGGAACTTTTTGTCATTTTTTCGCAATATTCACTTACACTACTTTCATTTTTACGAACTCCTTCGATAACTAAATCTCAAGATATACAGGGTAAGGTCACTAGTCGTGGATTTGCCTAAAGACGTTCAAATCCCACGTCAAAAACTAACAATTTTTGCTCAACGATATCTCGAGAACCGATAAAGGCATTTCATCCGTTCTATTCGGAATCGATTGGTCCAATAGTTTTCGAATTATTGAATGAAAAAATTCCGAAAGAAATATCTTCATTGATGATATCTCAAGAGCTGATCAATGGGTCTTTATGACTTTGGTCTCTATCGTTAGGGCTTGTTCCAACTTGAATTTGGTTAAATTATACTATCGAAAATCCGGGGACAAGTTCTAGACTGGCCTATTGGGGTGAGCCAAAACTTCATACCTGCTTGTTTCATATGAAGTCCTGGAGGACTTTTTCCTTCTGGCGGTGATAACAGCCTATATCTCAGAATACAGTTTCAAGGGAACTAAGGAGATAGCAATAGAAATATTATCTAATGAATTTTTTTTAGAAATCTACACAATTGAGAGCGAAGAACGTGATCCACAACTATAATGCGATACTCTATCCACAACCAGTGATCTTACCCTAACTGACATGAGATTGAGCTGTGTAACGAAGAGGCGGTGGACGTCTAAGTATTCCCTGCAAGAAAATATCGAATAGAAGCGAATGAAAAGAAAAATGGAGTAATAATTTCTTGAATATGTGCTTTTATGCTATTCTCTCTTGTCTTTATCATTCCTCAAAATAGATAGCAACATACAATGATTTCGGCGATAATCTCGATGACTTCTATTCGATTAATTAATCAGACAAGATTGAGTTCGTTCTCTAGCTATTACGAAAATACGGCGGGATAGAAATACCACAAGGACGTATTCAGATCCAATAAAAATCTGTGATTATCTATCTGACCTCGTTTACAGGGTCAGTCCTTAACTTATTTTCGTGTACATTTACCTATATTTTCATACTGAATCTTGCTAGTCCGGAAACAAGGTAGTTCCAGAATGGATTGACTCACCTTTTGCCTCGATCTTAAGTTTACAATGGATCAATACATCGTGTCAAAAGTGAGGGCTAAATTCATTCTAAATTAGAGTTACGTGGCTAATCGTACGATACTTATTGCTAGTCATATAGGTGTGGTCTCTCCGGCTCTAGACCTGTCTAATCATACTCTTCAGATATATTTTTCTTTTCGAGATCCTTATCTATCATTATCGATCGTAATACAGCCTCATACTTCAGGGATGCGTGTGTATTCGTCTAGAAAGAGCCACGCCGTATATACTATGATATAATTGTACGTACATGTGTATGCGTATACTATGTATACCTAGATATAACCAGTTCTGACAACACGTTACCGGTGGCTTATGTTTCCGGTTATCAGTGATAAGCGACCGCCATAGACGAAATACTGATACACATTTGAATCATCCCCAAATAGTCAGGAAAGAGTATGTTAATTAAACACACCCGGTTAAAGGGTCGAAGCGCGAATGATATCAGATAAAACGACGCAAGCTTAGAATATTTTTCATTCAATGATAAAACGCTGACGTTTGATGCGTTTTTCAAATTGGTATATTTACATGAGTTCATTCTAACGTCGAACACATCTTGACAACTCATTTTCGAAAATGTTTGACTGTAAAGATGAAAATCTCAACGAATGGAATATTTAATATTCGCACAGGTATAAGGAATTATTCACAACGGTGTATTATAGGTAGAGTACCAGGATTCTGACGATCTGGCAATTTCTACTTACATTTGAATTGGTATTTATTACAACATCTGACTAGAATCATATTATCTGACTCGTATCGATATTAAATGAATTTCATAGAACAGATACTATATAGAAATATATCTGAAGGACGATGGATTATCGATAACTTGTGATGCTTATGTATCAGACTGAAATGTTATGTTATGTGTTTGATAAAATAATGTAAAAAAAAAAAAAACAAGAAAAACTAGAATCGCGTATTTTTTCGTACTACAATGCGTGTCACTGCAACACTGCATGACGCGACGAAGTGGAGGTCCTTTTTCATTACCGCATGATACGAATCAACGAAAAAAGTCTCCCCAGAGTCTCTTACCGCAATGATAATCGATAATAAAGAAAGCCTTTCGTTTCCGATCTTATACAGGTCACTTCTCGCGTCATTTTTTCGCAACTCTCAAGAGAGCTTTTCCCATTAGTTGATGATCATACAGTAATGGAAAAAATCTCTTTAGAGTTTCAATATTGATAATCTGCAACGATGGAAAAAAGGCTCTTCATTCTGTCCTCGCGTCAGCAGTACATAATTGTACCTATATGATAAATGTACATATGTACATATATGTATTTCTAGGGTCTAGTTTCCGTAATTCGTGTGCGAAATCTACGGGGATTCGACTTTACCCATGTCGATTCTTCGTGAATTTTTTTTCAAACTGCAGAATATCAGACTGCAAGATCACATTCTGAATATCTGATAAGGAATGTCCAACAAGCTAAATTGTCAGAGTTAAGCTGGTCTGCCTAAGCGCCTGCTGAAAATCACAGTCACTGACATTAATCTATATCGATTGCCGAATCACGTATAATCAAACTTTGAAACCAATACGAATATCATCAATTTTTCTTAGAAATTGGTGGATTGGAATGCTCCACTACTATCACAAGTTGGCTCTCTAGGAGATCGTTATTGGGAATGGGTCAACCTTCCAGTGAACAGGCCGATTCGACTTTTCGCTTCAGATAAGGTGGAAAGTCTCACAGTCACCCCGTGGTACATGGTGCCTGTGGTCTGGGTTCCAATATCTCTTTTCTTCATATATTGCGGCTGCTTATTGGATCTCACAGGAAATGTTGGTATGCTTGTCAATATTTGAATATTGCATAAGAAGCTATAAGTAATTGCAATCTGTTTGTGTATATATATTTGCAGCGAATTTTCTCGTGTTTATATCAATTCCTTTTTTATTTGGAAATAAACGATTACAGTTCTTGAAAAAGGATTCCACCCATCGAATCTATGTTTTGACCATTTTTGCAGACCTTATTGATACCAATTGAATTCCCCAATATTGCATTACAGTCCAATTCCGAGACATGTATCTCGAAATTCACAAAAATCGGTATTGGCTTTGCACTCACAATCGATGAAACTCGTAACTTGTAGAAATAATAGTTATAGTCTATATCAGTCTATATTTTAATACGATTTCAAAAACGCATATCAGAATTGTGATAAAAGCTAAAGAGCCGGTATATCGATACTTCGTCTATCTATAATCTACTCTTAGGTGACGAACTCGTGTGATTATTAGATTTAAACTCTAGCTATTCTCGCAATGGTTAGGTAATAATGATCAATAATGATTCGTCCACCTACTGAGTAGCATTTGATAATATGAATGACTTTGAATTGAAGAATTGAACGAATAAAACAATCCAGTAACCCACGTCGGTTGCTGAAATCATTTTTCCATCATAGTGTATATTCGTTTGAATATTCTCAGAAAGGAAACATGCTGGTCATTGAATTTGATATTTTCAATTTTCAGTCGATTCCATGCCACAAATATTGATCGCCCTCAGTTGGGGTTTCCTATTGTGGACTCTTCTCGAATATACGTTACATCGGAAGCTGTTTCATATGAAACCTCCATCGCAGTCAAAGACTCTCATAACGTTACATTTTCTTCTTCACGGTCTTCACCATAAAGTGAGTTCATGCGTTCAACATATCAATTCTTAATTCAAAAAATTTCAGAAATTTCTAACGTTGCGACTATACCAAGCGTTTAAAATTATTATTCACCCTTCATTTTATCGAAATGCATCTTCGTTTGCTGTTAATCTATTACAATATAAAATACGTAAATCTAATGTCTGCTCTTTTCGTTGTACCTTCAGGCACCGTTTGATGGTCAAAGATTGGTGTTCCCACCTATTCCTGCAATGATTTTAGGAGTTATTATTTACACCGTTTATAGATCGGTGTTACCAATTCTAATGATGCATTTCGTAGCAGCTGGAATCGCGATTGGTACGTACAGCATGTCTCGTTTCTCCATTAGCCCTTTACTCCGCAAATTGGTAACACTTGAATCATTTCAATTCCGGGAGTCTCAATGATCTGCTGTAAGCGATACATCGAGAGAAAAAAACAAAAAAATAAAAAATGATATAATTAATATACTGACAATAAGTACCCACGTGTACTTCAGCTCACGAGAGCTCATGTATATCCCGCCTACATTATTTTTCAGTCCTAATATTCCAGGTTACTTATGCTACGACATGACGCACTATTATTTGCACTATGGATCGCCAAGGGCTGAAAGTTATATGTACGTAATGAAGCGATACCACAACTATCACCATTTCTCACATCACGAAGAAGGTAACAATTGTTAACACGATCTGATAAATGAAACTAACTTTTCATTCTTCAATTGTAATATGAAAATCATATTTAAGGCGGACTGGATCGTTTGTTTAACATTATAGAAATATTGATATTTCAAAAGAATGAAAATCATCAACAAGATTTATTTATTGGATTAAGAGGTGGAGTTTTTCCGAGATATAAAAAAGCGTAATCGTAATTAGTTCACGGTAGAGAAGAAGTGGGTCAGCCAATAGATGCACAGACATATATATCTGATAAGCATTTTATATGCTGTTTATCTAATGAATTTACACACTTGTGGCAGTTTGATAGCTTAAAATGATTAAATCGTGCAAAAGTCTTGGCAGTTTAGGCTGACTGACGGCATTTCATCATCATTATCAATCTGGCACGTGTACGTGTGAATGATAATTTGTAAGATAAATTTAATTCCAGGTTTTGGTATAAGCAGTAAACTGTGGGATTACGTCTTCGGAACTATGATAACGTTAAGGAATTTGAAGAAAGCAATTGAATGGTAAAAATGGTTCTTGACATAAGTATATATGTATATAAGACACACTTATTTGTACATACATAGAAAATATTGGTAAATTTCGAACTTTATTGTATTAATATACAATAATTGTTATATGTACACAAGAAATAATAACGATACTATTATTAATAATATATCTTGTCATGTTATAAATAAAGTATATAAAGCAGAATGCCATTATATGGATATATCTCATGGATTAAAAGTTCATAGCATTGTATATTGCATAATATGCTGTGCTATTTATATAGTCCTAAAAAAATTGTATCCATTAAATTAATATCAAGTTGAGATTTTTAAGTACACAATATATTAAGGAACAAGTTGTCAGAAATAATAATTTAAAAGCGTATTAATAGATTCATTTTTTTTCTTTCTTCTTAGTCGTTTGTATCTTTTTTCCTAGACTATTATTAGAAGTTTGATAGAGATTACTTTTTGAACAAATTATAATTAAGTACACGTAATATTGTATACGATAATAAAGAGATACATTCGCACAAACAACCATATTTCAAATATTATACCTATGTGTTTTTATGTTATGAACGTTATGCCAAACTCAGAGAATTCTTATTCACAGCGAAATTAATTATAACTGTGGTAAATGTAAAGGGTATATTCTACCTCTCATCACTGCAGATACACATTTTTGATATCCATATCTGCAAGGAGTGTATGATATTATGATTTTTTTTCTTTAATAAAATGACTCATTCTAATTATCTATTGAGTTATATAATCGAGAGGTTTCTTTGCCTTGATTTGTGATTCATGCTGCTTCATTAAATGCTGAATTTTCATGTTTTCAATAAATTCAACGGTTCGACTTTACAGTGATAAAATCGTGAAAAGTCGATTAATTTCTTTTAATTTAAAATATAATAAAGAGAAAATGTGTCGGCCCAAGACTGCAGAGATTGAGGAAATTTGAATCGATTGATTTATTGGAAATTTGTCGGTAGATTCAAGGTGCCTCAGCCTTTACAGTTTTTCGACCCATACCAAGTTGAGGAAATGTGCTTTTGTTAGGTGGAGGATTCAATTTTGAGGACAAGTGAACAAAAGCGTCGTAGAGGCTCGGCCTGTCCAGTACATTGACCTCGTAGTGTCTTAACTTCTCTCTTGTACACCAATTGGCAGCTTTGCTAGCCGTGTTTTCTAAATTATTCAACTCAATATCAGGTCTTGTACGATTACCGACTACAACGACAGTCACTTCTTTCTTATCTTTGTGCTTATCTATGTCTTTCTTCAACGGTAATAAAACGTCTAATGATTCAGGCTTTGCTGTATCATAGACAAGCACATATCCGTCAGCAAAGCCAAGATAGTGCCGTGCCAGTTGTGGACTGTTAGCATTAGTCTGTAACGGCTCTAGTCCAGCGGTATCATAAAATCTTACTTTCTCTTTGGTGCCTCTATCTGTTTCTATATTTGCCACGTAAATATCTTCAATCGTTGGATGTATCTCCTGCAATTTGAATACGACTCATTAAACATACTTCTCATCATACTATGCACCTTCGTCCAGGTATTTTTCATCACTGTTACAAAATTTGATGAAATTCTCTTATTCTTACAGGCTGAAAAAAATCTAATGGCTTTTATTTAATCATTCAGAACAAGTATATTCGATAGAATGGCTGATCTTTCTGTTCTATTTTTATTTTTTTCTCGAATATGCTTACGGTATTGGTGTTAACATTTCCGTAAATAAGTTGTTCTAAAAGTGCTGTTTTTCCAACTCCTTTCATTCCGCAAACAACAACGCGTGTAGTTTTTCCCATTTTTAATGGCCTGGAAACAGTATACTGATAATATTTACGATGTATAATAAAGTTATTGAAAGATAAACTGTTAAATTACGACTCACCGACTAATTGTTTATTATTTTAAATTTTAATATCAACGACATTTCAACTCTGAACACATTTTGTTTATAGATATTTCACACTGTTATTAAAATCGCTAAGTTAATAATGATGATGGAATTTTCTAACCTCTATTCAGAGTCGCGAGTCTTTAGCATAATATTCAATGAACGATGCAGTACAAGGTCGTCGCAGCAGGTGCATATAGTAAAACGTAGCGTGAAAATTAGAGAATTTCATTGGCGAAGGATAGCGAGTAGTATTTCCTGACCAATCGTATTGTGTGAGGTTATATATTGCGATTCGGCTACGTCACGTTCATTGAAGATTATGCTTAACGAGTCCATCATTCGCTTGCCACGTTGAACACGTTAACCTAAAAATATTTCTAGTTTTAAAGGGAAACTCTTCTGTCACTTGACAGCAAACAGCTGACATTATGAACGAACAAGTTTTAACTGATGATGAGCTAAAAGAATTGTCGAAAAATGACAAATACTCGATTTTATTGCCGACCTACAACGAGAGGGATAATTTACCGATAATTGTATGGCTGATTGTTAAATACATGGATGAAAGGTGAATCATTTTATACCCTAACCTGATGTTTTCCATTATAAACAAGCTGTTTATGTTTAATATCGTAATTCGTCGTAAGTCACACTTACAAAACTCTAGAACGACTTATTTCATTCCAGCCAAATCGCTTACGAAATAATAATAATCGACGATGGTTCGCCAGACGGTACATTGGAGGTTGCCAAAGAGTTGCAAAAGATTTATGGAAAAGAAAGGATCCTCTTGAGACCAAGAGAGAAGAAACTTGGCTTGGGAACTGCTTATATACACGGAATCACTCATGCTACTGGAAACTTTATCGTAATCATGGATGCCGATCTTTCCCATCATGTAATTATGAGCCTCGTATGAATTCTGGGGATTGTCAACTTGATATTGGAAAAAATTGAATCAAACTATTATCTTCCCATAGCCAAAATTCATTCCTAAGATGATCGAGCTTCAGCGATATCTTGATTTGGATATCGTAAGCGGTACCAGATACGTTGGAGACGGCGGTGTCTATGGCTGGGATTTTAAAAGGAAGTTAATCAGCAGAGGGGCCAACTTCGTGACACAATTATTACTGAGACCTGGAGCGAGCGATTTGACTGGAAGCTTTAGGTAAAAGATTCCGTCTGAATTTTTTGATGAATTGTCCGTTTGATTTTGTACTTCTTGTTTGCCGTACGAATTATTTCTAATCAACTTTATTTTCATGGCTTAAAGTGATCGGTATTTGTAATTATGTTTCAGACTCTACAAGAAAGAAGTCTTGGAGAAGCTTATCAAAGCCTGTATATCAAAGGGTTACGTTTTTCAAATGGAAATGATAATCAGAGCCAGACAATTCGACTATCTGATTGGTGAAGTCCCAATTTCATTTGTAGACAGAGTTTACGGAGAGTCGAAATTGGGCGGTTCAGAAATATTCCAATTTGCAAAAGCAATGCTGTATCTTTTTGCCACTACATAGTCAAGGGTCATCCTTGACAGATTCAAAACCATATGATGTATAAAATGATAATTGTAATAAATATTATTCATAAATATCCCTATTATTATTTATCCAGTTATATAATTGAAGCGAGGTACTTTGTAATCGGTAATTATCAACAGTATAAGATGAAGAAAAGAATAAGTCAACGAGTGCAGATTTTCTTTAACTTTATCGTTTATTATATGGTTAATGTTTAACAGGGGATATAATGTTCCCTGTTGTTTTCTTATTATTTCATCATTTTGATAAAAAAAAAAATGTTTGGATAATAATATAACAATAACCATTTCAATTTGGTATAACAGTCGAAATGAATTCCGTTTGTAACCATGTAATTTAAATCTATGGCGGCGTGTTTAGCGACGTTCTCATTGTTTCAAAAATATATTTTCTTTCATATGTGTGTATCGTATATACTATATAGTTTTTCATTTCTTCTTTTTTTTTTTCATTTATTTATCATATAGTAGTCTAGTATCTACTAAACGACCAATATATATAATATATATTAAGATACTGATTAAGATTAGGAGTGATTTTTCAGGTATTTCCTCTTTTTTTTTTCATTCTAAACACCAAATGCCAAGTTACCATTTAAACCATAAGTAATAAGTAGACAAACGTATATTAATAATAATTTATAAATACTTCGATGATGTTCTCTGAGGCTGATATAAATTATTGCTGATGATCATATTATGCTGAATTGCCTCAGGAAGAGTGTTTTTTTTTTCTTTTTTTTTCCTTTAATTAATTCTATTATTCCATGTTACATTTACAATTCATAATATATTACGTAGTAGTAGTAGTAGTAGTTTCATAACATCTGTGGACCCAATTTTACTTTTTTATTTTCCCCAAAAATTCTGTTAAATTCTGGCGAAAACATATAAATATAGGATTGTTTTGCATACTGTATGGCACGGATAATGTTGAAGTTTTTTTTTTAATTAATTAATTAATTTATTTTATTTTATTTTATTTTTTCTTTGTTCTTTTATGTTTTTTATTTCGCTTCCTCTCTCATTTCCTTTTCACTTCTCTTATGTATATAATAGTATATAATAATCATAATATAATAATAATAATAATAAAAAAAGAAAAAACTGTCACGTTCGCTCCTACGTCATTCGCTCTCCCACCGCATATCAAATGCAATGACAATAATAATCAATGATGCATCTCCTCGTTACACGTTCATTCATATTATCTTAAAAACCAACAATCATTATGCTTTTAAACTTCTTGAGATCCATTAATCGTAGCAAGATCAGATTCGATGACTTTCTGATCATTTCTACCGTTACTTTCCGCACTCCCATTCTTCAACTTATGAAGATTCACCTCGGTCACCACATTTTCGTCCAGCCCAACGACTGCCTCAGAATTTTCAAATTTACCATTACTTTCTGTACCGTTTGTTGTAACAGTTGTTCCGTTGCTCGATGTATCAGAGTGCCTTTTGGCCTCGTTAATAAGATCAAAGTGAACGTTCGTGTCTTCGATTTTGATCTGTAGCTTATCAAAGTTGGCCAAAGATTCAATTCCCGAACCATTGCTGGGATTATTTTTCTCGCTAACAGTACTGCAGTCGCTTGTACTGCTAGACGTGCTAACGTTCATTATACTTTTGTCGGATAAGCAGTTCAAACTAGGATCTGAAAAGCTGCTTTGGAGCGAACTTGCCGGTGTAGTTATACCGTCAGACTTTGGTACAAATGTTGTCCATTCGTTGCTGTTAGCGTCCAAATATTCAATGGAATTCAGGAAATTCTTACCCGAGAATCCACCCACTGCGTACAATCTGTAAACATGGAAATACAATTTTTATTGCACAAAATTTTCAATTCATTCTGACTGATAAAACATTTCTGATTGAATATCAAAAATTCGAAATTTCCAACCACAAACAGACCTGTCTCCAACTACAGCAACGGCTACATTAGCCCTAGGTGTAGCCATGTTGGGTCCCGGCACCCAGGCTTGCTCGTCAAGATCGTATATCTCGGTAGTAGTGAGACTGTGTGTTCCCGAAGATCCACCAACAGCATAAAGTCGTTTGTTAAATACAGCTAGGCCGCAACCACGCCGTGCTGATATCAGGGGAGGTCCCACAGACCACGTGTCTTCTTCTGGGTTGTAAATCTCTACTGAATTTAAACAATTCCATGCATCGCAGCCACCTACTGCATAGACTCGGTCCTGATATGCGCATACACCTGCTTGGTATCTTCCAGTTCTCAACGGCTTAATGCTTGACCATTTACCACTCTCTGGATCGAATACATCGCATTGTTTGATACCAGCCTGTAAGGATTGGCAAGAATGAAAATTGTCTCATTGGGAAGACTGGACGAAGACAAAAATAAGGTATTGAGAATTGAGTTGGCATGGTTTTTCTCACCTGGCCATTCCATCCTCCAATGCAATAGATCTTGTTTCCTAAAGCACAGACTCCTGAGTTTGATCTAGCTAAAGGAAGATTAGCAACGGCTGTCCATTTCCATCCAGCTTCGGGATTTAGAACTTCGACTGTAGCGAGTTCTGTGGAACCGTTCGATCCCCCAATCGCATAAACTTTCCCGTTAACAACGGCAATTCCAAACCTTCCTCTGGCTTCCCTCATGCCCGATAGTACCTGCCATGTGTTTGATTCTGGCAAATACTGATCCACAGTTTTCAAACATTCGACTCTATCGTAGCCACCGCAAACAAGCAATGTATCGTTCAGATTAGCGCAGCCTACCGCGCATTTTCCTGCCTTCATTGTCGGGAGAGCACAATATAATTCTGGCTCACTTGTAGAAGAGTTTTGTGAAGATACAACCTCAGGCATTGATAGCGGAGATGGTGAGGCGGGAGTGTTAAGCCGTAGCTGAACTGATAACGAAGTCAACTTTCCATCCAGAGTTACAATAGCCAAGAAAGCATGCTCTGAAAAATGACCATAGAAATATAGTTAATTGTAATTTCAGGTGTTTATTCTTCGTTGAAGAAATATTCTGTACGCTATCTAAGTATGTTATAGAATCAACGGGCTTACCATTCAGGAATGATTCCCTGACTATATATTTCATGGATAATAAGAGAGATTTTGTACAGCTATAATCATTAATCAGCGATAATATTTGATTTCATTCATTTCTTCTTACCACCGACTTTACTTGCTCCGATGAGATTCCAATCTGGTTCTAATTCTGACTCAATACGCTCTCCGATGTCCCTTGAGTAGATAATTACTCTAGGTTTTGCCGGCTGTAGCGGGCCCTTCCTCCGTCCTTTTGATTGCGAGTGTGATTTTAGTGATAGTTTCTTATAATCTTGAACAATATCTGTATCGCTGACGTCGCCTGATGGCAAATCTGTGCAATCTTGAAGACTGTTATCCAAAGCAAGATACAGCAGGTATGTCTTCTGCGTTAAATGATCCACTGTCAAACTGGTAGAGTCAGAGAGAGATCGTTTCACCCAATCTAACACCAAGTGGCAAAGACTCGTTCCATTGACCAAAGACATTTCTTGAACAGTTTGATGCAATACTTCAATTTTCACACAGGGCAATGACAATAATGTCGGACTACTGCACACAGCTTGAAACTGAAAATTTTTAAATTGGAGTAAATGCTGCAAGTTTTTTCAAGACATCGTCAATACTTGTTAATCTTTTTATGTATTTTACCTATTATAGGAACTTTTTATGACGAATATGTGTTTATATACTCACGTGGTCTCTGATGTAAGCATCGACTTGCTGGGCAAAATTTTCATTCTGCGTTATCCCTGGTAGTGCACGTACTTCCAGACAGGAACCTGGCGTTAAGGAATGCAAAAGATGAGCAGCGCACTGGGCAGATACTCGTTCCATCTTCAAATGCCATGCTGCTAAGTATACAGATTTGACTTGCGACGGTAATATCTCGAGTCTGAAAATTGTATACAGAGAAAAAGTGAGTTTACATAATTTTATACTTACAGAAATTTATAACATAACTGTTCATAAGATCAGATCGACGTATGCTGCACTGCATTGATGCAGGATATATTCTACATGGTAAAATACATGTGAAAAAGTGTGGATAACTAATATGAAAACGACAAAAGAAAAGAACTGAGTTATATACTCACCAATAGTTATCCAAAACAACGAATCTATATTGATTAGGTAATCACACAACATGAGAAATGACTTGGCGTAAATAAAATTTTAGATAGAAAACTAACAGGGAAAATGGATTTCTTTTCTCACCTAGAAGTATAGGCATAATCGACCAGCTTCTGAAGAGCGATCTTATCGAACCCTCCGTTCAATTTGTAAGTAACCCTGGGTTCCTTGTTCCCTTGATTATCCGCACTGAACAGTTCGAAGAGATGTGGCGACGCTGCTGCAAGCACAGCTCTGTGTCCGTGAACTTCGGTACTGCCGACCTGCAGAGGGCAATACACGGCCCTAGTGTGTCACCCAACCACAAATGGTAATGCCAAAATCAAGCCAAAAACACAGTCGCGTTAACTCCAACTGGCTCACGTCTTAACAACTTCAAGTTAAAGTCATACAAAGCTTTTCTCAAATACCTAGTTGGCGGAAGAACTGCGTCCGAGTTGCCCGGGGGCTCGATGCAGAGTCTAACATGTTACTTAATCCACTTTTATTTAGTCGGTTCGAACAAAATTATATAGAAAATTGATGAAGTATTGTTTTTATCCCGGTTCAATAATCTCGCGACTGATTTTAATCCCACGAAACATTGGCTCAGTTATTTTTCCTCCTCGCTAATTGACTATAGACGTATAAATATGATTCCTTCTCTGATATTCAAACTCAAAACTGGACATCCTTTATCCTAGGCTTACCCGTAAATTTAATCAATGCAGATAAGTGATTCAACGTATTTCCCTGTCATAACATAATTATCGAGAAGTAAGAAATACATAATCAGATCTGAGTTTACTGATTAGAAGTCTAATCAAAAGAGTAGCAATACTGTTCCGGACTTAGATCAGCCAGAATGCGCCTAATATTGAAGAATGATTGTAAGACAGACCGGACAATATGCAACTTGGAATGATGGCACGAAAGAATATTCTGATGTGGTGGTCGAGCGGTTTTTATACATTATTGATTGAACTTACATGCAAGACGACGTCGCAAAAGTGTCTATTTTTGCGCATCATATTTAGAGATGCAAGCGTCAGTTCAGGATGACGCTCGTCTTGTAGTTCCAGTACAGAGTCGTTCAGACTCTCTGAGTCGGTGTTGGCCAAAACTGAAGAAACCATGTTGTCTTTTAGTTGAGATTTTGCTTTGGATTTGGCTTCTACGCTAGAATGATCTTGCGTAAGTTCCTGCTCTTTAATGTC